>CM057719.1:10689761-12002261 GCA_030064385.1 Melaleuca quinquenervia | reverse complement strand
GCCCGAGAGAGAGGAGTCACTCAATTCTACATGATTCTAAATTCAAATTTGAGACGTCCACCTCCCCAAGCTCTCCAGCATCGATAATCTTCAACCACCGTAAAGATTCCAAGTGGCTTAAGCCTTCGATGCTTCTTCTTAGCTTTGGACAGCGCTTGACTTTGAGTTGCACTAGCTTCTTCAATTTCGATAGGCTCGACATTATTTCCAAGCAGCGGCAATGCTTAACCGACAGAAATTGAAGGGATCCCAATTCTCCAAGCCCATAAATCTCAACTAACGAGTTGCAACCACTCAGAGTTATGAATTCCAGATTCTTCATGCGCGACAGATCGAGTACTTCCGAGAGGAACGCACACGATTTCATATATAAAGATGTCAATCTTTTCATTTCCAATTGAAACAACGTGTCCAGCTTTTCAATCTTGCAATCCCACATCTTAAGGGTTTCCAACTCTGCATCAAATATGCCTGAGATTTCTTGCATCGAACATTCATGGAATGACAAATTTGACAAGTTTTTCAAATTGGAAAAATCCAGCGATTGTGGGGTCTCCAGATGTTCAAGCCTTAATTTTTTTAAACTAGACGGAAGCCGGGGGAGGAACTGTGCGTATTCGCAGGTCAATGTTAGCTTTTCTAGCTGAGATAGGGTACCGATGCTAGTGGGGGGAGCATGGACAAGTGTCTCTGGCTCATATTTCATCAAGCCTACGAAGGAATTCTGTTTCCCATGATGGGTCCATTTCAGAAAAGTCAAACTTGTGGGAAGCTCTGGTAATTGTTTAAGCTCGGGACATGATTCGAGATCAAGCATTTGGAGATTAGAGAGGCAACTCACCGTGGTGGGTAATCCAGATATATGTGTGTATGACAAGCGTAGGATTCTCAAACGTGACAGTCCTCCAATCTCTTCAAGGATATCGCCGGTCAAGTTGTCACATCCCCGGGCATCTAACTCTTCAAGCTTCTCCATCAACCCAATCGCTCTTGATAATTTTGTCATCTCACTCATGCACCTCATCCTAAGTACTTTTAGTTGCTTTAGATCGCCAATTGAATCAGGTAGGTGACCAATACTTGTCCATGATAAATCCAACTCGATTAATGATCGTAAATTCCCAATCGAGTCCGGAAGTTCCTCTATATAAAAAAACCTAGATAAATTCAACTCCCTGATGTTCACCAGCCCTCCAATCGAGTACGGCAATTTTTTTATCCCGATCTTCTCTCCCCTCAACCACAAAGATGACTCAAATATCTTTCCAGGTTTAGGTAGCAAACTAGGCATGACAATCTCTGTCAACGCTTGTAGACATCCTATTTCTTCAGGCAACTCTTGAAGAGACTTGCATCCCCCCAAGTTCAGAGAAGTTAGGAACTTCAATTGACCAATGGATGGGTCAATTTCAGTTAACTTGCCACAGCCTTCAAGAATCAATCTCTCCAAGAACACCCACTTAGATAAATCAGGTGTCCTCCTTAAGCCCCGACAGAAGCTGAGATCTAGTACTTTAAGTTTACTTGCTTGCTGCAAAACAATTTGATAAAAATATATAAGAAACGACTTGTAGGGAAAAAAATGATCGACGAAAGAATTTGTATGCATAGGCAAAGAGCGGAACTCATATCATACTTTGATTTGGTTCCAGCCATTCCATTGCTCAGAAATATTGCTCCAAGAAAGGTCAAGAACCACTAAATTAGTTGGATGAAAGCTTGTGGCCTCAAACTTGGGAGGACAACGATTCAAAGAAAGCCATGTTAAATTGGGAAGAAGATTTTCAAAGTCTCCAACAAGAAACATTGCATCTGCTTGTAAGTACCTTAGCTTCGGTAAATTAGCTAATTCATCATGCTTTAGAATATCTTTTTTATACGGAGGGTATCCTGCGTCATCTGGACGGAGGTATATTCGGCCAATCATAAGGAATTCTTTGCCACGCAGATAATACTTGTCCAGTGACAATGCTTCTATTTTCCCACTTCCCTGACGATGAAACCACAAAGAAGTACACATTTGAAGGTCAGAATAAAAAAATTGCAAGCCTGTATGGCGATTAATTTTTCCTTCTGCAAAAATAGTCTACAACAATTCATAGGAAAATAAATTGTTGTTCCCCTTTTTTACCTGTTTCCGTTTCAGAATCCCTTTGGCTTCCTTAGGATTGCACACTCTGCTACGCTTGAAGGGATCATTGTAGTTCTCTTGACGAACGATTTCCTTTCCGAGGCCCCGCACTTGGTCATGCATCCAGAAAGTATTGTCTTCTTTGACTTTTATCAAGGACAAGAGAATGAGGGCTTCAAGCGCATCGTGTGGGTGGTATCCACAGGCTTCCCACATGTAGATAGGGTATGTTCTATCTCTCTTAACAAAGAAATAAGCTATATCTAGAAATATTTGCCTTTGTTCATGATCTAACGTTTCATATGTTGTCATCAATTTTCTTTGCACTTCCTTGGGAGGAGCTTCTTTCAACTTCTTCAACCTGTCTACGCATATTGCTTCGGATTTACCGATTAGGGAGGAACCTGTAACCACAAGAGCTAAAGGAAGGTTCCCTAAAGTACGGACAATATTTTCGGAAAGGGAGACACGATCATCTGGTGGAGAGTCTCTTCTAAATGCATGCTTACTAAAAAGTTTAAGAGCATGACCAAATTCCATTTCCCGTAATTCATAAGTCAAAACATTTGTGGACTTTTTTCCAGGGTCTTGGCTTGTTGCTTCTTCCTCGATCATGAGGACACTTTGGTCCCTAGTAGTTATGATAATCCGACTACCAGAACCAAACCAATTACCTTTTCTTGCTAGACATTTCAGTTGCTCTTTCTCATTCACGTCATCAAGAACGATGAGAACTTTTGTCTTTCTAAGTACTCCTTTATTCATCAAATTAATCCCATCATTCATGTGATAAATTTGGCCGATAGAATGAGAACTAGTGAGCTTAGATAATAATTGCTTCTGCAAATTTACCATACCATTATGGCCTTTTGATGATTCCTGTATGTCTTCTAGGAAACAACATCGATCAAAGCTAGAAGACAGTGTGTTGAAGACGGCCTTAGCAAGGGTTGTTTTGCCAACTCCGCCCATTCCGTGAATTCCAAGAAATCGTACACTAATAGATCCCATGTCCAACATTTTGATTATATCTTCTACATGATCATCAACTCCAACTAAATGTTCAGTCACATTTTCATATGTAACCTTTAGCTGAAGGCGAAGTCTTCGAATTATCGAACGTATCAGATTTGCTTGGCTGCCATAAGGTAACAAGCATGTCAGGTTTAACTTTTATATTGTAAAACGACTAGCAAAGCGACTAAATTACCCTCGCATGCAAAAAAGAAAAAAATCTTGAAACTAATACGATTCTGATTTTTGATGATATCTCTTCGCTCCCCAACTTTAGTCACCACCACCGTCGACCCCCACCACTACCACGCCGCTGTTGACGTGACTAGCCTCCTTGCATAGTCAACATTACGTTTTTGAGTCGTTGCCCCGTGTGTCCTGTTGACCCGCTATCTTGGCGTCGCAATCGCTAAGGATGGCATCATCGGCCTTGGACTACAACAGATTTGGGATCACCCACAGTCAGCTATGTCAGATATGGGTTCAGTGGCTTTAAACCCGATGTACAGATCCCGGATCTGGTTCGCCACAGTGAGAGAGACAGAGAAATTGTGGGGGGCATACAGCTACTACGGGTTGGCGAGGAAGAAATGACGGCAATTGACAGACCAGCTACTGCGGTCTCAAAGATCTGTTATCGTTCGTGGTTAACGTGTCGAAGATGGAGAGTGAGAGGAGAGAGAGAATCAGGTTGAGTAGGGTGTGCTGCCATCGCAATAGTGCCATTGACCCAAGCTATTGCTGCGACACTACCGATTGCAGCGACTATTAGCCATGGCAGTGAGAATTTCAATCTCTCTGCTATAGCGACCAATAGCAATAGCGACAGTTGCCGCGATTGCTATATTTTCAACAATAATACCGATATTAAAAAGACTAAAGGAGGAAAAAGTAAATCTACGGATAACAGTTGAAAAGTTCTGAAACAATTACCCCTCATCTTTCTTCAAGTTCCATCCCTTGATCTCGTCCACCTCCATAAGAGCCTTTTCCCATGATTCTACTGCTTCAGTGGAAAACTTTCTCCGGTGCCTTGAAAGTGCTTTCCTGTATAGCTTTGTTTTGAGCTTGACATCATCAGGTTCCACATCTAAGAAGATAGGAAAAATCTCTTTATTCCCATTCGATTTGGAGGTGCATTCAACCATGTACGCAAGCTCTTCGAGGCACCAAGCACTCGTAGCATAATCCTTGGAGAATATGGGAATGTAAATATTGGAGTTCTCAATTGCTTGTTGAAGTTCATCTCTAATTTTCTTACCGACCCGAAGGGACTCATCATCCCTAAAGACAAGGATCCCAGCACCAACCATGTCATGGTAAAGATGGTCAGTGAATCCATGACGATTATCAGGTCCTCGAAAACTTAGAAAAACCTCGTAACAAGGTCCAGATGATGCCTCTGAGTTAATATATTCCGCCAGCATTCTGCGCTTCTTTGGAGTCCGGCTGAGACGGATGTAGAGATATATGAGGAGAGCGATGGAGAGCGCGGAGAGGCTGAGGATTCCAATGATGAAGAAGAGCTTGAGACTGGGAGAGGGAGCCTTGCAGGTGAACTCGAGAGGGAAAGGGCAGTCGGAAGGTTGGTGTTCGCCGGAAATCACCATGTTTTCCAACGGAGGGGAGAGCAAGAGAGTGAAAAAGGCTGAGGGAGTACACGTGAATGCGTGAGAATTGAAGAATGAGAGCTCTCCTGCGCAGAGAGAGCGAGAGCACTACCTTACCTTATAACGGATACAAAGGAAGAAAGAGAGCGAAAGAGGGAAGGATGTTGGATGACATCGTTAAAAGTCTCGTCTGGCCTTATTATTACGAAAGTGCCATTGCGATGGATGAGCGACTCTGTTTCCTGTTGTATGGAAGGTGGCGATAAATTGATCGTTGGCGTTGAGGGCATTTTTGACATTTGGAGATGGTGTGTGGGTGGATGGGGACGACTCAGTTGTTTGAGCGTCAATTGACTAAACTAAAGAGAAGGAGACAGGAAGAAGGTGAGATTCACTTTTTTCAATTTTTTATTATTATACGGCTTTTGGGATGAAATCGTAATTTCGAGGAGACTTTGGTCTTTTAAGAGAGCAGGTTCAGTAATCGAATTGGTCCATTAACAAGTGGACCGCGCCAATGCCATGGAATTTACGGGAGAGGGAAAATTCGTAGAAATAAAAGTAGGAAGAAAGACAGGAGAAGAGAAAGCGTTTGAAATGAGGGTCACCATCATTGAGGACCACCCAAACATCGAGTCAAAGTCTTGCCGCGTCTTGCTTGCTGAGTTGTAAAGGAAAGAATTAGGCAAAACTGGCAAAACCAAAAGACAAAAGGAGGGGGGAGAAAACGGTGGCGAGGGAAAAAGCAAGTGAAAAGTCCTCCCCAATCTTGCTTGCTTAGTTGCACTAGGAGACGAGACCGGCATTTATTGTGAAAATACCATAATGACCAATCATGATATAATGATTAGCATGGGCAAACTTTTTATATGCCAAACTTTTTATTATTTAATTTTGAAAGAAAAATTAATAAAAAATAAATGGTGCCAAACTTAAATAATCATGTGCCAAAATTTTTATTTTTTTTGGCGAGACATCGGATTGGGTTTTCACATAGGCGCCTGAAGAAAACTAGATGACCGACGATGCAACCTAAACCTAATATACATCAAACTCTTCAATTTATTCGTCGGCTCTAAATAACTCCTATTAATCCAGCAACAAAGCCTTAACAATTACTATTATTTAACGCTTTCTTTTTTCCCCTTGAAATGAAGAAAAGGGAAGCCAATATAGGTCATGATCCATGAAGGTAACTCGTGAATAACAAAGCTTTAAGCACCAAGATACAAATCCTTTTCTTTCTCTCAGGAAAGTTTGTTTCATCTACATAATAACCTCCCAATCTCTGGCGTCATGGGGATAAGGGAAAGCACTTCGAATGTTGCTTCGATCGATATAGTCAGCGCCTTTCTTTTTTGAGATACGAATTCTATTTAAAAAAAAAAACCTTCACTATTAAGAAATGCACATGAATAGCTTTTAACTGAAGAGATTATCCATCATCATAACTAATGTGAATAAATCTAAATTATTTTATATGTGCTAGAATCTTAACCTTAATTGGAATTAATTTATTTAATTAAATTATAATTATAATTGTTGTACATGTATCACAATCTTAACCTCGCTTGATGAAGTCTTACGTGGCCGATGTTACCAATAAAAGCAGTTAAAAAAATATAAGGGCTTGAAAAGAGTTATTCACATTATTACTTATTTACAGAATAATATAACAAATTTTGCATGCTTTTGACTATGCCCTAACAAATGATCATTTATAGTATATAGATCTAGATCCCAAATAAATATGGAAAGATATATGATACCACACATTAAACATACGGCAAACTGGATAAGAGATCGTGACGATATTTTGAATACTTATAAGATTCGATAGATCATTGATCACATTAATGAAGACACGCAAGATGAAATCCAAAATATCTAGCATCCCACCCAAAACAAGATGATTGTAGTGAAAACGGATTGATTTTGGAAATTGAGCTCTGAAACAACCTAGATAATTAGATTTAGCAATAGAGTGAATATAGCGTGTCATGGACGGCATATTTTTGACTTACAATATTCTCAACACAAACTGTTCTATTAATTATAATATAATCATGAGCAGCTCGATATATCTTATTTTAAAATTTTAAAATTGCGACTCGCTTATCTGGCATTTTAAATTAAAGGAAGGTGATGAAATGAGGCGATGAATTATCATGTACACTCGACAAACACACAAGTCCGGAGTCAAAGTCTTCTGCAATCTTTTGCTTGCTTCGTTGCATTTTCATATTCTTTTCTCCCGACCAAAGGAGGGGATAAGGCAGCCCGCTACCGCGAAACCTACTCAAAAGAAAAAAGGAAAGAGGAAAGCAAGTCAAAAGTCTTCCACCGTCTCCCTTGCTTTGCTGCAAAGAAAGCGACAAGGCAAAAGGCTGCAAAACCTACTCAAAAGAAAGAAGAAAAGACTGGCAAGGAAAAGCAAGTCGAAAGTCTTCCCGCGTCTCGCCTGCCCAGTTCCTAGGAAAGTGGTAAGGCAAAAGCCTACTGAAAAAAAGAGGGAACAACAAAGAAAGACTGGCAATGGAAAGCAAGTCCAAAGTCTTCCACCATCTTGCTTGCTTAGTTGCATCGCCAGACGAGTACGGGGTTTGCACAGTTCATTAGTGATAAAATTTATTTATGAGTGATGTGACGGAGAAAATTAATGACAAGAACGTGTGTCTTGCAGTCGTATTCAATATGGGGTCTGCACAGTTTATCACAGGTGTTTACTGGATATCCGAAAATGCATCAGACTCTTTAGTTTGTCTGTTAACTCTAAAATAGATCATATGGATTTGCTGGTATAGCGGGGATGTTATAGTTTTACAGTTGTAAATTTTGTCTTTAAATCAAAAAGAGTGTCCATAAATGTGAAGGCACAATGATGCAATACATGTAATCCTTATGCTAGTTTCATCAAGGGTTTGAAGAGTGTTGAGATTGATATCCTTATGCTGTTTGTTGCTTGGAATATACATCGGCATAGCCAAGATTGGTCGTCTAATAAAGCTTGTCAAATTTTTCATCTTTATTCTAATTCATAAAATCCGTTTTCTTTTCCCCTGCTTGCCTTGCTTATTATGCTGATCATGATTTAGTTTTTTTGAGATTTACATTAGATCCATCATTTCTTCACGGCTCTAGATTCAATTAATACATTTATTAGATTTACAGAATAATTTCTCCATGTCATGAGAGTGCTATTAGAAGGAGTAACAAGTAAAACTAGCAAGGATTTTGCCTACCTCTAAGGATCGAACTTGTCATTTTCTGGCTTAACAAACAATGGACCGGTGGACCAATCTAGAACTATCTGAATTGGCCCGCTTCTATTGGATAGAAGCCACTCGAATCAAAGGCATCTTGGTGCTCTCCAGGTGTATTCCAGAGCAATAATAAGGTAAACAGTCAGCTCTTTGATTCTAAATCCTTTGATCCGCTGACTGAGAGGAGACGTCAGTGACCCAAAATGAAAAAGGAACAAATCCATTTACACCAAAGCCTTTGAAACGATGTTAAAAATCTTGGGTTCTGCTGCACAATAAACAAAAGCAAATCGTCAAGCACATGAATAGGCGAAAAAGGACACCCCAAATCATAATTTTCATATGACGCTCATTTAAATAACATCACTTTTTTCTCTGTTATTTTAGTATCGTAACTTTCTTACAATGTTCACTTGGGTGTAATATAGCTTTTTAATCAATCTCTTAAGCGCCATCATTTTTTGAAAACATTCATTACAAATGCCATGCCACATCGAATTTTCCAACACTTGGGTGAATGGTCTTTAGATTTTGGGCACTCAAATAATTGATTGAAACTTATGACACTCAATTATACGTCTTTCAGAAGTTATATTATTCACGTGATCCGAAAAAGAAGATTGTAACACACATATAAGCGTCGTATGAAAGTTACAGTATATGTGATATCTTTATCTGTATAAAAAAATGAAGAAGATTGTTAACATTGGCTTGCTAAAAGATTGCAATGTCACCAGGAAATGCACGAAAAAGTTCAAAAAGAAAACATATACAATACCATTGATTAATTACAAGCATATAACATCTCGAAAATAATATTAGTGTCATTAACAGAAAGTGGTGACAGATTGTCTTCAACACAAAAATATTGTAGCCATACGTCGTCATCGTGACATTTAACTGAAAAACAACAATTTCATCTGGCAAAATTTTCCAAGTGCATCACGAAGATGGTGATATCATAAAATTGGAGAAGTTCAAGCTAATGGAGAAATTTAAAGGATCACATTACCTTCGTCCCCTAATCATCTGATGAGAGATGGCTAGATATCTTGAGATTTATCGACGACTATTTTTTGAGGTAATAGTAGCATTTCAGCCTTCATTGTTTACATGAAGCGCGTTGGGGATTATAAGGAAATGAGAGAAAGAAGTGTATCATGACATACTCCTCCGCCAGTAATCATATATGCTGAGTAGAACTATTGAAGGCTCAGTTGCCTTCATGATTAGATCACTAAAATTTCTTTCTTCAAACATATCTCGAATGGTAACTGCAGCTCGTTTCCTTGAAGAACAATATCAGGGAAATCGAACAAGTGAACATCCAAAAGATCAAGCATCCCTCGCCACAACGCTTCTAGCCACGAGTTGACTCGTCATGGCGCATGAGGTTTTCGTCCACGATGGAGTTGAGTCGTAGTTGGTGTTGATTCAATAGTGCGATCCACGGATTCAAGATCTTCTGTAATGGATCGGGGCAAAGACTATCTAAGTAGGTGATGGTGAATTGAAAGGTTATGTTAGCGACAAATGGATAAACTAAAGGCCTTTTGTGTGTCACCTAATTGCATTATAACACTTCTTGCGATCATTTATACGGAACCAAAACTAATACAGAGTAGATACACCAATATCATAATTCTAGACATAATCTGATGACATACAACGATGTCTTGCATGCGCGAAAGATTTGGTAACTTGCGGAAGATGTGCATTACGAATATATCTAACCAGTTGCATCATTGTTTCATAAATTAATGTCAAACGTGGCGTTTTAATTTGGTTTAAAGAAAGAAAAATTGATTGTAAGTATCTTCGGTTGGGCGTGTAAAAACGAGAAGACGTGGTCAGTGGTCCTTCTGCAGTACTGCAAGGTGCTTGGGTTTGACGATTGAATGTGGAAACAAAGAGCAGACGTTTAAACAATGGTACGCAGTAATTGTTCCAGAAAGTGAGTTTCTTGTCCGTCAAATGTGCAGACTTCTCTTCAGACTTGCCGGAAAGTGAGTTTCTTCCCGGAGAGGGTGGGCTGTCTATAATCCGCCGCAGTCGATTGAGACTTTTGCAGAGTGTCCAGCACTGGTCACCTATACACAGCATTCTCTCAAGATAATGCGGTCTCTCCCTTTGGATCTAACTTTAATAGAAACCGTTCAACTTCATAATGGTGCTAAACTTTGATTTCATTTTTGGCATAGGAAGGATGGAGAAATTTACTCACTCTCTACGGTGAAATTGCATCTTTTGCACTCACTCTCTCTCTCTCTCTCTTCCCTTTTTTCCTTTTCACCTCTTCCACGAGAATCTGCCTGCTCTGTTCTTCTTTTTCTCTCTCTAATTCTGCCGACACTTTCCTGTCTCTCTCCTCTTTCTTATTATAGTTTTTCTTCTCTTTTGCCGACCGTAACCCCCTCTGTGTATTTCTCTTTCTTCGCCCGTGAAGAAGAAAAGCTGTCTCTGACAATTCGGACAATGATTACATGTTAGAAAAATCTACCCCCCACCCAAAAAAAAAAAAAAACCTGACCGACAATCCTCTGCTTTTCTATGCCCAGATTTTCTTCTTGTCTGTCGGCCGTGAATTCCGGACCCGGAATGCCGAGATTGCTCCCTTTATCAAGATGGAAACTGCATGCCCCCTTCCTTCTTTGATTCTCCTCCTCGCCCTTTTCTTCCAATTTCGACGCGTGCATCTGAACGAGACTTTCCATCTCCTGCGTTCAGACTGCCCTGAATGCCCGCGCTTCCTTTCCCTCCATTAGGCCGAGTTTGGTTACCCAAGGGCAGGGGTCGTCCGGGCTGGTTTTTGGAAACTCAAGTGAGTTTGAGACTCATGTCGCATGTCGGGCCATCTATCGGGCCAATACCAAAGAAACTCATAGTCCGATCCATGCTTGGCTCGATACAAATCCTTTATGCCCAAAACTTAGTGTCTCCAGTATCTAAACGCGAAGAAATGCAGCAACAGCCGCGGATGCAAAGGCTGTGCAAGCTTGGTGTTCTACTTTAGAAGTCAAATTCCACCGAACTTGATCTCTGATTTTCTTGTTAAATGAATGACAAGTCCTTGAACGAAAATTTAGGTTTCATGAATCATGTCAACATTAGTAGCTAAAGCTCGGAGAAAGCAAAGAACAACCAATTGTTCTTAATAAGTAAAAGACAAGAAAGTGATTGTTAGGGATACCAAGATATCTACTTGATTTTACATATCTCTCGAGATTATGCATATATGGTATTATGTTTATCTTATTGCCTATAATAGTTATCCAATAAGCATATAAATTGGCTCATCTACCATTTATCGATATATCGAAATATACACAAATTCCACATTTTGTCTCTTTCACATCATTATTCTTAATATGCACATATTGCTGATAAATCAAGGTTTGCAGCAGTTATTTTTCTGTTGAAGTCATATCCTATGTTTTAGTCATATCCTACAGATCTTGACATGTCATTGAAGTCAAAAGTGAGGATTGGGATTGTCGAGTACTTAGAAGTGAAAGGTAAAGAAAATATAGCAATAAAGAGTTGTGCTGGAACTAAGCTGATTTTTGATATGATGTATGTGCTTGAGATTTATTAGAATTTGCTGAGTGTGGGGCAATTAGTGAAGAAAGGGTTTAGAGTGACATTTGAAGAAGGAAAATGTCTTATAGTTGACTAAAATGGTCAAGAGCTGTTTACAATAAAGATGCAGCAAAAGAGATTCTCCTTGAATCTTCTTAAGAAGGAGCAGGTGGCATTTGAGTGTCAGACAAGAGACCATTATCCGAGGTCTGAGTCTAAAGGCTGTCAGACTGTATAAAGTTTGAGACCATCAAAGTCTGAAACTGTGCAAGATCTGAATACAAAGTCAAAGACTGTGCAAAATTCAAATACCAAGTTTGAGAATTTGCAAGGTCTGAACACAAAGTCAGAAGATTGTCAGACTCTAGCAACAAAGTATGAAGACTGCTAGACTTTGAAAGAGTGGGTGGTATTCACGTGTTAAGCTACTGAAGCAGAAATGTGGCACAAGAAGTTGAGACATTTTCATCACAAAGGCGTGATGTTTATGCAGAAGAATGAAATGTTTACTGGGTTACCAAACATAGAGGAGCAAATCACAAAAATGCAAGGCTTGTTTGCTAGGCAAGTCGACTAGACTTTCTTTCAAGAATTCCAATTGAAGAGCTACAAAAAAGTTGCAACTGATTCATACAAACTTATGTGGTCCATAGGTAATACCTTTGCTAAATGGCAGCAAGTATTTCATTATTTTTATTGGTAATTATACCAGAATGTGCTAGATTTATTTCATGAAGCAAAAGTCAGAAGTTGTTGTGATAATTCTGAATTTTAAGAGATGGATCGAGAACCAAAGTAGTTGTAAGATTCAAGTCATTAGATCTAATAATGAAACATAATATACTTCACAATGGTTTAACTCTTTCTGTGAAGAGGTTGGAATTAAGTATCAACTTACTGTTCTTTACTCACCATAGCAAAATAGAGCTAGTGAGAGGAAGAATATAATTATTATGAAGATGACTAGATGTCTACTGCATGAGAAGAATCTGCCAAAAGATTTTTGGGCAGAAGCAATAAATACAACAATTTTCTTGCTGAATAAACATCTTACAAGTGTGCTAGAGATGAAGACACCTTTTGAAACTTAGTTTAATGTCAAGCCAGTTCTGAAAAACCTAAAGTTGTTTGGCTATTTATGATTTTCTCATATCCCACAAGTGAAGAGAGACAAGCTGAGAGAAAAAGCTAAACCTGGAATCTTCATAACTATAGCTCAGTGTCAAAAACAGGATCTATCAGCTACAACAAAGAAGGCAATCATCACAAGGGATGTTCAGTTCTTGGAAAATAATGAATGGAACTAGATAGATGAGTCACAAAGTGAGCACAAAAATGACTTACTAGAATTTGATGAGTTAGTAGATGTTGTTCTAGTTAGAGGAATTAGATTATTAACTAACTTGTATCAGAGATATAATATGGCTATCTTAGATCTAGCAGACTATGAAGAAGCTAAAATAGATATGTTAAATGCAATGAAAGAAGAGTTGTATATGATTGAAAAGAACTAGACATGGGAGTTAGTTAACAAGCCTGAATATATGAAGATAATAGGAGCAAATTGGGTCCACAAGACCAAGTTGAATCCTAATAGCTCAGTAAATAAGTACAAGGCCAGGCTGGTGGTGAAGGGATACGCTCAAGTCTAGAGAGTAAATTTTTTAGAAACATTTGCAATAGTGGCAAGACTGGACACCATCAGAATAATACTTACATTAGCAGCTCAACTAGAGAGTTTATCAGCTGGATGTAAAGTTTGCATTTTTAAATGGAGTGTTGTAAAAGGAAATCTATGTTGTGCAACCTGAAAGCCTTGCCACATGCCACACAAGGCTAGGAGGAGAAAGTTTATCTTCTAACGAGGGCGCTTTATGTGTTAAGGCAGGCTTCCAAAGCATGGTGTAGTAAGATGGATGAACACTTGTTGAGTTTAGGTTTCGAAAAAAGCCTTAGTGAATCTACATTGTATATTAAGAGGTTAAAAACTGACTTGGTAGTAGTATATCTTTATGTAGATAATATGCTTGTGACAGAGAGTAATGTAGCTCATATTATGAGAGGATGAAATTGTTTGAGATGACTGATCTAGGTGAAATGTCATACTTTCTAGGGATGGAAGTTAGACAGACTCAAAATGAAGTTTTTATCTATCAGAAGAAGTACTTGAAAGAGATCTTGAAGAGATTCAACATAGAGGAGTGCAAGAGTGTGATTACTCCATTGGTTAAGAATGAAAAGTTCCAAAAGAAAGATGGTTCAGAAGCTACATATGAGATAGTTTATAGAAGTTTGATTGGTTGCCTAATGTATCTCATTACAACTAGGCTAGACATCTTATTTCCAATAAGTGTCTTGTCTCATTTTTTAAATTGTGCAACTAAATTGCATATGGTAGCCACAAAGAGAGTGTTAAAATACTTAAAAAGAACTTTATCATTTTAGATAAAGTTAAGCAAAGTTCAAGACTTCAAGTTAGTGGGGCTATTCAGACAGTGATTGGGCAGGTTCAGAGGATGATATGAAGAGCACCTCACGATATTGTTTCACATTTGGTTCAACTGGCTTCTCTTGGTGTTCAAAGAAGCAAGAAATAGTAGTTCAATCAAATATAGAAGTTAAATTTATTACAACTACAGCAGCTGTGAATTGGGCATTATGGTTAAAGAAGCCGATGGATGATATGCATTTAGAGCAAGAAGAATGTATAGAGATTCTTGTAGACAATCAAGCTGTTCTAGCCATCTCGTAGAATCCGGTGTTTCATGGAAAGACTAAGCACTTCAAAGTTAGATACTATTTCTTAAGAGAAGTGCAGAAGACTGGAGATGTTAAGCTAGTGCATTGCAGCTCAGAAGATCAAATTGCAGATGTGTTTACTAAATCATTTCATGTTAGTCATTTTGAATTTCTTAGAGCTAAGCTAGGAGTGTGCAGCACTTGATCCAGGAGGAGAATGTTGATGAATTAAGGTCTGCAGCAGTTATTTTTCTGTTGAAGTTATGTCCTATATTTTTAGAGATAGTGGCTGTTTTGTTTTAGTTCAAGTCTATCTTTAGGAAGTTGTTCTAGTTCATGTTTTAGTAACTGTTTTTCAGTTATCAAAGTGTATGCAACGTGTGTTACTTTTAATTTATACTTAAGATTATTTTCCAGAATTAATGTAATGCAGTTTTCCCTTTCACTATCCTGTTCTTGCTGTAATCTGCTGCACAAGACAGCAAAGCTTGTTATGTTTTTGCTGTATGTTCTGTTTTATGAAGTGCAGAACAAATACCAAAAAGGCAGAACTTACCTTATGTTTCCTTCAAAGTGTAGGAAACAACACATATTCATCTCTACCTTAAGCAGTGATGCTCGCTTCCTTTCTGACCGGCCTCCTCAGTTGGCTAGTATTGCTCAAATTACAATAAATATATGTCACTCATACTAATTGTATATCGTTGGCATGAATGCATCAGGAAACCCCTGAGAATATTGCCAGAGAAGCAACTAACAAGAATTCCAAGGCTGGCGGTGGTAAGAAGAAAGAATAGTTAAGTCGGCATGTGACAGATCATGGAATAGCAAGAACATCGACATCTGTTAAGGTATTTATGAGTTTTCTAATGGCGATTCTTCATAATTCTTGATTTCACTGCCCTTCTTGAATCTCCCCGCTTGGTATTGTGATATGCATGTCGTTATGTTTCTTGACTTATCCAGGAGGCTTGCATGTAAATTACAGGTGGGAACTTGATGTCAATTCGTAGTCTCGTGTAGTCTTTGCTGGATACCATCATATCTAAAATGTTTTTGCGTGCTTAGTGCTTTAACTTTC
Source organism: Melaleuca quinquenervia (assembly GCA_030064385.1). NCBI lineage: Eukaryota > Viridiplantae > Streptophyta > Magnoliopsida > Myrtales > Myrtaceae > Melaleuca > Melaleuca quinquenervia. The sequence continues at coordinate 11,986,844 of CM057719.1, read as the reverse complement.
TTTGATGATTAATCGTTTATCTTGTTGGACTACTATCGTGTTCTCTGCGCGCATAAATTTGATGGGTTGACCAATAACTCAAAAAATGGGAGATAAGATACGAAACTACACCATTTCGAAATCAAATGATTCTTAGATAACTTAGATTTGTTGCCACTTATGTCATTGACAAATCATTTTAGAACTTCAATCACATATCTAACTTGTTCATTGTCCCTTCTATCAAGCGATATCCAATTTAACAAATTGCATCACATAATATAGGAGGTTTATTTTGGAATATCATAAGAGCATGACAATGTCAGGAAATGAAAATTAGAGGCTAGAATGAGCGAGTAATCATAAAATAAATTTGCATGGAGAAGCAGGGGAGTTTCCGAGAAATTGGAATTAATTAGCTAATGCATGCGAAATATAGATGCTAAATCTTTCGGTCATATGCAAATATTCATTTTACAGTTTATTTGCATTAACCGTCTCAGTTTCTGCCTGGTTTGATCTCTCAAATCACGTTCTATGTCATAATCTTACAATTTCAAGCAGAAGCTGAAGGTAACTGCCAAGATAGTTGCAGCATGATGGAAAAGAGAAATTGCATGGACAAGCTTCTGTTCGTGAGTCTAGTGTATGTTCAAATGAACTCAATCCCCAGCAGCTCTCTAGTAACAGAATAGAAGAAACATGAGAAACAATCCAGACGAGTCTTATTTTGAAAGCGTAACATCATTTGTAACATAACCATGGCCTCTGCTTTGCCTATTCCACGTTCTCTGCAAAAGCTGTACCGTCAAAGTAAATCTAAATTCTGAGAATGTGTGCGTGCCATGCCTTCTCACTCAGCACTTTGGATGACTTCTACTCCCCTGGAACAGAAAAGGTATATGGTTAACACCTAGCATTGTCGCATGCGAAGTCGTGAAAACAACAAATGAATCTTTAATTGACACCTCTAGAGTAACTAATCAGGGACAAATAGATCTCGTGTGACGATGACAATGATGATCATAGATACAACAATCACTGTCAAGTTGATTCCCTTCAAAAGGAACATTACTCACTTGGAGAAGTTATTTGATAAGGATGCATATTATAGGTGACACTCCTGCATCAAGCAATCTCAAAGGCACACATGAACTGTATACACTCCTGAGGTTGCATCTTCAAGTTTCAAGCCCTCAACAAGAACAATTTCCTGCAGATTTGCCATAGCGTCAGTTTCTTGAGCCTATACTTCATATGATGATGTAACAATGTGAATTCGGGCATATTCACAAACAAATTCATGAACACTAGTTTGGGTCGGAGATAGCAATTTAGCAATGAAACATGGTCGTTCTTGACTTTGATGGGGAAATTTTTCATACGTCAAATCAATTTTTTACCCGGCTTTCAAGACATAATATGGGTTGGAATCAAATCGTCATATACTCAGCAACAGACAGGTAATCAATTCATGCTTTGAATAGGACGGACTGGGTCATGCAAGATTGCATCTCGATCTTAGATATGTGATAATCTAAAAATTGCAGAACAAGAAAAAAAATAGATGATCAAGTTGCACTATTTCTCAACATGTATGGTCAAATAAAAATGAACCTGTGAAGTGCTCAAAAGCCTGATAGCAACATATGCTCGAGCAATTTCTTACGCATGTCTTTAGAGGTCAACCGATTATCATGTGTTCATGTTGACATACAGTTATTGTAGCATCATATTGAAACGATTGTGTCATCAGGGAGAAAAATACATCTGCTTGTGGTCAAGCTGCAAGTGAAAATTAGTGGTAATAGAAAAATACATCTGCTTGAGGTGAATCTGCAAGTGAAAATTTGTGTCATCAGGTGGCTACCTAACAGAGAAATATCTCCTAATATGGTCTCTGGGTAACAATTAGGAAGTACACTACAAATCAGTGAGTCTTGTTAAAAGGTGAAGATAAGGGGACGAATCCTACCAGCAAATTTAATATCCGTCTTCTGCGCCAACCGTTTTGCTCCTCTCATAAATCCCGCATAGCTGTGTTGAACTCTATTTTGTACATAAGCCATCTGAGAGTGAAACAGAGCACAAATCTTATATGTCCTTCGGATAATAGCACTCATTAATGCCTCAGTATATTAAGATGCTCAGATGAGTGCTCCAATAGAACATGCATGGGCGACATGATTTCCACCAATTTGGAAATCCTACGTTAGTTCAGCTGACCACGACGCACGAAAGGATGCTTAGGAACAGAAGTTTTTACCTGGCAATATTTAAAGTTCTGAACAACACTCGTCTCACACCCTTGGGAATATATAAAAAGCTCCTTTACTTTAGCTGAAGGAAGTAGTCTGTATCATTCTCACAATTTGGCTGAATTAAATGTCAGTAAGTGCCTAACGATATCCTTGAAAATAAAAATAAAAAGCCAAGGCCATGTTGTCGCTACCAAGACGGCTATTCTACCTGGTCCACTGCAAAATTAATAATATTAGAATCTCGCTAGAAGAACTAGCGGATTGCCAGCGTCACTACTGGGACAACTAAATGGGGCAAGATTTTAACTTCTGGGAGGAATAGATGCACCCAAAAGTAGCAAAAGCTCATATTTCACCAGTAAACAAAATATATACAATCCATAGACCGATATAAAAATAAAAGCTGGCAAATATGACAGGCCAAGCCCTAACACACAAATGACTAATGGATATGGAAAATGCAGCCACTGCTATAAAGCACCCAAGTTTCCAGCAGACTGTTCAAGCAAGCAAGCCTACAATGGCATGACAACAACGACACCAACAATTCGGCGGTCTGCATGCAATTTCAAAATCAAAGTTAGAACCTAGTATGAGTTATTATTGCAAACGAGAGAATTAGCAAACTCACACTACTATTCCCTACACAAAAGTCATCTTATGTACTCCATCATCTGAAATTTCTTTTCGGATTTTCCTTTTGAACCTTAGACATAAATTCTAGGTGCATAAGAAAAGAGGGAGAGCTTCAAGGGTTGGTACATTTCCCGTCTTTTAGCCCGAAGAGACCAGGCCGTATTATGCAAGCTCTGAGACAACACCACTAAGACGACAACAACACTAGCTAATCGAGGACTAAAACCCAAAATAACTCAGCAACAGTTTTTGTTGGCAAAATGGATTCAGGGTAAGAAGTAATTACTTTCCACTGCCGATGAAGTCGTCGAAAGTGAGGATGTTGCTGTTCCACCCCGCAAGACTCAACTCCAAAAGCCCTTCAACGAGTGCGAACACAAACTTCTCTGGAAATGGGTCGGCACACGAGATCAAATCAAAACTAACATGTCCGTTCGCACAGCTCTTCCCAGGTAGCTGAACAACAGAAACTTCACCCATCAAGCCCGTGCAACGAAACCCCCATATCCGGATCTGAACACGGAAAGAGGTAATTACGCAAACATTTGGCGGGCGCTCAATTTAGAATTGCCGGTGCAAGTTCTGGGGCGAAACTCAGTGCTGCCGTATTCCAGCCGCCGATGGGGCTCCTAGAGGCGACAGCGGAGGCAGCACGCCAGAGAAATACTGTAGCTTAGACCTTCGATGCTTCGTAGCTTTGGACAGTTGTGTACTCGGAGATACTGTAGCTTCTTCAATTTCGTTAGGCCCGAATTTTTTTCATGGAACTGCAATTTACGACCGTTAGGGAGACAAGTCTCAATTCTTCAAGCCCACAAATCTTGACTAACGGCTTGCAACCGAACAGAATCACCTCTTTAAGATTCTTCATGCGCGACAGATCAAGTACTTCCGGGAGGAACTCACACGATTCCATACCTAGAAATCTTAATCTTTCCATTTCCAACTGAAACAACACGTCCAGCTTTTCAAACTTGCAGTTATGCATACGGAGGGATTTCAACTGCGCATCAAATATGCCTGAGAATTCCGGCATCGAACAATCATAGAATTCTAAGACCGACAAGTTTTTCAAATTGGAAAAATCTGGTGATTGTGTGGTCTTTAGATCTACAAGCCGTAACTCTCTTAAACTAGACGGGAGCTGGGAGAGGAATCGCACGTGTTTGCCGGAGAATTCTAGTGTTTCTAGCTGTGATAGGGTACCGATGCTAGTGGGAAGAGCATGGACAAGTATATTTGGCTCATATTTCATCAAGCCTACGAAGGAACCCTGTTTCCCATGATGGGTCCATTTCAGACAAGTCAAACTTGTGGGAAGCTTCGGTAACTGTTTAAGCTCGGGACATGATTCAAGATCAAGTGTTTGGAGATTAGAGAGGCAACTCACCGTGGTGGGTAATCCAGATATATGTGTGTGTGACAAGCATAAGATCCTCAAACATGACAATCCCCCAATCTCTTCAGGGATATCGCCGGTCAAGTTTTGACATCCACTAGCATCTAATTCTTCAAGCTTCTCCATCAGCCCGATCGCTCTTGATAATTTTATCATCCAACTCATCCAACTCATCCTAAGTACTTTCAGCTGCTTTAAATTGCCGATCGAATCAGGTAGGTGACCAATACTTGTCCATGACAAATCCAACTCGACTAATGATAGTAATTTCCCAATCGAGTGGGGAAGTTCATCTATGTGTTCACACTTAGATAAATTCAACTGCCTAATGTTCACCAACCCTTCGATCAAGCATGGCAATTTTTTGATCGATCGACTCGATACCTCAAATTTCAACAATGACTGCAAATTGCCGAACGTCTCTGGAAGTTCACATAGTATAGGAGGCATGACAATCTCTGTCAAAGCCAATAGACGTCCTATTTCTTCAGGCAACTTTCGAAGAGACCCACAATTCTTCAAGTTCAAATAAGTTAGGAGCTTTAATTTACCAATGGATGGGTCAATTTCAATTAAGTTGCGACAGCCTTCAAGAATCAATCTCTCCAAGGACACCCACATAGATAAGTCGGGTGTTCGTATTAATGGGCAATGGCTGAGGTCGAGTACTTTTAGTTGTCGCGCCGCCTGCAGTATAATTGGATAAAATATATGTTAGGAAACAACTTCTAAGGAAAAATTTTGACAAAAGAGGAGATATGCATATGCAAGGAGTGGGACTTGTATCATACTCTGATTTGGTTCCAACCACTCCATTCCTCAGAAATATTGCCCTGATAAAGGTCAAGAACTACTAAATTAGTCAGATGAAAGTTTGTTGCCTCAAAATTGGGAGGGCATTTTTGCCAAGAAAGCCATCTTAAATTGGGGAGAAGATTTTTGAAGTCTCCAACGAAAGTCATGGTATCCCCTTTAAAGAACCTTAGCTTCTGTAAATTAGCAAATTCATCATGCTTTAGAATAATGTATTTGTTGTCGTCGTCGTCGTTGAAAGCATACCGGGAGTATCTCAATGACAATGCTTCTATTTTCCTAGTTCCCTGACAATGAAAACACCAAGTAGTACACATGCGAAAGTCAAAATCAAACATATTGCAAGCTTGAATAGCAATTAATTTTTCCTTATGCAAAAACAGTCTGCAACAAAAAAAAAATTGTTGTTCCCCTTTTTACCTCTTTCTGCTTTAGAATGCTCTTGGCTTCTTGAGGATTCCACACTCTGCTACGCTTGCAGAGATCCTTGTAGTTCTCTTTACGAATGATTTCCTTTCCAAGATCCTGCACTTGGTCATGCATCCAAAAAGTATTGTTTTCTTCCACTTTTATCAAGGACAAGAGAATGAGGACTTCAAGGGCATCATATGGGTGGTATCCACAGGCTTCCCACATATAAAAAGGGTATGTTTTATCTTGCTTAACAAAGAAACAAGCTATATCTAGAAATACTTGCCTTTGTGCATGATCTAACCTTTCATATGTTATCATCAATTTTTTTTGCACTTCCATGGGAGGAGCTTCTTCCAACTTCTTCAATGTATCCACCCATAATGCTTCAGATTTACCACTTAGGGATGAACCTGTTATCTCAAGAGCTAAAGGAAGTTTCCCCAAAGTATGGACAATATTTTTGGAAAGGGAGACACGATGATCCGGCGGAAAGTCTCTTCTAAATGCATGCCTACTGAAAAGTTCAAGAGCATGACCAAATCCCATTTCCTGTAAATCATAAGTCAAAACATTTGTGGACTTTTTGCTAGGGCCTTGGCTTGTTGCTTCTCCCTCGATCATAAGGACACTTTGGTCCCTAGTAGTTATGATAATCCGACTACCAGAACCGAACCAATTACCTTTTCCTACTAGACTTTTCAGTTGCTCTTTCTCATCCACGTCATCAAGAACAATGAGAACTTTTTCCTTTTTAAGCACTCCTTTGTTCATCAAGTTGATCCCATCATTCACGTGATAAATTTGGTTGGTTGAATTAGAACCAATGAGCTTTAATAATAATTGTTTCTGCAAATTTACCATACCATTATTGCTTTTTGATGATTCTCGAACATCTGCAAGGAAAGAGCATCTGTCAAAGCTAGAAGACAGTCTGTTGAAGATGACTTTAGCGAGGGTTGTTTTGCCAACACCGCCCATTCCGTGAAGTCCAAGAAATCGTACACCATCAGATTCCACGTTCAACATTTTGATTATAGCTTCTACATGATCATCAACTCCGACTAGATGTTCAGTCACATTTTCATATGCAACCTTTAACTTAACTGAGACTGTTCGAATTATCGAACGTATCAGATTTCCTTGGCTGCCATAAGGTAACAACCATGTTAGGGATAACTTTTATATTGTAAAACAACAACCAAAGTGACTAAATTACCGAAAATTATGCAAAAAAAAAAAATCTTGACACTAATACGGTCCTGATTTTTGCCAATATCTCTCCGCTCCCCAACTTCAGTCACCATCACTATTGGCCCCTGCCACTGCTATGTCGCCATTAATGTGACTAGCCTCCTTGCACCGTCAACATGATGTTCTCGTGTCGTTGCACAATGTGCACCGTCGACCCGCTATCTTGGCCTTGCAACTGCCAGCGATGGCATCATTGGCCTCGGACGACATCAGATTTGGGTCACCCACAATTAGCTGCATTAGACACGGGCTCAGTGGCATCAAACCCGACCTGCAAATCCGGTAACTAGCTCGCCACAGTGAGCGAGACAGAGAAATTGTGGGGACTGGACGGCTTATGGCCTGTTTGGTAACCATTCTGATTCTTGATTTCTCGTCCATGGACGAGTTTGGGATGAGAAACCTATTTGGTAAATACCCTTAAAATTTCTATTCATGGGATGAAAAAAAGGCTGGGAATAAGCCAGGGACGAGAAATCAGAACTAAAATTTTTTTGGTTATCCCTTTCTCGGACAAGTTTGAACAGTGCAAAAGGAGAAATAAATTTTCATTTGATCTTTTTAAGTTATTTTTTTGATATTGCAGATGTATGTTTTAAATAACAATCAAACTTTCATTTGATCAAGTTGATTGCATTCGTTTTTTTTTTGTACTTAATGATTTCCCTTATATATTGTGTGTATGCCATGATAGATTCGCCATGTGCAATGTTTTACGGTATTTCTCTCTAAATGTTCATTTACGTTCCTCATTATTGAAATTAACGAAAAAAAATAAACTTGGCTCCTTTTCAATTCCTGGCTTTTCTCCCTCACTTTTGTCCCATCCCTCCAACAACGCTCACACCACCAAAGGAATCGACTCTCATATGAGATCTCCCTCAAATCACAATTCACTTTATTAGTTCATCGTACAGCACAACTCCATTGTATCAAGCACAAGAGAAAAGAGGAAAAGATGATGATGAGAGTAATTGAGTCCAAAACTAGGCCAATCTCCATTTCAAACAGGATCAGCTCCAATAAGGAAGTTGGATATTTTTATACTTTGTTTCCTCTTGGTTGTTCACCTAACAAATCATCCACTTAATTATTTTATTTATTTATTATGAAGGCATGAATTTAATTTGCAAAATTTATTGTCTTATATAATAGAAATGTGTTTCATATATCAATTTATTGTCTTTACTGATATTTTTTTAAATTAAATGAAAAAAATCTAGAGACAGAAATTTTGTGCAGTTATCAAACACGTTTCTCTTCCCTAAAACTCATCCGAAGACCATTTCTTAAAAAAATCAATTCTCAAAAAAACCTATTTCTAGGACAAGAATGATTACAAACGCGCCCTTAATGTTAGGCTAGCGAGGAAGAAATGACGGCAACTAATAGACCAGCTACTGCGGTGGCTAGCCAGCAACTTTTGGTGTAGCTGCTCGAAGATCTGTTATGTTTGTGGCTAACGTGTCAAAGATGGAGAGTGAGAGGAGAGAGAGAATCAGGTTGAGTAGGGTGTACTGCCACCGCAATCCACCTAATCTGAAATTAAATGACTTACTCCATCTCCACCATTCAATTAAAAAAATTCCTCATCCCAATGCATGGACAAGACAACCCATCAACCCTCTACCCTTAAGTTTTTTAAGATCAGTTAGGGGATCCAAAAATCCCCACTACAATGGTGCCATTGACTGAAGCTAGCTGCAACACTACCGATAGCAGCAACTATTAGCCATGCCAGGAAGAATTTCGTTCTCTCTACTATAGTGACCAACAGCGATAGCGACACTTCCCCCGATCGCTATATTTTCAACAATGATACCAATATTAAAAAGACTAGGGAGGTAAAAGTAAATCTCTACTGTAACAGTTGAAAAGTTCTAAGACAATTACCCCTCATCTTTCTTCAAGTTCCATCCCTTTATCTCGTCCACCTCCGTAAGAGCCTTTTTCCATGATTCTACTGCTTCAGTGGAAAACTTTCTCCGGTGCTTAGAAAGAGCTTTGTTGTATAACTTTGTTTTGAGCTTCACATCATCAGGTTCCATGTCGCGACCTCCCCGAAGGTGCACCACCTAAGGTTCGGCTAATGGCTTGCTAAGCCTAACTTAGCTCGAGTTCTCCCAAACTCATACCAATTCACGACATTAGGTTTCACTTCTTAACATGCGAAATATTTTCAAATGGAGTCGCCACTAATCTATTCATGGTGGGTCGATTAGAAACCCAAGTAAAGTACCGGGAGTTGTACATTACTCCTACGAACCAGAGATTCTAAGTACGGGGACTTGATTACGCTAAACTAGCTTAACGCCCTTTCGGTACCTTTTCATTTATAAAAAATAGCGAGCAGCTTGGATTAATTTTAATTAACTCACTAACATGTGTAATGACCACACGGGTGCACAAACATTAAGACAAAAACTCAAATAAATAATAAATCAAGATAACTATCAAAATCAAGTCAAAATTTTTTTTGGTTTTGTTATCCTAAAAATGCAAATTAACTAAATATGTATGAATGAAATCTTAGACACTTTTTTGGATTTTCGCTTTTTATATGCAGACTATCCTAATATGCTATGCACATGAAGGAAATTTAATTTTAAATGTGACTAACGTAATATGCTATTTAACATGCAAACTCTAGATTAAACTATCTAAATGTCATGTGAATGAGTTTTTCCTATATATTAATGGAAATTCGAAATTAACTAAATTCCTAATTAAACATGCAACTAAATTAATATTAGGGACATTTAAAAATTGAATGATCTAGATAACATGAATTTTAATCTAATGTGCCATGCAATGCTTAATCTTAAATTTCTAAATGCATTTATTCTAATATGACATGGAATTTCTATGACCTAAACATGCGACTTCTAAATGACGTGGTGATATGATGTATTTTAAATTACATGACATGCATTGAATGGACCTAAGCTTAATGCCAATTTAACCTACTATTCTAATGTTCTAAAAATAAGAATTTTAACTAACATACATGAATGACATCTAACTAATGAAACTAATATGCAAACTATATGGCATGCGAACTATATAATAATATGCATGTTAACTATTGATATGACATGACCTAAACTATAGACATACATGTGACGTGTCTTAAATTATATGCAATGCATTTTCATATTTAAATAAAAAATTCGAAATTTACCTCTTGTTAATGAAACTAATTACTTATGATTAAGACTAACTTATTCTAATGATTGGATGAGATCTTAAAATTTAATTTTTTCTAACTAAAAAGATCTAATCCTAACCTAATCTAACAAACTAATATCCTCTAGATATCTTTTGATTTTTTTTTTTGATTTTTTTGATTTTTTTGATTTTTTCCTAAATTAATTAAATGTCTTCAAATATGCAATGCTATGTAATTTTTATTTGATTTTTTTTAATGATAAAGGAAACCTAAGCAAACAATTCAAGCTAATTAAATCAATTAAAAAAACTAAATAAATAAAATTCGTGGACAACCATATTTTAAAAAAAAAGAATCAACGGATCACATCTCGGGCATGAGATCGGACCGGTTGACCTTTCGTGCAGTCGCAAGTCGTATCTCGGGCACGAGATCGGACTACCGACATGCACGTTTTGATTAAGAAAATTTTCCTAATTTTATTTTATATGCATGTTAGTCCAAATAACTCAAAAAAAAATAAACAAATTATCTGAATCAAATTAAATTGATATGAGGTGAGATATCTTACCTAATTTCACGTATCAATCCTTCGAATTTGAAATTCGGATTTCGTCAAGCTCGTCGCGGAGAGGTCGGCCACGGAACTCTTCGGCGGATCAAAGGTGCAACTTTGCGTGCGTGGCTGAATCTCCACCTGAGAGTCAGGAGATTGATTTGGACTCGCTGAATTTTTTACTCAAGTCGAAGTCAAAAAGTTGAATTTGACTTGAGTGTTAAGTTCTCTGCACAACCTGTTGAATTAGGCCAAAAATAGATCAAATGAATAAAAGAATTCAAGCACTGCGGGTCCTCCAGTTGTCCAGCTACGTTGATCACAATTCCAGCATTCTTCGAGGACGTCCCTTTTTGTCTATGAACAGCGGGCTCTTCACGGTGAGTTAGCGGGCAAATGACGTCGCCTGCTCCTTCGATTGAATCCGAAATCGATGTGCGTCCGTGGGAGGAAAGAGTAACGATTTTACGATCGATCGAACAACATCGCAACTCCAGCCACTTCAAGCTTTCCACCAATAAACACAGATTTCTCTTCAACGTAACGAAGGACCTCTTCTCTCGCGACCCTCTTTTCTCGTCAAAGACTTTGCTCTTTCTCTCGTGTTTCCCAAAAGAGGACTCGTAAGAAACCAACCCACAAATGAACTCTCACGAATTTAACTCTCGCAAAAAAAAAAAAAAACCAGCAAAGAAGCCCCACAAGTTTGACCAGTAAATTCACGAATTGAAAAAAATTGACTCCATGAAGAAGACTACTTTGGTGAGAAACGACCCCCCCACGAAGGAAAGCACGAAGACACGAAGAGAACCCCCACAAATTGACTCTGTCTCTCTCTCACTCTCTCTCTGTGTATTTCCCTTTTTCGTGAAAGAGCAGCCCCCCCACACGCCGTAAGTCCACCTCTATTTATAGAGGGAAGGAGAGCTCGTCCAGATTTTTTCAAAACAAATTAGACCTCAACAAATCCCTTCAAGATAAGATTTAACAGCTTAATAAATCGCAACAACAAAATCATTATCTCTTAACCACCAGAGATTGCAAACAAACTTTATCCGTTCGCTAACCGCATGTGCTTATAAAAAAAATTCGAATTTTTGCACCTTCTAGACCCTCCTTTGATCATATGTATGACGACACGTGGTAAGAGCAATGCAATTTATTGGTTCAGGCCTCGGACCAACCCCTAACTTTCATGCAATTAATTAGTTAAAATTTAGGTGTCAACAGCTGCCCCTCTTTGAAGGTGAGCTCGCAGAGGTTGCATTCAAAGACTAATTGATACCTAAATTTTGTCCATGCAAATGCTATGAATGATATTTTTGTTGAGATTAGCTCTCATTTTCAAATGATGCATGCAAAAAATTAAGGCATAAACCGTTTTCTTATGCCCGAACACTTATTCCGGTCACAAAAGGCGACAGTTCATGATGATGACTAGAAAAACATACCTGGAATTACTTACCTTGTTGGATTGGTAAAGTAGACCATGGTACAAACTGCTTTCTAAAGCCCGAACACGTACTTCGGTCACGAAAGAAAATCAGCGAAATTACCTAATTGAAGCCCGAACACCTTTAATCGGTCACGACAAAAAGATAACATATGACTTGTTTGCTTAAAGCCCGAACTTCTTCAATCGGTCACAACAGAGGCAAACGATGATTTCTGAACCACCTTTCTGAGCCCGAACACTTACTTCGGTCACAAAGGAAAGACAATGGAATTACCTAATTGAGGCCCGAACATCTTTAATCGGTCACGACAAAAAGGTAACATATGATTTGTTTGCTTAAAGCCCGAACTTCTTCAATCGGTCACAATAGAGGCAAACAAAAACTCAGATTTCTGACTGGGGTACGAATTCCTGTACATCGCCACAGGGACCCGAAATACTTGTATTCATCACCGAGTACTTGAGTTGAGATACTGATACATCGCCATCAGCACTTGAGATGAAATGCCTGCACATTGCCACAAGCATCCTGATAAAAATGTCAGTGCATCGCCACTAACAACAAGATGAGTACTTGTACATCACCACAGGTTTTAGAAATGAGATCAAGTTATTTGGCAATCATTACCAAAAAAATAATCACATCAAAGAATGTCCGATCAATGCACATCATGATTTTAAGATGATTTTTCCTTCTTTTCTTCTCAAAAATGCCAAATGAGAGACATTCGGTTAGAAAGGACTTTCTACTCACTCTCATTTGGAAGGGTTTTTATCCCAACTATTGATACGGGGATAGCTGAACCACTTGATCATGTCAACAAAGGTTCTGAATTTCCTCGCAAGCAATACGACTCTATCAATTAGAGAGGTCTTTATCAGGACTGTAACATAGGCTTGGTCAACGTCTTTTCAAAGGAGACTTTTAAAGTCAAAGGCTATGAAAGAAATAACTTCATCATCTGCTTCGGGTTTACAAGTCAAGAACCTCGCAAAAATGAGATGAAAACAATCTTGCCCACACTTCTTTAAGCAAGTTTATAAACACATGAATTCCAACATCAGTATAAGTGCCATAATCTAAAGAGACTTTACAAGGGATGTAATGTGAGGCTAAGTTCATGGGTAAAGAAATGAAAGGATTCATAAGGCTCAAAATGTGTATATGAGGGCAAAGAGTTGGTGATCATTCTGGCACTTCATGATCTTCTCCTCCATCGAGGAATTGTCTTTGCATGGGTGTTCCAATCAACATCTAACTTAACACTCATCTTTGCAGAATTTTCTCATGAGCATTTTACATACTTTACACATTTGGATTTTCACCAAAATTCACTTTCTTTTTTTGCTATTGTGGGCTCGGCCTTGCTTTTACCAGGCACACTGCTTTTTCATGCCCCTTTTTCAACCTTTTTTTTTACATTGGCTTTGTCTCCACTAAACACTCTGCTTTTCATACTTTCTCATTTCAAACTTTCAGACAATATTAGTCTTCATCTTTGATAGGCACCTAGGATCGCGCCTCCTCAAGTAACAATGATTCGTCCTTGCCCCAGTGTGGGGGAATGATCACCAACTGGGTTCATGTGAAATGACTTGTAGGCTCAAAAGGGCTATACAAATGATAAAGTGTGTAGGATAAAGAAAGAAATGCTCTTCGTCATCTTAAGGCACTTAAACTTGCGTAGATTTCAAATGCAATAAAGTACTCAAAGATTGATGCAAGTGAGGGCAAGGAAGATCCATTCATTTTTCCACCTTATAATTTCAACAATTACCTCCGATTTGCCCCAGTGTGGGGTGATTCTTGACAGGGGTAATATGAAAGAAAAAACTCCAAGTGTTTAGGCCCAAAGGGGTTACGCAATGGATCACCTGTGGTGTTTGGGATGTCGAAATGAATTGCCTCTCCTCATTTTGACTATCGTACGTCTTGCGAGAAAATTCTTTATCCCTGTAAACATGGAATTTTCCACTCAACTCACTAGAAGTTATGTGTGTAGTGGGACTGTGTATGGAGTGCGGCTCGCCTTTCATCATTCCGAAGCATCTCGTTCAACATTCTCGATCAATTCAGCATTGCTCATCAAATTAATTTGGGAAACCTCAGTGGAAATGACTAAGCAAAAATCATCATGCAAATTTTTTTTTTTAGCAGATATGAGCATTTTGAATTTATTGATTTTAAGCACAAACAATTCATGTTACTCAAAAAATGGTTATCAAAGGATAGCATGAACATTCCCATCAAATACACAGAAAGGTTATTAGAAATTGGAGCCCTTTGGTCGCCCTTGGAGATGGGCAAATGAATTGACCGACTGGCGTGGAAACTCAATCTTCAATGCTGTATTCTTGTTTTTGCCCCTGCACCAATAGAACGTGCATGAATATGGCTCTAAATAAATGTAGATCCAAAATTGGAGAAATTTTCATCACCCATCAGTGCAGCGTCTCCAACAGATTGGAAAATGCCCCATAATTTTTCATGTTAATCTCTGAAAATTATTATCCTCCGAAAGTGTCAATTCTCAATCGGGCAAGAAGAGTTAGGCTCTTATACATAAAGCAAAGGGGTTAGAAAAACAAGCAAGGTTTATCCAACATGCATCTTTTTGTCTTTCTTTAAAAAAAACATTTGTTAAATTTTTTTTTTTGAATGAGGAGGCATGAAGAAACCCAGCCCTCAGATTTCTTTCTTTTTTTTTTTTAATTGTTGGATATCATCACCGGGCCAATTTGGTATACTTCAATATGCCCTCAAAATGAATTTTCAAATTTAATTGATTATCACCAAATGAATTACATCTGTTGACTGGAAAATGCAACAGCCAATAATATCCTAAAAAGCAAGTAAATCATTAAAAAAAAAAGGAAGTCCTAACAATCTTAGAAGGTGTAAATCCTAGAAAGCAATAAAATTCCCACGCAGGGGGCATGCAGGAAACTAAAAAGATGATATTTTAACAAACTTGCACACATTCCCTTCAGCTGCTTATTTTCAATGGTGTTTGAACAATATCATTGCACACACTCCCTTCAGCAATGCCTTCCATCATGTTTGGATCCTTTGTCATTAGAGGTGTCGGACCATCCATGCCACCCCATCCGTCTGGAACGATATCTCGAGGATCAGTATAGAAGCTCGGAGGTGCTGAATACTTTACATAATAATCAAACTTGCCGCTTGGTTGCCCCAGAGTGTCAATTGCTCCATCTTCATGCATCATCCTTGCAGTAAACTTCATGGGTGGTTCATCAAACCATCCATCCCTCAGCCCGATTTCAATTTGCTCCCCCACGAAAATGAGCTGGTTGAATGTATCCGTAACAACGGTCACCATGCGAATACGATACTCATATGGGAGGGTTTTGATGAAAATTTTCCTTAGTTCCTGATCTGTTGGCTCAGGACTGATTTGGGCTGCCAGATTCCTCCACCTTATGCAGTATTCTTTGAATGATTCTGTCTTCTTCTTCTCAGCACGCTCGAGATCCTCACGGGAGGGAGTAATGTCCATAATGAACTTGTACTGCTTGAGAAATGCCTCACTCACCTCATCCCAAGTC
This sequence comes from Melaleuca quinquenervia, assembly GCA_030064385.1. NCBI lineage: Eukaryota > Viridiplantae > Streptophyta > Magnoliopsida > Myrtales > Myrtaceae > Melaleuca > Melaleuca quinquenervia. The sequence goes on along the minus strand of CM057719.1, from coordinate 11,971,340 downwards.
TCCAGTAGGTTGATTCTTTTGGTGATGTACCATCTCAAAGCGGGACCTGTTAAGCTTGCTTGGAATGACTGGATCATCAAAGGGGCATTGTTGACATATTGGGTCATCCGGACTAGATACATTTGCAGGTGAGCTTTAGGACAAGTCGTGCCATCATATTTCTCGAACTCAGGCATTTTGAATTTTTTCGGCACCTTGACTTTAGCGTAGATGGAGAGGTCCGTAGGAGACGAGTCTTGAATTTCCTGCAATTGTCTCATCCTTTCTTCAAGCTTTTCAAACCGCTTCTCATGTTCGATTTTAAGCCTGTCATCAGCAATTATGACAGGATCATCCTCCAAATTTGGCATACCATCATTTATCTCCACCGTCTCCACCGTAGTGTTGCTATCATCCTTCTGTTTTGGTCCTGCGGTTCGAGACGCTCTGAGTTCAGCTGTCATCTCCTCCATGGCAGTGAGGAATTGCTTCATTTGATCCTCGATGTTTGCAACACGCTCACGCAGTTCGTTTTGATCGGCCATTTTTGCCCTTAGCCGTGTGAGGATGGGTGACCGAAGATTATCCGTAATCACCTGGTTTTACGTACGAAAGAATTGAAAATCAATATGTGCAAGAAAGGAAAAAACGGTCCATGAGTCAATTTGACTAACACTTTTTTTTTAATTTTGTTTTAAAATGGATTTGCTTGAGAAAATGGTGACATGTGACACAATTAAAAACAAAAGAAAACCATTGAACATTTTAACTTAATGCAAATTTTCTTTCTTTTTTTATTTAAAAAAAAATTACTTTGACTCAAAAATCATTATGATGACACTACTTACCTAGACTTATCATAGATCGACTGAAAACACAAAATATAAATGATAGTCAAAGAATGAGGATAGAAGACTTACTTCATAAGTAGACCACGGGCAATCACATAGACATGCGCATGATAAGTACAGTTCGATTTCTACTCTAAGAGGCTTAACAAAATGGAGCCCCAAGGATGATCGGACTAGCCGCAGGCACGCGTACTAAGTCGGGCCCTTGTGACTCCGGCATAGTCAAAGAGTCAACCCGGGTCGCAGGCATGCGGACAGGGGTGGATACTCCCGACACCAAGAAGAAATTTCGGGATTGAGATAGGCGACTCGTACCGCGGGCTTGCGGTCGGAGTAGTATCTATCTCAACACCATCCTAAGTAATCCTATGCGGCCCAGGTCCGGCGGCAGGTTATATGTGCTAAAGTGTAGTGCAAAATAAAACCATGGCATGCATAACAATTTATAAGCAAACAACACTTCAAATAATTAAATTTAAAGCATATATCACAACACCACCCTGCAATGAAAAATAATTAGCATAGACTACACCCCTTATACCTCCCAACTGCAAAAACATTTAACACATGTGTTAGAGACATACCTGGTATCCTCGCTGCCAAACAAAATATTTTTTTTAAATGAAAATTGGCCTAAGTCCACTAAGAATTTTCAAGTCCCCAGCGGAGTCGCCAAGCTGTCGCGACCTCCCCGAAGGTGCACCACCTAGGGTTCGGCTAATGGCTTGCTAAGCCTAACTTAGCTCGAGTTCTCCCAAACTCATACCAATTCACGACATTAGGTTTCACTTCTTAACATGCGAAATATTTTCAAATGGAGTCGCCACTAATCTATTCATGGTGGGTCGATTAGAAACCCAAGTAAAGTACCGGGAGTTGTACATTACTCCTACGAACCAGAGATTCTAAGTACGGGGACTTGATTACGCTAAACTAGCTTAACGCCCTTTCGGTACCTTTTCATTTATAAAAAATAGCAAGCAGCTTGGATTAATTTTAATTAACTCACTAACATGTGTAATGACCACACGGGTGCACAAACATTAAGACAAAAACTCAAATAAATAATAAATCAAGATAACTATCAAAATCAAGTCAAAATTTTTTTTGGTTTTGTTATCCTAAAAATGCAAATTAACTAAATATGTATGAATGAAATCTTAGACACTTTTTTGGATTTTCGCTTTTTATATGCAGACTATCCTAATATGCTATGCACATGAAGGAAATTTAATTTTAAATGTGACTAACGTAATATGCTATTTAACATGCAAACTCTAGATTAAACTATCTAAATGTCATGTGAATGAGTTTTTCCTATATATTAATGGAAATTCGAAATTAACTAAATTCCTAATTAAACATGCAACTAAATTAATATTAGGGACATTTAAAAATTGAATGATCTAGATAACATGAATTTTAATCTAATGTGCCATGCAATGCTTAATCTTAAATTTCTAAATGCATTTATTCTAATATGACATGGAATTTCTATGACCTAAACATGCGACTTCTAAATGACGTGGTGATATGATGTATTTTAAATTACATGACATGCATTGAATGGACCTAAGCTTAATGCCAATTTAACCTACTATTCTAATGTTCTAAAAATAAGAATTTTAACTAACATACATGAATGACATCTAACTAATGAAACTAATATGCAAACTATATGGCATGCGAACTATATAATAATATGCATGTTAACTATTGATATGACATGACCTAAACTATAGACATACATGTGACGTGTCTTAAATTATATGCAATGCATTTTCATATTTAAATAAAAAATTCGAAATTTACCTCTTGTTAATGAAACTAATTACTTATGATTAAGACTAACTTATTCTAATGATTGGATGAGATCTTAAAATTTAATTTTTTTCTAACTAAAAAGATCTAATCCTAACCTAATCTAACAAACTAATATCCTCTAGATATCTTTTGATTTTTTTTTTTGATTTTTTTGATTTTTTTGATTTTTTCCTAAATTAATTAAATGTCTTCAAATATGCAATGCTATGTAATTTTTATTTGATTTTTTTTAATGATAAAGGAAACCTAAGCAAACAATTCAAGCTAATTAAATCAATTAAAAAAACTAAATAAATAAAATTCGTGGACAACCATATTTTAAAAAAAAAGAATCAACGGATCACATCTCGGGCATGAGATCGGACCGGTTGACCTTTCGTGCAGTCGCAAGTCGTATCTCGGGCACGAGATCGGACTACCGACATGCACGTTTTGATTAAGAAAATTTTCCTAATTTTATTTTATATGCATGTTAGTCCAAATAACTCAAAAAAAAATAAACAAATTATCTGAATCAAATTAAATTGATATGAGGTGAGATATCTTACCTAATTTCACGTATCAATCCTTCGAATTTGAAATTCGGATTTCGTCAAGCTCGTCGCGGAGAGGTCGGCCACGGAACTCTTCGGCGGATCAAAGGTGCAACTTTGCGTGCGTGGCTGAATCTCCACCTGAGAGTCAGGAGATTGATTTGGACTCGCTGAATTTTTTACTCAAGTCGAAGTCAAAAAGTTGAATTTGACTTGAGTGTTAAGTTCTCTGCACAACCTGTTGAATTAGGCCAAAAATAGATCAAATGAATAAAAGAATTCAAGCACTGCGGGTCCTCCAGTTGTCCAGCTACGTTGATCACAATTCCAGCATTCTTCGAGGACGTCCCTTTTTGTCTATGAACAGCGGGCTCTTCACGGTGAGTTAGCGGGCAAATGACGTCGCCTGCTCCTTCGATTGAATCCGAAATCGATGTGCGTCCGTGGGAGGAAAGAGTAACGATTTTACGATCGATCGAACAACATCGCAACTCCAGCCACTTCAAGCTTTCCACCAATAAACACAGATTTCTCTTCAACGTAACGAAGGACCTCTTCTCTCGCGACCCTCTTTTCTCGTCAAAGACTTTGCTCTTTCTCTCGTGTTTCCCAAAAGAGGACTCGTAAGAAACCAACCCACAAATGAACTCTCACGAATTTAACTCTCGCAAAAAAAAAAAAAAACCAGCAAAGAAGCCCCACAAGTTTGACCAGTAAATTCACGAATTGAAAAAAATTGACTCCATGAAGAAGACTACTTTGGTGAGAAACGACCCCCCCACGAAGGAAAGCACGAAGACACGAAGAGAACCCCCACAAATTGACTCTGTCTCTCTCTCACTCTCTCTCTGTGTGTTTCCCTTTTTCGTGAAAGAGCAGCCCCCCCACACGCCGTAAGTCCACCTCTATTTATAGAGGGAAGGAGAGCTCGTCCAGATTTTTTCAAAACAAATTAGACCTCAACAAATCCCTTCAAGATAAGATTTAACAGCTTAATAAATCGCAACAACAAAATCATTATCTCTTAACCACCAGAGATTGCAAACAAACTTTATCCGTTCGCTAACCGCATGTGCTTATAAAAAAAATTCGAATTTTTGCACCTTCTAGACCCTCCTTTGATCATATGTATGACGACACGTGGTAAGAGCAATGCAATTTATTGGTTCAGGCCTCGGACCAACCCCTAACTTTCATGCAATTAATTAGTTAAAATTTAGGTGTCAACATTCCACGTCCAAGAAAATGGGCAGAATCTCTTTATTTCCATTTGATTTGGAGGTACAATCAACCATGTACGCAAGCTCTTCGAGGCACCAGTGACTTGTAGCATAATTCGTGGAGAATATGGGAATGTAAATCTTGGAGTTCTCAATTGCTTGTTGAAGTTCATCATTGATTCTCTTACCGAACTGGAGGGACTCATCATCCCGAAAGACGAGGATCCCAGCATCAACCATGCTATGATAAAGACAGTCAGTGAATCCATGACGAGTATCCGGTCCTCGAAAACTTAGAAAAACCTCATAACAAGGTTCAGATGATGCCCCTGAGTTCATCTCTTTTGTTAGCGTTTTGTGCTTCTTCGAGGTCCGGCTGAGACGGAAGATGAGGTATATAAGGAGAGCGATGGAGAGCGCAGACAGGCTGAGAATTCCAATGAGGAAGAAGAGCTTGAGGCTGGGGAAGGGAGTCTTGCAGGTGAGCTCGTGAGGGAGAGGGCTGTCGGAAGCCCGGTGTTTTCCGGAAACTGCCATGTTTCCAGTGGAGCGGAGAGCAAGAGAGTGAAAAAGGCCGAGGGAGTAAAAATGAATGCGTGAGAATCGAAGATTGAGAGCTCTGCGCAGAGAGAGCGAGAGCACCCCCGTCCCTTATAATGGATACAAAGGACAAGGAAAGAGAGCGAGAGACGGAAGGATCTTGGATGCCATTGTTAAAAGTCTCGTTTGGCAATGTCATTATGAAAGTGGCATTGGTGTGGGATGAGCGGCTTTCGTTTCTGACTTTTCTGTCGTATGGATGGTGGTGACAAACTGATAATTGGCGTGGAGGGCATTTTTTAGATTTGGAGAGACTTTGGTCTTTGAGAGAGCAGGTTCAGTAATTGAATTGGTCCATTAACAAGTGCACCGTGCCAAGCAGAAAACAAATCCCTAGTTGACGCGATAAAGGCACATTAGAGAATATAATACTTCCCCATACGCATTTTAATATATTTTTAGTCATATGCAAATTTTTTAGCATAAATGAAGCAAAACAATCATAATTCTTTATGAAATAAATTTTGCTCCATTTCTTATCAAGAGACAGATCGTGCAATAGTGATACTTGAAATTGGATTGATGAGGATCGATCCGGTTTTCTAATTTTCAATTCTATTTTGGAATGATGTTTGTCTTCGATGCGGTGTCTAGGAGGGAAGAGGAGAAGAATAAGCATATGAAATGAAAGTCGCCACTTTTTTTTTTTTTGTAAATGTAAGTATTATATAGATTTTACCATTGAAGGTCGTCACGTTGACAACTCAAAAACGTGAGAATACAAGTCAAATTCTTGCCGCGTCTTGCTTGGTTAGTTGCAAAGAAAGGAATAAGGCAAAAAACCGACAAAGCAAGAAGAAAAAGAAAAATGAAAGGAAAGAAAGATGCCGGCGAGGGAAAAGCAAGTCGAAGTCTTCCCCCATCTTGCTTGCTTAGTTGCATTAGGAGACGAGACCGGCATTTATTGTGAAAAATATCATGTAGACCTAATTTAATAATGATATGATGAATATAACCAATCAAAATCCGAAAATGATGTCAAACTTTGACTCTCTTTTTTTGCGGCACATAGAATTGGGTTCTCAGTTACTTGTAAAAGTTCACCACCAATTATTCTTTACCAATACATAGGGACTCATCGTCACTAAATAGCCTAAAGACAGGGATCCTGGCCCCAACCATGTCATGAAGCAGCTCGATATATTTTGTTCCAAACTTTAGAATTGCAACTCGATCGTCTTAAACTTAAGATTACAATCCTAAGAGAAGATAATGAGAGGAGGCGATAAATCATCAAATTGATCATGCTTGGTTAGTTGCCTGGAAAGCACGCAGGTCCAAGCCAAAGTCTTCTGCAATCTTTTGCTTGCTTCGTTGGGTTTTCCTACTCTTTTTCTCCCGACCAAAGAAGGGGAATAAGGCCAAAGCCTACAAAACCTACCCAGTTGCAAGAAAGTCTTCCACCATCTCGCCGGCTCAATTGCAAAGAAAGTGACGAGGTAGAAGCCAACAAAAAAGAAAGACTCTGGCGATTGAAAGCGAGTCGAAAGTCATCCCCCATCTTGCTTGCTTGGTTGCATCGCGAGACGTGAGAACGTTATCTTCTTGAAAGTATTACATAAACTTAATTTATTAGCGATGTGACGGAGATATGAAACTTGTGTCTTAAAGGAGTACACGGGATGGTGTTTGCACAATTTCTCTTAACGTGTTTTAAGAAATCTAGAAGTCCGATGACGTTGATGATATTCTGAGCATTGCACAAGATCCGTCAATTAGTGGAACATATCAATAGATCAAATGTATCTAGCATACCGTTCAATATAAGATGATTGCAGTGAAACCAACTTGAGTTTATAAATTAAGCTACGAAACAGCCCGGATATTCAGATTTAGTAATCGAGTAAATCTAGACTACCACAAATAAACCTTGTTGTTTTGCTAAAAGGGTTCATTTGCAAACTTCTTATTGAGAACTTCTCTATTTAATTACGATGTCACCAAATTTCAAATTCGTGATTCACTTATTTTAAATTTTACATGAGCTTTATTTACAAAAAAGAAAAGGTGATAATAGAAGGTGATGAATACTCGCATTTAGATTAACCCTAATTGGTCAATTACATGGAAAGCACACTATTACCAAATCATGGTTCTACTTCATAGGGTGACGCGAGGGAAATCAAAGCAAAAGTTTTCCCCAATCTTGCTTGCTTAGTCGCACTGGGGGACAAAAGATCACCATTTTATCATGATAATATTATATAGACCTAATTTAATAATGATGTGACAGATAAAATCAATAATAATACCAAACTCGGTATTTTTGTCACAGTTTTCCTTGAATGTTCTAAGAAATCTAAATGCCCAATAACATAACTTAAACATGATGTTCTTTAATTTGTCTATTTACTCAAAGTAACTCAAATTGATCCGGTAACAAAGCCATAATGGTGATTCTTCTTTAACTATTCTCTCTTGCTTTTAATCAAAAGGTAAATTGATATAGTATAGATTACGATTTTCGTGAATGTAAACACACGAATATCAAATCTTCAAACATCGCAGATATCAAATCAAATATTCTATTAAAAAGCACCATTACTCTTAGGAAAAACCATGAATAGCATTTAAGTGAAGAGACTTATATGTCACTGGAATTAAGGTACTTAATTAATCGGCATTATTATACATGTATCAGAATCTTAAACTTACTTGGAATTTCATTTATCTAATTAATTAAAATTATTATATATGTATCACAATATCAATCTCAATTCACGAAGTATAACGTGGCTGGTGTTACCGATAAAAGCAATTAAAATAACATAACATGTCGAAAAGAGATTCACATTGTTACTTAGTTACAAAATAATGCAACAAATCTTGAATAATCTGACTGTGCCCTACCGTTTTAAATGATCATTTGTAGTACGTAGATCTAAATCCCCAACAATTCCACAGAGCCGTACGAAACCACACATTAAACATAAAGACAGGCTAGAGGAACAGCATTGACAATTTTTTAAATATTTGCAAGATTCGACAAATCATGGATCATATCAATGAATATTACACAAAATCAAATTCGAAATATTTGGCATCCCTCTCAAAACAAGATGATTGTAGTGAAAACACCTTGATTTTGTAAATTGAACCGTGTAACAGCATATGTAGCACTAACACGGACACGCAACACACTGACACGTCATAGCTCAAAAAGTAAAGAATTCTGACACGTTCTGACATGTTATATATTAAATAAATGTTTTATACATAAACACATAAATAACTAAATAATAATTATAAAAAGAGCCTAGAGTTAATATATGCTAAAAATATTAATCCAAAATTTGTTAATATCATTTATTGTTTTAATTTGACAAATTCAACTACATTTCATTGAACAATCCCTAAAACTTGGAGGAAAAAAATCCATATTATACTATTAAATTTAAAATTTAACAATAAGAGAAAAATCTAGACAAGAAAAATATATAATGGTTGGAGTGTCGTGTCAGAGTGTCTGACACGACACGAATGGTCTCAAAAAGTGTCGGTGCTTCTTAGGTAACAACCTGGCTAATTAGATTTAGCAATGGAGTAAATGTAGGGTGCCACGAACAGATCTACAAAATGGCTTGACTTGTAAAATTCTACGAACTATTTTACTAATTGTGGAATGAAGAGAACAAATCTGCACCCTAGTCAATGTCCTATGGCAATATCTCAATTTAGAACAAAGTACCATGAGAAAGCGAAGATGATATGAGATGCAAGTATCTACCACTATTTGAATGGAAAAGTAATTCTAAATTTCAATTTAAGGAGGAAGAGTCATGACATCAATAAATTTTCACGTTTATTCTAACTCATAAAATCCATTTTCTACTCCCTTGCTTGCTCTGCTTATTGTAATCGTGGGTTTTTTTTTTTTAAGATTTACACGAGATCAATTTTTTTATGGGTCTAGATTCAAATCAACACATGTACATTGATGAAGTAGTTCCTCCCCGATGGAGTGCTATTAAGAGGAGTAACATGTAAAACTAGTAAGATTTTTGCCTTCTATTGAGGATCGAACTTGTGATTTTCTGGCTTAACAAATAATGGACCGGTAGACTTTTCTGGAAACATATCTGATTTTGTCGGCTTATATTGGATTAAAACCACACGAATCAAAGGCATCTTGGTTGTGAATATATCTAACAAGCTGAGGATGATGGGAAAGATTTTAGTAATTTGTAAATGATGTGCATTATAAATACATCTGACAAGTTGCAACATCGTTTCATAAATTATTGTTTTTTAATACGATGTTGCTGCTAAAATGGTTTTGGTCCAAAGGACATACAACAGATATCAGGTGTTAACTTTAGGCTTTTTTCTATCTTTTGGCTTTTTAGAATTTGAAATCAGGTCTTGACTTAACGTCAAACATATTGAAAGACTGGCGTCTTAATTTGGTTCTTAGCAAGAAAAATTGACTGCAAATTTGCAAGTATCTTTGGGTGTTGACTGCAAATTGTCTTCGTCTTCTGCAGCATTTCTAGGTACTGGGATTTGATGGTTGAATGTGGATACAAGAAAATTGGCACGCGGTTATGAAATTGTCAAGAAAATTCTTGTCCATTGTCACCATTGAAAGTGATCCTTGACCATCAATTATGCCATTGAAAGTGATCCTTGACCATCAATTATGCTTTCAGACCAGTTGGAAAGTGAGTTTCCCTCGAAGATGCCTTTATTTTTTTTAAAGATAAAATGGTTTTTTTCTCACTTTGGTTCTAACTAGATCAAAAATTATTCAACTTCAGAATAGTGGTAAACTTGATCTTTGTTTTCCGTTATGAAATGATATGAAATGATGGAGGATGATTAAAACTCTTGAAAATTAAAGGTCTGTTTAGCAGCATTTCTATTATTCTATTTCCCTGTTCTTTTATTTTCAAGAACAGATAACAAACAAAAATTCATTTGTATAACTTAGTTGATTTTTCTATTTTTCGGTATAGAAAATAAGTCAGAGAACACATTTGGACTGGAAATAAAAAAAAAATAAAGAAGATTACTTCTAATTTTGGGGAAATCATTCCTTGAAATAACATTTTTCTCATTTCTTTTTTTTTCTTTAATTAATTGTCAGACAATTGCAATGACCGGTGACCGGCCAAGGATGGGGCTAATGAGATTGACCTCATCGTTCTCGAGTGAGCCTCATCAACCCCTAGTTAGGCTCTACCTCGTTGCGGCTAGACATGATCTACCTCACCATTGTCGAGTGAGGGTTGACCTCATCCACCCTCAATTTCATTAGGGGCCAATGAGGTGAACCTCACCAATGAAAAGAGGAAGAAAAAAAAGAAATAAGGAAAATTAAGAAAAAAATTAATAAAAAAATTATATTAGAAAATTAGTTTTGTACTAAATGCGCTTGTACTTTTTTACATTTCGAGAATAGCAGTTAGTAAACATGCACTTTTTTTTTTTTGCAAAGAAACTTATCCAATGAATATAAATAGAAAATTATTTTTGAAAACAAAAGCATCACTGAACACGCCTTGAAAGTGCAAAGGAAAAGTGAATTTTGAGGAAATATAAATGGGGATGCACGCCCCCTTTCCTTCTTTGACTCTCGATGCCTTCTCTTCCGATTTCGATGCGTGCAGCAGAACATGGCCTTCCTTTCATATAGTGGGCCATCTATTGGGCCCAATCCCACAGAAACTCATGGACGGATCCATGCTTTGTTCGACGCTAATACTTTGTGCCCAAAATCTCAGGTTCCTAGAATTGAAATTGACTTTGATGTCTTGCTCAAACACTTAATGGACCTGCAATATGTACTTACAACTCCCAAGTTAAAACCTAATTCATAATAAATGATAAGCTACATTGCGATCTGTAGGATTTTGGAGCATTTGTATTAAGCCCAAGCACCACCTTACTAGAGGGTTATCCTCAACAATCCGTCAAACTCCCCCAGATCTCCCCTCAGAAAAAGTCGCGGCACCTTCGTTTTCAAAAGAGAAACTTAAATTTAGATTTTTGCGGTGTATAATCACTTTTCATTTTCGGAATTCAATGGGGCAATCCCGCTGCAACCTGAAAAGATTTCTTGATTAACTCCATCGTGTAACAGATAAGAGAAAACATTGATGGTTAGAATGGAAGTGGGATGAGTGTGGGACGACTCTCCTTGGGCATTGCAATCATAAAATAAATTTGCATGGAGAAGCAGAGGAGTTTCCTTACAAACCAGAATTCGCTAATGCATGCGAATATAGATGCTAAATCTCTTGGTCATATCATATGCAAATAAAAACCTATTTTGTAGTTCATTTGCATTGACCGTCTCAGTTTCTGCCTGGTTTGATCTCTCAAATTGCGTTCTATGTCATAATCTTACATTTTTAAGCAGAAGGTAACTGCCAAGATAGTTATAGCATCATGGAAGAGAGAAATTGAATGGACAGGCTTCTGTTCATGAGTAAAGTATTCGTGAGTCAAGTATATGTTCAAATGAACTCAATCCCCAGCAGCTCTTTAGGCACATAAAAGAAGAAACGTGAGAAACAACCCAGACGAGTCTTATTTTGAAAGCGTAACATCATTTGTAACATAACCATGACCTCTGCTTTGTCTATTTCACATTCTCTGCAAAAACCGTACCGTCAAAAGTAAATATGAATTCTGAGAACGTGTGCATGCCATGCCTTTAGTCAGTCGGCACTTTTGATGACTTCTACATCCCTGGAACAGAAGTGGTATATGGTTGTCGCAAAAACAACAAATGATTCTTTAATTGACACCTCTAGAGTAACCGATCAGGGGCAAATGGATCTCATGTAATGATGACAATGATGATCATAAATATAACCATTGTTGTCAAGTGGATTCCCTTTAAAAGGAACCCAACTCACTTGAAGAAGTTATTTGATGAGGAAGCATATTGTAGTTGACACTCCTGCACCGGATCCGGATTGCTTGACGTGGATGCACTCCACGTCTAGCATCCAGTCCTTTGAGAAGGGAAAGTGGGCCCCCCTGTACTAGGGGGGCCATTTCAACGGTCGAGATAACCTAACATGGAGTACATCCCTGTTAGGCGATCCAACTCCCCTGCTCCAAGTAATCTCAAAGGCACAAATAATACACTCCTAAGGTCGCATTTTCTAGTTTCAAGCCCTCAACAAGAACAATTTCCTGCAGATTTGCCGTAGCATCAGTTTCTTCAGCCTAGACTTCATATGATGATGCAACAATGTGAAATCCAGGCAAATTCACGAACAAATTCATGAACACTAGTTAAGGTCGGAGATGGCAATTCAGCAATGAAACATGGTTGTTCTTGATTTTGTTGGGGAAATTTGTCATATGTCAAATCAATTTCTTACCTAGCTTTCAAGACAGATGAGATGGTTTGGAATCAAATCCTCGTACGCAGCAACAGACAGGTAATCAATTCATGCATTGAATAGCATGGACTGCGTCATGCAAGATTGCATCTCGATCTCAGACATGTCATGATCGACAAGTTGCAGAACAAAAAGGGAAATAGATTATCAAGTCGCACTGTTTCTCAATATGTATGTTTAGAAAAAAAAAAATTGACCTGCGTATTGCTCAAAAGCCGGATTGCAACATATGCTTGAGCAAGAGAAAAAGAACAAAATAAATAAATAAATAAAGAGGGACGAATCCAACCAAGAAGTAATATGTGTCTTCTCTTCCAACCATTTTGCTCCTCCTCTCATAATTCTCGCATAGCTCTTGTTGAACTCTTTTTTGTACATAAGCCATCTGAGAGCAGAACAGAGCCACATTTGTCCTTCTGATCACAGCACTCACTGATGCCACAGTGCATTAGGATACTCAAGATGGGTGCTCCAATAGGACATGCATGGGCGAAGTGATTTCCTACAATATTGGAAGTCCCACATTAGTTCAGCTGACCACGACCCACGATAGGATGCTTTGGAACATATTTAAAGTTCTGAACAACACCCGTCTCACACCCTTGGAAATATGTAAAGACTCCATTACTTCAGCTGCAGGAAGTAGTCTGTGTCCTTCTTACAATTTGACTGAATCAAATGTCAGTAAGTGACTAGCCTAACGATATCCATGAAGATAAAAATAAAAAGCCAAGGCTGTCACAAAATGAAGTAGAAGAACGAGAACGCAAGTGGGAGAGAAAATTCTCTATATTTCTGTGTAATCTGCTTTTCACAATTACATGTATATAAACTACAAGTATGTGCATAATAAAGGAAAAAGAGATATTCCTGAGATATTTACATTCCTATTATAATTACATAACAAGAGGAAAAGAAATATTGTGTCAATCACACAATATCACGCATATCTTCCAACACTCCCCCTCAAGCTGATGGCTTGTATATATCCAAGACACCCAGCTTGCTTAACAAATATGCGTGTTGTCTTTGACATAATGCCTTAGTGAAGATATCTGCCAGCTGATGTAGTGTGTTGATCCCACGAGCTCTGATAATCCCTGCCAGAATCTTTTCACGAGTAAAATGACAGTCAATTTCAATATGTTTCGTTCTTTCGTGAAAAACAGGATTTTTAGCAATTTTAAGCGCTGCATCGTTGTCACAGAAAAGAGTCGTGGGTCCTTTGATTCGCACACCAAGGTCTGATAAAAGCCCTCGTAGCCAGATTATTTCACAAGTGGTCTTTGCCATTGCCCGATATTCTGCTTCTACCGAAGATAAAGACACTGTCTGTTGCTTCTTGGCTTTCCAGGAGAGTAAAGAACTTCCCAATTTAATGCAAAACCCACCTACAGATCTGCGACTCACTGGACATGTGCCCCAATCCGTATCACAATAAGCCGTCATCTCCATGTTACAGTCCTTTGTTAGCAAGATTCCCAAACCAGGACATCCTTTCAAATACTTGACCACCTTTAAAGCAGCATTCATATGTGATTCCTTGGGCTCCTTCATAAACTGACTCAACATCTGTACAGCAAAACAAATGTCCGGCCGAGTCATGGTAAGATAAATCAACTTACCTACTAACCTCTGATAACAAGCAGGATCTTCAAGCAGTGGATCCTTTATCGGCGATTCGGTTACTTCATCATATTCTGCTATGGTCATCCTGAAATTCTGCTCAATTGGAATAACTGCCGGTTTGCAACCAGATAAACCAGCCTCGGAGATAATCTCTAAGATGAATTTCCTTTGACTCAGAGAAATTCCCACTTTAGAACGAGCAATTTCTATTCCCAAAAAATACTTGGGCGCTCCTAAGTCTTTAATGTGGAACGTCGAATGTAAGTATGATTTCAAATCATCGATAGCAGAACCATCATTGCCCATGATAAGAATATCATCTACATAAATTATTAAGTAAATGCGTGATGTACCTTTTCTCCAGACAAATAGTGCATAATCATGCTTAGACTGTTTGAAACCAGCATGGACAAGTGCACTTGTGAATTTGGCATTCCATTGGCGAGATGCCTGCTTGAGTCCGTAAAGGGATTTACGAAGACGACATACCTTAGACTCCCCCTGTCTTCGTAATCCCGGAGGAAGTTCCATATATATTTCTTCGTCAAGATCGCCATGCAGAAAAGCATTATGTACATCCATTTGGTGTAATTTCCAGTCACGGCAAGAAGCAACGGAGAGAAAAGATCGAACAGTAACAGCCTTGGCTGTCGGAGAAAAGGTTTCATGGTAGTCAAAACCTTCACGTTGTGTAAACCCTTTTGCCAACAATCGAGCCTTGAAACGTTCCACAGTGCCATCGGATTTATGCTTGATTTTGTATACCCATTTGCAGCCAATGGCCTTGCGATGAAAAGGACGAGACACAATGTCCCAAGTATGGTTGTCCATCAATGCTTGCAACTCGGCCTCCATTGCTTGTTGCCAACGAGGATCTTGGACAGCCTCATTATAAGTAGTCGGTTCACTCTCCTCAGAAATTCTACTGATACAACACCGGTGGTCCGGAGAGAGGTGATCGAAGGAAACAAAAGAGGAAATGGAATAAGGTATACCTGGTGTTTCACATGAATTACATACATAATCCGCCGTCCAAGTAGGTGGACGAGTAGCGCGACCAGAACGCCGAGGTGGAAGTGGGACTGAAGGTGGACTGGAAAGACTAGCCTCCGAAGGAATAGCTGCATCCGCCTCAGAAGAAATAGCTGTATCCATAGTATCAACGTGCTCATCCAGAGGAGCAACAGGTGCAGGCATAGATGGATCAGGCTGAGGAACATCAGTGTAAGTGTTCGGAGAAGACTGAGGAACAGCAACGGCGGCAGGCTGAGAAATCGGCAAAGATTGCGGTATGCCAATAGGATAAGAGACATCATCTTGATGGTTTACCGAGGAGTCCGTAAGAAATTGAGATTGCGACGGAGGCGGAGATGACGATTCCATATTCATAAATGGAAAGAGATGCTCATGAAAAATAACATCCCTGCTGACTAGAAAATCACCTGTGCTCGGATCATATACCCGATATCCCTTTTGAGTAGTAGGATAGCCCATGAAGATGCATTGGCGAGCTCGTGGATCCATCTTACGGTGAGGTCCAACAGTGGTTATATAACAGAGACATCCAAAAACCCTAAGATGATCAACTATAGGTTTCTTCTGGAAAAGCATCTCAAACGGACTTTTGCCATTAAGAACTCTACTCGGCATGCGGTTAATTAGATATGTGGCTGTGATCACACAATCTCCCCAAAAAGTCTCAGGAATATGAGCTTGAAATTTTAGGGCTCGAGCAACCTCCAGAATATGACGGTGTTTTCTTTCAACGATGCCATTCTGCTGAGGTGTGTAGACACAAGTGCTTTCATGAATGATCCCAAGAGAAGAAAAGAAACGCTCACAGTCATGACTGAAAAACTCTGTGCCATTGTCTGTTCGAATTGTTTGAACAGATTGCTTGAATTGATTTTGTGAGAGTAGGATAAAATTTTTCAAATGAAGGAGCACTTGAGTCTTTGACTGCATAAGGAAAATCCATGTTGCTCGAGAAAAATCATCAACTATAGTAAGGAAAAAACGAGACCCATCATGATTGGCCGTATGATATGGACCCCACACATCAACATGGATGATTGTCAAAGGGAGAGTAGCACGAGATTGACTTGGAGGAAAAGGAAGCCGTGATTGTTTCGCGAGTGGACAGATTGGGCAATCACGACAAGGAATTGTGGAACTGTGTCCAAGTCTTTGATGCAAAATAGAAATTTTATTTTGAATACTGGCGTTACATAAGGAATGATTGAAATGGGAATCAAAAGAAATAACAGAAGCATTATCTAAAAAATAGAGTCCTTGAAAAGCTCTACCCAGTCCCATCAGCTTGCCAGTCGAAAGGGCCTGAAAAATGCATTTATCAGGATAGAAAAGGACATGACAAGAATTGTCTGTACAGATTTTGGAAACTGAGATAAGATTGAACTTGAATTGTGGGACATAAAGGACATTACGCAAGGTAATATGAGGACCCAAATTGACATTCCCTATTTTTGTAACCAAAGTGATTGCCCCATTTGGAAGTTGCACAGTCTTGGGAGAATTGCCATTATCACATATACTCGAATAAAGGTCATCATCGCAGATAATGTGATCACTAGCCCCAGAATCTATTACCCATGCATCACGTGAGATAGAGCTCGATAAACAATAAGAGGTACCTGTGAAACTTGCGCCTCCTTTGTCATTAATGTCCATTTGCTGTAGAGCCCGCATGAGTTGTTCATATTGTTCATGGGAAATCGGTTGATTCATTCCAGAAACCCGATTGGCCTGAGCTCCCGGAAATTTTCTGTCCTTTTCTCCAGTTTTACCATGCAATTTCCAACATGTGTCGATCGTGTGATGGGGTCGCCTGCAATAATTACAATATAATTTGCCTTTGGATTTATTTTTCGAATTACCTATCCAGTGGGCCGAGTTATTCCCGTGGAATGGACTCCCATCACGAGTGGGCCGATCTTCACTGGGCCTGTGGCCATAAAAGGGCCCATCGTTTATTCGGCCTGAGGGTTGCAGCCCATTGCCCTTGCCTCGGCCCGTTCGCCCATTTGTAAAAGAGACGCGGCCCACGTCTCCTGCAAAAGAATCGCGGCCCAGCTCCCCATCGTCTTCTTCAGAGAGAACCCTAGGGTTTTCTATGTGTCTGCCTCGAGTCGTCCGCCTCTCCTCCTCGTCAAGCACTCGTGTGCCGGAGTTCCGGTGCCGTTCGGTCCCTCGAGCTGCAAGGATGAGGCCATCTGTTCTCCTCCCTTGGTCCTGAGCAGAAAAGCGCTGGCTTTCCTCCTGAACAGCCAGTTGAAATATCCTCCCGAGAGGGGGTGGAGGATCCATCGCGAGTATCTGAGTCCTAAACGCGAGATAATCCTCTTTGAGGATCAATAGAAACCGTGTAGCCTTTTGTCGATCTCGGATTGCCTGGTATTGTTGAAGCACAGAGTCAGGTGCATTTAATTTCTCCTCCACAGCCTCTAATTCATTCCATAAGGCTGAGAGTTTGTTGAAGCAAGCCCTAATCGAACTATTGCCTTGTTTTAATTCTGAAATCTGCTGCTCGATTGCGAAAATTTTTGCTCAGTCGAGCTTTCCATACATCTCCGCAATATTTTTCCACATCTGCTGTGGATCCTCCGTTGGAGGCAAACCTGCCGCAACCTCTTGGCTCAAGGTATTGCCAATCCAGGTACGCACGAGCTGACTGCATTTGTACCACAATCTCTGTGATCGCTCGTCGGTTGGCCTGGGAACAGTCCCGTCCAGAAAGCCTTCTTTGTCCTTTGTTGTGAGTGCACGCCGCATCTCCGTTGCCCAAATGGAATAGTTTTCAGGACCGTCGAGGATTCGGCTTATCAGCCGGAGCTCCGGTCCATCGCCGGCGGTTGTGAATAGAGGATCGCCGAGCTCCGGACGGCCAGTGATGAGTGGGATAGGATACGGCGCCACACCGGGTCGAGGCACCGGGTAGGGTTCCGAACCCACACCCGGGCTCCCCAGTGTAGCCGGATGACCCAACAACCCGACCCCTGCATTGCCCGACTCTGAGGCCAACCCAGAAATATGAGGCCCAATAATCGGGCTTGAGATTGCATCTTGGGCTGTTTGTGCGAACCCAGGAGGATAATAGAACTGAGGATGTCCATATATCCAGTATGGAAATTGGGCTGAAACTGGTTGAATCGTCTGCTGTGAAACGACTGGATTTTGACCAGTCGGTAAATTTTCCCTGCTTCGTTCGTCGTCCATGATTGGCATATTTTCTGGGGATGGATTTTCCGATGAGGAAATCAATGGTGATGCTGAGGTTTGTTCTTCCCCGGAAACTGATTTGTCCTTCGGCATGGATGAACAAGGTAAGAGCTGCTGTATTTAAATTGTCGAAAGAAATCTGTTCTGTTGTATTGTAGGTTCAATAGCAACAAGACCACTGGAGATAATCAAGTATAAAGCGGAAGCGGAAGCAAGACATGCTCTGATACCATGTCACAAAATGAAGTAGAAGAACGAGAACGCAAGTGGGAGAGAAAATTCTCTATATTTCTGTGTAATCTGCTTTTCACAATTACATGTATATAAACTACAAGTATGTGCATAATAAAGGAAAAAGAGATATTCCTGAGATATTTACATTCCTATTATAATTACATAACAAGAGGAAAAGAAATATTGTGTCAATCACACAATATCACGCATATCTTCCAACAAAGGCCATGCTGTCGCTACCAAGACGGGTATTCTACCTGGTCCACTGCAAAATTAACAAGATTAGAATCTAGCTAGAAGAACTAGGGGCTTGCCAGCAAGGGTCACTACTGGGACAACTAAATGGTGCAACATTTTAACTTCTGGAAGGAATAGATGCTCCCAAAAGAAGCAAAAGCTCATATTTCACCAGTAAACAAAATATATACAATCCATGGACGATAAAAATAAATACAAGTTGGCAAATATGACAGGCCAAGCCCTAACGCACGAATGACTAATGGATATGGAAAATGCAGCCACTGCTATAAAGCACCCAAGTTTCCAGCAGACAGTTCAAGCAAGCAAGCCTACAATGGCATGACAACAACGACGCCAACAATTCGGCAGTCGGCATGCAATTTCAAAAACAAAGTTAGAACCTACTACAAGTTATTATTGCAAATGAGAGAATTAGCGAAATCACACTACTATTCTTACACAAAATTATTTTGCTTTTGAACCTTATACATAAATTCTAGGTGCATAAGAAAAGAGGGAGAGCTTCAAGGGATGGTACCTACCCGTTTTTTAGCCTGAAGAGACGGGGTCTCATTATCGAAGCTCTGAGAAAGAACCTTGTAGAGCCGAACCCTTGAGAGCATGGAAAACACCGATAAGACAACAACAACAACAGCCGATCGAGGACTTAAGCCCAAAACAACTCAACAATAGTTTTTGTTAGCGAAATGGATTCAAGGTAAGAAGTAATTACTTCCCCCTGCGATTTAAAATTACCAATGCAAAGTTCTGGTGCGAAACTTACTGCTGCCGTATTCCAGCCGCCGATGGGGCTCCTAGAGACGACATTGGACCTGAGCTCGCCAGACGCAGACCCCGGATCGGAGCAGCCGACCGAACTCCTGGAGGCGGAGGCGGCGCACCGGAGACCCAAAATGCTAGAGATAGAGCGCTCAAAGATCTGCCCCAGTGGGACCTACCTGCTGAGGTGGCTCCACACGTCACTCGCTGAGTAGAGCAGAGAGTGCGGATTCCGCTGAAATTATGGAGACGTAGTATCATGGCATCAACAACGACGCCTGAGAGGGGGTCGCTCAATGTCACAAACTTCTAGATTCAGATTTGAGGTGTCAACACTCAACCCCAAAGGCTCCAGCTTTGAAACAATCCCGGACACCCAGAAATCCGCAAATCCTCTACAGATTCCAAGTGGCTTAGACCTTCGATGCTTCTTAGCTTTGGACATCTTTCTACTGTGAGATGCCGTAGCTTCTTCAACTTCGATAGGCCCGATATTATTTCCACGGAGCAGCAATCCACCACGCTCAGGGAGCAAAGGGATCCCAATTCTTCACCCCCACAAATCTCGATTAACGAGCTGCAATCGAACAGAGTCACCTCTTCAAGATTCTTCATGCGCGACAGATCAAGTACGTTCGGGAGGAAATCACATAAGCCCATCTTTAATGAACTTGGTCTTTTCATTTCCAGCTGAAACAACGTCTCCGGCTTTTCAACCTTGCAATTATACATAACAAGGCGTTCCAACACTAAATCAAACATGCCTGAGAAATCCGGCATCGAACATTCATCGAATGTCAAGATTGACAAGTTTTCCAAATTGGAAAAATCCAGAGATTGTGTGGTCTCCAGATGTTGAAGCCGTAACTCTCTTAAACTAGACGGGAGCCGGGGGAGGGACTGTACGTATTCGCAGGACAAATTTAGCGTTTCTAGCTGTGATAGGGTACCGATGCTAGTGGGAAGAACATGGACAAGTGTCTCCAGCTTATATTCGATCGAGCTTGAGCAGGATTTCCAATTCTCATGATGGGTCCATATCAGACAAGTCAAACTTGTGGGAAGCTCCGGCAACTGTTTGAGCTCGGGACATGATTTAAGATCAAGTGTTTGAAGATTAGAGAGGCGACTCACCGTGGTGGCTAATCCAGATATACATGTGTTTGACAAGCATATGACCCTCAAACATGATAGTCCCCCAATCTCATCAGGGATATCGCCGGTCAAGTTGTGACATCCACTAGCATCTAACTCTTCAAGTTTCTCCATCAGCCCGATCGCTCTTGATAATTTTGTCATCCCACTCATGCACCTCATCCTAAGTACTTTCAGCTGCATTAGATTGCCAATTGAATCAGGTAGGTGACCAATACTTGTCCATGACAAATCCAACTCGACTAACGATCGTAATTCCCCAATCGAGTCAGGAAGTTCCTCTATGTATCTACACTTAGATAAATCCAACCGCCTAATGTTCACCAGCCCTCCAATAGAGTATGGCAATTTTTTGATCCGCCGATTCAGTCCCTCAAGGTTCAACAATGACTGTAAATTGCCAAATGTCTCTGGAAGTTCACGTAACTTTTGAGGCAAAACAATATCTGTCAACGCCTGCAGACACCCCATTTCTTCAGGCAACTTTCGAAGAGACCAACAATCCTTCAAGTTCAAAAAAGTTAGGAGCTTTAATTTACCAATGGATGGGTCAATTTTAGTTAAGTTGCAACAACCTTCAAGAATCAATATCTCCAAGGATACCCACGTAGATAAGTTGGGTGTCCTCCTTAAGCCCCGACAGAATCGGAGGTCTAGTACTTTAAGTTTACTTGCCTGCTAGAAAATCAATTTGATAAAATATGTAAGAAACAACTCGTAGGGAAAAAATGACAAAAGAACTGATATGTATAAGCAAAGAGCGGCACTCATACATACTCTGATTTGCTTCCAGCCATTCCATTCCTCAGAAATATAACTCCAAGAAAGGTCAAGAACCACCAAATTAGTTGGATGAAAGCTTGTGGCCTCAAACTTGGGAGGACAACGATTCCAAGAAAGCCACCTTAAATTGGGGAGAAGATTTTTAAAATCTCCAACAAGAAACATAGCACCCGCTTTAAAGAACCTTAGCTTCCGTAAATTAGCAAATTCATCATGCTTCAGGATATCTTTTTCATCCGGAAGGCATCCTTCTTCATCGCAGAGGTCATTCGAAAGGCGTCCTTGGTCATCCGAGAGGTCATCCGAAAGGCATTCTTCATCATCTGGAAGGCGTCCTTCGTCATCCGAAAGGCTTCCTTCGTCATCCGAAAAGTATATTTCGTCATCTAGTGACAATGCTTCTATTTTCCTACTTCCCTGACGATGAAAACACAAAGAAGTACACATCTGAAGGTTAGCATTAAAAAAAATTGCAAGCCTGAATAGCGATTAATTTTTTTTTGCAAAAATAGTCTTCAACAATTCGTAGAAAAATAAATTGTTGTTCCCTTTTGTACCTCATGCCATTTTAGAATGCTCTTGGCTTCCTCAGCATTCCACACTCTGCTACGCTTGGAAGGATCCTTGTAGTTCTCTTGACGAACGATTTCCTTCCCAAGGTCCCGCACCTGATCATGCATCCAGAAGGTATTGTCTTTTTTGACTTTTATCAAGGACAAGTGGATGAGGACTTCAAGCGCATTGTATGGGTGGTATTCACAGGCTTCCCACATGTAGAAAGGGTTTGTTATGTCTTGCTTAACAAAGAAACAAGCTATATCTAGAAATACTTGCTTTTGTGCATGATCTAACGTTTCATATGTTATCAGCAGCTTTCTTTGGACTTCCATGGGAGGAGCTTCTTTTAGCTTCTCCAACGTTTCTACCCAAAATGCTTCGGATTTACCACTTAGGGATGAACTTGTAATCTCAATAGCCAAAGGTAGTTTTCCCAAAGTATGGACAATATCTTTGGAAAGGGAGGCAAAATTATCCGGTGGAGAGTCTCTTCTAAATGCACGCCTACTGAAAAGTTTAAGAGCATGATCAAATTTCATTTCCTGTACGTCGTAAGTCAATACATTTGTAGACTTTTTGCTAGGGCCTTCACTTGTTGCTTCTCCCTCGATCATGAGGACACTTTGGTCCCTGGTAGTTATGATAATACGACTACCAGAACCGAACCAATTACCCTTTCCTACTAGACTTTTCAATTGATCTTTCTCATCCACGTCATCAAGAACGATGAGGACTTTTTTCTTTTGAAGTACTCCTTTATTCATCAAATTAATCCCATCATTAACGTGATAAATTTGGCCGATAGAATGAGAACCAATCAGCTCTGATAATAATTGTTTCTGCAAATTTACCATACCACTATTGCCTTTTGATGATTCCCGAACATCTGCAAGGAAACAACATCCGTGAAAGCCAGAAGACAGTGTGTTGAAGACGACCTTAGCAAGGGTTGTTTTGCCAACTCCACCCATTCCGTGAATTCCGAGAAGTCGTACACCATTAGATTCCATGTCCAGCATTTTGATTATATCTTCTACACGATCATCAACTCCGACTAGATCTTCGGTCACATTTTCGTATGCAAGCTTTAACTTAATCAAAACTGTTCGAATTATCAAACGTATCAGATCTCCTTGGCTGCCATAAGATAACAAGCATGTCAGGTTTAACTTTTATATTGTAAAACAACAACCAAAGCGACTAAATTGCCCTCGCATGTTGAGGAAATTATGCAAAAAAATAAAAATCTTGACACCAATTGATTTTTGCCAATTTATCTCTATTCCCCAACTTCAATCACCTTCACCGCCGGCCCCCGCTACTGCCACGCCACCATTGACGTCACTAGCTTCCTTGCACCGTTGACATTATGGTCTCATTTCGTTGCCCAGTGTACCCAGTCGACCCGCTATCTTGGCCTTGCAACCGCCAAGGATGGCATCATCGGCCTTGGACTACGACAGATTTGGGGTCACCCACAGTTAGCTGCGTCAGATATGGGCTCGGTCACCCACAGTTCCCTGACGTACAGATCCCCGATCTGGTTCACCACGGTGAGTGAGACAGAGAAATTGTGGGGGCCGGACGGCTTAGTGCCGGGCTGGTGAGGAAGAAATGACGGCAAGTGACAGACCAGCTACTGCGGTGGCCAGCCAGCAACTTGGTGGAGCTGCTTGAAGATCTCTTATCATTCGTGGCTAACGTGTCAAAGAGAGAGAGAGAGAGAGAGAGAGAGAGAGAGAGAGTCAGGTTGAGCAGGGTGTGCTGCCACCGCAATAGTGCCATTCACTGAAGCTATTGCTGTGACACTACCGATAGCAGCCACTATTAGCCATGCCAGTGAGACTTTCACTCTCTGCTATAGCGACCAATAACAATCGCAACAATTGCCGAGACCGCTCTATTTTCAACAATAATACCAATATTCAAAATACTAGGGAGGAAAAAGGCAATCTACAGCTGACAGTTGAAAAGTTCCGAGAAGATTACCCCTCATCTTTCTTCAAGTTCCATCCTTTTATCTCGTCCACCTCAATAAGAGCCTTTTTCCATGATTCTACAGCTTCAGTGCAGAACTTTCTCCGGTGCTTTGAAAAAGCTTCGCTGTATAACTTTGCTTTGAGCTTGACATCATCAGGTTCAACGTCTAAGAAAATGGGCAAAATCTCTTTATTCCCATTCGATTTGGCGGTGCATTCAACTATGTATGCAAGCTCTTCGAGGCACCAATGGCTTGTAGCATAATTTTTGGAGAATATGGGAATGTAAATTTTAGAGTTCTCAATTGCTTGTTGAAGTTCATTGCTAATTTTCTTACCGACCCGGAGGGACTCATCATCCCTAAAGACGAGGATCCCCGCATCAACCATGCCATGGTAAAGATGGTCAGTGAATCCATGACGAGTATCCGGTCCTCGAAAACTTAGAAAAACCTCGTAACAAGGTCCAGATGATGCCTCTGAGTTCCTCGGTTCCGCCAGCATCTTTCGCTTCTTTGGAGTCCGGCTGAGACGGATGTAGAGGTATATGATGAGGGCGATCGAGAGTGCAGAGAGGCTGAGGATTCCGATGATGAAGAAGAGATTGAGACTCGGAGAGGGAGCCTTGCAGGTGAGATCGCGAGGGAGAGGGCAGTCGGAAGGTCGTTGTTCGCCGGAAACCACCATGTTTCCAACGGAGCGGAGAGCAAGAGAGTGAAAAAGGCTGAAGGGAGTACACGTGAATGCGTGAGAACTGAAGAATGAGAGCTCTGCGCAGAGAGAGGGAGAGCACTACCGTACCGTATGATAGATACAAAGGAAAAGGAAAGAGAGCGAGAGAGTGAAGGATGTTGGATGCCATTGTCAAAAGTCTCGTCTGGCCTTATTATTACGAAATTGCCATTACGATGGATGAGCGACTTTGTTTCCTGATGTATGGAAGGTGGCGATAAGTTTATCATTGGCGCTGAGGGCATTTTTGACATTTGGAGATGGGTGTGTGGGTGGATGGGGACGACTCAGTTGTTCGCATAAACTAAGGTTAGTTCCTTTCGAGAAAAATGATTTAAAAAAAAATATTTTTTAAATTTTCAGTCGTTTGTTTTATAAAAATAAAATAATCAAAAAAAAATATTTATCATCAATAAAAAAAAACCTTCAAAAGTAGAGAAAATTTTGTCCATTTTTTGAAAGTATAAAACATTTTCAGTCTTTATTGTTTACATTTAAATATCGTGACCTTTAACAGCGTTTATTGACTGCGCTCAAGATCGGTGAGTTTGTAGCCTTCGACAAACGAACACCATAAAATATTATTATTTTTTAAAAATATGATTTTTAGGAAAATATTTTTGACGAACAAGAGTCTAAGAGAAGGAGAAAGGAAGAAGGTGAGATTCACTTTTTTCATTTCTTATTATTATGCGGCTTTTGGGATGAAATTGTATATTCCAAGAGACTTTGGCCTTTTGGGAAAATGACTACGTTGCGACAAACTTTTATGTCTATTTTTTTTCTTTTTTTTTCTCTTCTTTTTCTAAAAAAAATACTTGGCCGGCGAGCTCCGGCGTTGCCAGCCACTCCAAAGGGCGGCGAAGCCCTCGCCGACCGTGGGCTAGGGCGGCAAGGGCTCACTCGTGGCCGGTGAGGGCCGGGCGAGGTGGTCTCGCCCAAATTTGGGCAAGGGCCGCACCTTTATTGCAACAGATGATGTCTAATGAAATGAAAATCCAACTGATGATGTCTAATGAAACCCACGTTGCCTACTCAGCAACTTCCATTGTTCATCGATGTAAATTAGGCTTTAGCGTCGTCGCCCTTTAGACGATCATGCCTTTCCTTGCAAAAAGAAGAACAAGTATCTTGTCTTTCCATGTTCTGCAGATGGCACCATCCAAGACTCACCATTCTACTGGTCTTCACCACCATACGTCGCTTAGGAATTTTCACAAACACCTAGTGCTCACCAAACATCGCTCTCAAGTCTTGATCCCACTTACTAGAAAGCAAGAATCTTTTGCACCTCCGTTATATAAGGTCTACCAACCAAGGCGAGTAACAATAACAGCCACAATAACTGATTGAAGAAACAGAAAGGATTCAAAAGAGAATACTAACACGGAAATTCACGTGAAAGCCTTTACTGCTTGAAAAGGGGAAAACGATGGGCCGCGGCGGCATGGGGAGGCCTCCGCCACCCTCTAGATAATAATGATATGATGAATATAACCAATCATGAATTACAAGCTTTTATGTGAAGAGACTTATTAGGACTCAATTTAATTATTAAAATTTAAATTATCATATATGTATTATAATCTTAACCTCATTTTACAAAGTGCCGGTGTTACCAATAAAGCAGCTAAATAACATTATAGAATGAACACAATTATTCACATTATTGACCAGTTACAAAATAATCCCAACCCTTTCAAATAATACTTTATAGCATAACAAATGTGGAAAGATATATGACATCGCACCTCAAATATAAAGGCTGCTGCGTATAAAATGTTAATGATATCTCAAATATTTGTGAGATTTGATAGGTAGCGGATCATGTTAATGGAAATTACACAAAAATCAAATCAAATATATTTAGCATCCCATTCAAAATTAGATGATTGCAGTCAAGACAACTATGAAACAGCAATGTTGCAAATTTCTCAATGCAAACTGTTTCATTAATTAAGATTTAATGGTGAGCAGCTTGATATATTTTGTGCCAAACTTTAGAATTGCAACTCGCTCGTCTTAAATTTTAAATTAGAATCCCAAGAGAAGATAATGAGAGGAGGTGACGAGTCGCCAAATTGATCATGCTTGGTCAGTCGCCTGCAAAGCACACAGATTCCAAAGTCAAAAGTCTTCTGCAATCTTTTGCTTGCTTCGTTGGGTTTCCCTATTCGTTTCTTTTGACCAAAGAAGGAGATAAGGTCAAAGCCTCCGAAACCTACCCTGTTGCAAGAAAGTCTTCCCCCACGTCGCCTGCTTAGTTGTAAAGAAATTGATGAGGCAACAGCCTACAAAATGGAAAGACTCTGGCAAGTCGAAAGTCATACACCATCTTGCTTGCTTGGTTGCATTGCCAGACAAGAGAACGTTATTTATCTTGAAAGTATTATATAAACTTATTTTATTCGTGACATGATGGAGATGCAAGACTTGTCTTTAAAGGGGGCTAAAAACACCAGAAGTGTCAAAAGTTGTGTACGTCGCTTATTTCAGTACTAAAAGTTTCAAAATGCTCATTTTAGTGTCAATTCTGACAAAAAACGATCTTTTAAGTGCCAACGGTTGCCACGACAGCATCAATGCCAGCATTTTTAATAATAAAAAAATAATCTTCAAAAATAGACTTTGGCTTACCCTGAAACTCGGTTGAAATTTCAAGAAGTTGAGGCTCTTTCACATCGATCCACAGTCACCCACCACCACCAATCGAAAGATAATTCATTTCCGCACCTTCATAAGCCATCATGCCGCCCCTTCTCACCGTCGAGTCGCCGGAATCTCGCCGGAAGTTACTTGAATCCTGGAAAGCCCCCGTTTAGCGAGCAATGAGAGAAAAACACCAAATTGGAGAAATTCAGGGATACCCATGAGAAACCGAGGACATTATTGTATTCCTTGAAATCTCTAGAATGTATTCAAGCCCTTGGACACGATTGATTTGGTCTTGAAGGCTATTGAAGTTTGTCGGGAAGCTTTGTTGCTCGGTTTGTATACCCGATTGAGATTTTTGGTCATATCTCCATGGCCACTAGTTGGAAAAGATTCCTAAGCCTCTCCCAAACACAATGCCACCAGTCTTGGCTGTCGATATTTCTCCATTAGGGAGAATTTCGCTCCGTCCTCCAACTGCTCCTCCCAGACTGCGGAACTCCGGCCAGCCACCTTCATCCAACCACCCACGGCATCTCCGGCCACCTTAG
This sequence comes from Melaleuca quinquenervia, assembly GCA_030064385.1. Lineage (NCBI taxonomy): Eukaryota > Viridiplantae > Streptophyta > Magnoliopsida > Myrtales > Myrtaceae > Melaleuca > Melaleuca quinquenervia. Next base: position 11,943,443 of record CM057719.1, on the reverse strand, counting down.
CAGCTGCCACCGGTCACAAAATGCTCGTGAGTGGGTCATGATTAAAGCCCAACCGGTCTTTTCCTTCGACGTTTCTTGGTTTGCTCGAATTTGGCCTTGACCCGGTCACTCATCGGCTTCTGATGAGTTGGCACTGAAATTTTCGATTTTTTTGAAAAACTGACATTGAAGTGAGCATTTTAAAACTTTTAGCATTAAAGTGAGCACCGTACACAACTTTTGATACCCCCACCTCGAATACAAAGGCTGCTACGAAAAAGATGCTGAAAAAGTTCCAAATATTTGTGAGATTTGATAAGTCGCGGATCAAATTAATGGAATTACACAAAAATCAAGTTAAATATTATTTAGCATCCCATTGGAAACGAGATGATTGCAGTGAAGACAACTTCGTTTTGAAAATTAAGCTATCAAACAGCTAGTTGTAGAGCGCCACGAGCGGCATGTTTTCTGCAAAATTCTCGAAACAGTCAAAATTCTCGATACAAAACTGTTTTATTTTATTAGGATCTAATAGTGAGCAGCTCCATATGTTCTTTTTCCAAACTTTAGAATTGCCACTCGCCTATCTTAAATTTTAAATTAATCCTACGAGAAGATCATGAGAGGAGGTGATGAATTGTCAAATTAATCACGCTTGGTTAGTTGCCTGGAATGCACACATGTCGAAGTCAAAAGTCTTCCGATCTTTGGGTTGCTTCGTAGCATTTTCCTATTCTTTTCTCCCCACCAGCGAAGAGGATAAGGCCAAAACCTACAAAACCTACCCAGCTGCAAGAAAGTCTTCCACCATCTCGCCAGCTCAATTGCAAATAAAGTGACGAGGCAACAGCCCACAGAAAAGAAAGATTCTGGCGATTGAAAGCACACAAAGTCGAAAGTCATCCACCATCTTGCTTGCTTGGTTGCATCGCCAGACAAGAGAAGGTTATTTATCTTGAAAGTACTATATAAACTTAATTTAATAGTGACGTGATGAAGATACAAAACTTGTCTTAAAGGGGGACTCGAGGTAGGGTTTGCACAATTTCCCTTAAGCATTTAAGAAGTCCATATGTTCGTTAACGCTGATGATGCTCTAAGCATCACGAGATCTGTTAAATGGTAGAACATATCAATCAATCAAATGTATCTTGCGTACCACTCAATATAGGATAATTGCAGGAAAACCAACTTGAGTTTAAAAATTAAGCTGCGAAACAGCCTGGATAATCAGATTTAATAATCGAGTAAATGTAGAGTACCGTGAATAAACCTTATTCTTTTGCAAAAAGGGTTGATTTGCAAACTTCTTAATTAGAACTTCTCTATTTAATTATATGTCGCAGTTTCCCTTGGGTGATTTAAGAAATCTAAATGCCCGACAACGTAACTTAAACTCGATATTCTTTAATTTGTCCATTGACTCTAATAACTCTTATTGATCCAGTAATAAAGCCGCAATGGATTACTCTTCTTTAATTGTTCTCTCATGCTTTTTTTTTAAAGGTTGTGAACGTGAATACACAAACATCAAATCTTCAAACACCGCATATATCAAATTAAATAGGGGTATGTGCAATATAAGTCCTACAACTTGGCACGAAACCGCAAGTGAATCCAACAACTTGCAAAAAGTTCAATCGAGTCTTAGAATTTGTCAAATTGATTCAATCAAGTCTCTCCGTTAAATCTGTCTAATTTGATGAATGGAAAATGTTGATATTGACGTTAGAAAAATGACACGTCAGTATTTTCCATTTGTCAAGTTAGACAAAACTAACAGAAGGACTTAATTGAATCAACTTAACAAGTTTAAGGATTCAATTGCACTTTTTTGCCAATTTCTGGACTCACTTATACTTTCATGCCAAGTTGTAGGACTTTTTGTGCATTTATCACAATTAAATATTCTATTAAAAGCACCATTACTGTTAATAAAAGCCCATGAATAGATTTTAGTGAAGAGACTTAATATGTCACTGGAATTAAGGTACTTAATAGATCAAAATTATTATATATGTATCACATATCAAGCTCAACAGGAAATTTGACGTGGCTGGTGTTATCGATAAAAGCATTAAAATAATATAAGATGTTGAAAAGAGATTCACATTGTTACTTAGTTACAACATAATGCGACAAATTTTGAATAACCTAATTATTGCCCTACCTTTTAAAATGATCATTTGTAGTACATAGGTCTAGATTCCGAACAAATCCACAAAGATGTACGAAACCACACATTAAATATAAGGACGGCTATGAAAAAGACGTTGCCAATATTATAAATATTCGTAAGATTCGATAAATCGCGGGTCATATTAATGAAGATTACACAAAATTCAATTTGAAATATTTGGCATCCCTCTCAAAATGAGATGATTGCAGTGAAAATACATTGATTTTGCAAATTGAGCCGTGTTACACCCTAGATAATCATATTTAGCAATGGAGTAAATGTAGAGTGCCACGAACAGATCTCCGAAATGGCTTACCTTGCAAAATTTTCAATACGAAGTATTTTACTAATTATGGTCCAACCCGTAAGCAGCTCGATACATATTATTCTAAATTTTAAATTCACAACTCATTCATCTCGAATTAGAAATCAAAGGTTCAAAAGAAGGAGATGAGAGGAGCTGATGAATTATCAAATTTTAATTAATCCTGATTAGTTAATCATATCACAAAATCGTCGTTGCTAGCGTGTGACACAGGAAGGCAAAGTCAAAGTCTTATAACATCTTGCACGCTTCGTTGCATTTTCCTCTTCTTTATTCCGACCAAAGAAGTCGAAAGTCTCCCTTATTGCAAAGTCTTCCTCAGACGTGGTTTCGAAGATTGTTCAAGAAATAGAACGCGGTTTACAAGTCATCCCGGAAGTTTCCTAAAGGCTTCCATCGACCAATCAATGGATTGTCATCCGAGGAGTTTCCATGTGCCATTCGTTTAATAACAATTCTTAAATCGGAGATTCATGGCATTAAAAATAGAGGATATAAGGTGAAATTAGAATAAAAAGCACTACAAAAAAACAGTGTTTTAGCTACGACAATAAAAAACGTCGTCGCTGATAGCCACCCAAATTGCGACTACAATAAAAATTCGTCACCAAATAGCGACTAAATCAAAAAGGTCGTCGCTAATTAGCTACTACAACAACTTTGGTGGCTACTAGCGACTACTATAGCTACTATTCAACTGTGTCGTATCTAATTAGCGACCAACATAGTCGCTAATTAACGACGACTAATTTAACTCGTCGTTAATTGGCGACAAAAGCATGTACTCTGTCGGCAATTAGCGATGAATAGTTTATGTTGTCGCCAATGTTGTCTCTAACTAGCCACGATAAACGTTAGTTGCGTCGCTATATTGCGACCACTTTAGTATGCGTATCTAACTGAGTCGCCAACTGGCGACTACATTCTTGTAGTCGCCGCTTGGCGACGATTTGCGTCGCTAAATTGCGACCACTTAATTTGGCGTATCTAATGTAGTCGCCACTTGGCGACTACATTTTATTTTAGTCGCCAATTGGCGACGATGTAGGCGATGGTGTTTTTAGTCGTCGCCAATTTCCGCCTATATAAACATTCTGCAGCACACAGTTTCTCACTTTCCGCTCTCACGAACGGCGCCCTTTCTCGCAGCTGCAACAAAACCCTAGATCAGGTTAGTGTCATTTTCTCTTTTTTAGCTTATTGTTTATGCGTATACGTACATATAGACAAGATTATAGTATGTTGGAGGATTGTGGTTGGTTGATTTGTGAAAAAAAAAATGGGTTTCTTCGTCGGATGTAGGAAAATATTTCGGCTGTGGTTGTTTAGACGACTAAAACGACCGTGGCTGCGGAACAAATTTGTTTGAGAAGGTCACCCGCATCCAGATCTACTGTTGTTTCGTCCCAACGTTTGATTGTACGTAGTTATTTGTATGGAGAGATTGGTTTTGAAATTTCTGTGAAATTCACAAAAACTTACCCATCTTATATGTATTTGACTTTGTCGATTGCTGCTTACGTGTTGATTAGGATGTTGCTATAGTTGATTTGATTGTGCACAACATCGTTTAATTTGTCTGTTGTGGAAACTTACTTTTATTTATATACCATTTATTCTTGTGTAATTTTGTCAAAAAAAAAAAGTAAATGTTGATCGTTATCGTATTCCAATTCAGACATAATGGAAAGAGACAGATCTTGGATATATAATAAGAACTTACCTAGACGTGGAGGATTGACGGAAGAGTTTCGTACTGGCCTACAAATGTTTATGGATTTTGCTACTTCAAATGTTGACTACATGGACGGAAGTGCGATGCGATGTCCGTGTAGGAAATGTAAAAACTGTCGATTTCAAGATGTCAATATAGTTGGAGAGCATCTATGCAGATTTGGCTTTACTCCGAACTACTACAACTGGACTTGCCATGGTGAACCATTTATGTCTGACGAGGAATATCGTCAAACTCACACATTTTCTGTTTGGGAAGAAGGTAGCTCTTCATTTCCCCAGTTGAATACATACCAGCGTATGGTCATTGATGCAGCTGGTCATAATTTTGCCAGTTTGGAACCCCACAATACAAGCACACACGAAGTGGGCAGTTCTAGTCATGTAATGGATGACACACCATTTGATGAGAATGTCTGTAATCAGTTTCGCGAAGTGTTGAGCGCAGCAGATGAACCACTATGGGTAGGATGTGATAACCACACAAAGTTATCCGTGACTGCTAGATTGCTAAATATTAAAGCGGAACATAATGTGTCAGAGAAGTGCTTCAACTCTTTCGTTCAGGTAATGCGGGAAGCATTGCCCCCTGATAACATCATGCCACGTGATTTTTATGACATGAAAAAACTGGTTGACAATTTAGGTCTTCCAGTTAAGAGTATCCATGTGTGTACAAATGGTTGTATGTTATATTGGAGAACAGATGAAATGGCTGAATCTTGCAAGTTCTGCAGCGAACCTAGGTACAAAGTTCAAAAGGATTCGATTCGTCATGGGAAACGTATACCAGTTAAGGAAATGTTTTATTTGCCATTAATCCCCAGATTGCAAAGGTTGTATGCGTCTGAAGCCACTGCACAACACATGACTTGGCATGCTCGTCATCAAACAAAAGATGACCAAATGTGTCATCCGTCCGATGCACATGCCTGGAAACATTTTGACCAAACCTACCCTGAATTTAGTTTTGAGCCGCGGAACATCCGGCTAGGTCTGTGTGCTGATGGATTTGCCCCATTTGGAAAATCTGGTAGGAAGTATTCATGTTGGCCGGTCATCTTAACACCGTACAATCTCCCCCCTGGTATGTGCATGAAGACACAATCAATGTTTTTGACATTGATTGTGCCCGGTCCGAATAATCCGAAAAAGTTGATTGACGTATACATGCAACCATTGATTGAAGAGTTGCAACTACTATGGAACGAGGGTGTGCCAACGTATGATGTTTGCACCGATCAAACATTCGTTATGAAAGCCATACTTCTTTGGACGATAAACGACTTTCCAGCTTATGGAATGTTATCCGGATGGAGCACAGCCGGACTTTTCGGCTGTCCAATATGTATGGAGAGATCGAAGTCATTCAGATTAAAACATGGCAAGAAGCCGAGCTATTTCGATTGCCACAGACAATTTTTGCCACTTGGTCATCCTTTCAGAAAAAATAAAAAAGAATTCGTCAAGAATAGAATTGACAATACACCTCCACCATTACGATTGACCGGTGAACAGCTATTGGAGCGAGTGCTGCCATTTGACAGCGTCGTTGAAAACCCACATGGCAGCACTTATGCGTACGGCTGTACGCATAAGTGGACTAAACGCAGTATATTTTGGGATTTGCCATATTGGAAGAGCCATATCATTCAACATAATCTTGACGTCATGCATATAGAGAAGAATGTTTTTGACAATCTCATAAATACGTTGATGGACGTTCCCGGGAAGACAAAGGACAACCTCAATGCTCGCAGAGATATGCGAGACATTTGTCATCGTCCAACACTTGACGTTGCTCCATCAAGCCGTGGCCCAAAACCTAAAGCAGTGTACACATTGTCGAAGGAGCAACGACGTGCTTTGTGTCATTGGTGCAAGACTTTGCGCTTCCCTGATGGGTATGCGTCAAACATCGGGAGATGTGTCGATTTGAATGCATGTAAGTTGACAGGTATGAAGAGTCATGATTGTCACATATTTATCGAGCGACTGCTCCCAATAGTCACGAAGGAATTTCTCCCGAACTTTGTCTGGGGTCCCGTTACTGAATTGAGTAATTTCCTTCATGATATTTGCTCGACGGTGTTAAGGAAATCACACATGGAGAAACTTGAACATGATATTCCAATTATCATTTGCAACTTGGAACGAATATTTCCACCATCGTTTTTTGATTCAATGGAGCATCTACTTGTTCATTTGCCTTATGAGGCAAAAGTTGCAGGTCCCGTACAATTCCGATGGATGTATCCATTTGAGAGGTATGTGTATTCGCAAGTATCCAGTTGATACTTTACTGTATGGTTATTCGCACGTATTATTAATTTGTCTTTACCACTGATGTTTTCATTAGGTTCTTATATCATCTGAAGAAAAAGATCAAGAATAAGTCACGTGTTGAGGCATCAATTTGTAAGGCATACATTAGGGAAGAAGTTAGTACGTTTGTTTCCTACTACTTTGAACCGCACGTCCAGTGCAAGAGACGGATACCGGTACGGAATGACGAGGGGCCCATTGACATAAACTGCAAGCCAATATCAATTTTCAACTATCTTGATCGACCAAGCGGCGTATGTAAGGTTCGTTACTTAACAGACGAAGAATGGCATGCGGCACATACATACATTTTGTTGAATTGCCCAGATGTCGAGCCATATTTCGAGTAAGTAACCATTCATAATTATGTTATATGAATTTGGTTTTTTTTTTTTAAGGATCGCCTAGTTGCATTTTTTTTACCATTGACATTTCGACAACTGTGTGATCGCATTTTATATGCCCATTTTGAGCAGGATGTTTCGTTCTGCAATGGCTGGACAACAGTTTCATGATTTTGATACGTTGTGCAATCAACATTTCGCACCGTGGTTAAAACATTTTGTAAGTTTTTTGGTTGACGTGTTTATCATTATCATTTTTCAATGCTGAAATTCATTTGGGCAACGGTTGCGTTGATGGTATTAGGTGGAAAATACCCCTGAACTCGTCGCTAAGGAAGACCTGATCTATCATCTTTCATTGGGTCCAAAACCAAAAACAAGAACATGGCCTGCATATTTCATAAATGGGTATAATTTTCATACTCAAGAGTATGGGATCGGCAAGTCCACCATGAATAGTGGTGTGTGTGTGCAATCCGGTTCTAGCTTAAGTGATGATTTTTATGGATTGCTGGATGAAATATTAGAGATAGAGTACCATGGACCAACATTGCGGATTGTGTTATTTAAGTGCACCTGGTTTGACCCTATCAAAGAAATGCGGGTGCATTCCAAGTTCCCTTTGGTTGAAATTAACCAAAAGAAGAAATACACTAAATATGACCCATTTGTGTTGGGTCAACAAGCAATTCAAGTGTACTACACATCATATCCTACTTTGAAACGGGACAAAAGCAGTTGGTTTGCTGTTTGCAAGACACAAGCACGAAGCAAAATCGAGCAACACTGGACTGATATAGCATATCAGCAGGACATCGTCGATAACACTGTCGATCCACATGAATATGATATTTCAACTTTACGAGATCCGCATGGGATAATGTTAGATGTGGACGAAAGTGAATTCGGCGAAACACTGATGTATCAGAGCACTGATGAAGAATCGGACTTTGAGCTAGGTGAATGCGACACTGATGATGCGGGCGAGGATATCTACCACGACGACAACAACGGAAGTGAAGGTGCCGGGGAAGATGACGACGACACAGATGAATATTATTATTGTTGATATCAACTGTTCAATTTGTATTGATAGAATTGTCTACATTAGCGTAATATTTGTTGCATTACGTTTCATAGTGATGGACATTGACATATGTGTTATATCAGGTGTCCTTTAAAATTAGCCAAATACATATTTATTGCAGCTTTTGTTATTAACTCTATCATAGATTGGCGACGGCAAACGTCCGCGTACCGTCGCTAAATAGAGACGACTATTTGGACTGTAGTCGCTAATAATTCACTATAACGACGACATCATTCATATAGTCGCCAAATAGAGACGACTCCTTCGGTGGTTGTCGCTAAAACTTCGCTATAGCGACGCCTAGTTTATGTAGTCGCCAAATAGAGATGCCCAGAACGCTCGCTTTAGCGACTATATCAGTTAAGTCGTATCTAATTGGCGACCAACAGTTGGTCTTGTAGTCGCTAAATAGCGACGGGCCGTGACCATGTAGTCGCTAAGATGTAGCTAAAATGCCCAGAACGCACGCAGGAGGTTGTGCTCGACGATAGCTTCCCTTTAGCGACTACTTAGGAGAGGTCGTATCTAATTGGCGACTACAAGCTGTGTTTGTAATCGCTAATTGGCGACGACCAGCTGGTCGTGTAGTCGCTAACTAGGGACGGGCCTTGACGTTGTAGTCGCTAAGTTGTCGCTAAAATACACAGAATGCTCGCAGGATGTTGTGCTCGACAATAGCTTCCCTTTAGCGACTACTTCGGAGAGGACGTATCTAATTGGCGACTACAAGCTGTGTTTGTAATCGCTAATTGGCGACGACCAGCTGGTCGTGTAGTCGCTAACTAGGGACGGGCCTTGACGCTGTAGTCGCTAAGTTGTCGCTAAAATACACAGAACGCTCGCAGGATGTTGTGCTCGACAATAGCTTCCCTTTAGCGACTACTTCGGAGGGGTCGTATCTAATTGGCGACTACATTTTGTGTTTGTAATCGCTAATTGGCGACGACCGTAGTCGCTAACTAGAGACGCGCCTTGACGTTGTAGTCGCTAAGTTGTCGCTAAAATGCCCAGAACGCTCGCAGGGTGTTGTGCTTGACTATAGCTTCCCTTTAGCGACTACTTCGGAGAGGTCGTATCTAATTGGCGACTACAAGATGTTTTTGTAATCGCTAATTGGCGACGACCAGCTGGTCGTGTAGTCGCTAACTAGAGACGGGTCTTGACGTTGTAGTCGCTAAGTTGTCGCTAAAATGCCCAGAATGCTCGCTAGGTGTTGTGCTTGACGGCATCTTCCCTTTAGCGACGAGGGTTGCTTTGTTATCGCTAATTGGCGACTACATTTTTATTCGTTGTGGCGGATTAGCGACTAAGTAGTCGCTAAATGCCGACGACATTGTGTTTTGTAGTCGCAAAATAGCGACGATTAAGTATTTAGGCGTCGCTATTTCGCGAGGTCAAAAGGGCGAGGGCCCTCACTTTTCGCCGTAAACGTTTAACGCTCGCCGTTTTCTTTCGCCGTCTGCTAGGGTTTGTCAGAGGAGGAGGCGACGTCCGCGTGCCACCGGTCAACCCCGTCGCCGACCCACGCCCAGCGCCGCCGACAGACCCCCGTTGACCGCCGACCCCCTTCGTGCCCGTCGACGAGGCAGCAACGCCGAGCGACTCCTTTGTCCAGGTACGTAGGATTTTCAATGGAGGATTGGCCGAAAATTAGGAATGAGGGTTTGGGGTAGCTGATTAGCCTCTTGATTAGGTGATTAGGCTTTCCAATCATCGATTGACGGATTCAATTAGGGTTTTAGGATGAAATTAGGGCTTGAGGCGCAAATTAGGGTTTCCAATGGAGGATTGACGGATTAGGTGATTAGGGTTTTAGGAACGAGGGTTTGGGGGACCTGATTAGCCTCTTGATTAGGTGATTAGGCTTTCCAATCATCGATTGACGGATTCAATTAGGGTTTTAGGATGAAATTAGGGCTTGAGGCGCAAATTAGGGTTTCCAATGGAGGATTTGTCAAAAATTAGGGATCCTATAACAAATTAGTCAATTATGGTAAGGAATAGCGGATCATGAACAGTCAATTAAGCTAGAAGAAGATAGTTGCGCTGAGGTTCTGTTACCTGCTGTTGACACGGTTTATCTTTATCACATTAGTTCCGATTTCCAGATTATAGGATTGTCTTCGTTGTCCATTGCAATGTTCTGACATATGATTGTAGGATTTGGACCAAGCTGACTGCAGGTGACGTTGTTTGTAAGCAACTTATTCCTTGATAAGAGCAAAATGCAATGCTTTCATTGGATAATAGACATTGCCTTGATTATTTTTCTCTTGGAATTCCAAGTTTTGTTGCATTTGTTTTTTATGCAATGTGTTCTTCCTTTTGTCGTTCTTCATATTGCTCATTTATATTGTGAACTTAAAAAGTCCGTCTTCAGGGAACTACAGAAAAAGTCCGTCTTTCAGTTTGTAGTAGCAATTCAGATAACCAATTTATTAATTACGATAGAACCACGGAACATTGTTTTTTTGGTAATTACGAAAGAACTATTGTTATTCCTTGTGAAATGTTAACATGTGGGCGTTTGTTTCATAGTCTCGGGGCTAAAAGTGGACATCCTTTGGTCAGCAAGTGACCTTCCAATCTTATCGTCGCCATGGTAAGTGGTACTAGTAGGCTGTTGATTGTTGTTTGACATTGTCATGGATGAAAATGACCTAATGGATCATCTAGGATTGTCTAACGTTGATCTAAAATGTTGTATCTTTTGCAGTATCCACGTGGAGGTAGGCGGGGTGGGCGTGGAGGCCGGAGGCATGTGACTGGGGTCCGGTTGTTCAATTCCCCCCCACCCCGGCCGAGGAATCATCGCCGTCTCCAGCCGAGCAGCCAGCACAGCAAGCTGAGGAGGCGTCTCCCACGACGCCACAGCCGGCCCTGCCACCCCCAGAGGCTGATGAAGGGGCTGACATAGGGTCGGAAACCCAGCCCCCTTCGTCACAAGAGAGCCCAATCGACCCCCATGGAGGGCAGGTATACCATCGACGGACGGAGAGGCCAACTGATGGCCAACCGTCGTCATCGACCCAAGTGCCACCAGCTGAAACTGATGGCACTTGGGTACTAGATGATCAAGGGAGGAAGCTCATAGCACCTGATGGAGACTCGTAAGTCAAACTTTAGACACTTGTTTGTGCGTTTTAAAGTCGTTTTTTACTTTATGAGCTTGTATGTCAATGTGTTAACATTTGTTTTTTTGGGTTTGCAGATTCGCAAATGCCACATCCGTGGTGCGAGAATTGAATGAAATCGTCAACATGTATTGGCGAGGGCCATATACGACATATAGCGCCGCCCCAGAGAGTGCAAAAAATGTGTGGTGGCGTGAATTCTCGGTAAGTGTGTAGTTGAAATATTATGGTCCGATGTTGGCAGTAGGTCATTTAGACTTTTACACTTTGCTGGTATATAAAATGAATGACTTGGGGCGTCATTGGATGACGTATATATGTTGCAGCGAAAATTTTGGTGGCCTGATAGTCAGGAGGGCGTGATAAAGAAGATTTTTGAGAAGAAAGTCGGGGATCACATGCGAAATATCATGAATAAGGCGCACACGAGACAAAAGAGGCCACGATGGATATCGCACAACAATTGGGAGGACATACTGAGGATATGGAGCTCGGAGGAGCATAAGAAGGCGAGCGAAAGAAATAAGCTCAATCGAGCTTCCAGCTCGAGAGGAGGGGGGACGGCGACCTATGCCGGGGGCTCCATCAACATAGGAGAGCACAGACGACGAATGGTAAGTGCATTTGTGACTTCTTTAATTTCAGTGAAGTAAACGTACATATAACATGATTTGTCTGTTGTGGTTCGTAGGCTCGGGAATTGGGGAAGGAGCCATCATTCTCTCAGACCTTCGAGCGGACATTCATGAAGAAGGATAAGTCATTTGTCAGCGATAAAGCCCGACAAGTGAAGGTTGGTTAACTATGGATAACTAAATGGTTTTTTAAACTTATGGTTATACTTGCTGCAATTGATGATTTCATTACAATGCTGGAATTAGGAAAAATTTGATGAGCTTATGCTGGCCAGCACATCTGGGGGTGAACAAGGGGGTGAAGAAGGGGAGTTGGCGACGCCTGAACCGTCGCCAACTGAGCAGGCGAAGTTATGGGTGGAGGCATCAGGTGGGGTCAAACACGGCAAGGTGTTTGGTCTGGGGAATCTGGGGAGAGAATGTGCTAAGTCGGTGGGCGCATCATCGTCGAGAGGTTCGAGGTGGGGTCGAGAGGATGCGGCATCGGCCTCAGAAGTTGCTGAGCTCAAACAGTAGCTAGCACAGAAGGACGATGAAATAAGGAATCTCCAGATGAACATGGCGGAGGTAATGCGACGTTTGGACGCCATGGCAGCGGCGCAAAACCCCCGCGGACTTGGAGGTCCACCAGCCCCAGCCCCAGCCACAGCCCGTGCACGTGTACCACGTGTACCTGCACCGACACCCGTAGGTGACCCCGGCCGTGAGGATGATGAAGAATATGACGATGATGATGGCATGGACGGGACCGCGTAGGTGATGGCTACTGTTTTGGGTACATATGTGTTGTTTAGATGGTTTTGTAGGATTCGATACAGGTTTTGGCATATTCATTGTACATAATAGTTATTGAGAAACGAAAGTTTATATTGGGTTGTATATATGTAAAGTGGATTTGAATATGCTGTCAAATACTTCTCTGATGTGGCTAGATTGTTGTTCTGTGAATGGTGTTTAAACTGTTGATATTAGGTTGCTGCTGTGGGACTGACTATGTCAGTCCCTTTTTTTTTACAACCTGTGGGTTTTAGCGACTACATTTGGCGACTGTAGTCGCCAAATAGCGACTACACTTGCCAAGTGTAGTCGCCAAATAGCGACTACAAAAAATAACTAGTCGCTAAATAACGACTAACAAAATAAGCTCGTCGCCAATTAGCGATTAAACGATATATTTAGTCGCCATTTAGCGATAACAAATTACATGTAGTCGCCAATTAGCGACCCCAACCACACGTAGTCGCTAAAATGGACAGAATGCTAATGCAAGCATTCTGTCCATTCTAGCGACAAAAAGCAACAAGTAGTCGCTAAGTAGCGACCAAATGGCCATGCAATCGCTAAATAGCGACTACCAAAGCAACAGTTGTCGCCAATTAGCTACAAAAGCATTATCGGTAATCGCTAATTAGCGACCAGCATCAAACTGTAGTCGCTAAAATCCACAGAATGCTGTCCAAAGCATTCTGTGGATTTTAGCGACTACAGGAGACCGGTTAGTCGCTATTTCTCGCAACTTAGCGACGAGTAAAATATTTGGTCGCTAAGTAGCGACTACATACGTGTAGTTGTCGCCAAATTGCAACCGGGTACTTAGCTGTAGTCGCTAAAAGCAACACAATCATATCTAATACACTCTATTCATTTTAGCGACTAATTGCAAGTGCTAGTCGCTGATTAGCGACTACGTTTTTGTAGTCGCAAAATTACGACGACGAAATGTAGTCGCGAAATAGCGACCACAAGGTCTGTAGTCGCGAATGTGGCGACTACAAATTCTGTAGTCGCTAGTTGGCGACGAGCTAGTAGTCGCTAAATTGTAGCTACTTAGCGACTAGAGAATTTTTTGTTGTCGCCATAGTTGGCGACGCGTTATTAACAACGACCCTTTGGTTGTCGCTAAAGTTGTCGCTAATCACTTTTAGCGACGACTTTTCCCAGTATTGTTATCGCTAAAGTCGTAGCTAAAGATGCGTTTTTTTGTAGTGAAGAGAATGTGATTTTTGAGCTTTTCTTTTATTTTAACCACATTTCGAAAAATTCTAAGAAAATCGAATTAAACTTTGTATATCTATATCTTTTACATCTCTGAGTTCTCAAACACTTGTGACAATGTTCATTTTCGGACAAAAAATACTTAACTAGAAGATTAAACAATCCTTCTACTGAGGAAATTCATGTGATGCACGGATCGCATGATTGATGTGGTGTAGTCGGTGGTCAATCCATGTTGTCCTTGCCATGTATAGTCATTTTAATAGGTGCTAAAATATAATAAATACTTACTTTGTGTTGGTTTATCACACCACATGATACGACCGTCACATGAAATACTTTTTGTTCTACCACATTATTTCTCTCTCCTTCTATATCGCCCATCTTCAAAAGTTGGGGAAAATGTGTTCTGCGTTCTTTCTTCATTTTTAAATATTTTTCACCTTTTCTCAAAAATGGCTTATGACCAGCGGTCAATCAATATAAAACTCAAAAAAATGAGAGAAAAGAAAAAAATTTAAAATAATTTTTTATAGTTTTTCTTAATTTTCAAAAGAACACCTAAAAATATTATCATTTTCCAAGAAAATAACTTTCTGAATATTTTTTAGAAATGTTATATTTCCGTTAAACAAACATAACCTTAACATCAAACGTCTCAACAAGAAAAATTGATTGCAAGTATCTTCAGTTGTTGTGCGTTTGAAAACAAGAAAACTTGGCCTTTGTCTTCTGCAGCATTGGCAGGTACTTGCCTTTGATGGTTGAATGGGGATACAAAGAAGAGTCGAATGAATAATGGCACGCGGTTACGAAATTTATTAAGAAAATTCTTGTCCATTTATTGTTGGAATTGCTTGTTTGTAAAACAAATTTGAAATAATTTCCTTATCCCACATGAGAAAAAAAAATGAAAGTTTTATCACTTCAAATATGAGTTGGATTTACTAATTTGTTAGAAGCAGTCTAGTGGGCTAGACCTCACTATACCCGCATGTGGGTGCGATTATGCGCGTTTTTGACATGTTTAATTGACGCACTTAATCAACTCATTATTTTTATTTTCGAAATTAATTTTTATTTATTTATTTTAGTTGTTAAACTTATGATTGTTCGGATATAACTATTGACTTGTGACTATTTGGGAAGAAACCGAAATTACAAGTCTTGAACATGAAGAGGTGTGTTCAAATGATAAGTTTTCGACACGAAATGGTATGTCTGATTATGGCAATTTCTAGAATTTAAAAGTAATTTATAACCTCATTTTTAATGGTCTTTGTTGAGAGCTTTAGGAGATTTTTTGAAATTGCTATCCACTGATCTCAAGACTTTGTTGTATCCTGAAGGGAATTTTCCAGAAACCTATAGCAACGTAGTTGGGCAAATTGATCCTAAAAGATAGTGATCACATGCCTTAAAGTCTACATTATTTCGATTCCATTACTCCCATATATTCCCAACATTTATCACATTTGAAAGTGATCCTTGTGGATTCGAATCCCCTAACCTAGTGCCACCGGATCAGGAGGAGCTGGCCTTGGGATCATACAGTTCCTATTTGATAAAGGGAGGTTTTTTTGTTTTTGTTTTTTTATATCACAAGCTGGAAACTGATCACTTGCCTTTAGAGCAGGTGATCCGTTTTCAATCCTTGTCCATCAAATGCGCCTTCAGACTAGTTGGAAGTGAGTTTCCTCTTAAGACTCCTTTTTTGTAAAGAAAAGCGGTTTTTTTTCTCACTTTGGTCCTAACTTAAACGCAAGTTGTTCAGCTTCAAAATAGTGCTAAACTTGATTCTATTTTCTGCTTTGAAATGAAATGATGGAGGAGGAGTAACTCTTGGAATAAGGGTCTATTTCGCAACATGTTTGCTTTTTTTATTCTTTTATTCACAATAATATAAACAGAACATAAGTCTATTTACATATGCTAGTTGGTTTTTTTACTTTTCGAAACAGAAAAGAAGTTAGTGAATAGATTCATAACAAAAATAAAAAATAAAAAGAACTTACTCTTTTATTTTTTGAAAATAATTGCTTGGAATAACATTTTTTTTTCTTTTTCCTCCTTTATTTTTCTTTTACTTTCCCTAACCAATTGCCAAGTTTTGGCGATGACCAAGAACCAACTAGCACTGGGGCAGGCGAGATTGACCTCGCCAACCTTGTGTGAGCCTTCTCGGCCTCCGAAGAGGCCAAGCCTCACAAGAGCTAGGCGGAGTCGACCTCAACGCCATCAAGTGAGGATTAACCTCCCTCGGCGTTAGCATCATCAAGGAAGGTAAAAAAGATATAATAAAAAAAATAAAAAAATAAAAGAAAATTTAAAAATGAAAATATATTAGAAAACTAGTTTTGTATTAAACACAATTCTATTTTTTTCGATTCTGTGAATACAAATGCATTCTTTTGTAGAGAAACTTATTTTGAGAATATAAATAAAAATATTATTTCGAAAAATAAATTATTCTTGAAAACAAAAGCGTTGCTCAACACTCCTCTAAAGTGCAAAGGAAAAGTGAATTTTGAGGAAATACAAATGGAGATGCACGCCCTCTTTCCTTCTTTGACTCTCGTTCCCTTCTCTTCCAATTTCGACGCGTGCAGCAGAACAAGGCCTTCCTTTGATATAGTGGACCATCTATTGGGCCCAATCTTAAAAGAAACTCATGGCCGGATCCATGCTTTGTTCGACTATAATACTTTGTGCCCAAAATCTCAATGTCCCCAGTGTCTAAACGCGAGGAAATACAATCACAACCGCAAACGCAAGAGGATGCGAGACCTGTATTTTCTTACTGAGTGAATCAGAAGTTTTCGAATGACAATTTAGGTGACAGGGATCACATCATTTGTTAGAAGCTGAAGCTTGGAGAAAGTAAAGAACTACTAATTGTTCTCAACATGCAAAAGATGAGACAGTAAGTGTAGCGATATTAGGTGATATCTACTTGATATTGCATGTATTCAAGAATTATGCATATGTTTCCTTTGGTAGCACGTACCCTTTTTTTTGGTCAAAGTTAATACATATTAGTCGAGGATATAAAGATAATGACACGAGTAATCATTGAACTTTAGCTCAATGTGCAATGCGTTTCCTGAATTTTCAATTTATGTAAGATGACCCATAAAATTAGCGTAATCGAGTCCTCAAATTCAAAATCTCAGGTTCCTAGAATTAAAAACGACTTTGACGTCTTGCCCAAATCCTTAATGGACCTTTTAATATTTACTGGCAACTCCCAAGTTAAAACCTAATTCATAATAAATGATAAATTAAATTGCGATCAATAGGGTTGGGATGGAAGTGGGATGAGTTTGGGACGACTGTCCTTGGGCATCACAGATCTTCAACTAGAAAATTTGTACAAGAATCGCAACACGAGATTGAAATATATTTAAGATAAATTATAGTAACGATTTAAAATCAATTAATCATAAAACGAGAAGTCATGCTGGAAACATCGTCTGTTGCTGCTGAGGATGTCCAATTATGATTAAATCCGTCTGGGACTTTGAATATTATACAAGTAACCTCAAGATCTTTAATAAAGCAAAAAGGTAGTTTCGGAAATGATTTATCGAGCTCGAGTTTTGAGCTAATTATCCGTTAAACAGGGTCGAAATAATTATGTGTCTTTAATCATAACATTGGGGTTAAAAATAAAATAAGAGGCATTTATTAACATATGATTTCGACTTTGAATATCCCAACCCTATAAAATCTCATCTCTGATCCTTCCACAATCCCACAAGGTTTTTACTGAGTTGATCCAATCTATTTGAAATGAAGGCGTTTGAGGCTGTTTTTAGCCTAAGCCAATCATTGTTTTTCTATCTTTGTTGCCACTTTTTTGAACTTATTCATGACTTTACTAAAGTCTTTAGAGAATATATTGCGTTTTCTATTCACTGTACTTTCATAATTTATATTATTAATATACTTCTATTTTGGAACCTGGGCTGAGCCTATTTCGGCCTGAAAGTCGGACTGGATCAATCTGGGGTTACCGCCTCCTGGACTTCTTGTTCATTTCTAGCGGGCAAGAAGAGATCCCAGCTTAATTGAAAGACCAATGAATTTTGTTTGAATTACTTTATGACAATGTGGGAATCACTTGGAACTTTCTGCTTTGTAAGAGGAACAAATATAATTGATTTTATTTGTTTGGAAGCGAGGGGTGTCGATTAAACGGTTCTTAATTCTATGACAGCACAAATTATTATGGGTAGAAACTTTTGGATTAATCAAGCCATAGAAATCTCGAACCTCAAAGATTATGTTACGAAACGGGACGATACATGAGGCTTATCACAATCAGCCGACAAATACTACTGGTTTGATCAATTGTCATGTGCATTACAGGTCGTATAAATGGAGAACACATAAATCATCTCAATAGAACAAAAAAGGAAAAGAAAAGGAGAACGATAGATAAACTAGTATTTTATTCATTTAAGGGGCAATTAACAAACCACAATGATCATGAATCACATAAAGCTCAACAAAATCAGTCCAATCCAACAAGCCCGACATGAACATATGATTATGCCCCTGATCCTGCTACTTGATATATACTGCATATGCCATCCTGTAAAACATGTCACTTGCTACAGCAAGCGCTTCCAGCTTTGAAAATGACTTCTTCCTTAACAGTGACCTCCTCTTCGATCTTAGCAGGCTTCATCGCATTCGCATTCACACCGGCGTTCACTTCAGCCTTCACAGCCTCTTCCTTCTTCACAGTCACAGTCGGTTTAGTTTTCCTCATCGCGCCGCATGGCGAGCTCACGTTACTTATGGAGCAGCAGCTTTTCTTCACACCTACGTTTGCTTCAGCCTTCACGGCCTCTTCCTTCTTCAGAGTCACGGCTGGTTCATATTTCCTAGTCGCCCCACATGTCGGGCTTGTGCGGCTTTTGGAGCAGCAGCCTGTCCTCTCCATCGTCCCTTTTGCTGTTTATATATCCTTCTGCTTCGAGACTTGAACTGTAGAATATTTCTGATTTCACTGGGGGCGCGCCTGATTTGAGAGGATGAAGAGGAGTACGTATTTATAGAGGTTTCTAAAGCCCGTCAGGCTTCTCTGACCAACGTGCACGATGGTTTTACCACTCGACCACGAGAGTCCGTGGCTCAAGAAAAGTTGACGGGCTCTTGCAGTTTCCAAAGAGCGACTGGATTAGTTTTCATTTCAATGAATGCGTTGAGGGAAAACAAGGGGTCCCCGAAAAGATTCGACGGGTCTATCTCAGGTTTTGAGAACTGCAGAGAACGTCACAAAATTTAGACTTTTGCTCATTATTGTACGGACGTTTTGCATGCCAAATGCCTTGGCCGTTGTGAAAACACAATTCGAGAACTACGTGAGCAACACCCAAGAAGATGCAACTAAGTGTAATAACTGAATGGTAAGTTGATACAGATTTGAGGTAAAACTTAGAACCTTCCTCAAGAAATATATGCGAGGAGAAGAGTAAGATAGTTCTCCAAAATCATGTCATCATATATGTCTAGTGACTGAGTTCCATTCAGAATTCAAGTTGGGCACCGCTCCAGTGAAGTCGAATTGTTTCGACTTCTTTTTCACGTCATAATTTTCTAGATCAAGAGGAGTGCTAGCGCTCCAGAGTCCATATTCACAGTACTGAGCATATAGGACGATATGGAATGAATGGCTTCATATGGTAACCAATTCAAATATTTACGGGCGTTTTATGCGTTTCTTCTAATGCTTGTTTACACTATTATTTCTCCCATTATGTGCAAGGGTAAAATGTCAGTCTCCGAGAGTGACTGCCTAATTACAAAATCAATCTTGACCAATATGATCTCGAGAAGTCAATTTGATAACGGATGCATAAGGAAGATGACCCAGTTCAGTCACAAGTGAACCTTATGTTTCCATACTTCTTTTAATTACGGCTGTCAAGATGTGTCACAAACTCATATTTTGGCTCAAATTTGTTGAAACGGGTTAATTATGAGTCACGTGAAATTTGGAATATCAGTCATAAATGGGTCCAAAGCGAAAAGCCTAAAAAAGATAGGTTTTGGTGGCTTATTATGGATCCACATTCAACTTAGAAAAAACATGCATAAAATGAATATGCACATAGTGAAGTGCAAGAGCCATGGAGAAAGGGGATTAATTAAGCTAATGCTTGGGAAGTGGAAGAACGATATGAGAACCTACATATTCACTCATTTTTAAAGATTCTTATATTCTACGTACAACTTATGATGTATGTGAGTAAAGTGAAATCCCATCATTAATTAGGTCATTCATTTTATTAGTATGTAGAACGTATATGAGAAAACTCAAATATACCATTAATTAGTTATGACATTTTCATTAGTGTGTATAGTATGTTCAAGTAAACTAAAATCCCATTAGTAGTTAGACAATTTGTTTTATATGTTCTTATAGTGTATAATACAGATAAGTATATTGAAAGCATATGATTGATCAGGTCCACTTATTTTATTAATATGGAGAGTATATATTGTTCTTATAGTATCCTATGACTAATTAAATGCATTTATCGCTTGAGGAATGGTATGTATGAAAAATTGCAAATCCTATATTTCACATAAAAATTGAAATATTTAAAGCATTGGTAAGAAGGTCAATCAACTATGGAATAGATAAGAGGTAAAAAAAATTGTCTCAAATTAGGGAACTTGGTATTATGAAAAAGAAGCTCATCAACTACTAATCCAAATGAGATTTGTTAACGCAAAATTGATTGCTAAATTAGTCAGGGAAATGTTCGTGATCACTCCAATTAAGGCTTGGTAATTTCTAACTGGTCAGCAAGTAAGACAAATAAAAGCTGAAAACTCCATAGAAAAGTTGCCAAATTTTTCAACAACAAAAAAACATAAATAAACATTTTGAGCAACTTAAATGATAGTTGATAATTTATTGGTCAGTCACACGGATAAAAATTGGTAAATTCATCTAAGAGTCAATAGTTTTAAAGCTTTTGCAAGAAAAAAATTCGATAAAATTTTCAAGAAAACTAAATAAATGTTGATAAATAACTCAAATGAAAATAAATAACCTAAGAATGAGTAATTACTTTAACTAGAAGAAAATTGCAAGTCTGTCAAACGAAAAATATAAATTCCCATAAGTGTCGGCAATAATGGCTTTGATAATAAAGAGAAATAAAAATTAATAAAAAAGGCAATTTGCAAACTATCGGTGATTTTCAACCAAAATTGTTGCTAATGACTCTATTAGGAAATTGTTAGAAGGTCTAGAGCTAAATTAGCTAAATTGAAAATTTGATAACTAAATTAACCGCCGTATAATAGATTAAAGATTTTTTAAACAATTATCCCAAATTATGGGGAAAAGTGCCAAAAAAGTCCTAATCCTTTGCCACTTGTGCCAAAAAAGTCCTAAACCTTTTTTTTGGTGCCAATTAAGTCCTAAACCTTTATAAGTGGTGCCAAATAAGTCCTAAACCTTTATAAGTGGTGTCAAATAAGTCCTTCCCACCGGAAAAAGCACACGTGGCTCGCCGGAGTACCGACGTGGCTCGCCGGAGTGCCAACGTGGCTCGCCGGAGCTTGTTGGCGGCGCCACGTCGACGCCAACGTGGCGTCGAAAATTCTTTTTTCTTCTTCTTCTTCTTCTTCTTCTTCACCAGCGGAGCCCTCGCCGGCGATGGGCGAGGGCGGCGGGGGCTGGGGCTGGGGAGGCGAGGCCGGCCTCGCCCGGATCTGGGCGGGGCAGCCCCGCCCAGCCCAGATCTGGGCAGGAGCAGGGCTGCCCCGCCTAGATCTGAGCGGGGGCGGCCTCGCCCGGCCCCCGTCGGCCCCTGGCGAGGCCGGCCAGCGACCGGCGGGGGCCGGGCAAGGCCGCCCCCGCCCAGATCTGGGCGGGACAGCCCCGCCCCTGCCCAGATCTGGGCTGGGCGGGGCGGCCCCTGTTTGGGCAGGGGCGGACAGGGGCTGCCCAGATCTGGGCGGGGTAGCCCCTGCCCTTGCCTAGATCTGGGTGGGGGCGGCCTCGCCCGGCCCCCACCGGCCCCTAGCGAGGCCGGCCAACGGCCGGCGGGGGCTGGGCGAGGCCGCCCCCGCCCAGATCTGGGCGGGGCTGCCTCGCCCAGATCCGGGTGAGGCCAGCCTCCCCGGCCCTCGCTGGCGACGGGGGAGGCCGGTGGCCGCCTCCCCAGCCCCCGCCGCCCTCGCCCATCGCCGGCGAGGGCTCCGCCGGTGAAGAAGAAGAAGAGGAAGAAAAAAAAATTTTCCGACGCCACGTTGGCGCCGACGTGGCGCCACTAACAAGCTCCGGCGAGCCACGTCGGCGCTCCGGCGAGCCACGTCGGCACTCCGGTGAGCCACGTGTGCTTTTTCCGGTGGGAATGACTTATTTGGCACCACTTATAAAGGTTTAGGACTTATTTGGTACCAAAAAAAGGTTTATGACTTTTTTGGCATAAGTGGCAAAGGATTAGGACTTTTTTGGCACTTTTCCCCCCAAACTATGTTAGATGGGTTCATTGCAACAACCTGATCTCTTGGCAGTATGTGCATTGAATTGTACTGCCACATCCTACTTTTATGCAAATATAATAAATCATGTTGGCATTTCAATTTGTAGCCAACTTTTAAAGGAGGAACGGCACGATGGTCCATGCATTTTGCTTGAACTTTTGATTTATTTAATATGGTCCATGAAATTTTACTACATATTCAAATCAGTCCTTGGATAATGTGAAAACATTTAATATGGTTCTTTAGCTTATATTAATGGAAATGACTATATTAAATATTTTCATATAATTCAAAAGTTAGCTTGAACATGAGCCAAAAGTTGAAGAACTACATTGAGCAAGTTGAAAATTCATGTACCACATTGCATGTTAAATTAAAGTTCAAGTACATTATAAATTGAACAAAAGTTTAGAAACCATATTAAATAAATTAAATGTTCAAGAATCATTTGCACATTGAATGATCAAGGTTGAGGAACTATTCGTGCCATCATCCCAAATTTAAACAAAGAGACAGTCCAAAGTGCATGTGTCGGGTGCCCTTTTTTGTAACATTTTCTAAAAGATGCAACGAGAGGAGGTTGCATTCCGACAATGATCACTTGTATCCTGCCAACCACAAAAATTGGAGTAGAGATATGTTCAATCGGATAAGAAGATCGAAAGTCAACGACGACCAAAATGCCACGTGTACGTGGAGTAGATTAGATGATTCTATTATAATCGACCTGCCAAAACCCTAGCTTGGTGGGGTTAATGTTCTTGTTCCCTTTAGATATGCCATAGGCAATTTCTTTTTAGTTTTCTCCAGCTATAAGATTCCAGAGCCGTCCTCAGATGCTTAATAAATTCAGTAAAGGCCTTTGAAAATTCCAGAACTGATGCTTGTCCATTGTTTTCACATCTTTTTGGTAAAATAATGCTGCTTGACTTTGGTTAAATTTATTTTAGTTTTCATTTGTCAGTAGTAGAATCATTTTTAACTTGTTATAGTTTATTTAAGCATTTTGCGATCGAAAAGGATGTGGTTGCGCTAAGGGTTAATACCATAAAAATCTCAAACTATACCTATTGTAACATCTATACTCCAAACTTTTTTTTGTGAAATTGAAAATTAAAAAAACTTACCCTAGACTAGCTAGAGGAAGAATGGAAAAAATAAAAGGAAACATGGAAAAAGAAAATAATATATAATATATAAATTATTAAAATATCATTAAAAATTATTTACATTAGTGTCAGTCGTGCCTTATAAGACAGGATGGATAGCCAACATTTATGTTAGTGATTTCCAATGAAATTTGACCCAATGAACTTATACTTTTTTAACAAATATACCCTACATAGAATTGAAATAAACGGTCTATAAGCACACATATATAAGTTGTAGTTTTTTCATATGAAAAAATTGGGGTATTTGATCATAGTAGGTAAGTTTAAGATATTTGATGACACAAAAAACAATTAGGGTATTTATCCCACAGTGAGCAGAGTTTATGATTTTTTGTAATATTTATCCTCATGCTAAATGGTGAAATGTTTACCTATTTTCAGTTACTCCATGATATCTTTCATCATAATGAAAATAAGAGTCAATTGTTTGAACTAACAAAGGTAGTGTGCTTATTTCTTTATAACAATTTAAAAAAACTATTGCAATTCGAAGGATATCATCATTTCTTATCAAACATAAGACAGTTTTAATTAGTGAATTTGTGATGTTCGACAGAAGAGATGTATGTGGAGTCGGTTCTCTCTCTCTCTCTCTCTATATGACTGCGTCTAGCTTCTAATTATCTAAAGTAAAATTATTTTGCTTTAGGATAATAATTGTTATGTGGATTTTTTTTTTTTGACTTTTAAGACCAGAAAATGATAGTGCAAGTGTCACAAAATGCTTTTAATAAGTGCAAATGATCTGTATTCCATCAGACGGCCACAAGCATATGCCATGTGCCCTAGTGGGTTCCCAATGCAGAAAGAAGCCTTTATTTTAGGGCCTACGTGCCAGATTAGCTTGTGCATTTTTCTATTAAGTTTTCCATTCAGAGATGCGCAAAGAAGTAGAAATGATCTATATGTAGTCAGGATTGAATATTGGCATATGCATATATAGATAAAGAGTGGTGATAGTCACAGCAAATGATTTACAGAATTGATTTCTTAAATGATACATTAGTGTGTAAGTCAGCATTCGAGATGAGTATGGCTACATCCATACACCGCGAGAAATCTACAAAATCACTCTGTAATCGTGTACTTACATTGCATAGGTTTACGGTGTCAAGCACTGTTATATAGAGGCAAAAAGACTGATCAAAAAAATTGCGCAGAATAAGATCTTGAGAGCAATAGTGGATTCATGAAAGAACCAGCCATCGAGGGCAATCTCTCGGCTCGCCAAGAGAACTTCTGACTTCTAAGAAAGAGACTAACAAAAGAAGTTTGGTATGCATTTTCTTGGTTCAGTGCTTTTCTAGCAATTAATTAACTTAGTTATCTCAAATCTCTTTCAAGTAGCTCGGTTCGCTTTCTAAATTGATTGTCGGCAGAATGGACGTAGAGTTTCTGGCTACTTAAAAGGCGGCTTTCAAGTTTCGAGCTCCTCCTTGTCTTCAATCTGTAGAAAACCGTAACAGAAGAGAGAAGGCATGGATTAGGCCAGAAGTTCGTTTTCCTAATTTTCTTAATTTAATCATTAAAAGTTTATTAAAATATTTTTCTCCTTCCCAATAATTGGTAGCAAATTGGTTATTGAGTATGAGTAAGTCTTTTTCTTTGGGGCCAATAGGGCATGTTTCACGCTCAGCAGTTTGAACTAGCAGCTGCATTCAAAAGTCAACGCCTGGTATGTCCTAATCCTCCCTTATAAGTAGTTCAACTCCTAGCTCAGAAGACGACATCATCTGCCCATTCAAGCCTTCTTCTTCACTTTCCCTTCGGCACACCACCAACAATGGAGATTGGTCCAAGGATGGTGGCTACTGTTGTTACGGTCATGAGCTTCGCCATCTTGTTGGGCATCGTTTCTGCTGATCCTGACATGCTCCAAGATGTCTGTGTCGCCGATCTCGCTTCCAGTAAGAGCTCATATGCTTGTCCATGCGAGTTTCTTATAGTCTTCTTCTTAAACTAAACATGACTGCAGACGGGAATCGATAAACCCTAGACATTTCTTCTAACATGTATCGACTTGTTCTTTCATTTTTCATTAGCCAAACTGTTTTTGAAGTTAATATAGATCAGATGATATGCACGTTTAAGACATTGTATGATTCCTACGTTTGCGATGAACAGCATTGAAAGTCAATGGATTCCCGTGCAAGGCGACTTTCAACGAGACGGACTTCTTCTCCGACGTGCTGGCCAAACCCGGTCTCACCAACAACACCATGGGTTCTCTAGTGACCGGGGCCAACGTCCAAAAGATCCCCGGCCTCAACACCCTTGGCGTGTCGCTAGCCCGCATCGACTACGCTCCCTACGGCCTCAACCCGCCCCACACCCACCCACGAGGCACCGAGATAGTGTTCGTGCTCTATGGAGAGTTGTACGTCGGATTCATAACCACCGGTAACATCCTCGTCGCTAAGACTATCAAGGCTGGCGAGATCTTTGTGTTCCCTAGAGGTTTGGTCCACTTCCAGCAGAACGTCCTGCACGAACCCGCGGCCGTCATCGCAGCATTCAACAGCCAACTTCCAGGGGCTCAACCCATGGCAGCCGCACTCTTCGCATCCACGCCCACAGTGCCCGACAATGTGTTGGCCAAGGCGTTCCAGATTGATGCTCAGCAGGTTGAGATGATCAAGGCCAAGCTTGCCCCCAAGAAGTAGTCTCCTTGTAAAACTACAGACGATTCAAGTCTGATTTGGCCCTCAAATAAAATAAAGTTTGACATTGCAATTTCCATTCTGCTCCTCCGAGAATTATTATATTTGTTGGTCTCAATAGCCCCCTATTTCTAGTATTTTTATCGTATAAAAGAGGTTTTGAGCCGGCGAAGAAAAGGTTGAAGATATTGCCACTTCGTGCTTCTGAAGTCAGCTTTAGGGCTTCCTTCGAAAATTTGTCCTTTCGTAAGATCTATCTAATACTATGTACAATACCTGCTTCAACCCTGTCTAACTAATCAAACAAGATAAAACTTGGCTTTATCCTCTCAATTCCGTCCTTGAACAAGATCTGGTGGATTAGCAAACTTAAATCTGCTGCGTTGTCGAAATATGCAACTTTGGTAAGGCGTAAATACATAATCATAGTGGCAAGTCATGATCGAAAGACTCGAAATTCAAGATGAAATGATCTAATTCTATCAAAATCTGTTTAGTTTCGATGTAGAATCTGACCAAATATTTTGAGTAGTTTGCAACCTTATTTAATATGTATCCACTAGATTTACATGAGAATTGCAAAACCCATGAGTAGTTATGTACGTGGTTTTCTTAGGTAATTATGTTAGATGCAAACATTAACTAAAGTAGCTTAGGGAGCTGCATAGTTGCCAAAGGCAGGTGTCTACCACCTTTCATTTTCAGATAAGCTATAGCCAGCAGAAACTCAAGTAGGACCGTCGTAGCTTTAGTAAGCCAAATGCCATAGATGCATGTAAAAATTAGAGAATTGTTGCCATTGAATTGACAGCTCTAGACAACATTTGGTCAGATCCGGATCTCACGGGCCAATTAACGTACCAGCACGATGTCCGAGTCGAAGACTATATTTGATATATTCTTTTGAATGATGATGTCTACGCGAATTTTTGTGAGAGAAATATAAAATTATACATGAAATAACAAAGACAACTATCGATGTCAATAAATACGAAGGTGTGAACATCAAAATTTGCTTCGACAGAGTGTGTAACCCTGCATTGTTGGTCAATGGCTGACAATTGAAGGATGCGGATGATCAGGAAGCATTCAAATTAAGGCGTGTTAATACTAAATTTTCCGTTACGTAATCGTGATTATCCGTGGATTGGTGTTCTTTATTCCTATTAATTATTGCCGAGGCAGTGGTGAGATTGGACGTATTCCAACATCCAACAAAGCATTTCGTACTTCCCTTTCTAAGTCACTATTGATATCGTCAAGATTATGTTTTTTCGTTAAGTGCAATGTAGAGCTATTCATGCAAATGTAAGCTTATCTTATGAGAGAGAATTCCCATCAAACATCCCGGGACGGCAAATAGCATGTGAAGGCGACTCGTTCCGGCATCTCCATCCTGCTTGTTCTAAACATGTTTCCAGCATTAACTAAGAAACTAGTAAAATTAAACCGCTCCCACATCGGCCTCCCTTAATGTTTCACAGTCGAAAGCGACAGCCCACCTTCTGACTCTAGTGAGCATAAAAACAAACACTTGGTGATCGTGGCTCGGTCTTCGACCGATTATTGTATCCAACTTGATCAGGATAAGGCGGCAAGTTCTGATTGGATCTCTTCCTATGCAAGTGGTGAGTCGCCTCATATTGGATTGGACATCAACGGTATTGATCTTATTTTGTCTTTTCGTAAAAAAAAAAAAAAACCTGATGAAATCCAACCGTAGGTAACTGTGTTGGTTAAGAATCTCTCCCTTGTCGCCGAGGTCGAGGGTTCAAAACCCACAACTACTAGAACGTTTAAGTGGGAGGCCATGGAGTTGGGGTATTATGCTAGTCTCCCCTAAGGTATAGGGGTCTGGCTCTTCGGTGCCATGCAGGCACAGAGGGCTCGTGGTGGATCTGTTGATCATTCAAAAAAAAAAAAAAACCGATGAGATTATATAAATTGGACTTGCAAGAGTCTTGCCCCTACACACACGAGCAAAGCCCTTGAAAGAAGCACCCGTAGTGATCAACTTGAGGGATCAGTATCGACTTAAACGGTAACAAACATCCCGTGATTGGAGAATTTCTAACTAGACTAGGTGTAGATCCTGAAAACTAAATGGCATGATTCACTGGACGTTAGGTTTTTAAAAGTTTCAAAAATTTCATACGGCTCTAACATTCATGCTAAGAGTTTTCATCACATCAGTTAAGTATCGATTAATCAAGTGCCTCCAGCCAGGTTTTATAGCAATTCATTGGACGTAGCGTTTTTTAATTAGGCTCCGTTCATTTCACAAAGACTAACTTTTAGAAAAATATTTTCTGAATTTTCCAGCGTTTATTTCACATAAAACAAGATAGTCAATAAAAATATTTTCTACAAATGGAAAAACACTTTCAAAAATGATGAAAATATTTTTACTTTTTAGAAAGTGAAAAATATTTTCATTTTCTTTCTTCACCTTTAAACATTTTTAATATTCAGCGGCAAATCAATGTATAACAAAAAAATGAGAAAAAAAAAATTGATTTTTTTTATAATTTTTCCTAAATTTCAAACGAACGCATGAAAATATTGTCATTTTCCAATAAAATAACTTCCTGGAAAATATTTTCCAGAAATACTACTTTTTCCATGAAATGAACAAAGCCTTATATATTTCGCAAAAAATACAACATCTCTGGAAAAAAAATTTCTCGAAAAATAATAATATTTTACGGCGTTCACTTGAAACTTAAAAATGAATTGGAAAATATTTTTCGCTATTCGGTAGAGAAAATATTTTCCATACTTTCTTTGTCGTCGAAGCGACAGCAAGCTAAACCACAGCTGAACAAGGCGGAGAACATGGCTCGTTGGCTTCTTGTGGCGTCGTTCTCATCAAGCTGCAAAGGAGAGACGACGACATGGGCTACAAAGCAATGACAACACGGGAGTTCGGGTGGTGTTGGAGGCAGCTAGCCACAACGAGCTAAGGCAAAGCACAAGGGCAATGTCGACAGCGGCTGGTGGATAGAAAGCAAGGTTCAAAGGTGCAGAAGCAAGGAAGCAGCAACTCCGTTCGTCCACCAAAGAAGAAGAACTGCAAGAAAGGAAAGAAATGAGGCTGCGTCGCGCTGAGCTGGGCCGAAGCTCCAAGTGGCAAATGTGGCGACACGGAGGAGCAGACATGCTGTGGATGAGCAGCAAGGTTGGGCCAGCGAGGGACGAAGAACGACCGGAAGAAAGAAGAAGAAGAAGACCTAGCGTCCACTGGAGGAAAAAGAGAGAGAAATTGGAGGGAGGGCTAGTTGGTGGGCCCCCTTTGCATGGCCACAGAGAGAGACAGAGAGGGTGAGAGTCAATGGTGGGGTCAGCAGGGGAGGCATGCGGGAGAAGTGAAAGAAAATAGAGGGGAAGAAAGAGAAATGTCAATACATTGGGAAGGGAAAAGGGAGAGGGAGAGAGAGGAGTTTGGCCAGGGAGGGGAGCTAGGGAAGGGAAAGAAAAGAGAGAGGAGAGAAAAGAGGAAGGCTATTATGGTCACAGCAAAACCAAAGGAGCATATCTTAAGGGCTCGAACAAGTTTTCCTTTATTTCGGGTAGGAAAACATCTTTTCCGTTTTTAAAAAAATATTTTTTATTGATTGAAAAATATTTTCCTTAGCAAATTATTTTTTGCCCCTTCGCACACGACAATTTTCGAAGGAAAATATTCTTTCCGAAAAAATATTTTTCGCAAAAGAAACGGGGCATTAATGTCTTTAAAAAAAAACCGATCTCCAATGTGGACAAAGACCTGACCCATCTTGACAATACGGCATCGCTTCAAGTCTTGAACTCGTCACTTCTCTCGCACTCTGGTTCTGGCTTCTCTCTTCTCGAGAAAATATTAGGTGCAGCTCGGGTGCCAGCGTGGCTTTGCAGTTCACCATCCAGCGGGCGACACGTGGCGCCAGCGTGGAGGATAGAGAAGCCGTCACGCGTGGAGGAAAAGCCGAGTGGAGAGAGGAAAAATTTGTATCGTGGGGGGAACGGTCCTTCTCTCTCCTCTGCTCCACTCTAACAAAAGTTGCGTGCGTCCTTTTCTTTACAATTACTCTCTCTCTCTCTCTCTCTCTCTCTCTCTCTCTCTCTCTCTCTCTCTCTCTCTCTCTCTCAGCTTCACCTTTGTCATTCTTCAGCTGAAACTTTACTGAAGCTCTCCCTCTCCCTCTCCCTCGGCTGAAGCTCATTTCTGAAGCTCTCTCTCCCCCATTCCTCGTGGAAGAACTCCGGCAGAGCACGATGGTAGAGAGAAGTCCAGCTGAAGTTCTTCAGCCTCGCCGTCCGGTAGCCCCGCCGTCCATGCCCCGCCGTCCGCCAGAGAACTCGACCCCCGGTAATTCAGTTGTCGTGCTAGAGCCCCCGTGGTCCAGCAGTTGTTTCTCATCATCTAGCAGCCCCGCCATCCGTTGTCCACGCCCCACTGTCCGCCGTCCAGTAGAGCACAACGACAGAGAACTCCACGCCTCGTCTATCGTCCACTGTCCGGCAGCCGTCCAGCAGACGATTCTGTAGAAAGAGAAAGAGAGGTCTAGTCGGTGCTCAGGCTTATCCAGATCGAGCGACCCTTCTCTCTCTCGATCAGAACCCACCAACTCCGGATCTGGTAAGTACACTCTTGAATCCTGTGAGGCATGATCAGGTGTTGCCTCGTTATCCGTTAGGGATTGGTAGAGACCCTTGCCTTGATTATGTTTTCGCGATCGGTGGTCGGTAATCTGTTTTCCGTTAGGGATCGATAGTGCCTGTAGTTCGTGTATCTGGTAAAGTTTTGTAGAATCAACTCCGAGTTGATGTTTTAGTTGAGATGGCTTCTGGATCCGTATATGAAATTCTTGTGAACCTTGTTGGTTGCCTGAATAGTAATTGGAAACCAACTTTTGCATCTTGTGTTTGTGTTCCCCATGGAGAGCAAGAGAGCGAGAGGCTTTTTTGGGGGTCATAGGTGTGATAAAGTTTTGTAGAATTAATTCTGAGTTGATGTTCTAGCCGAGATGGCTTCTAGAGCCTTATATGAAATTCTAGTGCACCTTGTTGGTTGCCTGAGTAATACGTGGGAACCACTTTCTGTATCTCATGTTTGTGTTCTCCTTTGAGAGCAAGAGGTCGAGAGGCTTTTGTTGTGGATCACAGGTGTGTGTGCTTGAGCATGCGTGCTGTGGGCATTTCCTTCGAAAGCTTAAAATAATATTCTGTTGGGTTTTTGTTGTATCTATCATGTTGTCCTGTTGGTGTGTTGTTAAAGTTTTTGGCTTGAGTGATGATTTGCATTCGTCTTTTGTTCAGGTCTGAGCTCTTTGGCTACTAGGAAGTTTCAATATCAATAGCCAACTTTCATGTTTGAGCTCGACGTCCAGATTTCTACTACCTTTGGTATGTCAATTTGCACTCATTCTACAAGCTCTATATTACTCTGATGTCTTTCTGAGATTTAATGCTTGTTTGGTCCTTGTATCTTCGGCAATTGTATTGTTGCTACTTGCTTGGGAACTTTTCACACATTCCCTTAGAACTGCTTGTTCGACAATTTCTGATTTGAAAAGTGATGAGTTCTGATTTAATATGTTATGTTTATTAAACAATGGCAACAGGAAGATTGAAGCCGCCAACATCTGAATCAAGTAGGGCATGTTAAAAAAGGTGGAGTCATAGTTGACTTGCTATTGTGGTCTTAAATCGCCAATTTTGGTGGCAAAGACTAGGAAAATGCCAGGAAGAAGATTCCATGGAAGTACTAAAGTTGACAATACATATCGTTGTAATTACCATAATTACAAGCAAGGTGTTATTCCTAGGTATGCTAACCCACACCGGCGAGCACTACGCTCAAGCCTCTGAGGGTCTGCCTTTTAGGAAACTAACGGCCTTACCTAAAGCTAGTAACAGAATTGAAATGCTCAGTAGAGAATAAAGACACTACAGTTCCTAGAGGCTTTTACTAGGTTAAAAAGAAGAATGAGGGGAATTTAAAAAGCCATGGAGAGAGTTGAGAGGAATCCAAGAGGAACTTCTCTTCGGAAAGTCTTATTTTCACAATGCACTCTACTCATCCTTATATAAACGAGAATTTACAAGACTCTTGAGTCTTCATGACTCTATTAACAAACGGACAAAATAAGCCTAACAGGATAAATAAATTTTTAAGACTCTTGAGTCTGCACAACTCTGCACGATCTATTAACACACACTAAGACAAACCAACAAGGCAAACCTAACAAGACAAACAAAAGACACACCAAAGTAGGCCTAACACAACAAAGCATACCTCACACAACAAAGCATGCCTAATAGGACGAATACAACAAACTCATCGATTATAGCGGCCGATGGGTTCTTCAGAGTTGTAGTCTTCCTCTGAATAATTATTGGACTCTAGTAGGTCATCTTCGTCTGTCCTTGTCACACCATGAGTAGACGTGGCAGTGTTGAAGATATTGGCCTAGTAAGAATGATATTCTGGAGTGTCTCTTGGTGAAGGATTGTCGTTTCATTTTTCTGGCTGTAAATCTATGGTGATCTGTGACAGGGACGGACCAGATTCTTCTACTTGTGTGGAGGACTCACGAGTGAAATAAAGTGGACCATCTTTTTGTCTTCGAAAGTCTTGGATAATGGCTTCAAGTTGTTCTACCGCAATTGATGGATCATGTCTGGAGTTTGCATAGAAGGGATCAGCAAAGGGTCATTCTCTGTATGCAGACCATGGGTCTTATGAGTCTTGAAAATATTCAGAGGAAACACTAAGGGCTGAGAAGTCTTTAGGAGGGTGTGCAATCTGGTGGACTTGCAAGGCTTCTTTGACGGATTCTTTGGGAGCATAAGCATCCCACGAAACATTATCTACAAGTGTGGGACATGCTTTAGAAGGGATGACTCTATTGGCTTCACAGAGTACACGCTTGAGTTCACTATATGCTGGAGGGTTTGATGCAATATTTCTCAAAAAAATATTGTACACAACATGTTTTTGCATATGATTCTGGGGTTTATACATACTTGTTCCTACAAATAAGGGATATGCATCATGATCTCCAATAGGGAGAATAAATGTCCAAGGTCGATAAAAAAATGACAACTGTGTATCTTTCTGGTTCAGAACGGACCTTTTCTGTTTTCAAACTCTGGTGAATAAGAGTTTTGTGGATCTGTTCAGTGGGAAACTGAAGGGCTATAGTATAAGAATTACAGAATACCAAAATGACCATTTTGGTTCTTTAGGAAAATCTTCTTCTGGATTTCTTGTGAGAGGATAAATGAAAGGATATACAGGATGGAGTCCAGTAGATTTCAGGAGTAAACCTCCATGATTAGCAAAAATTGAATATTCACAGTGGTGGAGGAATTCTAGAAGCTTGTGAGACAACTGATTTTTTTCAATGACCTGGAGAATTTGTGGAAGATAATCAAGATTAGGCTAATTGAGAAGTATGTTTTGAGTTTTGTATGTGTCTGAATGGGGATTTTTCTTGACATGCATATTGATTTCAAGAGAAGTTTTTAGTCGGGAAAGAAAATCTGCAATAACATTTTTCCTTCTTGGAATGTATTTGATGTCGAAAGAATATTTTGAAAACCATTCTGACCAACGTAAAAGTTATGCATTAGGAATCTGTTTTTGCTTAAATTAGGAAAAAATGCCATATCAGATTCCACCAAGAAATGGTGACTGATGAGATGGAACTCGAATTTCTTGATTCCATTCTTAACTGCCAGAATTTCTTTGAAAGTTGAGTGGTAATGGAGCTCAGCTTGAGAAAACTTACCACTTCCATAGGCACAAATGTGGCGCTTATCATCGATTTCTTTAAACAAAACTGCTGCCCAATATTCATCACTCGCATCTGTCTCGAAAATTCTTTTGCCCATAGAAGGGATCTGGAGGGGATGAAGATCTTGCATAAGCTCTTTAAGCTTAACAACTGCTTCAGTTTGTTCCTTGCTATAGGGAGGAGCATCTTTTTTCAACATTTTCTGAAGAGGAATGAGAAATTTGGCTATATGAGGAACAAAATCTCTAAGATAATTAATTATCCCAAGAAAAGTTTGGATTTCCGTGACAAAGAGCTTTTCATCTGGGAACTTGAGTAATTCCTGAGCAATGTGGGAGCTATGCTGGTACGTTCCTTGGTCAAGATTCATACAAAAAAAAATTCAATCTTTGGTTGGGCAAGAACTATTTTCTTCTAAGACAACATGATACCATATTTTTGAATGATATCAGCAAGCTTTTGAAGGAGAATGCCATGGGATTGTTTGTCAGGGCTGTAAAGCAATATGTCATCAATGTAAATAGCAGCACAATATAGGATTGGGGCGAAAATTTGGCACATGGCTTTCTGAAAAAGAGATGGAGCTGTTTTGAGTCCAAAGAGAACTTTCCACTGGTAATGGTGGTTTGGAATACATAAACCAGTTTTGGATCTGTCTTCAGGATGTATACCAAGTTGCCAAAAGCTTGCTTTAAGATCAAATTTTGAATATATTATGGCTTTAGTGAGATTAGCAAATAAGAGAGATTTTTGATGGTAATGGAAATTTATCATCTTTGAGGAAAACATTGAGGGGCTGGTAGTTTATAACTAACCGCAGTTTTCCTCTAACTTGCTATGCACGATTGTTGACATAGATTACTTGACAAGCCACTATGAATCTGAAGGTTCAATGAGACATTGTTACAGAAGTTCAAAGCACTCTTTTTGAGCAAGAGTAAGATGCTCATGATTCATACTCGCACGACTGGTTTTGGTGGGGTTGATTTCTTCATTGTTCTTGAACGAAAGACGAACAAAGAACTGAGGGTTTTGCCACAAAGGATGTTGGCATTTTTAGAAAAACTCAGAATGACTGTTCGCACATGAGTTCAAAAGATTATGCATGATGGGATCAAGAATGCTCATTTTGATAGTATAGAATCTTTGGATGCTGGTAAGCTCTCTAAAAAAGTCTTTGAATTTGAGGCATTTTCCACTGATGATTTTGAGCTTAGGAAGTTGAGATAAAATATCCCAACCAATGATGAGATATTTGTCAGGGAGAGGACGACCGAGTACTTTGGTAGTGATAGAGCATTGTGGAAAGATATGAATTAAGATAGGTTTTGAACGAACTTTGGCTGAAAATGTATCTTCATAGGCTGCAGTAAAATATCGGATGTGTGGTTTTCAATATTCTGCTGGAAGGATCTTAGGGTCAAGGAGTGAAGCATGAACACTAGAGATATATTGTGACAAAGATTGGTTCAGAATAATTAGGTGGGAAATTTTTAACAGAGATATATGGAGAAAGGTAACATGGAGTTTGGGTTAGGATCTGTGGGATGAAATGAAAGATATCTTGGTCACTTTCATCTTCGCTAGACAAAGGGTAATATGGGATAAGACAAAGAGTTTCATCTGAAGGTTTTTCTTCAATAGGGAAAAGAGACTCAAGATCATCTTCTTGGAGAGACATATATGTCTAATGATCATCATGTTGAATAATGTTGATTTTTTCTTTTTTTGCCCAAGGACATTGTTTTGCAAAATGTCATTGCTTTTTGCAAATGTAGCAACTTGTAGACTTTTTCGACTTTGGGGTAGATTTTGAAGAGGAACAACCTTTGCGACGTCTTCGTCGGAGGAATCTTTTTCGACAGAAACGTTGGAGCTAGATTTTATCATCCTGAAGATGATATTTTCGAAAATGTTTCTTCTTAGTTCTTCGACAATCTCGGCATTCACAAGTTTTACCACCATGACACTTAATTTTCAAGTAGTTCTTGAAACATACTTTATCAAAGTGGCGACTTTCTTTCAGGAATTCTTGTAAAGCACGCTTTCTGGAACACAAATCTTCTAAACTGTTATGGATCTCTTGCTGGAGTTGACCCAAACTGGCTATAGCAACTGTGATGTATTTATTGAGAAAAGTCTTCTCAACTGACTGACTAAGCTCTTTAGGAATGGAGTTGAGGAAAACCTGCTTCAGGTTAGGGTGTCCACCTAAGGCAAAAAAAACTTAAGCATCTCTTAGAAATGTCGGTTGAGATCTTTGCGTCACAAAGAACAGCATTTCCTTTTAAAGAATTCTCGTCTCTGGAGTTCTAAAATGTCTTTTGGATTTCCACAAAAGAACAAATGCATTATGGATATTGTCTTTGAAGTTTGTTGAGACTAGGAATTTGAGTTGATCTGGCTTAGAGATCGTGTGTCACCAATTTTTAAAGCTCCTAGTAAATTTGGAAACAAATTCTAAAAGAATGTCATAATGACTTTATTCGGTAAGTTTCTTAGTTATCAACCATGAATGAAATTATTGGAGTCGATCATGCCATTTGACAAAATATAAAGTGCACCCGAGCTACACCTAATATTTTCTCCCCTTCTCTCTCCTTTGCTCCACTCTGACAAAAGTTGCGTGTGTCCTTTTCTCTGCAATTACTCTCTCTCTCTCTCTCTCTCTCTCTCTCTCTCTCTCTCTCTCTCTCTCTCTCTCTCTCTCTTAGCTTCACCTTCCTCGTTCTTCAGTTGAAGCTTTACTGAAGCTCTCCCTCTCCCTCGGCTAAAGCTCATTTCTAAAGCTCTCTCTCCCCCATTCCTCGTGGAAGAACTCCGGCAGAGCACAACGGTAGAAAGAAGTCCAGCTGAAGTTCTTCAGCCCCGCCGTCCAGTAGCCCCACCGTCCGCCATTCGATAGAGAACTCGACTCTTCGTTATTCAGTTGCCATGCAAGATCCCCATGGTCCAACAGCCGATTCTCCTCGTCCAGCAGCCCCGCCGTCCATCATCCACGCCCTGCCGTCCGCCGTCCGGTAGAGCACAACGGCATAGAACTCCACGCCCCGTTATTCAGCTGTCGTCCGTTGTCCAGCAAACGATTCTGTAGAAAGAGAAAGAGATGTCTCATCGGTGCTCAGGCTTATCCAGATCGAGTGACCCTTCTCTCCCTCGAATCAGAACCCCCCAACTCCGGATCTAGTAAGTCCGCTCCTGAATCCTGTGAGGCATGATCAGGTGTTGCCTCGTTATCCATTAGAGATCGGTAGCGTCCCTTGCCTTAATTGTATTTTCACAATCGGTGGTCGGTAATCTGTTTTTCGTTAGGGATTGGTAGAGTTATCTAATTGGTGGTCGTTATTCGTTAGGGATCAGTAGAGTCCCTAAGCTCTCTGGTTGCTAGGAAGTTTCAATATCAACAGCCAAGTTTCATGTCTAAACTGTAACTTTCTCTAGTTATTAAGCTGTAGTGTTCTCGAAGCTAAGGTATTCATTTTCCTCTTACAGACTTCTCTTGACAATAGCCCCTAGTGTGGGATATGAGCAGAACCCATTGAGCTTGTAGTATTGCTATGCTCTAAAAGGTGCCACTCAACATTTACACAAGTGCATTGCTAAGGTATTATGTAGATTGTATGGACACTTTCTATGGCTCATTCATAAAGCTCAAAAACCCGTATTTCTCGTCATCTAGAGACCCCTTTTGACCGACTTGTTGCTACAACATTGATTTATGATTTAAACCCATTGATACGCTTTAGTCCTACGGAAATTTGTAAAATGTAAGAGCCAAGTGATTGACTACAGTTAGTGCAATAAGCATCCAGGGAATTTGGTTTATGTAGAAAGGGTGTTGGTGTGCCTTATTTTGTTGGGTGTTACAGTATCATTTGCATGGGACACACTCCCATGCGTTAAAAATTGTTTTCTATTGAATTTCCATTCAATAGAAACTCTCATGCGTGTGTATTTAATGCTTTATATTACCATTGTTTATAGAGCCCACGTCATTTGTGCCAAAAAGAGGGTTGGCATCCAGTACTTGATAAGAAAGGTGGCCGCTACGAGAATGGCTGAATCAGAGGTAATTCTTTACTCATATATTCAATCTGACTTTTTGCTTATTAATTGATCTATGATATGTTATTTCGTTTGTGCAAGCATTTTATTAATTACTTTTTATTATTTTAGTTGCAGCAATATTATTCATATCATGAACATGTAATCCGTGATGTAGAAGAAGAATTTGAGTTTGCAATAGGAATGGTTTTTGCAAATGAGCTTGAAGCATATCAAAAATATGTGGCTTATGCTATTGGCAAAGGATTTGCAATAGGTTTCACCACGCGTGATTGTCAGAATTATTTGCAGACGATGAGATCTAATGGTATAAGTTGGGGAGATAGCCAAAGTCTTCTGAATCATTTTCATCGCATGCAAGAGATCAACCCAATATTTTCCTACGTTGTATAAGTTGATCAACATGGTAAATTGACAAATTTAGTTTATCGAGATAGTTTATCGAGATTTGACTATGATTGTTTTGGCAATGTGTTGGTGTTTGATACCACGTATCGTACTAACAAATATAATATGATGTGTGCACATTTTGTTAGGATTAATCACAATTGGAAGAATGTTTTGTTTGGCTGTGCATTTTTATTGGATGAGACTGCATAATCATTTATTTGGTTATTTAAGGCCTTTTTGGAGTCTATGGGAAATAGGGCTCCAAAAACTATATTCACTAATCAAGACCAAGTTATGGCAAAGGTTATTGGAATGATTTTTTCGAATACTCAGCACCGTTTATGCATTTGGCATATTGGGAAAAATGCTAATGAAAGCATCCCCATCTTTAAGGATAAGTATTTCTTAGCAATTATGTATAGGTGCAGATCGGATGATGAATTTGAATACACTTGGAAGGAAATGGAAGCAGCGTGGGATACTGAGAATAATAATTGGCTTCAAAGATTGTACAACCTCATACATAAATGGAGTTCGACGTTTGGCAGTGATACTTTTACATGTGGTATAAGATCAAGTCAAAGGAGTGAGAGCACTAATGATAAGTTCCAACAGATGTCAACCAAGACATTAACGCTTGTCGAATTTGTTCATCACTATGAAGAACAGTCGAATCATATGAGAGAAGTTGAAAGTCAAGATGATTATAGTTCATGTAGGAAAGCCAAATTGTAAGTTTCAAATAATGAGATTTTAAAACATAGTAAGGAACTGTAGTGTCTTTCTTCTCTGCTAGATATTTCGATTTTGTTACTAGCTTCAGGCTTGAGCGCGGTGCTTGCCAGTGTGGGTTAGCATACCTGGGAACAACGCCTTACTTGTAATCATGGTAATTACAACGATCTGTATTGTCAACTTTATCACATCCATGGAACCTTCTTCCTGCATTTTTCTTAGTCTTTGCCACCAGAATTGGCGATTTAAGACCACAATAGCAAGTCAACTGTGACTCCACCACTTTAGGACATGCCCCACTTGATTTAGATGTTGGCGGCTTCAATCTTCTTGTTGCCATTGTTTAATAAATATAGCATATTAAACCAGAAATCATCACTTTTCAAATCAGAAATTGCCGAACAAGCAGTTCGAAGGGAAATGTCCATAGCACACATGCTCAAGCACACACACCTGTGACCCACAACAAAAGCCTCTCAACCTCTTGCTCTCAAAGGAGAACACAAAAATGAGATACAGAAAGTGATTCCCACGTATTACTCAGGCAACCAACAAGGTGTACTAGAATTTCATATAAGGCTCTAGAAGCCATCTTGGCTAGAACATCAACTCTGAATTAATTCTACAAAACTTTATCACACCTATGACCCCCCAAAAAAGCCTCTCGCGCTCTTGCTCTCCATAGGGAACACAAACACGAGATGCAAAAGTTGGTCCTCAATTACTATTCAGGCAACCAACAAGGCGCACAAGAATTTCATATACGAAACCAGAAGCCATCTCAAATCAACTCGGAGTTGATTCTACAAAAATTTATAGATACACGAACTATAGGCACTACCGATCCCTAACGGAAAACAGATTACTGACCACTGATTGCGAAAACATAATCAAGGCAAGGGACACTACCAATCCCTAACGGATAACGAGGCAACACTTGATCATGCCTCACAGGATTGAAGAGCGGAGTTACTAGATCCAGAGTTGGGGGGTTCTAATTCGAGGGAGAGAAGGGTCGCCTGATCGGGATAAGCCTGAGCACCGACGAGACCTCTCTTTCTCTTTCTACAGAATCATCTGCCGAACAGCGGATGGCTGGACGAGGAGAGATGGCTATCGGACGGCGGATGGTAGCTGAATAATGGGGCGTGGAGTTCTCTACCGTCGTGCTCTATCAGATGGCAGACGGCGGGGCGTGGACGACGGACAGCGGGGCTGCTAGAAGAGGAGAAACGGCTGCTGGACCACGGAGCTCTTGCACGGTAGCTGAATAACGGGGGGCCGAGTTCTCCAATGGACGGCGGACGGCAGGGCGTGGACGGAGAACGGCGAGGCTGCTGGATGGCGGGGCTACCGGACGGCGGGCTAAAGAACTTTAGCTAGACTTCTCTCTACCGTCATGCTCTGCTGGAGTTCTTCCACAAGGAATGGGGGAGAGAGAACTTCAGAAATGAACTTCAGCCGAGGGAGAGGGAGAGCTTCAGTAAAGCTTCAGCTCAAGAACGAGGAAGGTGAAGCTAAGAGAGAGAGAGAGAGAGAGAGAGAGAGTAATTGCAGAGAAAAGGACGCACGCAACTTTTGTCAGAGTGGAGCAGAGGAGAGAGAAGAACCGTTCCCCCACAATTCAAATTTCTCCGCTCTCTAGTCGGCTTTTCCTCCACGCGCAACGGCTTCTCTATCCTCCATGCCGGCACCACATGTCGCACGCTGGATGGTGAATTGCAAAGCCACGCTGGCACCCGAGCTGCACCTAATATTTTCTCCGACTGCAGCGGCATTACGAAGCTCCTCCTATGGAGAAGCACGAAAATCAAATGACTAGAAGGCAAAAACCATTACAACACGAATCGAATCTTGAAACTGAGCATCCATCTCTCAATGCAAACATGTTCTTCACTGTATCTCGTTTCCCCAGCATCCGAAGCTTCACCAAGGCTCCTTGTTTACTCTCACCATCAAGAGTCTTCAGCTACTAATCTTGCATCAAATCCTCTGTCGAGGTTAGGGTTTGAGGAAGGAAGCGAAGACGGTCCCCAGGTCACCGATCTTGAGATTAGGGATCGAAGGGAAGCTGAATTTGGGGCAAATATGTGGTAAACGACGTAATCTGGTTTAATGTTTTTCGTTTTTCGATGAGCTTCAACAAAAGAAGCTGCATGCGTTATTGGCAGTACACAAGATCAATGACCGATTTCGATCGGTCCTTTTGAGTTTCGATCCACGCTGAGGCTCATCAGCATTGAGTTGGACCATGTTCGCATGTCAGCCGCGCGCACCATCCTCGCCCTCCTGCAAGGATGCAACAGCCTCAGGCGGCTCAAGACCATCCATGCGCGGGTCTTCGTCCACGGCCTCCAACGCGACCCCTCCATTTCGGGCGGACTTCTCCGCTTCTGCGCGGTCTCGGTCTCCGGTTGCTTGGACTATGCTCGGATTCTCTTCGGCCGCATCGAGTGCCCGCGGACCCACGACTGGAGCTCCATCATCAGAGGCTTTGCCGTCGGGGCATCTCCTCTGGAGGCGCTTCTTTATTACAATGGCATGCTTGGGTCTTCCTTTTCTGGCCCCGATGGATATTCTTTCTCGTTCGCTCTCAAGGCGTGCGAGAGAGTTGGGAATGGAAAGAAGTGTGGGGAGATTCATGGGACCGTGATTCGATCTGGGTATGAGGTGGATGTCATGGTTTGCACGAACCTGATGGGGTGCTATGCGGGGAATGGGTTGGTTGAGGTCGCGCGGAAGGTGTTTGAACGTATGTCTGAGAGGGACTTGGTTTCTTGGAATTGCTTGATCTCCTGTTACTCTCGGGCTGGCCTGCACCATGAGGCATTGGGGTTGTACCGTCAGATGAGGAAAGAGAACGTGGGTGTCGATGGCTTCACGTTGGTGGGATTGCTCTCGTGCTGCGTTCACGTGGGGGCTTTGAATATGGGAGTTGAATTGCATAGGAGAGCTAGTCGAGAGGGGTTTTTGGGGAACATTTATGTTGCAAATGCTCTTATTGACCTGTATGGGAAATGTGGTGATTTGGCCAGGGCTCTGTCTGTCTTTAATGGGATGTCGAGACAGGATGTTTTCACGTGGAACTCCATGATCACTGCCTACGGGGTGAATGGGTGTGCAGATGAAGCCATCTTGTTCTTCAGGCAGATGTTGAGAGAAGGTGCTCAACCGAGCTCCATCACATTCCTGGGATTGTTGTCGGGCTGTAGCCACCGAGGCCTAGTGAACAAGGGTGCTGAGTTTTTCCACATGATGAGCTCTAAGTTCAACTTGAAGCCGGAAATTAAGCATTATGGATGCATGGTTGATTTGTATGGGCGTGCTGGGAAGCTTGAAAAGGCGCTAGAAATAATAAGAACCTCTCCTTTTCTGGTTGATCCAGTCATTTGGCGAACTCTTCTAAGTTCTTGCAAGATCCACCAAAAGGCCCGCATAGGGGAGATTGCCATTAAGAATCTGGTCCAGCTTGGAGCATGTAATGCAGGGGACTGTATACTTCTTGCTACAATATATGCTGAATGCAATGACAAGCAAGGTGTTGCAAGAATGAGAAGTTTGATCAAAAGCCAAGGGATTGGGACAACTCCTGGTTGGAGCTGGATTGAAATTGGCAACCAGGTTCATAGATTTCTTGTGGATGACCAGTCACATCCTGATCGAGACGAAATCTATCATAAGTTAGAGGAAGTAATTTACAGGGCCAGTTTGGCTGGATATGTGAATGGTAAGTTTCAGGTGACCATGCCCGACTCAAAATGTGAAGGGCATCTGGAGTCCTCCAGCAAGTATCACAGCGAGAAACTGGCAATTACTTTTGGGTTGGCGAGATGTCCTGACGGAATTAACCTCCGGATAGTGAAGAATCTGAGGATATGCAGAGACTGCCACTCATTTGCGAAGTTTGTCTCTCAAGCATTTAGTCGAGAAATTATCATAAGGGATCGAGTTAGATTCCACCATTTCAGGGGGGGAGCATGTTCCTGCAAGGAATACTGGTGAAAACCTAGCATTATTGTCGATAACCCTTAATATTGAAATGGAAAAAGATAACGAATATGGAGGAAGCCTGGGAGCAAGGACTACTCGAAATTGCACCATCTGGCCCCATCTTGGCTAAAATGTCATTGCCAAAGTGACGCTGCTGCAGCTAAAGCTGCATTGCATTATGGAAGGTGTTGTCTGATGGGATCTCATGAATTGTAGAGATCGTTCTTGAAAGATACTTTCTTTTGGCGAGTAGTCATTCTTGCAAAATACATTTAGAAAGTGAAAATAAAGACAAAATATTGTACTAATCTTGACATGTATAATGCAGAACGATAATCAAGAGGGGAGTCTGATGTCGTGGAAGTATATATTCACATACGCATGGATCACTTCCAATTGGTTGCATTTGGTTTTCCAGTATTTCATATTGCAACTTCCAATGTGACAGGAATGTCAAATGATCATACAACGAGGACAGTCCATGGGTATGTGACTCCGGGCTCATCTGTGACTCTCTATCTTCTAATGAGTTCATGAATACAATTAAATTGGCCAAACTAAATGCACATTTCCTCCAAAAAAAAAATAATTAAACACTTAAACTAATTGAGTTTTATTATCCTGGCTAGCCTGCTCCCTACTGCACCATTTTATTCAAGTAAGACCACTATCCAAGCCCAAGACATTACATTTCGTGGTAAGTAGCATATTGCCGTCAGTGGCAGATGCTTTGCTCCAACCTGGTTCGGTTTGGAGTACCAGTTCATCAACTAGACCGACCAGCTCAATGAAACAACAAAATTTCTCAGGGAGCTTATGCAGAATGCATGCTCTAACTAGCTCCATATATGGCGGCTTATGACGACATGGAATTCCTTACTGCTGGAATTCCCCAATTTCTGAATAATTTGATGGATCCTATCATCCCAGCTCAAGAACAAACCAAGTTCAAAAGGCTCTCAGGAAGTTAAATTGACAATGACATGTGGGTTTTTCCCTGCCTACTTGATTTTTTTTGTAAACTCAGAGGAGCTGATCCGAAAAAAGTATATATGTGCCTCTCACGTACATATTCAGCACGTTCTCTTCATTAACGTCTGTGCGTCACCGTTATCTGAGAAAAGAACTTCGATAGGGATGCTATCTAACAATATACCCGTCACTTCCAAGTCACTTCCAAATTATTACAAGAACAATCATGAGTACGTTGTAGCTCATCAACATAAAGTCAAAATAGCCCCAAACCGTTTATCAGCACATGTAAGTCCAGTTTGGTGAGAAAACTTCTACAGGCATTTCTCACTGGTGTGCTTCTGCAGATGTGAGAGGAGGCCGAACTCACAATTAGGTTCTGCCGACCGTTCTAAAAATTGCTTAGATAGAACTTTTAAACAGGCATGTTCGCTCTGTAGGTGCCTGAACCTGCATCGTGCATTTCATGTACAACGTGTTCAGCAGTTCTGAAAGTCATCTAGATCTTTGAAGCTTACCTATGGAGGTTTTTAAGTAAGCAAACCGACATCGAGTGTGCATGAGAAGTTCGAGTACTTATAGTTCTGATTTCACAATTCTAAAAGTCTTGTCATGCTTTTTTTGTTTCTTTGTAACTCACCAAAAAGCGACAGCCATCTTTCACAAGCAAACTTTAACAACAATAAAAACAGTGTTTTACA
This sequence comes from Melaleuca quinquenervia, assembly GCA_030064385.1. Classification (NCBI taxonomy): domain Eukaryota; kingdom Viridiplantae; phylum Streptophyta; class Magnoliopsida; order Myrtales; family Myrtaceae; genus Melaleuca; species Melaleuca quinquenervia. Next base: position 11,898,717 of record CM057719.1, on the reverse strand, counting down.
AGAGTGAACCCTTGGGCATCCCCTTCTCTTGTTTCCTCACAGCAACAAAGCCGGAAATTATACACTTGAGTCTTACACAGGGTTTTCCTGATAAACCTTAAATAACCCTTAGAACAGAAAAGGACGTCACAGTCAAAGAGCGTTTGATTCACTTGCAACAAGCTGGAGAAAACAAGTAAAACAAATATTCACCAGATGCCGGTACATGAAATGACACGTACTCTCCTTCACCTGTACAGAACGACTGCACATCTTTTTTTTTTAACCCCCTCAAACTAGACCTGATTTATTAGCCACAGCAAGTTCGACAGATATGATGAAGGTGGATTTTCCGGCTTCCCTCAGGTACTGCACATCTCCATTCATCAGCTTCACCAACCTTCTGCTAATAAGCAGGCTGATGCCTTCCTCAGATATCTCTCCATCATTTTCAAACATCTGGTTCAACAACGCTTCTGATATCCCACCACCAGTGTAGGTCAATCTGATTCAAATTGAGGTGTGAAATTGCAAAATTTATTTGAAACAGGGTGCACAATTTCAATTTCTGGCCATCTATTGCCAATTTGAATAAACAGAGAATTGCGTGCACGAACAATATTGTGCATGAGTTAAAGTGAGAACAAAATGTCTCCAGTACCTTAGCTCCAGATGTGCAAGTTGAACAGATTCTCCTAAGTGATCTTTGGTCAAACGAGCTGCAATAACAATTTGGCTTCCTGTTGGGGTGTAGTTAACTGATATTGACAAGAAATCCGCTAAGACCTGTTGCAGCCTGAGACAATCCCCGTATAAAGTTTCGGTCATGGCTTCTTCCTTTGCTTCATTGACAATTTGTATACCCTTTCCATTGCTTTTTATCATGACTTGACTCATGGAAGCCACCAAGACCTGATGGAGATTAAACTCTACCATTTCCAATTCCAAGTATCTGTTGAGAAAGAAATAAAGAATTAGCTAGCAGAAAATGGAAAAAAGAATGACACACTAAAGCTATCAGCGCACCAAATGGAAATACAGAATTAGAAAACAGGACAGGACCAATCTTTTCATTCTTCCTTCATTCCATCTATTATGTATCAGACTTCGCTACTTCTGAGAAAGTATACTTGGTGATAAATACATCCGCCACCCAATATACCAGACACAGCAATAAAAGCATATGGAAAGATCCATCTCAACAGATTTGAGCAGTCTAAGCTTCAGCAAGTTTGAGTCAATCACTGCTACATAGTTTCATTCAACGAAGGAGAAAAGGAAAACACTTAATGACCAGAGAAATAACAAATCATCACACCACCAGAACGGTAAGGACAACACAACCACGAGATATCACCAACAGTGCTTCTGAAAGAAATTAGACTCAAGCCTTGTGTGGTTCTTATCTCCCCAGAAAAGTGACTATTTTAGATTCCAGGTAAACAAGAACACGAGGTAAAGTGAATATTTCAGAGCATGAAAAAATTCTACACTGGATGAGCTATGAAATTGCAAAATTAAGTATGCTCAGTCATTACTTATGTGTATCAAGTGATCATACCCGTCAGCGATGCTATCCAGATCTGAGTCATCAAGGATCTTGCCCAGCTGGCTTTGGCATTGAGCACTGGTATGTAGCAACAGCTTCTGTTCAAGTCCTAACTCCGTACCCTCCAGCATTTTGTGAGAAAACATTATCCCGGATAGAGGGTTGCGAATCTGCCTTTTCATGTAAGATAATTGTTTTAGCCTTTTCAAGGCAGTTTGTTCAGTTAACCGGTGGAGATGAAGCGCCTGTTGCAGCTCTTGGCTCGCAAGCTGCAAGAAGCAAAAAATTCCGGTCACCGAGCCCTCTCTGTCAAATTTCTTACTCATGCATAGTAGGCAGTCCACAAACTTCCCACCCCGAGCAAAGAAACCAAACGGAACCTTCTGCGGCTCTTTACCAGTCATAGCACCATTAAGCAATACACCAAGATTAACAAAAGCTTCTTGGTTCTTAAGACGACAGCATGCCATGTGCATCCCAAAAACCTCTCCCAGTAGCATTTTATCTATTACTTCTTCCCGTTTCCACCCAGTCAATTTTGCCATAGCTGGATTCCACTCAGAGCACCAGCCGAATTCATCTGTTCCAAATATTGGGGGTATCAAGGGGTTTGGATTTTGCACAATCGCTTTGTAGTCGCCTTCGATTCGAGTGAACTTGTCCATGACCATTTTCTGACCAGTAATGTCCTGAGCAACGAAACATACACCCACAACATTTTCTTGAATGTCCCTGCTAGCGCAGGCATTCGCAATTAAGCTGATCGGGCCAGAGTCCGCTCTAGAATCATGTGTTTTAATCTCAAACTGGATATTCTTCTCTTCCTTGCCTGCAATGAAAGAAGGTAGAACAATGTAATTTAACTGTCATACAAATATCTTCCAAGGACACAGGATTCCACAAACAAGCACAATATCTTTCTATTAGAAATGCCATCGACCATCAGCCTGAAGAATCATCCTACCAAGACATGCACCCTGAAATCACAACATTTGATATTGAAACTTGGGAGTTGGACATACCATGTAATGCCATGTGTAACATTTTCTTTACTACATTGACAGAAGAATCATCCACCAGCGTGAGCAATTGCTTCCCTAATGCTTTCTCAACAGACAGACCAGTTAGCTCAGCAATTTTTGTATTCCAACCGTTAATCAGCCCATCTGAATTGACAGCCAGTATTGGTACTGTGGCTGTTTCAATCAGACGGACCATCTCACTTGTCACTGCTTCCAATTCTTGAATGCCTTCAATTTTAAGGTCATTAAGCCTCGTATGGATGGCTGAGGTGTTCATGTCAATCACTTCATTTTCTTTGAAGGCGTTCCTCAGGATAAGCTGCAGCGAGTGGATTGCGTCCATCTCATAGTCTTTCCAAGGTAAACTCCTTGTCTTGACAACTTCAAGAAAAGCCTTGAAGGATGACCTTGGATGCATTTTCCTATTATCGTCCTTCTCAACAGGGTCATGCTTTGCTCCACCCCAACGAATTTCTGAGGCAGTTGGTGAGCGGAACCAGAAAATCATGTCCTTTGCACTTATTCTCACAGCAGCCATCCCACACACAATGTCGCCAACAGCAAGAGCCCCTGGGTATCCCGCATCACACAAGCTGTCTGTACTCAATCCCGTGGAATCCATATGGTACTCGGACAACCACGATGCAATGTCATGCAATTGTGCATCATTCGGAGTTAGCCCCAGCTTATATGTCCTGCTTTTATACAGAAGGGCAGCGCCATCACATTTAACAAGGTCCATCACATTTGGGGTCTGAGACACAATGCCTAGAGGTGCATCACGCATCAGCATATCGCACAAGAGCGTCTGGGTTCGCAAGATATTTTTCTCGATCATTTGATTTTCTAGCTCAAGCTCCTTGTTGACATGGATAGCAAATACCTGGGCAAGAAACTCACAGGCATACCGAAGAGGGAAAGGAACAAACCTTGGAGTCGTGTTATGGCAAACTACCAGCCCCCAAAGTCTCTTTCTCTTTTGAGGCTGCACAGAATTGGGGTCGTCAACTTCTTCATTATCCTCATTGATGACAACTGCCATAACCAGAGAAGCAATAGAGTTCATGTTTTCCATGTACTGTAAATGACAAGTGTGTGGGGCCCTTAAGGTTGAACCGCACAACGTGAGATCAAAGGGCAGATTCTCATCCTGAAGCACCTGCACGTGTTTTGCCCGGCAATCAACAATCATGCGGACCTTATTCTTCATGAACAGAAATCTTGCGGCTTGGGGAATATCCGTGGCAGGATAATGCAGACCCAGGTAAGGCTCCAGGCCCGGCTTCGTTATCTCTGAGACTACTTCACCGTGGTCATCATCGTGGAACTTATATGCCATAGCCCTGTCATAGCCCGTTAGTTCAAAGACTTCCTGAACCATCGTGTCACAAAGCCTTTCCACACTCCCACTAGGCAAAGACTGCAAGCGCGCAATGGCTTTAGCCGCAAGCTTATATGACTGCAAGGCTCCAGCGGCTGTCATAGGTACTTCGTAAGGCTTCACAGGTTCGAAATCAATGATTATGCTACCGGTCACCCTATGGACAATTCCATAGAAGGGCTTTCCAGAAGTTTTACAATGGACTAAGATGGGATTCAAGAGAGAAACATCTGCAAATCCAAAGACCTTATGGAGAGCAGAGGCACTGGGCGCGGTAAATATGGTCCTGACGTCAGTCCCAATCCCGAGGACCGGCTGGTCCCCCACACTCGGAACTGCGTGGCTCACCATGGTCAGCATTTCAGGTGCATTCTCACTGTATGCAATGACCTTGAAAGTTTTCTCATCCAATGCTAAAAGGCAACCAAACGGCTGGATTGTCTTCCCTTTCTGTATTTGATGGAGGTAAGCCGTTGTTACTTTGTCAGATCTTGGTTGCTGATCTCCACTTGGGGCGCCTGTCACCCGTACTGAGCTTGAATAGTCAAAGGAACTACCAGACTCCTCGAAATCAGCATGCAGCTTAGCATCTACAGTGGTTTGAGCAATTATCCTCGCACTATGCCTCGACCTTGCTGAGTTGCTGGATGATTGGCTGGGTCTTGAAGAAGACATCTTCGATCAAATCTGTTCAGAGCACAAAAATATGACCAACTTCAAGAACTGACAAATGCTGATTCAGCTAGCCGCATGAATTTGCTCCGCCCAAGCTGCAGTTGGATCTGGCAAATGGATAATACTCACATATCAATATGTTCTGAAAAGGCTCCCTAACGACATGGTAAAAGAGTAGTTCAGTACTGGTTATGCAAAACAATGTCGAAGATTTCATTTCTCGCTTTCCAGCTCTGTGGTCAAATGAACGGTTACCCCATATTTGATCTAAGTTCTGGGCAGCGTGTTTAACTGGAAACTGAAGCTTGAGACAGTCTAGAATTCCAGAGTAAATTAAATGAAGAGCACCATGACAGATATCCCACAGTTATGATAAAAATGTCATGAATAAATGACAAACGCCTCATGCTTTCATTAAGCAAATTCTTGCCGATCAAAGACCAACAGCTACAGCTAAATAAACAAACTAGTTCCTACATAACACGAATTACCGACTGCAAAAAAACAGCGTAAAAGCTACAAGTGCCTATGTCGTACGGACATGTAGGAACAACACCACCACCAACACAAGCAAATCCTCAAATTGGTGAAGCGAAAAAAGAAAGTGAAGTTATTGCACCTTGGTAAGCTCTGAGAAGGAAGCCCAGTAAGAGCAGAAAGATTTTCTACCAAGTCTTTCACTGCCGACAGAACGTTAGCCAAAAGAGAACAGCTTCGAGAAGAGCTTGGAGATTTGAAGAATCCCAGGAAGCGAAGGAAACACCTTTTGAACGGCAAAGACCAAACCCTCCAACACAATTCTACCGCACCAAGACCTCGATCACCGCCTTCTTTGTCCCCCGCCTCTCACAAGACTATACTTGAAGGGACCACTCAAATCGAACTCACCCATCTCTTTATTTTCCTGTTTTTACCTCTCCTTCGATGAATTTCTCTCCAGCTCTATCCAATCAACGCCCACAAGATAGACAGGACTGAGAAAGAAAATATACTTTAAAAAAATGGGAGGACTTGAGTACGGTTTCCAATGTGGTATGGAGAGAGAGAGAGAGAGAATGAGTTTGTAATCCCAGCTATAATTAGCATGAACTCGTTATTTTATTCGTTGTGGCTCAGTCAGGCGCTCGTATAAAGTTTCTATTTCTAATCAATGCCGATTCCGCACCAGTAAAGAAAGGGGTGAAAAGCAGGGAAAGAGAAGGAAAATGAAATCAAGAACATAGTACCCACTAAGAATGCCCACTTGAGATAAGCGACAAAACCTCGAAGTGGGTTCCCATAAAATCATTAAAATATCCACAAAGGAGGATAAGGGAAAAGCTTGCAAGCCCAGCTGCAGAAAGTCGGAGGAGATAGAAAATGTGATGAGAGAGGGACAGAGATATCCTCCAAGTTGCGGAAAGCCGGAGGAGAGAGAAAATCCGACTAGAGAGAGGGAGACTGATACAGCAAAGAAGGAAAGCCAGGCTTTGAGTTTTACCAGTATTAATTATCATCGGAATTTGATTCAGTGCAGATGGGCCTTCGCCATGGCCTTGGCATTTGTCCCCACGTACGGAGACCAGAGGAATACCGGCAGGTGCATGGGGGTTATGGCACTCACGTGTGCCCCCTCCTCCCCTTGTCAGATCCCGGCCTATCAGCAGCAGCTTGATCTTGAACTCGAACTTCCCGTTTTGCAAGATTTCATCTCCCTCTTCTTTTCCTCTCCCTTTTGTCTGGAGCATAACTGGGAGGAAACCGATCTGCACAAAAAGTTGGCAAGTTGGATAAAAAGCTTCTGAGATTGTGGGGGGTCGTCCTCGGTCCTCGCGTACCAAGTGAAACTTAAAGCGAGTTGAGGGGGCGGGCAGAGTCGAACTCCTGGTCCATTTGCCTAGTCAGTATCTCTACCGAGTGATTTCTTGACCGGCTGAGCTTGAAAGGCTTGCGACGTTCTTCCTATACCGCATGATCTTGCGCTTTAATCTTTAGTAACCCTTTTTCATGTCAAGCACAGCTGACATTGACGTCCTAGTCAACCATCAGTGAAAAATATTACCATTTTCTCGGTATTTAGATGGATGGCGCGCATGACCGAGTTATATCGTCAATATAAGTTACCGTGCCGGAGCAAAACATATACATATGCACATGTTAATTGGGTCATGATTTTTGATAATTAGGTGGGTTGAGGACTCGTAATGATTGATCCTTGGACGGGAATTTATTTGGTACTCGACATTATAGATTACATAAGGACTGCGCTGTCAGCACAAAATCCATCTTTAGTTATCATTTAAGAAAGTTGTCGATGTATGTACTTTCGTTTCACCACCATTTATGACATGATTTTGTTGCTAGGATGCATACTCATTCCCAAAGTGCTGTGCGAGTGAGTACCGAGAAAAGAATGCATGAAGCTCAGTGCATTATCAGGCCTTATACGACGCTTTTCAGATAGGTCTTTGCACGATTTGGATCTGGCCGTGACAAGAGATGTCTGTTAAAGAGTCCAATCCACAACTTCATATTCACGTGTCTTCGTTCCCTTCAAACCTATGAATCCCTCGGATCACATGATGTGAAATGCAGGATGTAACGAAGAAGCCGTGTTCATTTTTATTGGCAACTGTTGGCTGACTGCTTCTTTTGCCTCTTGAAATTGGGTATGTGTGAGACACGACATTTGATTGTGTTCAAAGTCGGAAAACATACGCTGATATCAATTGGATAACATAAAACTCCCGTGCCAAACTTCGGTACTGCAAAACTTACAACCATGCATAACAATCAAGCGACGATTCTGAAACACCAACAGCAAGACACCGTTATTTATGGATGGTACACTGCCCACTGGAAAGTCTCGTATCATTGTGCCCTTCCCATCTTAATCGATATATGTAGACGAGGAGACCCAACTATACGAACACTTTGAGAGGTTTTACCGACCTAAAGAGCTGTGCATGCCAAGCTTCGTGTTGGATAATCAGAAGCAATACCAAAACATTTGGATCCAAAGTATCCCAGAATAACTTCCAGTGGTTCCAGTGTCTCTTGGAACAAATTACTGGAGCCATTCTCGGACCGTTGCTTGCCATCCTTCTTGTTTCGCATATGTTCCCCAATGTCCGGTGCTCAGTGCCGAGTGAGAGGCAGCAAACACGTTTTATGTTCTGCAGGAAGTGTTCAATCTCATTATAAGCATGGGAATCACCAACTCTGTCCGCCAATCTCAATCCCCAAGGGTCTGAAGACCCTGTAACTTATGAATCCATAGGTTCAAGATTCGGCTGGGCAAACATTACATCGCTCTCCTCTGCCTTCGCCAATCTGGGTTGACTCGTGGATTGAGAGAAGCCTTGATGTCCAGCAGTGATCACAATAAAAGTTTTCTTCTCAATCTCCCGATTTCTCTGACCAGCTGTTTTCAGTTTCAGAATATCATACACAAAGACGGCAGTTCTCAACGAAGTCATCAACCAACTTTTTCCAGTCAATGTGAATTCACTATGTATGAATTTGAGATCTTCTACATCTCTGGACGTGAGGGCCAAAATCAGATCATCTATGAAAAATCTACTGGAGCTCTAAGTGTAAGTGAGCTCTACATGTATCAAATTTCCCAAGACAACTAGATGTTCTGATATTAACTACTCGTGGTTTACCAAACAAATGACTGGATAGACTCATCTTCCCAGTGCAAATTCTAAAAGATCGGTGCCCCAAATCTAAGGAGAGCAAATGTCATTAAAAACTCATGTCTCGATCACATTGACTTCGATTTTCAGGGCATTTTCCCAACACCATAAAGCAGCAATTCTAGTTCAACTTGCTGCTTTATTGGTCCAATTAAGCATGCTAAGACCGTATGGATTTTTAAGTAGGAAATCATGTAGCTGCCTCAGTCACGAGACAAATGAACAGATGACATACATGATAACCCATTCCTCAAAAATTTGGACATAACACCAAAAATAACTCCTGCTAGGAAATATGGACAGCAATTGATGATGAAGGTTAGGGAAAAAAAATGCACCACGATGAGTAGGTCTAAAAAGGAAAACTATGAATTACTCATATATAGGGGTTAAAGCATCTCTTTCTGTTCCTTCTTTTAGGAAAGGGAGAAAACACCAGGCACTAAAAACCTGCTTACATTTCTCAGAAACACCCAGTTTCATGATAGTTCAAGTGCTATCAACAAACTATCAAAGTCACACCACTAAATGACTAGATAAACTCAAACATCTGTGCAGCTGGAGTAGACCCTTTTTCTCGAAGAAATCATCCGATTTCCCAGTAGTCCCCCTCAACAGTATCTGAATTGTCTACCCCAGCAAACTGCTGAGAGACAAGCGGTTCTAATTAAAAGGTCAAAGAACCTCGTTGATTTACATTGGCAATCATCAAGTCTTAAGAGTATTCACTTGACTTCCATTCCATCCTTACCAAATGTTCTCCCATGACTCCTATTCACTATGTTGCTGGCACTGAAATGTTCAGACCGACCGACCCTCCATTCTCGAAATTCCACAGTCAGCTCTCCAAATGAACAATCAACCCAAGTGACAATGTGACACCAACCCAAAAAAGCCATCTGAAAATTCAAAATCCTTGTCTTCGTATTCACACCACATTGCCATAAAACACTCGAAGCCACTCACCGAAAGCCCATACTCAGTAAGTGCCCAATCCATCGAACTGCAGAAAGACAAGCTGTCTAAATAAAATTCGCAACACCACTGATGTCAATCCATGAGCTCAAAGCCGCTGTACACATTATTCCATCCAAACCAATTTTTTTCACAGATTTCTCATCAATCGTTTTTCAATGAATTCCATCCAAACTACTAGTTACTAATCGATTTGCAGCATCATCAATTAACATTGAATTCGATTCCATCCATACCAGATTCTTTTCCCATTATTCCTATACCCATAATACTGTCACTGAAAACAACCGATGCTTCATACTCATAATTTATACATTCAGCTCCCCAGTTGAACAATCGATCTAAAGTTACAATTTGGCACTGTACACGAAAACCATCTTCAAAATTCATAGCCTCTGTCCTCCTAATCATGCCACATTGCCACCAAACTATCAAAGACACTCATCAACTACCCAAAAACAGATGCAATTGATCTAAACTCATCATCCGTTACCTGCCGCCGAGGGCCCCCAAAAAATAACCGACTTTTTTCAGAATACTATCAACTGTGTATCCAGCAAGACCACCCCCAAGTCAACGACTCGAGTGGGGATTGCACTCCTTGGAGTAAAAATCGTTCTTTTCCAACGAATTGCTCATCATCTCCTGAGTGAACGCGGGATCATTGGGGTCGCTTGAGCGAGACGCCAGCGGCGTCTCCAGAGCCCTGGGTCTGCCGAAACAAAAAGCGCGACCTTTATCACCAAGACAACCACCGCGGCGAACCCTCTTCTTCCCCGAGGGTCCGGAGTCGATCCCAGCGACGGGGCCGCCGCAAGAGTCGCACGAGCCATCCCCATCTTTGGCGCGAGACCGCCTCCTGCGCGCGAAGAAGAGACCGACAAACGACGGAACCTTTCCGGACGCCGTGAAATCGCGGCCATTGCTTTCGCGCCTCTTCCGTTCACGGCCGTCGGCGTTGGGAACAGACATCAAACGAAAGGGGGGACTGCCTTTGAACGATCAAGAACGACGTGTTCATCATTGGGACGTTGACGTCCGAGGCTGCATCTTCAGACAGACGGAGAGAGAGAGAGAGCATAAATTCCCCCCAAAAAAACTGAACGCTTCCTTCGTCTGACTTTGCCAACCCCAAAATAAAAAATAAATAAATTTCATTTAATATGAGATTTCTTTTTACTTTGCTTAAAAAGATCTAATCGAAATCGGACAACTAAGTCTGACATACGTCATATGTGACGTATGAAAACCCCTAAATTGTACACTTTTTTCAAACTTTTTATTTTATATCAGCACTTAAATTATTATTATGTATGATATATTTACTCTCTATTAATATTCTATCATCCAAAATGAGTTGTTTTTATTTTACTTAAGGCATTGTCATGTTAATAGCATTTACATTCCGCAATTCATATAGATAAATTATCAAGATTTTCATTGATGAAACCCGAATAGGGGATAAATATGTTATGTAGGTATAAGTTTGAGGTTTTTAGTATCTTAAAAGAAATTATGATGAATATATCATTGTAGGCAGAGTTTGAGATTTTTTATAATATTTTTTTTCTTAAAAAAAATTCGCAAAGCAATAGAATAGAACCAAAGTCCTTAGATTATTGATTTATTGATCTAGGCTAAAGATGGTAATACGGACAAATTCGAGTTTAATTAATTTAATTCTGATTTGGCGTAGACAAATTCACGTCGAATCATTTTTTTAAACTATTATTTATATTATTTCTATAATAAAAAGTAGGTATTCTAAAATGAAAATAATGTGTACATAAACTGTTCAGGCTGAAACACTATTAAATTTCTGGTTAATACATGTCGGTATCATGCACGCGAATTAGGCGCACGCCGATATATGATAAAAAGGGAATAAGAAGCATTTTTATGGTTATGCTATGAGACATTAATCTCTTTGGGTTTTGAATAATAATAATAATAAAAGAAATTCCAAATATATGCTAAATATTGGATTTATGACGTTGAAATTGGATAATATAGGAGCTTTGGTGGATGAGGACTGATACTTGAAATTTGAGGTTAAAGGGGGGGCTTAGGTAGATTTTGGTTAGAAAATTAGACATCTAAGTTTGAAGCGGATGGCCTGCTTGGCAACCTTAAGTGCTGAAAAGGATGACCTGTCATGACTAGACACCAAATTTTAAAATGAATCCAAACTGGCCTTGAACTTTTAATGGCCTTAAAAAATACAATGTAAATTTTTTTTCTAAAATTTTAATTCATTTAATGCAATACCTAATCTTCAGCCTTATATGTGATGCGACCCCTAAATCTTTAATTTGTTCCATATGGTCTTTGAAATTTGTATGTATATTCAAACTAGTCAATGGACTTTATGAACATGTTTGGTGTTGTCATTGAACTTCAATTAATAAAATGACAATATTAAGTATTTTAATATAATAGAAGAACCGGTATGAATATCCACAAAAATTGAAAAATCACATTGCACAAGAACAAGTATGAATATGCACATTTAGGGATCACATTGAGAAAAATTAAAAATCCATGGTTCATATTACATTTTAGATCACAATTTAAAGACCATTTATGTCATTTTATCTTTAAAGAGTTAATCATATATATTATATTATATTAATTACGGTCAAATGCAAATTTTTGAGAGTAGACACCGAATTTCAAAGTTGGATTTATATAACATTGTATAGAAAATGAGACAGATCCAACAATCTTTTTAAATTTTTTTGATTACTTTTGTTTTTCAGGTCATGTTAGACTGTTGATTCGCCAACTCGATTTGGGTAACCCATTTATGCTCGGAGGCCCAGCGAGCAATTGATCCAACGGCAGCAAATGCTTTGATTTTGGAGTATTTGCCTTTGCTATCTCGATCTCATTTTGATTTCAAATCTTCCTAACTTCATTGAAGAAATAATTAGTACAGTACAAAAAGTGACACTTTAAAATTAACTTTTCCTCCTTTCTCATAAATTTTGATAGATTCAAGATAATCCTTTTAATTTTTATCAGGAAAAGAAGATAAAAAAAATCATTAAAAAGGAAAAACACCAAACATAATGACACTATTAATTTTGGTTCACGAAAATCGTGGCAAACTTTTCTAATTTTTGAATAGAAGATATATGTGATTTGGTCCTCCTTCAATCTATACAACTCGGCGGATTATCGTCTTCTCTACCGGGAGACATCATATTGTCCCTCCAAATTTCCAAGCGGCTCGAGTCGAGTCGTGCTCAATTCAAACTAGGGCCGGCAGTCATTTTTATCATTGTTGTTTTTACCATCGGCTGCATCTTTCCATAGAGATCTTGAGGGTGACTGCCGTAGCTGGACTTGGATCCCCGTGAAAGTTTCCAGCATGCCAAGCAAGTCCTGTTGTCATATAGGATCATACCGGATCATCCCATGATTCGTTCTGTGATAGCTTGCCATTGCTTCCTGATGAAGCAAACAGTCAGCAAACGACGATAATGAAGTAGCATCTCCTGTTCTGCTTGCTTAGAGCAAGCAGCATAGTGGTTGACTACAGTATGTACAGGAATACCTTTCTGTATCTTTTAAATTTTTTTTTTCATTTTCTCGAATCCCACGTGAGTGGGTAATCATGTTATTACTAATATCATCGATAGCAACCGAGAATCTACAGCCGACTCTACAATCTTCGGGCCGACTGTAATGAAAGTCGAGGTTGTGATTAATGGAAATTTTAACTCCGACGTAGATGTTTTCAAGATGTGTTTTAGAAACGTGGATATGCTTATTAGATGGCGATGATTCCATCGAAGGCTTTCTTTTTTTGGGGCGTTTAGTACGATTCTTCAAACTTGAAATTCTTAACTCCTTTCTTATTAGGGAAGGAATCGTGTCTTATGTGAGGTCTCTGTCTTGCTTAGAATGAAAAGAACCTTGCATTGAATGAGAGACTGAAGGTTCTTCTCTCTCTCTCTCTGAGTATTGCCCAATGCAACCAGGGAGGATGGACCTAATTTGTCAAGAAAGGTGGTAGGCCACTCCCTCTCTCTCTCTCTTTCATTGACTCCCTCAACCATGTCACTGGATATCATAGTCTTGAGACAGATCATTAGCTATCATCAAGGAGAAAAGGTAGTAAAGATCCAAAATCTGGTGAAGTGGGGTGGGTCATATGGTCCTCCATTTGATGATGCTGGGTTACACGAGAGCCATGGAGCCCAGAGAATCAAACAAAGGAGGAGTGAGCCAACATCAGGCCATACTGTACTTGCAGAGAGAGCCAAAAACCAGTGTGACTTTCGTTGTTGGATGTTGTTGTCAAGCCGAGCAACAGGTGCATGTGTGAGTGCCAAAAAGTAAATGACACGCCACTCCCTTTGGACTTTCTCACTCCACCCTCTTCTCCCTTCTCTCTCTTCTTCTCCTTCTTCTTCTTCTTCTTTTATAAAATTTTTTTCTTTCTGTATTCTTTAGTACTTTGGCCACATCTCTCGTCGCCAGTTTGACTTTACTGGAATGCCAGCTCCTCCTGCGCAAAGTCTTCCCGTTCTTCCCCCTCCCTTAAGTCAGGGAAATCAAAAGTCTGAATCTTTGATTTGATATACATCACTATTTTCAGCGTTGCTTTCCCTTTCATGTTTTTGCCTGCCTTCCATGACAGATCAAGGGTTCCTAACCATTTGAAGGATCATCTTCAACAGACCAGTAAGATAATGAATCGAGCAAAAATGTTGACTTTGGCTCGAAATTATGTTTATATTGTCGGCTTTCACAAGAATGGAACGAAAGCTACTCCAAATTGCGTCTTGAGGTTTGTTAGATAACCTCTAGCAATGTATATGCAACATATATCTTTAAATATTTTTCCGCCCACTAAATCACCAAATGTGAATGCAAGGGGAATTTGGGAACAGATAAAGTAAATTATTAAGGGTCAACACCATTAGATATCTTAAGTTAGTATCTTATGACATATGAATTCCCAAATTAATTTTCAATCTCACGGAATAACCCAAATCAATACCTTTAAACCAAATCTACCCTCTGTTAACAACTTGTCAAACATTCCTTAGATGCAACATGTCAACACACATGGCAAACAATCGCTACAAACAAATTTATGACAGATCCGACTTGCAAAAATTTACTTGTTCAAATGTAAACATTTCAACAAAGGGTAGATTTGAGTTAGAGGTGCCGATGTGCGATTTTTTGTGAGACGGACATTAATTTGTAAATATATACAAATTTTGATATTTCAGGTGAAACGAAAATTAGTTTTTGGTCCATGTCTAATGAGGTAGTGGTTAAAAACTTTTTGTTGGACGAAGATGAGCTTCGGATAAATGTATCATGGACCACCAGATTGGATTCTTGATGGTATTCACCCATAAAAAAAGAAGAGCATCAGAATTGGATGTTATACTTAAGAGCTTAGACCATCACCACCAAGACTCCCCAAGAATCTGCAGGTACATAGCATGTCTGGATAGGGAAAATGCCGTGACCGACAGAACATGGTCCGATGGATTATTCCCTTTTATGGACTACTCTAGACCATTAGAGTTAATTTAGTTGCAGAAAGAGCAAGATTTTGCTGTAGAAATTCATTTTCTCTTTTATTTTTCTTCCTTTTCTTTTTGTGTAAGTGAAGAATTTGCAGCTGCAGAAACAATTAGGGAGAGGCCCTTCCTCCATGGCCGAAAGCTGAAAGCCTGCCCCTGCTTTTCCAAGCCGTGAGAATCTACCCTCTGTTCAATGCCTTCTAGCTGCTAGGATCAAAGAGAAGGATGATAAATCAATAATACAGAAACCATAAATTCACGACCTGATTAAGTGGGTTCCATCTCATCTTCCCCTGTTTCCATCATTCTTTAATGTATCCTCATGTCCTATTCTCTCTCTCTCTCTCTCTCTCTCTCTCTCTCTCTCTCTCTCTCTCTCGGCTTTCTCATGGCTTCACCACAAACTATGTTGACTAAAATATGAACAAGAGAAGAAACGGACACTGACACCAACACCCACGCACTTAACCCCGGGAGGGGGGGAGGGGGTGGAGAGAGAGAGAGAGACGTAATGGGCAAATACATTTATTGATCTCTTTTCTGGTGAAGCTGCTTATGCAGAAGACAACGATGATGATCTAGACACCCCTTTCTTTTATAATTGTATTTTGGAATAGATGGCTGCAGTTGTTCCTGCACAGCAAAGAGATTGCATCCCGGAGCAGCTGCTATTTGCTTTAATTTAAAAGGAAATAGACTGTTTCTATCTTTATAAAGGAAGCAGAGAACATGAAGGAACGAGACTAGAGAACTGCAACATCTGAACTGAACTAAAAGCAAACCATCACATTCCTATCAATTATCACCAGGATCAATCTTACATGCAAAGCACCCATCTTTTCCCCTGCTGACCATCACCGTCCAAAGAAAAATAAAACTAAAAACAGGAAAAAGGGGTAAAGGAAAAAGGTGGGAAAATATCATCTTTCCTTTTATTTTGCACTACCACAAGCACGAGGAGTCGGAGCTATTGTTGTGACTACTGCTAGGATTGAGGAGGCGAAAGAAGTTCGATCTCCTTCTTCTTCCTGTGTTTCCGTTGCAGTAGTAGAGGCAAGAAGAGCCATGACCATGAACATGAAGCCGGACCGATCTGCAGAGCTTGGCCCAGACGAGCCTCCTGAACCGGCGAGCCGACCGGATTCTGGACCAGACGACCCGCTTGACCCGCCTCAGCGACCTCCGAATCCGCTCCCCCAAGCTCCTCTTCCTGCTGAACTGATAACTTCTCAGGAACAGCTGCCGCTTCTCCATCATCCTGTGGCTGTAGTTGCAGCTGTAGCCGCAGCTGTCCATCGAATCGGTCCTGCAAACCGCCGGCCCCACCATCGCCGTGCTCGTGGAGATCATGGGTCGGCCTCTGCTTCCGGAGATGGGCACGATGGAGAGAGATTTTCCGGGCAGGAAAGTGGCGAGAAAGGTGAGATTTTTCTGCGGCTGTTCTCCTCAGAGTAGCGAGCGTTGTGTTTCTTGGTCTTCTTGCATCGGGTGGAGCGCGGCGAAGTGTACGGAGGAAGAGAGAGAGGGAGGGCAGGGTGGTGGTGGGGATGCATGCGGAGGGGAAGACAATATTTTGCAGACTGCATACATATATACATGTGTTAATCTGGCTTTCATGCTTATTTTATTTTGTTCTATATTATATTTCTACTCTTTGTAATTATGTTTTTGGTAAGAAAATATGGCAGACTCATGGTCTTTTTTATCATTTCGAAATGTTGCACATTTGCAACTTGGGTTATGAAAGTTTTATAAAGTGGGGAAGGGGGAGATCACGTGCCTTTTGTGCCCCTGCCTACTCTTCTTTTCTCTTGCTTCCTCTCCATTCTTTCTTCTCCTCCTTTCTTCCTCTCTTTTTAAGCTTTTTTTGGACAAATCTCTTGTCCATCAAAGCAAATTGGTCATAGTAACTTGTGACGATACCACGCCAACGGCATATTCTTTGTCCTTAAACACGTCGCCTGGAAAAACGACCGGAGGAGGGGATTCGAGTCGTCACGAGTCTCTCCGGTCTTTACTCTCTCTTTTGCATGACGCGTGCGGCATGCCATGATCTTATCGCACTAGATCGAATCACCAAACCGCCTCCTGAGTTCATGAACATTTAGTTGATGTTTAACTAGGCCACCGGCGGGAATGAATCTTAGGTTTTGACCGCCGCCAGTCATTCCATCCTTTCTCCAACTTCTGCTTTTAATTGGAAGTGTCTGGGAATGATGATTTTAGTAGGGTTAGTTGGGGGCATCGCATCACGGTTAGCAGATCATCAAAATCCAAATCTGTTCGGGCCGATCGTGACCGTCCACATCAGCAGCAGACCCTCGTTTGGTGGTGAAAAGGTGGCTCTGATCCGAGGCCATTCATGTCTGATTGGTAAAAATTGGGCAAAAAGGAGGATTGGTTGCTTGCAACGGATGATTACGTAAATGACGGGAGGAGTGTGAATGAAAAGCTGACTGCATGATGCATGGGAGGCGATTGGCTCATGAAGTTGGGAAGAAGAGATGGCAAGAAAGCTTTGGGATCGATGGACACCCAGCTTTTTGTCGTGATCAGGATGAGATGACTATCCATGACAGTTGTAACCAACGCCCCCATCTTTTCTTCTTGGGGTTTGCAGTATTCACCATCAAGTTTGGCCCAAACAGGGAGGAAAAGGTCTTCCCAAGCGAGTCCTTTTCTCAACAGGCTTAAGCATACCATATTCATGTCAACGAATGAGAAAACCTATGAGAGACAGAGAGAGTCTAAGCTGTTAAAGCAACCGTGAAAATGCTTTGCACACAGAAAGTCATGCCAATGAGAGCTTCCTCTTCTAGCTAATAGAAAATCAGGCAACATCAACAACCCCAAATTTCCACCCTAACCATGCAAGCAAGTCTAGGCTACTTCAGCAATACAAGAGCATGAGGTGACGAAAACAGAACATTGAGATATATTAAAGAAGAAAAGTCAAATTTAGTTGCTGTAGCTTCTAGGAATAAAAAGACATCTGAGGCGGCTATCCAGATGTGCACGTCAAAAGATCATATCTCAGCATGTGAATAGACTCATAATTAAATCATGGGCAAGCAAAAGAAAGCCTCTAAAAGCTACTTTACCTCTCCTGAACACAGCGGGAAGAAGAGCAGAAAGTGCTCAAATAAAGTCACAGATTAATGTGACTTTTCAGCACACGTCTAAAGCTAAACAGAAAAGATGGATAAAGTTTCGTCAAACAAGCAACAGAAACGTGTGCTTCTTTGCTTGCATGAGAAAAAAGCAGCTGAAGCTCATCGCCAATAGCTAAAGGAGCAGCAGCAGATAGATATATTCGCATTCGATACGATTTTTGCTCAGAGCTAGTCCAGAGACTTTAATGGCTCAAGAGTATGCCACGCAATGAAGAGATCACATACCAATAGGATTAACTGCAAATTCATGTACAAACAAATGGATAATCCAATTTAGACCATGGTAATCGCATGTGCTCACTCCCACACCAAAACTAGAACACATGGAAGCAAAGTAACTAATTCAAGTTCAGGACCGTGAGTTTGTAAAAGTGCGAGAAATCTTTACCTACAATGTACACTGGACAAGCCTGCCCCTACACAAGATTCCAATAGGAAGCCTAAAACTCAATTGAGTACCTTGAAGGACAGAATGACACGGGCGTTGGCTTCCCAAAAAATGATAGTCAATATCTGAAACTCCACTCAACCCATGTTACTCTTTCGTATTTGTCCCTTTATGTTAACACCACTCAAACCCATTTAGTGAAGATGCAGCAATTTTTCTTGTCATCTTTTCTCCCCATCATTAGCTGGAGGAACTTCAGCTGGATAGTTAGACATGTCTAAATCAATAAGCGTCATGTCGTATGATGTAGATGACGAGACTGAGAGGTCAACAAGAGGGGAAGATTGTGCATTCACGGCTTCGGAATTTGTCGAATCAGACACAGAGGCATGATTCCTGGGAGTACTTTCACCAGAAGAACTTGAGAGCTGCAATTCATCCATCTTGTTTCCAAGCACATGTTTGTTTCTTCTTACAGTATCCATTTCCTGTCCTGTTGGCACAAAGGTACGTGATCGATACTTCTTCATGCCCTCTTCAGCCTCATTATGGTTATAAAGGACATATTCATGATAAGTTGGCGCAAACTGCAAAGAGGGAAAAAAGAAAAGAAAAGGAGTCTATTTGAGGCACCATCACCGGCAAATCACTGGCATAAAGTACACAGAGCTCACAATAAACCTGGTGGACAGTGTCGTGGTAAAAATCATTTAACTTCAAGGCATGACCAAGGCTCCCCATGAAACTATTAGAGCCACCAATATTTGCACCCGCGTACTCTTTGTATGGAAAAGCATAGAGGTGACCAATAGCAGCAATGAGCATCTCAACACATATTATAAAATCCTGAAACCGGGCAGCTTCCTCTGCATTTTTTATGAGGCCCGACTTTGCAGCGAGAAAAACCAAGACACCCTGCAAAAGAGTTAAGGGAATAAGTTGAACAAAGTGTGCAGAGCCCAGGCAACAATTCAAACGGCAGATAAAAAGTTAAAAGACATAACTACAAGAACAAAACCATAACATAAATACGCCACCTCGTACAATTATTATATGAAATTACATATCACACTGGCCTCGTTGGACAATAACTACATTTAAAAGCTGCGTTCCAGAGCTACATATCACATCAAATAGATCTACAATTATCTCACAGCTTAACCGAATTGCCAATTTGCCATCAAATTCTAATTTGTGATTACTGGTACAGAATAAGATCTTTCATATAAAACCACCATTCCTCATATACTATAAAAATTAAGACGACACAACCTAGCTTGTCACCCTATGAAATCAGCAGCAAGTGATTACTCAAGATCAGTGAATACAAATATCCTCTAAAAAATTCGTTTTTTTTAGGACAAAGCCCTTTGCAATTCATAAGGTTTGTACTCCAATACTTCAGTTAGGTACATGTTCATGAAATTCAGTATATCAACTTCTCTTTTTCTTTGACTTGTGAGCATCCATGCATGCATGGCGATTTTTTGGCTATAGCAATTCTGTTTTCTGGGAAGTGCAGACGGGCTTAGAACATTTTTCTCAATTCTTATCTCTTTTCTCGTTGGGGGTTTGGGGGCAAGGGAAGGTGGAAATGGGTTAGTTATGTGTACGGAAACGACATAGCACATTATCTTTACCTGCCAATAAGTTAAGAAGACAACAGACTTGATGATGATAAACTTCGGTACAGGATTGAATGGCTGGAGCAGATCTCTACATGCCACATAAAACAGTGCCAAAGCATAAAGAGCCATCGTGTATGATACAGTGTAAATGATGGTGAGATACAAGTACGATTGACGAGGATCAAAATTCCCATCATGATATTTTCCTTGAGCATAGAGGACAAGGGTAACAACAACCAAAACGGGCTTCAGTATCACAAATTGTAAGCATCCTTGCTTGCACCTACGTATGAAACGTCTGCAAGAAAGGTATCAAAAATCGCGATAAGTTCATGGAAAGTCTATATCAATTTGACTGGTAAGAAAGTAACTTGTACAATCGTAAGTTGCAACAAAGCTTTGAGACGTTGAATCTATATCCAATCCTCATTTATGTTGTTGATAGCATCCAATCCTACTTGTATGCCAGATAATACGGAAGAAAAACAAGTGTAACAAGGAAAAGGAGAACCACAATGTGACAAAGTTGGGCTAAAAGTAACCAACTAACTATACATTTCTTTGTAAGTGTTTAGTCAAGATGACTACAAAGAACCCAATGATCCTGTTTTGAAGACAATTATATCTTCTAACTTCTCTAAGTGTTGATCTCAAAACGACTCAATTATGTGATATTCCAATGAGCAAATTAACACTTTTAGAACTTGGAAAAGTATAGATCAGGGACCAACCCATCCAGTGGCAAGGGAGGAAAACAGCACGTCATTAAAAACAACGACGGTTTGAGAACACGACCACTTAAGCTCAGAACCACAGCTCCTGGCCCACCAACCCATGCAAGGCACAGAGACAGAAAGTTGTAAATAACCCATGCTTCATATCTGAAAAAAGATGAAAATCAGAAGGATGTCAGGGGAATAAAATTTAACAGGATGTAATGTTCCATTCATCGGAATTTATGACATCATCTGCATAAACTAAACAAAATGTGCACTTTTATCAACTAGGAGAAAAGAAGTTTGTATGATCCGCTTCATGGTAAGGGAAGATTCATTATTACAGGGTAAGGGAAGATGCATTATGCAATAACGCGACTACTCAAGCCAATAGCAATTACAGGAGTGCTTAAAAAGGCATTGTCAATCAAAATGTGAAAATGACCTCTGGAAAGCATCAAGCTTGGCTCAGCTTGTTCTAGCTTCTTTATATACTTTTTGCTTTCCCTCCAGAATGTTGAAACGCAATAAATAGTTTTACCATTGAGCAATTATGAAGAAACTTTAAAATAATTACACATGTCAATATCTGTACGTTTCAAGGGGCTTTGGATATTCAAAATACAATAAAAATTGACTCCAAAATGACCATAATGGATGAAGGGGAAAAGAAACGAGAGGAGAAGACTGCACATGCATACAATTATGTCAATAAGAGTGCACTTACACTTCCCGAAAGGAGTTGAAATATATCGAACTCCCAGGTAAGACCAGAGACAAGAAAGACATCAAAGCGTATACCTGTTGAGTGATACAGAGGAAATCGTGTCATTAAATGAGCCAGAGTTGGAATAATAATTACAATAATTTCCCCTACCAACACCAAATTATCCTCACGTCTATCATCTTTAACCTATAAATCAACCAGCATTTCACTGATTCACAGTTGGATAAATACACATAAAAAAGCAAAGTATTCCAAACTTCTCTTCTACCATTACTGCTGGCACATCCCAAGCATTCTTTGCCTTGTATAGCCAACTGAGTCAAGAGTAGACCCTCTTCTACAAGTGTTCATAATCATCACAAGCACCAATCAACAACAATCCACCTAACGGCCTAATTTCACCATAATCAAAAAACAAATTTCGTTTGCTAAACTCTACTTGTAATTTCCTAAACATGGACGCAAACATTAATTGCCCAAACTAAGAAAGCTAAGAAATAGAAGAAAGACGAGACACACAACTATGTAAAACAAATTAAATCAATCGAAAGGAATCTCAAATTGAGAAGGCAGCATTAAAGTCAGCAAGAATGAAACACTCACAGGAACCATAAAGATGATCCGGACAATAAATCTCTGGTAAATAGGCTCCGTATAGTTAATTAGGTGCCTGTAGATGTGAAAAATGGCCAAAGCAATGGACCCCACCGTGCACAAGAATGCAATGATGCTGAACAAAATTGGTACTGAATCGGCCATGGCAATGTTCTGATCCACCAAAGCTTCCTGAAAACAAGAAGCATTCGCTAACAAAAACCAACTAAACATCGACATCCATGGCGTTATCACTCAACTCCACATACCTCAAAGTGCAGATAACCAATGCTACACAACCTATACTTCCGATTTCAAATTTCCACGCTCAGCTTGCATAACTATCCTTCTCTTTCCTCTAACCAAACTTGCAAGCGCCGCAAACCCTAATCCAGAACCACACCAGCCCTGCAAGCAAAATGCCGCAAAACCCAGTAAATTTCACTACCAGCTCAATCAGCTTACTTTCTCCTGCCAGCTCCTGAAACAACGTAGCTAAAACGCAAACAAGAATTTCACCCCGCCACCCCCAAACAAACACGAAACCCACAAACGGAATTCGCCCCGCATCAAATATCAACCCGCACCCACCAGTGACAACGACAACCGCTGTCGAAAACGAAACTCGAAGTCCACAATTCAGGACTCGCTACCTGATGGAGCAGCCAATGGCGACGCACGAGGACCCGTTTCCCTTTCACGAAAAGGGGAGGGAGTCAGTGTTTTCCCCGGACTCAGCGAGTCGAGTTCGAGGGGGCGGTCCGGGGATGGATCGCGAGGCGGCGCAGTCAAACTGGAGGCGACGGATCGGCTAGAGAGAGAAAGCGGCGATAAGAAGAAGAAGGAGAGGTGAGAGAAAGAGAGAGGGAGTCTTCGCTTCTCTGGGGGGAGGCAACGATGGCGGCTCTTCCAGTCTTCTTAGCTGGAATACAGAAAAAAGACGAGTTCAATAATAATGATAATTAGTAGAGCAATGTCAAACCCCTAAAAAAAATCAAAAAAGAAAATAAACAAATTCAAAATACTCGAATGATTATTTTTATTTTTCTTATGCAAAGAAATTCTCTAATCAACTCCTGAATAATTATTGATATCAAGTGATACGACTATTAAACAAGATTTGAATAATTATTGATATCGAGTGATACGACTATTAAACAAGATTTGATTTGATCACGCGACACGCGTCCGTTGATTGCTTTTTTTATTGATATATTTAATCTACTATTAATTTCAGTATATTTGCAGTTTTGCGAGGGCATCTCAGACATTTCATATTTTGAGACCCAAATGCTTTGTTTTGCACTTTTGCAATTTTTTCCTAGAAAAATATGTGAGGATCAAATTTATTTTGACTTCGGTTTCATTTGACTTTGCTTAGGAGGAAATCTAAAGCTAGACAGCCAAAAGCCAGAATGCAGACGCAAGGGAATACCTTCCTCAGTTCATGTCGTTCTCACCTAAAACTAAATCAAAAACATGACTGGATGTTTTGAAGTTGACCTTTTTGGTCTCTGGTTTCAAACTTGTACACCTTTGACTTAATTTTTCAACTAGTGCAAAGAACCTGCAATCAGACCACATTTCGGCCAATCCAGCCGTCCTGCAACATAGTTTTGCGGAGTTCGGTGATCTGACGTAGACAAAGATTCTCACGCATTTTCCTTGGATTCGAATGATGAGATTTCCCGCCAAGCACCTGACCTGATGGCAAGGGAATCAAGGGCAAAGGCGAAGGCCTAGGATCGCACTCCGGCACGACACAAGCGGTGGACAAGTGGTTCATGTGCTACCTAGCACCTAGGAATATGCAAGGAAAGCATAGGCCATCATGCTTAGTCTTGAGTCTCTCTCTTGATGAATTGGCAAGGAAACCCATTTGACAAGCCCTCGACCACCAAGAACTTCAAGGAGCTTAGCCTTCAATGGGGGGCTTCTTCTTCATACGTCAATGACAAGGATACCACCAAAGCACCCGGCCTGACAGCAAGGGAATTGAGGGCAAGGACGAGGCCAAGGCCTGGGTTCATGACCCGGCACGACTCAAGTGCTGGACCAGTGGTTGATGATCTACCTAATACCTAGGAATATGCAAGGAAAGCATAGGCCATCATACTTAGTCTGAGTTCCTCTCTTGATGAATTATCAAAAGCAAACCACGTCACAAGCCTTTGACCAACAAGAACTTTAGGGAGGAGGTTAGCCTTCAGGGGTGGAGGCTACTTCTGAATCCACCAATGACGAAGGTACATCACAGAAATGACATGCCAACATGCCAAGAATCACCACTCAAAACTCAGAAAGTCAATTTTTCTTTTCATTCTCGTCAACACGCAAGCACAGTCTCTACTTCCCAAAGAGAATGCTCATGACACTCCTGAAAACAGGACCTCTTTTGCTAGCAATCACTTCTCTTACGTCCTTCTCATTAGGCACAAACCCTCTACCCTTCATCGCCTCCAGAAACTCCCTCGCTTCTTCCTCTTTCTGGTCCTTCACAAATGCCTCGAATACCACAGCATAAGTTGTGGCCATGGGCATCATCCCTTTGCCCATCATCTCCATGATGTACTTCTTCGCATCTGCCAACCTCCCATCGCTCGCGAGTCCTTTCACAAGGACTGCATAGGTGTATGCATTAGGCATGACCCCAGAGGCCAGCATCCGCATGAATACCTTGAGCGCCTCTTTGCTCTGTCCACCTGCAATGGGTACATGCCATTTAGACTCCTATGCTTGATGTGATGGAAAACCAATCAAGGCGACAAAAGAACACCGGGTCATTTCAATCGGGTCCGGTTTAGACACTTCCTTCTATTGGTTTTGGAACAATTTATCTGAACAACTGGACCACAGGGTAAACGACTTAACTTATTCACACAAGAAAATTCATGTAGACCAGCTCTTATCAAGTTTAAGCTATTTAAGTATCAAGACCTAGTCCCGTTCGGACTCCATCATACTCAATTTGAGCATTTGAAGCTTATAAGTGTCATCTGCTCGATAACTTATGCAAACCAACCTCATACTTTCTGTTTTCAAGCCAAGCTTGAATATATTGAGTTTTAGCACCGACTGTCAACTATTCAAACAGAGTCAAGCAGTAAAGTGCCCTGGGTTCCACACCTGCATTGCAGTACGCCTCAATAACGGCGGTGTGGGCGACGACGTCGGGCATGTGGCCTTTGTCCTTGATCTGGCCGAAGAGCTCGAGGGCCTCGTGGGTGCGACCGTCCTTGGACAAAGCGTCGAACATCTTGACCGCATAGTCGTTGAGCCCCTCGGTCCGCATCTTGTGGAAGATCTCCTGCAAGTTCTTGGGATCCTCGGGCTCTTCCACCACCGGCTTCTTGCCGAACGGGTCGTACGGCGGCGGGAGCTTCGCCCCGTCGGTGGGGGTCGAAGTGGCAGCCTCGCCGGCGCCGGCGCCCTCGGCTTCTTCGTCTTCGGAGTCGGAAAGGGAGAAGTTGACCAGCTTGGGGTTTCTGAGGGCGTGGGGCTTGTGGGCGTCGTCGGAGCTGGCGGCGAATGGCCGTGAGGGAGCCGAGTTCGGGTGCCTGGGAAGGATGGTGGCGGCAAAAGGTGGGAACTTGGCCGCTCTGGTAATAGCGGTGGAAGGGCAGAAATTGGCATGGGGGGAGCTTAAAAGACGAGAGAAACGCGCAAGGTGCTTGTGTAGAGAGAGAGCAGGGGAGGAGGCAAGAGAGCGAGAGACGGCGGCGGCCGCCATTGACGGGCAACTTTGCTGCTTCAGCAGAGATAGAAAGAGAGAGAGAGAGAGGGGGGGCGGGAGTTTGGCTCTGGAAGGTTCATAATCTTCAATAAGAACATTCGCCATCCTCACATCCCCACGTGCGTATAATTTCGCAGCAATGCGTGGGAATTTTGTTTGAAAATATGGAATTAAAAATATTTATAACTCTTTATCTAAAGAAAAATTATTTTTTAAATATTCTCACTTTTGTTATTTATATAAGATACGAATGAAAAATAATTTCATTATCCATAATAATATTTAAATATAATTTATAATCTATAATGAAAATTTATTCGTTGTTTAATTATTTGAGGCAAAAGAAATGATTTTTTAATGAAAAAATCTTTTAAATCATTTAATTTTGTAATGACTAAAACTATAAATTACGTCTCTAGAGATAGAGGGAGAGAGGGAGGGAGGGGTCATCGATAAAAAAAGAGTCCGGCTTAATATTTGTGATTCCTTAATATATGATTGCTTCGGCAATAAAATTTGTGACCAAAATCTCAATGTGCCAAGGGTATATTTGTGATGAGAAAAATCTCGATATTCTTTCGACAAAAAAACACTAATAATATATTATTGTTATTATTTGGTGACTAAAATAAAAGTCCGGATAATATAATATAGATAAAACACATATATGATTTGGACATTTCAAGGAATGATAAAATTTCTCATGTCTCAAGTATAAAGCTATCTTTCAGGAAAAAAAAAATCCTTTTTCTTTAGTATTAATGATTTTCAAGACTCTTCAATCATTGGACTAATCTCCGTTAAACATGGTAATTTCACGTCTCGCATCCACTAAGTAATTATCCCTTCCCTCTTCTTCAAGTTCAATAGCATTACAGATGAACTAATTATCATTAATAGCCATGAAAAGTAACTACAAGATTCTTAGTTCTTTGATACGACGTGGATTGTTATTGTTTAGCAAGTCACAAGCATGTACCAAAGTTCCATATGCCAAACGTTATAAATTTAGAAAATTAATGTTTTCGTTGCACAATCTAATACCTTGAAGTCTACACCACAATTCAAAAGTTGTCGAAAGTTGTAAACTTGTACATGGATTAGCCTCTCAACACCATATAAGCGGATCATCAACTAAGCAAGTGATTCAACATCTCAAGTAAGCATATCGGATATTTTTTCTTCATTCATTTCACGAAAAATAACTTTCATGAAAATATTTTTCAAATTTTCTGACGTTTGTTTTACGGAAAACAAATGAAACTATTTTCCACCAATAGAAAAAATATATTCAAAAGTGAAGAATTCTTTTTGTATTTTTTCGAAAATGGAAAATATATTTCGTCTTCTTTATTTACTTTTAAATATTGCAACCTCTAACTGTATGTCTTGACCTCGCTCGAGGCTGGCAAGCTAATAGTCTTTAACAAACGAATATTCGAAAATATTATCATTTTTCATGAAAATGATTTCTCAAAAATGATTTTTAAAAAACACAAGCCTTAAAAAAAAAACAATGCATCAAACATTTTGGTAGTTGAGGTTCCCACCAACATACATAAGTTTCATATGTTTCTAAGGTCTAATCACCATAACCACAATGTGCATAGGCAAAGCTAGGTGCCAAATCAAACTCTCCTTCGAGCTAATTCAAATCAATGGATCAAGCTCACAACACGAATCTCACAATGCATATTCTCAACAAAGTTCATCACTATCAACAATATATGCACTTATATGTTATTTCTTACAAGCCACATTCCAATTCCGTGTTAAGAGTTATATAAGACAGGATCATGCTATTTCTTTTAAATACCAAAAGAGGTAATTATAAAACTTAATAAATTTATCTTTGGAATCCGATTGTGACTTAGGATTTTGTGGTTCTGAAGGATCTAACTAAAAGAGAATCAATAAATCATCCACCTTGCATCCACCCTCCCAATATATATGCTTGTGATTTCTTATGAGTATAGACATTTCAAGCAATTTAGTCTTATAATTTTTCATTATCTACCTACAACCTTTTTTTTTTCTAGGTGCTCATTTTGTATGTACTTTTAATTTAATGTTTGTATCCAGCGAACATGGTTATCCCTCACAAAAAAAAAGTAGGCTAATGATGCAATCATCCAGTGAATTATGAATTAATTATTACATCATGAAAATTCATCCAAACCAACAAAATTCAAGATATTACATATTTTAACAATTGATATTGTAACTCTTCAATAGGATGAGTTGATTATAATCTTAAAGCAAAATTTTTTTTATCATTTCTCTATCTTAATTTAAATGTGGATCGATCAGCTATTAGAAATTAAAATCAAAATTGCACTAAAACGGTAAAACCCTAGTTGGTCCCCCGGTCGAGTTTCAACGGTCTGCCGTTTGCTTCCTCCTCTGCCTTCTTCTTCTTCTTCTTCAGCAGCCGAGACGAACCAGCTCCGCCTTCTTCATCTTCACCGCGCTCAAAGTTCTCTCTTTCGGCCATGGAAAGAGACCCGTCGTTCCTTTTCGGCGGGATCCATTTCAACAGGAAGAAGTTCGCCGGCGACTTCGCCGGCGACTTCGCCAGATTCCGAGTAACACTCCCCTTCCAAGTTCGTTCCTTTCTGCGCTCCTCGTAAAAGGTTCGGTTGCTAATTCGTTCCCTTTGATTTAGGACAAGAAGGAAAGGGATGATCCGGTTGAAGACTCGCGCTCGTTGGAGACCAGCGCGGTGGAGGGTGAAGAGGCGACGGTTTCTGCGAGGAAGAGGAAGAGGAAGGCGGTGAGTGGTTCAGGTACTTGCTTTGTTGTTGAGTTGCTTTGGGCTTGGGCATGTCTTGTGAGTTGCTGTTTATGGAGCCATTCGATTTGCTCAGAGCTCTTGCCTTCATCTCTGCTTTGACAGACGCGGTGGAGGGTTTCAGTGTCTTCAAGAGTTCGAAATCGGCTCCCGATTATTCAGTTGAACAGAAAGAGAGGATCGAAGATGGGCATTTGAAGGAAAGGAAAGAGATGTATAGACAAATGGAGGTTAAATTCTTATACTGATGTTGTAAAGTTTCATTTGTTTTTCCTTTTCTTGATTTTGTCCGTTTGAGTTATGCCCTAAATTTGACGCTTTGATTCTGCTCTCCGGTTCAAGCGTGATGCAATTCAGCGAAAGAAGCATAATATACACGTCTCCGGAAGTAATGTCCCTCCCCCACTTCAGGACTTTGCAGAATTAAGGACTAGGTACGTTGCGGCATGTTTCTCGTTGTGGTTGTTTCGTTAAATATTTGTTCTGATACATCTGATGGGTTAAACTGCATAAATTCCACTGGTTTTATTTTTTGCTTTTCCTGCACTTTGAGTATATTCTTGACATTAATAAATAAAAGTTCAAGTACAGTAACAATTTTGGGAAGTTTTGTGTAACATGTTCAAACAAACACATACTAAATGGCTACTCTCCCTATCGCTGATTTTCCAGATTTATTTCAGGGTATAAGTTGTGTGATCAAGGGACTATGATTGCAGTATTCCGGACTGATAATTTGATGTTTTCATTAGGTTTAAATGCAAATCTTATTTATTACGGAACATAGAAGAGCTTGGATTTAAGGAGCCAACTCCTATCCAGAGGCAGGCTATTTCAGTTCTAGTATCTGTATGTCCTGGCATCGTTTTCAGATCCACATCTCACTTCTTCTCCTCCTCCTCCTCCTCCTTCTTCGTGGTCATTGGAATAATGTCTGAATGTTGCTGATTCCTATTCTTATGTGTTTTTTAATTTGGTCATTGCCAGGGTCGGGAGTGTTTTGCTTGTGCACCCACTGGTTCTGGGAAAACCCTAGCTTTTGTATGTCCCATGCTTATGAAGCTCAAGGTAGAGCATGTCATTCCCTCTGCATCATACTCTTTTGTTTTCCAGATAAACTATTGAAATTTTAGATTTATGCTTAGCGTGCATCCAAGGAAGGGATTCGTGCCGTTATCCTTTGTCCTACGAAGGAGTTGGCTGCCCAGACAACAAGGGAGTGCAGGAAATTGGCTAGAGGAAATAAATTTCGCATTAAGTTGATGACTAAAGCACTTGTAACAAATCCTGATTTATCCAAACTACGGTGTGATATACTTATATCTACTCCCCTTCGCTTACGGCTGGCCATCAAGAAAAGAAAAATGAACCTGAGCAGGTATGCACTGCTGCAAACATCTCTGTTATGTGTGACTGTTCAATTTGTCAAAGACACCAAACATGTTGTATTTTTGTTGCTAAACTCTATAAGAAAAGATATATATGTGGCTAAATAATCAAATATCTTCAGGGGACATTTTATGCCCAAATAATCAATGACTGCACATATGTATATGACAATTTTTCCAACTGGAGCCTGAATGATGTGTACATTTGCATCTACCATTATAGCTGAACATTCAATTTTCTTCTCTTGCTTGAGCATATATGGAGGAATTTAAGAGAGTGCAATAATCTTATTTGATGCCATTAGAGTTTGTGCATTGAGGAAACAGCATCAAATTGAGTGCCTTTTCTGCTCAATGGATATATTTTGGTAGAGATTGGTCTTAGATATTTGATGTGGTTTACTTCTTGAAATTCTCGAAAGAGAAGTCTTTTACAACTTTGACGAAATATTTTGGACTCAAACTAAGTTCATAGGCATCTCTTGTAACTCCACTTTTACAATAAATTTAGGGAGCCAAATACCATACCTTCACATTGTCATGCAGTGAGTGACAAAATACAAATAGAAGAACAATGCCACTCTGAAGTAAATTCTGGAGATATATCCCTGAGTCAAGAAATTCTTGCATGATTTTGAAAATTCTGAATGAACAAACTTGTAAACAAATGGGGGAATAAAATGTTCAAATTGTGACTATCACCATTTTCTTTCAGGAGAAATTTACCATACATTGAATTATATGCTCTCGTTTTATCTTTTACTAAGGCCTGCACCAGGACTTTGTCTTTGAAAGTTTCCTAATTTCCTTAGATGTGCTCCAATAACATCGTCAATACTTATATCTGAGTGTGGATGTCATTACAGGGTCGAGTATCTTGTCTTAGATGAATCTGATAAGCTGTTCGAACTTGGTCTAGTAAAGCAGATTGATTTTGTGGTCAAGTCATGCTCCAATCCTTCAATAGTACGGTCTCTATTCAGTGCTACCTTACCTGATTATGTGGAAGAGCTCGCCCGAACGATTATGCACGATGCAGTTCGAGTTATTGTCGGTAGAAAGTAAGTAGAAGATGCTTTTTTGGTGAGTTGGAATTGCATGGCAGTTGCCATCTTTTGACATGTTCCAATATATTGCATACAGGAATACGGCTTCTGAATCGATTAAACAAAAATTGGTCTTTGCTGGAAGTGAAGAAGGGAAGCTTCTTGCATTGCGTCAGAGTTTTGCTGAGGTAGGCGTAATCTGAATGATATATGGCAACAACTTTTTATATCAGTGATCAAGAATTTGAGTGACTGCTAAAAATCAGGTGCATCTCATATCTGTTGTGCAGAAGGAGCAAAATACTTACTCACCATATTTTATGACACTTGATGTGGGCAATGGTACCTTAAAAGCAACCTTCTTTGTGAGGTTCTAGGAAACTGATATGCAATATGAGAGATGTTACATTCCCTTCCATCATCTTTCAAATAGTGGCTAGATCTAAAGCGGGTAATCATTAGAATCAAGTATTTCTTTTTTTTTTTTGGGCTTTTGGTGGTGGGAACAAGTCAGTCAAATGTGGGTCATAATGGATCAGAGAAAAGAAATAATCAAGGAGCTAAATTGACAATGTGATTTTCTTGTTTGTTTAGCCTGGTTTTTTTTTTTAGATTTATCACTGTACCTTCTCAATGGTTCTTTTGTCTGATGTACTTGGTTTTTATGTATATGATATGTGTTTGCAGAGTTTGAATCCACCTGTTCTCATCTTTGTTCAAAGCAAGGAGAGGGCTAAAGAACTGTACGGGGAGCTAGCATTTGACAACATTCGAGCAAGTGTTATCCATTCTGATCTATCCCAAATACAGGTGATTTTCTTCCATCTTCTCTATTATTGATGATTATTCTACTATTTTTCTGTCTCTATTGTCCACTTGTTGCTTCATATCTTAAGCAAGGGGAATTTAGTATTGGTGAATCATTCTTGCCAATTTATCAGACTCCAAATTTTAGAGCCACTTATCCTGTGTTGCAACCCCCAGTTTATCAGACTCCAATTTTCGGAGTCACTGATTCTGCATTGCAACCGGGCAAAAAAAAAAAAAAACAGAAGAAGAAAGGAAGAAATAAGGGAATCTTTACTGAAAGGGCCTTGGCAGAAAAAGATGTAGAAAATAGGTACCATGGAAGTTCTTTTTTGCGCACTGATCGCGATGATGAGATGTGGCAGATAACCTGTCTGTTTAGACATTTCTGCACTAGTTGTGTCAAATTCCTTTGGCAGTGCAAAGTTGCTAGTGTATAAGCTGAAAATGATAATGGGCGAACTAATACTATCCATTGCAATCAATTGTCCAGGCATTGGATTGTTTTGCTTGCCACATAAATTATAGAGCTCCAAAGCTCATGTTTTTGCATCTTTGTCTGATTTATTTTATTTTATCCCTGGGATGCAGAGGGAAAATGCTGTTGATGATTTTAGAGCTGGAAAAAGTTGGGTATTAATTGCCACAGATGTTATTGCAAGGGGTATGGATTTCAAAGGTGTCAATTGCGTCATCAATTATGATTTTCCTGACTCTGCAGCCGCATATATTCACAGGATAGGTATGCTTCTTCTATTGCGTCTACTTTCTACTATTGACGGGTGCCGTATAAGCATGGTAGTTATCTACTTGGGAAGTATCCATCTTCTTTTGGTTTAGATTTGTTGATGCATTATCTTTAGCTTTGTGAGAAGTTGACATGTGGCCCTTTGCTACTATGACACATTACTCAAGAAATCATCTGTGAAGGACTCCATTGCAGGTGATGGTCCAAAGATTATTCCTCCATGTTATTTGTCTGTCTGTCATGTCAAGGTCATGGATGCGTTGAACTACCTTACCAGGGCTGCCATGGGCCACCACAACCTTGCATTGAGGTCACCCATGGCACTGTGACCTCGATCTACGATTGCAATGACCATAATGACCTTGACCTTCCAGAATATGAGAGAGAGAGAGAGAGAGAGAGAGAGAGAGAATTAGAGCGAGCGAGCTGAGGCATTGATTTGGGGGTTAAGGGATTTCTTTTGGCCCTTTCTTCTAAGGGAGTGTAAGTAAGTCATTTTAGCTCTAGTTAGTTTATTGTTTAAGATGCAAAATGGTGGGTTTAGAAGTAGAGTACGCAAGCTAAAAAATGTTTGAAACTAGAGGATGAATACCGTATCAAGCAGTGATAAGTACATGAAATGATGACTGCTATAAACCTACATACTTCTAATCAGTTCCATCATGAAATTCTGTTCAGTTGGCATAATCATATAAAATGATCTAGGCATGTTATTTCTATGTCAAGGACAACCTATTCAGTAATTCATTATGGGCAATCTATTAGATTGACCGGTTCCATCTAAGTTCATCGTTATTGACCGGTTCCATCTAAGTTCATCGTTTCCATACTTTTTGCTTTGCTTCATTATCATTTTCTTTGTAAGGCGGAACTAGTTGTAATACTAGAAGACATGACTGGTGTTGAGATAACACATAGGTGTGGTGACCTATTTTATCTGTCTGTTTTTTCTCCTGTTGGTGTTTGAAATAGGTCGATCGGGCAGGGCAGGAAGGAGTGGAGAAGCCGTTACCTTTTACACTGAAGATGACATTCCATTTTTGCGGAACATAGCGAATGTCATGACAGCTTCAGGCTGCGAGGTACCTTCTTGGATTATGGCCTTGCACAAAAAGAAGTGGAAGAAGCACAGGCCAAAAAGAGAATCGATTTCGACTAAACCAAAAGATGAGAGAGCATGAGAAATCCCGTGGAGCTTCAGTTTTCTCCAAGGGTCACGGATTTTTTGCTTTTCCATTTATTCCTTTGGCCGGAGACCTTTTATTTTTTTAAATTTTCAAGCAGTGATCTTTTTGAGAAGGATTGGGATAGTGTACATGGGCAAGGAGAGGACGGCTTTTTTCAGTTAAAGAGTAAGACCAACCTTGTGAATTAGAATCATTCGGCCTCTTTAATTTGCACTTTCCGCAAGGAACGTGTTTCACCGGATGACCTTGTTATATAAATTATTACATGCTTGGCAAGCAACTTAGGCTTTGTTTGATAACGTTCATAAATAAGTATGTTTTTGTCCTTTTGTTCTAAGGAATAAAAAAAATAAAAATATATTTGTTTATACTTTTGTTTCGGCAGTAAAAAAATATTTTTTTGTTCTTGAGAACACATTTGGACTAATAAGAAACAAAAAAAAATGCTTTTTATTATTGAACAATTTGTTAAAAAACATATTTTTATCTTTCTCATTGTTTTTCTTTCTTACCTTTGCGGCTTCCAACCAAGCTGTTGGTCACTTGTTGCCTGCCCACATCGATCGCCCACCGCTTATGCCTCCAGCCAGCAGCAACAGTGGTCTGGTAAGGGTCGATCGATAGGCAGTGATCAATCGCCTATGAATAAGAAAAAAAAATGAGAAAAAATAAAAAAAATTAATAATCATACCAAACGTATTTATATTTTTTTATTTCAAGAATTTTTTATCAAACATTCTATTTTACTCAACAATTATTCCATTGAGTGCAAACATCAAAAAGTAATTTTATTCAAAAAAGTTTTTTAGGACAGAAACGTTATCAAACATGCCATTATTCACTCATAGCACAAAGGTGCAGTTTCTTTAGACAGCATCTTTCGAAATTGCGGCCAAACGACGTGGATATTCGTCACGACTCACAAGATTGACAAAGTGAATTATGCTAAGTTAAGTATGGCACAAGAAGCTTAATGTGAAAAGGACAGTCCCAAATTTATCATACAGATGCCGATGCCATTTTAAATTTTTTTCTTTTTATCAATTTAATCCTCAAACTTTTGGATGAAATTTCGAAGTAGCATTCTTAACGAAATTTTATTTTTTTTTGGACGAATTAACGAAATTTTATTGGAAAACGACTGACGTGTAGCAGTCCACACACAGTCGAATGCCCTACCATCCTATAACAGGAAAAAAATTTTGCCCCACGAGTCCAGGATGGGAAGTAGGAATCAATATGATTCGACTACACCCAGAGAAAAACCTTAGCAACCGCCTTAGAATTGAGATTGAAGAGGCTCCCCAGACAGGAGAAACAAGATGAAAATAAAATGACGACGACAACAGCCATCCAATCAAAAATCAAACGCAAAATCATGGGAAGACCGACCAGTGAATACGTATCATACAAACAAGGAAAAACAAAAACATTATCATACAAAACGGTCGGTCCTATTATAGATTTACAAGAGCCGGCAGCTGCACGCGGTGTATTGAACTCTGCTCTCGCATAGGAATGACCGTATTCCCTCCGACAAAAAACCAAAAACCCGCACAACATAAGCGGAGATCAACTTAGTAAACCCTCTAAATCTGCGCACATCCAGCAATCTGAGCATCTTGACATGCTAACGACTAATCAAGAGTTACTTCAGCTTCCTGATCTGGCAGCAATGGACACAGCAACGGCTGTTTCATCACCAGTAATGGGAATTTGAGCTCCCCAGGAAAAGGATCCATACTGCTACCTTCAGGAATCTATTGCACATTGCCGCTTAAATAAAGAAGTCTGGCAACGGTGTAGACATTGAAACGCCAGATGCGACCGGTTCCTGAGTATGTGTCGTCTTAGGGGTCACTTCCTTCTTTTCCTCCAACACTGCCGGCTGTTCCTGTTCCTCCACCTTTGTATATGATACAGGATCCAATGCCTCAGCTGTCTTTTGTTGTGGTGCAACAGCATCAGAAATTGTTGGGGCATGCTCGCCTTCTCCCCGAGCAAGTGGACCTGGGTCGCTGGCCGATGAAGATAGATGAGGAGCTCCATTATCTATGGCAGGTTCACTTGATTCTACTCGTGGTGGAGCGCTGTCTGGTCTTGGAGGTGTTGCTGTAGGAGCGCTTTCTGGTACTGGGGGTGTTGCTGTAGGAGCGCTTTCTGGTACCTGGGGTGTCACTGTAGGAGCGCTTTCTGGTACTGGGGTGGTCGCTGTAGGAGCACGTTCTGGTACTGGGGTTGTCGCTGGAGGAGGTGCTTCTAATAGCATTGGCTTGGTAGGATCCGGCTGTGGATTTTGTGCAGCAAGAGGGGGTTTCTTCTTCATTGCCATCGTAGCCGAAAGAGAAGGCATTCCTGGAGGTAGAATTTCAATTGGTGGTTTCTTGCCAGCTTCTGCCAGACTGGTAAGCTTCGGTTCCTCCAAAGAAGCAAGAAATGCAGATGCAGCATCTGTTTTAGTGGATGGTGCATGCTCAACTTCCTTCTGTAACATTTTGTTCCATGCCTCGACCAAGTTCTTTAGAGTGGGTCTTCCATGAGCCTGCACGCACATGCATTAGGAAAGTCAGGTCAAGATAAAATGAGACAAGATGAGGGAAGTAAAGTTGATTGACCCATACATGAGCATGAAGTACAGCCTCAGCAAGCATCCCAGTGTCCTGCCATGCCCTCTCCATGAGAGCATTGTCCCCCAAAACAGCTGCAGAAAAAGCTGCTTCACGTCCTGAGCCAACTGAGATCAAATTGTTAACCAGACCCTGTAATGATTGTCAAAAAGTTAGAAACCACTCGGAGTTCACAAAACAACTTTTGGCAGTTGACACTTCTGTGGGCTTAATGAAATTAAGGTCTCCAAATGATCCATTTTGATTAGAATCCAGGTTGAACAATAATGAATATGATGAGCTCTTTTAACATGCAACGCATAGTAAATGTACTAGAGCTCATAACAGCTTAATTCAGTACTACTACAGCATAAAAATACGAGCAACAGATGTATCCTTGTAGATAAATGGGCAGCTTGAGCAATAAGTATCAATGTGTTTCATGACTTAAGACATAAAGTCACAGGAAGATAGATGT
The DNA here is from genome assembly GCA_030064385.1 of Melaleuca quinquenervia. Lineage (NCBI taxonomy): Eukaryota > Viridiplantae > Streptophyta > Magnoliopsida > Myrtales > Myrtaceae > Melaleuca > Melaleuca quinquenervia. Next base: position 11,861,894 of record CM057719.1, on the reverse strand, counting down.
ATACACTAAGCCGCGTCAGTTCCCCATGATTAGCAAGTCGCAGAGCCAGTCCCCTCTGCTCATGTCCCTGTAAAGCTCCTTTTACTGAACCAGCGGCAGCTAACCTTTTAAGAGCTTCCCGAGCAATGTCAGCTTGCCCAGTAGCATCCGCAGCATCAATTAGATCCAAAAATTCCTTAGCAAATTTAACAACTCCTTGCACAGCCTCTACAAGATTTTCTTTCTTAGTTGTCACGGTGAGGATATCTTTCAGATCAAACCCTACACTATCTTGGCCCAGCTCCCTACTGTTGCTCATTGTCAGAAGACACTGAAGAGCTCTCTTCAAATCACTACTTTGCATAGCCAAATCAAACTCCAACCTGGATAGCATAGAAATACCAAAATGCTTAATACCTCATATTTCATCCTAAAACACAAACAAAAGCTGAACACCTTGCCATATGCTCAGACTAATGGACACTAGTCAAGGATTATCATCATCACTAGGACCTCCGTCCATAAGTACTGTCTGGAATAGACAAGGACCTTCAAGCAGATGTAGCTGTAACTGTAGATGCATAATCATACCATTCTTTTGACTTTGGATAAATAAGTCTGATGATTTGATAATCAGTCAAATAATATGATTCAGCTTGGAAATTTTATATTTTGTGGTAACTCAGTATTGTCCCCTAAATAGTTTGTGCATGATTCAATTTGAGAGGGAATTTTCCACTTATAGATATAGAAATATAATCATATCATTCATTGAGGCCAATAGTTAGTGACACAATTATTACGGTTCAATTAGATCTAATCTACATAAATGCAATTCTTTTGTTCTTTTTTTCCCTAGAAAACTCCATTCAAGATTTCAAAAATACAAAGGAGCAACCTTGCTGGTCCTTGTGAAATATAGTGCGAGTTTACCTCTTAGATATTCCAGGCAAATGAAGAGCTTCTGTAGCATAGCCCATTCCAAGCATAAACTGGGCCAAGTCATCATGATGTTCTCTGGCAAGCCTACTCGCCCTGCAGTTCCATCAGCAAAAGAGATAATGTTTACTGGACCCAAGATTACACATACGGAAAAGGGGCACCATCACATGTAGAAGAGGAACAACTACCATTTCACTGCACTAACTGCATCTCCATAAGCAGCAAGACACCGACAACGAATACCCGGGTGACTCAAAGATAAGGCATGTGCACACATGTACCTAGAAAGGACAATCAAGTTACAAAAAGATGAGTAGTGAGATCTATAAATACTAGCTGCAGTTAAATTTATAGACAAACACCCGAGTGGTCTTATAATTTCAATTTATGAGCACATAACCAACAACAGAAAAGGAGAGAAGCATATAAGAGGCCAATCCCCTATTCCTAGTTCCAGCTTCATCAACATGACTTCAGCATTCAGTTTCCAGAAATGATAGGTTTGAAATTGCCTAATGATAATTTTCACCAAAGCTAGTACTTCAAGATTGAAATATTGTATTTATGTTTCAACACATAAAAATTTGTCAGAAAATCATATATATTTCATCCTACATTACATACAATAAGTCGTATATGGTAAACTCTCATACTTAAGCTAAGAGTTACAAAAGCTTGACATTAGTTGAAAGAATTACATCAGAACTTCAAGCAGTTCCTGATAGAAAATCAAGTAATTGTATAAATGCACAGAGGAAAAAGTCCTTTAATTCATTTTAGACTTGGTATGGAGACATATGTGAGCATCAATAACCTTTCAGGAAGTAACTAAAAGATTCATTTGAGGAAACAACTAATCTATCTCAATTTAGATGCATTGAGGCTTGTTACCTATCAATTAGCCAAAGAACACCATCCCTAACGCCAACCACTACTAAAGGTCCAACAGGCCGTTTTTGCTCCATTGGAAAACGAGTAACTGCTACTGAGACCCCACCACCCCCAACAGCAACCTCATTAACTTTTCTTTCTTCAAACTCCTTCAGCACTGCTATGTCATCACCATCAACTTTGGATTGTTTCGGTAAACTCACAAATGGAGGAACAGAAGGAGCATGCTGGAAAGATGCTAGACGAACGACCTGAATAGAGAAAAATGAACTATTACTCAAGCTCAAAGAAAGGAAGAGACAGTATATAAAAAAAAGGTTGATAATGACTAAGATTAAGATCATAGATTCTCCTAATTGAGAGTTCAGTGCTAAGACAAGTCAGAAAGAAATGAGTTATTGAAGCGGCATTGGAAGATTGCCTCATAGGTCAGCAACTTCTATTGGGCTTCAAAGTATACTTCGAAATTCCTCCCAACTCATTAATACATGATTAAGTAGAAAGCTGCTTCATGTGTGCAATGAATACTCAAAAGCTCCAAGAGGCTGATCATAGGCCCAAAGAAACTTGACTACAGCACAAGAAAGAGAATTCTTAGCAAGTAAAATTTCATGTTATTACATCCAGTAACTTGTTCTCAGCTTGAGGGAAATACTCTCCAGCCAATAAAAATAAAAGTATAAGCACTCACAAAGAACAGTGAAATCACATCATAAAGAATGCTGGAAATGCTTAACCTGCAGCATTGGGGGCCTTAGTTTGATTCTTTCTTGCGTGGCTGCTTGGGTCCCTTCCACTGTAATTAGAGCTAACTCTCCATGCTCTGCAACTGCCCGTGCCTGTGCCTCTCTCAATTTCATTTCTTCTTTCATCTTTCTTGTTTCTATATCTATTGGTGCCACTCCAGCATCAACAAAGACACATCTAGGGTGACACAAGCACAATATTAGATGATGATCTAGGAATTGAATGAAATTAGAAGCTTAGCATATTATCCTACTAGCAAACCACCAAAGAGTACATGACAAAAAACCAAGATATAGAAATAAATTACAAAGGAAACTAATTGTCCAGAGAAGGGAACTATCAGAAAAGAGAAATTTAGTTGAGTGTGCAAACCTCTGAAGGACTAAACCAAGCAACCAAAGGAGGAAAAAAAAAACATCAAGATAGATTATCAAGAATGACTGCATCTTACTCGATGGTAGTAGGTGTAACCACGAACAGCTGTCTTCGATGCCAAACAGCACCAGTAGCATTAGGGATTGCAACATCTCCTAAATATCTATATTGCGGTCGCAAAGAAGATATGACTATATAATGATGATACGCAAAAGCACAGTATTCAACAGTTTGGTCCCATGCAGTCCATTCTGGCTGAGGAAGAAGACCACCAACAGGTTCAAAACTCTCCCAGCTGCCATAATAAGGTTAAAATGAGCACTGATTACAAATGTAGAAGAAGAATAATATAGGAAGATGGAACCAATATCGCCAGAAATGAAGATGGAAACCAACTTACACCAAAAAATCATGGGAGACAAAAGAAAAATCATTATTAACTATAGCAACTAGCTCTGCAACTCCAGACGATAAATTTGAGCAATTTTTACATCCACCTGGACCATGTGAGCCTTGTGCGAGTCATCAGATCATACCACTTGATCTGACGGTTCACATGCATTGGGTCACATGGAGTCCACTGCATACAACAATTTTTCCAAGACATATCCCTGGAGAGAGAGAGAGAGAGAGAGAGAGAGAGAACCCAAAATGCCGTAATGTCTTCTTACATCTCAGCTTAGCCTAAATAAATTTCGTGTATATTATGTTTCATAGTGTCTTGGATAAGGTTTGTGATCATCGTGAATACCAGTGAGCATATGCTCTACAATCAGCAATATCCAAATACTGGCAATCGAATGTCATTTTGCTTATAATAGGTTAAAAAAAATTCCTGCTGACCTATAGAGCTGAAAATTTGGCAGAAAATGCTGTAATGTCTTCTTACATCTCCATTTACTTTAAATAAATTTCATGTGTATTATGTTTCATAGTGTCTTGGATAAGGTTTTGTGATTGTCGTAAATAGTGAGCATGCGCTCTACACTCAGCAATATCCAAATACTGATGATCCATAACACTGGCAATTTAATATAATTTTGCTTATACTAGGTTAAAAAAAAAATACTGCTAACCTATAGAACCTATAGAGCTGAAAATTTGGCAGAAAATGCCGTAATGTCTTCTTACGTCTCAGTTTAGCCTAAATAAATTTCCTGTGTATTATGTTTCACAGTGTCTTGGATAAGGTTTGTGATTGTCGTAAATACTAGTGATTATGTGCTCTACACTCAGCAATATCCAAATACTGATAATCCAAAATACTGGCAACTGAATGTCATTGCTAATACTAGGTTAAAAAAAATTACTGCTGACCTATAAAGCTGAAAATTTGGTGGTGCTGCCTCAGCAGAAGATTTATGAGATAAACTATCATCGAATGCAGTGAAGGAAGAAAGGCCACTATTGCCATATCCTGATAAGGGCATTGACTGAATTGTTGATATAGCAGTTGCAGCAACAGGGCTGATCCTTCGTGACATCCGATAAGCTACACCAAGAAGTGCTCCACCATGTAAACCAATAACCTACAAGTGATGATTTTCAATTGAAGTTACCACGCAAAAGAAATGAAAAATCCACAAAATACAACAAGGAACTTGCTAAGAGGACAATCAACAATTGTAAAACACATAAAAGAGCAAGTTACCACTTACCAATGAAGCAACAAATCCCTCTTAATACATGAAAAGAAAAATAACTTATGTAATGACCAATTAATGGTCTCATTAAACAAAATCATATCTCCTGACTATATCAAATAAATGTTACTTCACAAAACAGGCTCTTGCATATGAAATGTACTGCAATAATTAGACCATTGGGTCATCAAAGCATGATGACTAATAATGCTGATGGTCAGAAGAACTGTACATTGTCCAATCAGCTTGTGGCGATGGTAAAATGTGGGGAGCATCCCTAGAGTGAAACTTTTACTTGAACCCTTCCCAGCACTTCCTCATTTCATTAACTTTAAATGAGTATTCTAGAAATGTGTAATTCACAAGTTAATTTTGTATCTATTGTTGATTCAAACTGCCTTAGATACAACAGACCTGTTTCCCAAGATATACTAATTATGTAATGAGAAGTACATCTACTAAAATTGCTCAGTTAAAAGCAAACCAAGAGGTCATTGACCCCTATAAATGTGCAATCCCCGTTCAATTGAGGCAAAAACTTGCAAAGAGAAAAGGAAATAAATGGCATGCACACTAGATAGCTAAACAACTAAGTACCGGTTCACTGCGACTGCCAACGGATTTCATCAATATATTTGATGTTCCATCATCCAGCAGGATACGAACTTGAACACCAGCCGCAGAAGCAGCAGATGCAGCAGCTGCTGCAGCTTGTGCTGCTGCTGCAGCTGCCTCTTTGGCTTTCCTTGAGGAACCACCTTTAGGAACTACAGGAATTCTTGGGGCAGGTGCAGATTCTAATATGGCAAATCTATCACGACAAGTATCCCATGCCAGAAGTCTTGCAGTACCGGAATCAACAATAGACCAGTCACCAACTTTATAAATAGAAAAGTACGGAATATCTGGCCACACAATTGCAAGATACCTGCACCCAAATCCAGAAGAAAGTGAGCAGCCACAGTCAGTCAAGTACACAGAAGAAGCAAACACATGCAAGAATATTAAGTAATCTGCAGTTGACAGTCCATGCTAATGAGAATTAACAACATACAGGCATGAATCTGTTTATAATTAGAGTTGCCACTGTACATACAGAACAATGTATCCATTCCCTTTGTGTTCAGTCCACAGGAAACAATATATATATATATATATATATATATATATATATATATATAATGGGTTGCAAGTCGCAATGCATTGATAACATAGGAAAATTAAAATTCAACATAACTTACTTCCCAGAACTGCTGACAGAAAGAATTGAATATGAATCATTTTGAACTGGAGTACTTATGTGCTTCTTAATCTGCCTGACATGTAACAACTCTGATGATTCCCCCTTCAACCTTCCTGCTTCAGATAATGAGGCATTGTTCCCAAGCGATGGATTTCCAGTGGGTGATAACTGGAAGTTTAGTAGCTTCAGTTCCCTCTCAACCACGTAGACTGCTGAATGCTCCCTGCTCTCTGGAGGCGTTGGTAGCGGAGCTACAGGTGGAAGGGACCTGGCATCAAACTCACACATAATCACACCAACGTTGGTTCCAGTAGCAACAAGGTGAGGTTGTAATGGATGTGCAACCATGCAATATACCTGCAATAGCAACTTCTAAGGATCAGACCTATACAATCCGAAAGAAGATATCATCACCAAAATTTATGTGAAGCCCTAAAAGGAATTCCTTTCCAGAAGTATCCGACATGGTTTGATTTAGTAATTCAAGATGAATAACTCATCACCTTTCTCCACTATTCCCCCCCCCCCCCTCTCCAAACAACCATCCTTAATCAGCACATGAATACATAAACCACCCTAAAGTCCACATAGGTTTTTTTCTTTCTAATAACTTAGTAACAATTTGTGCATATTTACCAAAAAAAAAAAAAACAATTTGTGCATTATGGAAAAGAAACAGTAAAGTATATTTCAACATTTTCTGTAAGACTCTCCTTTCAACTTCAGGAGAATAGGTGACAGAACATAACAATGAGGTAGGCTCCCATAACTACAGAGTATGAGTTTAGACCGATATTCGTAATTTTAACATGACTTCAATCATCAAGCTTTGGATTTACACATCAGGCAAGTCAAATGGATGTTTACAACGCATATTAAATTAAGCTCATCTACTCCAAGAAATTATTGCCTAAAGGTTGAGACATTTCCCCTCGTGAGATTACGCTTAACCCACGGACATAATAAGTAGGTAGAGGCAAAGGATGACTATTCAATACATACTCTAAGTTTCTTGCTCGGCGCAAGTATTTGTGGTGGAACAAGTGAGGAAAGCTCACACAAGGGCCTTGTGAGAGCTGAATATGTGGGATGTTCAATGGCCCTGCAAAAGACAATGGATTTACTCTACCAAGTTAGTAGAATAAAGCATGTTACCTCTAATTATTTCATTTACTAACAAACTCTTACGCATAGAACAACCTCAGTTCTAGACATATTGCAATAATTATTTTGCAAAAGAAATGCTCACAATACCATCTGCTAGAAGACCAACAAAAGCCACTAAGGAAAAGAGATATGCGTACCATATGTGGGAATCTTTTACACAAGTCAATATATCAAGGTTTGGAGCCCGAGGATGGCACCAAGATGCAACACTGTGGCAAGCAAGTTTAGACACGGGTTTAATTCTTCGCAACTCCTAAAAAAGGGATGAGCTACAAGTCATCAATGTTATAAAATATCAAACAAAGAAATTTTCATCCATTACTGTAAATCAAGAGATCAAGTTCAACCTTGAAAGACATTGTGTCCCATATAGCTAGTGTTTTGTCTGCACCAATTGTTATAAGCTGCGGAGGTCCTCCACTCACTCTAGAAAGTTCAACAGCCACAACCCCACCATCATGTGCCTGAAAATGGAATCAATGACTCTCTGATTCAACCTACCAATACTAGCATCAGAAAAATTAAATGGGTTTTCAGTGAGGACTAATCTTCCATCGAGCATCAACAGGAGGAAAAGATGTGGAAGGCCAAGCAGACAGTAGACAAGAGATACCATAAAGAGCAAAAAATGATCAAACATTACCAGTTTCATTTTTTTTGCAACAAAATTGTCATGACAATACTATTAATGTGGCAGTTTCATGAAGTAAACTCAGTTACTGGATTTATACCATCCATAACTTGTTCCGTCTAAAAGTGTTAACAGTGCTGAATGATCTTCACTTTATGAGCAAAATTTAGTCAATTAAACTAATGCATCATTACAGGTATTGGTTCACGTATAGGAAGAGGAACCGAAAGATCACAATAAGAATAAGGAGAGCATAGCCGAAAATAGTACTTTCAAGCTCAGCTTTGGTACTAGTTCTCGAGAATCTTGACCATGATCTGCACTCCAAAGAACAAGTAAACCATCACTGGCACCGGATACCAGAAGTGCCTACAATAAATACAGGAAGTAAACATTAGAAAGCACACAAGTTGGAAAACTAAGAAACCATGCATGAGCTACTGTGGATAAACTTGCTTGACTGCACCAGCAATAAATGGCAACATAAACAAACTTGACAACAAGAACCAGTTGCACTAAAACAATGTCAGAAGCTAATCCTCCAGAGCACAAGTTAAAATTGACAAAGCAAGTTTCACTAGGTATACTGCTGGAAGTCTGTGTACATTTATGAATGCACATATCGAGGAGAATCGATAACCTAAGAGAAAGACAAGATTTGGAAAGTAGTTCAACAACTCAATGGATTAAGATGAATGTAGGATAACAATGATAACAAAAGGATGCATATTTACTTCAACAATAAATGTAGATATTCTAACTGAACCCTGTCACATAAAATTGCCCATCAGTTGCTTTGATAACGAAGCAAAAACTTGAATTTGGATCACTGTCACCATTGCTAACCGCTTACAATAAAAGAATCAACAATGGTGCTAGTGTTGAAGGAGTCGCATAAGTTGAAATCCAATAACGAATTGACCACGTTAGAAGCAGTCACTTTTCTCCTTCAACTACCTGCCTCAACCACTCATACCACCTTCACTTAATATACAAAAGTTCATATACTGCCTACCTTTCCTATTAGTCCCGCTTTTAGTTCCATCTTCAGTCTTATCATATTCTTACATTATTGTCAAAACAAGTTGTGCCACAACATAGATTTTTGAGTTGCTGGTTTATTATACCGTTCCAGAGGAGGTGACAGTCACAAGTAGAGTATTGTAGGATACCACAACATTATGAGTTAATACTCACACCTTTTAGACATAAAAACTCATTCCATCAATTTGTGCATAACATAAACAATCGCAACCAAAGAACAAAACAATTAGAGCTAGATAAAACCGAGTTATGAAAATATACCTCACCAGAAGAAGCCAAGAAGGTCATTAGACAAGCAATTGATCCTTTATGACCGCCAGTGTATCTCCTTACAAGCTGCAGACAATTAAACATCCTCAAAATGCAAGTTCAGCATTAAATTCAGATCACAAAATTCACAAGGGCCAAACCTTCCATGTTATCATTGAAAGCACTCTAATGACACCATCTGATCCACCAAAAGCAACAAGTGGACCATCTCCAGCTGCAGATCTGGCCAGGAACTCCATACTGCGTCAAGTGGGGAAAAAGGGCAACAGAGATACCAGCACATATCAGCATTAAAAGACGAAGAACAGCCAATGGTGAGTAATCCATTGGTAAGAAAAGAAAAAAACTAGTATAAGAGAAGATTGAGTAACTTCTTGTAAATGCAGATTTCCAACAACTAATATAAACATTAATTCCAACTATTAAAAGATAGGAAACTGATTGGAGCCTAAAAAACAATAATAAAAAGAAGAATATGAATTATATCGCAGCGAACAAATGACGATTGACATCAATATGAAGAAGTTATTCAGAACTTCTGTAACAAAACTTGACTAAATAATTTGTGGCGACTAACAGCTCAACACCTACTAATATCTTTTGGAAACCCGAACAGCCTCCAAATTAAGCAAACCCAAGCCTGGAAGGCCTCTATTTTCTGGCCAACCTCAATCGCGAACTGAGTTATTTGAGTTGGATTGTAATTGAAAATGAAAAACAGTTATATCTACAGTACAAAATATGTACCTGCATGACCAATGAGTTGAGCCAAGGACACTATAACAGAGAGAAATTTCCTTGACTAATTTATCTTTTAAATTAACAGTGGTTCTGCTACTACCATAGTGACCTTATGCCTCAAGCTTGACAACTAGATAATATACTAAAAAGAACCAGAACTAATCACCTAAGTGTTAGCTGTACTCACTCAGTCTGAAAAGAAAAATAAATAACATAAAAGAGAGGCACCTCCAGTAGTGTACCCTTAAATAATTGAATTCAAGGCACTCAAAAAAAAAAAAATTAGCTTCTTCAAATACCAGAAAACAAAAAGCTATAAGTAGCTCTCAAACTATAAAATTCTCCCTTCAAGCAAAGAATTGCCATTAAATCGAAATTATGCTATGTGCACAAGTAAGGACTTGCCAGAGTAGGGATCTATTGTCAAGTTCTTGCTTGGGTACATCTCGGCCTCGCATTGTCACCAAGTCCAGAAAAATAGCTTTGTTTTCACAACAAATGACAAGAAAATGACGCCCTTTGGTTGATGGCGCTGGAGAAGTAAATGCTGAGGTGACATTGCTAACAGCTGATGGAGCTTCTGCAGCTGCAGATCGGTTACGCCACAGCTGCCAATAGCGTACATCATCATCATAAAAGTTCACCTGCTTAACACTTGAGTAACAATGTGCAAAATAATTCAGTTTCTTGACTTAATGGATCAGAAATCAGTAAACAAAGGAAACAGAAATTCATATAGCAAGAGCAATTACCTTCCTCCCCGAATGGCCTCAGTTGGTTTACCCTTAGACTCTACAAGAAACAAGGGAATCATTAATGCAGAAGTTCACTTACAGAAGAACACCTACCCATTGGTTTGCAGGAAAAAAATAAGCTGCGAAAGTGTCTGGATAATTAAAAAAGTCATGCTTGCATGCTTTAAGTTAACTTCTTCTCATGAGTTTACTAGATTTGTAGATACGTTTTGCTATCAGAATCAATGCGCAATACTTCAAAGTTTCAATAGATATAGCCAGAAAAATTAATTGACACGGACTTAGTCAATTCATCAAATCATTTGCAGATTCAATGTGATCAGACAATTCCTGCCGCCTCTAAGCTGCGACAAAATTTCCACATAGCATCCAAATCGATGCCCATACAACCAATGCCATCTGCTGCAACTAAAACGGGCTTCTATCAACACTCACTTATATGTGTTTTCATCAGAATCTAATTAAACTCTATGCACCTGATTCGCCTTCGGCAAGCTTCTCCAACTTAGCACCAACCAAACGCCTCTCATCGACACCACCGGCCTTCAGCTCATAAATCACCTAAAAACCAGAAGAACCCACGATCATCATCGCATCGAAACAGTCGACTAGACCGCTCCAAAGAGCCAGTGCACGCATAACACGCAGCATCAAAGGACCCGAAATGCGCAATGAACTGACCTGACGATGCTCCCAATTCCAGACGGAGACGAAGTCCGACGCGTCCGCGGTGACGAGCCATGGATGCGTCGGATGCAGCTGAATCTTCACGATCTTGTCGCCGCTCGGCCGAAACGCTCTCAGCCGCAGCATTTCGGAACGAAGAAGAGGCGAAACACGCTTCCCCCTAGGCTAACCAAAACCGGATTTCGATCTAGCAATGAAACTGAGAACGAATCGAAGCAAAAACGAGAGATCTACAATGCAAATTTGAGAGAGGTCGCAAGATCTTCTGCATCGATCACACTGCTGAATCGGAAAATAGTCGTCTTCGCCCGCTGCAGCCTTTGCCGATCTGTACCGAAGCTTTGAGATGGGCCGAATGAGCCCATTCACCAATGGGCCTATAATTCTTAGTTTGCTTTTCTTAAGAATGGGCCTACAGTTGTGACATTTTTCAAAAAAATTGACTCGCTCGATTTCCCAGTTCTTTTTTCCTAAGAAGGAAATGAAAAAAAAAAGGCCGTCACTCTTCCTAGAGGAGGACAGTATCGTAAAAAATAGTTATTTAACTATAACATAATAGAGTTTTAATAGTTGTTACACCATTTGGTTTTATAAATATATATGTGATAAAGCAGAATAGTATTGGAATTACCCTTACAACCGGAACTAGAGGGAATATAATAGTAAAAGTCAAATAAGATTCATCAGTTTAATACCCCCAATTAGATAATGAAGATAGGTTGATGAACTTGACGTCATATTAGACGATCATATTCAAAAGGATATTTCATCTACTAATTCTAAACTCTCCATCTTAATCATGTATTATGCACAAATATCGGCTTGATTTGACCAGCTTTATTTTAAACTTTAGCCCGCTGTACATAAATAGTTAAATAGCGTGAAATCCCCCAACACATGATCAAATGACTCATATGAAATGGCTTTACCAAGATTAGGACTGCCTAATTACCGTACCTCGATGGGCTTCACTATGATGCAAAAGAAGCTTACAAGGGCGTGCTTATTTTCCAGAAACAAATGATGTTGAAAATGTTTTTGTTGGTAAAAATAATCACTTGTATTATTTACAAAATTTGTCCGCAAAATTATTTTTAATACAAATTGTTATTGAAATTATTTTAAGCGCCAAAGACAATTATCATTAAAACAACATTTTATAAATCATTTATTTTTGCGAAATAAACAGGGCTTGAATAATTGAGATTTAGTGGCGGTTTAGAACTACCGAACATGCTGAATCTTCGATTTGTTTTGATAATTGTCGCATATAAGTTGGGTTTCAGCCGATTCTTTTGGTTGAATTGCAAAAGGAACTGAAAGGTTCAGTGATTCGACGAATGAAACAAAGTTCAGCCACCTGATCAAGAATTCTCTTATACTAAGTAAGAAAGACCAATAGCACTTCAAAGTTCGGGATATGAAGAAGCCGGGGGCCAAAGCGGGTTAGAAACCTAGCATAAGAACAAAGACGATCCACGGAATCATGCAGCGTAAAACCTAAGCCATCCCATGATCTTCAGTCCCGACCCAAGAAAACATGTAAGAATCTTATACCTTATTTTTCACTATAAAGAGCCTTTTTTATACTTGCACTCTCCTTGCTCATCATGTCTTGCCTGAGACTGAGGCTTCCACCTCCCAAGAAGGCGTGGAAGATTCTCACCTCCAAGCTTTGGAGGAAGCTCCCGAAGCTCCACAGGCCAAGACCCGTATACAAATTTCTCAAAACTGAAGTTCTCACCACTGTTTCTTCTTCAGCAGCCAATGGGGCTGTCTTTGTTGTGAAGCAACCCCGTCGACAGCATAGACAGAGACCTCAGCGCATCCAAGTGTCGAGCGTTTTCAAAGTTCGACATCACGGGTTCAAGAAGCAGCAGGCACATGTGTTTGTCAATGAGCCATTCAAGGAACCTCTGAAAGGGATCATAGAGCATCATTGCCCAGAGACTCTTGTTGTAAAGTATATGCCGAGTTCTAAGAGCATCATTGCTACTGTTGACTGCTCTGCTCCGGAGGCAGGAAAGATCGATGAGGATCACGACGAAGGCGGCGCAAAGACATGTGAGGTGGACGACATGTGGGAGTCGGTAGGGCTGGCATCACCGCTGACTCGCATGTAGGATTGATGAGAGAGCCGAGGAGTTCATCTCCAAGTTCCGAGTTGAAATGAAGCGTTAGGAGATGGTGGCACGGCCTCAATCATGTGAGAAAATCTCCAAACGAATTGGAGCACGGACCTCGAAACGCATCGCCTCTTTCTTTTTACTCAAAATTTGATACCTCTTCTGTTTGGAGTCACCGATGGACTTCGGAACAATAGGCTATTCAAAAGACGAAGGGAACATTCTTTCTCCTTATGTATAGTGGAGACAATTCTATGATCTCTAAGTCGATTTGGCGGCAGAGATAGTAGCCAATGTTAGAAAAAATCGCTCTGTCCTAATGCTACGAATTGGAGACATCACTTATCAAGGTACAACAAAATGCCACCCAAAATTACACAGATAAATCTAACAAGGTATGAAATTAGGCAGCATCCCCGTATAGCAAAACAAAGGAGTGCACCTAAACAAGACTTTACAGAATACATCGCCTTCCTTATGTCATTAAATAAACTAAACAACCAAAAAGCATAAGAATTCCCTAATATTCGGGTTTGCATTCATCTTCACAATTGCCAAAAAATTAGAATTGCCAACAGATGCCACGAGGCTGGATTAGAGGAACACTAGCATATGGTTATTTTGAGGCACCGACAAAGATCACATAACATTCATACTATATGTGTTACAAGTACACACCAGCTGACCATTACATGATATTTATCCACCTAGCTCAGAAATGCTTCCATTGGATCATCATGGTGTATCTTCTTCATCCGATATGCCTCCATCTACTCAGCAGTAACCTTCAAGTAATAGGTAATAATAGCGACACACAAGCCATCAAAAATATTAAAAGAGTGGAATTCAATATAGGCATGGCTAGTGTGGGCCGAGTTGGGTCCGGCCCGTAATGAGAAGGCTTGGCTGGAAACTCTATGAATAGCGCTCAAGTCCCTCCTCTAGCCCTAACGAAATTATGAAAACTCTCAGAACTCTACATACACTTCGTATAAGGTGCGCATAAGGTTATGAGCGCAGCGAAGGACAGTCTTATTGAGCCAGTGATTCAGAGGGTCATATAGGAGAAGATCTTGAGCTGGTGTTTGTCGTATTCCGCAATAAGAACGATGGATTCCAAATCAAGTAACGTCAACTCTCCTCGATTGTATGTTTCTAAATACTAGCTATGACGATCCTAGGGAAGCCGTTGTTGCGGCATACAGGTGGTATCAGAGCCGCTATAGTTCAGGTTTAGAACGTATGCATTTCGTGGAATTTCGGAAATTTTGGTTCGGTGAAAGTTGAATTTTATTGTATAAACGGATTATTCTTGTCAATACGAGCATTTTGAGTCGCGGTGGGCCATCGAAGGAGGCCGGATGGCGGCGTACGCGCCACACGCACGATGGAGGCGGTGGAACGCGCCGCTCACGCGCGGAGCGTGCACGCCACGCGCCCACCGCGCGCTGCATGCATGCCACGCGTGCGCCACACGTGTGACTCGGGCGAGGCGGTTCGGGCGATGGGGCGGTTCGCCTGATCCACTAACTAACACGACCTGTCCGTTCACCTGACCCGACCTTGACCCGTTGATCAAAACGACCTGGATTGTTGACTGACCTAACTCAGGTCCGGATCATTGACCTGACCTGGGTTTGACCCGATGACCTAACCCGGACAGTTGATTGAACTGGATTCCGGTTCGACCGGGCCAATCCGAACCGGTTTTCCGGTTCAACCGGATTAGACCAAACCGGTCTGATCGAAATTGAACCAGTTTACCGGTCAGACCGCATCCACGACTTCCGGAGGCTCGTTAGGGCTCATCGGACCTCCAATTGAGGCGTGGTTTGCGGCGTTGTGCTCGTATGAATGTGATCTATATTGTGGTATATTTATTTTGCATTTTTGATGCTTTTAGAGATATGAAAATGCATATGGAACCTTGTGTACTTGTTTGTTTTGGGTTGTTTTGGCATTTTCTCCTATATTTCTATATGGTTTCTTGAAGTACAGATATAAGCTCGCATGTATATGATCATGTATGGATATGTAGAGCATGATTTATTGATTGCATGTATAAGGTTTAACATGTATCAATGAACTGAGCAATGTAATTAGCATGTCATATGATTTTAGTGACAATTGCACCTGTCTTCAAGTCTGAAATCTATGCATATGGGAAATATGAGACATAAAGTTTATATCCCTGGTATGAGAGAGTTTCGAGAATTTAATTAGGGAGTGACCGCCAAAGTGGCACACCTGATTGGATTTGAGAAATATCAGTCTCGTATTGTGGTGGGATGTCTCATGTTCTAATGTGTCGTCATACTCTCAAAGGAGGTGATTACATATTGGTTCATGGAGGGATACATGTACAACATATGGTTGAGGAGTGACTGGTCCTAGTGGTTCAGATACCCAAAGATGATGAATTTACGAAGATCAGAGTATATTCTCATGGCCGTTGGCATGTTGAGAGTATGCAATTGCATGTCATGTATTCAGCCGAAAGGTGTTTATATGATGATGCATGTAGCTCTCAGGATGTGTGACTTATAAGATTTCAAGTTACACTAGGGGTGAGCAAGTGGAACCGCCCGCCCGGAACCAGTTCCCGGTTCCACAAAAAATGGAACCGGGAAATTCGGTCCGGTTCCCGGTTCCGGGGGTAGAACCACCCGCCCAGAACCGGAACCGGTACTGTTCAAAAAAAATCTTAAATTTATATTTGTGAGTTTGTGAAGTTTGTACACGAGTTTTTGCATTTTCTATTATGTATTTTAGTCTTGATGTGCATTTTTGGACACGTCCAAATTTCTGGACGTAGTGCACGTCCAGAAACTTGGACGTCCAGGTTGGACGTCACTGGACGTCCACGTCCAGCAGTGGACGTCCAGTGACGTCCATCCAGTTCTGGGCGTCCAAATTGGACGTCCACTGGACGCTCAGAACTGGGCGTCCAAACTGGACGTCCAGTGACGTCCAGTGACGTCCAGTAGTGGACCGTGGACGAGTGGACGAATGCGACGAGCGGACCGTGGACGACATGCAATTATTTTCTGTTTTAGAATTTTGTTTTCGCGTTAATTGGAACCGGGAATTGCCCGGGAACTGGACCGGACCGGCAAGAACCGGACCGGAACCGCCCAATCTTGTTCGGTCCGGTTCCCGGTTCTCCATAATAGGGAACCAGTTCCACCGGTCCGGTTCCCGGTTCCTAGGGGAACCGGAACCGCCCGGGAACTGATCACCCCTAAGTTACACAGTCCTCACATTGTGCTGATTATTTTTCATTGCTTGTTATTCAGTTACATTCTCTATGAACGACAACTCTATAACGATTGAGGTTCTTACTGGTTCTAATTTCAAGAAATGAAAGGAGGATTTTCTGTTTGGTATGGAGTTGGCAGATGTTCATATTGCTCCTTATATGGATAAACCAGCAAAATTGACTGCTGACAGTACAGAACCCCAAAAGGCACACCTTTTGGCCTGGGAAAAGAGTAATAGGATTTGCTTGTTATCTATGAAGTGATCCATTTAGGAACACTTGAAAAGTGGTCTGCCAGCTGATTGTACTACTAAATAAATGATGGAAGCCTTGGAAGTTAGGAATCGTGTCTCACCTAATGTCGAGATTGGGACACATCTGCAAGGACTCTTCAATATGAGGTATGATGAATCTGGAGGAGTTAGGGATTACGTCCTTAGGATGGTAGACTTACAGACCAAACTCAGAGCTCTCAATGTTTCTATTCCTGATGCATGCATTGTCCATCAAGCCCTAAACACTCTCCTACCTGATTTTGGTATCATCAAAACCAATTACAGTTCCCAAGATGAAACTTGGTCAGTCAATGACCTAATTGCTAGGGTTGTAGTAGAGGAAGAGAAACTAAAGAAAGAAAAGAGGCATTTGGCCCTATATGTCTCTGGTTTAGCAATAAGAAGGACAAGATATTCAAAAGTTGTATTCGTAAAGGAACTCACCAAGCCACTGGTTATTCTGACAACTCGGGTCCTAATAAAGCATCCTCTTCTAAGGATGGTGGCCTCTGCTTCTTTTGCAAAAAGAAGGGTCACATAAAGAAGAACTGCAATAAATATAAAGCTTGGTTGTCTAAACGTGAACATTCAGGTATTGATTCTTTGGCATTGGTTTGTGAATCCAATCTATCTAAAGCTCCATTCAGTTCATGGTGGCTAGATAGCGGTGCAACTAATCATATTGCGTTTACTATACATGGATTCATAAACTGGAGGAAGCCAAATTAGGATGAATCAAAACTCACTGTGAGAAACAACAATAAAGTCGACGTCGTGTTCGTGGGAGATGTCATTTTAATACTAGATTCTGGTTTTAAAGTGATGTTAAGGAACACATTTTATGTACCTTCTTTTAGACGAAACTTAGTTTCCGTATCATGTTTGGTTACTCTTTTGAGTTAAGGAACAATGGTATTACTATGTTTTTTTAATTCAAATAAGGTTGGGTGCTGCGATATGTCCAATGGATTGTACAGATTATGTTTAGCTCCCACGGATATGTTTGTCGCTTATACAGCTGAAAAGGTTACTCCCAAAATACTTCTACCTAAGGAATAGTCTTACGCATTGTGGCATAAACGTTTGGGTCATATCTCTAGGGAAAGAGTGGATAGGTTGATAAAGGCTGACATCCTACATTCTCTTAAAAGTGACCTGGAGACTTGCGTAGACTGCTGTAGAGGCAAGATGACTAAAATAAAGAAAAAAACTGCAGTCCACAGTTCTAACCTCTTGGAGGTCATAGCAACCTTGTGTAAAAAATTTTGTTTCATCACATTTATCGATGACAGTTACCGATATGGTTATCTGTACTTGATTAATGATAAATCTGAATCTCTTGATAAGTTCAAGATTTTTCGGACTGAAATCGAGAAACAACTGGAAAAAGTCATAAAGGTTGTTAGATTAGACCGAGGTGGGGAGCATGACGATGCTGGATAGCTTAAAGGGCCATTTGCCAAATACTTAGAGGATTATGGGATAGTAGCTTGGTTTACTATGCCTGAAAGTCCTAAACAGAATGGTGTGGCCGAAAGGTGCAATCGCACTCTCATGGAAATGGTGAGGAGTATGACTAGTAGAACTAATTTGCCTGATTTTTTTTATGGGGTGAAGCTTTGAAAACAGCTCTTTATATTCTAAACCGAATTCCTACCAAAGCTGTTCCATTGACTCCTTTCGAATTGTGGACTGGACGTAAACCTAGCTTGAATCATCTTAAGGTTTGGGTTGTCCTGCAGAAGTGAGGTTGTATAATCCAACATTAAGCAAGTTGAACTCCAGAACTACTCGGTGTTACTTTGTGTCTTATCCAGATCATTCGAAGGGATATCGATTTTATAATCCCAACGAAGGTACAAGAATTGTGGAATCATAGACGGCTAAGTTTTTGGAACTCGATGTAGCTGAGGAAGGTAGCTGCTCACAGACTACTGAGGATATCAGTCATGTAGGAACAGCTGTGTCCTTTTCTCTACCTGTACAGATAATTATGGAGTCTCCAATGCCACAAGTTGAGCCTGTTGAGGTTCAGGATCCTGTTGTTGAAACGGTTCCTGATGAAGTTCCTCAAACCTCTCAGACTCAAGATGAGGTTATGATAGCTCCACTCAGGAGGTCTAGTAGAGAAATACGACCAGCCATTCCACCGGATTATATAGTATATCTAGGAGAGCATGACTACAATATCGGCTGTGTGGTTGATCTAGTGACTTATACAGATGCCGTTTCTTGTCCTCAGTCAGATCTGTGGTTAGATGCAATGAAAGACGCGATGTAGTCTATGAAACATAATGATATATGGGATCTTGTTGAACTGCCTAAATGATACAAGTCCATCGGTTGCAAGTGGGTGTATAAGACTAAAAGGGATTCCAAGGGAAAGATTGAGAAGTTTAAAGCCAGACTGATAGCCAAGGGTTTCACTCAGGTAGATGGAGTAGACTATGAAGCAACGTTTTCTCTAGTCTCTTCTAAGGATGCTCGTAGAGTGATATTGTCATTAGTAACTCATTTTGATATGCAGTTACACCGGATGGATGTTAAAACTGCCTTTCTAAATAGAAATATTGATGAGGAGGTCTATATGGTACAACCTGAAGGTTTTGCAACTGATGATCCAGATCTATTTATGACCTTAAGCAAGCTTCCAGACAATGATATCTAAAGTTTCATAATGTTGTCACTTCATTCGGATTTGTTGAGAACGGAGTAGATCAGTGTATATACTACAAGGTCAATGTGAGGAAATTTATTTTTCTCATACTTTATGTCGATGATATCTTGCTTGCGAGTAGTAAGCTTGGATTACTGTATGAGACGAAGCAGATACTATCAAGTAATTTTGACATGAAGGACCTTGGTGAGACATCTTTTGTCCTAGGCATTGAGATCCTTAGGGATCGTTCTAACCGTGTATTGGGTTTATCTCAGAGGGCATATGTGGATCGTATTTTGAAAAGATTCGGTATGCAGCACTGCAAGCCAGGAATTACTCCTGTCTCTAAAGGTGACAAACTGAGTAAGTGACAGTGCCCTCATACAGCTATTGAGAAAGCCCAAATGAAGAATGTGCCTTATGTCAGTGCACTTGGAAGCATCATGTATGCTCAAGTTTGCACTAGACCAGATATTGCTTTTGCAACTGGACTTCTGGGCAGATATCAGTCAAATCCAAGACACGATCACTGGATTGCTGCCAAGAAAGTTTTAAGGTACTTAAAGAGGACAAGAGATTATAAGACATGTTCAGGACCTACAGTTAGTAGGGTACATAGGTTCAGACTTTGTTGGCTGTCAGGATGAATCGAAGTGTACATCAAGTTATATTTTCAAGTTAGCATGAGGTGCAGTATCATGAAAAAGCCAAAAACAGCAGAATATGTTGTCCGCTACCATGCAAGCAGAGTTTGTAGCATGCTTTTGGGCTGCTACTCAAGCTATTTAGCTCCGGAACCTCATTAGGGAGTTGGTCATATTTGATTTTGTGGATGCACCCATACAGTTGTATTGTGACAATGATGATGCAATGTCGTTTATCAACAATAACAGAAGTCTCAAGGGGTGTAAACACATGGAGGTCAAGTATTTGACCGTAAATGAAATGGCTGAGAATCGTGATATTAAAGTAGAGCACATTTACACAGAAGATATGGTTGCGGATCTACTAACTAAAGGCCTTCGCCCCTGTGTATTTGAACGACATGTCATTAGCATAAGCTTAGGAGCATCATGGGATACTATTGTTTAGTGAGAGCTGCTTTTTATCTAATAAAGTTTACATCTATGTTTGTTACATTTTGTAATATTTTAATATGTATCAACTTTTACATTCAATAAAGTGTTTCTGGATATGTTATTGAATACATATATATGGCAAAATCTCGAGATACTGTGTAAATCTTGAGTAAAGGCTAGAGGCTCTCAGTTATTAGCCTTAAAGATATGTCTTGTTACACATAAAGAAAAGTTAACTATAAAGTAAGACATATACAGGTTCATTGGAACCATAAAGACATATGTAGGTTCGTGGAGCCAAAAAGAACATATGTGGGCTCGTTGGAACCATAAATATATTCTTTTGTGGCATATCAGGTTTCGTGACACATAAGGAGAGAGAATAGTGACTAACAAAGGGGATGACACATAGAGTATCTCTTATAGAGGTGTTATCCATTTGCCACACTACCATATTGAATCCATATCAGTAGAGTTAAAAACATTTGTAACCATGGAAGGCTCGGCGTTGTGTCAATACAGTTACCGCCATGATTCGGTGTTTGAGACTCTATGAGATCGGATTGACTATTAAGAATAATCCCAAGACCAACATAAAGGTGCGCACAGATAGTACAATTTCAATTAATATATGCCCAAGTGGAAGAATGTAAGAGTTTTTCTAATGTGGGCTTCTATTAATTGAGATTGTAACTGTGCTTGGTTTAATAAGGATGGATATAAGAATTCTTAATCAGTCTAATATGGGCCTGGCTAGTGTGGGCCGAGTTGGGTCCGGCCCGTAATTAGAGGGCCTGGCTGGAAACTCTATAAATAGCGCTCAAGTCCCTTCTCTAACCCTAACGAAATTCTAAAAATTCTCAAAACTCCACATACACTTCGCATAAGGTACGCATAAGGTTACGAGTGCAGCGAAGGGTAGTCTCATTGAGCCAATGATTCATAGGGTCATAGAGGAGAAGATCTTGAGCTGGTGCTCGTCGTATTCCGCAACAAGAACGATAGATTCCAAATCAAGTATGTAGCGTCAACTCTCCTTGATTGTATATTTTAAATACTAGGATGGCGATCCTAGGGAAGCCGTTGTCGCGGCATACACAAAGATCGAACCTTTATTGAAGAATATGATCAGTATATTCAAAGAATCGAACAATCAGTATAGAAATCTATGGTGTTCCCCAGATTTACAAAACCCATAACAAAAAAGATGGGAGAATCTTCGACACAGAGAACCCTTTGGAGGAACGCTGCTGTACAATGCCGTTTTGAGAAAAGGAAGAAGACACCTTAATCTTCATATTCACAGGAGGAATTCAAAGTCTTCAAGTGCAGCGAAGTCGTTGGGAATATAGCCCTATAGATCGGACTGCATGGCCTCTGCTCCCCAGTTTCCACCGGTCGTGTCCTCCAGTGAGGTTACCAAACCACAGCCGTCGCCGTCGAGATTAAGGAAATCATCCGGGTTGAACCCATGATCTGCAAGATCGGAGAGCGCGGATGTGGGCTCAACTGTTAAGTCTCCACCACCGGTGACCAAGTCCTCCAACGAAGGCAAGCAAGCTTCGCCATCCGACAACAGAGCCGAGAGTGCCGGACAACGATCTTTAAAGCTCTCAAAAATAGAATCTATCTTTGGCTCGACTGTTAAATCTCCACCACCGGCGGCCAAGTCCTCCAATGAAGGCAAGCAAGCGTCGTCGTCCGACAACAGAGCAGAGAGCGTCGGGCATCGATCTTTAAAGCTGTCAAAAATCGAATCTATCTCTTCGTCGCTCAATCTGTGAGAATCGTGTCTTGAGAATCAGCCTCCAAAGTCATCAGTTTTTCCTGCGCATAATCACAGACGGCTTCATACCTCTGGATTCAAGACTCGAGCTCCTCTTCGGTTTCGCAATCGTCCAATTCTGCGCCAACCAATTCCACCCACTCCGTCAGGCCGATTGGCGGCATCGTGTCATTGTCACGGTCGCGGCACCAAAAAAACAGGGTTTGCTGGCGGGTGAGAAGACGACCACCTCCACACAAGCGCCACAGAGGCGGCTGACCTCATATGCTTTGTTGAACAGGCCCTTGCGCCTCTTTGAGTAAGTCACGAGCCGGGCAGCCGAGATGGTGATCTCCACTATCTCCGTTCGCTGGCGTTTACCCATCAATGCTGGCAAGAATCGTCGTGCGTGTTTCTGGGTTTGAAAAGAGAGAGAGAGAGAGAGAGAGAGAGAGAGAGAGAGAGAGAGAGAGAGAGAGAGAGAGAGAGAGAGAGAGAGAGAGAGAGAGAGAGAGTGGGTGTGGAGTGAGGAACTGCGGAGGAGAGACGATGAGGAGTACGCGGTTTGCATTTGAAATCGGCAACGCCCTAGTACGCAGTTTGCATTTATAATTGGCGACGCTCCGGTCCGGCATGCGAAGGACGATGGGGTTTGGGCCGGCAGTTCTCGCAGCCACTGGCTCTGTCTTCATGTTGGCGAAGTCCATTGTGGAACACATGGAAAGGAAAGCTGGTTGAAAATTTTAAAAATAAAAAGCAAGCGAAGCTAAAAGCCAAACTTTTAGTGTTCTTAAATAAAATATTAAAATGTATAAATGAAATTATGATATAATTAAATTATATTCGTATAATTAAGTTATATTGGTATGATGTTTTTTTTAACTTTAGTAAAAAAAGATAATGAAAAGTTCAACTCCCTTCCATATATCAAAAAAGAACATTGCTTCATTCTGTCAATTTTAAATTTAAAATTTTGACATGTAACTTATTTTATCCACGAGACAAAGTGTAGTAAGAAAAGTAAATCGATTATGTTACAACATATCCACACAAAAGATGCAAATAACCCGATGAAATTGTTTTTCACAAACTAAAAAAAAAAAAGATGGGAGTTTGTTAAAGATGCATTCGTGGTGGAAAATAAATTATTTTGGAAATTTTTTCTTAAAATGGATATCGTGTGGTTAAGAAATTAGACATAATGCAAAGTATTTTCATTACCAATGCAATTTTTAAATCATAAATTTGTGTTGCTACGAAAATATATCTACCGATTAATAAAAAAGGTCAAATTCATGCAAAATATTATTTTTACAGAATATCGATTTTTCTTTATACAAACACCATTGAGTTTATAGTCCCCAAAGAATGATTATATATGATAAAATATCCAGCCTCTCATCGCTCCACTTCATGACAGATCTACCGATTCATTATCTTGTATTCACTGAGTATATGTTGATTTCTAATCGAAAGAGACCGTAACTTAGCAATTCTTCCCAAACGAAATGATTGAAACCCAAAAACGATATTTACTTGTAATTCATAAATTGCAGAAATACTAATATTTTTTTTTGTCGAAGAAATACTAATAATTGAATATACATTTTTTTTTATGCTCATAAATCTCTAGCCGTCTCTTACCCATTCTCAGTTTAGAGAGGGAAGAGAGAGAGAGAGAGAGAGAGAGAGAGAGAGAGAGAGAGGGGCGTGGGGGAGAAGAGAGTTGGCTGACGAGGGAGAGTTCAACCTCGGGTGGCGTTCAAATTGAAAGGCACATGTTGAAAAGCGCGCGCACGTGTTCACCAACGCACGTGCGGTTGAGATGAAAATAAAGATTGAGAAGGAAGAAATCGATCTTTTAATTATATTGTGCATTTTTTGTTTAAAAAACAAAAAATTAACAAATTTTTTATTATGCTTTCTCATCTAAAATCCATTCTTAGTCTTTTTTTATATCCCGAGAACAGAAATATTAAAGACATTTTTTAAATAGGTTTCTCGTCCCGAATGGGAACCGTTACCAAACGCACCCAAAGTGTATCGCGACTTCATCTTGGATTGCAAAAATCAGATGAGCTAAAAGAAAACTAGTGAAACTTTCATTCACTAAAAAAAAAAAAAAGAAGCCGTCCCTATAGGGCGAAGCCGAGCCACGCTTGAGCATTCTTAAATAAAATATATAAATGTGGGGATGAAATTGTGATATATTGTTGAGTTATATTCAAATGAGTCGAAAAATTCCAATCTTTATATCTCTCTTTTATAATCATAACATTTCAATTATAGTAAAATAATAATAATAATAATAAAAAGCCCAACTTCCCTCCATGAATTTGAGATCTACGCATTCATGAGACAAAGTGTGGCGGAGAAAATAAATTCATTATGGTGTTCCAGCAACCAATTGAATTGTTTTTTCACAACAGATGCAAAAAATTAGATGGATGCGAAATATTTTCATTGTCCATGCAATTGTTAAATCATAGATTTGTCGTTGTTAATGGACACATATCCGCCGACTAATTTTTTTGAACAACGCAACAAATATGAAATCTATGAGAATATTTTTATAAACCATTCGCTTTTCATTGTTCAGACGCGCTCTAAGTATATATGATGTCCCATTGCTCTACTCGATGGCAAATTGATGATTCATCATATCGTACTAGCTCTGTTTCTTTCACGACTATACACTGCTTTCCAATTGAAAGGAATCGAAACCTAATAATGTTTTTCAAGTGAAACGATTATAACTCGAGATTGATATTTACTTGTAGTTCACAATATTTTAGAAATACTAACCACTGAAAAATGGAAAATCCATATTTTCATATTTGCCAAGCTGTCTATTCATGCATGTGACCACTGTACTTGTCATGCCCTGATCACTCCTGAGAATTATTCATTTTTACGTTTTAATAACCTAACTACCTCATTTTAAACTTTCATATGTAAATATATTAACATATTCTTCCGTCCCAATAGTATTGATATCTCTACTTTCGTAAGACATGGTTAATTATAATATTACCACCAACCATACACAACTTCACCTTATAAACAAACACATGGCAGTCAATGACACAAGATAATATTTACATAGCTACCACACCGGACATACCGCCTAGAGTGACACCTCTTAGGCCTTTCCAGTTCACAACAATCGACCCCACACCAGAACAAACCAAACAACAGCCCTTCGACTAGTCAAAATTTTTACAACCAAAACAATCGAGAGGGTAGGGAGAGTAGTACTACTATTCACATAAGGATGAGCCCCAAACCCCTACACTAAGGGTCAACTACACTACCTCACGTCGGATCTCCGAACCCTTGCCCAGGGTTATGGTAAAAGACCTGACCCTCTGGTTCCTCATGGTGGTCAGCGTAAAACACCAGTGGTCCTCCCGTTTCTCCTTCGTAACAGCACCAGTACTCGTGACCTATCCAATGTCTCAGCCTAGGATTTCAGTCCCACGACATCCTACAGTGCTTTTCTATCACCCTCCCTATATCCATCTCAATTCTAGTGACAGTCCACCTAGAGTCCTTAGGTCTAGTTCTGTTCATCTCCTCTAAGAGCTCTTCCTCAAATTCGCGGGAAACTTCTTGCACAAACCATTCCAGATCCCTCTCTGTCATGTTCCCTTCCATGAACCGTCTCATTACTGGACTAAGGTTCTCTTTCTCCATTGTGGGATTCAACCCCGGCTCTCTATCCATGACTTGTTCCTGAAATGGTTTACAGGCAGTGAGATTTATGACTCTTAATGATATATTTTGTTTTACCCATGGTGATAAGGGGGGTTACACCCCAATTGATATACTAAACTCTAATTAGACTCTAATCCCATATTATCTCCTTTTCTTCCCATCATCCATTAGAGCTTTTAGCTATTGACACCTCCCCCCCCCCCCCCTCTTTCCTTGATTTCCTTTCCCTGCAAGATTTGGTTAGACATTGATTCTAGTAATGTAAACAACCTTTGAAGATCAGTCATTTACTTATTTATCACCTTTCAATCAACAATCAGGCTAGTCTGCCCTTACAAAATAAATTACCACGCACCACTTCATATCTATCAGTTGTATATGCATATTACAGAGGAAAACTGCTTCAACTAAGTTTAGGCACTCACCTTGAGCTAAGGTACCTAATAATTAGGGAGGAAGCATTGAGGTGAGTTGACGTCTACGATCGGAAGTCATGTCTGTAAGCGGACCTAAACACATGGCCCACTAAATAGTTAGGTTGACCTTTCATTGTGTCCGTCGGATCAATTGCATTATCACCTTAAATCAATCAATCTATTTAGCTCCCCATAGGGTTCAATTTAACACCGGTAGTGTCGTTGGGTTACCAATTCACTCCAATTGAATGCCAAACATGCCAACTAATTACTAATTTAGGCCAAATAGGCTTTAATCAAGTAATTAGGTAGCGCTAAACATCCTTCGAACGCTAATTTAATTAATTAGCATCCATTGTCACATAATTGAACATTGTTTCATTCAATTGGGTACCAATTTAATCCAAATCGCCTTGATTCGGTTCGCAAATTGACTTACTCGGATTAATCGGGTCAAAATCGACCCGAATCAAGTCAAATCGGATCAAAATCGACCCGATGGGTCAATCGAGTCAAAATTGACCCGAATTAAGCTAAATCGGGTCAAAATCGACCCGTCCGGGTCAATCGGGTCAAAATTGACCCGAATAAAGCTAAATCAGGTCAATCGGAGATAGCCGTCGGGTGGAGGCCGATTCCACCGCGATTCGGTCGACCCATCGCATCTTACTCGCCGGAATTGAACCGGAGCTCCGTGGGGAGTCGATTAATGGCATCGCTGGGAATTCAGAGTGCCAGCGTGGGCACGAAGCCACCCAAACCCTCGGCCGCCGGCGTATGGTTCCCGTCCGAAGCTCGGAAACGCATCTTCTTGGCGTTCTACCCTCCTCCTAACCCTTCAACAACAATTTTCCCTTTGTTGAACATGGTGCTACACTTACAAGAACCCCAAGTTGGCATCGAAAAAGTGGGTCTCGCCGGCGCCGCGTCTAGGGTTCGTTTTAGGGTTTCTCGGCCCTCAAGAGTACCCACAAACAATCTACTCATTCAAGCTATCAATTGACCCAATTCGTAGCACAATTACAGCCATAAAGACTCCATACATACTTCCATTTGAGGTTTTAAGCCCTAGCATCGAGAATTGGAGTCGCCTTCATGTTCCAAAACCTAGATTTCGTACTTGAAAAACAGAGGTAGTAGCTGGCCGTGGAGCAGTCTTTCGGGGGCCATCGGCGCCGCTCCGGTCAGCATCGTCGACACCCGAGGGCCACGAGTTGTAATCCGCAACTCCCTGATTGATTTCGTGCCTAAGCTTCCCCTCGCTTCCTCTCTTTTCTTCGCTTTCTCTCGGCGCCAATCACCCCACTCGCCCAGCGTTCTCATGGGGACGAGGAAATCAGGGAGAGAGAATAAGTGGCCTTAACCACGTGGCCACCCACATGCGCTCTCTCGTGTCACCGGAGATAGCTAGGCCGAAGGCAGAGAACGCGTGGTTCACGGACACATTCGTCCGATTGCGCCCCGGTGAGTTGTCTCTACCTCCGTCCGCCACGTGCTCGACAGAAGCTCCAAGTAGGCAGCGTTGGGCAGCTCAGTGAACCGGTTTACGATGCGTGAACCGGCCGGTTCGACCCCTCTGAGCCCGAACCGGCGGTTCCCAGCTGGTGGACCGTTGACCACCAGTGTTGACCTCTCTATTTTTTTAAATTTATTTACACATCCTTGAGATCTACATGACTTTACCAAAAATGAAATTTATGTACACCCAAAATTCGGTCTATTACAATTCTCCCCCTAACAAAATTTCATCCTCGAAATTTACCTATTCACAATTTTCAAATAACTGAGGATAACGCTATCTCAGGACCTCTTCGCTTTCTCATGTAGCACTCTCAGAGTTGTGGTGTTGCCAGACTACCTTTACTAGAGGAATCACCTTATTCCGCAGTACCTGATTTCTACAACCTCTAACCAGTTTTTCTTCGAGGGTAACCTAATCATCAATTTCAATTTCTTCAAAATTGAGTACATGTGATGGGTCTGGCTCATACTTTCTTAGCATGGACACATGAAACACATTGTGGATTTTCTCCAATCTTGGATGCAACGCTAATCGGTAGGCAACCGCTCCCACTCTTTCAAGAATTTCAAAGGGCCCCACAAACCGAGGACTTAACTTTCCCTTTTTTCCAAACCGAGATATGCCCCTCTTAAGCGATACTTTTAAGAATACATGATCTCCAACTTGAAATTCTAAAGGTCTACGACTCTAGTCAGCATAGCTTTTCTGTCTACTTTGAGCGACTTTTAACTTGTTCTTAATTAATTTTACTGTTTCCTGCCTTTGTTGTACCAGTTCAGGTCCCATTACTTTACGTTCCCCTACCTCACCCCAACATACTGGAGTTCTACACGTCCGACCATACAACGCTTCAAAAGGAGACATTCCAATGCTTTACTGGAAGCTGTTGTTTTGTACGCAAATTTCACCAATGGTAATTTATCTTCCCAACTGCCCTGAAAATCTATTACACACGCTCGCAGTATATCTTCTAGCGTCTGTATGGTCCTCTCAGTCTGCCCATCAGATTGCGGATGAAACGCTGTACTGTATAGTAGTTTAATGCCCAACGCTATTTCTAAACTCTTCCAAAAAGATGCCGTGAATCGAGGGTCACGATTAGAGATGATAGTTACTGGCACTCCGTGCAACCTAACAATCTGAGCCACATACAACTCTACTAGCCTCTCTAAAGAGCAGTCCTTGCGTAAGGGAATAAAATGAGCTAACTTAGTAAGTCTATCCACTACCACCCATATTACATCATGTCCTTGTTGACTCTTAGGTAGTCCTGTCACGAAATCCATTGTGACATGCTCCCATTTCCATTCAGGTATCTCTAAGGGTTTCAACAGTCCTCCGGGTTTACAATATTGAGCTTTCACTTGTTGACATGTCAAACATCTAGACACATATTTTGCGATGTCGGTCTTCATCCCATACCACTAATAATAAGGTTTCAAGTTCTGATACATTTTCGTACTCCCAGGGTGTACGCTATACTGGCTTCTATGTGCTTATGCTAATATTTCCTCTTTAAGATCGGGATTATTTGGCACACAAAGTCTCCCACGAAATTTCAGAGTCTCATCATTCAAAATTTGAAACTCCTGTTTTCGCTATTTGTTATCTAGTTGGGCCAGTTTCTGAAGAACAGGATCGGAAAATTGCATTTCTCTAACTCTCTTTTGAATTTGTGGCTCTATTCTCAAGGCAGCTAACAGATAAGTCAGAGGATCAATTTCCAGTCTAAATTCCGAGTTAATTATTGCTTCAAATAGTCGCCACTCTCCACACATTAAAGACGCTAATGAAGACTTGCGACTTAGAGCATCCGCCACTCAGTTTGCCTTTCCTGGTTGATACATAATTTCACAGTCGTAATTTTTAAGAAGCTCCATCCACCTTTTTTTTTGTCTCATGTTTAATTCCTTTTGGGAGAATAAATACTTAAGGCTCTGATGATCAGTATAAATCGGAAATTTCTCGCCACACAAATAATGCCTCCAAATTTTAAGGGCAAAAACGACTACTGCCAATTCGAGATCATGAGTGGGAAAATTTTGTTCATGGGGTCTTAATTGTCTAGATGCATATGCCACCACTCGTCCATTTTGCATTAGGACGCACCCTAATCCTTGATAGGAAGCATTGCTGCAAACTTCATACCCACCGGGGCTCGCCAGTATAGTTAACATTGGAGCAGTAGTTAACCTATGTTTTAATTCCTGAAAGCTTTCTTCACATTTGTCTGACCATTCGAATTTTTTGTCTTTCTTCAATAAACCGGTTAAAGGCATAGCGATACTAGAGAATTTTGCAACAAAACAACGATAATAACCGGTCAATCCCAGAAAACTTCTAACCTTGGTAACTGTCGAGGGTCTAGGCCAGTTAGTCATTGCTTCAACTTTGGTCGGATCTACTGAAATCCCTTCCTCGGAGACTACATGGCCCAGGAAGGCCACACGATTTAGCCAAAATTCACATCTACTAAGTTTTGCGTAGAGTGTGTTTTTCCTTAGGATCGTTAATACCAACTTCAGATGTTGCTGGTGTTCCATGGAGCTCTTTGAATACACTAATATATCATCAATGAATACTATAACAAACTAGTCCAAACACTCCTTAAAGACTCTATTCATTAGATCCATAAACGCAGTTGGGGCATTGGTCAATCCAAAGGGCATTACTGTAAATTCATAGTGCCCATATCGAGTACGGAAAGCGATGAGGGGGGTTACACCCCAATTGATATACTAAATTCTAATTAGACTCTAATCCCATATTATCTCCTCTTCCCATCATCCATTAGAGCTTTTAGCTATTGACACCTCCCCCCCCCCCTCTTTCCTTGATTTCCTTTCCCTGCAAGATTTTGTTAGACATTGATTCTAGTAACGTAAACAACCTCTGAAGATCAGTCATTTACTTATTTATCACCTTTCAATCAACAATCATGCTAGTCTGCCCTTACAAAATAAATTACCACGCACCATTTCATATCTATCAGTTGTATATGCATATTACAGAGGAAAACTGATTCAACTAAGTTTAGGCACTCACCTTGAGCTAAGGTACCTAATAATTAGGGAGGAAGCGTTGAGGTGAGTTGACGTCTACGATCGGAAGTCGTGTCTGTAAGCGGACCTAAACACATGGCCCACTAAATAGTTAGGTTGACCTTCCATTGTGTCCGTCGGATCAATTGCATTATCACCTTAAATCAATCAATCTATTTAGCTCCCCATTGGGTTCAATTTAACACCGGTAGTGTCGTTGGGTTACCAATTCACTCCAATTGAATGCCAAATAGGCCAACTAATTACTAATTTACGCCAAATAGACTTTAATCAAGTAATTGGGTACCGCTAAACATCCTTCGAACGCTAATTTAATTAATTAGCATCCATTGTCACATAATTGACATTGTTTCATTCAATTGGGTACCAATTTAATTCAATTTAATCCAAATTGCCTTGATTCGGTTCGCAAATCGACTTACTCGGATTAATCGGGTCAAAATCGACCCGAATCAAGTCAAATCGGATCAAAATCGACCCGTTCGGGTCAATCGGGTCAAAATTGACCCGAATCAAGCTAAATCGGGTCAATCGGAGATAGCCGTCGGGTGGAGGCCGATTCCACCGCGATCCGGCCGACCCATCGCATCTTACTCGCCGGAATTGAACCGGAGCTCCGTGGGGAGTCGATTAACAGCGTCGTCGGGAGTTGGGAGTGCCGGCGTGGGCACAAAGCCACCCAAACCCTCGGTCGCCGGCGTCCGGTTCCCGTCCAAAGCTCAGAAACGCATCTTCCCGGCGTTCTACCCTCCTCTTAACCCTTCAACAACAATTTTCCCTTTGTTGAACATGGTGCTACACTTACAAGAACCCCAAGTCGGCATCGAAAAAGTGGGTCTCGCTGGCGCCGCGTCTAGGATTCGTTTTAGGGTTTCCCAGCCCTCAAGAGTACCCGCAACAATCTACTCATTCAAGCTATCAATTGACCCAATTCGTAGCACAATTATAGCCATAGAGACTCCCTACGTACTTCCATTTAAGGTTTTAAGCCCTAGCATCGAGAATTGGAGTCGCCTTCATGTTCCAAAACCTAGATTTCCTACCTGGAAAACAGAGGTAGCGGCTGGCCGTGGAGCAGTCTTCCGGGGGCCACCGGCACCGCTCCGGTCAGCAACTCCCTGACACTCGAGGGCCACGAGTTGTAATCCGCAACTCCCTGATTGATTTCGTGCCGCACACATGCGCTCTCTCGTGTCACCGGAGATAGCTAGGCCGAAGGCAGAGGACGGGTGGTTCACGGCCACACGCGTCCGGTTGCGCCCCGGCGAGCTGTCTCTACCTCCGTCCACCACGTGCTCGACAGATGCTCCAAGTGGGCAGCGTTGGGCAGCTCAGTGAATTGGTTTACGGCGCGCGAACCGGCCGGTTCGACCCCTTCGAGCCCGAACCGACGGTTCCTAGCTGGTGGACCGTTGACCACCCGCGTTGACCCCTCTTTTCTTTTTAAATTTATTTACACATCCTTGAGATCTACATGACTTTACCAAAAAGGAAATTTTTGTACACCCAAAATTCGGTTTGTAACAGTACTGGTCCATGCACATTACTCACAGTGCACAGATCTTTTCATTGCAGAACTCGGCATTATGTCATCAAAACTTTTACTATACTGTCCTAAAAGAAATTCACGATCCAAATTTTCAATCGCATGTCAGTACAACTAATATTGTCGATGGAAGGCTTTTTTCCACCCTAAATATGGAATGGATGGAAGTTTTTAGAGCATAGAGCTGTGATTATTAATTTTTGTGTGGTCGTAATTTACTTGTTCATGTGTTGATAATGACACGGATCTGATTAGTGAAATCTTAATTTCTAGAGTGGCAAATCAGCCAAAATAAAAACATTTGGACTTCTATTAAAGATATGCATACTAGGATAGTGCATGGATTTTGTTTATTGATAAGAAAAAGGGAAGACCGCATAAGTGGTTCCTTAAATTTTGATTATATGTGCAATTTGATTCATGAACTTTCAATTGAACTTTGACCCAGTGTCCAATGTAGTCTCTCAATTTAAATTTGTAGAAGTACAATATCAAATAATATATATGATTATATATATTGATAACATATGTATGACTTTAAACAAATTGAAAGTTTAGGAACAACATTGCTCCCTGGGCTAAAATTCATGGTTATTGTTGATTCAATTAAAAGTTAATGGATCGCATTGCACATTTGACAGAACTTTAGAGACAATTTGTACTATTATCCGTAGTCAAAATGCAGACGGGAGAGGTGTGACCAGGCCAAGCTCCTAAAGCCTAGCAATTTGTTTCAAAGAGTTCAATCTTAGGAACCGCAAAATCATGTTATAATAAGCCTATCGCCGGAGGATGAATTCCTGAAAGATGTGCTTAAGTGCTTGAAAGGTTGGACTGTATCTTACATCGAGTACGCATGAGATGAATTGAATGGCTTGTGATCTTAGTTCTACAAATTCTAATTTGGAATCGATTCCATCGCTCGTTATAGCTATCGACTTCACAAACGACTCTTCTCAACAGGCAATTTTACGAATCCCTCAAATTTAAGCAATAAATTACGTTTCTTTATTGCCATCCAAATCTAAGTAATGTTTGCAGCCATGTTGAAGTAAAGGAGCTCTGATATCTCTCATCGAATACAAAAATTACGCTGAGAACATATTGACATGACTTCTTAAATATATTTAAGAAAGCATTTGTAAGTTTCAAGCATAAGCATGGGGGTTTTGAGGAAGTATGCTCCGGTGACCTTACACATTCCCAAGGCTCGCTCTTTGCCCGCCTTAACGTCCTCTTCTTCAACCTCACTATCACCCTTCACATGATAGTGCTCGTCATCTTGTTCTTGCTTCTGCCTTCCAATGTCGACTCGAATGCGACTTCATAGACAACAAATAGATTCAAACTTCTCTTTGAGATCGACCACGATATACTTGTGCGTGAATGTATCTAAGTTTAGCTCAACCACGCGATTTTTCATGCTGCTAAGCTGATCACCTATATGCAATAGAAGGAGATTGTATCTTGGATACTTTTCTATGCCGTAATATATGTTCAAGCTAGACAAAAAGTAACTTTATACATAATAAATGCACAATCACCTTCGATGAAGTTGATCTGCTTAATGGTTCTTGTCCCTCCATCACCTTGGATGTTTTCAATACTTCTTAATGGCTTGAGGTATGAGTTTGGGAATTAGGTTATGTGAGTCAATAGACAGGACCTTGAACCAATCTTGCCGGAGGAAAACTCATTTCGTCACTAGCAAGATTTAAGGTTTCATTGTCTATAGGAGAGAGAGAGAGAGAGAGAGAGAATTCAGAGGAGAGTATTTCTCATGTTCATAGCTTTCCTTGTTCACGGGATGCAATGGCAATTGGCCAAGACAATGAATCTTAACAACTAGAGGAGTTAATCTACAATAATTAAAATTTTCAAGACTTAGCAATGACTCATTAGTCCAGTTGATCTCTAGAGACCTTATTGATGAATAATTCTATAATTCCAATAGGCATTTTATTAACTACGTGTAAATATAATCCAGGGGCTTCCCACACCTATTCAGAATCTGATTTGAACTATAATTACACCACATTACCTACAATTCCAAACTCGAGGTTGCGAAGTCCATTACCAAGCTCAACCCTCTTCTCGCGATACATATCGCATCTAGGTAATGTAGTACGAGCCATGTAGCTATTTACCCACAACATAAATTGAGCTAGTGAACTTTTTGAAAAGATGACCACATTACAACCAGTAACTTGGTAGGAATCGATGCCCCAATTTGAATGAATATAAAACTAGTTGAATTATCACATGAAATGAAGAATTCGTTCCCTTAGCCAAGCCAAGTTGAGCTTCCCTCATTGATTTTTTAATTTCCAAATTAGTGAAGCTAAGATAACTAGAGTGCTCTTACATAAATATTAGAATGTAGGATAAAATTGAAATGTAAATTTAAAAAACTTGAAGACTGTAGTTCCTTATTATTATTATTTTTATTATTTAGGAATCATAAGCTTCTAACTAGAGTAAAAGGAAAGAAGAAGAAGTTCAACTACATTTCATGAAGTTTTGGGTTCTAGGTTTTAGCGTGCGACCAATCAACTAATCAATCTTTTTTTTTTTATAGAATTAAGTAAAGATAATATTTTATTAACACTACAAAAAAAAAAGATTTTGCCACGGAAAATTAGCAATGAAACATTATTCATCGCTAATTTCCGACAAAATTTGTGTCGAACAAAAATTCCGTCGCTGATTTATGATGGAAAAATAATTCATTTTGAATTAGCAATGAATGTTGCCACGAAAAAGGTTCATCGAGGAGAAACAACTTTCAATCTATAGACAAACACCCCAGTGGTCTTCTAATTTCAATTTATAAGCACATAACCAACAACAGAAAAGGAGAGAAGCGTATAAGAGGCCAATCCCCTATTCCTAGTTCCAGCTTCACCAACATGACTTCAGCATTCAGTTTCCAGAAATGATAGGTTTGAAATTGCTTAATGATAATTTTCACCAAAGCTAGTACTTCAAGATTGAAATATTGTATTTATGTTTCAACACATAAAAATTTGTCAGAAAATGTTATATATTTCATCCTACATTACATACAATAAGTCGTATATGGTAAACTCTCATACTTAAGCAACGAGTTACAAAAGCTTGACATTAGTTGAAAGAATTACAGCAGAACTTCAAGCAGTTCCTGATAGAAAATCAAGTTATTGTATAAATGCACAGAGGAAAAAGTCCTTTAATTCATTGTAGACTTGGTATGGAGACACATGTGAGCATCAATAACCTTTCAGGAAGTAACTAAAAGATTCATTTGATAAAACAACTAATCTATCTCAATTTAGATGCATTGAGGCTTGTTACCTATCAATTAGCCAAAGAACACCATCCCTAACGCCAACCACTACTAAAGGTCCAACAGGCCGTTTTTGCTCCATTGGAAAACGAGTAACTGCTACTGAGACCCCACCACCCCCAACAGCAACCTCATTAACTTTTCTTTCTTCAAACTCCTTCAGCACTGCTATGTCATCACCATCAACTTTGGATTGTTTCGGTAGACTCACAAATGGAGGAACAGAAGGAGCGTGCTGGAAAGATGCTAGACGAACGACCTGAATAGAGAATCAAAGAAAGGAAGAGACAGTATATAAAAAGGTTGATAATGACTAAGATTAAGATCATAGATTCTCCTAATTGAGAGTTCAGTGCTAAGACAAGTCAGAAAGAAATGAGTTATTGAAGCGGCATTGGAAGATTGCCTCCTCAGCAACTTCTATTGGGCTTCAAAGTATACTACAAAATTCCTCCCAACTCATTAATACATGATTAAGTAGAAAGCTGCTTCATGTGTGCAATGAATACTCAAATCCTCCAAGAGGCTGATCATAGGCCCAAAGAAACATGACTACAGCACAAGAAAGAGAATTCTTAGCAAGTAATTTCAGGTTATTACATCCAGTAACTTGTTCTCAGCTTGAGGGAAATACTCTCCAGCCAATAAAAATAAAAGTATAAGCGTTCACAAAGAACAGTGAATCACATCATAAAGAATGCTCGAAATGCTTAACCTGCAGCATTGGGGGCCTTAGTTTGATTCTTTCTTGCGTGGCTGCTTGGGTCCCTTCCACTGTAATTAGAGCTAACTCTCCATGCTCTGCAACAGCCCGTGCCTGTGCCTCTCTCAATTTCATTTCTTCTTTCATCTTTCTTGTTTCTATATCTATTGGTGCCACTCCAGCATCAACAAAGACACATCTAGGGTGAAACAAGCACAATATTAGATGATAATCTAGGAATTGAATGAAATTAGAAGCTTAGCATATTATCCTACTAGCAAACCACCAAAGAGTACATGACAAAAAACCAAGATATAGAAATGAATTTCAAAGGAAACTAATTGTCCAGAGAAGGGAACTATCAGAAAAGAGAAATTTAGTTGAGCGTGCAAACCTCTGAAGGACTAAACCAAGCAACCAAAGGAGGAAAAAAAAAACATCAAGATAGATTATCAAGAACAACTGCATCTTACTCCATGGTAGTGGGTGTAACCACGAACAGCTGTCTTCGATGCCAAACAGCACCAGTAGCATTAGGGATTGCAACATCTCCTAAATATCTATATTGTGGTCGCAAAGAAGATATGACTATATAATGATGATATGCAAAAGCACAGTATTCAACAGTTTGGTCCCATGCAGTCCATTCTGGCTGAGGAAGAAGACCGCCAACAGGTTCAAAACTCTCCCAGCTGCCATAATAAGGTTAAAATGAGCACTGATTATAATTGTAGAAGAAGAATAATATAGGAAGATGGAACCGATATCACCAGTAAATAAAGATGGAAACCAATTTACACCAAAAAACGGGGGAGACAAAAGAAAAATCATTATTAACTATAGCAACTAGCTCTGCAACTCCAGACGATAAAATTGAGCAATTTTTACATCCACCTGGATCATGTGAGCCTTGTGCGAGTCATCAGATCATACCACTTCATCTGACGGTTCACATGCATTGGGTCACATGGAGTCCACTGGATACAACAATTTTTCCAAGACATATCCCTGGAGAGAGAGAGAGAGAGAGAGAGAGAGAACCCAAAATGCCGTAATGTCTTCTTACATCTCAGCTTAGCCTAAATAAATTTCGTGTATATTATGTTTCATAGTGTGTTGGATAAGTTTTGTGATCATCGTGAATACTAGTGAGCATGCGCTCTACAATCAGCAATACCCAAATACTGATGATCCAAATACTGGCAATCGAATGTCATTTTGCTTATAATAGGTTAAAAAAAATTCCTGCTGACCTATAGAGCTGAAAATTTGGCAGAAAATGCTGTAATGTCTTCTTACATCTCCATTTACTTTAAATAAATTTCATGTGTATTATGTTTCGTAGTGTCTTGGATAAGGTTTGTGATCATCGTAAATAGTGAGCATGCGCTCTACACTTAACAATATCCAAATACTGATGATCCATAACACTGGCAATTGAATGTCATTTTGCTTATACTAGGTTAAAAAAAAAAATACTGCTAACCTATAGAACCTATAGAGCTGAAAATTTGGCAGAAAATGCTGTAATGTCTTCTTATGTCTCAGTTTAGCCTAAATAAATTTCCTGTGTATTATGTTTCACAGTGTCTTGGATAAGGTTTGTGATTGTCGTAAATACTAGTGATTATGCGCTCTACACTCAGCAATATCCAAACTGATGATCCAAAATACTGGCAACTGAATGTCATTGCTAATACTAGGTTAAAAAAAATTACTGCTGACCTATAAAGCTGAAAATTTGGTGGTGCTGCCTCAGCAGAAGATTTATGAGATAAACTATCATCGAATGCAGTGAAGGAAGAAAGGCCACTATTGCCATATCCTGATAAGGGCATTGACTGAATTGTTGATATAGCAGTTGCAGCAACAGGGCTGATCCTTCGTGACATCCGATAAGCTACACCAAGAAGTGCTCCACCATGTAAACCAATAACCTACAAGTGATGATTTTCAGTTGAAGTTACCATGCAAAAGAAATGAAAAATCCACAAAATACAACAAGGAACTTGCTAAGAGGACAATCAACAATTGTAAAACACATAAAAGAGCAAGTTGTTTTCTATACCACTTACCAATGAAGCAACAAATCCCTCTTAATAAATGAAAAGAAAAATAACTTATGTAATGACCAATTAATGGTCTCATTAAACAAAATCATATCTCCTGACTATATCAAAATAAATGTTACTTCACAAAACAGGCTCTTGCATATGAAATGTACTGCAATAATTAGACCATTGGGTCATCAAAGCATGATGACTAATAATGCTGATGGTCAGAAGAACTGTACATTGTCCAATTAACTTGTGGCGATGGTAAAATGTGGGGAGCATCCCTAGAGTGAAACTTTTACTTGAACCCTTCCCAGCACTTCCTCACTTCATTAACTTTAAATGAGACTTATAACATACGGCATTGCAGCAACGCTTCGATCTAACAACATCACATCAAAGCAGATTCAGGCCAAATCATCAACAAAAAATTCAATGCCAGTCAGATATAATGCGAACATTACCTTGACGGTTGGTTTTTTGCCTTAGAGCAAAGATGAACGGAGATAACAGAGTATTTGGATATCCCCTGTTTAACCTGTAAAACTAAGGCCGCCATGTTGATTAAAATCAACCATGCGAGCACCAAGGGATCATCGAAAAATGGAAACCAGCCCCGGATGATGAGTGCTACACGAGGTTTAACTCACTCAGAATTTTTGGACTCAAAGCAGGGGAGAAGGAAAGCAGAGGTTCGAGCCGCCGCCTCGGTTCTGCCTT
The DNA here is from genome assembly GCA_030064385.1 of Melaleuca quinquenervia. Lineage (NCBI taxonomy): Eukaryota > Viridiplantae > Streptophyta > Magnoliopsida > Myrtales > Myrtaceae > Melaleuca > Melaleuca quinquenervia. Next base: position 11,822,551 of record CM057719.1, on the reverse strand, counting down.
TACTTCAGTCAGTGAAAAGACGCCAGGCGATCTGAGAAAGATGGAGATCGACTGCGTTCGACAACGGTGGATCAGATAAATAGCTAAGAGATATCTCGAACTCCCAATCTTTCTGGAGCAATTTTCTCTTGTTCTGTTTGACATTCCGAAAGAACCGTTCCACCCCCCCCCCCCCCCCCCCCCCCCCCGGCGTCTCGGATCTCTCTGTTTGAGCCTTTCTAGGTTTGAATGGCCCTCGACCAAATATCTTAGTCTGTTTCTTTTTTCAAATTTTATTTTCGTAAAGATGTATGCTCAAGTAATCGACAAAGTATGAGTACTATTCTCGTATCAATATATGTATATATATATAAGTTTTGAGTTAATTCAAACTATATGGAAAAACAAATATAGAATCTAAAATCAATGAGACAATTCCAAAAAGACATAAATGTATGGAAAGGATCTTAGAAGTTCATATGAAGATATTTAATCTTTATCAATGTTATTGATTAAATTACATTAGAAGATGCTTTTATGTATCCACCTTAGATTTTAATTTAAATCTAACAAGCGATATATGTGTAAGTGTGACAAGTCATTACATTAATGATAATTTGTTGAATTTTGATTGTGTGGCGCATGACGAGTGAGGGAGTAGGTCTGGCCATGTTGGCTCCTAAATTTTACTCAACAAATTAACACAACTTTGTAAAAGGTATAATAAAGAAGAAGTGCATAGGGATAAAAGAAAAATATTAGTGAATAATGAACGGAGATAAAGATGAATAACGAACGAAAAGCAAAGAAGGGCCATGCTGCTGCAACACAATGCTGTTTCTGCAGAACAGGAAGAACCTCGCCGCGATGGAATGTCTTGGATGAACTTTCACAAGTTAAGTTTGTATCTATTGTTGATTCGAACTGCCTTAGATGCAACATACCTGTTTCCCAAGATATGCTAATTATGTAATGAGAAGTACATCTACTAAAATTGCTCAGTTAAAAGCAAACCAAGAGGTCATTGACCCCTATAAATGTGCGATCCCCGTTCAATTGAGGCAAAAACTTGCAAAGAGAAAAGGAAATAAATGGCATGCACAACAGAGCACACTAGATAGCTAAACAACTAAGTACCGGTTCACTGCGACTGCCAACGGATTTCATCAATATATTTGATGTTCCATCATCCAGCAGGATACGAACTTGAACACCAGCCGCAGAAGCAGCAGATGCAGCAGCTGCTGCAGCTGCCTCTTTGGCTTTCCTTGAGGAACCACCTTTAGGAACTACAGGAATTCTTGGGGCAGGTGCAGATTCTAATATGGCAAATCTATCACGACAAGTATCCCATGCCAACAATAGACCAGTCACCAACTTTATAAATAGAAAAGTAAGGAATATCTGGCCACACAATTGCAAGATACCTGCACCCAAATCCAGAAGAAAGTGAGCAGCCACAGTCAGTCAAGTACACAGAAGAAGCAAACGCATGCGAGAATATTAAGTAATCTGCAGTTGACAGTCCATGCTAATGAGAATTAACAACATACAGGCATGAATCTGTTTATAATTAGAGTTGCCACTGTACATACAGAACGATGTATCCATTCCCTTTGTGTTCAGTCCACAGGAAACTATATATATATATATATATATATATATATATAATGGGTTGCAAGTCACAATGCATTGATAACATAGGGAAATTCAAATTCAACCTAACTTACTTCCCAGAACCGCTGACAGAAAGAATTGAATATGAATCATTTTGAACTGGAGTACTTATGTGCTTCTTAATCTGCCTGACATGTAACAACTCTGATGATTCTCCCTTCAACCTTCCAGCTTCAGATAATGAGGCATTGTTCCCAAGCGATGGATTTCCAGTGGGTGATAACTGGAAGTTTAGTAGCTTCAGTTCCCTCTCAACCACGTAGACTGCTGAATGCTCCCTGCTCTCTGGAGGCGTTGGTAGCGGAGCTACAGGTGGAAGGGACCTGGCATCAAACTCACACGTAATCACACCAATGTTGGTTCCAGTAGCAACAAGGTGAGGTTGTAATGGATGTGCAACCATGCAATATACCTGCAATAGCAACTTCTAAGGATCAGACCTATACAATCCGAAAGAAGATATCATCACCAAAATTTATGTGAAGCCCTAAAGGGAATTCCTTTCCAGAAGTATCCGACATGGTTCGATTTAGTAATTCAAGATGAATAACTCATCACCTTTCTCCACTATTCCTCCTCTCCAAACAACCATCCTTAATCAGCACATGAATACATAAACCACTCTAAAGTCCACATAGGTTTTTTTCTTTCTAATAACTTAGTAACAATTTGCGCATTATGGAAAAGAAACAGTAAAGTATATTTCAACATTTTCTGTAAGACTCCTTTCAACTTCAGGAGAATAGGTGACAAAACATAACAATGGGGTAGGCTCCCATAACTACAGAGTATGAGTTTAGACCGATATTTGTAATTTTAATATAACTCCAATCATCAAGCTTTGGATTTACACATCAGGCAAGTCAAATGGATGTTTATAACATATATTAAATTAAGCTCATCTACTCCAAGAAATTATTGCCTAAAGGTTGAGACATTTCCCCTCATGAGATTACGCTTAACCCACGGACATAATAAGCAGGTAGAGGATTTGACCAAAAAAAAAAGTATGTAGAGGCCAAGGATGACTATTCAATACATACTCTAAGTTTCTTGCTCGGCGCAAGTATTTGTGGTGGAACAAGTGAGGAAAGCTCAGACAAGGGCCTTGTGAGAGCTGAATATGTGGGATGTTCAATGGCCCTGCAAAAGACAATGGATTTACTCTACCAAGTTAGTAGAATAAAGCATGTTTCCTCTAATTATTTCATTTACTAACAAACTCGTATGCATAGAACAAACTCAGTTCTAGACATATTGCAATACTTATTTTGCAAAAGAAATGCTCACAATACCATCTGCTAGAAGACCAACAAAAGCCACTAAGGAAAAGAGATATGCGTACCATATGTGGGAATCTTTTACGCAAGTCAATATATCAAGGTTTGGAGCCCGAGGATGGCACCAAGATGCAACACTGTGGCAAGCAAGTTTAGACACGGGTTTAATTCTTCGCAACTCCTAAAAAAGGGATGAGCTACAAGTCATCAATGTTATAAAATATCAAACAAAGAAATTTTCATCCATTACTGTAAATCAAGAGATCAAGTTCAACCTTGAAAGACATTGTGTCCCATATAGCTAGTGTTTTGTCTGCATCAATTGTTATAAGCTGCGGAGGTCCTCCACTCACTCTAGAAAGTTCAACAGCCACGACCCCACCATCATGTGCCTGAAAATGGAATCAATCAGTCTCTGATTCAACCTACCAATACTAGCATCAGAAAAATTAAATGGGTTTTCAGTGAGGACTAATCTTCCATCGAGCATCAACAGGAGGAAAAGATGTGGAAGGCCAAGCTGACAGTAGACAAGAGATACCATAAAGAGCAAAAAATTATCAAACATTACCAGTTTCATTTTTTTTGCAACAAAATTGTCATGACAATACTATTCATGTGGCAGTTTCATGAAGTAAACTCAGTTACTGGATTTACACCATCCATAACTTGTTCCCTCTAAAAGTGTTAACAGTGCTGAATGGTCTTCACTTTATGAGCAAAAATTAAACTAATGCATCATTAAAGGTATTGGTTCACGTATAGGAAGAGGAACTGAAAGATCACAATAAGAATAAGGAGAGCATAGCCGAAAATAGTACTTTCAAGCTCAGCTTTGGTACTAGTTCTCGAGAATCTTGACCATGATCTGCACTCCAAAGAACAAGTAAACCATCACTGGCACAGGATACCAGAAGCGCCTACAACAAATACAGGAAGTAAACATTAGAAAGCATACAAGTTGGAAAACTAAGAAACCATGTAAACTACTGTGGATAAACTTGCTTGACTGCACCAGCAATAAATGGCAAGATAAACAAACTTGACAACAAGAACCAGTTGCACTAAAACAATGTCAGAAGCTAATCCTCCAGAGCACAAGTTAAAATTGACAAAGCAAGTTTCACTAGGTATACTGCTGGAAGTCTGCGTACATTTATGAATGCACACATCGAGGAGAATCATAAACCTAAGAGAAAGACAAGATTTGGAAAGTAGTTCAACAACTCAATAGATTAAGATGAATGTAGGATAACAATGACAACAAAAGGATGCATATTTACTTCAACAATAAATGTAGATATTCTAACTGAACCCTGTCACATAAAATTTCCCATCAGTTGCTTTGATAACGAAGCAAAAACTTGAATTTGGATCACTGTCACCATTGCTAACCGCTTACAATAAAAGAATCAAGGACGGTGCTAGTGTTGAAGGAGTCACATAAGTTGAAACCCAATAACGAATTGACCACGTTAGAAGCTGTCACTTTACTCCTCCAACTACCTGCCTCAACCACTCATACCACCTTCACTTAATATACAAAAGTTCATATACTGCCTACCTTTCCTATTAGTCCCACTTTTAGTTCCATCTTCAGTCTAATCATCTTCTTACATTATTGTCAAAACAAGTTGTGCCACAACATAGATTTTTGAGTTGCTGGTTTATTATACCGTTCCAGAGGAGGTGACAGTCACAAGTAGAGTATTGTAGGATACCACAATATTATAAGTTAATACTCACACCTTTTAGACATAAAAACTCATTCCATCAATTTGTGCATAACATAAGCAATCACAACCAAAGAACAAAACAATTAGAGCTAGATAAAACCGAGTTATGAAAATATACCTCACCAGAAGAAGCCAGGAAGGTCATTAGACAAGCAATTGATCCTTTATGACCGCCAGTGTATCTCCTTACAAGCTGCAGATAATTAAACATCCTCAAAATGCAAGTTCAGCATTAAATTCAGACCACAAAATTCACAAGGGCCAAACCTTCCATGTTATCATTGAAAGCACTCTAATGACACCATCTGATCCACCAAAAGCAACAAGTGGACCATCTCCAGCTGCAGATCTGGCCAGGAACTCCATACTGCGTCAAGGGGGGGAAAAGGGCAACAGAGATACCAGCACATATCAGCATTAAAAGACGAAGAACAGCCAACGGTGAGTAATCCATTGGGAAGGAAAGAAAGAAACTAGTATAAGAGAAGATTGAGTAACTTCTTGTAAATGCAGATTTCCAACAACCTTTATAAACATTAATTCCAACTATTAAAAGATAGGAAACTGATTGGAGCCTAAAAAACAATAATAAAAAGAAGAATATGAATTATATCGCAGCAAACAAATGACAATGGACATCAATATGAACAAGTTATTCAGAACTTCTGTAACAAAACTTGACTAAATAATTTGTGGCGACTAACAGCTCAACACCTACTAATATCTTTTGGAAACCCGAACAGCCTCCAAATTAAGCAAACCCAAGCCTGGAAGGCCCCTATTTTCTGGCCAACCTCAATTGTGAACTGAGTTATTTGAGTTGGATTGTAATTGAAAATGAAAAACAGTTATATCTACAGTACAGAATATGTACCTGCATGACCAATGAGTTGAGCCAAGGACGCGATAACAGAGAGAAATTTCCTTGACTAATTTATCTTTTAAATTAACAGTGGTTCTGCTACTACCATAGTGACCTTATGCCTCAAGCTTGATAACTAGATAATATACTAAAAAGAACCAGAACTAATCACCTAAATGTTAGCTGTACTCACTCAGTCTGAAAAGAAAAATAAATAACATAAAAGAGAGGCACCTCCAGTAGTGTACCCTTAAATAATTGAATTCAAGGCACTCAAAAAGAAAAAAAAATTAGCTTCTTCAAATACCAGAAAACAAAAAGCTATAAGTAGCTCTCAAACTATAAAATTCTCCCTTCAAGCAAAGAATTGTCATTAAATCGAAATTATGCTATGTGCACAAGTAAGGACTTGCCAGAGTAGGGATCTATTGTCAAGTTCTTGCTTGGGTACATCTCGGCCTCGCATTGTCACCAAGTCCAGAAAAATAGCTTTGTTTTCACAACAAATGACAAGAAAATGACGCCCTTTGGTGGATGGCGCTGGAGAAGTAAATGCTGAGGTGACATTGCTAACAGCTGATGGAGCTTCTGCAGCTGCAGATCGGTTACGCCACAGCTGCCAATAGCGTACATCATCATCATAAAAGTTCACCTGCTTAACACTTGAGTAACAATGTGCAAAATAATTCAGTTTCTTGACTTAATGGATCAGAAATCAGTAAACAAAGGAAACAGAAATTCATATAGCAAGAGCAATTACCTTCCTCCCCGAATGGCCTCAGTTGGTTTACCCTTAGACTCTACAAGAAAAAAGGAAATCATTAGTGCAGAAGTTCACTTACAGAAGAACACCTACCCATTGGTTTGCAGGAAAAAAATAAGCTGCGAAAGTGTCTGGATAATTAAAAAAGTCATGCTTGCATGCTTTAAGTTCAGTTCTTCTCATGCTTTAAGTTAGTTCACTTCAGTTTCTTTGCTTTTCTCAAGGATTTGGGACTAACGAATTTGACGGCGCTTATCTTGTTCATCTTTTTTAACCGCAAGGAAACAATAAACGAACGTCGATCATTCCCAGGAGGAGGTGCAGAAGAAGATCATCCATACATACTCGAATTCACCAGATGAACAAAGATTGAACCTTTATTGAAGAATATGATCAGTATATTCAAAGAATCGAACAATCAGTATAGAGATCTATGGTGTTCCCCAGATTTACAAAACCCATAACAAAAAAGATGGGAGAATCTCCGAGACAGAGAACCCTTTGGGGGAACGCTGCTGTACAGCGAAGTCGTTGTCCTAATCTTCATATTCACAGGAGGAATTCAAAGTCTTCAAGTGCAGCGAAGTCGTTGGGAATATAGCCCTCTAGATCGGACTGCATGGCCTCTGCTCCCCTGTTTCCACCGGTCGAGTCCTCCGGTGAGGTCACCAAACCACTGCCGTCGCCGTCGAGATTAAGGAAATCATCTGGGTTGAACCCATGATCCGCAAGATCAGAGAGCGCAGGTGTGGGCTCGACTGTTAAGTCTCCACCACCGGCGGCCAAGTCCTCCAACAAAGGCAAGCAAGCGCCGTCCGACGACAGAGCCAAGAGCGCGGGTGTGGGCTCGACCAAGTTCTCCAACAAAGGCAAGCAAGCGTCGCCGTCCGACGACAGAGCCGAGAGCGCGGGTGTGGGCTCGACTGTTAAATCTCCACCGCTGGCGGCCAAGTTCTCCAACGAAGGCAAGCAAGCGTCGCCGTCCGACAACAGAGCCGAGAGCGCCGGGCACCGATCTTTAAAGCTCTTAAAAACCGAATCTATCTCTCCGTCACTCAACATGTGAGAGTCGCCGCCATCGACCACCTTGCCTTGAGAATCAGCCTCCAAAGTTATCAGCATTTTCTGCGCATAATCACGGACGGCGTCATACCTCTGCATGCAAGACTCGAGCTCCTCTTCGGTTTCGCAAGCGTCCAATTCTGCGCCAACCCGTTCCACCCACTCCGTCAGGCCGATTGGCGGCATCGTGTCATCGTCGCGGTCGCGGAGGTAATCGGCGATGATCTCATCGGCCGACGGGTCGCCAAAGGAACAGGGCTTGCCGGCGGGTGAGAAGACGACCACCGCCACACGAGCGCCGCAGAGGCGGCTGAGCTCGGATGCTTTGTTGAACAGGCCTTTGCGCCTCTTCGAGTAAGTCACGAGCCGAGCAGCCGGGTTGGTGATCTCCACGATCTCTGTTCGCCGGCGTTTACCCATCAATGCTGGCAAGTTTCTGGGTTTGGAGAGAGAGAGAGAAGGGGTATGGAGTGAGGGACGGCGAGGAGAGCGTTGCAGAGGGACGGCGAGGAGAGCGTTGCGGAGGGACGGCGAGGAGAGGGTTCGGCGACGGTCCTCGTACGCGGTTTGCATTTGAAATCGGCGACGCTCCTCGTACGCGGTTTGCATTTGAAACCGGCGACGCTCCGGTCCAGCATGCCACGGACGACCGGAAGGGCCGGTAACCACCGGCTCCGTCTCCGCTCCACTAGCTCCGTCTCAGCTCCGGCAAAGTCCATCGTGGAACAGAGAGAGAGAGAGAGATGACGATGATGACGGGGGTCTCTTGCGATCTGCCGTTCATTAAGACTGATATTTTTTTAACGATAAATGATTCTTTATATTCTTCAAATTAATTCAACTTGCCCAATTCCCAGTTTTCTTTTTTTTTTTTTTAAGAAGGAAAGGAAAGATATTTAAGCCTCGTTCTTAAATAAAACATTAAATTGTATATATGAAATTGTGATATAATTAAATTATATTGTTATGACGTTTTTTTTGGTAAAATAAGATAACGAAAACACACTTTAGCGTTCTTAAATAAAATATTAAAATGTATAAATGAAATCGTGATATAATTAAATTATATTGTTATGACGTTTTTTAACTATGATAAAATAAGATAATGAAAAGTTTAGCTCCCTTCCATTTAAAAAAAAAAGAAAAATACTTATTTGAAGATTTAAAATTTTGACATGTAACTTATTTGATGCAAAGTGTAAGGAAAGTAATTTGATTATGTTACAACGTATTCACACAAAAAGATGCAAATAACTCGATTAAATTGTTTTTCACAAACTAAAAATAAAAATATGTGAGTTTGTTAAAGATGCATCCGTAACGAAAAATAAACGATCTGAGAAATTTTTTCCTAAAATAGATACCGTGTTGTTAAGAAATTAGACAGAATGCAAACTATTTTCATTACCAATGCAATTGTTAAATCATAAATTTGTGTGCTGCTGAGAAAATATATCTATCAATTAATAAAAAAAAGATCAAATTCATGCAAATTTTTTTTACAGATTGTTAATTTTTCATTATGCAAACACGCCTTGAGTTTATAGTCCCTAAAGAATGATTATATATGATGAAATGTCCAGTGTCCCATAGCTCCACTTCATGACAAATTTGTCGATTCATCATCATATAATAGCTCAGTTTCTTATATATTGATTTCCAATTGAAAGTGACTATAATTTAGCAATACTTTTCAAACGAAACGATTGAAACCCAAAAATGATATTTACGTTTGAAAAGATTGAAATCCAAAAATGATATTTACTTGTAATTCAAAAATTGCAAAAATACTAATATTTTTTTTGTCAAAGAAATACTAATAATTGAATTTACGGTTTTTTTTTTTTTTTTTGCTCTTAAATCTCAAGCCGTCGCTTACCCATTATCAGTTTGGAGAGGGAGGGAGAGAGAGAGAGAGAGAGAGAGAGAGAGAGAGAGGGAGGGCGTGGGGGGGAAGAGAGTTGGCTGACGAGGGAGAGAGAGAGAGAGAGAGAGAGAGAGGGAGGGAGGGCGTGGGGGGGAAGAGAGTTGGCTGACGAGGGAGAGTGCGCCCATGGGTGGCGTTCAAATTCAAAGGCACGTGTTCAAAAGCGCGCGCGCACGTGTTCATCAATGCTCGTGCGATTGGTCCTTTCACGTGTGACCAAAACTCTTTTGGGGGGAGATAGAATGGAATCCACGTCCATGCGACAATTTACGAGGAACCCCATTCCAGAAATAATAATTCTTTTAGAATGATTTAAAAAAAATAGTTCAAGAATTTCAAGAAAAGAAATGTATTTTGTAAAATTGATTTTCTTTTTCTCATTTAGGACGACAATAAAAATTGAGAAATAAATCGAGCTCCTCTTTGGTTTCGCAAGCGTCCAATTCTACGCTAACTAATTCCACCCTCTCCGTCAGGCCGATTGGCGGCATCGTGTCATCGTTGCGGTCGCGGAGATAATCAGCGATGATCTCATCGGCCAACGGGTCGCCAAAGGAACAGGGCTTGTTGGTGGGTGAGAAGACGACCATCGCCACACCCGCAGAGGCGGCTGAGCTCGTATGCTTTGTTGAACAGGCCCTTGCGCCTCTTTGAGTAAGTCATGAGCCAGGCAGCCGGGTTGGCGATCTCCACTATCTCCGTTTGCCGGTGTTTACCCATCAATGCTGGCAAGAATCGTCGCGCGTGTTTCTGGGTTTGGAGAGAGAGAGAGAGAGAGAGAGAGTGGGTGTGGAGTGAGGAATTGCGGAGGAGAGACGGCGAGGAGTATGCGGTTTGCATTTGAAATCGGCAACGCCCTGGTACGCGATTTGCATTTATAATCGGCGACGCTCCGGTCCGGCATTCGAAGGACGATGGGGTTCGGGCCGGCGGTTCTCGCGGCCACCGGCTCCGTCTCCGCGCCGGTGAAGTCCATCGTGGAACACATGGAAAGGAAAGCTGGTTGAAAATTTTAAAAATAAAAAGCAAGCGAAGCTAAAAGCCAAACTTTTAGTGTTCTTAAATAAAATATAAAAATGTATAAATGAAATTTTGATATAATTAAATTATATTCGTATAATTAAGTTATATTGGCATGACGGTTTTTTTTAAAACTTTAGTAAAAAGAGATAATGAAAAGTTCAACTCCCTTCCATATCAAAAAAGAAAATTGCTTCATTCCGTCAATTTTAGATTTAAAATTTTGACACGTAACTTATTTGATCCACGAGACAAAGTGTAGTAAGGAAAGTAATTCCATTATGTTACAACATATCCTCACAAAAAGATGCAAATAACTCGATGAGATTGTTTTTCACGAACTAAAAAGAAAAGATGGGAGTTTGTTAAAGATGCATTCGTGGTGGAAAATAAATTATTTTGGAAATTTTTTTCCTAAAATAGATATCGTGTCGTTAGGAAATTAGACATAATGCAAAATGTTTTCATTACCAATGTAATTTTTAAATCGTAAATTTGTGTTGCTACAAAAATATATCTACCGATTAATTAAAAAGATCAAATTCATGCAAAATATTTTTTTTACAGACTATAAATTTTTCATTATACAAACACTTATTGAGTTTATAGTCCCAAAGAATGATTATGTATGATAAAATATCCAGTCTCTTATCACTCCGTTTGATGACAGATCCGCCGATTTATCATCTTGTATTCACTAAGTACATATTGATTTCCGATTGAAAGAGACCCTAGTAATTTTTTCCAAACGAAACGATTGAAACCCAAAAATAATATTTACCTGTAATTCATAAATTACATAAATACTAATATTTTTTTGTCAAAGAAATATTAACAATTGAATTTACGTTTTTTTATGCTCATAAATCTCTAGCTGTCGCTTACCCTTTCTCAGTTTAGAGAGGGAGAGAGAGAGAGAGAGAGAGAGAGGGAGAGAGAGAGTTGGCTGACGAGGGAGAGTTCGCCTTCGGGTGACGTTGAAATTCAAAGGCACGTGTTCACCAACGCACGTGCGGTTGGTCCATTTCACGTGTGAACAACTCTTTTGGGGAGATAGAATCGAATCCATGCACTAGTCTTTTCTCATTATTGCCCGTCATCTCCTCGTGAAGTGTCGCAGAGGCATTCTTTTCTGAGAGAGAAGACTAGTGCATATTAACCACTGCGCCCTTTGGTCTCTTTGCTCATCGCACATAATGATTCGTGGATTTTATTTTTGGGATGAGAAATGTGTTTTATAAAATTTATTTTCTTTTTATCATTTGAGATGAAAATAAAGATTACGAAGGAAGAAATCGATTTTTTAATCGTACCGTGCATTTTCGTTTGAGAAATAAAAAATCAAAAAAAAATTTGAATATGCTTTCTCATCTAAAACCCATTATTAGCCTTTTTTTTTATCGCGAGAGCAGAAATATTAAGGATATTTTTTAAAGAGGTTTCTCGTCCTGAATCGGAACCGTTACCAAACGCACCAAAAGTGTGTCGTGACTTCGTCTTCGATTGCAAATATCAGATGAGCTAAAAGAAAACTAGTGAAACTTTTATTCACCTGGAAAAAAGAAGAAGAAAAGAAGTTGTCCCTATGGAGCGAAGCCGAGCCACGCTTGAGCATTCTTAAATAAAATATATAAATGTGGGGATGAAATTGTGATATATTATTGAGTTATATTCAAATGACTCGAAAAATTCCAATCTTTATATCTTTCTTTTTTGATAATCATAACATTTCAATTATAGTAAAATAATAATAATAATAAAAAGCTCAACTTCCCTACGTGAATTTGAGATCTACGCATTCATGAGACAAAGTGTGGCAGAGAAAATAAATTCATTATGATGTGCGAGCAACCAATTGAATTGTTTTTTTCGCAAAATAAAGAAGCAACGGATGTGAAAAATTAATTAGATGGATGCGAAATATTTTCATTATCCATGCAATTGTTAAATCATAGGCTTGTCATTGTTAATGGACACGTATCCACCGACTAATTTTTCTGAACAATGCAAAAGATATAAATTGATGATGATGATAAGCACAATGATGATGATAAGCACAATAAAGAACAATAGGACAATAGGTGATAAGCACAAGGATGATGAGATTGTTGATGATGATGATGATTTTGTCGGTCCTTGCTAGTTAAAACTTTCAAACTTGGGTTAAGCTTGCTTCGTCACAGTTTGTGCCCTTAATGCAGTTGGCCCATTATGTTCATGCTTTGGATATTTATTTCATTTTTGTAGATAATGTTGACGAATGTATTTTATTTTCATATCATTATAATATTATGATGTTATTAAGTGCTTAAGAATTTATTTTAAAAATAAATTTTGTTGTTAGTTAGATTTAATGTCGAAATCATCCCTAAATAATATTCGATGCAGATTTCATTGTTAAAAACTTATTAAAAATTTGTCGCTAAATTCATTGGGGAACAATGTTCATCGCAAAACTTCCTTGTTTCCACACATGGTGCATGCCAAAGAAACAATCAGTAGGTGTTGTGTGCGAGACAAAATAGGCTGTGGGCTCAAGGTTTGGAAACCGACTCTATCGCTCGCTGTAGCTAATAACATTGCAAGCAGCTCTTCTCATGGCATAATTTAGGAGTCCCTCACGGGTTAGGAAAAAAAAGCACGTATCTTTATTGCCATCCATCTAAGGGACGTTTTGTAGCCATACAAAAGTAAAGGAACTCGGATATTTCCCATAGAAGACAGAAAACATAACGAGTGCTTTTTGACGGGGCTTCTTCAATCAATTGAAGAGAGAGTTTGCAAGTTTCAAGCGTAAGCGTCGGGGTTTTTGAGGAGGTATGCTTCGGCGACCTTGTACATTCCTAGGGCTCTCTCTTTGCCTGCCTCGACATCGTCTTCTTTGAGCTCAACATCCCCTTTTGCATAGTATGTGCTCGTCATCTTGGTCTTACTCCCGCCTTCTGGGGTCGTCTCAAAGTTGACTTCATAAACAATAGATTCAAACTTTTCTTTCAGATCGATCATGGTATACTTGTACGTGAATGTCTCCTCATTCAGCTCATCCACGCGATTCTTCATACTGCTTAGCTGACCACCTGTATACAATAGAAAGAGGTCGCATCACGGTATCCTTATATTGTAGCAAAACATGAATAGTTACCTTCGATGAAGTTGATCTGCTTAATGGTTCCAGCCCCTCCATCCCCTTGGATGATGTCAATGCTCTTGATTGCTTGAGGCATGAGTTTGGGAATCAAGTTATGTGAATCTATAACCAGGGCCTTGAACAATCTTGCCGGAGGAATTGGGGAATTGTATTCATTTGTGAAAGTGGACACACCCATGATAAAGGTTGCTAGCTAAGAAATTTGAAGAATATTACCAAAGAGTGTGGAGTTGAGGAGGCTTATGAGCTTGGGAGTGAAGAGATGATGAAGGGATGTATTTATAGGTTGGAGTGGAGAATTCTTCATTTTTCCAAAGTGTGATCCCATTGGCCGATAAGTTCTAGGATTGCCACGCTCAGAAAGCACTGAACATTCTACCTCTTGTCATGTTTTGCTTGAAAAAAGTCACGAGTTCAGTGGCTATATCGGGTTTACATTCTCTAGGGAAGAGTGATAGAGAGAGACCCCTAGAATCCAAAAAAGAGTATTTCTCAAGTCCATGGCCGTCCTTGCTCTGAGTAGTACAGGGGCAACAAAACAAATCAATGAACTTGAATAACAAGAGGGTTTAATATATTATAATAGAGATTCTTAAAACTCAATTACAGAGGCATAATCATCATGCTTCAACCAGCTCATTCCATCTCGCTTTTTAGGGGAAAAAAAGGGAGACTCAAATCGAAATACTTGATGTATATAGGCATAACAACACGTTTAGTACCTTGAGCACATGCAATGAGGTTGTAAAACTTGCTCAAATGAATCAAACTTAACACGAGCCTTTTTAAAACTTGCTCATAAAATGAATCAAACTTGAAAATTTATCAACTTAAATGGATACAATTAGTTTGAATTATTACATGAATGAATTTATTCCCACTGTCGTGCTAGGTTTAACTTTCCCTAGTGATATTTTTCATGACGACATACTCAATTGTGGAGTTTTTTTTTTACAAGGAAATGAAATTTAAGTAAAAATACAGTCATCCCAAATTGGTGAAGCTAAGCTAACTTGGTGCTCCTAAATAAATAGAAAAAATGGCACAAATGATTTTCTGAATTTTGGCATACCATGGAATATCATCTGTTAAATTTTAATTTGTTCAATATGTTTCCTAACTTCGTATCAATTTGCAATGCCATTCATGAGTTTTTAATTTATTAAATGCGGTCACTAAACTTTATATACATATTTACTTTGATGCTTATATTATATCAAAATATTGAATATTATCCTTTTATTAATTTAAGTTTAAAAAATATTAAACGTTTTCATAAAGTCAACATTAAACATTTTCATACAATTTAAGGGCTATATTGAACATGTACTAAAAATTTGTAGACTATATTAAATAAATTAAAACTTTAAAAACAACATTATGTATTAGGACACAATTTAAAGACTAGTTATGTAATTATGCTATAGAAATTTTATGAAATTGATCATCACATAATAGCCCAAAAAATTAAAAAGTGCAATTGAAATGAGTTAAACCCAAATAGTTTCATTTGAAATATACAAATTACTAGAAGTATCAATCATTGAAAATGAAAAATTCATATTTTCAGGTCTTTTATGCTAATAAACTTGCTTTAGCATCATCAAAGTGGTTGATCTAATATAGTGTCATCAAAACTTTTACTATAGTGTCCTAAAAGAAATTCACAATCCAAATTTTCAATCTGCATGTCAATACAACTAATATTGTCGATGGAAGGCTTTTTTCCACCCTAAATATGGAATGGATGGAAGTTTTTAGAGCATAGAGCTGTGATTATAAATTTTTGTGTGGTCCTAATTTACTTGTTCATGTGTTGATAATGACACGGATCTGATTAGTGAAATCTTAATTTCTAGAGTGGCAAATCAGCCAAAATAAAAACATTTGGACTTCTATTAAAGATATGCATACTAGGATAGTGCATGGATTTTGTTTATTGATAAGAAAAAGGGAAGACCGCATAAGTGGTTCCTTAAATTTTGATTATATGTGCAATTTGATTCATGAACTTTCAATTGATCAATGAATTTTGACCCAGTGTCCAATTTAGTCTCTCGATTTAAATTAGTAGAAGTACAATATTGAATATTGTCATATATAATATGGACTAGTGTAATATATATGTATATATGACATTGAACAAATTGAAAGGTAAGGAACGACATTGTACACCGGGCTAAAATTCATGGTTATTGTTGATTCAATTAAAAGTTAATGGATTACATTGTACATTGGACCGAAGTTTAGAGACAATTTGTATCATTATCCATAGTCAAAATGCAGGCGGGAGAGGTGTGACCAGGCCAAGCTCCTAAAGCCTAGCAATTTGTTTCAAAGAGTTCAATCTTAGGAACCGCAAAATCATGTTATAATAAGCCTATTGCCGGAGGACGAATTCCTGAAAGATGTGCTTAAGTGCTTGAAAGGTTGGACTGTATCTTACATTGAGTACGCATGAGACGAGTTGAATGGCTTGTGATCTTAGTTCCACGAATTCTAATTTGGAATCGATTCCATCGCTCGTTATATGTATCAACTTAGCAAACGACTCTTCTCAATAAGCAATTTTACGAATCCCTCAAATTCAAGCAATAAATTACGTTTCTTTATTGCCATCCAAATCTAAGTAATGTTTGCAGCCATGTAGAAGTAAAGGAGCTCGGATATTTCTCATCGAATACAAAAATTACGCTGAGCACTTATTGACATGACTTCTTAAATATATCTAAGGAAGCATTTGTAAGTTTCAAGTATAAGCACGAGGGTTTTGAGGAAGTATGCTTCGGCGACCTTATACATTCCCAAGGCTCGCTCGTTGCCCGCCTTGACATCCTCTTGTTTAACCTCACCATCACCCTTCACATGATAGTGCTTAGTCATCTTGTTTGCCTGATGATGATGATGATGATTTTGTCGGTCCTCGCTAGTTAAAACTTTCAAACTTGGGTTAAGCTTGCTTCAGCACAGTTTGTGCCCTAAATGCAGTTTGCCCATTATGTTCATGCTTTGGATATTTATTTCATTTTTGTGGATAATATTGACGAATGTATTTTATTTTCATATCATTATAATATTATGATGTTATTAAGTGCTTAAGAATTTATTTTAAAAATAAATTTTGTTGTTAGTTAGATTTAATATCGAAATCATCCCTAAATAATATTCGATGCAGATTTCGTTGCTAAAAACTTATTAAAAATTTGTCGCAAATTCCTTGGGGAGCAAAGTTCATCACAAAACTTCCTTGTTTCCACACATGGTGCATGCCAAAGAAACAGTCAGTAGCTGTTGTGTGCAAGACGAGATAGGCTATGGGCTCAAGGTTTGGAAACCGCTCTATCGCTCGCTGTAGCTAATAACATTGCAAGCAGCTCTTCTCATGGCATAATTTAGGAGTCCCTCATGGGTTAGGTCAAAAAAAAAAAAGCACGTATCTTTATTGCCATCCATCTAAGGGACGTTTTGCAGCCATACAAAAGTAAAGGAACTTGGATATTTCCCATAGAAGACAGAAAACATAACGATTGCTTTTCGACGGGGCTTCTTCAATCAATTGAAGAGAGAGTTTGCAAGTTTCAAGCGTAAGCGTCGGGGTTTTTGAGGAGGTATGCTTCGGCGACCTTGTACATTCCTAGGGCTCTCTCTTTGCCTGCCTTGACATCGTCTTCTTTGAGCTCAACATCCCCTTTTGCATAGTATGTGCTCGTCATCTTGGTCTTACTCCCGCCTTCTGGGGTCGGCTCAAAGTTGACTTCATAAACAATAGATTCAAACTTTTCTTTCAGATCGATCATGGTATACTTGTACGTGAATGTCTCCTCATTCAGCTCATCCACGCGATTCTTCATACTGCTTAGCTGACCACCTGTATACAATAGAAGGAGGTCGCATCACGGTATCCTTATGTTGTAGCAACACATGAATAGTTACCTTCGATGAAGTTGATCTGCTTAATGGTTCCAGCCCCTCCATCCCCTTGGATGATGTCAATGCTCTTGATTGCTTGAGGCATGAGTTTGGGAATCAAGTTATGTGAATCTAGAACCATGGCCTTGAACAATCTTGCCGGAGGAATTGGGGAATTGTATTCATTTGTGAAAGTGGACACACCCATGATAAAGGTTGCTTGCTAGAGAAATTTGAAGAATATGACCAAAGAGTGTGGAGTTGAGGAGGCTTATGAGCTTGGGAGTGAAGAGATGATGAAGGGATGTATTTATAGGTTGGAGTGGAGGATTCCTCATGTTTCCAAAGTGTGATCCCATTGGCCGATAAGTTCTAGGATTGCCACGCTCAGAAAGCACTGAACATTCTACCTCTTGTCATGTTTTGCTTGAAAAAAGTCACGAGTTCAGTCGCTATATCGGGTTTACATTCTCTAGGGAAGAGTGATAGAGAGAGACCCCTAGAATCCAAAAAAGAGTATTTCTCATGTCCATGGCCGTCCTTGCTCAAGTAGTACAGGGGCAACAAAACAAATCAATGAACTTGAATAACAAGAGGGTTTAATATATTATAATAAAGATTCTTAAAACTCAATTACAGAGGCATAATCATCATGCTTCAACCAGCTCATTCCATCTCGCTTTTTAGGGGAAAAAAGAGAGTCTCAAATCGAAATACTTGATGTATATAGGCATAACAACACATTTATACTAAACTTTTACCTTGAGCACATGCAATGAGGTCATAGATTGTTGAGTACATAGAATAATTTGTTTCATTGTGACGGTATCATTTAAGTAAAAGTCGTAATACTAGAGGAATCATTACAGAGGAGTATAGAAGGAGAGATTATAGTCTATATAGTGAAAATGATTATTGACAAAATGATGAATATATATTATATCAAGATTGATTAAGTCTTAAATCTTTGCGCTAAGCTTTGCTAGTCCATTTGACAATGGAGAAGTTTTCTTTTGTACAGGGCCCTCTCAATGAATAATTCTACGATCTCAACAAACCATATATTTTTTATACATATATCTCAATAACTTAACATGAGCCTTTTTAAAACTTGCTCATAAAATGAATCAAACTTGAAAATTTATCAAATTAAATGGATACAATTAGTTTGAATTATTACATGAATGAATTTATTCCCACTGTCGTGCTAGGTTTAACTTTCCCTAGTGATATTTTTCATGACGACATACTCAATTGTGGAGTTTTTTTTACAAGGAAATGAAATTTAAGTAAAAATACAGTCATCCCAAATTGGTGAAGCTAAGCTAACTAGGTGCTCCTAAATAAATATAAAAAATGGCACAAATGATTTTCTGAATTTTGGCAAACCATGGAATATCATCCGTTAAATTTTAATTTGTTCAATATGTTTCCTAACTTCGTATCAATATGCAATGCCATTCATGAGTTTTTAATTTATTAAATGCGGTCACTAAACTTTATATACATATTTACTTTGATGCTTATATTATATCAAAATATTGAATATTATCCTTTTATTAATTTAAGTTTAGAAAATATTAAACGTTTTCATAAAGTCAACATTAAACATTTTCATACAATTTAAGGGCTATATTGAACATGTACTAAAAATCTGTAGACTATGTTAAATAAATTAAAAGTTTAAAAACAACATTATGTATTAGGACACAATTTAAAGACTAGTTATGTAATTATGCTATACAAATTTTATGAAATTGATCATCACATAATAGCCCAAAAAATTAAAAAGTGTAATTGAAATGAGTTAAACCCAAATAAGTTCATTTGAAATATACAAATTACTAGAAGTATCAATCATCGAAAATGAAAAATTCATATTTTCAGGTCTTTTATGCTAATAAACTGGCTTTAGCATCATCAAAGTGGTTGATCTAATATAGTGTCATCAAAACTTTTACTATAGTGTCCTAAAAGAAATTCACAATCCAAATTTTCAATCTGCATGTCAATACAACTAATATTGTCGATTGAAGGCTTTTTTCCACCCTAAATATGGAATGGATGGAAGTTTTTAGAGCATAGAGCTGTGATAAATCTTTGTGTGGTCCTAATTTACTTGTTCATGTGTTGATAATGATACGGATCTGATTAGTGAAATCTTAATTTCTAGAGTGGCAAATCAGCCAAAATAAAAACATTTGGACTTCTATTAAAGATATGCATACTAGGATAGTGCATGGATTTTGTTTATTGATAAGAAAAAGGGAAGACCGCATAAGTGGTTCCTTAAATTTTGATTATATGTGAAATTTAATTCGTGAACTTTCAATTGATCAATGAATTTTGACCCAGTGTCCAATGTAGTCTCTCGATTTAAATTAGTAGAAGTACAATATTGAATATTGTCATATATAATATGGACTAGTGTAATATATATGTATATATGACATTGAACAAATTGAAAGGTAAGGAACGACATTGTACACTGGGGCTAAAATTCATGGTTATTGTTGATTCAATTAAAAGTTAATGGATCACATTGTACATTGGACCGAAGTTTAGAGACAATTTGTATCATTATCCATAGTCAAAATACAAGCGGGAGAGGTGCGACCAGGCCAAGCTCCTAAAGCCTAGCAATTTGTTTCAAAGAGTTCAATCTTAGGAACCGCAAAATCATGTTATAATAAGCCTATTGCCGGAGGACGAATTCCTGAAAGATGTGCTTTAAGTGCTTGAAAGGTTGGACTGTATCTTACATTGAGTACGCATGAGACGAGTTGAATGGCTTGTGATCTTAGTTCCACGAATTCTAATTTGGAATCGATTCCATCGCTCGTTATATCTATCAACTTCGCAAACGACTCTTCTCAACAGGAAATTTTACGAATCCCTCAAATTCAAGCAATAAATTACGTTTCTTTATTGCCATCCAAATCTAAATAATGTTTGCAGCCATGTAGAAGTAAAGGAGCTTCATGTTCTCGCCCGGTGGCCATGCAGCCATCCAAATCTAAGTAATGTTTGCCCCCCTCTCTACGCCCGGTGGCCTCGCTTCGTGTTCTCGTGGCCCTCTTGGCGCTGGCTCAGCCCCTCTCTATCTCTCTCTCTCTCTCTCTCTCCCCGCGGCGCCGGCTCCCCGGTTTGCACCGACCGCCCGCCGACCACCGACCGACCCCTTCTTCAGCGTCGGCACGCTGCTCCGTGACGGTACTCTCTCTCTCTGTCTCGGTCGCTCCGTCCACCACGTTCGGTTTGTCTCGCCAGCTTAATTTGTACTTGCGATTTCCGGATTGGTTGCGTTGCTCCTCTACTTGCGGTCCGTTTCGAGTCTAGTAGCGTTGCTCCTATGTTGTGTTGCTCCTCTGTTGCAATGGTAGCTGTGTTATCCTAAGCATTTTCTGACTTCTTTCGGCAGTGTTGGGTGCCAAGAAATTCTTGGCCCTCTTTGGTGTTCCTAGAGGAACCGAGTGAGATGGGTAGACTTTATGTCTTGGGATAGGGGTAGACTTCGTGTTACTCATCCGCTATGGTGTAGATTGTTCAGCTGTTTGGTAGTTGGCATCCTGTTAGGGATCGAGCGAAAGGGTGCCACTTCAGTTCAGCATGTTTACAAGCTTTGTTCTCTCATCCTCTGACCTGGTCTCAGGATTGCCCATATATCGGATATGGTGCTCGATAAGTTTACTGCTCTGTTGAGGTTTGGCACTAGCTACGTTGTTGGATTCTCTTTTAGTTGGGACTGAATTTTTGCGTTCCAGAGTATCTCCTTTTGTGGGTTCTATGAGCGACCTCTTTGTTGGCTCAAACATGATGTCATATGTGAAATGAAACATCAATGCTTTATCTGGTTACTCTGTTCACATTTTCTTGCCGTCTGACAAAATTCATCTGCCACATCAGATGCTATCTCAAGATGCTAGCTGAGTTGCTGAAGAGATTGGTAGAGTAGTGGCTTCTTTGCTATCTGATTGGAGATGGTAAGCTTCATGACTAATGTCATTATGTGTCCCTAATACATGTTCATATTTTTTTAGAATATTTGTCTAACCTTTATACCTGTCAGTATAAACGTGCAGGTCATCGTTCAGTTTCACGAAGAAGACCAGCCCCTTCCCCTCCCCCTTCCCCTCCCTCTGCACTTTCATCTAACCGTCAACCACGACATGCTAATAGACAACATGGACACATTGGCCCCTCCGACCCTCAACAACATATTAGGGGACAACTTGGACACATGCGAACCGAATCTCCTTTAGTTCCACCTTCTTCAGTGCAACACTCGAATGATGAGGGAAACACAGGCGAAAGTGACAGCCGATTCAAGATACGCCCATATGGAGATTCGTAAGGTTTTCATTATTTTAAGTATATGTAATATTTAGCGTTTTGGATATGAATGTCAACTTTTTCATGTAGAATTTATTCAATTCTAGTTAAAATGTTTGCAGATTCACGGATGCTACGTATGTTGTGAGGCAACTTAATAAATTAGTTAATAACTTTTGGAGGGGGCAGTATATTACTTATGGCAAAGCTCCAGAAGAAGCAAAGGATTTGTGGTGGAATGAGTTCAAGGTAAGTTTTGTCCTTTTATTTTTTGACAAACTAAGTTCATTGTAAATAAAGTTAGTTGTTTTTCTATTGATTGCAGCGGAAGTTTAGGTGGGATGAAACAGAAGAGGATGAAGTTAAAAGAATTTTGAAGAAAAAAGCCGGTGATCACATACGAAATGTGATGCATAAAGCAAAGACGAGTCGAGTCAAGCCGGATTTTATTACATATGACAATTGGATGGAAATTAAGAGAACTTGGGAAACGGAGAAGAATAAGCAAATAAGTGAACAGAATAAGAAAAATCGAATTTCTAGTGAAGGGTTTTCCACATATGCCGGGGGCTCTATCAACGTCGGGGAGCACAAAAAAAGAATGGTAAGTCTATTAAACGACTTGTAAGTTAATTTAATACAATTACTCATTCATGTTTATATTTTGTAGGCAGATGAATTGGGGAGGGAACCGACATGTGTAGCTGTATTTGAACGCACATTTAAAAAAAAAAGATAAGACATGGACTGGCGATCGAGCAAGAGCTACTAAGGTATGCAAGGTTATACTTTGGACTTTATGAAACTAGAATGCTTTTAATATTCATTGTAGTTATATATATGAAGTTATCTTATTTTCATTTATATTGTTAATGTAGGAAAAATATGATGAACTTCTCATGAAATATGCTAGTGGTGGTGATGGTGTTGTCGCGTCAAAACAATAAGTTGATAGTATGGCATTATGGGTGGAGGCATCGGGTGGGATAAAAAGAGGAAAAAACATTTGGGATGGGATCCTTCTTAAAGGTATACACAACGAATGTTGTTGATTCTCCAATGTGGCTAGTTCAAGGAGGACGCAAGTTGAAGAGCAAATGACCCAAGAATTGAGCCAACTGAAACATTTACTTGTAGAGAAAGACGAACAAATGAGAGTGGTCAAACAACAAATGCAATTGACGTAGGACACCTCAACCTCCATGACGATGAGGTTCCTTCTGTACCTCCGACTAGTCCAATAGGTGATAAGCACAATGATGATGAGATTGTTGATGATGATGATGATTTTGTCAGTCCTTGCTAGTTAAAACTTTCAAACTTGGGTTAAGCTTGCTTCGTCACAGTTTGTGCCCTTAATGCAGTTGGCCCATTATGTTCATGCTTTGGGTATTTATTTCATTTTTGTGGATAATGTTGACAAATGTATTTTACTTTCATATCATTATAATATTATGATGTTATTAAGTGCTTAAGAATTTATTTTAAAAATAAATTTTGTTGTTAGTTAGATTTAATGTCGAAATCATCCCTAAATAATATTCGATGCAGATTTCATTGCTAAAAACTTATTAAAAATTTGTCGCTAAATTCATTGGGGAAAAATGTTCATCGCAAAACTTCCTTGTTTCCACACATGGTGCATGCCAAAGAAACAATCAGTAGCTGTTGTGTGCGAGACAAAATAGGCTGTGGGCTCAAGGTTTGGAAACCGACTCTATCGCTCGCTGTAGCTAATAACATTGCAAGCAGCTCTTCTCATGGCATAATTTAGGAGTCCCTCACGGGTTAGGAAAAAAAAGCACGTATCTTTATTGCCATCCATCTAAGGGACGTTTTGCAGCCATACAAACGTAAAGGAACTCGGATATTTCCCATCAAAGATAGAAAACATAACGAGTGCTTTTTGACGGGATTTCTTCAATCAATTGAAGAGAGAGTTTGCAAGTTTCAAGCGTAAGCGTCGGGGTTTTTGAGGAGGTATGCTTCGGCGACCTTGTACATTCCTAGGGCTCTCTCTTTGCCTGCCTTGACATCGTCTTCTTTGAGCTCAACATCCCCTTTTGCATAGTATGTACTCGTCATCTTGGTCTTACTCCCGCCTTCCGGGGTCGGCTCAAAGTTGACTTCATAAACAATAGATTCAAACTTTTCTTTCAGATCGATCATGGTATACTTGTACGTGAATGTCTCCTCATTTAGCTCATCCACGCGATTCTTCATACTGCTTAGCTGACCACCTGTATACAATAGAAGGAGGTCGCATCACGGTATCCTTATATTGTAGCAACACATGAATAGTTACCTTCGATGAAGTTGATCTGCTTAATGGTTCCAGCCCCTCCATCCCCTTGGATGATGTCAATGCTCTTGATTGCTTGAGGCATGAGTTTGGGAATCAAGTTATGTGAATCTAGAACCATGGCCTTGAACAATCTTGCCGGAGGAATTGGGGAATTGTATTCATTTGTGAAAGCGGACACACCCATGATAAAGGTTGCTAGCTAGAGAAATTTGAAGAATATGACCAAAGAGTGTGGAGTTGAGGAGGCTTATGAGCTTGGGAGTGAAGAAATGATGAAGGGATGTATTTATAGGTTGGAGTGGAGGATTCCTCATGTTTCCAAAGTGTGATCCCATTGGCCGATAAGTTCTAGGATTTCCACGCTCAGAAAGCACTGAACATTCTACCTCTTGTCATGTTTTGCTTGAAAAAAGTCACGAGTTCAGTGGCTATATCGGGTTTACATTCTCTAGGGAAGAGTGATAGAGAGAGACCCCTAGAATCCAAAAAAGAGTATTTCTCATGTCCATGGCCGTCCTTGCTCAAGTAGTACAGGGGCAACAAAACAAATCAATGAACTTGAATAACAAGAGGGTTTAATATATTATAATAAAGATTCTTAAAACTCAATTACAGAGGCATAATCAGCATGCTTCAACCAGCTCATTCCATCTGGCTTTTTAGGGAAAAAAAGAGTCTCAAATCGAAATACTTGATGTATATAGGCATAACAACACATTTATACTAAACTTTTACCTTGAGCACATGCAATGAGGTCATAGATTGTTGAGTACATAGAATAATTTGTCTCATTGTGAGGGTATCATTTAAGTAAAAGTCGTAATACTAGAGGAATCATTACAGAGGAGTATAGAAGGAGAGATTATAGTCTATATAGTGAAAATGATTATTGACAAAATGATGAATATATATTATATCAAGATTGATTAAGTCTTAAATCTTTGCGCTAAGCTTTGCTAGTCCATTTGACAATGGAGAAGTTTTCTTTTGTACAGGGCCCTCTCAATGAATAATTCTACGATCTCAACAAACCATATATTTTTTATACATACATCTCAATAACTTAACATGAGCCTTTTTAAAACTTGCTCATAAAATGAATCAAACTTGAAAATTTATCAAATTAAATGGATACAATTAGTTTGAATTATTACATGAATGAATTTATTCCCACTGTCGTGCTAGGATTAACTTTCCCTAATGATATTTTTCATGAGGACATACTCAATTGTGGAGTTTTTTTACAAGGAAATGAAATTTAAGTAAAAATACAGTCATCCCAAATTGGTGAAGTTAAGCTAACTAGGTGCTCCTAAATAAATATAAAAAATGGCACAAATGATTTTCTGAATTTTGGCATACCATGGAATATCATCCGTTAAATTTTAATTTGTTCAATATGTTTCCTAACTTCGTATCAATATGCAATGCCATTCATGAGTTTTTAATTTATTAAATGCGGTCACTAAACTTTAGCTACATATTTACTTTGATGCTTATATTATATCAAAATATTGAATATTATCCTTTTATTAATTCAAGTTTAGAAAATGTTAAACGTTTTCATAAAGTCAACATTAAACATTTTCATACAATTTAAGGGCTATATTGAACATGTACTAAAAATTTGTAGACTATATTAAATAAATTAAAAGTTTAAAAACAACATTATGTATTAGGACACAATTTAAAGACTAGTTATGTAATTATGCTATACAAATTTTATGAAATTGATCATCACATAATAGCCCAAAAAAAATTAAAAAGTGCAATTGAAATGAGTTAAACCCAAATAAGTTCATTTGAAATATACAAATTACTAGAAGTATCAATCATCGAAAATGAAAAATTCATATTTTCAGGTCTTTTATGCTAATAAACTCGCTTTAGCATCATCAAAGTGGTTGATCTAATATAGTGTCATCAAAACTTTTACTATAGTGTCCTAAAAGAAATTCACAATCCAAATTTTCAATCTGCATGTCAATACAACTAATATTGTCGATTGAAGGCTTTTTTCCACCCTAAATATGGAATGGATGGAAGTTTTTAGAGCATAGAGCTGTGATAAATTTTTGTGTGGTCCTAATTTACTTGTTCATGTGTTGATAATGATACGGATCTGATTAGTGAAATCTTAATTTCTAGAGTGGCAAATCAGCCAAAATAAAAACATTTGGACTTCTATTAAAGATATGCATACTAGGATAGTGCATGGATTTTGTTTATTGATAAGAAAAAGGGAAGACCGCATAAGTGGTTCCTTAAATTTTGATTATATGTGCAATTTGATTCGTGAACTTTCAATTGATCAATGAATTTTGACCCAGTTTCCAATGTAGTCTCTCGATTTAAATTAGTAGAAGTACAATATTGAATATTGTCATATATAATATGGACTAGTGTAATATATATGTATATATGACATTGAACAAATTGAAAGGTAAGGAACGACATTGTACACTGGGGCTAAAATTCATGGTTATTGTTGATTCAATTAAAAGTTAATGGATCACATTGTACATTGGACCGAAGTTCAGAGACAATTTGTATCATTATCCATAGTCAAAATACAAGCGGGAGAGGTGCGACCAGGCCAAGCTCCTAAAGCCTAGCAATTTGTTTCAAAGAGTTCAATCTTAGGAACCGCAAAATCATGTTATAATAAGCCTATTGCCGGAGGACGAATTCCTGAAAGATGTGCTTTAAGTGCTTGAAAGGTTGGACTGTATCTTACATTGAGTACGCATGAGACGAGTTGAATGGCTTGTGATCTTAGTTCCACGAATTCTAATTTGGAATCGATTCCATCGCTCGTTATATCTATCAACTTCGCAAACGACTCTTCTCAACAGGAAATTTTACGAATCCCTCAAATTCAAGCAATAAATTACGTTTCTTTATTGCCATCCAAATCTAAGTAATGTTTGCAGCCATGTAGAAGTAAAGGAGCTTCATGTTCTCGCCCGGTGGCCATGCAGCCATCCAAATCTAAGTAATGTTTGCCCCCCTCTCTACGCCCGGTGGCCTCGCTTCGTGTTCTCGTGGCCCTCTTGGCGCTGGCTCAGCCCCTCTCTCTCTCTCTCTCTCTCTCTCTCTCTCTCTCCCCGCGGCGCCGGCTCCCCGGTTTGCACCGACCGCCCGCCGACCACCGACCGACCCCTTCTTCAGCGTCGGCACGCTGCTCCGTGATGGTACTCTCTCTCTCTCTCTCTCTGTCTCGGTCGCTCCGTCCACCACGTTCGGTTTGTCTCGCCAGCTTAATTTGTACTTGCGATTTCCGGATTGGTTGCGTTGCTCCTCTGCTTGCGGTCCGTTTCGAGTCTAGTAGCGTTGCTCCTATGTTGTGTTGCTCCTCTGTTGCAATGGTAGCTGTGTTATCCTAAGCATTTTCTGACTTCTTTCGGCAGTGTTGGGCGCCAAGAAATTCTTTGCCCTCTTTGGTGTTCCTAGAGGAACCGGGTGAGATGGGTAGACTTTATGTCTTGGGATAGGGGTAGACTTCGTGTTACTCATCTGCTATGGTGTAGATTGTTCAGCTGTTTGGTAGTTGGCATCCTGTTAGGGATCGAGAGAAAGGGTGCCACTTCAGTTCAGCATGTTTACAAGCTTTGTTCTCTCATCCTCTGACCTGGTCTCAGGATTGCTCATATATCAGAGATGGTGCTCGATAAGTTTACTGCTCTGTTGAGGTTTGGCACTAGCTACGTCGTTGGATTCTCTTTTAGTTGGGACTGAATTTTTGCGATCCAGAGTATCTTGAATTTTTGCGATCCAGAGTATCTCCTTTTGTGGGTTCTATGAGCGACCTTTTTGTTGGCTCAAAGATGATGTTATATGTGAAATGAAACATCAATGCTTTATCTGGTTACTCTGTTTACATTTTGTTTTTCTTGCCGTCTGACAAAATTCATCTGCCACATCAGATGCTATCTCAAGATGCTAGCTGAGTTGCTGAAGAGATTGGTAGAGTAGTGGCTTCTTTGCTATCTGATTGGAGATGGTAAGCTTCATGACTAATGTCATTATGTGTCCCTAATACATGTTCATATTTTTTTGAAATATTTGTCTAACCTTTATACCTGTCAGTATAAACGTGCAGGTCATCGTTCAGTTTCACGAAGAAGACCAGCCCCTTCCCCTCCCCCTTCCCCTCCCTCTGCACTTTCATCTAACCGTCAACCACGACATGCTAATAGACAACATGGACACATTGGCCCCTCCGACCCTCAACAACATATTAGGGGACAACTTGGACACATGCGAACCGAATCTCCTTTAGTTCCACCTTCTTCAGTGCAACACTCGAATGATGAGGGAAACACAGGCAAAGTGATAGTCGATTCAAGATACGCCCATATGGAGATTCGTAAGTACTTCATTTTTTTAAGTATATGTAATATTTAGGGTTTTGCATATTAATGTCAACTTTTTCATGTAGAATTTATTCAATTCTAGTTGAAATGTTTGCAGATTCACGGATGCTACGTATGTTGTGAGGCAACTTAATAAATTAGTTAATAACTTTTGGAGGGTGTAGTATATTACTTATGGCAAAGCTCCAAAAGAAGCAAAGGATTTGTGGTGGAATGAGTTCAAGGTAAGTTTTGTCCTTTTATTTTTTGACAAACTAAGTTCATTGTAAATAAAGTTAGTTTTTTTTTTATTGATTGTAGCGGAAGTTTAGGTGGGATGAAACGGAAGAGGATGAAGTTAAAAGAATTTTTAAGAAAAAAGCCGGTGATCACATACGAAATGTGATGCATAAAGCAAAGACGAGTCGAGTCGAGTCGAGCCAGATTTTATTACATATGACAATTGGATGGAAATTAAGAGAACTTGGGAAACGGAGAAGAATAAGCAAATAAGTGAACAGAATAAGAAAAATTGAATTTCTAGTGAAGGGTTTTCCACATATGCTGGGGGCTCTATCAACGTCGGGGAGCACAAAAAAAGAATGGTAAGTCTATTAAACGACTTGTAAGTTAATTTAATACAATTACTCATTTATGTTTATATTTTGTAGGCAGATGAATTGGGGAGGGAACCGACATGTGTAGCTGTATTTGAACGCACATTTAAAAAAAAAGATAAGACATGGACTGGCGATCGAGCAAGAGCTACTAAGGTATGCAAGGTTATACTTTGGACTTTATGAAACTAGAATGCTTTTAATATTCATTGTAGCTATATATATGAAGTTATCTTATTTTCATTTATATTGTTAATGTAGGAAAAATATGATGAACTTCTCATGAAATATGCTAGTGGTGGTGATGGTGTTGTCGCGTCTAAACAATAAGTTTATAGTATGGCATTATGGGTGGAGGCATCGAGTGGGATAAAAAGAGAAAAAAACATTTGGGATGGGATCCTTCTCAAAGGTATACACAACGAGTGTTGTTGATTCTCCAATGTGGCTAGTTCAAGGAGGACGCAAGTTGAAGAGCAAATGACCCAAGAATTGAGCCAACTGAAACATTTACTTGTAGAGAAAGACGAACAAATGAGAGTAGTCAAACAACAAATGCAATTGATCGTAGGACACCTCAACCTCCATGACGATGAGGTTCCTTCTGTACCTCCGACTAGTCCAATAGGTGATAAGCACAATGATGATGATGATGATGATTTTGTCGGTCCTTGCTAGTTAAAACTTTCAAACTTGGGTTAAGCTTGCTTCGTCACAGTTTGTGCCTTTAATGCAGTTGGCCCATTATGTTCATGCTTTGGAGATTTATTTCATTTTTGTGGATAATGTTGACGAATGTACTTTATTTTCATATCATTATAATATTATGATGTTATTAAGTGCTTAAGAATTTATTTTAAAAATAAATTTTGTTGTTAGTTAGATTTAATATCAAAATCATCCCTAAATAATAATCGATGCAGATTTTGTTGCTAAAAACTTATTAAAAATTTGTCGCTAAATTCATTGTGGAACAATGTTCATCACAAAACGTCCTTGTTTCCACACATGGTGCATGCCAAAGAAACAATCAGTAGCCGTTGTGTGCGAGACGAGATAGGCTATGGGCTCAATGTTTGGAAACCGACTCTATTGCTCGTTGTAGCTTATAACATTGCAAGCAGCTCTTCTCATGGCATAATTTAGGAGTCCCTCACGGGTTAGGTAAAAAAAAAAAGCACGTATCTTTATTGCCATCCATCTAAGGGACGTTTTGCAGCCATACAAAAGTAAAGGAACTCGGATATTTCCCATAGAAGACAGAAAACATAACGAGTGCTTTTTGACGGGGCTTCTTCAATCAATTGAAGAGAGAGTTTGCAAGTTTCAAGCGTAAGCGTCGGGGTTTTTGAGGAGGTATGCTTCGGCGACCTTGTACATTCCTAGGGCTCTCTCTTTGCCTGCCTCGACATCATCTTCTTTGAGCTCAACATCCCCTTTTGCATAGTATGTGCTCGTCATCTTGGTCTTACTCCCGCCTTCTGGGGTCGTCTCAAAGTTGACTTCATAAACAATAGATTCAAACTTTTCTTTCAGATCGATCATGGTATACTTGTACGTGAATGTCTCCTCATTCAGCTCATCCACGCGATTCTTCATACTGCTTAGCTGACCACCTGTATACAATAGAAAGAGGTCGCATCACGGTATCCTTATATTGTAGCAAAACATGAATAGTTACCTTCGATGAAGTTGATCTGCTTAATGGTTCCAGCCCCTCCATCCCCTTGGATGATGTCAATGCTCTTGATTGCTTGAGGCATGAGTTTGGGAATCAAGTTATGTGAATCTATAACCAGGGCCTTGAACAATCTTGCCGGAGGAATTGGGGAATTGTATTCATTTGTGAAAGTGGACACACCCATGATAAAGGTTGCTAGCTAGAGAAATTTGAAGAATATTACCAAAGAGTGTGGAGTTGAGGAGGCTTATGAGCTTGGGAGTGAAGAGATGATGAAGGGATGTATTTATAGGTTGGAGTGGAGAATTCTTCATTTTTCCAAAGTGTGATCCCATTGGCCGATAAGTTCTAGGATTGCCACGCTCAGAAAGCACTGAACATTCTACCTCTTGTCATGTTTTGCTTGAAAAAAGTCACGAGTTCAGTGGCTATATCGGGTTTACATTCTCTAGGGAAGAGTGATAGAGAGAGACCCCTAGAATCCAAAAAAGAGTATTTCTCAAGTCCATGGCCGTCCTTGCTCTGAGTAGTATAGGGGCAACAAAACAAATCAATGAACTTGAATAACAAGAGGGTTTGATATATTATAATAGAGATTCTTAAAACTCAATTACAGAGGCATAATCATCATGCTTCAACCAGCTCATTCCATCTCGCTTTTTAGGGGAAAAAAAGGGAGACTCAAATCGAAATACTTGATGTATATAGGCATAACAACACGTTTAGTACCTTGAGCACATGCAATGAGGTCGTAAAACTTGCTCAAATGAATCAAACTTAACATAAGCCTTTTTAAAACTTGCTCATAAAATGAGTCAAACTTGAAAATTTATCAACTTAAATGGATACAATTAGTTTGAATTATTACATGAATGAATTTATTCCCACTGTCGTGCTAGGTTTAACTTTCCCTAGTGATATTTTTCATGACGACATACTCAATTGTGAAGTTTTTTTTTTACAAGGAAATGAAATTTAAGTAAAAATACAGTCATCCCAAATTGGTGAAGCTAAGCTAACTTGGTGCTCCTAAATAAATAGAAAAAATGGCACAAATGATTTTCTGAATTTTGGCATACCATGGAATATCATCTGTTAAATTTTAATTTGTTCAATATGTTTCCTAACTTCGTATCAATTTGCAATGCTATTCATGAGTTTTTAATTTATTAAATGCGGTCACTAAACTTTATATACATATTTACTTTGATGCTTATATTATATCAAAATATTGAATATCATCCTTTTATTAATTTAAGTTTAGAAAATATTAAACGTTTTCATAAAGTCAACATTAAACATTTTCATACAATTTAAGGGCTATATTGAACATGTACTAAAAATTTGTAGACTATATTAAATAAATTAAAACTTTAAAAACAACATCATGTATTAGGACACAATTTAAAGACTAGTTATGTAATTATGCTATAGAAATTTTATGAAATTGATCATCACATAATAGCCCAAAAAATTAAAAAGTGCAATTGAAATGAGTTAAACCCAAATAGTTTAATTTGAAATATACAAATTACTAGAAGTATCAATCATCGAAAATGAAAAATTCATATTTTCAGGTCTTTTATGCTAATGAACTTGCTTTAGCATCATCAAAGTGGTTGATCTAATATAGTGTCATCAAAACTTTTACTATAGTGTCCTAAAAGAAATTCACAATCCAAATTTTCAATCTGCATGTCAATACAACTAATATTGTCGATGGAAGGCTTTTTTTCCACCCTAAATATGGAATGGATGGAAGTTTTTAGAGCATAGAGCTGTGATTATAAATTTTTTTGTGGTCCTAATTTACTTGTTCATGTGTTGATAATGACACGGATCTGATTAGTGAAATCTTAATTTCTAGAGTGGCAAATCAGCCAAAATAAAAACATTTGGACTTCTATTAAAGATATGCATACTAGGATAGTGCATGGATTTTGTTTATTGATAAGAAAAAGGGAAGACTGCATAAGTGGTTCCTTAAATTTTGATTATATGTGCAATTTGATTCATGAACTTTCAATTGATCCATGAATTTTGACCCAATATCCAATGTAGTCTCTCGATTTAAATTAGTAGAAGTACAATATTGAATATTGTCATATATAATATGGACTAGTGTAATATATATGTATATATGACATTGAACAAATTGAAAGGTAAGGAACGACATTGTACACTGGGCTAAAATTCATGGTTATTGTTGATTCAATTAAAAGTTAATGGATCACATTGTACATTGGACCGAAGTTTAGAGACAATTTGTATCATTATCCATAGTCAAAATGCAGGCGGGAGAGGTGTGACCAGGCCAAGCTCCTAAAGCCTAGCAATTTGTTTCAAAGAGTTCAATCTTAGGAACCGCAAAATCATGTTATGATAAGCCTATTGCCAGAGGACGAATTCCTGAAAGATGTGCTTAAGTGCTTGAAAGGTTGGACTGTATCTTACATTGAGTACGCATGAGACGAGTTGAATGGCTTGTGATCTTAGTTCCACGAATTCTAATTTGGAATCGATTCCATCGCTCGTTATATCTATCAACTTTGCAAACGACTCTTCTCAATAGGCAATTTTACGAATCCCTCAAATTCAAGCAACAAATTACGTTTCTTTATTGCCATCCAAATCTAAGTAATGTTTGCAGCCATGTAGAAGTAAAGGAGCTCGGATATTTCTCATCGAATACAAAAATTACGCTGAGCACTTATTGACATGACTTCTTACATATATCTAAGGAAGCATTTGTAAGTTTCAAGTATAAGCACGAGGGTTTTGAGGAAGTATGCTTCGGCGACCTTATACATTCCCAAGGCTCGCTCGTTGCCCGCCTTGACATCCTCTTGTTTAACCTCACCATCACCCTTCACATGATAGTGCTTAGTCATCTTGTTTGCCTGATGATGATGATGATTTTGTCCGCCTGATGATGATGATGATGATGATTTTGTCTGTCCTCGCTAGTTAAAACTTTCAAACTTGGGTTAAGCTTGCTTCAGCACAGTTTGTGCCCTAAATGCAGTTTGCCCATTATGTTCATGCTTTGGATATTTATTTCATTTTTGTGGATAATATTGACGAATGTATTTTATTTTCATATCATTATAATATTATGATGTTATTAAGTGCTTAAGAATTTATTTTAAAAATAAATTTTGTTGTTAGTTAGATTTAATATCGAAATCATCCCTAAATAATATTCGATGCAGATTTCGTTGCTAAAAACTTATTAAAAATTTGTCGCAAATTCCTTGGGGAGCAAAGTTCATCACAAAACTTCCTTGTTTCCACACATGGTGCATGCCAAAGAAACAGTCAGTAGCTGTTGTGTGCAAGACGAGATAGGCTATGGGCTCAAGGTTTGGAAACCGACTCTATCGCTCGCTATAGCTAATAACATTGCAAGCAGCTCTTCTCATGGCATAATTTAGGAGTCCCTCACGGGTTAGGTAAAAAAAAAAGCACGTATCTTTATTGCCATCCATCTAAGGGACGTTTTGCAGCCATACAAAAGTAAAGGAACTCGGATATTTCCCATAGAAGACAGAAAACATAACGATTGCTTTTCGACTGGGCTTCTTCAATCAATTGAAGAGAGAGTTTGCAAGTTTCAAGCATAAGCGTCAGGGTTTTTGAGGAGGTATGCTTCGGCGACCTTGTACATTCCTAGGGCTCTCTCTTTGCCTGCCTCGACATCATCTTCTTTGAGCTCAACATCCCCTTTTGCAAAGTATGTGCTCGTCATCTTGGTCTTACTCCCGCCTTCTGGGGTCGGCTCAAAGTTGACTTCATAAACAATAGATTCAAACTTTTCTTTCAGATCGATCATGTTATACTTGTACGTGAATGTCTCCTCATTCATCTCATCCACGCGATTATTCATACTGCTTAGCTGACCACCTATATACAATAGAAGGAGGTCGCATCACGGTATCCATATATTGTAGCAAAATATGAATAGTTACCTTCGATGAAGTTGATCTGCTTAATGGTTCCAGCCCCTCCATCCCCTTGGATGATGTCAATGCTCTTGATTGCTTGAGGCATGAGTTTGGGAATCAAGTTATGTGAATCTAGAACCAGGGCCTTGAACAATCTTGCCGGAGGAATTGGGGAATTGTATTCATTTGTGAAAGTGGACACACCCATGATTAAGGTTGCTAGCTAGAGAAATTTGAAGAATATGACCAAAGAGTGTGGAGTTGAGGAGGCTTATGAGCTTGGGATTGAAGAGACGATGAAGGGATGTATTTATAGGTTGGAGTGGAGGATTCTTCATTTTTCCAAAGTGTGATCCCATTGGCTTCTAGGATTGCCACGCTCAGAAAGCACTGAACATTCTACCTCTTGTCATGTTTTGCTTGAAAAAAGTCACGAGTTCAGTGGCTATATCGGGTTTACATTCTCTAGGGAAGAGTGATAGAGAGAGACCCCTAGAATCCAAAAAAGAGTATTTCTCAAGTCCATGGCCGTCCTTGCTCTGAGTAGTACAGGGGCAACAAAACAAATCAATGAACTTGAATAACAAGAGGGTTTAATATATTATAATAAAGATGCTTAAAACTCAATTACAGAGGCATAATCATCATGCTTCAACCAGCTCATTTCATCTCGCTTTTTAGGGGAAAAAAGAGTCTCAAATCGAAATACTTGATGTATATAGGCATAACAACACATTTATACTAAACTTTTACCTTGAGCACATGAAATGAGGTCATAGATTGTTGAGTACATAGAATAATTTGTTTCATTGTGATGGTATCATTTAAGTAAAAGTCGTAATACTAGAGGAATCATTACAGAGGAGTATAGAAGGAGAGATTATAGTCTATATAGTGAAAATGATTATTGACAAAATGATGAATATATATTATATCAAGATTGATTAAGTCTTAAATCTTTGCGCTAAGCTTTGCTAGTCCATTTGACAATGGAGAAGTTTTCTTTTGTACAGGGCCCTCTCAATGAATAATTCTACGATCTCAACAAACCATATAGTTTTTATACATACATTTCAACAACTTAACATGAGCCTTTTAAAAACTTGCTCATAAAATGAACCAAACTTGAAATTAAATTTATCAACTTAAATGGATACAATTAGTTTGAATTATTACATGAATGAATTTATTCCCATTGTCGTGCCAGGTTTAACTTTCCCTCGTGATATTTTTCATGACGACATACTCAATTGTGGAGTTTTTTACAAGGAAATGAAATTCAAGTAAAAATGCAATCATCCCAAATTGGTGAGGATAAGCTAACTTGGTGCTCCTAAATAAATAAAAAAATGGCACAAATGATTTCTGAATTTTGGCATACTATGAAATATCATCCGTTAAATTTTAATTTGTTCAATATTTTTCCTAACTTCGTATCAATATGCAATGTCATTCATGAGTTTTAATTTATTTAATGCGATCACTAAACTTTATATACATATTTACTTTAATGCTTATATTATATCAAGATATTGAATATTATCCTTTTATTAATTTAAGTTCAGAAAATATTAAACATTTTCATAAAGTCAACATTAAACATTTTCATATAATTTAAAGGCTAGATTGAACATGTATTAAAAGTTTATAGACTACGTTGAACAAATTAAAAGTTCAAAAATAACATTATGTATTGGGCCACAATTTAAAGACTAGTTATGTAATTATACTAATTTTATGAAATTGATCATCACATAATAGCCCAAAAAATTCAAAAGTGCAATTGAAATGAGTTAAACTCAAATAGTTTCATTTGTAATATACAAATTACTAGAAATATCAATCATCGAAAATGAAAAATTCATATTTTCAGGTCTTTTATGCTAATAAACTTGCTTTAGCATCATCAAAGTGGTTGATCTAGTGATAATGGCTCAACTATTTTTCATGATATTATAATTTCAATTCATATAAGTTTGGTTCATATCATGAGTGAAATTACTAAACGGCTTGTGTTGCATTGTCTAGCTTCAACATAGCTTTTTTTTTTGGGTCAATAAAGCTTTACTTCATATATTCATATATGAAGAAACATGATAAGACAGGTTGCTAAGTTTTGAACATAACATATCCATTAAGTAAAGAGGTGGATATTTGACCCACGAAATTGGCAATTCCTTTTATCGTTGAGCTTTAGCAGCCCAATCCATGATCTGGTTGGTCTCTTTAGGGCAATGGGCTATTAACAACTTCTTGTAGAGGCGAGCTTAAGGTTGGGCTGCCACTAAAATTGCACATGCCTCCGAGTTGAACTGATCTGCATGTGCCCGGATCACTTCCACAAGAGAATGACAATCAGTTTCTATAATCACTTCCTCCTCGTGCAGACTCGCGAAGTGGATTAGGGTTTGAAGGAGAGCCTCTGCTTCCGCTTGGAAGGCCGATGAAGATCGCAGGGATTCGACGATTAGCTTCAGCATAGCTTGTAGGGTGACTTTTTAGCAATTAGCATCCAGTGACGGGCTCACTGACCTCAAGCCTTTTGGTCGCAGTTCATGCGGATTAACTATTACTCGATTCGAACATTTGATAAGGCGTATGAGACCTCAATTTGAATGCTAGCTCGAGCATAGCTTATATGGAGACTTTCTAGCTATCAGCATTTAGTGACAAATTGTTGCCTTAGGTCTTTTGGTTGCAAGTTACGTGGAATTACTATAGTTCAATTCGAACGTTTAGCAACTGGCATGTGACCTCGGCTCGAATGTCTACTTTAACATAGCTTGTATCCTCAAGCCTTGTGGTTGCAAGCTGTGTGAAAAGACTACAAGTCAAGCCAAACATTTTGTAATGCTCTAGCATAGCTCATATAGAGACTTTCTAGCTGTAGTCAGCATCCAGTGATAGGTTTGTCGACCTTAGACCTTCTGGTCATAAGTTTGTCATTCAATTAATTCAAGTTTAAGTATAATATTAAATATATTTTTATATAATTCAAGAATCAAATTGAATATGTATTAGATGATTGTATTGAACAAATTAATAGTGTATGAACGATATTGTAAATTAGATGAAAATTCAATGACCTTTTTTTTTATATTTATCCTAGAGAAATGTTGAAAACTATGTGCACCTTTTTTTAGTTGAATCACAACCTTTTAGCTACAGCAACAAAAGAGTTCAACTCCCTTCCATGAATTTGAGATCGAGGTTTTCACAGAAATGAAATAATCCTGTGAAAATGTGGGCGACTAACTTTTATTACCAAATGAACAAAAATTTTATGAGATTAAATATCTATAATAGAAACAATTAATTTTACAAATTATTAATTTTTCGTGAAACAAATAATCATTTTGAAAAAATTAGATAAAAGGCAAGATACTTCGTAAACTCACTAATTTTCTTAACTGATATAGAATATCACTTTTAAGATAAAATATCTGACCAATCATTAATGAGTTTGTATTACCAGAAAAGATAAACATATACGATACCATATCTATGTCACGTCACATCACACAGTCTCATGGCAAATTCATTGATTGGTCATCACATAATACTTCAAAAAGTGAAACAGTGCAACTGAAATGACTAAAATTAAAGAAGGATGTCATTGGTAATATACACCTCGTAGAAAATATTGATAATTAAAATTGAAAAATCCATATTTTGCAGCCTTTTTACATCTTTTGTGCTGGTGAACTTTATCTCTAGCATCATTAAAGCGGTTGATCAAATGATGAAAAGGGGCCAACTATTTTTCACAAGATTATCATTTCAATTCACATCTGAAACGAAATATCCAAAAGGCTTGTGGTACATCGTCTAGCTCTATTGGAACTCGTATGTAGACTTTCTGGCTTTCAATATCCAGTGGCGGTCTTACTTACCTCAAGTCTTTTCATTATAGGTCGTGT
Organism: Melaleuca quinquenervia; assembly: GCA_030064385.1. Lineage (NCBI taxonomy): Eukaryota > Viridiplantae > Streptophyta > Magnoliopsida > Myrtales > Myrtaceae > Melaleuca > Melaleuca quinquenervia. Next base: position 11,784,034 of record CM057719.1, on the reverse strand, counting down.
TAAATCAATATAACTTGATTCGGACATATCATAACGTCCATAGGACTTCAACTTGGATGCCTGCTTCAACTAGGGGTGAGCATAGAGGATAAACTAAATCGGGAACTAATTCGGTCCGATTCCTAGAAGCATCGATCTAATTTCCGGTCCCGGGGATAACCAGACCAGACTTTTTTTTTTTTTTTGAAATTTCAAAGATGTAAGCATCGTTCTAGTTCCCATTCACGTTAAACTCCAGCAATCACCCAGAAAAGCGGGCCTGTGCCGTTCGCGACAAGCCCGAGCTTCGGGCTCGCCGCAGTTTCAAGTGTTTTCAGAGGCCCATAATCCTTTTTATGATGAATTGCTGGTCCGGCCCAGCCCAATAAGACTCTTCAGCCCATCGCAACCTTCGACAAAGCACAAACCCCTAGTCGATCTCCCTCCTTTCTCTATCCCCTCCGGTGGTCGTCGCAGCTAGAACCGCCTGTCTCCGCGTCCTCTCGCCGCTGTGCTTCCGCTCTCCTCAGCTGGTTCAGTTGGGCGCATATGGAGAAGCGAGAGGAGAGAGTAAACGAGGAGGAAGCGACAGCGAAGCCGGCGGCCGGCGAAGCAGAGGCGGGGGCGGATGCGGAGGCGGAAGCAGAAGTGAACCCGTGGGAAGTGTCGGGGAAGATCGACTACGACAAGCTGATCGACAAGTTCGGGTGCCAGAGGCTCGACCAGTCCCTGATCGATCGCGTCCACCGCCTCACCTCCCGCCCTCCTCACGTCTTCCTCCGTCGCGGCGTTTTCTTCGCTCACAGGTCTCGCTTTTGCCGGCTTTCTCTCTCTTCTGTGATCGCTGCGCATTGGAGTTCATTGTGTTTGTATTGATTGTGGGCAGGGACTTCAATGAGATTCTGGATGCTTACGAGAGAGGAGACAAGTTTTACCTCTACACCGGCAGAGGGCCGTCTTCCGAGGCTTTGCATTTGGGCCATTTGATCCCTTTCATGTTCACCAAGTTAGTCGTTCATTATTTTACCGTGCATTTGCATTTAGCGTGATGTAGCGACAATGCAACTTGGTGTTGTAAGAGGAGAAGATACCGGGTGAAAGCTAGCAACCTGAGTATTCTAGCAAACGGCATTGTGACAGGGGAAGCTGAGCTTAGTTTTCCTTTGTTCTTGGATATAGTCATTATTCCACGACCAAATTGTTTCTTTCATTGGCAAAATTTAAGCTTGACTGTGGTAATTAATCATGATTGTGAACCGACTACACATCATCTTTCTGATTTATGGATTGACTGGCATGTGTCCTGGGTTCGGCATCCCATGGAATAAATTTATTATCGACTTTTTAAACTTCTTGTGTACATTATTGGTAGTTACAGAATGAACCATTATTGAAAATTGGATGCTGTAGTTTGCTTTGCTCGTGACCTGAACGTGTGACCGTCTTCAGGTCATGACAGCATTTAAGACAGATTAGGACAGAATTTTCATCGTCTAATGACATGTCTGGAAATTTCTTCTGGTATTTTGTTAATTGTCCTATAACCGAAATTATGATCTGGTCACATCTGATGCTTAGCATGTGTCATGCCTCCAGATATCTGCAAGATGCCTTTAAGGTTCCTCTGGTAATTCAACTTACTGACGATGAGAAATGCATGTGGAAGAACCTTTCTGTGGAAGAAAGTCAAAGACTTGCAAGGGAGAATGCTAAAGACATTATTGCTTGTGGTTTTGACATAACAAGAACTTTCATCTTCTCCGACTTTGATTATGTCGGTGGGTAAGTAAGAATAATGTGCAGCATTAAGTTTGCAAAGTATCATAAATCCTTATCTTACAAGCTTTTGGGTATTATAATAAGATTCTTCAGTGAATCTTCCTGTTCCAAATTTGTTCTAGTTTGACGGTTGCTTTGAAGTTCATGTTTAGAATCATTGTGACTTTGTGAGACAGACAACTTAGATATATTCAAAATGCAATGGTCATTATATTTTTCTTGTCTGAAGTACTTCATTCGATGTGTCTGCAGTGCCTTCTACAAGAACATGGTGAAGGTTTCTAAATGCGTCACATATAATAAGGTTATTATAATTTGCTTTCTTTTTCTAGAAGGATTTGACAGCCCTCTTCCACATACTTTAAGTTTAACTCAGAGTGTTTCTGTTAATCTTAGTCATTTAATTGGTGGTATGTAGGTTGTAGGTATTTTTGGTTTCACCGGTGAAGATCATATAGGAAAAGTTAGCTTTCCGCCAGTGCAGGTATTGTCCAAGGCTCTATCAACTGATTATGTGTTGATTACTTGTTGCTTGATTTTTGGCTGTTTCCTCGTTATTACTAGTGGTGTCAGTGGTTGTGCTGACGAACGTGGACTTCTGGTATCATTACCGGTGAAAACTGGAATTCTTTAACTATGATATTGCTGAAAGAACCAACAACAGACTCTGCTCGGGCTAACTTACTGTTCATTATATCTTGCAGGCTGTACCTTCTTTCCCATCTTCTTTTCCACATCTATTTAATGGGAAAGATCATCTTCGATGCTTGATTCCTTGTGCAATAGATCAGGTGGCTTTTTCTTTTACTGCTGAAAACCTTCCTTTATTGTACTTCTGGTTGTTTAATTGCCAAAGTATTAATAGATCCTTGTATCTTGTTAGTCCTATGACATTTTCCATGACTTTTCAAGGGAAATTTTTCATCTTACGGAATGCTATTTTATGGTATTACTTTAATGGTAGGTCGTGAACATTTTCCTATGGATCAACTCAGTTGATTGAATGATCATCTTTCTTCCAATGGGCATATTGATTCTGATAAAAGAGGACTCTTTATGCCTTCTTATGTTTATGGTTAAGTTTCCACATCTCCTTCTTGAAACCCCATCCTTTCTATTTTAACTTTTCTTTTTGGTCAGGATCCTTATTTCAGAATGACTAGGGATGTAGCTCCCAGAATCGGATATCACAAGCCTGCACTGATTGAGTCCTCATTCTTCCCTGCTCTTCAGGTATTATTTTGTTCTTACAACGAAGGATTTGTTTTTCTCTATGCAAAGTACGAAATTCTTATAACAAAGTGGTTGCTTGAGTTTGTTTGAGGCTGTGGTATATGCCCTCCCCCCAACCCCACCACAACCCAGCCCACCCCACCCCACCCCTCAACATGAATAGAAAGAAATCCCATGGTGCACTGCTTTTTGTTTTTGTAAAGTACACTTCTTTTTGTTTGATACAGAATTGTGTACAATGTAGACGTGTTATAGAAAAGAAATTTACTTCAGGTAGTATAAGTATTCTATTGCCACCATGTTGCCTGAAACTCTTGAGGGAAGAATTGAGTATAAACATGCTATCTTGCATGGATGTGGATTGCACATTATAACTTGAAATGTTACAAATCCAGCACTTAAGGTTCATGGAAGCCTTAGCATTTGACTTTGAAGTTTTCTTATCCAACATCTAGTATGTTAAAGGAAGTCCTCATCAATGATATTATTGCTACCGCGTCTTGTCCATTCAGCACTTCTTCCACATCAAGATGGCCATGATTTCCTAGCTGTGTGAATGAAATGGATTTTTATTTCCTTATAATGACTTGTAGAGAATTACATCCTCTTCTGTAACACAAAGGGCATGTACATTTCAGTGAAGTTTGACATTGAGTGATGAAATCATGTAGGGGGATACTGGGAAGATGTCAGCTAGTGACCCAAATTCGGCCATTTATGTGACTGATTCTGCAAAGGACATAAAGGACAAGGTTTGATGCTGGCATCTTTCACCTGTTCTTTTTCCATGATCAACACAGGATTTCAATGAATTGTGGTTGGCAGAATAACTGAGGGTGCATCATCCATGTTTCTTAGATGTTGCTAATCGTGGTTCTGTCTGAGATCTTTGCTAAGAGGTTGACTAATTTTTTTCTTGTGAGCAAATGACGTTTGTCAGTATGGGCATGCTTTGTTGTGCACAGATGTCGTCAACGCCCTTCCTTTTTTTTTTCTTTTTCGTTTGAAAAAAGATAGGATACAATGTAACTTATAGCTGATGAGAAATTTGATTGCATGATTCACTTGTGTAGTCACAAAATTTCCATTTAAGGATAATGAATTCATTTTGGGTCTAGGTAGATACTTTGCCTATTCGGAGCAAAAATATCCTTATTGTATCATTTTAGTTGGTTGCACACCCATCTGTTAAGGCAGAAGCTGCATTATTCATTTTGCATCCATCATTTGCTTGTCTTTATGTCTGTAGATCAACAAGTACGCATTTACTGGTGGACAAGACACCAAGGAAAAGCAAAGACTTTATGGTGCAAACCTGGAGGTACTGTTCCGTTTATTATTCTAGTCCAAAATTGGATTTCTGAATCCCTGTGACAAATTTCCATGTTTGAAGATGAATGAAATGATTGACATGATGAATCTCGATATTCAAATAGTGTGTTGTTCCTAGCTAATTGTAGCTAGAAATGGTCAGCTGTACTTTGGCGTGAAACTTAATGAAGGAGGAGTGTTTGTAACTTCATTGTCATCTCTCTTCACGTCATTTAACATGAAAAATTGTAGAGGATGTTACATTATGATAATTACTTGTTGACATTGTAGGTTGATATACCAGTGAAATACTTAAGTTTTTTTCTCGAGGATGATAATGAGCTCGAACATATAAGGACGGTAAGATTATTATTCCCCGTGGAAATTTGATGAATGGCTTGTTTGAGTTTTGTTCTTGAGATTGCCAGATCTTCTTACTGTAGGAGTATGGATCGGGACGCATGCTAACTTTTGATGTGAAGAAGCGTCTGATTGAAATACTGGTTGAGATAGTAGAGAGACATCGACGGGCTCGGGCTGCTGTGACGGATGAGGTAAGCTCTTTGAATGTGTAAACATGATCATATACGATTAAACCTGGAAGGTTCTTAGGTTGTCTTATCATGTGGTGATATTAATTGCAGTAGGTTATGGTCCTTGTGAATGAACATGAAAATCTAAAACATGAATGCGCTTTTGAATGTTTTTCCATATCATCATGAGAAATTAGCCATTTTCTCCAACACCTTGTATATATGGTATACTGGATGCTGGTTCTCAAACTATAGAATATTATAATCCCAAGCTAATCAGTATGACGTAGATTAACCAAAAATAATTGAAAAAGAAAATGATATGGGCTAAAAATAATCCTTCTACTATTTAAAAGTTTGAGATTCCACAAATGCTGTTCACTTTAGTCTTGTCCTCAGATCATGTGTAAGAGTGCATGTCATGCAATTTTCAAAGCACCCTCTGAAACTTTGCAAACAGAGATCGTGCCCAACAAGAGGACAGTTAGTGCATTGAAAAGTGTAAAATTTCATTGACCGGTTGCTTTGTCAACAGAATCCTAAAGTAAATTCATCAGAAGAAGTTGGAGATTCGATTATTTTCCTTTTTCGTCATTTTTTTACTGCAGGGGGGCATTCACAATGAACTGATAATACTTCTTTTTTTCTGTTCTGGCAGATGGTGAATGCATTTATGGCCGTGAGACCACTTCCCAGTATGTTTAGTTGAAGTTCGATTCTTTGCCAGTGTTATTGCTTCTCTGGCAGTGAGTTTTGCACGATGCAGTCTGTCTTTTTCACATTCTTCCTGACCTTTTCTTTACCTGTTGTAAGTCGTCAATCAAAAGCCAAATCAAGGGTTACATCTTGAAAATTCCAGGATTAGCATTCTGGAGAAATAGCTTTGTACCAAGAACACTCGATTTTTTAGCAACCTTTGACAGTCCTCACCTTGAGATCTGGAGACATTCTCACTCCCATTAACAGGTTATCATCTGGCGCATCATTGTAAAGGTTATGTTAAATGTAGCTTTTAAAGTAAGCAAATAGCAATGATTTACTAACTTAGGGTGCAAGGGGCTTTGGGTAAAAAGGCTTTTCCAAAGCCCTAAGCCTAAAGCCTCTTAAGAGAATGCAAAATACGTTTGGTAAAAACGCATTTACTATGTGCTTTGAGTTGAATAAGTATTTGTCAAAACTTGAATTTAGAATGGGCTTTTAATCAATTATTTTTATTTTTTTCAAAAAGAATTAGGGCAAACGGATGTACTCATGCTCTTCTCCTCTTTCTCTTCATAAGTTGTCTCATTTGCACACGTGTACGTGAGGAGGGGGATGGGCTTCCTTTTTCTCCCTCTAAGGAGAGAAAGCTTTAAGGTCCCTTCTCTCACTACTGTACCATTGCAACCCCTTCTCTTTGTTACTATTCGAGATCAATTTGGGAAAACTGTATAAAATCCTGAGGATAAACAAGGATGCCATCCACGGCCTTCCATTTGTAAAGTCGAAGGAGATTCAGGATTCACTCGAGGGAAGAGGGCTCCGCCCTTCCTCCACCTCCCCACACCTGCAAGAAGTGACAACCACCTGATCTTGCCCCTCCTACTGTTGCCGCTACTTCTTCCAGGATCCTGGTAGAGGCCTAGATTCCCCACGGCGACTGATTCAAGCGCGGAGATTTGATTGGGAATCAGCAGGTGGGTTCAGCTCGATTCTCAGTCCCAGGTTCGTGACCTCAATAGCAAGGACACGACCTTAGCGGCGAACTCAGACCTCGCACCGTGAGGTTGCGACCTCAGCCGCTGCTGTGGTCGAAGAAGATGGATAGGGTGGTTGGAGAAGATGAACAGTCCAGGTCAAACTTGGACTTTTGATAAAATTTTGAGGGCAAAATGGGTAACTAACAAAAATTTATTAAAATAGGCTTCAACATTCTGAAAAAACTAAAAGCTAAAAGCTCGTTCAAATAATTTTGGACTTTCAGCATTTCCAAATTCAACTTTTATCTCATTGCGCTTTGAAAGTGCTTGCCAAATACTCCAGCATTTACTTAAGGGACTTTGGGATCTCAAAAGGTTTTCCTGAAGCTCAACCAAATGCACCATACTCAATTCAACGCAATATGTGCAATTAAACCTTTAAAACTCAAGTTCCTTTGTCTTATCAGATCTATTTCACTTAGAAGATCTATCCAATTCGATCCTTCTTTGGTTATTGCAGCGGAAGCAATTGCACTTAGGAAGATTAACTTAACTATTCCTAAATCATCTGAGAACCCCAAAATGCATGTCCAAACTGGTCATGTGAAAGCTTCTTGGTGTCAGAATTTGAAATGTTACTATACCTTCGTTTCTTATGACAGTACACAACCGCACGCCATAGAAGTGGTTTTGCTTGCATGGTACAAGAGCCTGCCGGACGAGTGCCCATGTGACAAAATCACTAGTTGAACGATGCCAATGTTTCCGGGTAGCAACAAAATCAAGACCCTGAAGGGGCGATAAAGAGTGCGCATCTGCAAAACTCTATTGATCCGAGAAAATACATGATATGTCGCATGCTCATGCATGAGATTGACAAGCTAAGCTATTTGTCATTCTGAAACTAGACAGCTAAGGTACAGCCATTCCATGCTTACAAATTACACAAGAACTCTATAACAAATTCCAGGAGGAAAAAAAAAAGAAAAACACTTGTGGTGGATTGACATAATTTGGGGAGGAAAAAGAAAAATTATAGTTGAAGGGGTTATAGAGGCATTGAGCATTTCTTCTGAGAATGTCCTAGCAAATGGCAGCGGCCACACTGAACGACCCTTTTAGGGCGCTTCAAGTTTTCCACTCGCAGGACCTTCTTTTTAGGCCTACCAGGGGGCCGGCGTGTCTTGGGTGGGCGTATAGTGATGTCGGCCTTCGCACCTCCGCCATCAGTTCCCTCACCAGGTTCCCTCCACAAACTCCTATCCGGAATGGGATATATCGCCTGTGAGTATGTTTCTCGGTAGCTAGCCACGGTGAAGCATGGCTCGGCAAACAAATGGACGTTCTGACCACAGGAGATGAGCGCAGCAGCAGCATGAGCACAAGGCAGTCCATAGAGTTGCCAACGTCGACATGAACAAACACGAGTTCTTATGTCCACAATGTTTGTACGTTCGGTCGAGACAATCTCAAACTCAACTTCATTAGCACGAAGTACCTGATAGCAGTGAGCATCTGCGATTGCCTCCAGAATGCGCTTCTCTGCAGATGGAACAAGAATTGATGTCCATCTCATGCCCATCTCCCGGCGTTGGTCAAACCATAATGTAAATTGATGACGTATTTGTTCCATCATCTGCACAACAGGCAGCTCATGACATTCGAGGGCCCAGTTATACAACAACTCCGTGATCCCCAGGTTGAAATGCCCAAATCGGACTCCCTCAAAGTAAGCCACGGCCCATAGTTGAGGAGGGAAGTGTTGAAACCAGGGTATGACATCCTGTGAAACATCTATCATCTCCGTGATCTTGCTTTCGAACTCAACTGCTGTGAGGGCATACACTGCATTCCAGAATATATTAACCAACTTTGAGTTCTTGAAAGTGTCACGGAAGTTTTCGCTGACATATCTCAAGCAGAAACCATGGAACGCGCTTGGAAAATGCGTTTCTACGGCTTCAACAATGCCCCCTTGCCTGTCAGACAATATTGTAAGCCTAGGCATGTTGTCAGTATTCACACCCAAAAGCTTCCTCAACTCCGACATGAACCACATCCAGTTCTCCTCCGTTTCTGTGTCAACAACAGCAATAGCTAATGGAAACAATGAGTCATTGGCATCGACAGCTGAGGCACAGAGTAATGTCCCCAGGTATTTTCCTTTCAGATGTGCTCTGTCAATCTCCAAGAGTGGCCTACAAGCATTTATGAATCCGTATATAGATGCACGATAGGAAATGAAGAGGCGGTGAAAGCAGTTTTCTTGTCCAGTGGCAAAAACAGATGCTATGCTTCCTGGGTTCGTTTTCCTTATTTGTTCGCAGTAGGCAGGGAGAAGGCGATACCCTTCTTCAAAAGTACCATGAAGTGCGGCCATGCTACGCTCCTTTCCCCGCCAAGCTTGCATGTAGGAGACAGCAACTCCATGTTGATCACGGATATCTTGCAGAATTTCTTTCGGTTTGTACTGTGGATTGTCACGTATGCGTGCTTCGACAGATCTTGCGACCCAACCCACTGATGCTTGCTGGTGATGGAGGTTGTGAACTCCTTCACATGTGTGCTCTCCATGCAGGGTTCTTATAGAAAAAGTTGGGACTCCAGGGCACTTGGCTACATGGATACGCCATGGACAACCTTCTTTCGAGCACTTGGCTATAAACCGGCTGCGATCTGATTTGACTATTCGAAGATCAAAATGCAGTGCGATGGCAGTATCTTTCAGTGTCCTCCTGCAAGTTTCAACATCTGGAAATTCTTGACCGATAGCCAAAGGATAATTGGCCAGGGAAGCATCGGCTACAACAATTGATTGATCAGCATGTCCGTGATCAACAAGTCCTACATCTAGAGGATGATCAGCATTGACGATGCTTAAAGATTGATCGGCCATGAATCAGTGAGAAGGTCAATTTCCAGTCAATTTAAGAGAATATTTCCATCCTCTCGTAAATGGATGCATCCAGATGGGTGCAGTAAGAATGCACACAACACAAACCTCCAAAGGAAAGTAGAATCTGCAATGAACCATCAAAGAATGAGGAGGAGTTGTCCATAGCAAGAAACAAACAAAGTAGACAAACTACCAGTCAGCCTTGCGAGACCAAGTTGTGTTTAAATTTCTCCTGTTAACCAGCAACTTCATTTAAAGGCAATTTAGGAACTGCATGAATAATTTCAGCAGCAGCAAAACAAATTCAGAACTCGTCCTGCAGGGCAAAATAGAAGTCAGAGAGCACAAAGATAAGATTCCACCATGATGAGTTTAAGGAGTAATAGCATTAGATGATGTCAAAGAGTAATAGCCACAAGTATGCGTTTAGGTTACTCACACAGAGAGCCTTGAGGCTTTTAACAGACAAAATGGAGTTCAAGCTTCTAGGAGAGGTGCATGTTTTGCCAGGGTTTGAATTAAAATCAAACAAACGCATATGCACTAACATCCAAATGACAGGATTTGTCGACAGTCAATTCAGTAAGTTGCAATGAATTCTATTACTCACAGGAAAACAAGAAATATAAAATTGACAGCTAGTGTACACAGACACCCTGATGAATATCTACTTTAGAGCAGCCAAAGCACACAGATAAAAAGTTTTGCCTTCATGTCATAAACCACTCAGAAGATGATATTCCAACGGCAAACAATTCAAACTGGCATGATCAACTTCCTAATGATCACATACCGCAAGAATATGATGCAAATGAGCTCAACAACTATGCAATAAAGATAAGGTATGCAAGATTAGAGGCCCTACTTCAAATAATGAAACCAGGTACAAAAAAGCCTTAGTTTGTAATCCTAGTTTTACGTCTCTAATTCTATGAAAGAACATGCTCCTTGTTGACCAATGGCCTACGGAAAGGGGGAAGCTACTTCAACAACAACCATCTCTACCCAATACCAGCTTGAGATTTAACAGCTTTGGACAAAGTTTTGCTCCGTTATGATCCCATTTCTGCTATTCAGACATGTTTCATCCAATATCTCTGGTGATCCAACAATTGTCCAACAAGTCCGTCAAATATTCAATTCTTGCATCCCTGAATTACGAATTTCTTATCATTTTATATTTACCAAAAAAAAAATTCTTATCATTTTATAAAACACCAATGACTTGTTTAGTCCCTTTATGGGATATTGAACTTAATAACTTGTCCTGCACGTCCATAGCTGGTGATCTGGAAATTCAACTATTTAATGCTTGGTCTATTAAGTTCTCTTTGCCCTACATTGGATCCCTGAACAGTGCAGATTTCCTCACCGTGCTTTTGTGTATCTACAGATGAGATTTATCTTTATGTTACAAACCTAGAACTGACCACGAGGACCCTATTTAAACATACATAAGTAGAAAGGCCTCAATTGCAAGAGGACTGGCAGTCCTATCTCAAGTAACTGCACACTAAGTGCATTCTGTGTCATACGATGACTCGACGTCAGTAGCTGGATATCACCATACTTCAAAAATTTTATCAAGGAGAAGAAAATAAATGATTCACTGGAATCTAACATGTAACTTCAGGTTCCAAGCAGGTTAGTTCCAGTCCATGCTCCTCCAGAAATGAGACAATTCATCTCAATCTTCACTATCAGCATACCACCCCATCTACTGAAGCCAAATGTCTACTCATTAACTGAAAAGACTAGACGTAACTTTTTGTGAGAAAGCCCGCCATCGCTGCGTTAGGACAAAACGAAGAATATTTTGAGGAAAGAAAGTGTTTGCCTCATAATGGCCATGAAGTTGCTCCAAAGTACTTCATGAACTGTCGGCAATGATTTAAAACGAGCAAGGACACCAAAAAAAAAATTTTTTTTGAAAGGCAACAGACGCCTGAACTCCCATTCTTAAGTCGAAAGCAAATCATATACCTATTATCGTCACTCGTGGCAAAGTCAAAGCGCCACCAGTAGAAACACATCACATAGCGATCAATTTCTTCATTAGGCATAAAATCAAAGAGAATTCACTCATTTATTCATTAGCTAAAGTTGTCATGTTTCACGAATTCAATACACATTACTACCCAAGTCCCAAATAATATGACCCAACAAAAGCCATTAGATCTCTCCGCAGACTTGTCATCGCAGAGAAAGAAAAGTCATCCCAGCTCGCATTACGAAGATTGAAATAGCACCTAATCGACCAAGCACCATCCATCCAGCAACTAAAGCTGAAGTTTTTACAAAGAGTGACTCCTCAAGAGCGACGGCCGGTAGCTCTAGCTCAATGGGCAATCGAAACGAAGCTAAGATGCATCCGATATTGGTTCAAACAGCCGGATAAGCAGTGAAAAAAACTTAAAATTTGGCAAGCTTCAACATTGTCGCACAATCAAACGCGGAAAATCCGAACCCACAAGACGATGGATGAAGACCGAAGGAACTCGAACCTGAATTGCGAACCGCAAGTCGGAGGCAAGGAGATAAGGTTGGGAGGACCGCCGGAGGATGACGAGGCCGACGACGACGACGACGGTGGGAAGGTACCAGAGCTCGCGAGAGGAATTGACGCGGACGAGGTGCGGATTCTTAAATTAGGGGATCCGTACGGGGCAAATTGGTCTTTTCCGGTTCGTGGACGGGAAGGATGGCTCTGATTTCAGAGAGATCACGACAGGGATGCAATGGGCCGGGTCAGAACGGGTCGGATCTTCCCTCGAACCACCGACAAACGGGTGGTTCGGATATAGACAATTCGAGAACCCGAAACAGAATTTTCCACCCGACTGAAACCCGACCGGGTCGAAAGCCATCGCTTTTGTGCTTTGAGAACCCAATCACGAACATCCCCGACCCGAACCGTCACGTGCCAAACGCGTTCGATTTGATTTGCTTATGAATTGATCCAAATGTTTGACACCCCTAAATCATGGCACGTTTCAAAAGAAACTTTCATCCAATACAATATTTACGACCGTGGGCCGTCTATAAGCACGAGATGAAGTTATTTGGCTTACAAGTGTCAATTTAATGCATAGCTTCGGGGGTTGGGATAGGGATTGCGATGAGGTAAAGCGAGTGTCCCCGGTCCTCACCACACTACTGTTAGAGATGTTCCGCCTAATGCCCCATGCAAAGTATATTTATGTGCCCAATTCCTAACTCAAGTGAGTACCCGCTATAGGAAAACTTTAAATTTCAAACTTCAAAATTTTAATTTGGATTCTTCAATAAACATATCTTTTGTAATAACCTTTGGAAAAAAAAATTGGCAAGTTTGAACGAATCGTACTTGGACAAAAGAAGATGTGTATTTGGAACTCCTAGATCTGCTAATTTGGAAAATTTTCATGAAATAATGATGAGAAATGGGAATATTTGGAACCGACACGGAAAATAATAAACGATGTATTACCAAAGCAGTGCAGTTTCTATAAAAGAGGAAATACAATTAATACAAGAAATCTCTAAAATTTAGCAAAAGTGAGTAAAAAGCAAAGAAGCATAAAATTATGCTCTTGAACAAAGAAGGAAAAAGGAAATAGAGAGGCTTCTCAAGGAAGCAATTATGCAAGATTTGGTATCATTTTCGATCAATTAATCTTCTGCACGTACATTTTTATTTATTTATTATTTTTTATTGCACATTTGAATACCCAAGGAGGAAAAGATAAATTTCTAAAATTTTCTTTGGGAAATGTAATATCAACTTAAGCTAACTTTCAAGCAAATTTAGGTCATACAAAATTAAAAAATTTAGGCATTAGTCAGGAATCAAGATGTGGTAAAACCTAAATAACCTAAGGGTCCATTCGTTTTACAAAAAATGTAGCCTTTTTTAAAAATATTTTTCATTAAGTCATTTTCTTGGAAAAATGACAATATTTCGGGTGTTCGTTTGAAATTTAAGAAAAATTATAAATATAATAATTTTTAATTTTTTTTCCTTTTCTCTCATTTTTTCGGTTCTATATTGACTAGTTGTTGGTCACAAGTCACTTTTAAAATAAAATGGAAAATGTTTTCAAGTTTTAAAAAGTGAAAAATATTTTCCCTACTTTTAAGGTATTTTTTCCATTAATGAAAAATATTTTCCTTGACTATCTTATTTTTTGTGAAATGAATGCCGAAAAATCTGAAAATATTTTCCTAGAAGTTATTCTCTGTAAAACCAACAGAGCCTAAAAGGTAATATTTTTCTTTTCTTTTTTGAAATATTCAAGAAACTATGCTAATTAAATGAAAGCCAACATATGAGTCATGCATTTATTTCAGAAAGAATGTTTAGATTATATTTGTTAAGGATATCCTCCAAGATATTTGATATTCAAATTCTTTTAAAGACAAAATTACATAGTATTTACTCTTTTTTTTTTCTTACCCTTTCGTCTCCGCTAACAAGTTATTGCCCTTAACTTGAAGTTATTTTCAGAACTTTCACGTTCGAATAATAGAAATATCGTATCGACACATCACGTGACGGAATGACTTTACCGAACATTTCTTACATATTAAGAGGCTCGATGACATAAAATAAGTTAGAAAATCCTAACGACGCTTGGATACAAACTGGGGGAGATCAAAGGTGGATTCAACCGTCATTCCTCGTACCTATTTTATGACATTATGATATATCATGGGATGACCGACTGGAGAACTTTTGTAAGACGGAAATTAATTCGTGATAAAAATATGGGTATCGATTTGAGGGTTTTGACAGTATTAGCCCTTCTTTATTTGTATTATAGACAAAACAAATCTTATCTCAGCATCCAGTGAAGCGCGAGAAATGCATGGGAATTGAGCTCACTGTTTATTTTTAAACAGTTTTGACCATGTTTTCAGTTGATCAACGGTTTTGACAGCCTCCTTAAAGCCTGGAAACGTAGGACTTTTGCCTCAATCTCCTAACTGAATTTTGAAAATCGCCGCCCACATTTTCCTCTCCTTGCAAGAAAACGTCCACCCGATCCTCCTCCTTTTTCTCCGTCGCAATTTCCACCCTAAAGAATTAAGAAGAACCTGAAAAAGTGTTCTTGTCTCTGGTTGATCCTCCTCTGTCCTCTTGGTTAAATCCCATTAACTGCCCAACCCACGTTCAGGGTCCTTCAAATTTTGTTTCTTTTTTGGTTTTCCTTTGGAAATTTTCCCACAACCAAATTTGAAGGACCCTGCTTTCTTCTTCTTCTTCTTCTTCATATGTTTGCTGCATAGATCTTTTTCATTGCCGGGCCGCTTCCATGGATCCTTGACCGACGTGTTGGTGATCTTCGTCAGCTTATTTCCGAAACCCACCGGATCTGTGCGAGGGATTTTGGCTGAATCCAGGCATGAATTGCTGCCCCTGTTTCTCAGTACAGAAGAGCCAAAAGGAAGATGGCGATGATGCAGCCAATGGTAAACCACAGTTTTGTCTGCATGAGCCTCTGTTAAATGCGATCATTGTGAGGTGTACATGTTCCCAAGTGTCTCCGAGCCTTGCTGCTTTTTGCTTTATCTTCATTGAGACGTTTAAAGTAATTTAGGAAAGCCCCGAAAATCGAGTTTCTCATTTCTCTTCTCCATATCTCGCTTCTCACCTATTTACAGCAACATCAGGATTTTTTAGTTTCAGAAGAAAGTACTAATGTCTGGCCAAAGACAAGAATGGGGAACCTAGAATATTGATCAGGTTTGTCAATACTGAATAGTAATGATAGTATTCATCAGGTTTTGTCTCACGGGTAGATATGGATCACCGTTTAATGCATGATAGGAAACAAAGCAAGCGCATGAAGCTTTTGAAAGATCCATATTGTACCTCCAAGCATGATTCTGGCAATGGTTAATCAAATATCAGTCTTTTGGAAATGGCTTTGCTGGGAGGTGCCTGCACGGAGCGATCATGAGTGTTATAGCTTCTAAGTCTGCAGCGCAGAAAATCTTACTAATGCATTAATTAGTACCTGAACTTTCATGACCAAGATAGTAGTATCTGATAGTTGTAGCTGGTCAATTGTTGTGTCCTCGAGGTACTGTTTGAAAAATAAGCTTTCCTCCTTTACTTGTTGTATCAGTTGATGGAGTCAAGAAGCCAAAGCCCGGAGGTGAAGCCAAAAACAAGGAGGAGGAAGTTGAGCATGGAAATATCACGTCCCAGAATTTCACATTCCGCGAGTTAGCCTCAGCCACAAAGAACTTCCGACAGGAGTTTTTGTTAGGCGAAGGTGGATTTGGCCGAGTATACAAAGGAACCCTCCAGGGGACAGGGCAGGTAACAACAGAGAGGCTTTGACTTGCTATCCCTTTCTTCTTGGAAGAATGTGAGGCCTATAAAATTTTGCTTTCCTTGTTCGTCAGGTGGTTGCTGTCAAGCAACTTGACAGGCATGGACTACAAGGAAACAAGGAGTTCCTAGTCGAAGTCCTCATGTTGAGTCTCTTGCACCATGAAAATCTTGTCAATCTCATTGGGTATTGTGCTGATGGAGATCAAAGACTTCTTGTGTATGAATACATGCCCGGAGGTTCTTTAGAAGATCACCTGTTTGGTACGTCTATCAATCTAAATTTGATTTGGAATATTTTTTGGCTGAATCATCATGCTGATAAAGCAGATCACGCAAGACATCTCATCTAAGCTTCTATGCCACAAATCTTTACTTATTTGCATCATAGTTTGTACTGCAGAAATTGGACCACAGCAGAAACCTCTGGATTGGCTCACCAGACTGAAAATAGCATTTGGTGCTGCACAGGGTCTCGAGTATTTGCATGATAAGGCCAATCCACCTGTTATATACCGCGACTTGAAGTCTTCAAACATCTTGCTTGACAAGGATTTTAATCCGAAATTATCTGACTTTGGACTGGCCAAGCTCGGGCCTGCCGGGGACAAGATGCACGTCTCATCCAGGGTTATGGGTACTTATGGCTATTGTGCTCCAGAATATGCAAGAGCAGGCGAACTTACACTGAAGTCCGACGTGTTTAGCTTTGGAGTTGTCCTGCTAGAACTCATCACTGGACGGAGAGCAATCGACACGATAAGACCAACTGACGAGCAAAATCTAGTTGCTTGGGTAATTTTATGATCCAATGACAGTCGAAGTTACCTATGTTTTTAGTCATCTTCCTCTCTAATATGTGCAGGGATTGCATTTGCCTGCAGGCTCAGCCTAAATTCAGGGACCCGAGATTGTTTCCAGATATGGCTGATCCGTTACTCGAACGTAGATTTCCTGAAAAAGCATTAAATCAAGCTGTTGCAATAGCAGCCATGTGTCTGCAAGAAGAAGCCTCAGTCCGCCCACTAATGAGCGACGTTGTTACCACTTTAAGCTTCCTTTTAGTAGCTCCACCTGAGGCCTTGCCTGTTCCCCCTCCAGAGCCCAACGGACACTCCCAGGAAGCAAATAAAAGTGGAAGTGATGAGAAAAACGACGACACAGAGAATACTTCTTGGAAACATCAGAATAACGGTGATGGAGACAGCGCAAATAAGCAGGACACAAAGGTTGATGAAGGTCTCAAACATGACCGAATTACAGGAGGGAATGATGAGGATAGAGAACGGAACGGTAATGGACCTGATTCGGGTTTGGGCGGCAAGAGTAGCATGTCAAGGAACGAAAGTGGAGCGTTGAGGGACAGAAGCAGTTGGTTCTTGCATGAGGGAAGCATTTACTATTCACACAAAACGAGCACAAGCTTGTCCAATGGAAGCGTGTCTTCAGTCCACGAGATGAGCAAAGACAGCGGAAAATATTCCTCGAGCCATAGGAGCAGCGAGAGATCGTTCGATGGAGACGATGATCTTTTCAGTCCAAAAGGAAGCGGCAGCCACAGCAAAAGAGGGTCACTAGATCATGCTGCCTCTTTGGGGGATGATGACAAGCAGGGTTCGCAGAATGGGAGCTACAGAATCGATCTTTCGAGTCCGAAAGGAAGCAGCAGATACAGCAAAAAAGGGTCACTAGATCATGCTGCTTATTCGGGGGACGATGACATGGGGGGTTCACATGATGGGAGCTTCTTCCGGCGGCATGACGGCCACAGTACATCGAGAGACAATACCCTTTCCTTAAAACGAGACGACAGTGAAGGATCCCTAGATGATGTCCGTTCAATTCGTTCCAAGCAATCGAGCAAGGAGCATGTCCACTCATGATCATAAGCTACGGTCACTTGTTCATCTTTATCAATCAAGTTGTTTCTCGCTATAGACAATGTACCACATTGCTTCTCTACGCGCATACTTCAGCGTCCAAATGTGATGCTCTACCTGCAATAAGCAACCAAGAAGCATACTTTTTGCGTATGAACTACTGATGCATTTTCCTGTCAATGGACTTCCAGTACTCTTTTCAAGGACAGATTGTAGATTAGTCCTTGATTTTCATGATCCAGAAAATACAGTTATTCCATTGCTCTTGATCTTAGAAGGTCACCGGTGCTGTTCGTGCCCATAGCCGGCGACCGGCTGCTGAGCACTTGACGTGATCCTCCCAATGGCATCATCTCGTGCAGGCACTTCTAATGTGTTTGACGACTTTCACGAGTCGAGTTATTTGTTAGGATGCCACTGAGAAATCTCAAATTCAAGCCTTCAAGCTCGAGTTAGGTAAGAGACCAATTAATCGGTTACTCGCACGCTAAAGCCTGCATCATCTCAAGTTCATAGATGGAAGTTGAACTTCTTTTCTTTACAGTAGTTAAGAGATTATTATTACAAAAATAAAATAAATTAGGGGACTATAGTTTTCAAGTTATTTGAATATACATTACAATTCTAGCTTACATTTTATTTAAGAATACTCTATATCTTATGCATTAGTTTGGGACGATTTTTCCCCTGTAACTTTCCTTTCCTTGGCGAGGCCTAAGCTCAAGCTCATGACATTGCCAATTTGACGAGCTTGCCCTTGCCAGATCTAACAAGGTCTAGCTCAAGACTCGCCAAGTTTGGCGAGGTCTAATTTGCTTGAGGTTAATGAGCTTGACCTCGCCCTGGTGAGTCTCTAGCCTTGCCCAAGGTTGGCAAGGCCAAGCTTGCAGGCCTCAAGCGAGGCTCACCAATGAGCTTGTCCATCACTCATGGCCGATGACTAACTAAGGAAAATAAATTTTAAAAAAAGTAATTTTGTCAAAGAGAAAAAATAGAAAATAATAAAAATAATTTTTTTACAAAATTATAAAAATGATTAGCAAAATTGTGTTCCATGAAAATGATTTGATAGTACAATTTAAAAAAAAATCATAAGAAGCTAGTTTTTTTTAGATGTTTCAACAATAAGGGTTGAGTCGGATATGAGTTGAGTGTAGGTTGGGTTGCTAAAAGTGTGTTGTATGAAAATTAATAAAAACATATTAAATTGGTTAATATGGATCAGATCAATTTCAACTTGACCCAAACCAAACCAAACTCATCCTTTTGACGAGTCTAGGCAGAGCTTTGATAATGGGCTCACCAACCTCGAATTTCGAGTTGTGGGTGGTATGTTGTAATTTTAGTTCAAACTGAACATTTTATAATAGATATAGGACCCTCGTGATTATATATAATACAAATACATATATGATTAAGAAAATGCCCCTTGAAATTGTAGATTACTCATCAAGAAGGTTTTGTACGGGAAAAGAAAATTTCTCCATGTATCATATGGACTAACGAGTCATTGTGAGTCTTGAAAATTTTAATTATAGTACGTTAACTCCTCTAGTTGTTTAGATTCATTGTTTGGTCTGGTTGCCATTGTATTTCTTGAACAAGGACAGCTATGAGCATGCAAAATACTCTCCTTTGGTTTCTAGTGCTCTCTATCTCTCTCTCTCTCTCTCTCTCTCTCTCTCTCTCTCTCTCTCTCTCTCTCTCTCTCTCCTGGACAATGAAACCCTCTAGCTATGAGATCAAATGCAAGATGACAAAAAGCAGAATACTTTGTTCTTTGCCAGTTAGGCAATTCTCGAATTTATCGGCCGATGTGACCTTCAATTCGGAAACATGAGGACTCCTCCACTACAACCTATAAATATATCCCATGATCATCTCTTTAATCCCAAGCTCACAAAACTCCTCAACTCCACCCTCTTTGGTCATATTCTTCATATTTCTCTAGCTAGCAATCGAGAAAACATCATGGGTGGGTTCACTTTCACAGATGAATACATTTCCCCAATTCCTCCAGCAAGATTGTTCAAGGCCATGGTTATAGACTCACATAACCTAATGCCTAAACTCATGCCTCAAGCTATTAAGAGCATTGATATCATCCAAGGCGATGGAGGGGCGGGAACTGTAAAGCAGATCAACTTCATTGAAGGTAA
Source organism: Melaleuca quinquenervia (assembly GCA_030064385.1). Classification (NCBI taxonomy): domain Eukaryota; kingdom Viridiplantae; phylum Streptophyta; class Magnoliopsida; order Myrtales; family Myrtaceae; genus Melaleuca; species Melaleuca quinquenervia. Next base: position 11,764,266 of record CM057719.1, on the reverse strand, counting down.
TTGTGCATTTTTGCTATATAAATGTGCTTTTTGTCTGGCGGTCAAACGTGTAATATGGCATATACAAGTCTGCTAATATATGATCTCCTTCTATTTTATACAGGTGGTCGGCTTAGCAGCATGAAGAATCGCGTGGATGAGCTGAACCTGGAGACATTCACGTACAAGTATACCATGATCGATCTTAAGGAGAAGTTTGAATCTATTGTTTACGAAGTCAAATTCGAGCCAACACCAGAAGGCGGGAGCAAGAACAAGATGACAAGCACGTACTACACGAAGGGAGATGTTGCGCTAAATGAAGAGGATGTTAAGGCAGGCAAAGAGCGGGCCTTGGGAATGTACAAGGTCGCTGAAGCATACCTCCTCCAACACCCCGACACTTATGTTTGAAATTGCAAATGCTCTTTTGTGTAATTTAAGAAGCGCTATCAATAAGTTCTCGTGATATGTGCGCTATCAATAAGTTCTCGTGATATGTTCTATCTTCTGTGAGAAATATCCGAGTTCCTTTATTTCTATATGGTGGTAAACCTCCTTTACATTTGGATGAGAATAAAGATGAGTACTTATTTACTTCACTGTGAGTATTATAATTGCCCGTGACTGTGAGAATATTTATTTGCAATGTTACTATTTGTAAGAATAATTGTCCATTATACAGGAATCAATTCAATAGTAAACTTTTTAAGTTTGTCAATTTAGTTGTAAATTTATAAAGATCTATCAATGTAGTCATTCGGATCAAAATGTTTAAAATTAAATTGACTAAATTAAAAAGGTTAAGATTGGATTAGCCGTCCTACAATAGATATAAGACTTTTAAAACAACTTTCCTTAAATGTAATAAGTGACCTAGTCGCATTCCAAATCCAAACCTATAGCCAGTTTCATCTTGCAGCCAATTAAGTAGAGCCAACAACATGGCTTGAGCTTTTGCCCTTGTGAGGATTGGGCATAAAGTTGTCCTATATCAAGTTTTTTCACGAAATGGTCTATGGAGTCACATACAACTACTGCCAGTGGTTTCTTATGCACCATCCATCGAATTAATTACTAAGGGAAGCATTGTGATGAAAACTCGTTGAACACCTGGGGCATGTTTGTTTTATGAAAAAGAATGTAAAATGATTTTCCAAATTTTCACCTGCTCGATTCGTTTAAAGTGAATAATCAACAGAGTACTTTATGATCATGGAAAACTATCATACTTAAAATTGAGAAAGATGATTGCTCTATTCTAAAAGAGGCAATTATTTTTCTAAGCTCCTTTCCCATATGCATGCTCACATAGATCTCCAGTTTACATACTCTCTAAGTTTGTTAATTATTTGAATTTTCTATAATTTGTACATCCTATTTAAGGTTGCTTTATTTTGATTACAAAATAACATAAAGTTCATACTTCATATATTGGTAATATCTTAAATAAGAATTTTGATATGGTCTTAGTATCTACCATAAAAAATAAAAATATAGTTATGAAGAAGATAATGATTTTCGAAAGTATGATTTGAACATCAAAGAATTTTTCTATGTTACATTCAAGTACACTACCAAACAATTGAAAACCACTCATTTTCTTAGATACTTATTTTGATGAAAAATATTTTCCTCCATCAAAAAGATTTTCATGAAACAAGTGTACCCTTATGATGTTGTTTATTTGAGCACATCATAAGGAGATGAGCTACACATATATATGTCACCAAACTTTTCAACTCTATCTTGTATAAATTTAAAAAATATCAAAAAAAATCTATTACATTTATGTCAATTCAATTCTAAATATTTTAATTTGATCAATTAAATCATAAACCTTATAACAATATATCAATGTAATCCATCTAACTAATATTGGCTAATAATCATTAACATAGACATCAGCCTATATAGCATCACCAACATTTACACAAATACTTTTTTATTTTTTTATTGCTATTAACAAGGGTTGGGTGACTCTCACTAGTCACTGGACGAGAACTTATGAGCCATCGCTAGTCGTTAGCAAGGGCGTGGCTCTCGTCTAAGCCCTTGTCCCTGGCCAAGGTTGAGGGCTAGTTTCCTTGTGGCCAACGAGGGTTGCCTTACCAAATTAGTCAAGGGTGACCCTCACCCAACCCTCACAAGCTATCATCAACAACTAGCCTCTTAACATCACTCGAGATTGACCACCAGCAAAAAGGAAAGAAAAATATAGAAAAAGGCAAAAAGAAGAAGAAAATTTCATAATTTTTTTAAAAAACTTTCACATAAGTATCAACCACGTCACACAGGACTGGTCAAAATTTGTTGAGAGGATTACATTGGAAAATAGTCAAAAAAATTTAATATTACAGTAATATAATTGAAAAGTTTAAGATCAAATTAATACAAATGCAATAAGTTTGGAACATCTTTTGCTAATTTTCTCCAAATTTAGTGGACTACACTTTTCTTTTCTTTTTTTAGTAAATAAAGTGAAGATGAAAGAAGACAGAGGTACGAGTGCACTTATTTGTGGAAAAGCCCACTTGAGCACACAGGGTAGGCCAAAAGCTCAAAAGGATTCCACATTTTGAATAGGGACAACCTTCGAAATTGTGGATCTATCTTATAAGTCATTCAACCCCTTTATGGTTAACATGCCTTTATCATTTCTAAGGTGGCCTGTTCCTATTATGCCATCTTGTGTGTTTAGTTGGGCTTCCATCAATAATCCAACTTAGATCTCTATCCTCTCTCTTTTGCATTTCACTCATCAAGGAACAAATTTGCTATCGACCGCTAAAGTGAGAGCATGCACACCTTTGCGATTTGATTTTGGATGATCTGCCAGGCTAGAAACTAAGGCTTTATTAATCACATCGTGGTCAATGTTCTATGGGATATAGAAAGTTAAGACTGAACAGCTTCACATAATCACAATTTTACAGGGACAATTGTTGAAAAAGTCCAGAACTTTTTGTAATTTTGCCGATTCAATCCTAAATTATTATTATTTTGTCAATTTAGTCATAAACCTTTTGAAACTTTGTCATATAAGTCCTTCCAACGACTTTTCGCCGGAAAAAGCCTATGTGAACGTCCAGGCAGCACCGTGTACATGACGTGGCCTGATCGGTTGGTTGTCGGCGATGATGTGGCACAAAACGACGTAGTTTTGACAATTTGCCTTGGATTTTGCCCCAAAATCGAATGAACCCTAGCTTGCTTTGCCCAAAACTTTGCCAGTGACACATCGATCAAGTCACATCATGTACATGGTATTGACTGGACATCCATGTAGGCTTTTTCTGACGAAAAGTTATTGGAAGAACTTAAATGGAAAAATTTCAAAGGTTTATGATTGAATTGGTAAAGAAAAAATGTTTAATATTGAATTGGCGAAGTTACAAAATGCTTATGACTTTTAGACAAGTGTCCCCAATTCTACACTTTAAAACCTTTCATCCATTCCACATTTAGGGGGAAAAGATAACTTCCACCAAATACAGTATTTGTACTAACAAATATGTAATCAAATATTCATGATTTGAAACCATATAGTTTGGTTCAATTTAGCTCAAAAGAGTATGATTTGGGTTGAGTTTTCATCAAACTGTCACTTGTAATTAAGAGAGGGACAAATGGAACAACCATTTCACCAAGTGTTGTTTAGCATGCAAGAAGAAGAGGAGACTATAAAAAGAGAGAAGGAGAGCCACGGCCAAATTTTTTTTCCAAGCCTTGCACGCATCCCTCTCCTTCATTCCACCACTCCACCGTATCATCTTCTTTTGCTTCTTCATCAACTGTTCAGTCATCTACTTCTCCTTCCTTCTTTCGTGAAGACCAGCAGAAGGAGGAACAACCGGAGCTCATCTAGCAGCTCCACGAAGCCACGCGACCACCGGCGATCTCCACGCTCTCCTGTTGACTGATTCTAATTGAGAGGCAAGTTTTGGGATTGCGTTCGCCATGTTGTCTTGATCTAGGGCCTTGCATGTCTAGATTAGTTGGTCTAATATGCTTAATTCATGCTCATTAGTCAAGTCTTGGACCGTTTAAGCTCATAGAGGAGCAAATTCGAAGTGATACCCACTGTTGAACTGAGTTGGTCTGGAAACCCACTCGGCTTGTCGATTTTCTCTGGAATGCCTGGAACCGAATTAGCCTAGGTTGTCTTCATGAAAGTTGTTCCTAACTGAATGATCTATAACATATATTTAATCTGGATGTTTCTGGATTTAATAAACCAGTGGTTCGCTCATTTCCAGAATGTACAGAATGGGTTTTTAGAAACTGTTTTCTGACCTTTGTGTGTTTGTCACCAGTTTTGAGCTTTTTGCTCCACGATTTTGGATTGATGTTCTTCATGAAAGTTGTAGCTCACATCTAGGGCTATAACATACTTAAATTTCAGTTTAATCCATTGACAAATGTTCTGATTTTCGCTAGTCACAGCTTGTTTCTCCGAATCTGGAAATGGGTCCTGTTTTCCCCAAACTTTGCTGATTTTATAAGCTTTATTAATCAACGATTTTCACTTGGGTTCCTTCATGAAAATTTTCAGATTAAATATATATTATAGCTCATTAAGTCAGGAACAACTTTCATGAAGACAACCTAGACTAATTCGGTCCCATGCATTCCAGAGAATATCAACAAGCCGAGTGGGTTTCCAGACCAACTCAGTTCAACAATGGGTATCACTTCGAATTTGCTCCTCTATGAGCTTAAACGGTCCAAGACTTGACTAATGAGCACGAATTAAGCATATTAGATCAACTAATCTAGACATGCAAGGCCCTAGATCAAGACAACACGGCGAACGCAAACCCAAAACTTGCCTCTCAATTAGAAACGGTCGACGGGAGAGTGTGGAGATCGTTGGTGGTCACGTGGCTTCATGGAGCTGCTGGATGAGCTCTGGTTGTTCGTCCTTCTGCTAGTCTTCACGAAAGAAGGAAGGAGAAGTAGATGACTGAACAGTTGATGAAGAAGCAAAAGAAGATGATACGGTGGAGTGGTGGAATGAAGGAGTGGGATGCGTGCGAGGCTTGGAGAAAAATTTGGCCGTGGCTCTCCTTCTCTCTTTTTATAGTCTCCTTTTCTTCTTGCATGTTGAACGACACTTGGCGAAATGGCTGTGCCATTTGTCCCTCTCTTAACTACAAGTGGCATTGGATGAAGAAGGTGGCACTAAATTCCCATGCACTATGCCACTTGTCTTACTTCTTAATGCATGTGGCTCCCAAATGAATCGAGCTTGCTTTCAAAGCTTGATTATCTCTCCCTTTCACATCCGTTGTCCGATCTTGTGATTGTGGTCTTCTAAATCTCAATTAAACCTTGGCAAGGTGGCTGAATTGTCGTCCACAAACTAATTGAATTTGTCCCTCAATAGTTGGTAACTCGTTGTGGACAAAAATCTCTATTTCGTGTCGCAATCTGTCTTTCAATCAATCCTTCTTGATCAATGTGTCGCCTAGTGAACTTGTCGTAAATCCTTTATGATGTCATAGGATGTTGTGAGTCACGAGACATCTACTAATAGATAAAATACTATAATCTCACACCTTAATCCTAGAATGTAGTGAATTATTCATCTCATGTGCTTTGGTTTGAGATGTGTATCATGACATACGAGTGTTGGCTTTTTCATGCATGTGTGATGACATGGACCGTGTGTGACATGCATTGTAAAGTTGGACTATTTTGCCTTCATAAGTCATACATGAGTGTGTTTATGATGAATGCATTTAGAAGGCAAATTGAGTGATCCATCCCTTACTTACTAAGCATTGTGCTTACCCATTTTAGGCTTTGTTTTCAGATAGTTGATATGGCGAGCTCTTCAGGAGACCCGCTGGCTCGATATGGTGACTGAGATGATGTTTATCACTGCTACTTTTGGTTCTACTACTCCGATCGCCTCGATGCTCAGTTCTTGCTAGTGGAGACCATGTTGAAGATCTGTAGGGGTCTAGACACCGAGGCGCTGACTTACTGATTCTTCTCTATGGATGGATTGGTGAGCGCTGGGTCGGTCCTTTACCTCTAGCAGATGCCTTCGACGGTTCAGGGTAGGGCTCTTTAGGAGGGGTGTAGTAGGAGTGTTGGACTGCGAAGCTTTTTGACGATACTTTCTGGATAGACATCGACTTGTGACACATCTACTTCTTTTTGATAGTTGCCGATCTTGGTAGCAGCAAAGTTGTATGTACAGTTACTAAACTTTGCATAATCGGCCTCATGTTGATATATATAAATAAAAGTCAATGTTTCTCATATTTGTCTGATTGTGTACTCTCTGTCTAATATATATTTATGCTGCTAGATTTTTTTGTTAGGGTGTTAGTGATCATAAAATTCCTGGTAGCGATCACGAGTTGATCCTGGAAAATATATTTCAATTTGGCCACCGGGAGCATTTGCTCTTAATGATTGATCCAAGGAACTTCAAGCATCGCGGAGTAATGGTCCTATTCATTTATCGCCTAAACGTAGATATGAGTTGGCCTTCGAACCACCCCAAACCGCAAACCTCCTTACCCCATCACAAATCCTCACATGATTACGTGTACAGAATACTCGGTGTGCCTCAAGACGAAACCTCCTTTATAAGCAACCCCATTAATTATGGTTCCTTTTTTTTCCTAGACATATGTCGAACGTTAAACATGGACGATGCTCATGTATTGCGACAATAAATAAGTCTCTTGCCATCACGAATCCGGCTGATCGCATTTTAAGACTGTATCGATACCAATGATCCGCGACCAAGACCAACAATAATCGATAAGGCCACCCAAAATCAAACTTTACTTCTACGTGTTGATCCACGAACCACTTAGTTTTAATTGTTGAAAGAATTATGAAAGGACCTAGCGCGAGACAAAATAAGACAAAAACCAGGAGAGTGAGGTTAAAAGATGGGAGATAACTGTCCAAATCAATTGCAGAATTAGCATCGGAACGGTCACCATGCAACAGTTAGAACAGTAGAGCTGCATTTCCTCTTCCGGCGAACGGAACCGCATGTGTTTATGAAGGGGTGATCGCAGATCATAAAGAAAGAAATGGGACAACCTCGATAATCTCTCTCTGCGCGTTGAAGGATGGACATTGCCGAAACGGAGACGAAGGCGGTGTTCATTTCATCCATGGGCTGCGGGAACAGCCGGCCCAACCCCATCCTCCTTTGCATACAAAACCAAGAGGAGGACGACGTTGTTTGCTACCGTTGGACCGGACATGCCGCCCAGGGCACTCATGGCCCGCTACTGCGCTCGCGGAGGATTCCCGTATGACACTGTACGTTTCACCCACGAGGGCACTCGGGTCCTGGGAGCAAAGTCGGCGGAGGATCTTGGCATGGACGATGAGTACGTCATTGATGCCTGGGCCGATCAGCTCGATGGCTAGGGGCTAGGGATAGGGCTTTTGCCTGTGACAATGTGCAGCTTAGGGATCGTGTGAGCTCTGTGTGAGTGTGGTCTGCGTGCTCTTGTTGCTTGTATAGATGAAATTAAGGAGAAGCAGAAGAAGAAGTAGATGCAGGAGACGATATTGGTAATAGGTTTTGATGTGCTGATTTATTTCAGCTTCATGGGCGATGCTTATGGTTAAACAGTCGCAAGACTTTCACACTGTTTGCTTTGTTTCTGGGTTCTGTGTTTCATCATCGCCATCGCCATCGCCAGAGCTTAATCTCTCCTTCTTCATGGTTTGCTTCTTGTTCTTCTGTCAAGAATAGACCGCCATGGTGGTGTTCTTAGTTTACCAGTACGAGTCTGCGCTTGAACTTTCATAATATGTGTGTCCATTTGGGTGTCAGATTCAGGTTTTCCTCACGGTCGTGAAAGGACACTCCTCCCCCGCATGCGACTCTCGAAATTACTCGGTGTTGGTGACGCGGCACCTCCTAAGACATCCTCTATGGATCATAAAAGTAGAAGAAAATCGTCTTATGATGGAAGTAGGGGAAAGCTTGACATGGATATCGAACCTATCGTCTTATGATGGAAGTAGGGGAAAGCTTGATGTGGATATCGAACCCTATCGAGGAGGAGGTGTTAGGGATCCATTATTTTATACGTTAGACCCAATCACTCGAGCGAGAGCGAGTGAATTCAAACAAGCTTTCGGCAATTCAGATATATAGAGATCCATGAATGAATTCGAAGATCTTAGGGAAAGTTATAACCAACGTCACCGAATGTACAGCTCGCTCGATAACTTCACACCAACAAATGGAGAGCTTGCTTGATGACTTCACTAAATGCTGAATATGACTCGCGGTGGTTGATGACCTTAGAAATCAGCCTTAAGTAGGCAAGTTGGAGGATTGGCTTTAATTTTTTTTTTGATGGGCAATATTAATGAGTTTATTATTTGTTGTATTTTCTAGAATCCCAAACTTTATAATCTTTGTACTTTAGATGTGGAGATGAACGTGTTAGGTGTGTTGATGTCGTATATGACCTATATGCGTGTATTACGTGTTTATTGCATAAACAAGTAAATGTAGAGAGACTGATAGATAAGTGGATGTATTTTGCTTTGGCCACGCTTGACACTAGGACACGTTCGATAATTGTACATACTTGTTAATGTGCATATTGGGATAACTGTCCATAAAGGCATAAACATATTGTAGTAAATAAACTCTTTAAATTTGGACAATTTAATTCTAATTCATTCAACGCTTTTTCAATGTAATCCATCAAGCCGGCATGCCATATCTCGTAGGGCCAAGAGTTCTGTTATTCCTCTCTATCAACTCGAAGTCTAAGGCGAGAATCTTATATAGCATGGCCAGCATTGAATGTACCACCCCATTATCAATATTCGACCAAAATTAACTAGAAGAATTACATTGAAAAATTATCAAGAAGTTTTTAAATTAAATTAGCCAAATTTTAAAAAAAAGTTTAGTATTAAAATTGCAGTTGTATAATAAATTTATCTTTTTTGGATAATTTTCTTTGCATATCTTTATTAGGTTAACAAATCCTGCCGATACGCTGACAAATATGATAGTCGTGTTAGTTTTGTCGTATCGCCTAACCCGCGTTGTTAGGTGTGTGATATTCTTGTTGAAAAAAAATACAGCATATTTATTCAAGTTGTGTTTGGGTAAGGGGAATATCCCTCGAATTTCAAAAGGAAAAGAGTTGACCATCTTATAAAAAATTTTGATTGGGAAAAGTTTGCAGATGAGGAATTTAGGAATTTATCAGATGTGACTCATGTGCTTCACCACTTATATTATTCTACAAACAAAGTCTAAAATTTTTACTACATAATCTTAAATTTTGTCAAAGAAGCTCGCAATATGAGAGCAAACTGCCAAAAAAAGGTCGAACTTTCCTCGGTGGGCGTGACTCCATCTCGCGCTGTGCAAAATTGTCCATCATTAGGATGAAGTTCAGACCCTACTCCTGCTTCTCCTAGGATTCTTTTGTCTGTATTAATCTAGGAGAAGTTATTCTTGGAGAAGCGTCCAATCCTAGGTGATCCTAAGTTGAGTAATTCGTGTCTTGAACGTTTACTACTCTATAAGAAGAGGCTGTTTAGTATGTTAATAAGGCCACGACAACGCATAGTTATGACTCGAATCGATTATAAGATGTCAAGCGTGAGACCCTTATGATTACATCAAAAGAGAAAGTTAAGGTAATTACTTATCGTCAATCTTTTGTACTCGTCAAAATTAACGGGAATATGCCTTGTTGCAAGCGTTATCTTATGTGAAGAGACTCTCGGGTATATCGATACAGATGCGATGATGAGATCATATACATATGGGTAGACTTGACTTGAACATTTTATATTAAGCATGAAATCCTTAAGATAATGCCATAAAGAGAAGTTATCTTCTCTCGCCTCTTTCACTCATTAAAAATAAAAGGGGTACGTCATGTTGCAAACTTGCACGTATAAAAAAAGTGTGGGCATTGGACTTGTGAATCCCGCCCTAGTTCAAGTATCGACTAGATGCGTACACTCTACCAACGAATTACTTCCGCACCAACTTCGTTACCGATTGGAGAGGGGAAGATCCAGAAAACGACCTACTATAATTGCAGATGGACCCTATCCTCCGAGTTAGGTCCCCACCCAAACACCCTTCTCTTTTTTTGGATAGAAAACAACATGAATAATCTTTATATTTCAACCCGACGTGCAAACAAAATTAATATATTTTAATTTTTAATTTATTTAATTTGATCTCTCAACTTTTAATATCAAAAATTTCGAGAGAGACCTTGAAAACGCCTATCTCATTTTCTTAAACAAAAAAATATTAATAATTTCTAGACTTTGACTCAACATTCACCCTGTTCATGGATCTTTGCTCGCAAAAGTACATTTTGCTTCGATGTCTCATCAATCTATCAGTAATAGAATAGTAACGGCTCTCAAATAAATTAAATTGCATGTTTAAATAACAAAATTGAAATCTCGAAAGTTGTTATTGGCATGAGCTCGAGAGTGTCTATGCTAAGCTTTGGACTCGGTGATCTATTTACTTTTCCTTTGATAGTTTGCATTTAAGAACGTTGCAATAGATACAAATTATTTCTAAATAACACAAAATGTAGTATGATCCTTAGATATATGGATCTCTTCAACGTAGTTGGGATAATGGCATAATCCATAAACTTTGCTCTGATATATAATGTAATACATGTACTTTCAACTTGTTCAGTGTATTCCATAAATTTTAACTTTATGTGGTTCTTAAAATTTTTGTACATATTCAAATAAATTCCTAAACTATATGAAAATGTTCGAAATTATCCATGCAAATCTTTTTCTAAACTATATAAAATATTTAATGTTTTCCTTCTATTCATTTAAATAGAGACCACATTAAATATTTTCATGAAATTCAAGAATTAATTTGAATCTATTGAACACACTGAAGGTTCATGAACTATGATCCATATTGGATTAAAGTTCCGGAATCACACGGAAAAATGAAAAACTCATAGATCATACTGAACATATAGTCAAAGTTCATGAATTATTTATTTTCTTTTCTTAATGTGGTATATTTGAGATTTAGATTAATTCATTTTAATTCCTCAAAAATTTCGATATTAAAGTCTTGGGGTGAAGACCCGGAAAATGATCTAAAAATACAGATCAAACCCATGCCGGCCCCGCCCAAACGCCTTTCTCTTCTTTTCCGTATGCATGGGGTTACGACAAGGACCAGACCCTGAAGAACCGAAGAAAGAACACCAAAGCGACCGATACGTGTCTCAATGATCCCCGGATAATTTCTGCTTTCCCTTCCACGTGGCATCAGACCATCTCCTCTTCTCTCTCTCTCTCTCTCCTGTCCCTCTCTTTCGGCTTCACAACTTTGTTTATGGTGGGGGGACTACCTGAGGAAGCAAAGGCACTCGAAACAGCGGTACATAAAGAAGAGAGAGACAGAGAGGGGGAGAGGAGAGGGGAGACAGGGAGAGGCCATCGATTCCATTTCTGGCATTTGGGCAGATTTCAAAAGGCAGTCTTGGGTGGATTCGATTCTTTGCTCACCAATCTCTCCTAATTCCTACCTGTCCCATCGCGTGAGAGAGAGTGTGGAGTGTGAATCCGTGAACCCATTTGCCAGTGGGGAATCTTATTCCTCCTGTTTCCACACTACCCACTTTCCGCATAGCTCCCTCCGCACTCTTCCTCTCCTTCGCTTGCTTCTTGGTTCGCTCTCCGTAGCGATCTATCGATCGCAGAAGATGGAACACAATGGCATGGAGGATCGCCGCCGAAGAAGCTCCTCCGAGTCCGAGAACTCCGTCGATGTTGGCGACGGCGACGTGACCCAAGCCAATGGCCACGACGGTCGTTCTTCAGGTCCCTCTCTGTACTTTTGGATCGTTTTGAATTGTTCGTTCCGCGCTTGCTTCGTTCTTTTCTTTTTTGTTCTTGGGTTGTTCCCAAGATGAAGTCTTTTGGTGCGTATGAGCGGGGTGGGAGTTGGCGGGGTCCTGCGGCTCGTTGCTATGCTATGATTTTCGTGTGTTGTCCTGAGCGACTATAGGGGCAACTGTCGTTTGTGCATTGAAAGCGGAACCTTTTATAATGGCAATTATTGCCTTGTCTTTGCGGCGTCAACCAGGTAGTAGGGTTCACTTGTCTCCGGTGCGATCGATGGTCTCCTGCTATATATGTGAAAGTGTTCTCATTTGCAAAAAAATGTTGGCTGATTGAGCTGCCCGGCCAGCTTCTTCTTGTTGAACCGAACCCAACTGAGGTGGTGGTAAAGTTGACCACACGGTACTGCTTTTGTGAATGGCAAGGGGCGATATTGGTGGTGACTAAAGCCTCTGGTTGCTTGAAGTGGTTACATCTATTGGAAACTGTGTCTCAAATGGGAAAATTTTGCCTGGACTCGGTCCATCCCAGGTTGAGTTAATGGTTACCTTTGATGTGTCGGGTCCCAGAGGGGCCCACGTTGTCAAATGGCTGTGATCATGCAGCCCACAATCATACCAGTTTACACACAGGAAGATTCATTGAGTGAGGGGCTTCTCTTTTTTGACTTGTATTTGTGGTCCTTGCTGGTGTTATTAGGGAGAAATGTCATAACACAGCTTGGAAGAATGATACGCTATTGTAAGAATATTGATGTTTCTCTCCAAAATGCTTGTTAGTACATGTTTCCCATCACTAGCTTCTCTTAATGTATCCAAAACAGGAAGATGAGAGAAACCTGTTCTTGAAATTATTTACTGTTTGACATAGTCTGAAAAGCCTAAGTCAGTCTTTCCTTTTTCAATGAAGCAGGAATTTTCTTGTCATACGCACAGGCCAAACAAATTGGAAACATGCCTTTATGCTCTTTCTTTGAAAGGCACGACACTATTTGACTTTAAATTGTGCAATTGTTACTGATTCATGCTAGTTAATTACAAAAATTTGTTTTACTTATGCCAAGTTCTAGAGATGCTGTTGGCTGAAATTGAAACTCTCATAATGTCTTTGCTGTGCCCCTCCTTAGCAGTATAAGTTTATGCCTTTTCAACCCTATTTCCAATGCATCATATATTAGTCCGTGTCCCAGAAATTTTATTTTGTTGATTTAAATTTTATCTATATAGGGTCCAGTGACATGAGTTCCCCTATTGACAACATACCTGGGGACGCATCAACATCTGGAAAGTCAGAATCAGACTCCGCCCAGCTTTCAAGGATTGGGCAGTGGAGACAAAGCAACAAACTTAGTATTCTTACAGCTAAACTTTTTGATGAGAAAGTTCCTCTGAAAAAGAAGGTCTCACATTGGCAATTGCAGTTGTTCACTTCCTTTCTGGAAATTCTTTTACTCTAGTTATTTACCATACTGCTTTAGAATAATTATCTGATTATATTGAGTATTCCTTTATGAATGGATAATAGCAGAGAGCTGAATAATCTTCATGTTATGAGGGTTAGATTGGTGCAATTATCCTCTATCCAAAACTTTATATTGAAAAGGCAATGGATATGGTTCACAACTCACATGATCAGTTTGGTCCATTGATGTCTCACATATTTTGAGAAGCGAAACACATGTTTTACGACAGCGTAACTTTTATTGATTCATTTAGATCGCTCTTAACCAAAAAGCATACAGTTTCTGGTATGCATGTTTGAGTAACTTTAAATCTTGTTATGTCAAGCCATTCTCAGCCTTCTGCTTTGACATTTGATGTTGTACCATAGGCATGGTATAGGAAAAATCATTCATAGTCTCACCTTGCATCTTCTATCGCAGACTGTTCCCTTTTTCCAAAATGGTGTTGTTGCGAAGTTTTAATGTTACTGCAGCTAGATAGGTTTCTTGATGCATTCTTCTCAACCCTTTTATTTGTGCGCAATGATTGGTGTTATTTCTTAAATATGGTTTATTTTGATTGCTTGAAATGATTAAAATTTGAAGCATGTGGATTCATGTTACTGATGGTACTCTGCAGCTTAAGTGGTTAAAGCGAGCTGCTACTGTAGAAAATGATGGGACTGTGCAGTTTGAAGTTCCAGGGGACGTTGCACCGCAAAATCTCAATTTTGGAACAGGCGTCGTTTATAATGGAGCTACAGAAGAACCGGTTCCTGAGGAAGTCCCTAATTTACCTCCGCTGCAGATTGTAATGCTTATTGTTGGGACCCGGGGAGATGTTCAACCCTTTGTTGCTATAGGAAAACGCTTGCAGGTTTGTTCATCGCAAGATCTTACTTAGTCGTGAGGTGTTTTATTGCGGTCAGCCTTATCCTATCTTAGAACTGAAGGGCCTTTTATGTTACAGGTGTAGCTCATGCTTTTAAAGTCTCTCTGTTTTTTTTTTTTTTTTCATTTGATTTTGACCTTAAGTTATTCATTGGCAAATCATTAGTACAGAATCATAGATTTTGGAATTGTTGTAGAGAGGAGCATGCCAAATGAAGACAAGAACGTATCAGGTGCTTTCTAGTGCGGTGATTTTTCCACAAACTAATTAGTAGATTGTTGTTTCAGCCAAAAAGAACTAGTTGATGATTGTGGTGGTGTTTATGTAGTTAGTCATGTCCTGATAATGAGTCAATTTATGTTAGCTACTGACAACTGATGTACTAGGAAAATGGCTCAACATCACAATGCCATCTAATCCTAATTTTTACACTGTCAATATACACTGTATCATTGAAGGGAAATCATTGAGATGCAGATTGTATGTTGATAGCAGCTAGTATCTGGTTGCAGGAATATGGGCATAGGGTGAGACTGGCAACTCACGCGAACTTCAAAGAATTCGTCTTGAATGCGGGGCTAGAGTTTTATCCTTTAGGTGGAGATCCTAAAGTTCTTGCTGAATGTATGTTCCCAGTCTGGCTTGATCCTAATGTTGTTGATTCCTAATGGTGGTTTTAGTTTTGATTATTAAGTCGTGGGGTACCAATTGTCTCCCTCTCCTTCTGCTGCAGATATGGTAAAAAACAAAGGTTTTTTGCCTTCAGGACCTTCAGAAATACAGATCCAGCGGAATCAAATAAAAGATATTATATTCTCATTGCTCCCTGCTTGCAGGGATCCAGATCCTGATACCCTTATAGAATTTAAACCCAACGCTATAATTGCCAATCCTCCAGCATATGGTGAGAGTAAACTAGGTTTCATAATTTTCTTCAAATATGTTTGATAATATCATTGACTATGGTTTCAGTTTTAATATATTTGTTTATCCAGTCAATATGATGCTTGTCTTTTGGGTGAATCCGAATCTTACTTGATAGTATCATTTACTCTGGTTATAGTTTATTTTAAACTTGTAGCGGACTGAAGCTTGAATAATCAGCCTATGCATGCTTATCTTTTGGCTGAATGACATCTTTGTCCCTTGGATGATTTCAGGTTCTCGGTTAAAGACTGTGGACTGGAAAAGAATGAAAATAACCATAAGTTGTTTCCTCTTTTGAAATTCCTTTTAAGAACAAAACTCTGTGTTTGGACCTTACCAAAAAAAAAAAAAAACAAAACTCTGTGTTTTGAAATGAAAATGTTTGTAGGATAGATCTGGAGATATTTTTTTAAGTCTTCTCTTAGACATTTTGTTGCCAATTAAAGCAGAAGTTTTGCAAATTTTTTATCAAGCCAGTCGCAACCTTGGTCTCCTTGCTTGTGCCACTGTTTCCTTTTATACATTCCATCGATCTAATTTTACATGTTTTGTGGGAATAATAGTATTATGAGCAATGTGAACTGCCTTTTAACACTGGCAAGTATTATTTTCCAGGGCATACGCATGTTGCTGAGAAGCTGAACTTGCCACTTCATGTAGTTTTCACAATGCCGTGGACGTAAATTTCCTCTCATGAGTTTTATTACATATAGTAATATACCGTGTGGAATGTTTTTATATATGATATACATATGATTGTATGATGGGGTGCAGTTATATGCTCAGCTTCTTGCTGTTAACTGAGGGTTCTGTTTGATTTCTCCTTGTCAGGCCAACTAGTGAATTTCCCCATCCTTTGTCCCGTGTGAAGCAACCAGTTGGCTACAGAGTAAGTGTAACTGGAATTTCGCTTTGAGCATGATGCTTGTTGTTATTGTGCGTATCTGAATGGGTTGTTGCAGCTGTCATACCAAATTGTAGATGCATTAATTTGGTTGGGTATAAGGGATGTGATCAACGAGTTCAGGAAGAAAAAGTTGGGGTTAAGACCTATCACTTATTTACGTGGATCCTATAGCTCTCCTCCTGATGTGCCTTATGCTTATATCTGGAGCCCCCACCTAGTCCCCAAACCGAAAGGTAAGGTACTACTAAGCCGTTTAATTCATAAAACTAGTTGGAATTCACATAAATGTAGGGTTAGCATCTTTTGCAGGAGTAATTTGTAATATATGCAGCATAAGGTGGAAGGACTGATTTAAATTTTTTGTTTGTAATTATTTTACTATTTTTGTCATGTTTTCTTCCTTTACTTGCAGATTGGGGACCAAAAATTGATGTTGTTGGATTTTGTTTCCTTGATCTTGCATCAAGCTATCAACCACCAGAATCTCTTGTCAAATGGCTAGAGAAAGGCGAAAGGCCTATCTACATTGGTTTTGGTAGCCTTGTGAGTTCCTCTTTCCAGTACATCTGCTCTGCTGTATATGCTTTTTAGCTTTGCTTGTGTGAAAATTTTAATTTTGTATGAGAAAAAAGTGCAACAACTTTTTATAATTATGTTTTTTAGGGTTAATGCATAATGCCTCGGCACATGTCAAAAAGAAATGCATCAGCTACACTCTCATGAAATGTGTTTGCCACGGTAATCGAGTGATTTACTAGTGTAATGAAAGTTAGAAGGAGAGGAGGATGAGGAATAAGAACAGGAAGAACCTATGACAGTTGAAAGGAGTAGTGATATTATATAAAGGAATAAGTATTGTGCTCTACAAGCATCACGGGGAACTGTATTCTAAAAGGATGCATCATTGTGGGGCCTAGGGAGAATTCTTAATGTAGTCATAGTTTTTCTGCAATGTTTGTCTTGTGGATTCATACAATTTATCGATGACAGCCAGTTCAAGAACCAGAGAAGATGACTCAAATCATAGTTAAGGCTCTGGAAGTTACTTGTCAAAGAGGCATCATCAACAAAGGCTGGGGTGGTCTTGGGAATTGTGAGTAGCCTGACCAGTCTTCATGAAGTTTCTTGTATCCTGCAGCTTCTGTTATGATTATTGGATGCGGAGTCATGTGTTCCTGCCATGTCTTGTAATTATTTGCCCCTTTTTCTTGCAGCGGCAGAACAAAAGGACTTCATTTATCTGCTCGATAATTGCCCTCATGACTGGCTTTTCCAGCGCTGCAGTGCTGTGGTAAGGATCAAATTTCTTATTATCAAAATTTATGCTATTGAGTGCGATCTGGAAGGTGGCATGACATGCCCATACTTTACCAGGTACATCATGGAGGAGCTGGTACAACCGCTGCCGGTCTTAAAGCTGCGGTAAGTACATTTGCCAACTTTGGGGTTCATGTTGTCTTCTCTCTTTGGACCAATTGGATTTTTCTCTTTTCTCAACAGTGTCCAACAACAGTTGTACCTTTCTTTGGGGACCAGCCCTTTTGGGGAGAACGGGTACATGCACGGGGTGTGGGCCCAGCGCCAATTCCAGTTGATGATTTCTCTTTTGAAAAGTTGGTTGAGGCAATACGCTTCATGCTTGATCCGAAGGTATGCAGGTGTTGTGATCAAATTTTACATCTTTAAGGATTAGATCCATTGGCTTGTTCAGTTCGTCTGGCTGTCCATCAAATTTGAGTTAGGTCTTTCTTTCTCCTTATGGTCAAAGCAACTTGCTCCTACTTGCACCATTTTGACTTTGGTGCCTCCAGAAATTCCCTGCAGGAGCTGCTCATTGTCCTACTTGTGCGATTGCAGGTCGAAATTTAATAGAAATCATAAATGATGATTATGTACATGAATGGACTGTGTTTCACTGAAATCTGTTGGTTGATCTGCAAGAATATCTTGGGTTACTGTTGTCAGCAATTGGTTACCGTGACTCCATGTTCTTGAGTCAGAATATGTCTGCTTTGGCACCTTTATCTGAATCTTGTGGATAATTGCTCCAAAAAATGAGGACGTTTTGAAAAAGGATTATTGGGGAGTCATTATTGTTTCAAATTTGGATGGAATCATGCATGCTCACGGTTGATGTGCTCTGATTCTTATTGGTTCATTTCAGGTGAAGGAGCGTGCGGAAGAACTAGCCAAAGCCATGGAACATGAAGATGGAGTGGAGGGAGCAGTTAGGGCTTTCTACAAACACTTTCCACCCGAAAAGCTCAAGTTGGAGCCAGAGTCATTGCCTGCTCATTCAATGCACACCCATTCAAGCGGATTATCATTAAGACGATGTTTTGGTTGCACATGATTTTCGGATGTTGAGTCTCCACCGTTGGCCTGTGTGACCCTTGTCTGTGATCTCATGTAAGTAGCAAAATTGCTGTTTTCCTGACTACCAGTAACGCAAATTTTGTAGGTGTTACTGATTCTGTGTCCACTGTCAGTTCATTTTCTGGGATGAGATAAGGAAGCGTATGTAACGCACACTGACAGTCACTTGTCATTTATATATAGTTTCAATTTGAGAAGCCTTGCTAATTTTTATTATCTAGTTGACAAGTGCCAGTGACTATGGGGCTTGAAGTATATAAACCCATTTGGCTGGTTTATTTCTTCTGCTTCTATTGTGCATGTCCAGAGCTTATAGAACATTACTTAAGAGCAACCTTAAGTCGGAGATCCACTCCGAATTTAGACACTATGAGTGACCTCATAGAAGGGGGGTGCCCTTACTTTTGTGAGAGGGAGGGAGAAGTTGGAGACTAGTTCAATGGGAAAATTGTCCAAAAAGTATTAGACTTATCGATGTTAGACTTAATTTGACAACTCGCCAATTCAGTCATAAAATTTTTAATTATGCCGATTTAGTCCTAAACATTTTAAAGATTTATCAATTTAGTTATAAATCTCTTAACGAATTGTTAGTGTAGCCATTTCAGATCATTTCTGGTGGTCTGGTCGGCATTAGCTGTCTTCGTGGCGCGTTGGTGCTGATATAGATACTTTTGTTAAATGATATTTTCAGATTATTTTTGTATTTTATTTTTTGTTGAGCCGGCTCCACCGATCCTGGGTGAGGGCTCGCTAGCCCAGGCCAGGGCTGTGATGCCCTCGCCAGTCAAGGCCCTCGGTTAGTGGCCAGCAGCCCCACCAGCACAAGAAGGAAAGAAAAAAAATGAAAAAAAAAACTAAAAACTAAAAATCAATAATAAAAAAATGCGAAAGTTTTTTAGTCGCTAGACCTTAGCATGATGGCGAAAGCGTTATGGTACATTAATCTGGTGGCCATATGTCTTGTGCATTCATGTTAGCAGAGGGAGTATGGTAAGGTTCTTGATCACTGTGAACTGTGAAGAACCAGCACCTGCTTATGCTGCATGTAAGTAGTCAATGCACCTAGAATTTCCGGTGAACAAGGTCTGCGGTATGCTTGCATACTATAGAAGAGACGGCTGTCGATCGGTGTGGCTCGGCGACTTAGCGCTTTGTCTCTGTTGCTGCCAAAATGAGGAGCAGATATGATACCTGCACCAATTGTGGGAAATTGAAGTGCCACCAAGGGAAAGCTTGTTACCCGTTTTGCTTTCTTCAAGTCCCTGCGATTCCCGAGCAGAAACGATAGTGGCCGTCCGCAGATACCCGGCTTCTTCAGGGAATGACCCGAGCCTCTCTGGTTTCACTATGACTACATTGTTTGCAACTGCTAATAATCTTAAAGCAGTTTGCCACAGCAACTATCTGACATTCCAAGAAATTTTTCCTCCATGGCCCAACTTTAGCTTATGTGTTTATGCAGCCACTGTAAAGGGTCGTATGTTCGTTCATCACTGGGGATGATGATTTATTTAGAGTGAGAGGTCAAATTAAAAGCAACGGCACAAGTCACATGCTAATATCTGAATTCTAGGAGATTAGGTTGGTCTGGTACATTGATTTGCATTTATGTTGTCGTGCATGTCTGCTCTTGTTAGAGCATGGAGCCCGTCTGAGGCTGTAGAATATGTGATGTGATGCACTGTCCTTTACTGGGTTGGTTAGGTTGATACCAGTGGTACATTGATTTGCATTTATGTTGTCGTGCATGTCTGCTCTTGTTAGAGCATGGAGCCCGTCTGAGGCTGTAGAATATGTGATGTGATGCACTGTCCTTTACTGGGTTGGTCAGTGATTATCTAATTCAGTCGGACTAGAACAAGGAGGCAACTGAATCAACGGTTTTATATTCAGTTTTGGCTGTTTCTTTTGAAATCTTGGATTTAATCGAGAAGCAGATGGTAGCCCACTGCTCTCAATTATGTATTAGTGCCCATTTCTTTCTGGATGCTATTCCGAGTCTCCTATGCATAATATACTCAAGAAGTGGTTGACCGCAGGCATGCTTTGCACAAAAGATGTAATTGAATCATGCTTAAGGGGGTTAATAAAGTGCGGTTGCTGAAAAAAAAAAGACTTCTCAACTGGAGGTTCGGCATGCACGTCCTTTACTCATCAAAAGACCCAAAGTGTGACATCCCTGTCCCACATCACCTAGGGAGAGAGTTCTGAGAGAGCTTATGTAGTGAGGTCCATCCTTAACTATCAATGGCGTGTATTCCCTAGTTGCACGTGCTTGTGAGTTGCTGCAGAGGGCCACTCAGATGGTGGACCCGAAGAAAAACAAAGCCCCGTTAGGACAGGTCCCAAATCAGACAATATTGTCGGTGGTGGGTCCGAGGAGAGCATTACACAAAGAATCTACACCAGAAAATTGTCATTTTATAATTTGTTTGATCTTTGTCCCATTGGTTGAACTACCAGGCGTTTGAGTAGTTGTCGGACCTAAAATATGAGTACACCGGCCTTCAAGGAGGAACATGCAGCGCACTTTTCTTTTAGCTGTAAATATCTGATGAATAATGTGAGACAAGAACTTTGGACTCGAAACAATGACTTTATAAGAAAAGAGAAGATGAGAAAAAGAGTCCCCAGACAGGATGGATGATGGACGTCTTTGTTAAGCATCACTAATCACGGTGTTAGGTCATAGGAATAAATCTTCTTACTCTGGTAGGTATCCTAGCACAGCGAGAGAGCCTCATAAGAACTGAAACACGTTTCAAAGTATTCGAAGTTTGATAAGGGTTCAGAACGCAAAAGTAAAGTAGAATTAATACATTACTGAAATTCTTCATGATTGTTAGAACTTTGTACAAGTAGATGGTGAATCTTAGTCCTGACAAAGTAATGCTGTTCAGGTTCATTCTGCAAAAAGTTCTCTGCAAGTGGGCACGTAACGCGTGTTCACCTCTTCCTTGTTGACTGGTCAATAGAGGATAACTCATTTGAGGGGGAAAAAAAGGGAGATCACCGGGAGAATTGAAACTTTGCATACTCAATGTTCAATTCTAATTATTTTTTGTGGTTTACAACTCACGTTATCAGAGAAGGAAGTTCCAAAAGACTGGGGAATGATTTGAAGGGCTGATATTCCCATGAGATTGAATTCTTAGGACCCCAGCAATATTGGTATCTCGATTATCAATCATCCAACAATACTATCACAGTCATGGGTGTAGCCATCTATGCCAGTCAGGGAATCAATCTTCAATCTCTGTGATGCTTGGGGTCATTTTTGCCTCGCCAAATATGCACTAAAGCAAGCGCCACGTCTCCCTCGTGTGCCTTTTTCAGTATTCTTCTTAAAATGCAAATACCCCACGAGTATTTGACTTTCAATCAAAATTAGTATGATTGGGATCATGTCAATATAACCCCAAGGATGGCAAACTTGTCAAGATAAGTCCTGGAATTCTGATGTCAAGTTGTCAACCCCTATCACAAACCGGTTTAACGAAGTTTATTGCGACGTAAAGTCAACTGTGACTACAAAGGAAAAGCACAACAAATTGAGAAGGAAAGATGATTAAATGGGTATAGTGAGCCAAAGAGAGTTGAACCCTGAACTTGAAGGATGAGTATTTTGGACGGGCGACGGACTGTATAAGCTCACATGAACTTGCTTTAATCAGAAAAAGAGAACGGTTACTTTGATTATACTGTCAATAGAGAAGTGAATTTCCAATTTGATAAACCTATAAATCCTGATCAATCAACCGGCTTCAAAAAATCATTCAAACTCTTGCGGATAAATGGTCACAATATTACTTCGAGTAACTGACAAAGGGAGAAAACAATTCAAAGCTCTTGCTACTTACAGACGGAGCAAAGCCTTATTAACACAAGCAATGGTATATCCTTTCTTCATTGGAAGTAGCATAACGATTTTATTTAAGATGAATGGACTTTGAATTCAGTTGTTGGACTTCATGGCACGTTGAGCTTTGTTTGCATTTGTTTTGACAGATTGTTTTGTATCTTCAACTTTGCCCAGAACTGTCTCTTTGGCCTTTTGGGCTGTCTCTTTGGCCTTCTGGGCTGTCTCTTTAGCTGAATCCCATGCATTCTGCACGGTTTGTTTTGCTTTCTCGGTGACATCGTGCGTCGCTTCCGAAACGTTAGAGGCGACGTCCTTTGACTTCTGATTCACCTAGATTAAGTTTCACAAATAAAGCACATAAATGAGATGATCAGAAATGCCTAGGTAAGAATAATATTATATCAAGTTTACATCTTCGGCCATGGAGGCAGCTCTATTTTTTATGTTTTCGCCGGCTTTTTTGGCTTTCTCCACTCCTTGTTTCACTGTTTCTGCGGATGCCTCTTGATGCGAACCTACCTGACGAATTATTGACATGGGTTAGATAATTGTTCTAATTTCGTATAGACAACTGACAAGCAGACTCATGCTAGTATATGCCGTGGCTTGCGAAAGCATTTACGGGAAAAACACGAATTCGGCAACCCACAATTTCACGTATCCTAGAGCATTATTTTCTTTGTCCTACCTAGAACTGAGACTCCATCGCATGCGACAGTACAAACACTTACTTGAATGGACCTTCGGCTGGCGGGCAGGAAAGTCATATTCTTTTTCAAGGTGGAGCTTCTTCTTGCGAGTGTAGCTCCACAACTTCCTAACTTTGAGAGTGAGGTTCCCGTGCTTATGCTTAAGCTCGCCATATTTTCCTTCCCTCTATTTGCTTTACTTTGCCAAAATGAATTCTTCTCGTTTCTTAGGACAGAACTGCTGAAGAGATCGGACAGACTATATAAAGAAGCGAGAGAGAGAAAGAGAGAGAGAGAGATTATTTCGGATCTTTTTTGTTCAACAGGGAGGAGCGTGCTTACCGCAGGCGAATGGTTGATAGAATTTCATTAAGAAACTGTAACTTTTGGGTCAAAAGTAGGACCCTGTAATTCAGGAGATGCAGGTAAGACTGAGCAATTTCACTTCTCCAGATGCAGAGATCATCTGGGATCAGATCAGAATCTACTGATCTCGCAGTGTATGACAAGGTAGCTATCACGGAGAGTTTTCTTTCTCTCCTTGTAATATCAATAGTATAAGGAGAAAAAACAACACAGACGACAAATAAGCCATGTTAATCCATCAGTGTTTTCTTTGTCATACGAAGGTGGAGAAGATAAAAATCCTACAGTACCTTGTTTAGTGGGAAATGCGGCACTTCCTCGTGAGTTAAAAGGACTGCCATAACTTGGCCCGTAGAGTTCACGAATTAATCTGACCATAACAAGTTCAGAATCGATGAGACGAAGCCGGTAAGAAACTAGGTTCTATTTGTTTCGCCGAATTTTTTTATCCAAGATAATTTTCTCATTTGTCGGTATTTGAGTCACTTACGAGAATAGATCAATAAAAAATATTTTCTTAGTCAATGGAAAACTTACATTAACTTTAGGAAAATGATTTCTTCTTTTGAAAGTCAGTTGGAAATGTAGATATTAAGTTTGGAATCTACAATTGGGCTTAGGTCCCAAAGGATAATCACGAGTCCACAAACACTAGTCTTGGGACCCTAGTGCTTGTATCCGCGTCCTCGGCAACCATGCCTATGTGCTCAATTTCAAAGACCAATTCCATTGAGGTTGGGACTAATTTCTTGGGGATTGGGCTTGAGTTTACAATGGCTAGGCTTAGTTCCGTGGAGTTCAAGACAAAGACCTCGATCCCCATAATCTTGCCGACCATGCCTAGATGCATAGCTTCCGCACCCAAGTTGCTGGTACTTCGACATGGCCCATAGAGGTCAGGCCTAGGTCCATAAAGGTCGGGATCAACACTATAATACCCTTGCCTATATCTTCAGCGGCCATTCCCAAGTACTCGATGCCCACATCCAAGTCATATTTGCCCAAGGCTAAGTACATCGAGATCAAGGCGAGGTATTCGACTTTCACACCAAGTCACTAGTGCCTAGGGTCGAGTTAAGACTTCAGTCCAACACTCTTAACTTGGATCCATCGAGACGAAGCTTGGTTCCTCGACGGTCGAACCTACATCCTTCGAAGTTGGGCCTAAGACCTCGGTGCTTGCTTTTAGGTCTTGATGGCCATGCTTGGGTACCCGACTCCTAGCCTCCAACAACCAAGTCACCGGTGCTTGGGTGTTGGTTCACAAAGGCTGGGTCCGAATTATTGAGGCTAGACATGGGACCCTAGTGCTCATGCCAAACCCCCTATAGCCATGCCTAGGATCTTGATCCCTATGCCTATGTCATCTTCACGCCATACCTAGATATACGACTCTTGGGCCAAAGTCACCAGCTCTTAGGCCCGGTTCTTCACAATTAGGCCCAACTCCACTAAGGTTGAGCCTAAGTCCCTCAAGGCTAGGCCAAATATATGAGTGTCTCTACTTAGGTTCCAGGAGGTTACGTAGAAAAAAATCAAGTTTTTTTTTCTAAGCGATGGAAAATTCAGTCAAATATCAAAAAATATTATTACTATTTATTAAAAGCAATTTCCAAAAATGTCAAATTATGCATGAAACCAAGAAAGCCTAATGAGCAAAGATTTGAATGCAAATGATAAGTGAAGACTGGTTTGGCAATAGAGAAGTCAGGGAAAAAATGAGAGACAATACTTCTAGAGACCAAAAATTACCAGCCATAAGGCCTGTAACAAGAGACTGCATGCTTTTGATGCTGTTAAATTTCATTTTGTTTCATTTAATTACCAATGAGATTGGCCAATTTGGATTGCAGTCCAAGCATACGAGATGATGAGACTTCAAGATGGAGCTAAACTTCAGCGTGCCGATCCTCTTTCATCTGCAAGTTGATAAACGATGTTAGCTCGAGTCTAAACCTTGATAGAGGGAGAGGAACCCATGTCGTTGTAGGTCGAACATTTATTTATCTCCATCCAAAAACCAATGTCTGATAACGTAACCAGAAGCGTGTCTCTTCATCTTTTTCGTTCGATTCCTCCTTTGGTTCAATGCTTCATACCTACAAGAGGGTCTGTGGTAGTGTGAGATATTTAGATATCTCCGTAAGTCTAACCTAAACCTAGATTAAGAAAGCTATCGCCCTAGGGTCCCTAGTCCTTAGGTCAAACCCTCATAAGCAAGACTCAACTCACTCGGGTATACAGTCGATACATCACTCGGTCATCAACCACAATAGAGACAGTGGCAACCACTCGGGGTGCCACGTGTTCCTAACACAATCTCTCAGGCCCAACTAGCTTATAGTCTAGTCTACAAGGCCTTTTAGGACGATTGGCATGCTGCTCATTCCTCGGGGCTTTCCAGCCCAACAACTGTGTCTTACACCACTCTCACACATAGTTCCATTTTACCCACGGACAATTGGTCTGAGACTGAGCCTAGATCGATACGGCATTTATCATGCAGTCCTACTGGTTAATGTTTTAGATCACTTGACATTTACGTAGGACCCTATTATCCCCAATAATTATAATTCCTCCAAATTCTCACTTCTTCCGTCATTTAGCTCATCTATGATCTCTCTCTTTACACTAACCGAATCTACCCATGAGTCAATTGGTCCATGAACGAGACTTGGCACTAAGCCAAGATTGTCCGCCAAACCAGGATTAGCCACAATAATCCCCTTCATAACGATAATTGAACAAATAATTGGCCATTTAATAAAAATAGATAAATAAATAAATGCATACTTAAAATAAATAAATTACTATAACTGGATATTAAATAATTAAATACTAAATAAATAAATTGCTATGAAATATAAAAATAATTAAATACTAAATTGCACAATTAACTAAACAAATACCATTCAATCCCACATAAATAATTAATTAAATAATAACCATCATCCACACATTGCATAATTAATTAAATAAAAGCCATTATTCACAATTAAATAAATATAACTGTCTGAAATCGATCTAAGACCTAAATAAGGCATCTCGATACTCGATTTACTTCATTCAATGATTATGGCCCATTGGCCACCTAATCGGATAGTTTCAATATGCATTCAATGCATTTAGCCAAAAACCCCAGTTAACTCCACAACAAATTAGGACCCTTATACCACCATCTCTGTGCGGTCCCATACCGATGACCATACCGGTCTTTCCAACGATCACCTCATGATCCATACATTTTTCATCGTCACCCCCACTGGGTCGACTAGAGAATCTCCAAAACCTACACATAAACCAATTCGATTGTCCACAACCAATCTTAGACCCTAACTATCATTCACGGGCGGCCTAGTATTAATAACTGCATCAACATTTAAACGATCATCCAGTGATCCAACCAATCCAATCGACACCCTATAGAGCTCAGTCGACCACTACAACTAAATCAAGGCATATTGGCCACTTAGTCAATTTAATCCATCGTCGCCTAAATCAGGGCATTTACTTAGTCTTATCCACCCAATCACCCAATCAACCTAGCCAATCTATCTTAATCGTTCTACAAAAGCGGTAAATCGGCTTAGGCCGGGGATAGGATGTCCACTCACTTGTTTTTCCATGCATCCCCAGCGGTGGCTCGCGACAACGTGCTTTCTCGCACTTTCAATTGTACTCAGGCTTAGTGCGGCTTTCCAATTTTCAATCTGACACCTCAGATGAGACGTGCCACCTCCAGGGTAGCCTCAGGATGGCTTCGGTGAGCCTCCGGCGAGGCCTCTGGCAAGTGGCCCTTGGCCGTGGGAGGCTAGCTGGGCCCGTGAGAGGTGGTGGCCGGCGACGAAGCAGCTCCGTTCAAGCAGAAGACTGGCGAACAAACCTGGTTTTCCCTAACTGGGTCAATGAGAGGCAATCGGGTTGAGGCTCCATTCTTCCTCCTTTGGCCAAACCGGCAGCTGAGGCCAGCGGGATCTGGAAGCTAACTCCCTTGCGAGTCGATGGGTACCGGTGGTGTGGCCTGAGGTGGCCGGAGCTAGGAGGTTTGACGGCATGAAGGCGGCGGTCGTGATCTGGGTTTCTAGGAGGAGGGACTAAGCTTCGAGGGTCGTTTCTCCCAAACAGCGTGGTACCGACGGACAAGGCCGGTGCCGTTGTGCTTAGGGGATGCCTAGCTTTCCATTGCTGATAGCGGTGGTGGCTGGGTCTCGTTGGAACGCCGACGTTGGCCATGAAAAACCAATTGACAGGAAAGTAGGGGAGTCGCGGGTCTAAGGGAAAATCGGCAACTTCGAGGGCGAGTAAGCGGCAATGGTGGCCGTGGAGAGGCTGAGAGGATGCCTGGGAACGTGTTGGAGGCAGTGGATCGACCTAGGTGTCGCCAGTGAAGGAGCAGCGGCCTTGGAAAGTCGGCCATGGTGCTAGCGTGAATAGGGGCGACCCTGCCCATGAAGGCATCTTCTCGCAGCTCCCGACGCAGACATCGGCGGCGGCAGAGGCGGCGACTGGCCGGATCTAGAAGATGGTGAGTGGAGGGAGCTAAGGGAGGCAATCGTGCCTCTTTTCATGGCCTGAGCAGCAAGGAGAGGGAGGAAGAAGAAGGCTATCTGACCAAGGGGGAGAGAGAGAGATGGGATGGGGCAAGTAGGGCAGGTCCCGGGCTAGTCGGCTCACGATCGAATCAGTCCGACCTGCGGTTGGGCCGGTCCATGCGAGGGCTGACCAGTCTGTCGACCGGTCAACGGTCAACGTTGACCAAAAGTCAACATTTCAAAAAATCTTTCAAAATTTCCCATAGGTCCAAAATTCACTCCTTTTGGGACCAAAATGAAATTATCTAAAAGTCAGTGGTCAAAATGTGATTTCCGTTAGTCCAGAATCGCCCGAAATGAATTTGCATGGTTTAATCCAAAGCACTCCCAGGGCCAACAAGCCACTCACTAAACTCGAGAATTTGCTCAGTCAGCCCTTAAAGGAAGGGTTGGAAGCGGGCTGTTGCAATTTGCACTAGGTATTCAACATTTGTAAGTGTTAAAATCATGTCCTGACTTGCTCTGTTAATCATTCTTTTTTTTTTTGGTTAATTTCTTCATATATCTAATGAAGAAATTACAGTTTCAAGATAGGGATTGTCTTACTGAAGAGATTATCATTAATAAATAGAGTTTATACATTAAAGTTGAATACATATTATTGGTGAGATCTTCCACCAATCGAACTAATAGTAATTTCAATTTAAAACTTTTTTTGTTATTAGGTGTTTAGAAGTTGAAGCAATCATTTAAGGTTTTGTTCGTTTCGCGGAAAATAAAGCATTTCCGGAAAATGTTTTCCAGGAGGTCATTTTCCTGAAAAATAACAATATTTTCCGGTGTTAATTTGAAGCTTAAAAATAAATTCACAAATTTTTTATTCTTTCGTTTTTTTCTTGTTCATGGACGCCTGACTACCACCATCCTTGGGGCCGGCGTCGGCGAATTTATTGGTAATTTGGTCGATATCGAGGATCGGTTGGCTGCCAGAATATATTTTCCTTCCATTTTTTGGGAAAGGAAAACATTTTTCATGTTTTTATAAGAACATTTTCTTTTATTTGGAAAATGTTTTCCTTTGCGAGTTATTTTCCGCCCTCCGAACACCACAATTTCCAAAAAATATTTTCCGGAAGAATATTTTATGCGAAATGAACGGAGCTTAAGAATGAAGAAGATATGGAGTTGTACATTTCATGGAAAATATTATTGTGCTTTTAACTACTTATTGTATTTTATGTGTTTGTGTTTTATGATTTGCTAATTTTAGCATATGGAGATCTATGTTGTTATCTTATCTTAATTTTCTATTTGGTATGTATCAATATTCTTAGTTTGGTTGCTCAATGTTGCATTATTGGTGGATATGAGATTTGAAATGGTATGTTTGTCTTTTCAAGATAATAAAAGAAGTAATCTGTTGGTCTTGGGTTTATCCTAATCAGACCAAACCCATAAGGTCATTCTAGTCCTCAGCCCCAAAGTCAGTACGGTTGGTCCCTAGTCCCAAGAACTGGAGACCCACATTGCGCAAGTTTGCTCTCTTGGTTAGGTGCTATACAAGACCAACTCGAGTCATGCTCATCCCTAACTGCAGTACCAATATGTGATGAAAACATAGAAAAATGAAAATAAAATGTTTCAGAAAGGTTGCTACTGCAACAAAATATAGCTGGTGCAAACCTGCCATCTTGAGCTCTTATTCTCAGTCGATAGAAAGAGTTCACAAAGAAACTGCTTGAAGGTGTCACTTTATTTAATTGAATAGATGGAAGGAGAGGCGTAAACCGCACGTACGTTGTATGTCGCTTCTGCAAAAGGCATAATACTCTTGAAAAATATTTGCATGAAGATGCAGTTCGTTCGGTCAAGTTTTGTCCGATCTGGTTTGGTACTTCGTCCATTCGTCCTCCTCCTTGTTTCACATCAAGAGCACGCTTGTTTCACGGAAAAGTTAATGACAAAGGAAAATACTTTCATGGAAATGATAAAATTATGAGTTCTTATTTATTTGGTGATTGAGGGAAACTAATTTCTTTCTACTCAGAAGGGAAAGTCGTCTTCCCTCAATTTACTTGTTTTGAAACCTATTTGCAGTATTCCTATCTATTATTTTAGAAATTTATAATTCTTCCGTTTTACTGGACGGAATTTCAATGAATCAGATTCACAAGAAAGGTGAATTCTTATCTTTTCAATACAAAGTAAAGCATTTAGGTTTCGGAATTTTATCTCATTATATTCTTTTTTTATTGGTAGTTCGATCGTGGAATTGCGTTCCATCCGAATGCAATTTCTGGTTGCTAGGAAAGATATCTTCAGGAGTCTGGCCGCCAGATCTTTGCCTTTTGTTACCCTAATCATCCATTAAAGCTCCTCATGCCTGTGCTGTCCAAAGGTTGTTATTTTTGTAGTCCATAAAAAGAAACGTTTTTCTGTATATTAATTAGTTTTCTATCATCAAAACAACATAAAGTCAGACAATGATATCCTGAAAACAGCAAAACATCAAACCCACCCAGCAACTAAAGTTGGATTTGTTCTCAAGGTATGAAAAATGAGTTTCTCTTCCCAAATACTCTTTCCCTCTCTATCTCTGCAATCCAAAGGGTGAAAGATATGTGGCAGGACGTGCCACACCATAACCATGCAAGTGTGTGTTAGCTTCAATGGCGAGACAAATTCAGATTCCCACCTGGCAATTTAATGTCCATACATGTTATTTCAATGTCTCTCTCTCTCTCTCTCTCTCTCTCTCTCTCTCTCTCTCTCTCTCTCTCTCTCTCTCTCTCTCTCGCTGTGTTTGTGTATTTATGCGTTTCGAGAAAATGATTCTAGGTTCGATGGCACATAGGGAAAGAGAAGGGAAAAGGGAATGCACGCAGTCGTGATCGCAAGAGAAATAAAAAAAAAAATCCCCTGACAGCTTTTTCATAAACGGCAATAAGAATGTCATATCCCTTCAACTGGCTACGTGAATCTTCTCCCAGATAGTTCGCCCACCATCGACAACTCCCATGGCTTGAATTGGAAGACGTTCGCGTTTCTCCCTTTTTCCTCATCTTGGCTCGGTGGCTCACGACGCAAAGATTATTCTAATCGCACAGCGTGCTCGATTCCACAGCATCTCGCATGCATAAAAGAAGAGCATTCCCACGTAATATATTGGAGATATATGCGCTTCGCATGCACATGATATATAATAGTTATCGAGTACGAGGTGGAGGATTAATGGACATGAGTTACTAAGTAAGGTTCCCTCCCTGTCTTAATGATTTTTTTAAGGATTATAGGTTTTTGGGATAATAAAAGGTAATAATCTTTTGTCCAGCATCATCTCGTGCTTGGCGTTAGACAAATGCACAAAAACAATGGACGTGGAATCTTAGGTTTGAGGAAGATGTTTGGGTGTTGAGTAAGTGCGTTATCTTGTTTTATAATATTAAATTGCTTTTAAAAAAAGTATGGTAGAACTTGTCTCGAATTTACTCTAAGCACCAAATATTAGGTAAACATAACATTGTAAACTGATTCTAATTGAAGCTGATCTTGAAGTAATCTCTATGAGCTTGTTACGTTTGTTGCTAAATCAGCTTGGTGAATCTTAGATTAATAGCGTAGACAAGTTACGGTATCAGTCTACGTACTTTCACTCTCATTGGTACAACCAGCAATATACCATCCAATAAAATTCTTCCTTAGTTGGAAGAAGTATCATGTTTTTTCTTTTTTTGTATTTGTTTGTTGCCTATATAAGAAATGTTATTATCAAACGTTGTTCGGACGTGCGGAACATATTCTCTCTTGTTGCATAGACATCGCCACCATTAACCAAGCCGTCATTGCCCAGCTAGCAACCTCCTTTGTTACCCAACAAATAGCTGTCGTGACTTTTCTTAAAGGTAAATTAGCTAGAGACATGCGACATAATTTATATAAGAGCAGTAACTAATTTGTTACCGATGGATTAGAAATTCAAGTAAAATGTAAGATCTTACTTCTGTGTATTGGATACTTTGTGGATATTAGAAACTTGATTACACTAGATAAATTTAACGCTTTTAGGTACTTTTTCATTTCAATAATAATTTGCAAGAGACATTGTTCAAATATATAATTTTAAACCACTAATGCGATGGATGATCATGCAGGTATATAGATAGATAATTTTGATGCCCAATAATCAAATAAATGAATAGATAACTCAGATAGATAGAATGAATTTGATGTGCTACAAATTAGAAGCAAAGCTCTATTATTTGTTTAACACTTAAAGTACTCCGCAATGGAACCAACGTAGGTTGGATCCTAGCGTCGACAAATGTCTTCCAACTTGAATCATCTAATCGATTCCATTTTTCAATTTAACTTGAACAAGATTTCAAAATGCAATGACAATCAATTCTTTTAGGTTTATCTTGTTTTCTTGTTTTGAGTGCTACGACTATATGAATCTTAATGTAAAATGCATTCATCGACTACATAATAATATAAATGACATGCAAGCTTTATTAATAATATAAATATAACATATATGCAATTCTAATAACTTAAGATTAACCAAATTAACCCTATTATTCAAATTATGTGAGATATAGTTTTATTCTCCTTTTTTATAGAAATAAATGAGTAAACTCTAGGACATTAACATGACCTAATGAATTTTATTAAAAAATGACCTAACAGTGCAATCTAATTATTTTTTTATATTTTTTTTATCTAAAGTAAGAAAGTACTTAAAATAACTTTAACCAATTATAAAGTGGAGATTCGCTGGACAGCACTATCTAATTCACCTGAGATCTATATTCGTGCTTACGGGCGTGTAATCCTTAATCCCCACGGCCACTTCTGGGAACATTCCTCGACATGGGGAACTAGATGACAAGCAAGGCTAACATGCTATCCATCTGAGACCATAAGAGATAAGCCATCCTCTCTTTCATAGAACAAAATTACTCATGTGGTGCTCGAAATTGACAGAGTCTAAATTAATAATATGTTTTAGCTCTATGTTATCTCCCCGGGTAAAGAAGGGGTCAGTCGAACGTATTGTAATAGATTAAGTCAATCATATTTCGGAGAATCATGAGACTCGGAGCCTCCTCTGCAAATTCGATCGGATTGTCGGGGTCAACAAACTTGCCTCGAATTTTTTTTTAATTAGCTCGTAATCAGGTCGATAAAAGGGGTAGTCAGGTTAGGCTTAATGCATGAGACTGAACATTTAAATAGATAAAAGCTTTTTTGAGTTTTTATAGTAGTTGGACGGCGATTTTCTTACCATTTTATATGGTATCAGCATAGAAGGTTTTAAGTTCAAATATTTTCAGCATTTTCATCTATTTATTTACCTCTTCGTATATGTTTCCACAGAGGCCAAAGTCTAGCTCATGTATGATGGAGAGTATCTGAACAATTACGAACATGAACCATGCTTTCAACGGGCATTTTAAATGTAAGAACCACTATGGAATTCCTTCAAAAATCGAAATGAAAACACAATCGTAAAAATGATATCACACGAATTACTGATGACCGATATATCTATTATTGTTTGAATGAAAACAAATATCTACAACGCTGATGACAAAGTCAGCTGAAGCGAGGGCACCTTGGTGGTTGTTCATTGGAGATGGTGACCACAGTGGTTGTGCCAAGGGATATATGGAGAGCAAATATAGACAGAGGGCATAGGAGGCCGCCGGTGGTATCTCCACCATGGAAGAGGCGATGATTGAGGCTAGCCGGACTTGACAGCAGCGGTGGCTACACTGGTGTGTTGCCCAAGAAAAAAGGGAAGGGAATGGATCGAGACCGGCGTTCGTGTTGTTGAATAATATGTTGGTTTTTTTTTTCTCCGCTTCCTGTTTTTGTGAGCATTACGCAAAAACAGACATGCTCAAATCTTAATTGAGGGCCACAAAACTTATTTAAATTTGGGTAAAATATTGTGTGCGCTTTGTCTAAAAGAGAGTCTAAACTTCAAATCCAGTCCTTTATCATAGACTTCTTTTATGTAAAAATTATATTGACCGTAACTCTACTCTCAAATATACCTTGCACTTCAAAAAATCACTACCTTTCAATGTAATCTTATATTTACCTCCATTAATCTCCGTCCAAATATTGGTATTGGTTGTTTGACGTGACATTTTCACATCAATAAAAAATCAACATCAGCAAGGTCGCATGGAAAATTATCTTCAAAACAAAAACCGATCTTTGATATAAAAATTATGGAAATTAGGGACGACTAACATTGATATTTGGATTGAGAGCTCATGGGGCAGATATGGAAATCGACGAAAGTTTTTGGACCAAAACATAAAAGTTTGGAATAGAATTGAGATTCAAACTAAATTTGGAGTTTTTTTTAGAGGATTGGGCCTTTATTTCGAGGCTTGCGTACCACTTGCAAAGTCGCAATTTCTTTGATAGATGATGCATTAGTGTGGTCACTCAAGCCTTTTAAATATAGCTTCCAGGTCCCAATTCCCCCCGTCCAAACATCACATATCCAAACATCACATATATCACCATCTCTCTCTCTCTCTCTCTCTCTCTCTCTCTCTCTCTCTCTCTCTCTCTCTCTCTCTCCGGCAACATACTAACACCACGTACCCACTCCCATGCACATAGATTATCCCTACAACATTCCTTACACATAGATCACCCATCATCAACCACCACGACAAGCGCAAAGAAGACGACACCAGCCAAGGCAATCAGGCAGCATCATCATCAGCAAGGAAGATGATAGGGTGGGACGAAGTGTACAAGGTGGTTGTGGCGATGTTCCCGCTGTACGTGGCGCTCATGCTCGGCTACGGCTCCGTCAAGTGGTGGCGCCTCTTCACCCACGAGCAGTGCGACGGCATCAACCGCTTCATCGCCCTCTTCATCCTCCCCCTCTTCGGCTTCGAGTTTACCGCCCACATGAACCCATACACCATGAACTTCCGACTCCTCGCCGCCGACGCCCTGTCCAAGCTCGCCACCCTCGTGATCCTCGCCCTCTGGGGGCGTTTTAGCAGCCGGGCGAGCTACAACTGGTGCATCACGACGTTCTCGCTGTGCACGCTGACGAACCTGCTCGTCGTCGGTGTGCCAGTGATGCGGGCCATGTACGGCCAGTGGGGCGTCGACATGGTGATCCAGCTGTGCATGCTGCAGTCCCTCGTTTGGATCCCTCTGCTTCTTCTGTTTCTTGAGTTCGGGAAGATGAGGATGATGGATTTGGCTACTTCCTCTGCTTCTCCTCCAGCTACTGAAAATAATGGTGCGGTTGACGAAGAGAGGGACGAAGAGACAAAAGTGGCGAACACAAGTGAAGGTGGCGTTGATGATCGTGAGAAGAGGAGCTATTGGTCATTCACAAGAGTGGTGTGGACGAAGATGGCCATGAACCCTAACGTGTATGCCAATGTTCTCGGCCTTGCCTGGGCTCTCATGGCTAGCAGGTAAGTATTATTATTTTTAATTTCCAGTATGCATATCGCTTAGGTACGTCAAGTCTAATTTGAGCGTTACACCTAATCTAGTAAAGCAGTCTTAACAAATCCGTCTTAATACGGCCAGTATTGCGCTTTCACTAACCAGGAATCTCTGAATAATTTACACATGATCCGTGCTAATGTAAATAAAATTTCATTGGCAAACCACTTTCCCTCTTGTCCTTTCATGCATGTATGCAGCATCCCAACAAGATCCGCCCGAATAATTCGAACCGAAATGATGACATATATAAAGGCCTCTGCCGGTTCAGTTTGATTTCGGGTCTTATACCCGAACACATGCAGAGCACATTAAAGGCAAAGCTGAAACATAAACAGACCACATGGGATGATATAGTACTGGCGGGAGTGATGGCTGATGATCAAGGATCGAGAAAAAGATAGCGAGAGTAATGTCCAGCAAAACGTGTTCATCATGCAAACCTGCATACCTCAC
The DNA here is from genome assembly GCA_030064385.1 of Melaleuca quinquenervia. Lineage (NCBI taxonomy): Eukaryota > Viridiplantae > Streptophyta > Magnoliopsida > Myrtales > Myrtaceae > Melaleuca > Melaleuca quinquenervia. The sequence continues at coordinate 11,728,462 of CM057719.1, read as the reverse complement.
ATCTGTCATCTCCCTTCTTCTCTTTTCACTATCCACCTCTCTCTCTCTCTCTCTCTCTCTCTCTCTCTCTCTCTCTCTCTCTGGCATTCATATGAGAAAGAACATCCTCAAAAGAGTGAAGAGATCTGAGGTTGGACCAGATATGATAGAGAGGCTGTGAATGGCGCGCATAGTTTCTGAGGAGAGCGCCAGAGACAGACAGAGAAATCCCTCATTTTCTCTCTTCTCTTCCTTTTCTGTTTTAAAAATATTCTCGTACCTCGTCACCCATTCAAAACCGCGGGCCAAGTATGAGTACGGGCCCAACTCGAATCAGCCCATTGACACAGAAAAATATGGCGCATTACTTATTTCCGAAACTTAGGTATACCGATATCAAGATAGGGATTATGAGCTTAAACTTTCGAATTGAACTCTTTCTAACACTGTCGCCTACACTTTGTGTGTACGTACGCTGTTTCTCAACATACGAAAACATGGTGTCGCTGCAGGTTCAAGTTTGCCATGCCAAGCATCATGAAAGGCTCAATCGAGATCATGTCGAAAGCGGGGACTGGCACGGCCATGTTCAACATCGGTACGTACGTGCCGCGCGGTCGCCAGTTCCGGAGTTTGCGAACAAACCAAAAGATGTTCAGGCATCACTGTCTGAAACTCCCTTCCTTGTCGGACGATTAACGGAAGCGTGTGGTGTGTTTAAATTGCAGGGATATTCATAGCCATGCAGACGAAGGTGATCGCATGTGGAACGGGTCCCACGGTCCTGGGAATGGTGTCGAGGTTCGTGGTGGGGCCCACGATTATGGCCCTTTGCTCTCTTGTCGTGGGCTTACATGGGCCCGCTTTACGAGTCGCCATCATTCAGGTTGGCACAAGTTTATTTTGCTTCTTCATTAATCATAAACAATAATCCTAATTCGGCCCGACATTTTTACTTTCACGATGCATTTCGTATCTAATTTCTTGATCATTACTGTTTCTTTTTGGGTATAGGCGGCGGTTCCACAAGCCATTGTTTCTTTCGTGTTCGCGAAAGAGTATGGATTGCATGTAAATGTCCTCAGCACTGCGTAAGTTTATCGATCGATCACAATCTTTGCTTGCTTTAAAGATTTCCCTTGCTCCATATTATTTTCGGATTTACGTTAACGATTGCTAATCGATCTACTCTTGTTTAATTTGTTGTAGGGTGGTGTTTGGCACACTGATTTCCCTTCCATTGTTGATTGGCTACTACATTGGTTTGGAATATGCGGGTTGAAAGTGGGAGATTTTCAATCAATAACTAAATAAAGACATTGTCCGCTTGTGGAATTGATTGTATTCACCTTGTTATTCCATTCATGGTTTAGATTTGTGATTCCTCCACTGAAGAGGGATTGAAAATTCCAAAAGAGAAATCACCATCCATTACCGTCTCTTATGGACTTAGGAGGATTATGACTCAGGTCCATCTAATTTTAACGTAGATGTGATGTTTTTAGAAGTGTTCCAATCACCTTGTTTCCTATAGCTGATCGGGACAATTGTCCTTTCCATTATAGAATTGATCACACCGAATTTAAAATCCAAAATCCTTATATATAAACGTCCACGCCTTAATCATACTTTAACTCATATTTGATAATATAGGTCATAAATGAGTTATCTTAAAATGTTATACGGATCTTAAATGAGTCATTTAATAACCTAATGGATCTTAAATGGGTAGCAAATTGGTCATAAATGGGTTATGTAACTAAAATTAAGTGTTATTAACAAATCATTTTAGATGTTAAAATTATGATATTCTAATTTTTTAATTTTTCTAAAAATAAAAATTTGATTATTTTTATTTTCCTTTTATTTTCTTTTTTGTTCTTATTTTTTCCTCTTTCTAAGTTGGTTGCCGGCCAAAAACGAGAGATGAGCTCAACAAACTCTAGCAACTAGTAGAGAAAAAAGCAAAAAAATGAAAATTATATGTTTTTTAAAATAAAAATAATTAGAATTTAAAAAATATAAAATTTATCAAATAAATTGTATTACTTAAAATAATTTAAACAGTACATATTTAAAAAAATCATTAAACAAAATTTCTTGAACTTGGTTAAATATATAAGCGTTTTAACAATACGGGTCGGGTCGTGTATGGATCGAAATCGAGATTGAGTCAAGTATGAGTCGCTAAAATTTTATAGTATGAAAATGGGTCAAAACGTGTTAAATGAGTCAGTATGGGTTATACCATTTTTTACCTAACCCACCCATTTGACGCCTCTAACTATTACATTAGCTCGAAAATTTTCTAACTTGAGAGTGAAGATTATCAATCAAGTACTGGATAAAGGCATTGTCAAAATTGATCTATCCCTATTGTTTTTCCATTCTGTGCAGCTTTCGTGCGACTTTCGTACAATTTGCATGTTGCAACCTTCTAGAATTAATTGTCTTGAAATATATGAGTTTCCTTGGCATAATAATAACACTTATGGGCCGCCCAAAATGGGATATGTGCCAAGAGCCAACCAAAAGGAGCCCCATGAGATGGGTTAAGCCCATTACACAGTCCATTAAGAAAGAGATGCAGCAAGAAAGTTGCTTATTCATGCAATCAAGCTCTCCGGCATGCAATCAAGCTCTCCGGAGGTTTATGAATCCTAGAGGAAGGCTTTACTTTGAAGATGGTGACTGCATCAGTCATATATCGAGTGAAGATGTCGACTGCATTAGACATACATCGAGTGAAGATGTCTAGAAAATGTTGCTTGCTTGTAATTTGGAAAGTACAGGGGATGAGTTCGCTAAATATAGCATGCCGGTCCTTACGCCAGACCACAGATGCTATGATCATATAAAAACCTGCAGAGGAAGAAACCACAATAGCAACCTAAGTCGGTTGCTTCCAACTTGGAAAAGGTTAGCCAGGAGATTGCTGATTCAAATATTAGTAAATTTCCTGTATCTTCCAAGTTCCAAATGGAGCATCTCAGAAGAGAGCCATGTTCCTCATCCAACCTTTATTGCCTGAAATGGATAGTCTCAGTAGCATCAATCCTCGCTGGTCATTGAGAACATTGGTTCATCAGATCAAAGACATTCTGTGAAGTCCACTGATAAATCTCCACAATCTGTGAAGTCCACTGATAAATCTCCACAATCATAAAAACAACACATAAGTTATTCCAAATGCACGTATCTAGGTACTTGATTGGGGATAATGAGTTAAAATGGGCCATAAAATTTTTTAGATGTATTCAAGCGAACAGAAAAAATTACGAGCAAATATAGCCATTGCTCTATGGACTTTCTACTTTCCAGGGGAGGCCGACCCAACAGCCTTCCAAATCCTGATCCATTCAACCATGGCTTCAGCAGCGCGGGCAAACACAGGATCTGTTGCTCCAAGCTGCTGCTTCACAGTTCCTGCCATTTCAACCACACAATCCTCGGCTGTAGTTGCAGTTCGCGGAAGTCTCACTGACTGAAAGAACGGCACCACTTGTTCCATTAGCTTCACGCCTTCCCACTCTTTCTTCAAGCTCTCTACAGCATCTCCCCTGTCCTTCCTCCAAACGTAAGGCAGCCCACTTTTCACGCCCAAGCACAAGTGATCGCACACCACCTTAACGCACATTCCACTCCATATGTCCTCTATGGTTTCCCATCTAAATTTCCCTTCTGCCGCCAGCCTCAGCGCAGGGAACAAGGCTGGACCTACCGCCTCGCGATCAAAGGCTATGTTAATTCCACTCACTGGCATCAGAGTCCTTGTTGGAACGGTCAAAACAGCATCAACATATCGAGCATTTCGCTCCCCTGGTTTAAGAGCTTGTGTGGGGGCATCATAGTCTGCTAAATTGAGCCAAAGTCCACATGATAAAGCACAAGCTACCCCACTCCGCAAGCTGAATGGATAGCCGCGCACAAAGTCTGCACCCTTGCGGAAAGGATCGTAAAGTGTGTTAAAGAAGAAAGGAGTTGCCGGGGTGGTAAGATTGACTATGTGCTGTGCCACAGCATCCACAAAATTACCAGTACTATCCTGAGCTGGTAGACAGTCGTCGTCAATGGACACAACATATTTCTTTCTAGACACAAGGAAACCGAAATAACGGCACGAGTAGCCAGAAAATGAAATTGAAGAAGAGGAACCAACAGCTCGGTCTATGTCAGACTTCGTGTAGACATCAACATCAAAGCCATCAGGCACTTTAAGTTCCTCTTTAAGATCAGGATCTTTGACAATTATCAGGTGGAATTGGGAGAAAACTGATCTCCATGCATTCATAAAGGATGTGAGGTCAGGATGAATCGCTCCAATCACAATATCAACCTCACTGTCCTTAATGCTTACTTGAGACATTTCCAGAACCAAGTCAAGTAATCAACAAAACTTTCAGGCCTCCAAACCAGCTGCTTACAGGTCTTCACAGGAGTTCTTCAACTTCCACCAGTATCAAAATTTTTCAGAGCACCCTGAAACATAATAGCCTCAGAACATCAATCAAGAAGAAGATATAGGGTCAGGACTGACACTCAAAAGGTAAGAGGAACTCACTGGTAGGAAGGACAGGAACAAGATTAGTATGAATATTCAGGGCCTGGATGAATGCAAGAACCTCATCTTTTTCTGTTGCCAAGAAAAGCTTCAGGATCCTCTCAGTCAGCTTTCCAGCTCTCAATGTCCTCTATAGTTGTGAAAAAAGTATGCTTTACTTGACCAGGTATTATACAAAGTTCCCCAACATAGGCAAACAGTAATTCTTACTGAGCATGTAGATAAATTGCATTGCAAAATGGAATTTCTAAAAAAAAAAACTCAATGGATCAGAAAAGGGATCGCCTGAGGGTTCTGGTGGAACTGCAGTATCGGAAACTAATTATGATGATGATGATGCAGCAAATCAATTAACATATTTTCTCTGTTTTTCAGCGGATAATTATTATAGACCAGAAAATCAGGAGTCAAAACCAGAATGTTACATGCTTATGCAGCTTCAGAGTGACTGAAGGATAGACAGACAATGGTAGCCAAGTAGTCACGAACTGCACATCTCAGCACAAAGGAAGACATCAGTCACAGAGACAAGCTGGTCATGCACCAGCATCCCCAAAAAGAGAGAACTCATCCAGAATGACGTTTTTGCAAACTTCTTGTATGGAAGGCATGAATTCAACAACTATCTAAGAAACAAGAGACCGTCCCAAATGCGAAGCTCTAGTCATAGCACAAACATATCAGAAAGTTCCCCAATCACACAGATTGGTCAACATGACACATAAGCTGCGTGACATTTGCACTCTGGACATTTCCATGAAGTCATCTACCCGCATCATACAAAAATTCAGTCAGAGCGTCACAGACTCTCCCATCTTTATCAGATCCCTCATGAGTGCTAACCCGACAAACAGCAGCTCTCACACACGAGAGGTACGCCTTCACACAAATCAATTTCCACAAACCCCTCAAGGGTCACTTCCACCAATCAAACGGAAGCAAATGCCCCAACAAGATCACGATCCAACCACATCCCCCGAACCCCATCAACTGCCCATAATTTCTAAACTCCAAACAAGAGTCGAGCCCGGTTCAAAATCCCACCTTTCCGCCCGTAGAATCAAGAACAGATCAAAACAAAGAAGACCCAGATAGAGACACCCACAGACAGAGACAAAGAGCGAGAGAGCTTACGAGGAAGAGATCGAGGAGGACGTGATCGGGGAGCGGGGACAGATCGGAGAAGTGGGCGAGATGGAGGACTGCCGAGTCGACAGAGAGAGAGAGCAGGGATGGCGGGTTTCTCATTCATTCACCCCCACCCACGACACTATTTATGCTACCCTCCTTCGCTCTCTCTGTCATGAACAACGAGGGATGACAACGTGGGGTGTTGGGTCCGAGTATTGCTCCGAGATTGCAGTCTGGCAAATCGAAAGATCTTATCTTTTTCCCTTTTTTGTCTCTGCCTTCTTCCGTCTTCGAGACTCTCCTTGCTGTGTTATCTCCGTCCCTCCTCCTTTTTCTCCAACACGCCATCGCACGCGCGCACCATCCGCCTCCTCCGCCTTCGCACGTGCCGGAGACTTCATTCGCACATGCTCTCTTTTTTCTTTTTCTTTTCTTTTTTTATTTTTCACCCTTTTTTTTATCGGAAAACCAAAATAAAGGGAAAAATTCGTTGTTATCCTCGAGAGGGGAATATTTTCTCTCAAGAAGCCTCGTAGCCAAGCTAATCAAAAGGGGAAAGTTGTATTAAATTTGTTGGAAGTTTTGGTTTTCATTTTAATGCCGTAATTTTTTAATCGAGCATTCAAGTGTCATAATCTTAAAAAAAAAAAACTCATTACAAGTGTTATAAAATTTAAGACCACTTGGGACTTTTTCCCGCAGAGGAAATTGTCAATATCAGTCAAGCAAATTTTTTTTTCAAAAATCATGACAATTGAGCGATTGTTTAAAAAGTAATTACACAAAGTGAATGTTGCATGGGAATCATGCATCTAATCTTAACTGTAAGCATCAAAATTGTCAACTTTCAAAAGGCATAGAGTTTTCAATGATTCCTCACGAGTTTCTTTTTTTGGTAAAGTTCTTGATCACTTAAAGTTCGAACTAGAGCAAATGCATTCTATGGATTTTGTAAATGAATTTGAGTAATTTTATTTTTCTAAGGTGGCAGGTAGTTTTCTAATTCAAAAGGTAGTGGCTAGATTTTTGTTTTCATTGCTTTTGCAAGTTTAGCCTCTGAAAAATATTTTTTTATTTTGTTTTTATTTATGAGAAAATTAGATTAAACTAAACAACACAATATGAGTTGTTTCCTTTGGAACACAATAGATATAAATTAGAATTTAAAAAGTTGAAAATGAAACAAATGACATTTTGGGGTTATATATATCCACTTTTGATATTTGGTTTTTTATTAAGGTAGATTGAAGTGGTATAATTTGTATTTAATGTAAGAAAATTAACTTAAAATATCAATTACCATCTAATCAAGATGATAGAGAAAAGTATATGAAAGAAAGTGGCTCCATACAAATTATTCTCATGTATTTTTTTAGGTAATCACAAAGTTGCATCATTCATATAAATAAAAACAAACTCAATTTAATTGGAAAAAAATTGAATAAGCAAATCAAGGCCGAACCTAAGCGGGTAACATGGTTGCATTGGGTCATTCGGATTTTTAAACGGGATAAGATTGCATATGATATGATAAGAAATCCATATGTTTATTTATATCACATCCGCTATTTTGTGAATTACGGATTAAAATTAGATATCCTTATATTATATACAATCTACTGTTTGGTAAATTACGAATTTAAAGTCGAATATTGTCATTTCTTATCTAATTTGTAGTTTTGTGAATTACGGATTTAAATTCAGATATTTTAAAAATAATAATATTAGTCAAGTACAAATTTACATATTTAATATTCATAAAATCATCTAAAATAATATATCTTTTTCAAATTAACAAATTTTCATCGAATTTCATGATTACACATTGTAATAAATTTTTCTTCCTTTGAAACGCCTTCAACATCAAACGTTTTTAAAATAATCTCAATTTCAATATATTTACTTTGAAACATGAATCCTTTTTATTGCTCACAAGTTTTTCATTTGTTTTTTTATTTTTGTTGCTTTTCGTAATTCGATGTGAATCGGAGAGCTATCGAGGAGAAGTTTCGACGTCCATACTTTAGAAACAAAAGAGTTGAAGTCGTCTGTGGATGAATGAAGGAGGAAGAAAAAAGCATAAGGTTTCTATGTTTCAAATAAAAAGTTTCATATCCAACCTTATCTCACCTTGGTTTATATCCTTTATATATCTAATCTTATCATATCTCAAATATGTACTAAACATGAGATATGATAAAACATATTATATCATGATTTTTATCCGGTCAACTAAACGCAATAAAATGCAATGCAGCCACCCGGACTCGAACCAAGAAATGAAAATCGATTAATTTTCTTTTAGCATCTCCTTCTTTTTCATTCTTCATTCTTGTTTTTTCTATAACCTACTGCCTTTAAGTGCTAAAGATGGACCTAAATCATTATTTTTTGAATTAATGAAAATTGAAAAAAATGAAATTACAAATGTTATCTATTTATTGTAAAATATGAAGTTGTAGGTACTATAAATAGCTTTTGTAGCATAGTTGCTAGACTTTATTTTCCCACCGATATTTGATATCTAATTGGTACAAATTTAATTCCTACTTTATAAAATTTTAAAAGTAAACAAAATTTACATAATTATAAATCCAAGATGCATTTATATAGTATCATTTTCATCTTAAATAAAGTTAAATAGTAGTTATTTGAAATTTTCCCAAACAAGAAAGTTTAAAATTTATATTATCCAGAAAAAGTATTAATCGTCAAGTCAAAATAAGAAGTTTTCACTAAAAAGAACAAATAAATACTCTGTTTCTTTTTTTTTTTTGGAAAAAGAAATAGCAAAATACGTTTGGCAAAATAAAAATTAAAAAAAGCGCAATAAAAACGAAATCGAATCGTGCTTCTGCAAGAACTGGGTAACGACTCGGAAACTCGTTTGCTTTGCTTTACAAGTTGGTCGATCTAGAGAGAGAGAGAGAGAGAGAGAGAGAGAGAGAGAGAGATCGTACTTCCGTGGTTGAAGCTTTGCGATAGAAACCATGAGGATCGTGCGTAAAGACTTGGTCCGTAATGGACCCGGAAGCGTTAAGGTACGCCCCACCCACGAACTTCACGAATTACCCTTGAAAGTTCACATCTTGAGGCGGATTTTAGGCAGAGGTTGTCTGTAATTGTAAGGAATAACAAACTCTGTGTGTTCTTTTCTCTCTCTCTCTCTCTCTCTCTCTCTCTCTCTCTCTCTCTTTTTGGGTCAGATGGTGCCAGTTGATTCGGATGATTTGTGGTTTGCTTATAATCTAATTGCTCCTGGAGATTCGGTTATGGCTACCACTGTCAGGTTAGCTTCAAGTGACCCTTTCCTTGTTGCCCTCTTCTTGGGTGAGTTTAGCTGATATCTGCTTGAAAGGATAGGCTTGGACTTGAATTTTTCTATGCAAGTTGCTGTAATATTACTGATGCTGCTGGTTAAACAATGCACTGTAGCATATTCTCTGCTATGCATAACATCGAAGCTGCTTCATTTCATCGTGTCTCCCATAGCGTACAAGAGAAGAGTTCCAATTGAGCCTCAGCAGGCTGGTACCTTAGATTAGTTGGCGGTCCTATTGGGTTTCCGGGAAATACTGCATGTAGTTTGGGTTCTTCCCTTTAGCCTTGATTTTGATTGAACATGTCCTGTTACAGGAAAGTATTGCGAGAAGCGGCTTCTGGAGGAAGAGATGCTGAGAGAATCAAGCTGAAGTTGGAGATAACAGTCGAGGTACTACTTTGTATCCTTGTTCCAATTTTTGATGCAGTGAGGTCAGCAAAAGAGGATCGGTGTCAATTGCTGAGGATGTTCATGATGCTGAGTTCACTTAGCAAAGGCCGGTTGAAGCTTGTCTTTTTCAAGACATTAGACAAAGTGAATTTTGAGTTTATTAGAAGGCTGTTGGGTAGTTTCAAAAAAGTGATACCAGGGAAGAAGAGGGGTGTATCACAGGCATATGCTGCCATCCTGCTAGTAAAAGAGCAAGGCTGTGCTAATGTTCATTCGTGATAATTCCAATTGTGTCTTTATGACATTGCTTAATTATGCACTCAGGCGTCCATCTATTGATACATTTGTTACGTGTGCCTGTCAGGCTGTGGATTATGATAAAGTAGGGTCTGTCCTGCGTATTCGTGGAAAGAACATTCTTGAGAATGAACACGTAAAGGTAAGCAAATAGCATTGAGTCAAACTCCTATCACATAGACCAGACATGTTAATGCATTACTGATGCGACCATTTTTCCCGTAGATAGGTGCATTCCATACTTTAGAACTCGAGCTGCAACGGCCATTTGTTTTGAGAAAGGTACGCTCTATATTGAGTTTCTTTGTTTATTTATTTTCATTGTGTTTTGCAATGTATAGTCGTTTGTCTTTGCTCTGTGAGTGGATTTTTGGGAGATTCAACTCAGGAGCCTTTTAAGTGACTAGCTTCATTTAATGAGACAAAGTGTGTCTGGTCACTAATTCATGGGATCTTGACTGTTTCTGTGTTACAGAATGTCTGGGACTCACTGGCATTAGATGTACTCCATCAGGCCTCTGGTATTCTTTTCTACTCATTCTAGAGAGCATTCCTATTGTCGTGGCTACATGCACATGTCTTCTAGGATGATTTTGGTTTTTTCATACACCTTACTTGCATGTTACTATTTTCTACAGGTAAACAATGCTAATTGTGGACAATTTATTACCAACTCTCTCTTCTTTGGACATTTTAGACAATCTCCAGAGTCCAGAAATAGATGGCAAGAATAATTCACTTTAACTATTAATAAATGACCACATGGGAATCTTTACAGAGGCTAAGTGAAAACATACAATCTATGACAATGACAAGAATTTATTGTATAATAACAAGAGATCAAGTAACAATGTTTGTTTTTCCTTTATCAATGAGGGACCTGCTGTAGGTGAGTATATCTCAGGCACATGAAATTGCTATTAATCTCAAGGGCTAGGTACAGTGCCAGGCACATGACTAATTTGATTAAAACCCTGAACCACATCTGAGAGATTGAATGCCGAAAAACAATTGGTCATTAATATAGTTTTGGAGTGCTGAATGGAAAGTGAAACACCTCTGTTTGATTTAGAATCTATCAAATGACTAAGTTGGTGTGTCATTTCTGTCTCAGAAGTTGGATTTAACTCTTTGGGATGTTTTAACCTCAGTCACCATTTGCTCCATTAACTTCATTATATGAATTATTGACCCAGTTCTTAGAATTGCTTCTAAGATGCACCATGCTACTCTTTACTAGTAGATTCATGGGAGTCTTTATTTTTTTCTTGTTTGAGGGCTGGTTTCTTGCACTATAGTCTAATCTCTGTATCTGCAGACCCTGGAGCAAGTGCTGATCTTGCTGTGGTTTTGATGCAAGAAGGATTAGCACATATCTTCCTTGTTGGTAGAAGGTATGATTATGCACATGGGCCATGTCATTTTTACAGATTTAAGTTAGAATGCTTTTTTTTATCTATTGTGCCCACTATGTTTTCACCTCGAAGGTCTTGATGTAAAAGGGAAATGTTATGGAGTAAAAAATATGGTTCATATGATATAAGGGGGAGAATATGGTCATCCTCTTTTCAAAATCTGGTTCCAGAACTGCCATAACCTTGGAGTGGGAGACAATTTTGTCTGCTAGTGGGTATTTAAAAGGCCTCAGCTGCTACTCGATAAACTCTGATACTAAAGGCAGTGGATAGCCAGGCCTGTAGGTAGCGAACACTTTGATGAATGTGCTACATCAGTGTGTTGTCTTTGTTGAAATACAATGCAGCAAATGGACATTTTAAAATCTGGAACCCTGCCTAATGGAAGAAGTTAAAAGCATCTATTTGTCGTTCTATGCGAACATGATATAGTTTTGGCATAGCATCAGGTCCATATGATGCATTTCGAAGGTCATGATGTTATGCCTCCACAATGACTCATTCTTGCTTACAATCTTTGAAGCTGTTGCCATATCTTGGGTTTTCTGTTAGCTTTCTGTTCAGGTGGTGACCTTTCGCATAATTTTTCTGGGTTCTTCTAAATCGCAGTCGTTGTATGTCTAATACTTAAAGATCTTGTCAAAGGCCTCAAGTAGTCTTCATGTTTGGGGAAAAAATGTCTGATGTGAATGTTAAAAAATATATTTCTTTGATTGTAGAATGCTGTTTATTGCTGGTTCCTACTCATGTTATTACTCACTGGCTCCAGGATCTCACATTCCTTTCCTTTTTTTATTATCTTCCAAGTAAATTTCTTTCTCAACCATATGACCCTCATATTGTCGAAATCTGGCCACCCTTACAGCATGACGACTACTCGTTCTCGGATAGAAACATCGATTCCTCGCAAGCATGGACCTGCTATAGCAGGTTATGAGTCGGTATGTTTCTTACCTGCAGTCAATGGCAATAACTATAATGAAAGTGTAGTTTCTCACTGTGTGCCTTTGCACAGGGTCTGAAAAAGTTCTTCGAGAATGTTTTACAGGTTAGTTGATCAATGGAATCATTTTAACCACAACTGAGGAAAACTACTGTCTTCATGTGAATTCTTGTGGATAGTAGCTAACCGCTTTCTTCATTTGTCTTTAGGCTTTCTTGAAGCATGTCGACTTTAATGTAGTACGCTGTGCTGTTATTGCCAGTCCAGGCTTTACAAAGGTCTGGGATAAATTCCATTTCTTCTTTTCATATACATTTTGTCCCATTAGAGTATAGTATTGTTGCGATGCATGGTACACTTCTTGATTAGTTAATTATGTGTGTGTGTGTGTGTGTGTGTGTGTTTATATATTTTCTTTTTGGTGAATCAGGATCAATTTCATAAGCATCTATTATTGGAGGCAGAGAGAAGGCAGTTGAGGCCCATCATAGAGAACAAGTCACGGATAATACTTGTTCATACAAGCTCAGGATACAAGTATTATTGATTTCTTTGTCGCTTGTAGTTCATATAACTAAAGCTGCTATGTTAAGATGGTACACTCTAGCAATGAACATATCTTAGGAATGAAATCTGGTGCGGGTCCTTAAATGTTAAAGTTGGAACGCTTATGGTGTTTACTCGTGAGAGAATATGTCTCAGTTGACCTATGAGACATTGTCTAGACAATATGATATAGGTTGGTGTCAGAAGCTCCATCATTGTGTTTGAACGCATCACTAGTTCAAGTCCTTTTGCAGTTTCTCAAAAGTTAGAAGTCCAAAATGCTGTCAAGTGCTTCTAATTAGGGAAGCGTATATAATCAGTGCTTTACAATCTATCTGACGGATATTTATTACATGTTACATCTACTTTTGCTCCATTTGTTTGGTCTTATTTTGAACCTGTTTCATTTTTTGTTATAGTTAAATTTATAAATTATGTGCAATGTTGAAGAGATGCCATCTTATGTGAGACACAGCAGATCTCTTCTACTATTTAGTGATCTTCAAGGGATTGGATATAATCATCTGTTTTCAGTGCATTGCGGCTTAATTACTTATATTTATTCATTTCTTTAGAGAGAGAAAAGTGATGGCCAAATGGTTATTTCATATGCACAGAAAGGAATAGAGAACTACTGGCCAAAACTAAGGACTATACCGCGGCACATCTTTCTGTTGAGGGAGATAAATGAACTTAGTAGGATGTATACTCATAAAAAGCAGGCTTTAGAAATGGTGATACTGTTCTTTCATTGGCTTGTAGTATTCCTGTCTTATGAAGTGGCCATATGCATCTTCTGTTAATTCTTAAATGAGTATTTCTTCAGGAGCTAGTCTCATTTTTGTCAATCATTTCACAAAGTACTGATTTAACGCAACTGGTAGACATGCTTATTTAATTACATCATCCCTTTGCTAATTTACAGGCATAGCTTAAGAGAGGTTTTAGATGCCCCTAATGTCATGAATATGATAAAAGATACTAAAGCAGCTCAAGAGGTATGCAATACCCAAAAAAAAAAATTATTTATCGTTCATTTTCTGTCTCAGAAGTTTCTCTATTAAGTTCTTCATGGAAAAAAAAGGCATTTCCCTGATTACAAATTTGTCATTGTATCCCTTCAATACAGGTCCGAGCTCTCAAGGATTTCTTCGACATGCTCTCAAATGTCAGGTTCTTTTCTTTTGAAAATCTTACTTTTACCCTTCATCTGTTTATTATGTGATGTCTTTTGATAAGTATTTGGAAAATGATTAATTAATAAATAAGCATACAAAATAGTTAGTTGCTGACTGATTGGGCAAAACCATAAATTAGGGTTTACTTGTCAGAACTGCTTAATTGAAACCAGAATTGGATACATGTCAAAATGGGCAGTGCTAGTGTTTCTCTATCAACAATAAGGAGATACTGAAACAGGAATCTTCCATTTTGATAGATTATTGTTGGAATGATGTTCAAGTTTATCCAGATTTTGTGCAGTAAGGCTTAGTTTATTGTTGATCGTGTCGTCTTCGTTGTAGTTGCTGTAGTTGTGATTATAATAATCCATTACATGAAAAATATCTTTTAGGACCCGGCCCGGGCATGTTATGGACCCAAGCATGTGGAGGTTGCCCATGATAGAATGGCTGTCCAGACACTCCTTATTACTGACGATCTCTTCAGGTCATCTTCAATACAACAGCCCCTGATCTTTATGCTTACTGTAGCTGCTTGCCATGTGTAAAACCTCCCATTGGAATATATCTGTTTTTGTCTTTTCCACACTGACGTTGTTTAGCAATCCACTCCTTACGTGGACAACCATTCTCTATCTCACAAGAACTTGTGCAAAATGTCTATAATAATATAGCACTGCTAGTAATAACAATAACAATAATAAATCATGCATGAAGTATCTCTCGCTGTTCGTGTATAGCTTTTGAATAGATCTGAGCTGATTAAATCATTGCGAATCCTTCATATGGATCGTTTGCAAGTACTTTAATATTTTCCATGCCTGTTTTCATATATTACAGAGAAATGATAACTGCTTGCACCGATTCTGATCTCACTATATCGGGTGAATGCGACTTTATTTTTAAGATGGATTAATTGCCCAGCTCTTTAGCTGCCTAGTGTGCAACCAAAAATCCACTTATTAGTCATCTGTGTTCTAACTATAATTTTGCTTTCTAATTCCTTTTCCAGTAACTCTAGCAGTATGACTCGTACATCTTTTTTGAAGCAATGCATTGGTCTATAACCCTAATTCTATATGCATGAATTCATTCTTCCTGACGTGATTAGTTTTTCCTAATAAAATCTTGGGGTGTCTTGACCCAGAAATGCTGATGTAGCAACGAGGCAAAAGTATGTCAATCTGGTCAACTCAGTGAAGGATTCAGGAGGCACTGCTCATATATTTTCATCCATGCATGTGTCGGGAGAACGTAAGCATCATTGGTTTCCCTTCTATTGCACCAACTTTAATGCATGTTATCTATGCTCAGTTTAGTGAGTATAATTGGAGCCTTTGAACATTGAGCTTATGGAGATAAATTATTTTTGGCACTAAATTAACAGAAAAATGAGGATGATGAAGCTCTGGGTTCTGCATATGTTATATAATTCCGGTTGGTATAGAGCAAGCTTTTCAACTTTGAATAAACTGCTTCTGAACTTACTTCATGAACAGAACTGGCGCAGTTGACTGGGATTGCGGCCATTCTTCGCTTCCCTCTACCTGACCTTGAAGATATAGAGATGTAAATCGTGACACTGTCATTGCGATAAACTCAGAGAAACACACAGCATAAGACGAGGAAGATGCAATATGTGTACATACTGTCTGCAGTAATAGGAAATGATTTTTGTCAAAAGTTTTAATTATGAACAGAATCAGGAATTTGTATTGTAGCAATCATCTGGGTACTGGTGTTATATCAGTGGCTGTGGCCTATTGTGCCATGTGATTGTTGTGGCATTGCATGTCTCATTCTCTTGAATAAACAATGAGTTAATCGATAGTCTGCCCTAACTTTTTCATGAATCATAAGATGAGTTTTGGACGTTCTATGCAAATTATGAAGATGCAGGATGATTGCATCAAAGGATTTTTGGTTGACCAATTGTGCCATGTGTAATGGCTGTGACATTGCATCTTCTTTTTTTTTTTTTCGAGAGTTCTTTGGGGTATCTTTATTCCACTTTGCTCTAGTGAAGAAATAGGCTCATGGGTTGCAGGTCCTCAAAGTAAAACAAGAAATATGACGATGGAACTCAAGTGAAAAGACAAAATAGAGCTTATAACCACCAGATCTACTGAAATAAGTCAACTAGCACGATCTCCTTATCATCAATAGTTACCATCGGCAGCGATCTGGTCCATTATATTGGAGACCACCTCTGCAGACTCCCTCAGCAGCTCGGTACTTGTATTCAGCTTCCCACGCTTCGCTGCCACCGCTGGTGCTTCATCTAGCATCTTCTTGATGCCGCCGCCGCCACTGGGCCCAATCAGCTCGCCCACAATCTCCATCTCCATCTCCTTGTTAACCAGTGTCCGCACGGTGAACAGCAGATGCAGTGCCATTGAGTCAACAAACCTCCTCAGCACAATCTTCCAGTATGCGGTCATCCTCATCTTCAGATCGAACGCCTGCTGAATCAGCTGCTGCTTTCGATCACTGAGACTGCCCAAGTTAACCATCCCTATCCCCGGGAGGTGCATGTTGCTAGGCTCCGACTCATCATTGATTTGCTCCATGAACCGGTCCTGTTGGCTCATCAACTTGTTCCAATCCGACGTGTACTCAGGGTTGCAAGTGTAGTCGGTCAGCTTCTCCATTTCAACGGTCTCCATCACCCTGATCGTGGCCTTCTCCCTCATCTTGACGATCAAACTCGACGCTGCTCTTCTAATCGAGGACTGCAGCTGAGGATAATTCTGTGAGTGTCGCATCAACACTCTGATCACTACACACTCGATGTAGTCCCAAACACGAACCACAAAACTCGGCGGCTTGCTTGACATTCCCTTTACCTTTTGCTGCAGAGCGGTGTGGAAGGCGGTCTGAGGGAGGAAGTTTGGGAGCCCGATCCCTTTGGACTCTTCCAAGATCTCCACTTCCTCTAAAAGGAAGTTGGTCCTCGGGTCGTCGTCAGTGCAATTTTGGAGCTCATCATAGTACCCGTTCAGCATCTCCGCCAGCCTCGCCGTGCAGTGCATGTTCTTCTCGTCCGG
Source organism: Melaleuca quinquenervia (assembly GCA_030064385.1). NCBI lineage: Eukaryota > Viridiplantae > Streptophyta > Magnoliopsida > Myrtales > Myrtaceae > Melaleuca > Melaleuca quinquenervia. The sequence continues at coordinate 11,711,650 of CM057719.1, read as the reverse complement.
GTACTCGTCGAACTCACCTCTCAGCAAGACTTTCCTCAGGGACTCCTTTGCCGACCCAATGATCTGCATAAAGGCTGTCACGGCCTCCGCGACCGAGGTTAGATTCTTGGGCATCCTGTTCAGCTCGGCCACGTTTGCGTTCAGCTTGTCGTTGATCTTCTTCACGATATCTGGCAAGCACTTGGCCATGATGGTGGCTTGAATCTGCATCAGCTTTTGTGCCAAGACGGGCACACCAACTATGGACTTGTCAATTTTGGACAGCTGAGGGTGCATCTCGAATAGCTTCGCCTCTTCCAGCCTCGCTTCTTCGTAGGACTCGTTACCAATCCTGTTCCTCACACACACATAACCGAGCCCTATATTGACATCATCAGCCGTCACCTTCTCGAGCAAGCCCTCGGGGGCTTTGTCCGCCTTGGTAACGACCGCCAGAGTCCTCCTGCCTGTCTTGTCCACCATCTGCGACGTAAAAACAAATAATCATATGAACCCATTTCCTGGAGTTAAATAAATTATTCAAGTGCTCAATGTGGGAGCCAAGCATGTCTAGAGTAACTTACTTGCGACATCCTTATGCTCTCGCAAGTGGAGAAATCAACGGTTGCGGACAAGACATTCAGGATGATGCTCTCCTCAGGCCTTATATACTCCATAATCAGCTCCAATATCTGCTCGCAGATGTTCTCCGGCTGGCCGTGCACGGCCACTCTCGTGATTCCCGGCAAGTCGACCATGGTCAAGTCCGGGATGCCATCTTTCTTGACGACCAGAGTCAGTGGGGTATTCGATATGCCCTTTCCATGGCCCGCGATTTCCTTGGTGGCGGCATCAATAGCTTCCGAGATGTGGTCCTCGTCAGTGTGTTCAACTTTGCCGTTGAACTCGAGGTAGATCAAAGGGTGATCGGCGTGAAGATTGCCTTGGAGTCGCATAATTAGCGGAACACGCGTGCAAATTCCCTGCCCACGCGGCAGGTTGATGCCGGCAAGGGACTCGAGGACACTAGACTTGCCAGACGACTGGTCGCCGACGACAACGATGGTGGGGAGCTGGATGCCCTCCTTCATTACCTTGAGGTTTCGAAGCCTGTCGACAGCGTCGAGAAGAGGGCGCACCCTGTCGTTGTAGCACGCAGCAAGAGGCTGCGCGGGGGCGACCGACACGGTGAGAGCGAGGTCTCGGCCATCTTTGGCAGAAGGGTTGACAATATTTCCAGCCGTAGAAGCAGTGTTCTTACGGATCCTAATCCTGTTCTCTCCGCCTCCACCCATTCTCTCTCTCTCTCTCTCTCTCTCTCTCTCTCTCTCTCTCTCTCTCTCTCTCTCTCTCTCTCTCTCTCTCTCTCTCTGTGGGTGATGATTGACTTGAGAATCGAATGCAAGACATGCAATAAGGCGACGGGGTGTTGTAATTTATAGAGCGAATCGACGCATTCATGTGAACGGCCAACGTTGGACATGTAGCCGATGGACAGCGTCCAATCATTAGTCGCTGATAAAGTGTTCACTTTCTTCGATGGAGGCGGTTGGCGTTTCGATGCGAGGAAGATCAAAGAGCGATGACGGATCCAAAAAGAAGAAGAAGAAGAGCTACGGCCGTTCTTTCTTTTCCTCTGGTGTCCTCCGATGACGAAGTTGACGACAGACGATCTCCATTGTCGTTTGGCCTGGTTTTCTCGGGGCTCGAAGCCGCAGGGCCATGCATGAAGATTGAAGACTAAGCGACCCACGAGCGCTGCAACTGCATGCATGCATCTACAGGAAGATAAAGAGTTTATCGAGTGTCAAAGGGGTTTTAACACTAATTAATCTTAACTAAGGAAGATTATTAGTAAAGTACATTCTTGAATATGAGTGGTTGGCGGACCATTTCTATTTTCTATGTTCCGAGGACGAAACCCTTATGATAATGAACGCAAAATTCCGGCCCTCCCTTATGTTTGCCTTGTCATTTGAACATTCTTTTTTTTTTTTGCGGATATTTAAACCATGAAGATGTTTTTTTTTTCCTTTTTTTGAGTTAATCCTTTTTTTTTTCAAAGCTTAATTATTGAAACATTGAAATGCGTCATTGACTGGGAAGACACCACGGTTTTTCTTTACGTGGTGCTAGCATGGTGCCGTTAACACCAAATATTTCCTTCTAAACAAGTTTTGTTATTTGAGAGTGAAAATGAGTTTCCACGAACTTTTTCGAAAAAAATTTTGCGGACGAGAGAGGAGAATAAGGATCGCCTTACGTACGTCAGGCGCCGCTAGCAATTTTCAACCAAAAAAAAAAGAAAATACAAACAAACTCCCCCTAATAAAGATATATACAATTTATCTCAGAAATTGGATGACCCCCATGACCAGATCTTTATTACAAGGATACAAACGGTCTATCTCAGCATTTTCTTTTTTCTTTACTGATAAAATCATGAAGGTCGAGTATAATATTGTTGTATCTCTTAATCATTATTCTCTAAAAAGTTCTCTTTTTCTTCAATTTTTTTTTTTGCAACAGTTGCATGTATTGTCATTTTATTATTTTGCTATACGCCTGATATCGGCCATTCGAGAATTCTATGTAAACCTTTTCTTTTATGGGAAATATATGATTTTAACTCTCTTGTATAGTTAAGGCTATTTTTGACATTTTCATGAGATGCCACCTAGTTAAATATCATTGAATAATATAGGGAATTTTGTATTATGTAAACATACTCATATTTGGAAAAGGGGTTGGAAAAGATGAAACTGCGTGAAACTGTGTTATCTTGACTTCATTTGGTCTTGGCACTTAGTTGATGTAATTTTGACAAGAATTAGATATTTATAGAACATGGAGAAGGGAAATAGAATCGTAAAATCATAGTAGTATTTTTTTTTCGTTGTTTTTGAAGGAAAAATAGTATAGTTTAGTCAAAAAAAAAAGAAAAAGAAAAAGGAGAATGGAATAAGGAAATGAATAGGAAAAAAGAAGAATCATTGAAAACGCTAAAGTAGTGTTTTTGTCAATCATATACTTGAACACATAAGAATTAATATTATTTAAATACTTGTTTTTCCAAAACTACTTGCATATTATAATAGCAGGTGCAACTTTATTTTCACTCTATTTTTCATCTTTAGTGGATTTTATAATTTTATTGTCCTTTATATTATTTATCCTTTATTAAAGGCATTTTATTTTTCTTTTAAATTTTTATTCCTTTACTTCCTAAAGTATATATCCTTTTTAAAAATTTTGTCTTATTCTTCTCTAGGTAATTTTTTGAAATTCTATGCCCTTTTTTTGTTGTCATTAATTTGTGGCGTTGCAGTACATCTCTAAATGGTTGCATTAGATAGGTGCAAACTTTATAATATGCCAAATTGCAACATTCAATAAATAAAAAAATTACCATGTGTTAAGGTAATAATTAAGTCAACAAAACTTCCATCCACAAAAAATTTCTCTTCTTTCATCATTTTAAATTCATTTCTTAGAATAACCAGAATTCTCATTCTTTTCATATGACTTAATCTTCAATTTTTCACACACCTGATTATGTCTTTTCTTTACTAGCGTGAATATTGGATATCTCCATTTTAATTTCAAACAAGTTATGAGTCTTTGATTAGAATTCATCCACATCCCTTCAATAGGTCCCATTTAGGGAGCTAAAAAAAAAGAAAATCACAAAAAAAAATTTCGTAATTCAAAAAAATCTTTAAATCGACGGATAGTATGTATTAATTTAAAACTCTTCGAGTTCATCTGTTTAGAAAGAAAGGAAATGTTTGGAATTTTTTTAAAGTAGTCACTTGCTTATTATCAATAACAATTCAAATTAAAAATTTTCATTGAAGATAGAAAAATTCTTTTTTTTCAAAATCATTTATTTTTTTGAAATAAAAAGAGATGTTCAGCATTTTATAAATCAAACTCACCAGTAAAATCATCCGGAAGCTTTCATACATTCATTAAACTAACTAATGTCCGAACAAAAAGAAAATCCATTTACTCATCATACAAATTAGGAGACATGATATTATACAATATGACCACAAAAATCGGATGCTCCGACCCGAGTTAATGTTGTCATGTACAAAACGGTCCTATTTGGCCCAAAACGGCGGCGTGCGCGGGATATAAACTCCGTCGCGTCTGCCGTCGGCCGGAGCAACGAACTGAGCTGAGCGATGGCGGCCGCCTCGAGGCTATGGAGCCACCTCGGCCGCCCTCGCCCTCGCTTCTCCTTCCTCCCGTCCTCTCCCTCCCTCGTCCGTCGCGCTCATCATCACTCCGATCCCTGCTCGCTTCCTCTGCCTCTCCTCCAATCCGGTCGTCGCTTTTCTTCCGGCCGGACGGACACCGACGACGGCGATTTCGACTTCCGGGAATACGGCGAGTCGACGGCGTTTCTACCCGACGTCGCGCGCGGCGCGGGGATTGATGATGTGATTGAAGGGGCTGCCAACGGCGTGGAAGAGTCGATACTGCCCGTCAAAGCATTAATCTCTCTCCTCGATAGTTATCACGACGTCACTGGCTTGCCTTGGTACGATTACTATTTCTGGAACCTCTTTCTTGCGGACGATTCAAATTGGTGAATGAAAGCGAAAGTTTTGTCCTTGGCTGCGTTGAGCGTCCTTCTAATCTACTGAGATGCTTCCATGATAGGTATTAGTTGAATTCGCAGGTTGAGTTCTTTTGAGGTGATTCGTTGGATTTGCAGGTGGGTCGTAATTGCATCCTCCACTTTGGCGTTGAGAGTGGCGCTCTTCCCCGTGCTCGTTTTGCAGCTGAAGAAGCTGAAAAGAATTGCTGAATTGTTTCCGAAGTGTGAGTTCTTTTCCTCTCTTCTACGGTCTTGCTTTCCCCGGAACTGAGCTCTGAGGAATGGGTTTGCAATGGCCCCGTCATTTGCATTGCCTCTGCAAATGGATCTGTTAACTAGTGGTGATAGTGCCGTTGACATGATTGCCTGTGTATGGCGAAGGATCTCCTAAAATTTTCTTTCTCTTTTTCTTTTTTCACTTTTTTAACTGCGGTGTTAACTCTGATGAAAGTTTGTGGCTTTTCAATGTGAATTGGCTGTTTTAATTTCTTTTAGACTTTCAATTGCATATTTGAAGTGCCTCCGCCCCTGCCACCGCCTTTCTCAGGAAGGAGTTACATCAATCAGATTTCACTGTTCCGGCGGGAGAGACAAGCAAGTGGGTGCCCTTCACTCTTGTGGTTCCTTGCATACCTTTCTGTCCAGGTCATTCTCTTATCTCTACTTAGTGGAAGAGTCATTAGTTCGTATGGTCTTTCCTTTTCTCCCTTAAGTACATATAGGAAAACGAGGCTATCCTCTTTCCTTTACTAGTAGTTGGCTTGGCTGAGCTTCATTTAACGAAGCAGAATTGTTGGTGGAGTAGACCAATTCAGATTAGGGCAGGAAGGGAAGGAAGAGAAGGCAAATTATGAATTTGGGCCTAGTTGGACATACGTTCAGTTACTTTCATCAAATAAACAGAAACTGCCACAATTGTTCTGTGTCAATTTGTGAAGAAGACTAATGAATGCCGAGGCCCTCGATATGCCCTGATCCTAAAGCTTTTCCTTCTCTTTATTTGGGATGAAGATTATCTATTCGAGATCATCTGTATTCAGCTGGCTAGAGTAGGCTATATGGCGCAAGACAAAAATAATAGGAGCTGGAAAAATGCCTAAGAGATACTTTTCCATATATGAAATAATTCAGCACTCAAATAAAATGCGGAGGTTACAGCTCCCATGTAGAAATGTTCTTTCGCTAAGAAAGATGCCTTTCCATTTTTTTCCATGTCAGAGAAAGATATGCACAAGTATAATACTGGCAGCACTTTTTCATTGTAGCCATATCCCGAAGATACAGGACAAGCAAAGTGGCCTGTCCTTCCTAAATTTAGTGTTAGTGGGCTGTGGTGTGGTGAGGTTCTGGCTAACCAGGAAGTGGGAAATTGGGGCAAAAGCTGAAACAAAACTAACCGTTCTTTAACTCTATGTAGTATGCTTCAAGGAGAGATTTGGCCCTAGATCTTTTGACACCTAAATGGGTTTATAAAGCATCCGGCATGTGTGATTCAAGAGGAAGATGAGAAGAAGACCTGTCTGAAATGTTAACCAGTTCTATATTTTTCATTCTGGATAATCCTCTGGTTCATCTTTGCTTATTTAAACATACAGGTCCCATTTTTTTTCCTATGGATGACTAGTATAAGAAGGATGTCTCTCGACCATCATCCTGGATTTGATTGTGTAAGGCATCCAAAATGCCCATCTTTGCCTACATGATTGTTACATTGCTAGTTGCTGTTAATGTTTGGATTGGTGCTGCTGTTAGCAGTATGTTTATGCTGTTGTTGGCAGTATTATTTTTATGCTGTCTACATGTTTAGTTTTAGTTGGGGTCATTAATGGAGCTGGAAAGCTATTTGCCCTCAAAATAATATCGTCTGTGGTGTTAGACTGTTAAAAATCCATGACTACAATTGTTATGGGAGCTGTAAATATTATTGAACATTTTTGAAGCTTCGGGATGATGCTAGATGAGTGCTCTGAAGTACAATAATTTGTAAGGGAAGATATTTAAGATGAATCAAGCTGAATATTGCTCAATGGGGGAAAGAATTAAAAATTTCAACAACACAGTACAGGTAGGAATCGTGTGTAAGTGCTTTTGTTGAGACTGTATGTAATTTGACAGCTAAAGATATCCTCCCTTTCCTTACAATGTGAATGCATCAATGACAATTTGCCAAAATTAGTACTCCAGGTGTTCCATTATATTTCTTCTTTCAGTTGCTGGAGTTCTCTTTTTTTCCTTTGTTCCTATGGATGTTAGGCATTAAACCAATGAAATTGGAGATATATATTCTTTGTTTTTCTCGCATAGAAAAACCAAATTGTATGTACAAATCTTGGAACACATGGACAATATTTGTTGTAGTCATTGTATTCATTCTGGTGATAATTGAATTATTTCACTTTGATTTGGAGATCAGTATACGTTCTTCCTGGAAACTTTTGCAGGGTGGAATCTTATGGTTCCAGAATTTATCTGAACTTCCTCATGGCACCTTGGGCCACATACTTCCCCTACTGATTGCTGGTCTGCATTTAATGAATGTGCAGGTAAATTATTATGAACCCCAATTGTGGACTTATATAGGTCAAGCTAGTCTTTTGTTGTCACATGATCCTTCTTTGTCAATATTGAAAAACTTAATAGCATATGGATTTTTTAGCATGCAAATGTTATTTTTGCCGTTGAGTCAGGTTATGTTTCTTTTATTAAAGAGCATGTTGCGCTTTTGACTACATGTTCGAAGTGGGAGCACAGTTGATCTGCACAAGAATCTACATCTTTGTGATCTCCTGCCAAGACAGAGATTTTGCTTCCACTATTACCAATGTCTATTGCAAGTTTCCGATCTATACAGACAGAAAGAAAATTTTCTCTAAGCATTCAAAAGGGTTATTTTCTTCATACTAGCACGAACTTATTTGCTTACACGGTCATTCATTTGCATGTCCTGTGAAGTATCTGTTTCTTTGTTAACTTGCAGATCTACTCCTTAGAATTAATAAAAAAAATATTTATCTTTCTATTATGGTCCTTATGATAGATTTTTGCAAAAGTAGGGTATTTTTGCATGTGTTCAATGGTTGAGCAGTCTGGCATATTTCTTGCTAATACTTCTTACTATTATATTATCCATTTGCTTTGACTGAGCTGCTAGGGTAAATAATATGATCGATGTTCATTATACTGGAAATGGCTAGCTTAGTTTATCGTCCTTCTGCAAAGTACAGCAAACATGGTGGCAAAAAAACAGAAATCAGTTAGTGCATGGTCAATTTGATAATTATGTTAATTGCAATGACAATTATTTGTTTTTTTTTTCCATTTCTCATCATTATGAAGATCCATAACAATTCTCATCACGGTATCTTCATGAGAGCAGGTATCTTTTTCCAGGAGAGAGGTTCGCGAAATTAGTGGTGTTTTTGGCTTATTAGCACAAGTAAGTTGATAACAGTGGGCTGAGGATTTTAATGGAGATTCAATCTGTTGAAGCTTTTCAGCTTCTCACAAATATTGATATATTTCAACTGTTCACTTGAGTCATTATTCTTTGTATTCACTTCTTACAATATAATTCATCCATTTACTGGTCCCCCTTACTTAATTGCAGATCTATAAATACTATTTGTATTTTATGTCAGCTCCAATCTTGTATATTGGTCACTGTATTCCTCAGGTAAGGCAACATCTCTTGCCTTGTTAGTCATCATGGCTTTCTTCACTTATGGAGTTGATGGGTTGTTTTCCTCTATGCTATTGCTTTTAGACAAATGAACATGTGTACTTTAACTTTGGCCTTTTGGCCAGTACTTATAATCCTCATTTATGATGATTTTATCTGGTTTTCTTATGTGAGAATGCTTAGCTTTGGGTGCTTTGAGGAAGCAATCAGGGTTAAATCTACATTTAGAGGTTATCATGAGCAGTTGAGATCATTGCATGAGACCAAAAAAGCAATTTGGCAATATTTCAATGTGTTAAAACCCGCGGATTCTCAATAGGAAAATCTGATATATATGTAGTTGCTACAGACCTTTAACATAATACTCTGATATTGTCAATCAGTGATCTTCATAGCGTCTTTTTTTTTTAAGCCACATTTAACTATCTATTTCTAGTGCTGGAGAATTGGACTTTCCGCAAGAATTAATGAAATCCGCACTCTTTAACTCTCTGAACCTTTTCCAACAATGTGTTGAAACTCATCCATGCGAAATGTTTGCTGTGAGCTTTTGAATTTGGTAGTCAAGATGGCCGTGCTTGCTGGCATGATACCAGAAAATGTTATCCAAGTTAGGGTCTGCACTTTATTGGGCTTTATGAACTCTTCTTGATGACTTTTTAGGCCCAGTGATGTTGATAATGCACTCTTTAATTTGCAGGGTAGTTTAGTCTACTGGACAACCAATGCTTCACTGACTCTTTTTCAGGTCTGCCGCTAGTTTGTTTTTCATTATTTAAGGACAATATAAATACATGAATCTCTGCATCCATACATGCAATGCTTCCTATGGGATTTGTCCCTATTTAGACTAGACCATCCAAATATCAATTTATGGGGTTAGTTTGGTCTCTTTTCATACTTTGGGAGATTGAGAAATAAATAGTTGTGATGCTAACATCTGTTTACAGCATTGTGGGTGATTGATGATAATTATTGATGGAAATAGTTACAAGGTATAAAAATGATCAGTTTTTGCAATTAAAGCTAACTAGTGAATTCAACATAATTAGAAAAATAGAAGATAGTTTAAACTTGACAGTGATCTTAAAGGATGCTTGTCCACTAGCTCTTCCATTATTTGTTGATGCTACTTTGAAGACCTTGAGCAGGTCTGGTAAAGCACCATCCAGTGCAAAAGAGATACTACTTGCTTTTTTCTTGCTGAAACTGAAAGTGGTACAAATTCAATAAGAGTCAAACGAATTATGTATGCTAGTCTACCAGTCATATACATCTGAAAAAAATGATGCAGGTGTGGATATTTTCTTTCCAATGATTTTTGCAGTGTTAGACTTGCTGCTTTGACAATGGGGAACTTATATTATATCTTGTCAATTTTCTATCGTTATTTTACCTCTTGCTAAGGCTTTCTTTCTCTGAGGAAATCAGAAGCAATTCTTGCAACTTCTCCACGTATATGCACTGTCATATGTGAAATTATGCAATTAGGTTCCTGCACCCTTCACAAATGAGTATTATCAAGTTCCTCTTTCTGGTGCCTCTCAAGACTTGAATTCTTGGACTTATTCCAGCAATTAGCTCTAAAGCATCCAGCTGTGCGTTCAAAGTTGGGTTTGCTGGTGGAGGACACTTCCAAAGCTGCAGCCAAACCTGTAGAGATGGCGACATCTCACCCTCCCTCGGATTCCTCAATAGAACCTAGTGAAGTTACTGTGCAAAACTTATCACCTAGACAACTGCATTCTGTGAGTGTTTAGGAGTTCAATATAAAATTTCTTTTTCCTTTGAAGAATTGCACTGTCTATCATACTTAGGCTTCCTAATTTTATTTATTGATAGCTTTCAGTCGTGCTCATCGCCAAGGGCCAAATCTATCAGGCTATTCCTTTGCTAGAGTAAGTTGCAGATTGTCCTTTCGCATACTGGCTATAAAACCACTAATGATTGATTCTTATCATAGATTGGCACTTGAGAAAGATCCGGAATGTATAGGTGCAATGATTGGGTTGGGGCAGGCTTTGTTGCAAGATGAAGAGCCAGCAGAGGCTGCTGAGCATTTAGAGCGTGCTATTTTCAAGGTAAAAACTTAAGCTTTATAATTTTGTTCGATATAAGCTAATTTCAGTTTAACTGTAGAGGATTAGGGTTGGCTAATGAAGAGAGGATTTTTGGATAGTGACAGTTTAAAATGTCTCATTTATGGTTAAAGAAGAGAGGATTTGGTGTCAAGCTTGTCTCATTTATTAATTTCTGGTTTCTTTCCTTGAGTAATAAGTAAGATGGTTCAACTAGCTGATATAATTCTTCTCTTATGCTTGTGTCCCTTTCCTGGTTCAGATTTTTGTTGCTCATTATCTCACAGAAGCCGAGTATACAGATCTTTTAGTTGGTGCATCCCAGTGGGCTGGTGTTGCTTATTTAAAGCAGGTGAGGTCCACTTAGTTTACTCATTTATATCTGTCTTCCAGTTGTTTTTCAGGAGAAAATTCATGAAACTGTATTTTGAGATGGTGATCTATTAACTGCACAACTGGGTCAATATGAACTCAATACCTTTTGGTCTATTATTCCACATTGGTGTCCGGATGTTCCAGGGCAAGAAAGAAGAAGCGCTCCGCCATTTGGAAAGAATTCCTTGTCTGAAAGAGCCGGATGAACCAAAGAGCAAAGAGATTTATTATGATGGGTTGGTTTTGCTGGCAGGGTACGGTTTCCATTCTTAGCTGCTCTAATTCCTTGAATCATCGTCTACCCCGAACATCACCGATTCATTATGTTGGTTGCCTGATGCAGCTGCTTGTCCATCGAAGGTCGGAAGGCTGAAGCAGCTAAGTATCTGCGTTTAGCTGCTGCGTACGATAGTTCTCACGAGTATTTATTGGAACATTTGGAGAAGGAAGATGACAACCTAGTTAGTGATCTTGTTAACAGCAGGAGAGCAGACTACTGATCAACTTCTTACAGTAACTGTACATTGCCCCGTTAGTTTTCCACAGAGTGTTACTCTTACTGGAGTGGCGATTTTGGTCAGAACACCAGCCACTTTTTTGGGCCTTCATGTTTTTCACAATACATTTTTGCATTCGATTACAATAATCCGTCGTCCCATCATGAGACAATTTTAGTACAACAGTGCGCCGCATAATTGTTTCTGTACATTGGGATGACGTTCATATGCCTTGGTGTCTAGCCTTCATAAGTACATTATAATATTTCATGTAAGCTTATGTGTACTTGACTGTATTACTTGATAAAAGACTGAAGCATTCGACATGTTGCTGCTCGTAGCGATACCGATTAAATTATGATCTTGTGGCTATATGATATAGGCTGAAGAGATTGACTTTGAAAGATTTTATCAATTACACAAGGTAAAAAATGCATGTGCTTGTCATCTATGCTCACCATATTAACGCAAGGAAAACGAACAGGTGGACTGCGGAATTGGTATAATTCCATTGATTAAAAGTAAGCGATGGATGTTTTCCTTCAATTATCGGATGAATAATTGCGATTGTATTTGTTTCATAATACATTTTTTAAAATCTATTTTATTGGGTATTAGATATCATCATCGCCTATCAAACTTGACGAAAATGCTTTAACTTGATGATTGTCACATCATATTTCGTAACCATTTTTACGATTGAAAACAATTTCATGTTTTTATCTTTTGCATCTATCTCTGTATTTATACTAGGAAATACCACCAAAAACCTTAAATTATATTTTTTGTGACACTAAAAATTCTTAGCTTATGCTTGTGTGACATATTTATTTTAGTTTTATTTGTGATATGAAAAATTTCAAATTTATTTCCTTATGACACATTTATCCTAACTTTTGTTGCTTCTTCTTCTTTGCTTTGTTTTTCGCATCTAATTTGGCCGACAAGGACTGTTGCCCCTCACTAGGCGAAGAAAAGTCTGGGAAAAATATGGGATTACTATGTCACATAAAATATAATTTGAAAATTTTTGTAGTATTTTTCCTTTACACTGTTACAAACACAGCTTTTTTTTTTTTGTTATGAAAAATTCAATTTACTCATAAAGAAAACTTCTCTGATCAATCATCTAAAGAAACCTTTCTCTCACCATAAGATGCGTGAAGCACCTGGGCATCATCAAAGGAAAAAAAAAATGCAAGAAAGTGGAGATTTGCTCCTTTCCTTCCCCATACAATCGAATCGATCCCAAACCCCGTGGGGGAAAACAAGAACATCCTGCGCGGCCCGGTCCGTTTCCGACCGACAGACCGACCAATCGATCTTGCTGCGTCGACTCAACGCCCAGAAAGTTGCGATTTTTAATCGATGGCACCATGCATTTTCAATTCTTCACGTTATAAACGAGCGAAAAGCGAGACCCACCATCGGTTTCGTGCTTCGGCTTGTGCTGGACAGCTTCCTTGAATTTCATCTCGTTCTCTCTTTGGTCAAAGCGGTTGCTCTGTTTCTTTCGCGTGCCTTTCTTTTTTCTTTTCTGGGTGCAGATTGCCCTTTTCCTTCTTCTTCCTCTCGTTTCCCATATTCGTTAGTCGATTTTGACGAGTCAAGATTTCCTTATTTGACGTTAAATGCAAATCCTTTGTTGGGTCTGGACTCTCCACCATAAGCATATTCTGGGGCATCTTCAGAATCCCGAATTTTTTCCCTTCGTCCCGAATCCTGAATTCGGTCGAGAGCCATGATTTCCATGTCAGGTTCTCTGTTGCTACCTCTTAGTTTGTCCGGTAATTTTCCTCGGCGTCTTGCGTTTTCTGTTCCGAGGACAAGTGCTTTGGATTCGCTTTGCAGTGAGCAAAGGAGCGTGGTTTGTGGGTGTATGGCCCCTCCTACGAACCTAAGGAGCGATGGATTTTCAGCAACCCAATACAATGTATTGCCCTTTTTTATTTCCTTGTTGATGCTTTCCTGTTGGAATTTGTATATATTGGTTCTGTAGATTTATGTTACTCTAATGCTCATGCTCATGTTTCCTGTACTAATTTGTTTTATTAAACGGCTTATACTCGTTTCATTAGGTGGCCTTCTAATCCCGGTCTTGGTCTTGGCAATTATCTGATGAATGTAGACAAGTTTTTGGTTATGATCAGCTATTTAAGATCAGCCTATTTGAGGATTAGTTTCCAAAATTGTTTAGTGCATAGTGTTAGGCGGGTCTTTGTTAGTGTGTTTTGTACTCAGATTGGTCAAATATAGCAGTTGATATCTTCCTTTTAGACTGTTGCTGTATGTTCTTTATCTGAACATTTGTCAGCATTAGATTTTTTTGTTTATCTTGGCCTACCGTCTACTGTAGAGGTCTTGCAATTTGATGATTTAGTTTTGTGTACATCCATCAGGAGTTCTTCTCTTTTGTTGTTATTAATTCTCTGGAATACACCATGTATCAAGGTTGCTTACTGAGTTCATCTTTGTAGGATCCATCAAAAGTAGGGAAGTTGAGCATGGGCCAGGAGCATGAGGATGATTCAGATGTCCTCATTGAGTGTAGAGATGTGCACAAGTCGTTTGGCGAGAAGCATATATTAACGGGTGTGAGCTTTAAGGTGATTGTTTTGATTGGGTGGATTACATATCCATGCACATCACTATATTGTGATTAGCCTGTAGCCTTTTTTCATTAATTAGATCTATTTATTCCTAAAGAAGCCTGGAGATAAATCCCTTCTATCGCCAATTACAAAAACCTTGTAACAATTGAGCTTTTGGAAAAAGACTATTGCTTGGACACACCAGTAATTGTGCAGACTTGTATACTTATCAAATGCTTAAATTTCTTAAGCCCCTCGATTGCATAGGCAATTTAATTAGCTACTTGGTTAACGTACACGGCTTTTCCCTTGGGAAGGTATCATCATTCCTAGCTCTCTTGCAGTGTATGTGAGCAGTTCAGGCAATGTTGGTCGATGCTCTGAAAATAACGGGACTGGTCAAATTTTCCCCAAAGCAATCCAGTTTTCATCTGACTAGATCTCCGTTGAGAATTCTACTCCATTTTAATTTAATTTTTCCACATTCTAGGAGGACTTGCTTTCTGACTGAGTAGTCTGATCCCGTAGAACACCATGTGAGTGGGCTTAGGTCTTCCTTTTCTTAATTTTCTTGATTGCTTCTGAACTTTGGGTCTGCTTTGATGATCTGTTGCAAGAAGGTTTTTTATGCCTTTTGTGTAGTTGTGGATGGAATGAGTCCAGTCTATGCTGATCAATATTTTGCAGCAACTTCCAGTTTCTGGCAATGGAAGACTTTCCATTGCATAAGTGAAGTCCAGATAATCCACATAACTTGATCATTTTTTCTGTTGATATTTTTTTTTCTATCTTCTTATGTTATTGATTTCCAACTAGAGAATCATCTAATAAATCTGGATAATCCATAAATTAGATGCTTGAGAATGATTATCACTGATTGAACTCTGTGGAGATGATTTCTCTAGTTCGGTGACACTATCAAAAATTTTTTTCCAGTGAGTGTAAGATTAAAGTATCTCTACTTGATGACCCCCTCATTTACAGTTGTTTCTTGGACATTCACCTATCCCATGTGATTCAGCCTGTTTAAAAATCGAATGATGGTGTGCATGTGGCGACACTTTTTCTAATCAACCTCTTTAAATATAGATTAGACATGGCGAAGCTATAGGAATAATTGGTCCTTCCGGCACTGGGAAGTCTACTGTTTTGAAGATTATTGCGGGACTGCTTGCCCCAGACAAGGTAATTAACTGTTACTGGTATTCTTCTTGTCTTACTAACATGCTTTTATTGTGAATACCTTTGAGCAGTGTGCCTATATATCTTGCTTATCAGCTATCTTATGAATTGAGATAAGTAGGGAGAAGTTCTCATTCGGGGTAGGAAGCGAGTTGGTCTCATCAGTGATGAGGAGATATCTGGTCTGCGAATAGGATTGGTAGGTCTTACCCCTGCCCCCCCGCCCCTAACAAAAATAAAATTTGCATTGCTTGTCTAATCATTGAACAAAGCCACCATTTCTTCTCATTTTCTGCAGGTATTTCAGAGTGCTGCACTTTTTGATTCCCTCACCGTTCGGGAAAATGTTGGTTTTCTTTTGTAAGAGACACAACTAAATCGTCTATGACATCAGATCAATTTTGCCTTCACAGTTTGGAGTTGCTTTTTTGTGGATAAAACTTTTGACTGCTTCAGTGATTTATCGCAGATATGAAAATTCCAACATGCATGAAGATAAAATCTCCGAGCTTGTGACAGAGACCTTGGCTGCTGTTGGATTGAAGGTATTCTGAGCTGAGAACTTTTAGTCTGCACTTCTGAGTTCAGATGAGGGGAAAATATTATGTATGATCTTAAAATATAATGGACATAAGTTGAGCTTCGCCCGGCATCTGGACCAGATGTCAAAGATCTGTAAGGATATGTGGCCTGAAAGACGTTATAAATCTCTTCTTGCGTTGCTATCTGATGTTATATTTGATTTACCATATTTTGGGATTGTATTGATGCTATAGTGTAAGTTCACAAGTGTAATAAGAGGCTAATGGAATAAGTTCAGTTGAAATTTACTTTTAAGGCAGTAGTCTGTTTTTGTGGCTAACAACTAACTTGCAGTTGACTTGAAGTGGAGAAGAATGAAACAGTTAACTTATTAGAGTTTTTCTAAATGGTGTATTTCAGGGAGTTGAGGATCGATTACCCTCTGAATTGTCTGGAGGGATGAAGAAACGTGTTGCTTTAGCTCGGTCTATTATTTTTGATACCACCAAGGATTTCATAGAGCCAGAGGTATTATATTCTCTTCCTGCTTAATCTTCGTTTGGAACTTTTCTGCAAGTGCTTGAAGACGTGGCGTGATTCCAATAATAAGCTAAATTTTCAGACATCTTCATTTTCCCAGCGCTTGGAGTTTGTCTCTTCAAATTTGCAAATGAAAGGTTAATTGAGGCCGTCCCGAGGCTGCAAAGGAGGGCCTATGTCCCTTTAGGTTTCTGTGATGATGTCTCATCTTTATGAGCGGAGAGTGTGATCTTGCCTTGGTTTTCATTGATGATTTTGATTGATTGAGAGTGAAATGATTAAGACTCTGCCACTTGTTTTCGGTCCTCAACTTTTTAAAATATCCTATCGGGAGCTTCAGACTGTGACTTTTAGTGAGCATGTGCTTATAGAGATCTTTCTCTTGAAAGATCTGTTGAAAAGTGGCTATTTTTTGTCGTATTTGGTTGTGACATATTGTCTTAGGAGGTCCTTGCTTCCCCTCAGGAAGCAAAATCTAAGAATCTTAGTCCGACGTGTGTTTGCCACCCTTCTGGGTTTGAAAGAGGAAGAAATCACAATATGGGGAGCAAAAACTAATAGTCGAGAACGCAAGTGACAATTTCCTCAAACGTCTGATTCTCTCCTTATTCCTTTCTCTATGATCAGTATGATTGCTCAAAACATGTAAAATATAAGTATTCTGCAAGGGAAGATACTGGGTCTAAACCTTCACCTTCTTCCTGATTTTTCTGTATCATAAAGGTACTCTTGTACGATGAACCAACAGCTGGGCTTGATCCTATTGCTTCCACTGTGGTCGAGGATCTTATCCGATCTATGCATTTGAAAGGTGAAGATGCACTTGGAAAGCCTGGGAAGATAACGTCATATGTTGTTGTCACTCATCAGCACAGCACCATCCAAAGAGCTGTCGACAGGTTCTACTTTCTCCAGAGCTGTTCCCATTGTTCCAGTGTATTCTTTGTCATTTTTCGTTTTGCTCAAGAGTATATGAATAGGAGTGTATTAAAATGTTCAGGTTGATATTTCTTTATGAGGGAAAGATAGTTTGGGAAGGAATGACTCATGAGTTTACATCATCGGCAAACCCAATTGTCCAGCAGGTAATTATTAGCTTTCCTTTCCAACCATTTGTTTCATTAGTGAGTTACTTGGCTCGTTATTGTATATGGAGCTTACTCCATATAAGCCTCTTTACAACATCGGTGCTTTCGTGATATACCTAGTAATCTGCAAAGTTATATGTGAAATTAGCCCAATGATCTTTTGTTTATTTTTCCAGTAGTAATTTTAGGTACTATTACAGGTAATGTAGGCTTTAAGTATTCATTAAAATACAAGTAAAAGTAGCAAACCAAAAAAAAAAAAATAGGTTTCGAGATTAGTATTTCTTTCGAATGGTACTTTACACAGAGAAGTGACTTTTAGAGGGTATGTTTACATAACCCAGGAACACTTGAATGTAGGCAAGACATTTGAGTTGTCCCCGCCTCCCTGGTTTGGTTATTGCAGTCTCAGTGTCGTTTTCCTTTGTAATGGATGGTTGTTTCATAGAAATCTTCCTAAAAGTGTTTTCCCCTTTCTTTCTTCGATGTGAACAGTTTGCTTCAGGAAGCTTGGACGGTCCAATTAAATACTAGCGCTTGATGTATACGAAAAACAATCACGATCTCCAGATTTTCTGAAGAGACAGGACAAGCAGATAGCGAACTGTTCGGACCACCTGACGTGCTCGCGTGTTCAGCACAATTAACTTGAAAGCATTAGACATACATTTTAGGGGTAACATAAGTCGCACTGCGTCATGGACATGACCAAGATGGGTTGAGATAAGTTATACCTTCACCACGGAGGCGTCAGGTTGGTTGTTTGTATGATAATTCGATTTCTAATAGCAGAATCGAGAACGTTCGTGTCGTATTTTTCATGTCGAATGTTTTGGCTGTTGAGATTTGATTCCAGAATAGTAGCATTTTTGGACTGAACCAAGTATACTGTACTGAATTTATTATTTTTTTTTTGGTAAATTGTACTGAATTTATTCTGTACCATGTTGAATGAGAAGCAACTCTTCAAAGAGAACTGGTTCAGCAAGCAGCAATCTCTCAAGAGAACTGATGGTTACTTTCTCCCAAGAGTCCCCATCTCGTGAAATGCATGCTTGAATGTGTGTGAGTGCAATCTAATGCTCCGTTTGTCCAATGAAATTATATTTGTTTTAACTCATTTTCGAAAGACGATATAAAAAATTTAGGCAGGGAAGTCTTTTCTAAAGCGTTGATTTTCCACGAAATAAATGCAATCCGAATGGATTTTAAGCCATCATTAGAACTCTCAAATCGATGCTTTACGATACATTTTTGTAAATTAATTTTCGTCCAATACTTTCATAAAAAAAAATCTCAAATTGATATTTAAACCTTCTCTTCGGATACTTGTCGGTAAACAATGATTTTTTCACGTTGGAGATATCATTTTTCACATCCAATCCGTCTCGTTGTCATTTATAACATGTGTTGAGATATATGTGTGTGTGTGTATTTTAATGAATATTTGATGAAGTACTGATGGAGGATAGACTTGATTTAGAGGTATCGAT
Source organism: Melaleuca quinquenervia (assembly GCA_030064385.1). Classification (NCBI taxonomy): domain Eukaryota; kingdom Viridiplantae; phylum Streptophyta; class Magnoliopsida; order Myrtales; family Myrtaceae; genus Melaleuca; species Melaleuca quinquenervia. Next base: position 11,693,017 of record CM057719.1, on the reverse strand, counting down.
TTGGATATTTTTGGTGAAACGAAAATTAATTTAGGAAAAGGTTTAAGAGAGTGCCGGTTTAGAATTATCAGAATTATTGTAAAACAAAACATTAGGGATTATTTATTTATTTATAATAACATCCTTTAAACAAGAGATTTGCTTAATTACAAATTATTCGTTCATTCAGCGTCTCAAGCGGTTCAGATCTATGAGAGCATGGGAGAACACAAATCTTTTCCGCGGTGGTTGGTCTCATCGATGGCGACCTTCATGACAGTGGCCGCCCCCGCCATGGTTGCTGCCTTGAGCTAAGCCACACCGGCCCTTCTCCTCTCCTCTATAGCCCGTGCACGGTCGGGTACGAAGAGCGAATCCGGCCCGGCCAGGCGACCGAACTTAACTCAGACCACCGTAGGATATCTCAGGCGACAATCGCAACGGCGGTGGCGAGAGAGGCACGACCAATGCGAAGTGGAGCAATGTCTAAAGATCCATCTCTCAGTGTCAAACTTTTATTTTATTGTCTCTTATTTTTTTGACATTTTCCTTCTGTTTTTTGGGTATGCACAGACATGCTAACCGGGCCACCAAATGTAAGATAAAGAGCAAATTCTATGCAATTGGGTTCCTCATTTAGCCAAGACCTTCTAGATATCTCTTTTTGGCATGTCTTGGGCAGTTGTATGCATGCACAATCACTTCTGTCCCTCGAGACTATTAGTTCTGGTCGCTCTGATGATTTTGGATCTTTGGGCCTTAGTCATCATCATTAGTAAAAAATAAAATTATAACTAGGTTGTCCATGATCTTTTTATTTCCTGTTTATAACTAGAAGATTATAATGCAGCATGATAAAAATCTAATGTCTAATGAGTTGCGACAACGAGTTCATTGAAAAGCTATTATGGAAGATCTCATTGACCTGCAATGAAATAATTGTAATTATGACGGTGTTACGGCCTAAACAATCATAAAAGTAATTTGAAATTTCTCCATCTCTCACAAACCATTATAAGTTCAAATCAATTGAATGCCAAAAAAAAAAAGTCAGAACGTTGGAACCAATACTTAGACATAGTAGGTTGACCTACTAGTGAAAAAACCATTTTATCATGCAACAAAACCACACCGTGATGTGAGAAAAAAATGACATATCGTGGTACTAATAATGTCTTATTCACGTAAAAATATTACAAGAATTTTTAACGACAATCGGCAGTGTTGGAAGATATGCATTTCGTTGCTAGATCATTTTGTTTCCTATTAGGATTTATACACCTTCCATATACATAGATCATTAGAAATTAGAAATTTCAATATTTGAATCCTTAATTTTCCTTTGATATACATTTGATTGTAGTATAAATACATGTACCAATAAAAAGAGAAATAGACAAATTTTCCCTCAACCTTGTGTTCTTCTCGGTTTATTACATGGCATTAGATCCTATTATGAATCATCTTCAGGTATTCGGACTCAAGGCAAGATGGATCCACGCGCCCACAAATGTGTATTTATGGGATATCCGATGTTGCAGAAAGGGTATCGAGTTTATGATCCTTAAACAGTGAATTTCTTGGTAAGCAATGACGTTTTTTTTTTATGAAGATTTTCCATACAAATTATGGACTACAAATTATGTTTGCAATTCTCTTAGTTCTCCAGGTATTCCTTATCCGATCTCCTCATATGTTTCATTTGATCGACTATCTACAAAACACAAGTGACTTCTGAAACACAAGAGCCATCATTTTACCATGAGGCAATACGTGATTGGCATCGGCAAAAAGCTATGGAAGATGAGTCGACAGCCTTGGTAGACAACCACACTTGAGACATTGTGTCACTTCCATTACATCGCAAAGCAGTAGGATGTAAATGGGTATACAAGGTGAAACATGGGGCTGATGAATCGATGGAGCGATTTAAGGCACGATTAGTGGCCAAGGGATTCACACAGCAGGAATGTTTCAATTATCACGAAATGTTCTCACTAGTTGCAAAAGATGTGACAGTTTGATCCTTTTTATCAGTTGCTGCTTGTCATGATAGGAATTTGTATCAAATGGATGTTCATAATGCATTCCTCCATGATAACATTGATGAGGAAATTTATATGGAGTTTTCTCTAGGTTTACAAAGACAAGAGGAGTCCAAAGTATGTCGTTTTCGCAAATCCCTCTATGGCCTCAAGTAAGCTTCTCGACAATGGAATGCTAAATTTACCAATGCCCTAATAACTGCTGGTTTCAAACAACCAAAACATGATTATGCTTTGTTCACATGAGCAAAGGGTACATCACAAATTTATTTGATGATTTATGCGGATGATATCCTTATTATGAGAAATGATACGATTGTCATTAATGATCTGAAATCATATTTACATTCAAAATTCTATATCAAGGGCTTAGGAGTACCAAAATACTTTTTTGTAATTGAGATTGCTCGCTTAGACTTGGGAATTTCTTTTACAAAGAAAGTTTAATGTGGAGATAATATAAGAGATAGGATTATCGGGTTGCATATCAATTGTCATTCCAATAGAGCAAAATCTCAGGCTCACTAAGAAGCGTGACGCAGGATTGTCTTCAAAAGTAGGGGATCCGTTACTTGAAGATCTATCTAGTTATCAAAGGCTAGTGGTGAAATTGATTTACCTCACCATGACTTGACTAGATATTTCTTTCGCTGTGCAAACACTCAGTCAGTTTATGCATCAGCTCACATGATTGCTGCGTTAAAGGGTAGTGAAGTATTTGAAGATGGTCTAGGGTTGGGAATTCTTCTTTCAAGGGAATGCAATACGGAGATGACAACTTATTATGATACTGACTATGCTACTTTGTCCAATAAGTCGGAGATATGTGACTGGTTTTTGCATCAAGTTAGAAAAATCTTTACTTTCATGGAAGACTAAGAAACAACCGACAGTATCGTTATCTTCAGCTGAAGCAAAATATCGAGCAATGGCTAAAATCACTTGTGAGATAGTTTGGTTGCATGGACTCCTGTCAAATCTCGGTATACAGGTTAGAGGACCAACTGCCTTCTCTTAAGCTTGTATCGAATCATGCCCTTCACGAAAAGACAAGGATTGTCATTTCACTCGTGAGAAACTTTATAAAGGGATAATCAAAGCGAGTGGAATCAATACATTAGAACAATCTGCGGACATCTTCACCAATGCCTTATGTCGAAGGCAACATGAATATTTATTGAGCAAGTGAGGTGTCTTAGACATATACAAGCCAACAGCTTGAAGGGGCAATGTTGGAAGATATGTGTATCATTGCCGAATCATTTTGTTTCCTTATTAGGATTTATTCACCTTCCATATACATGTATAGAGATCATTAGAAATTAGGAATGTCAATATTTGATTCCTTCCTTCAATATACATTTGATTATAGTATAAATACATGTACCAACAGAAAGAGAAATAAACAAAATTTCCCCTCTCGGTTTATTATAGTCAAGTACTACAATCTCAAATATCATGAGAATATTTCAATTCGAACCGTCGCATATTATGATAATATAGACCAAAGCGATCGACCAAAATAGGGATAGGCAACCCATAATTTCTCAAAAGTCTCTGTTATATAATAACAATTCTCTGTTTTTTTAAATAATATTATCTATTTATCTGAAAAAAGGCGAGAGTCCAAGGTAAGAATTTGAAAAGGTGAAAAGAATAAAAATAAGAGCGTACGAAGCGAACAAAAGAACAAAAAACAAGAGATGAAAAGAACAAAAAGCGTCCGAAGCGAATAGAATAATAAAAAAAAAAGGTGAAAAGAATAAAGAGCGCCTGGGGAAAAGGCGCACCGCCGCTTAAAAGAAGCGTGCGGGGAAAGTCAAATCGTACGGTCTCCCGCAGGCTAAGGAAAAGAATCGTACGGCCTCTCAGGCCAGTCTACATCCGCCGCGGAGGATGAACATTATTCTATGACGTGCGTTTAACTTTATTCTAGGATAACGGAAAACATGGTCACGTGAACTTTTGCACGATCCTTAATTTTTTAATATATTTAATATATTTATTGAATTATGTGTTATTTAAAATTTTAATTTATTCTGTCACGCCCAAATTCTCCCAGGTAATTTCGCCGATTAATTAACCATCAACATAATTTACATAATCACCCGATAGGGAAATGCAGCGAAATTCTAATACATAAACCCCTGACTTAAACTGGGGATTATCAAGAAAATAACATTCGAACTATTAAAACAAAATAATATCAGCTAAAGTCTCTAATAACATCAAATATAAAACCAATAAAATCTAAAACTAATAAGAGCCAAGCTCATCTTGTTATTTCAACATAAATCATAAAATAAACAAATGACATATTAAATCATCGAGATCCTCCAGCCTCATCCGGCCCTCGAGGAGGAGCCCTATGGTCTGGTCCTGTAAAAATGGTTAGATAACAACAATGAGATTTTCAGTGAGTCAACACCCTAATTCTTAATTAGGAGGATACCACCCTAGGGTCCCTAATGATCTCCTTATATTATACTTTATTCATTTGTTTTGTCAAATAATCTAGTCTTACGCCTATGGCCAATTATTTCATTAAACCACTTCCTAACTCCCTCCTCTAATTCCACTCCAACCACCAAATCGGTACCAAAATAATTAATCAATATAAACCAATCAATCTCTTAACACCACGGAACTAACACGACGTTCACCACAAAACATCCATAACAGAACCACAAATTAAAAGACATTCAAAAGCATACATGAACAATTTTCGGGAATATTCCCTAAATTGTCACAATCGACTAATTGAGGCCACCAATTAGGGACTTGCCCGGGTCCCTAGTCGAATCCAAGATTATTCGACAATCTACAGGTTTTTGTCACCATAATTAGCTGTCAATTGGCCAAACACACTAATTCCATGATTTACACCAACCACGACAAAATACGCAAAAATTCCAGGATTGGTTTGCCGCACTAAATATAATCCTTTTTATTCTTATTTCCTTATTGTTATTATTATAATTTTTATTTTGATTTTTCTTTATTTTTAGTATCAAAAACACTGACAGTTTCTACAATACAAGCTTGTATCTATTATTTCGTAATTATTTTATTTACGAATTTTTAATATTTTAATCCTCCATTACTGAAGATTACCCTTTTGACCTCCACTTAATCCAGAAATTACTTTTTCTACCCTCGTCTCACGATATTTACAATACTGCCCCTAATATGTCCGAAATTCCCGTTTTACCCTTGATCCATCCGAATTTCCAGTTATACCCCGCTTTACCCGAAAATTCCGATTCTGCCCCTAATCTTTCCGAATTTCCAGTTTTGCCCTTGATCTATCCAAGGTTTCCAAATTCGCCCCTAACCCTTCAGAATCTCCAAATTTTCCCCTAACTTCTAAGAAACTCTCAATTTCGCCCCTAAATCATCTAAACCTCACAAATTACCCAAAAATCATGAAATTAAGCTACTAAAGTAGATAAACGCCTAATTAGGATTTAGGGCGAACTCACCCTTAGCTCAAGCTCGTCGTCCGGTCGCCGGCGAGTTTTCCGACGAGCTTCCGGCGGCGCTCCAGTGAGGTGGTTTCGACACCGGTGAGCCAATCACCAACTTCTATTGAGAAATCAACCCAATAACGTGTTAAATTCGTTAAAAATAGTGGCTGTTCATGGATGAACAGTGGTCGTTCATGGCCGACGAACCCACTTACAGCTCGTTCGTGTGCGGTGGCCGGAGCGTGGGGCTGCTGGGAGGTGTCGGTGGCGTTGAGGCAGCGTGGGTCGGCGCTGGGGAGCTGTTGGGGCGGCGTCGAGGCCACGGCGGCGGTCGGGGGTCACGGCGGTGGCGAGCTCAGCTGCGACGTCCTCTGTCCAGCACTGTTCATCCAGCAACCCGCGATTAAAGACAAATTTGAAGTCAACCCCAGCCAAATCGAAGATATTGACTTACCTAGAAACGTTCCAGGAGATCTCAAGAAGCTTTCCCTTTGACCATCGGCGTGATTTTTGGTTCAGGGGTCGCAAAGAGTCGGCTAGGGTTCTCCTTAGATTATAGAGGTGACGTGCGCGAGGAGGGCGGAACGAATCCCTCCAAGAGGTTGCTGGTGATCGTGGGTTGGCCGCGTGTCTGTTTGTTGGCGAGATTCACGGCGATTTCGTGATGATTTCAAACGGTCCAGCAGCTGCATCTTCGTGGAGGCGCGGCTAGGGTTTCTCGTCGAGGAAGATGACCCTGTGCGGGTCGGGCCGGGTCAAGCCATGCGGCGCCCATTGGGCCCTTCTCACGGGCCGTGTCGTGCGTGCGTGAGAGGAAGAGGAGATGGGCTTGGTCGGCGCAAATCCAACCAGGAAGAAGAAGCCGAGTGAAATAAGAGGAAGGGAGAGATTGGGCTGAAAATTTCCAAATCTATTCTTTAAAACAAAATCAAGTACAATTTTTTTTTCCAAATTTGAGTATCTAAAATTGGGCTGTTACATATTCGATATAGTTTATGAATTTTTTATATATATTTAAACTAATGATCAAACTCTATGAAAATATTTGGTTTTGTACTTCTATTAAAACATATGTCAAATGTTTATAAATCACGTTGCATGTTGAAGTAAAGTTCAATGATTGTATTAAATAAATTGAAAATTCATGAACTATTTTATATATTAAATTAAAATTTCGAGACCATTTACGTTATTTTTACCTTATTATAAGAATAATCTAAAAAATATCTTCGAAAAATCTATTATCTATATAGCTTAGAATAATTAATTAATAAGAAATTATCTTCATTATTAATAATAATTTATGTCTCGATGTTTTATCATAATACTTTTTGCTTATTTATAATCGATACAAGTGATTTTTTTTTCTAAAGAGTATGTTTTAAATTATTCATTTTTTCAAAAAATAAACGCATACTAGTATACTAGTACAGATGAGATCGTTTTTTTTTTCGACGATGAGAGGCGACTAGTGAGAGACTTGTGCTAATATCTTTGTTATATTAGATAATGCGGATCACAGAGATGGATACAAAATCCTAATGAAAATTGCAATACAAAAATTCGCATTAATAAGATTTGGAATTAGAATAGGAAGAGAGGTCGTGTGAAAATGGCCGGAGAATGATTGCACCCTTTTCTCCGTTCACATGCGGGCACGGTTGCTCAATGGAATAGACTTGGTTCACCAAGTGATTATGATTCTCGCACCACAACACATCACATGATATAATTTTAATAAGCAAAAAGAATAGAATAGTTGTACATTAAACAGAAACATATCACTATATTCGATTAGACTCATCTTTGATAAGAATGTTGGACACCGACATTATCATGTCATGAGAAGGCATGTTGCCGTTTTCCTTTTCTTTTTTGTAGAATAATAGACGACACTTTAACCTTTCTTCCACCGTGACACCCGAAACTTACATAATAAGTATATTTTCAATCTTAGAATTTACCATGAAAGTAGTATTGAGTTCTAAAATTTATTAAAAAAAATTCAATCAACTTTTAAATCTCATCAAATTAGAGTAACTAAGTTCTTCCGATAAGTTAATTTAATTTGGCGAGTAAAATGCTAATGAGGCTTTTTTTTTAAATATTAGTTTCCCTAACCTACACGATGATGACGTAGCTAAATTGACATCTTCTTGGCTCAAATTCGATTTAATAGTAGCAATCCCATCATTTCCGAAAAGGAGCATGATGTTGTCAGGATTTGCCGACGCTTGGTTTCTAACATGTTTTCTTAAAACAATTTAACTTTTTATTTTAATTCATAGAAAATTCGGACAAAAAAAATAAATTTGACAAAAACGACGTAATTAATGCTTAATATTTCAGCCAATGCTACGTAGGAGAGAGGATACAAAAAAAAGTCACTTAAGCAAATTTTTATTGAATAAAATTAACGAAATAATTTAATTTATTAATTTAAATATATATTCATACTCAATGGTAAGTAACTAAAACCTGCGGTTATAGCTATAATGTTGAGGTTATGTACTAATCTCTTTTTAAATAGTGGGCTATGGGCTTTTCTGTGTCGTCCGGACACGAGACACGTGTTGGATTCCTCGACCGTGATAAATTTATAATATGCAAATTTCGACACGTGGATTCGCGGGTAAGCAGCTTTTCGTGATTTTTTCAGGTTTTAAAAGTGCTTTTAATTTGATAGGTGCACTTTTGCCGAGGTACAAAGAATAACCTTTTTGCAGGAAGCACAAAGCTCCATGTGCTCAGCCACTAAAGCAAAGAAACCATAACTTTAAAAAAATAAATAATATTTTCTGATATACGTTTAAAAGTTAGAAAAAAATTATAAAAACATAAAATTTCTAAATTTTTTATTTTCTCTCATTTATTATTATTATTATACATTAATTGGCCGATGGTCATAACTTACTTTTGAAAGAATATGAAAAATATTTAAAGGTGAAAAAAATAAGATATATAATATTTTATACTTTCTAAAAAGTGGAAAAAAATTTCTCACTTTTTCATTGGTGAAAAGCTTTCATTAACTATCTTGTTTTCTATGAAACGTACGCTAGAAAATCCGAAAAATATTTTTCTAAGAGTTATTTTCAGTGAAACGAACGGAACATTTTTCCCAAAAGTGGCGCAATCATCTTAAATTATAAAAACTTATGTTCACATTAAAAATCTCAAATTTATATTTTTGTGGCATATTTATCTTAAATTTGTTATTCCTATGACACATTTACAATATATTTTAAGGTATATATGTTATTGGAATTTAGAGTTTTTTATGGGTTAAATATATTTAATAATTTTTCCTAAAAGAACTTAAACCTATGCTTGCTATGACACATTTATGTTGAACTTCTTTTGTGACATGATCAATACCTACATAAAATTTCACTTAACACGTCCACAACGTTAGCTTTTGTAACAAGTGGTAAATGTTTCATGTGGATACAAGTTTGAAGAACATGATTTAAAGTATCATCTAGGGTTTTTGTCCGCTTTTATCCTACTTTAATAAATACCCTTTGTCATCCAAGAATAAAAATTTAATAGACGTGGCATCTCATGGAAATAGAGAAGGTCTCTTCTCTATAAAACGTGACCGAGACTTGCTCGGACTTTACTTCCCGATCCAACTCATCCGTAGACCAAGAAAATTTCGAGAGGCTGCAAACAATGGACGGCAACCTGGCTCTCGTCAGCCGTGAACCCCAACCGGAACCTCTTTCCATCCTCCGGGCGCCGCCGATCACCGCCTCCTACAATGACCGGATCCGCCCCCTGCTCGACGCGGTCGACAAGCTCCGAGACCTCATGGTCATGAAGGAGGGCATCCAGCTCCCCACCATCGTCGTCGTCGGCGATCAGTCCTCCGGCAAGTCGAGCGTCCTCGAGTCCCTCGCCGGCATCAGCCTGCCGCGGGGGCAGGGCATCTGCACGCGCGTCCCCCTTGTCATGCGGCTCCAAGATCGGCGTCAAGACGAAAGCCCCGAGCTCCGCCTCGAGTTCAACGGCAAGATTGTGGACGTGGACGACGAGGACCACGTCTCCGACGCCATCGTCGACGCGACAGACGAGATCGCGGGCTTCGGCAAGGGCATATCGAACGCCCGGCTCACTCTGGTCGTCAAGAAAGATGGCGTCCCGGACTTGACCATGGTCGACTTGCCCGGAATCACGAGGGTGCCCGTGCAAGGCCAGCCCGAGAACATCTACGAGCAGATTTCGGCGATGATCATGGAGTACATAAAGCCTGAGGAGAGCATCATCCTCAATGTCGTGTCCGCTACCGTCGATTTCTCCACTTGCGAGTCCATAAGGATGTCACAAGTAAGTGTACTCAAGCAACACTCGTCTCCCGTATCAATTGAAAACTCGAATGGTTTGTACAACCCCAGCGAAAGAATCGGCAGAGTAATCTGTTTTTATTTTCCAGATGGTCGACAAGACCGGCAACAGGACTCTCGCCGTTGTCACCAAGGCGGACAGAGCTCCGGAGGGCCTGCTTGAGAAGGTGACGGCCGATGACGTCAATATAGGGCTCGGTTATGTGTGTGTGAGGAACAGGATTGGTGACGAGTCCTACGAAGAAGCGAGGCTGGAAGAGACGAAGCTGTTCGAGATGCACCCTCAGCTGTGCAAAATTGACAAGTCCATAGTTGGTGTGCCTGTCTTGGCACAAAAGCTGATGCAGATTCAAGCCACCATTATGGCCAAGTGCTTGCCAGATATCGTGAAGAAGATCAACGACAAGCTGAATGCAAACGTCGACGAACTTAATAGAATGCCCAAGCATCTGTCCTCGGTCGCAGAGGCTGTGACGGCCTTCATGCAGATCATTGGGTTGGCGAAGGAGTCGCTGAGGAAAGTCTTGCTGAGAGGCGAGTTCGACGAGTACCCAGACGACAAGAAGATGCACTGCACGGCCAGGCTGGCCGAGATGCTCAACGAATACTACGATGACCTCCGAAACTGCCCCGAGAACGACCCGCGGACTAACTTCTTGTTGGAGGAACTGGAGGTCTTGGAAGAGGGCAAAAGGATCGGACTCCCAAACTTCCTCCCTCGCACCGCCTTTCTCACCCTTCTGCAGCAGAAGGTGAAGGCCGTGTCGAGCAAGCCACTGAGTTTTGGGGTTCGTGCTTGGGACTACATTGAGGGGGTTGTAATTCGGGAGTTGATGCGACACTCAGAGAGTTATCCTCAGCTGCAGTGGTGGACGAGAAAAGCAGCGTCTAATCTGATCAACAAGATGAGGGAGAACACGACGAACAGGATGAAGGAGATTGTTGAGATGGAGAATCTCACTGACTACACTTGCAACCCTGAGTACCAATTGGAATGGAATAATTTGATGACCCAGCAGAGCCATTTGATGCAAGTGATCAACGAGGAGTATAGGTCCACCAATATGGTCCTCGAGGGGATCGGGCAGGTCGACGTACGCCATCTGAGGAACCACAAGCAGCTGGTTCAGGAGGCGTTTGATCTGAAGATGAGGATGATCGCGTACTGGAAGATCGTGCTGAGGAGATTCGTGGACTCGATGGCACTGCACCTGCCGTTCAGCCTGCACAACCTGGTGAACAAGGAGATGGAGATGGAGATCGTGGGCGAGCTGATTGGGCCCAATGGCAGCGGCGGCATCGAGAAGATGCTGGAGGAAGCCCCCTCGGTGGTGGCCAAGCGCGAGAAGCTGAACAGGAGCATCAAGCTGTTGAGGGAGTCTGCGGAGGTGGTGGCCAAGATCATGGACCGCATTGCTACGGATGGTGACTGCAATGACTAGTTAGTGTGTTCTCCTGCTGGCCCTTAATTAAGCTTTTCCTATGACGAATGTGTGTTTCTTATGAGTGTGTTAATGTTACTGTTCTAGTAATCAGACTTCGAATGATGGTTTTACTGGTTTTGTTATGGTTCTATTAACGTAGGAGACGCCAGTTACCCCACGACCAGGAAGAAATAGTCGGAAGCAACGCGAGCTATGTGCCAATCCAACCGACAATCAATTTACATGGCGCTGTTGGAAAATGAAGTTGGATCGACATTCCTGGGATGGGGTCCCATAGAATTCAATGCCAATTTTTTTATTGGTCTTAAGGGTGCGCATGGTTCAGGGCAACCTAGTTTCATTTCGGAATTGGGAACTGGACCGATGAGATAGGTTCCTGGTTTTTAGGACCGTGGACCAGACTGACTAATTTTAGGACCAAGTCCGGTTTCTAGGCGGTCCAATGAGATAGGGAAAAAAATTCGAAATGGAGCAAAACCAGGAGTAGGAAAACCATGGAGGCGATGAAACGAAGAAGACGAAGAAAAACGGAGGGAGAGAGAGAGAGAGAGAGAGAGAGAGAGAGAGAGAGAGAGGTCAGCTCGGTGGAAAACGGGGGAAAAGAGAAAAAAATGGGGCAGGGACAAGTCGGCGGTCCAACTTGCCCGACTCAGTCCGGCCCAGTCCAAGCGGTTCTCAAGTTGGGCGGCTTATAATGCTCGGCCCTAATTGATCCTCGGGGGGATGATAAGATAAACCGTGATACAACGAGATGGGATGCGTTACGATCTATCAAGACTTGTTCATTGAAAAGCTATCGCAAACGCGTTCACTAAAATGCGGCAAAATAACATGAATATGACATGTTATGACCTTGAATACTAGGAGAGTATTTCAAACTTCCTTAAAAATCATAAACCATCGTAACTAGGAAGAAAGTTGGGGAACGAAGTTGGAATAGATTGATGCTTGGACATTGATTAATTAAATTGTCGAGGTCGAATTTGTTCTGTTGGGACTTAAGTAAATTGTGTTATGACAAAATTAGATGCATCGCAATTTGTTGTCATTAGTTTTATTGGGAAGTGATTACCAAATATTTCATTGTATTTTGATGAAATTAAGGGTGAGTATGAAATACCGCTCAATACGGAAACCGCTTAGATTGGGCCGAACTAGCCGGGTTGGTCCAGTTTTTCATACTAGTGGTTCACTCCACGGTTCCAAAAAATGAAACCGGTTTTCAAGTGGTCCGGTTCCTGATTTATGGGTGGAACCGGATCGGACTAGAAGAACCGGCCCAGTCCTTTTACTTCACTTTAAAGTCTTCCATCAACCTATTCTTTCTAATTTTTGTCTTTACTCTATATGTTTTTAGTCTCCAGCGCCCAACGAGAGCAACGACTCCTCTCCATTCAAGCGAACTCCTTCTGTCTCTTTCCTCATCGCTCATTTCCCTTCATCATCGCTCCTCCCCATTCAAGTGACTTCTCTTCGTCCCTCGGTGAGAACCCTAATCCTCTACTAGTATTTTGATTCTAGGGCTTGCCTCATCAATGCTGCATTTGGCTTTTTTTTTTTACACATTCCATCCAACGAAGCAATCTTCAACCTTTCGGTGTGCATTTTGGAATGTTTGGCCTACACTATGTATATATAGCCCATCTCTTCCTCCTCTGATCCTACTCTACACTCTTCACTTTCACTGCACTCTACAACATCTCCTCCACCATTCGTTGCTATTCTCTATATATCCTGAAGTACCAAAGTATACTCATCTCATAATTTTGCTTCTTCAGCATGAAGTTTGTATCTTTTACTTATGGGTACTGCAAAAGGTTCAATTTTTTGGGGGCCTCAATTGGTTTTAAGGGAAAAAGAGGTCTCTTTTTGGGTGTCTGTAAATTCGCTGCAATTTTGGTGCTGCCTAGAGTTTTTATTGCACGTTTCTGCAGTTGGATGCTGCATAAGGTTGATTGCTTCTATAAGTAACTTGAGTTTACCTGGTAGTTCAAGGGATAGGTTTGACCGCTGCATGTATATGATTTGTGACAAAGTCTCTCCCTGCATTTGTTTCCTCTTTGATATTTTTGGTGTAGTCCATTTCTTCAACTGATGGATTTATCTGGCACGCTGTTTGGATTATTAATGACAGTGAATTTTCTTAATCCTGGTCCCATTGGACCGCCCGAGAACCAGACCGGACAGGTTGGTCGAGTCCTATATTTGATCGGTCCGGTCCCTGGTCATAAAAATCGGAGATCGATCCCGTTGGTCCAGCTCTCAGTTTCGGAGGGGGAACCGAATCGCCTGGGAAACCGATCGCCCTTAGATGAAATGGCTGAACTATACAATGTTACAACTTAAGAACCCATGAGATTATATTTCGAATTTCAGCAACTCTTACGAACCATGATAAGTTTAAATTAATTGGATCGGAAAAGTACTAAGCCCTCTGATTCTTGGACATGGTTGATAGATCTCTGTTCACACATCTATAATTCAAGATATAAATAAATTGTAAAGTGACGAAATAAGACGTGTTACAATCTATTAAAGCTTGCTCATTTAGGAGATATTACTAACGGAATCACTGACCTATGACAAATGACCACGATCACGTGTTATTATCTCATGATAGTATTTCAAATTTCCCTTACCATCATAAATTATGATATATACAAGCAAGTGGACCGCCGAAATAGGTATCGATGACCGGTGCTTAGATATTGGTCTAGCAAACTCTTGACGTCAGATTTACTCTATTACACGAAACAAACTGTGGTACGGCATGTGTCACAACATATTATGACTAGTTTATCGAATATGAAGATGTCATTTGACCTCTGACAAAATGATTGCAATTACCACGTGTCACGTCCGAAAAAAAAGATAAAGAGTAATTTTCAAAAATTTCCCACTCTCGTGAACCACAAGAAGTTCAAATCAACTGGGTGGAAAAAAAGTAGGAAGCAGTTCGATGGACATTGTTGACCGATTTCTACGAGCAAACCTATTATTTGAAGACAAAAATAAACTGTGGTGCGATGGTATGAGATGTGCGCTTGTTCGTTGAAAAGCTATTATGGATATATTAATCAATTTGTGCTAAAAATGGACTCAATTACGACTTATTATAATCTCAAAATATGGTGAAAGCATTTCAAGCTTTCTCGAATGTCGTGAATCATAATAATATAAAGCGAATCGATTACCAAAATAGAAATCCGACCGATGGCATGTCAATTGATTGGACCCTTGATGTCGAATCTATCGTGATAGGACTGAAATTGAATGTTGCATGAAAAAAGTTTTTTTTTAATTTATTTCACCTTTTCCTTCTGGTTTTAGGATATGCGCCGACACGCTGTCCGAAGTGCGCCGCCAAATGTAAGATAAGAGCAAATTCTATGCAATTGGGTCCCTCATTTAGGTAAGCCCTTCTAGATATCTCTTTGTCATGTCTTGGACCTTTATATTCAGAGTCACTTTTGTCCCTCGAGACTATTAGTTTTGGTCAGTATTGGTCACACAATGTGCCTTAGTCGTTATCATTAGAAATAAAGAAAGAAGTAGAAAGATTATAACTAGGTTGTCCTTGAGCTTTTTCTTTCGAGATTAATGTTAGCTCTAAAATTTTTCTATTTTGCTTAATTCAGTTCTCAAAATTTTAAAAAATCCATTTCGACATAGTTGCTTACATGTGGCCGGCCTCTCTCTCTCTCTCCCTATTAAAATTATAAAGAAAATGAGTTTTACTAACTTGAAAAAGTAACGTAACAATCCGAATTATTATTTTGCCCCATTAAATGCTGGTGGGACAGTTCACATGAAAAATAAAAATGTGACATGGCAACATGCATGATGGAAGGACTTTATTAGGCGAATTTTTTAAAATTCAGAAACGACAAGGAGAAGATTACCCAAGAAATCTTAAACTTATTGTGGGGTGATAATTTGGTCATAAAATTTTAAATTTGATCAATTTAGCCACGAACCCTTTAACAATTTTTTAAATATAATTATCTAGTCAATTTAAGTAGGAAATCATTGATGCAGTGGTCCAATCAGCCCATCTATCCTACATGGCACAATCGGCAGCTAACGTGCTGGATTTTAAATGAAACGGTGTCATTTTCCAATTTTTTTGAATTTTTTGTTTGTTCATTTTCATTATTTTCTTCTTCTTCTTTTCCTATTGTTTCCTTAAATTGTTTCCTTTCGCCGACTGCTGGCCACAGTGATGGCTTGCCAACCCTTGCGCAATGACCGCAATGCCCTCGTCGGGTCTTTCGGAGAAGCTAAACAGCGATGAAATGGGAAAAAAAACAAAAAGAATTGAAAAGAACAAAAAAATTTGTAAATTTCCTAAAAATGATGTCGTTTTGAGTGGAATTGAACATATGGCAGATTGCCAGTTGTGTACGTAGGATGACTGATACTAAATGGACCTCTATGTTAGCAATTATTAGCTTAAATCAACTGGATTGACTACATTAAAAAATTATCAAAAGATTTACAACTAATTTAATCAAATTGGAAAGTTTAGATATTGAAATTAGATTTATGACTTTTTGGACAATTTCCCCCTCAACATTATTACCCAAAAAATAATTCCAAACTATGTAATTGTTAAAAAAAAAATAACCAGGAGTACAATATAATAAGATAGGCTAGGACTTGTTAATTGAACTATGGAAAATGAACGCAATTACAATGTATTGATTACCTCGAGTTTTATCAAATTTCCCTAAGAGTCATGTGCCATTACAATTGTCAAGTTTGTTCTTCTACGAGTGAAACAAACCGTGATACGACAACATTGTATGCGTCACGGCTTGTGAATAGCCATTGTGAAATATTTGATTAACTAATGACAAAATTATTGCAATTAATAAGTGTTAATGATCTAAAAAACCACAAGAGTAATTTCGAATTTATGCAACTCTCATGATAATTGACAAGTTCAGATCAATGGGGTGGAAAAGGGGGGAAGCCATCCGATACTTGGACATGATCAACCGATCCCTTAGAGCACATCTAATACTTTACCACAAAAATAAATTATGGTACGTCCAAGCGTGATGTTTTATTACCTATTACGATTGTTCATTGGAAAATTGTTATGAAAAAATTTCATTAAATTATCATAAGATTAACGGAATACGATTTGTTCCGATCTCAAATACTGTGAGCGTATTCCAAATTTTCCCAATTGTCATGAATCGTGATCATATAAAGTAACTGGATGACCATAGTAGCATATGTCTCCTTAGGTTGAATTTATCGAGCTGCGAATAAAATGAACCATGGCACGACAAAAATCTAATGTCTAATGACTTGCTATGAAGAGTTCATTGAAAAGCCATTATGGAAGATCTCATTGACTTGTGATAAAATGATTGTAATTATGATGTGTTAAGGCCTAAAAAATCATAAAAGTAATTTTAAATTTGTTCATCTCTCATGAACCATGACAATTTTTAAGTCAATTGGATGGGAAAAAAGTAAGAACCGTTGGAATCAATATTTAGACATGATCATTTGATCTATGAGAGAAACCATTATCATATGACAAAGCTACATCATGATATGAAAAAATGACATGTAATGATATTGATAATGTCTTGCTCATGTAAAATTGTTACTCTAGTTTTTATTGGCTTACGACAATCGTTGGTGCCACAATCATGAATATTATGAGAGTATTTCAAGTTTTCAAAATCGTCGTACACCATGATAATGTAGGCGCAAGTGATTGACCAAAACAGGATTAGGCAACCGATATTAGGACATGGGTCCAGGGTCAACCCCGAAACGATCTTGGACCGGCCCAACTTGGCCGGTCCTTGTCCGGTTTCAAGGGGAATTAGGTTGGTCATTGATCCTTGGACCGTTTATTATACATATTAATCTTTCTACATTCTGAGATTATAAGGTTGATCCAACTCGAATGAACTCTTGTATATAGTTCAAACCCTAGGCCCCCCTTTACTCCTAGCTTTTTAAGATAGAAACCTTGTCGGCGCTATGTAGCTCTTTGATAGATCTGAAAATCTTGCCACTCCATGCAGCTTGCCTCTCCTGACTCGCCTCATAAATGCAGTTTGCTCAGCCCTCATCCTTCACGCAAAAAGCAATTCAGCTTGATAGTTCTCCATTTATGTTTGGTTTTAAGAGCTTCAAATTTTAGTGTTTTTTTCGAGTTGTAATCTATTTTAATAAGGAAAACTACTCTCTCATAGGATATAATTCGAAGCCCCGATGTATAGTCCCCAGCATATGCCCTAACATTTCGTTCAACATTCAAAATATTATGGCAATCAGTAAGTTAAGTAGATTTTATTGACGTGAAGATCGACAATCCAATATCAGGATTAGCGAGATATGTGGAACTCCTTGCTTTTGATATATTTCAATGATACGTTCTCCCGATGTTGAGAAAAGATAAAGTGTAAAGTCTTAGTCAAAAAGTTAAATGTAATTGATCCCATGTGACTTCTTTTTTTGTATTTTTCTTATAAGAGGCAGCCAATTTTACTTAATAAAAAATAAATCGATTACCTTCATTGCCCCACAAGTGGAAAGAAAAGATGAAGAAAATTGAAACTCAAGTCTTCAGAAATCGGAACAATGATTCCTTGCCATGTCTGCATGGCCTTTTTCAGCTTTTTCATTCGTCCTTTCTATTCGCCACGGGAGTGCTTACGTATATTATTATCGCGTCATATTTAAAATTATTTCTACTTTTTTTTATAAAAAAAATGCACGCCAGAAATAACATCGAAAAAATTCAATAACAATAACAGTGATGAAGCCAATTAAACAATGAGAATTCTGCCATATAATTAGGAGTCGCTAATCTTTTTTCGAATAAAAAAAGTGTAGATGAACAAAAAAAAAGTTGTTTTTGCGACGATAGGTGAACGGTACAAGATTGATGCTATTGTTGTCGTATAGACAAGTTGGATCACAAAGACAAGGAGGGTATCCACTTCCTTTCGTTTTGTCCAAGTTACTTCTCTTTTTGTCCAACTGTCAACTTTTCCACCGTCGCTCTCAAGAAACCAAACTCTGAGAAATCTATGGAGTAAACTCTGAATGGCTAGTGTGGTTCATTCAGTAACAAAAAATTGAACATGTTATTCTTCATTATCCATAATAGAATAACCACTTAAAATAATGAAAGATGTTAATATTTGTCACATTTCATTCTTGAATAAAAAATGCATTATTCGATTCGGAACTATTATATATCCAATGTTCAATATTGAAATAATTTTAGAGCGTTGTCCTTCCGTGCATGCACGAATTTTTCAATGACTTCATATACAAACTTGCATAAATTTGCATTGAGCTGGCACTTGGTGTTCTTTTTATTTTGCTAAAATGAAGAATTTAAAAAAGGTTTTCCTAAAAATGATCATTTATATTATCTACAAATATGAAGAACTAAATTTATTTTTCATAGATGTTTAATTTAAATTATTATCAATAATGAATTTTACTTAATTAATTAAATCTATATAATAATTTCACCCTTTCTCAAGTGATAAAAAAAATGCCTCAAATCTCTCTCTTTCTTTTCAAACAACTCAATCAACAATTCTTCAGTTTTTCTCCAACCTCAGTTGATATTCTTTCTATCTAACAAAAATAAAATAAATTCACATAGCTCCAACCAATTTCAAGGAAAATCGCTTCTTCAAATCATATTTATTTTTTCACGTAAATTTTCTCCATCTCATCCAATTTTCATTCCAAAGAAGTTGGATAATTGAAATGACTCGGTCGCTTGTAATGATTATTATTGTGCCACAATACATCGTGTGAAGAAAAAGAATAATAATAACTGTGTTTAAATTTAAAACATATAGGGAATATCATCTTTTACAATGATCAGTCAAATAACTCGTTACATTAAGTTTATGAATAATATCATCGAAAGAGATCAAATTTAAATCTATTTACACATTCTATTAGACCCACCTTCTTTAATAAATAAATAAATAAATGATTTATGCATGGACTTATTAGCTGTACCACAGGCATCAAATGTCTTGGGCGGACTTCTCTAATACAATTTATATGCATGTTACGATAAATATATGCATTATTCTATTAAGGATACGAAGGCGCATTCGCATAACTAAATCCGGCGATGGATGCACTTTAATTTTCCTTTATGCCACGGGATCTTGTAATTTTTAGCACGTGAATTTACATGAAACTTTTTTCATAATTTTATAAAATTCAAAAATATTTACAATTTTTTATAGAAAAGTAAAAAGCCCTCCAACTCTCAAAATAAAAACACAACAAATAGCGACACGACTTTTGTACAAAAAAAGGAATTTTCCTATTGGTGCTTATAAAGTATGTTTGGAGAATACCTTTTGCTTATAAAATATTGGAGTCAGCATCTTCTCATGGAAGTTTTTTCACCTCCAACTCTACAAAACTTCTCATCTTTCATTTCACCGATCAAACTCATCCGACATTGAAAGGAAAAAAAAAATATTGCGAGACGCTGGAAGAAATGGGTGACTACCGAGCTCTTATCCTCCTTGGACCCGAACCCGAACCCCTGTCGGCTGCCGACGCGACGCCACTTGCCGCCTCCTACAACGACCGAATCCGCCCCCTGCTGGATGCGGTGGACAAGCTCCGGAACCTCATGATCATGAAGGAGGGCATCCAGCTCCCCACCATCGTCGTCGTCGGCGACCAGTCCTCCGGCAAGTCAAGCGTCCTTGAGTCCCTCGCGGGCATCAGCCTGCCGCGGGGACAGGGCATCTGCACGCGCGTCCCCCTTATCATGCGGCTCCATGACCAGCGTCAAGACGAAAACCCCGAGCTCCGCCTCGAGTTTAGTGGCAAGATCGTGGACATCGAGGACGAGAACCACGTCTCTGACGCCATCGTCCACGCGACAGAGGAGATCGCCGGCTCCGGCAAGGCCATATCGAACACCCCGCTGACTCTGCTCGTCAAGAAACATGGCGTCCCGGACTTGACCATGGTCGACTTGCCCGGAATCACGAGAGTGCCTGTGCACGGCCAGCCCAAGGACATCTACGAGCAGATCTCGGCGATGATCATGGAGTACATAAGGCCCGAGGAGAGCATCATCCTCAATGTCCTGTCCGCGACCGTCGACTTCTCCACTTGCGAGTCCATAAGGATGTCTCAAGTAAGTATACTCTGGCCACACTTGTCTCTAATATAAATAGAAAGACTCGAATGATTTATACAACCCTAGCAAATGAGTCCTTACGGTAATCTGTGTTTCAGATGGTGGACAAAACCGGGAAGAGGACTCTGGCCGTTGTCACAAAGGCTGATAAAGCTCCGGAGGGCTTGCTCGAGAAGGTGACGGCTGATGATGTCAATATAGGGCTCGGTTATGTGTGTGTGAGGAACAGGATTGGTGACGAGTCTTACGAAGAAGCGAGGCTGGAAGAGGCGAAGCTGTTCGAGATGCACCCTCAGCTATGCGAAATTGACAAATCCATGGTTGGTGTGCCTGTCTTGGCACAAAAGCTGACGCAGATTCAAGCCACCATTATGGCCAAGTGCTTGCCAGATATCGTCAAGGAGATCAACAGCAAGCTGAACGCCAAAGTCGCCGAGCTTAGTAAAATGCCCAAGCATCTGTCCTCGGTCGCAGAGGCTGTGACAGCTTTCATGCAGATTATTGGGTCGGTGAAGGAGTCGCTGAGGAAAGTCCTGCTGAGAGGCGAGTTCGACGAGCATCGGAACGACAGGGAAATGCACTGCACGGCCAGGCTGGCGGAGATGCTGAACCGATACTACGATGACCTCCGAAACTGCCCCATGAACGACCCGAAGGCTTACTTCTTGTCGGAGGAACTGGATATCTTGGAAGAGAGCAAAAGGATCGGACTCCCAAACTTCCTCCCTCGCACCGCCTTTCTCACCCTTCTGCAGCGGAAGGTGAAGGCGGTGTCGAACGTGCCACTGAGTTTTGGGGGTCGTGCTTGGGACTACATTGAGGGGGTTGTGATTGGGGAGTTGATGCGACACTCAGAGAATTATCCTCAGCTGCAATGGTGGACGACAAGAGCAGCATCCAATCTGATCGACAAGATGAGGGAGAAAACGACGGACAGGATGAAGGAGATTATTGAGATGGAGGAGCTCACTGACTACACTTGCAACCCTGAGTACCAGTTGGAATGGAGCAAGTTGATGACCCGGCAGAGCGAGTTCATGCAAGTGATCAACGACCAGCATAGGTCCACCAACATGGTCCTCGAAGGGGTCGGGCAGGTCGACGTGCGCCATCTGAGGAACCGTAAGCAGCTGGTTCAGGAGGCGTTTGATCTGAAGATGAGGATGACCGCGTACTGGGAGATCGTGCTGAGGAGGTTCATGGACTCGATGGCACTGCACCTGCCGTTCAGCCTGCACAACCTGGTGAACAAGGAGATGGAGATGGAGATTGTAGGCGAGGTGATCGGGCCTAATGGCAGCGGCGGCATTGAGAAGATGCTGGAGGAAGCCCCGTCGGTGGCAGTCAGGCGCGAGCAGCTGAACAGGAGCATCAAGCTGTTGAGGGAGTCTGCGAAGGTGGTGGCCAAGATGATGGACCGCATTGCTACAGACGGTGACTACAGTGATTAGTTTGTGTGTTCCCCTGCTGGACCTTTATTAAGCTTTTCCTATGACGAGTTGTGTGTTTCTTATGACTCTGCTAATGTTGCTGTTCTAGCTATCAGCTTTCGAATGATGGTTTTACTGGTTTTGTCATGGTTCCATTAATGTCGGGGACGCGAGTAACACCACTTGCAGGCAGGGATGGTCGGAAGAAACGTGAGTGATGCGCCAATCCAACCAAATCGACGTTCCTTGGATGGGGCCCCATAGAATTTGAGGCCAAATTTTCCATTGGTCGTTGAGGAAATGACAAAATAAACCCTTACTAGATGAGATGCGTTACGATCTATCAAGACTTGTTCATTGAAAAGCTACCACAAATGTACTCATTGACCTGCGGCAAAATGAGCACGAATCCAATGTGTTATGACCTCGAATACTATGAAAGTATTTCAAACTTCGGTAAATAGTCACGAACTAAGGGTAATAGGTTCTCTGGGCAGTCCGATTATCCCCCGAAATCGGGAACTAGACCGATGGGACCAAAATGCAGCCGCTTATCCTCATCATACAGTAAGAGTTACTCCAAGAAAAAGTTCCAGTTAGCTTTGCATTGCTATTTTTGTGTTGCTAGTGAACAAATAATTATCCGTTGTTCCTAGTATACACAATTCATACTTTGGACCAAATTACCAAGTAAAGAGAAGTGCAACAAAAACATGCAAATTCGAATAGTAACATGTAATTAGGAATAGCTCATCTTCATTAATGTTACCATGTCTAGTTAGAGGATGTTGAAGGGACAAGTTCATTATTTACAAAGAATGTGATGATATGAATGGAAATAGATATCCTCTATAGACATCAATACTTTGCTCCAAGATGTGTAACTATAAGCTCAACAATTATGCTATGTTGATTTATTTTACTCTTGGTAGGAATGGGAGAAATAAAAAAGACAATTGATAGATCAATCAGTAGTCTGGTTTGGTCCCACCCTTCCAAGAACCGGAAACCGGACCACCCGAGAACTGGTTCTATTTTTTGGAATTGTGGACCGGACCACGAGTTTGAAAAACTGGACCAACTCAGCCGGTCTGATCTGGTCCGAGCAGTTCCTTGATTGGGTAGTCCATTATGCTCACCCCTATCGCAGACCATCATAACTTGAAAGAAAGTTGGGTATAAGAGTAGGAATAGATTAAACTTGGACATCAATTGAACAAATTCTCGGGGGCAAATATGATATGTTGGGGCTTAAGTAAACTACAATACATCAAAATTAGATGCATCACAATTTGGTACGATTACTTTATTGGAAAGTCATTACGAAATATTTCATCATCTTATGATAAAATGGACCTAAAACCCACGAGATTATTTTTGAATTTCCACAACTCTGAGTGCCCTGATAAGTTAAAATTAGTTGGGTCGAAAAAGTAAGAAGCCCTATTGTCACAACTTCCCTGGAGGTGCATCACATAGGATTCGGCTAACGGATTGTTAAATCTAACTTAGTTTAAGCTCTCCCAAGTTCATACCAATTCACGTAGATTTCAGTTCTTAACATACGTCACTAATCTATTTATGGTGGATCGATTAAAAATCTATATAAAATACCGGGAGTTGTATTTTACTCATATGAACCAAAGATCTACGGGTACAGAGACTTGGTTACGCTAGACTAATCTAACATCATTTCGGCACCTTTTCATTTATTTTAAAAAAAGTTAGCATGCAGCTTGAATTAGTTTTAAAGTAATTCTCTAACAAGTGTAATGACCATGCGGGTGCACAAACACTTATGTAAATACTCAAATAAGCAAAACAATAAACAAGGATGAATTAATAAAGAAAGTCAAATGATTATGTCTGGGATTTTCACTTTTATTAATGGATATTCGAAATTAAATAAATGCCTAAATTAAACATGCAACCTAGTCTAAATATGCAGCTTAATCTAAACATGCAATCTTTTTTGTATTTTTTTAATAAGAAAAGAAAACATATTAAAACAATTAGATTTATTCTAGCATGGAAATAACATCTAAACTCACCAACACAAGCAAATTAAAATAGAAATAACATCAATCAAATACTCAAATCAAATTTGGAAAAAGAGTTTTTTTATTTTTTGAAAACAGGAAAAAAAACATTTAGTATTATTATTTATTGAAATATTATAAAAATAAAGGAAACCGGGTCGGTTCAGATCCGACCCGGGCTCCGAAGGCTAAGAGCGACCAGAAGAGATTGGACTGGGCTCAGCATGGGCCCAGTCCAATTTCCCCTGTGTCGCGGCCACACAAACAACGAACGGGCCCGGCCCGTCATCAACCTCATCGAACTCTTCACGCGCGAGCCCGATGCCAACCTCGTCCAGCCCGCGCGAGATATCCGGCCCGTGGACAAACTCGGCCCGGCCCCCCCTCGCAGGTCTTCTTCTCCGCGCGGATGTCCCACGAGCGTACAGCGCTCGCCGGCGCTCTGTGCGCTATCACCCAACGGTGGGGCACGACCGGCGGCTCGATCAGCTCGCCAACGAATCTGCGGCGTCGACGCATCACGCAAACAAGCGAACAGAAACTCACGAAGCAGACTTAAACCAAAGCAGCTCACTCAGGCAATTTATCAAACAAGTCGGATGCAGTAAGGGGTGTTCGCTTGCAGGACCCAAAGGACATGAAATCTAAGCCTACAGTGCATCAAGGACCAACAGAGCAGACACAAAAGTACGGATTCCTGGAAATCAAACAAACCGATCACCACCCATTCCGGTCCGAGAAAGCAAAGTAAACCAAACAAGGAAAGGGGTCACGGGAAAACGAGCAAAATGAAGGGCAACGCACTTCCCTACATAGATCGGGGACGACGGCGAGCAGGCGCGCTCGAGCGAACTCGAGCCAGACCGTTTGTTATCCGCGAAGGTCACCCGACCATGATCCTCGGGAAGCCGTGGACTAAGCGGCTGTAGCAGACACTCACCGGTGAAGTGGGAAGAAAACAAACGGAGGGAAGCCGCGGACGAGTCACCGGAGCCGGGAGTCAGGCGAGGGAGGCGTCGTGGGTGAGTCGAAGGTCTTGGATCACTGCCGCCTCTCCCGCGTTCTCCTTCTCTGTATGTTTTCTGCGTGTTCTACTCATAAAAGCCGAGTCCTCCCCCATTTGTCTTCTCTCTCCTGGACGATTTTAGGCAACGGAGAAAGAAATACTCGGTCAAAGATTTGACCGGAATTTCTAATATCATCATATATTTCTTTCTTTCTCTTGATTTTCTTTCCCTGAAATTCCCCCACCAGATTTCCTTCCTCGAGAATTTTCTATGCAATTAATTCTATGTGGTTCGTCAAAATTTAGGTGTCAATATCTATGATTCTTAGACACGATTGATCGATCTCCATGAACAAATCTATAATCTCAAGATATAATTAAATTATGAAGTGACGAAATGACACGTGTTACAATCCGCTAAAACTTGCTTGTCTAAAAGGTATTACTAGTGTAATCACTGACTTATGACAAGTGAACACGATTACTTGTTATCTCAAATATCATGATTATATTTCAAATATCCCTCACCATCCTAAATTATGATATGTACAAGCAAGTGGACCGCCGAAATAGGTATCGATGACTTGTGCTTAGATATTGGTTCAGCAAACTCTTGACCTCGAATTTGCTCTGTCACGATTGAAACAAACTGTGGAACAGCAAGACTAGACGTGTCACAACTTACTATGACCATTTCATCGAAAAATCACTACGAAAGATGTCATTGACTTACGACAAGATGTTGCAATTTTGACGTGTCGCGACCTAAAAAACGATAACCTAATATTTTTCAAATTCGTCCCGCTCTCTTGAACCACAACATGTTCAAATCAATTGGGTGGAAAAAAAATAGGAAGCGTGGTTAACCGATCTCTACGAGCAAATCTATTATTTGACTACAAAAATGAACTGTGGCGCAATAGAACTATTACGGATATTTTAATTAACTTGTGCTAAAATGAACTCAATTGCGATTTGTTATAATCTCAAATATCATGAAACTATTTCCAGTTTTCCCGAAATGTCATGGACCATGATAATATGAAGCAAATGAATGACCAAAATAGGGATAGGACCAATGTTTGGACATCGATCATTGGTCTCTTGACATTGAAATTGTTGTGATACAACTGAAATAGACTGTGGCGCGAAAAAATAAAAATAAATGTGTTACGACTTAAAAAGCCGTTTCAAATAATTTAATTGAATTACAATAAAATGATTGCAATTAGGATGTGTTACAACCTAAACAATTGCCGGAGTATATTCAAATTTGTCCTTGTAATAATTGAATATTCATTTTTATTTTTCAAATTTGTTGTTCAACTCTTGTGAACAATGATTAGTTCAAACCAATTGGGTGGAAACAAGTAGCAACCAGTTAGCCGATATTTAGACATGGTCGACCGATCTCCGAGGGAAAATCCATTATTTTACGACAAAAATAAACTGTGATGTGACATAAATGGAATGTATTGCGACCTACTATGTCTTATTTATTTAAAAATATATATTACAAGAATTTTACTGATTTAAGACAAAAAATAAACGCAATTATAAGTTATTACAACCTCAAATATCACGAGTATTTCATATTTTCCACAACTTCCATAAACCATGATAATATAAATGCGAGTGGTGGACCAAAATAAGGATTGCTGACCAATATTTGGAGATGTGGGAAGAAAAATCAGATGCATCACAACTTGTTCTAGTGAATTATTGGAAAAGCCATTACGACGTATTTCATTGACTAACAACAAAATAACTACACCCGCAACGAGTTATGATCTCAAAAACCATGAATTTGCATTGAATTTCCTTAACTTATCGACATATATGATGAGTTCAAATCAACTGGGTGGAAAAAGAAGAGATGGATCATCAATTATAATGCATCAATAAATAGGTTCATGAGAAATCAAAATAATTGGGGCACAGACAAAGAATTATGTGTTACAACTTGCTCTTTGAAAAGTTATTTCGAAAAATTTCTTTGACAAACGAGAAAAAAATAAACACGAGTACCAATGATCGCGAATCATGATACTCTCAAAGTTAGTAGGCGACTAAAATAGGGATATGTGTTGGATGTTTAATATGTACGGATACATGGAATTGATTACGGTGCATTAACTAAATTTCGCATTTAGATGATGCACGTGAGATCGAACAAGTACAGAACCAGCCAAATTATCATTGTAAAAGTCACAAAAGGTTGGCATGGCAATGCTTTCATTCTGAATTCTACTCCCTAGAACAATTTTCGAGTAAAACAAGACGTTTGGTAATTACACAAAATGTTTACTCTTGAAATAGAAAAAGAATAGGATTGTGTTTGGTATAATTAACAAAAATTTTCTTCATTTTATTTTTTATTCTTGTTCACGGACGACGGACAGCCGTCGACAGTAGTCAGGCAATTGGCGGCAGAGGGCGACAATGGTAGCAAAGGATTGGCAGCGATGGTTGGGCGGCAATGGAGGTCTTGGCGACGAGCAAGGGCAGTGGACAGCGACAGTTGCTGACGGTGAGCAGGGGGCAATGGCAGTGGGTAGCCAGAGGTGGCCGTGGCAATAGATAATAAGAAATGAAAAGAAAAAAGAAAAATAACTTATTTCTAGAAATTGTTCGCGAGAACAAGGAATTACTTTTTTTTGTTTATTGTTACTAGCCCAAATATATTTTCGGGAATAACTTTCTATTCCCGAGAAAAAAAAAAAAGATAAGTTGGCGTAACTAAACAGATTTATGTTCTTTTTTTGTTCCGGAGAACGAAAAATAGAATCGTTGTCATGCGCACCCTAAAAATCTTACCAACTGTAATATGTTTATCTTTTTTTTTGTGACATTAAAAACTCTAAATTTGTACTCGTGTGATATATTTACTTGATAATTTTTTTTCCTGTTACATCACAGATTCCAAACTTATACATGTGTGATATAGTTATCTCAAATTTATACTCTTATGATTCATTCACTCCAAAATTTTGGGATAAACTTTTCGTAATAATATAAGCTCATAGTTTTTTTATTGACCCCAAAATACGCCCAAGTATCCACCAAAGACTTGGTCAGGGAAGGCTAGCCAAAGGGACGACAGAGGGCACAACAATTGCTAAGTATTGGGAGTGGTTAGCCAAAATAAGAAGGAAGAAAAAAAGGTTGTTTGACGGGAAAGTCCGGTTCGAGTCGACGGGGATAATAGTGAAGATGGTTGTATTGAAACTAGGAGTCGACATTGAGGAATCAGCTCGGTCGATTAAGGAGATGCGCTTACGTAATCGTCAAGGAAGTGGAGGCAATATGATTGCCGAGTAATGGAGCCGACTGTCAAAGAAGTAATCGTCAAGGAAGTGGAGGCGATGTGATGGTCGAAGGAGCGGAGGAGAGATTTGACAGTCGAGTCATGAAGTCGACGATTTTAGGGTTTCCTGATTCACACTTAAAAGATATCCTGTCATTTCCAGTGACCCGACTTCAGATGACATAAGAAACAAATGAACACGATGTGTAGATTTGCATAAGACAAACAGAAGAAGGAGATGCTCGACTTGGATCAACAGTCGACGTCGAAGCCCTTGCAAGCTGAAGAGCGGAGTCTTCTGGCATCGGCGTGAAGAGCGACTGATGCAGAGTGAATGATGCACCTAGCTTGTCGGAGTGGAGTTAGGCGTTTGTTCTAGGAGTCCTAAAGTGAACGAATACCATTTTCAGTGGATTTCTAAAGGCGGGATGGGCCATCCGTGCACAAACTAATCCAGAATTGATATCGCTTTCTTGATGTGGTCATGGTAGGCTATAATTAGTTGTTGTGCCGAAATGTTCTTTATATCTTGCTTGAGGGACTATATGCTCCTAGTTATACAAGGCATGGTCCAATCCCGTGGAAAAATGCGGTTCGCCATCCTGTTTTTAGGAACAATCTTTAGAGGGAAGGGTGGCCTGGTGTTCTTGGCTCATCAGGGACCACACGGGCTATTCCGCGGGCGAAAAATTGTCAACGAGAGTAAAATGCACGAGAGAACGTTTAAGTGAAAATTAGGATGTCAAAGAGATGTGTTACAGCCTATTAGGACTTTCTTATTGTGAAATGTTCAATTGGTTTACGGAAGATGAGAATGATTATGACATGCTACGGTCTTAAATTTAGTGAGAGCATTTCAAATTTTCCTAACAATTATGATCTGTAATAAATAAAAATAAGTGAACCGCCAAGATATTAACATATCTTGGACATCGGTTCATCGGAGTCTCGATGTCAAATTCATTCCGCTAAAATTGAAACAAATCATGATACGTGAAAATTAGATGTGTTACGACTTATTACAACCAGTTCATTGAAAAGCCAATATGAAATGTTTCACTGACTCACAACAAAATGATTATGATTGCGATGTGTAATGATCAAGAAAAACCATAAGAGTATTTTCAAGTATGTCCAAATCTCATCAACCATGATAATTGTGTATCAATTGGGTGGAAAAAAGGTAGGAAGTGAGACCAAAGTCATACATGAGCGATCCATTTGTTCACTATGAGAGCAAAAATAAATTGCAGTACATCATGACGATAAGATGTGTCTAACCTATCATGACTTGTACATTACAAAATGAGTATGGAATTTTCTTGTTAAAGGTTATGATAAGGTAAACTTAGCAATCACTTATTATGATCTCAATATACAACGAGATTATTTTAAAATTTTCGAACTATTCAAGACGTATTACGACTTAAAAATCCCCGGGCATTTTCTAATTTGTCAAATTCTCATGAATTATGATAAGTTCAAATCAATTGGGCGGAAAAAGTCGTATTAGACATGGCCAACTTATCTCTAAGACAATATCCATCATTTCGCAACAAAAGTAAATAACATTAAACAAAATGAGATGTAATACGACTTATGGCTCGTGCATTAAAGTACGGCTAAGAAAATTCATCGACTTATAATGAGATGAATGGAATTATAAGGTGTTATTATCTTTATATATTATGAGAGTATCACAAACTTTCCCAGCCATCATAGAAACATGCAAGTGGTCGACCAATGTAGGAATCAACCGCTGATATTTGGACATTGTTCCAATCGGTCACTTGAGAATGTTTTCAAGTTTCCCCAAAGGGCGTGGTTGGAAAAGAAGTAAGACCCGGTTGATCAATACTCTACACATCAATCGATGGACCTCCAAGAGATCCACAACAAAAGATTTTGGTC
The DNA here is from genome assembly GCA_030064385.1 of Melaleuca quinquenervia. Lineage (NCBI taxonomy): Eukaryota > Viridiplantae > Streptophyta > Magnoliopsida > Myrtales > Myrtaceae > Melaleuca > Melaleuca quinquenervia. Next base: position 11,662,867 of record CM057719.1, on the reverse strand, counting down.
GTGGAAGACAAGATGCGTCATGACGTGTTCATCGAAGAGTCACGACGGGTATTATTATTGAGAATTGACAGGCATGAACACCATCATGGCGTGTTACGACCTCAAGTAACTTGGGGAATTCCTGTAAATTGTCCCGGTTATCGCGCACCGCAACCCCCCTCCCCTCCACTGCGACGTGCGACGTGTTACGCCATGATGTGACTTTGGTCCATCTGTGCACCGCCTTTCCCGCTTCCACGAAGTCATCTCATCGTCCGACGAGCGACGGGAGTCCAGCCTCTATATACTTAGACCATATTGAAACCCTAACTTCACTACCCTGCAGAACCAAATCATAACTTCACTTCCCCTCCCTTACTTCACCGATCACGCTCATCCAAAGCTAAAGAAAGTTCAGAGAGGCTGCTAACGATGGGCGACGACCTGGCTATTGTCTGTGGTGAACCCCAACCGGAACCCTTGTCGGTTGCACGCGCGGCGCCGCTCGTCGCCTCCTACAACGACCGGATCCGCCCCATCCTCGATGCGATCGACAGGCTCCGGAATCTCATGGTCATGAGGGAGGGCATCCAGCTCCCCACCATCGTTGTCGTCGGCGACCAGTCCTCCGGCAAGTCAAGTGTCCTCGAGTCCCTCGCCGGCATCAACTTGCCGCGGGGGCAGGGCATTAGCACGCGAGTCCCTCTCATCATGCGACTCCAGAGTAATCCTTACGCTGATTGCCCCGAGCTCTATTTAGAGTTCAACGGCAAAGTCATCCACACGGATGAGGACAACATCTCCGAGAAAATTAATGACGCTACTAACGAGATTGCGGGCGACGGGAAGGGCATATCGAACGCCCCGCTGACTTTGGTTGTCAAGAAACACGGTGTCCCGGACTTAACCATGGTCGACTTGCCTGGAATCACGAGAGTACCCGTGCACGGGCAGCCGGAGAACATCTACGAGCAGATCTCGGAGATGATCATGGAGTACATAAGGCCTGAGGAGAGCATCATCCTCAATGTCTTGTCCGCGACGGTTGATTTCTCCACTTGTGAGTCCATAAGGATGTCTCAAGTAAGTATACTCTAGACATGCATGGCTCCCACATCGAGCACTTGAATAATTTATTTGACTCCCGGAAACGAGTTCGTACGATTATTTGTTTTCGTGTCGCAGATGGTGGACAAGATAGGCAGGAGGACTCTGGCGGTCGTCACCAAGGCGGATAAAGCTCCGGAGGGCTTGCTCGAGAAGGTGACATCCGATGATGTGAATATAGGACTTGGTTATGTGTGTGTGAGGAACAGGATTAATGATGAGACCTATGAAGAAGCGAGGCTGGAAGAGGCGAAGCTGTTTGACACGCACCCTCTGCTGTCCAAGATAGACAAATCTATGGTTGGTGTGCCTGTCTTGGCACACAAGCTCACCCAGATTCAAGCCACCATTATGGCCAAGTGTTTGCCTGAGATCGTCAAGAAGATCAACGACAAGCTAAATGTGAATGTTACCGAGCTTAAGAAAATGCCGAAGAATCTGTCCTCAGTGGCGGAGGCCATGACGGCCTTCATGCAGCTTCTGGGTTCGGCGAAGGAGTCGCTGAGGAAACTCTTGCTGAGAGGCGAGTTCGATGAATACCCAGAAGAGAAGAACATGCACTGCACGGCGAGGCTAGCGGAGATGCTGAACCACTACTCCAATGAGCTCCAAAATTGCGCCGAGAATGACCCGAGGAACAACTTCCTTCTGGATGAACTGGAGGTCTTGGAAGAGGCCAAAGGGATCGGGCTCCCTAACTTCCTCCCACGTACTGCCTTTCTTACCCTGTTGCAGAGGAAGGTGAATGGGATATCGAGCAAGCCGCCAAGTTTTGTAGTTCGTGTATGGGACTACATCGAAGTTGTTGTGATTCGGGTGCTGATGCGGCACTCAGAAAATTATCCTCAGCTTCAATCATCGACGAGAAGAGCAGCTTCCAATCTGATCAACAAGATGAAGGAGAAGGCGATGGATAGGATGATGGAAATTGCAGAAATGGAGAAGCTCACTGACTTCACAAGTCAACCTGAGTACATGTTGGAGTGGAACAACTTAATGTCGCAGCAGAACATATTCATGGACGCGATCGAGAACGAGCCGAATCCGAGCAACATATTCCTCAATGGGGTCGGGGAGGTCGACGTAGGCAACCTGAGGGATCGCAAGCAGCAGATCCAGGAGGCATTTGACATGAAGATGAGGATTACCGCGTACTGGAAGATTGTGCTGCGCAGGTTCGTCGATTCAATGGCACTGCATCTGCTGTTCAGCATGCAGAACCTGGTGAACAAAGAGATGGAGACGGAGATCGTGGGCGAGCTGATCGGGCCCAATGGCGGCGGCGGCATCGAGAGGATGCTGGAGGAACCGCCGTCAGTGGCGGCGAAGCGCGAGAAGCTGAACAGGAGCATCAAGCTCTTGACGGAGTCTGCGGCTGCGGTGGCGAGGATCATGGACGGGATCGTTAACGGGGACTATAAAGATTAATAAGTGATGTTGTTTTGCCTGGCCTTTAGCTAGAAGTTCATTTTTTTTCAAATTTGAAGTTTGGTAATTGAATTGATCTTGTTTTCGATATGCGTTGCACTGAAGTTTACAACAATTGTAGCAGCTGCTTTAACGTCTCCCTTTTGTTATAATGTCTATAAAGTATGTCAATAATGATAAGTGCATCACATAATAACAAAATCAAAAAGAACAAAAAAACATAAGTAGCAGTGAAACATGATAGGTATAATTTAATAAAAATGATTCATAAATAAACATCTGTTACCAAGGGAAACCAGACGGTGCTTTCAATCAGGGAACCATTTTGATAAACCAAAAGCAAGTTAAGTGATTTCAATGTTAACAAAAATAAAAATCAACATATGCAAATGGCACCTTAGTCAATGTTCATTGAACATCAGATCATCGGACTCTTCGAGGTCGAAGTCATTCTGTCTAAACTGAAACAAATTGTGATACGTACACATTAGACGTGTCACGGCTTATTATAATCAATTCGTTGAAAAGCTAATATGAAATATTTCACTCGACACGCAAGAAAATGATTACAATGCGATGTGTTAGGATCGAGAAAAAGCATAAGGGTATTTTTCAAGCTTATCCACTCATGATGATTGCATTTGAATTGGGTGGAAAAGGTAGGAAGTGATGCCACGGTTGGACATGACCAAATTCATTCGTTCAGAGAATATCAGTAAGAAAAATAAATTGTGGTACACCATGATAAAATGCGTCTGACTTATCATGACTCGTATGTTACAAAATGAGTACGAATTTTTTTTTAATTATGATAAGGTAAACGCAATAATCATTTGTTATGATCTCAAATATCAAGTGAGTATTTCAAAATTTTCAAATTGTCAAGACGTATAATGACCTAAAAATCCACGAGGGCATTTTCTGATTTATCAAATTCTCATGAATTATGAAAAGTTCAAATCAATTGGATGGGGAAAAAAGGCATAATTGGTGAATATTAGACATGGTTGATTGATCTCTCAAACAAAATCATAATTTCGCCACAACAAATAAATAATATAATGACAAAATGAGATGTATTACGGCTTATCGCTCGTGTACCGAAATACTTCTAAGAAAATTCATTAACTTAGAATGAGATGAATGGAATCATAAGGTGTTGCGATCTATAAATGTTATGGGAGTATCACAAATTTTCCTAGCCATCATAGTGTTGGGGAGAACCGGGCAACAATTCACAGAGAACTATGCCAAATCCAAGATCCATATCTTCCCCAAAACTAAATCGATCAAAATCAACGTAATCTCAGCAATAACCAGCAGGTACAACATAAGCAATAAAGCCAATAGACAACATCGAGATTTTATGTGGAAAACCCAATGAGGGAAAAACCACGGATGGCCCAAAAAACTTCCACTAATCACCAAGAATAGTCGAATACACAAATTGTTCTTCTCTAGTCACACACTAGAGGCTCAACATCACCAAAGTAATAATATTTCCTCACCACATTAACATTACATTAAGCAAGAAAACCCTAACCGCGATCAGAAACTTCGTAGCTCTTGGTCTTGTGAACAAATACTGAAATTTGAGTCAATTCTGTTATAGTTTGGCCTTCGAATTGAAACCGCCGAATTGCGTCCCTCTTTCTTCTCTCACTTGTGCGGCCGTCACTTTGCTTCTGCTACGTGGGGATTCTCAACTTCACGCACGCAGCCCACTTTCTTTTCTTTTTTTTTATTCCTTCTTTTTTTTCGACTTTTTTCTTTCTTTCATTTTAATATGCTAGTTTGGCCCCACAATGTGGTGGACTCAGCCAACACATAGAAACATGCAAGTGATCGACCAATATAGGAATCGACCACCAATATTTGGATATTGGTCCGGTCGACTCGCTCGAGGTCAAATTTGTTGTGCCACAACCAAAATGAACTATGGTGCGCAATATTGGGATCTATCACAACTTGTCACAACTAATTCTTAAAAAAAAGCCATCAAGATTGTTTCACCAACTGATGAGACAACAACTCTAGTTGTGGCCTAAAAAACCATGAGAAAGTTTTCAAATTTCCCCAAAGGGCATTAACCATGAGCAGGTCAAATCAACTGGGTTGGAAAAGAAGTAGCACCCGGCTGATCAATACTTACACACCAGTTGATGGATCTTTAAATGATGTTCATTGAAGAGTCACGATGATAATTTGTATCGAAAGTCGATGGAATGGATGCCGTTACGATGTGTTATGATCTCAAATAACCTTCGAATTCCTCAAAATTTCCTCAGTTTTCCCATACCATGATAATTCCAGAGCGAGCCGGCAATCATAGTAGGAATTGGAGACTTTGCTTTCTACATGTGAAGACATGGATTCGATTACAACACACCACGACCTTGACCTCAAATCAACTTATTTCTACATTCAGGCTACCTTCTCGAAATATGAAGAGTATGAAACGAACCTGAATCCCCATTGCTTCTAATTACATTCCTTGTATTCTTAATCTAAAAAAAAAAACTTTACAATATCGGATTAAAAGTTCTTTCGTCTTTTTAAATTCATTTTATCTATTCCTTTTTCAAGAGCCAAAAGTACCCAAAGCGTCAAATTAATAATAAAAAAAAAGGTGAGCGAAAGAAAGAAAAGAGTTAAAAGCGTCTGAGGAAAGGCGCATCCACGCAAGCCAAAGAAGGAGACGACCCGCTTTTGCCGCCGATGTTCCCAGCTTTGAAAAGTCCAACCGCACGGCCACCCCACGACGAAGAAAACGGATGTACGGTCTCCCACAGTCCAGCAGCAGGAGGGGGCGGGGAGGGGGAGAGGAACCTGTCAAGAAGACAGAATATAATAATGATGATGATGATAATATTATTAAAAAAACAACAACAATAATAGTAATAATAATATAAAATATTCCCTTTTTCTTTTTCCTCCCTAATAATAGGTAACCAATTTCAATTCCTACAAAAGAAAAATAAATTGGGTCATTTTCGGTGCCCGTCAAGTTGGAAAGGGAAAAAGGTTTGGGGGAGTTGAACATAATCTCGAGAGCACTGAATTGCATAATGTCGAAGATGGAAATCGTGCTGCAGTCGACGGCACGGGTGGCCGGCAAGAGGCCGATGTTAATTTAATTGGTAGAGACTGTAAAAAAAAAAAAGTGCATCCTAATGAACATTAAAATATTGATTTTCTATTTATTGCCCATTAATAATTGGACATTTTATCATGCCTAGGAAACAAAACTCTATTACGAGGGGCATAAAAATGTCTTGGTGAATGTTCTTTCCTTTCAAATTTTAACAACTCAATAAACAATTCTTCACCTTTTCCCTACCGGTCGTTCTTGCTTGACCTCATGTTTTATCGGGTAGATTTTTCCCACCTCCACCATCATTGGAGGTATCTTTTTTTCTTAAATTGATTTTTGTATTACTTTTACTAATTGAAAATAGAAATTTCGAATTTCTTATTATAGAAATGTAACTTAATTATTGAAAAATGTCGGACCCAGTCTAATCATGCTTTGCATATAGCCCCGGTGGCCACCCCTACCGCCGTGCTATAATTGGACACCACACTCCACCACCATCAAACTCCGTGCCAATGACACCAAACTCATTGCTATCACATTTATGGTGCGTTTTGTTCAGTTTTTCTAATGGGTTTTAAGCCTCTAAAATCTCTTGGGGAAAATATGAGGTGTTTGTTAATCATTCTCAAAGAGTTTTGAGGTGGAAAACTAGCATTGAGAATATTGAAGGTTAAAGCAAGTTCTACTAGTGACATATGGTAGGCGCTGGCCATAATCGACCCAAAGCAAGAACCATGAGAATGTTTTCAAGTTTCCCCAAAGGGCATAAACCATTAGCAGGTCAAATGAATTGGGCAGGAAAGAAGTCGCACCTGCTTGATCAATACTTACACATCAATCGATGGATCTCCACAAGACAACAAAATATTGTGGTCGTACAAGATAAGATGTGTTAATGACATGTTCATTGAAGAGTCACGATAAAAAATTATATGGATAATTAATGGAATGAACGCCATTACGACATGTTACCACCTCAGATAACCTTCTAGTTCCTTGAAATTTTTTCAGTTTTTCCGCACCACGATATTTCCAGAGTGAGCCGGTGATCATAATAGGAATTGGCGACTTTACTTTGTACATACGGATGCATGGATTCAATTACAATGCACCGCGATCTCAATCTCAAATCAACGGATTTTTACATTTAGGCTACCTTCTCGAAATTTGACGAATATAAAACCAACCCAAATCCCCATTGCTTCTAATTATTCCCCCTCTTCTTAATCTTAACAAAAAAAAACTCCACAATATTGGATTGAAAGTTCTTTCGTCTTTTCAAATTCTTTTATCTATTCCTTTAACGAGAGCCGAAAGTGCCAAAGCGTCAAATTAAGAAAAGGTGAGCGAAAGAAAGAAAAGAATGAAAGGCGTCCGAGGAATGGCGCATCCACGCAAGCCAAAGAAGGAGATGACCCGCTTTTGCCAGCTTTGAAAAGTCCAATCGTACGGTCACCCCACGACGAAGAAATCGAATGTACGGTCCCCCACAGTCCAGCAGCATAGGAAAGGAAGCTGTCGAGAAGACAGAATATGATTATACTAATCAAAACAACAACAACAACAATAATAATCAAATTGATGTAATATTCCCCCTTTTTCTTCTCTCCCTAATAATAGGAAACCAATTTCAACTCCGACAAAATAAAAATAAGTCGATTATTTTCAGTGCCCGTCAAGTTGGAAAGGAAAAAAGGATTGAAGGAGTTGAACACGATCTCCGGCGCATTGAACTGCACAATGTTGAAGATGGAAATCGTGTTACGGTTGACGGCGACGATGGGCGGACGGCGAGAGGCCGATGTCAATTTAATTGGCGGAGACGGTAAAAAAAAATGTGCATCCTAATGAACAGTGAAATATCGATTTTCTATTTTGTCGCCCATACATGGGCGAGTTTTGTTTTTTTTTTTTAGGGGGGGCAATAATTGGACATTTTCTCCGGCCTAGGGAACACAACTCTATCATGAGGGGCATAAAATGTCTTGGTGAATGTTCTTTTCTTTTTAATCTTTTCAACAACTGAATAAACAATTCTTCAACATTTTCTCCACCCATCATTCTTTCTTGACCATATGCTTCATCGGGTAGATTTTTCCCACCTCCACCGTTATTTGAGGTATCGATTTGCTTTAATTAATTTTTGTATGACTTTTACTAATTGAAAATAAAAATTTTGAATTTCTTATTATAGAAATATAACTTAATTATGAAAAAGAATGTCCGACTTGGCCTAATCGTCCTTTGCATAAAGCCCCGATGGCCAACCCTACCGAAAGAAATACTACTAACCAAAAGCAAAAAAAAAAAAAAAATCTGATCACCTCCATTAACGAAGCAAGAAGCACAATCATGAGCCAAAAAAAAAAAAATCGAAAATACAACTTCTTGTGAAGAACTTCAGACCCAAATGTCACTGACACAGTAACTTAGGGTTTAAGATCTCCAGGGTCTAAAAGATGGAGGGCATTACGAGATTATTGGGAAACTGGGGTTAAAGTTCTCGTCTTTAAGGTCTAAGGTTACACAATCATATGATGTGACTTTGGGACAACGGTGGATAGCTTCCACATGAAGTTCCCAACTTTGGGACGAAGTCATCTCTTCGTCCGACGAGCGATAGGAGTCCAGTGTCTATATATTGAAACCATACTGAAGCCATAACTTTCACTACCCAACAGAACCAAATCAGCACTTCCCGTCTCTTATTTCACCGATCACGCTCATCCAAAGCTAAAGAAGAAGTTTAGAGAGGCTGCTAACGATGGGTGACGACCGAGCTCTTTTCGGCGTTGAACCCCAACCGGAACCCCTGTCGGTTGCCCACGCGGCGCCGCTAGTCGCCTCCTACAATGACCAGATCCGCCCCATCCTCGATGCGATCGACAGGCTCCGGAATCTCATGGTCATGAAGGAGGGCATCCAGCTCCCCACCATCGTTGTCGTCGGCGACCAGTCCTCCGGCAAGTCGAGTGTCCTCGAGTCCCTCGCCGGCATCAACCTGCCGCGAGGGCAGGGCATTTGCACGCGAGTCCCTCTCATCATGCGACTCCATAACAACCCTCACGCTGATTGCCCCGAGCTCTACCTCGAGTTCAACGGCAAAGTCATCCACACGGATGAGGACAACATCTCCGACGCCATTAATGACGCCACCGACGAGATTGCGGGCGACGGGAAGGGCATATCGAACGCCCCGCTGACTTTGGTCGTCAAGAAAGACGGCGTCCCGGACTTAACCATGGTCGACTTGCCTGGAATCACGAGAGTGCCCGTGCACGGGCAGCCGGAGAACATCTACGAGCAGATCGCAGAGATGATCATGGAGTACATAAGGCCTGAGGAGAGCATCATCCTCAATGTCTTGTCCGCGACGGTTGATTTCACCACTTGCGAGTCAATCAGGATGTCGCAAGTAAGTGTACTCTAGACATGCTTGGCTCCCACATCGAGCACTTGAATAATTCATTTAACTCCCGGAAATGGTCCATGCGATAATTTGTTTTTGTGGCGCAGATGGTGGATAAGACAGGCAGGAGGACTCTGGCGGTCGTTACCAAGGCGGATAAAGCTCCGGAGGGCTTGCTGGAGAAGGTGACGGCCGATGACGTCAACATAGGACATGGTTATGTGTGTGTGAGGAACAGGATTGGGGACGAGACCTACGAAGAAGCGAGGCTGGAAGAGGCGAAGCTGTTTGACACGCACCCTCTGCTGTCCAAGATTGACAAATCCATCGTTAGTGTGCCTGTCTTGGCACAAAAGCTCACCCAGATTCAAGCCACCATAATGGCCAAGTGTTTGCCAGAGATCGTCAAGAAGATCAATGACAAGCTGAACGCGAATGTTGCCGAGCTAAAGAGGATGCCCAAGAATCTGTCCTCGGTCGCAGAGGCCATGACGGCCTTCATGCAGATCCTGGGTTCGGCGAAGGAGTCGCTGAGGAAACTCTTGCTGAGAGGCGAGTTCGACGAGTACCCAGAAGAGAAGAACATGCACTGCACGGCCAGGCTAGTGGAGATGCTGGACCAATACTCCACTGAGCTCCAAAACTGCCCAGAGAATGACCCGAGGAACAACTTCCTTTTGGATGAACTAGAGGTCTTGGAAGAGGCCAAAGGGATCGGGCTCCCTAACTTCCTCCCTCGTACTGCCTTTCTCACCCTTTTGCAGAGGAAGGTGAATGGAATATCGAGCAAGCCACCTAGTTTTGTGGCTCATGTTTGGGACTACATTGAAGTAGTTGTGATTCGGGTGCTGATGCGACACTCAGAAAATTATCCTCAGCTTCAGTCTTCGACCAGAAGAGCAGCTTCCAATCTGATCAACAAGATGAAGGCGAAGGCGATGGATAGGATGATGGAAGTTGTAGAAATGGAGAAGCTCACTGACTACACATGTAATCCTGAGTACATGTTGGAGTGGAACAACTTGATGTCGCAGCAGAACATATTCATGGACGCGATCGAGAACGAGTCAAAGCCTAGCAACATAGTCCTCAATGGAATCGGGGAGGTCGACGTTGGCAACCTGAGGCATCGCAAGCAGCAGATCCAGGAGGCGTTTGACATGAAGATGAGGATTACCGCGTACTGGAAGATTGTGCTGCGCAGGTTCGTCGACTCAATGGCACTGCATCTGCTGTTCAGCATGCAGAACCTGGTGAACAAAGAGATGGAGACGGAGATCGTGGGCGAGCTGATTGGGCCCAATGGCAGCGGCGGCATCGCGAGGATGCTGGAGGATTCCCCGTCGGTGGCGGCCAAGCGCGAGAAGCTGAACAGGAGCATCAAGCTCTTGAGGGAGTCTGCGGCGGTGGTGGCCAGGATCATGGACGGGATCGTTGACGGGGACTATAAAGATAATTAAGTGCTGTTGTTGTAGTGGGTTGTTTCGCTTTCTTTTTGCAAGTGTGATGCTGTTTCAACTGGCCTTTAGCTAGCTTCTTAGGATATGGTGTTTTTCCTAGGAAGGGTGTGAGTGTGTTTCTTTTGTTGCTCTAGTAATCAGCTTCTCAATATCATTTTCTAAGGTTGGTTTTTGGTCTGCAGATGGGTGTCGATGGGGCTAGTTTTGGTCCCATTAACTTTGCGAGACACAAGTTACGGCTTGAGCAAGGGATTAATCAGAAGAACTCGAGAAAAAGCATAAGGGTAATTTTTAAGTTTATCCAAATCTCATGAACCATGATGATTGCATTTTAATTGGGTGGAAAAGGTAGGAAGTGAAGCCACGGTTGGACATGACCAAATCCATAATTTCGCTACAAAAAATAAATAATATAACGACAAAATGAGACGTATTACGACTTATGACTCGTGCATTGAGATACTACTAAGAAAATTCATTAACTTATAATGAGATGAATGGAATCATAAGGTGTTACGATCTATAACTATTATGGGAGTATCACGAATTTTCCTAGCCATCATAGAACCATGCAAGTGATCGACCGCTGATATTTGGACATTGGTCCGGTTGGTCACTTGAGGTCGAATTTGTTGCGCCCCAACTAAAATGAATTATGGTGCGCAATACTGGGATCTATTACAACTTGTCACAATTAATTCTTAAAAAAAGCCAACAAGACTCTGTTTCACTATGATCGTCTGCCTTACGTCACTGATGACGTAGATTCAGATTGAACGGCCAGCATTTTCCAAAGAAAAAAAAAATCAAAACCTTCCCCCCTAAATAAAGTGGACCATCCAATTCAAAAATCAAATGGCCCCCAATCAGGATCCCTTGACTATCAGGGGATCTAGATCCATTTCACTAATTGATGAGATAATGACTCTAGTTGCAGCTACAAAAACCATGAGAATGTTTTTGAGTTTCCCCAAAGGGCATAAACCATTAGCAGGTCAAATCGATTGGGATGGAAAGAAGTAGGACCCAGTTGATCAATACTTACACATCAATCGATGGATCTCCAAAAGACAAAAAAAAAAAAAATAGTGGTTCGTACAAGATAAGATGTGTTATGACATGTTCATTGAAGAGTCACAATAAAAATTTGTATGGACAATTGACGGAATAAATGCTATTACGACTTGTTACGATCTCAAATAACCTTTAAGTTCATTGAAATTTTCTCAATTTTCCCGCATCATGATAATTCTATAGCAAGCCGGTGATCATAATAGGAATCAGTATGGAGACATGGATTTAATTACAATGCACTGTGACCTCAATCTCAAATTGACTGATTTCTCCATTTAGGCTATCTTCTTGAAATATGACGGTTATGAAACGAACCTAAATCCCCATTGCTTCTAATTATTCCCCGTCTTCTTAATCTTCCAAAAAAAAAACTCCACAATATTGGATTGAAAGTTCTTTCGTCTTTGTAAATTCTTTTATTATATTCCTCTTTCAAGAGCCAAAAGTGCCAAAGCGTCAACTTTTGAAAAAAAAAAAAAAATGTGAGCGAAATGTCCCAGCTTTGAAAAGTCCAATCGTACGGTCACCCCTCGACGAAGAAAACCAATGTCGGGTCTCCCACGGTCCAGCAGCGGAGGAGAGGAACCTGTCAAGAAGGCTGAATATAATAATAACAATAACAATAACAATAATAATCAATTTGATGTGGTATTCTTTTTTTTTTCCTTCTAATAATAGGTAACCAATTTCAACCCCGATAATAGAAAAAATAAATCGATTACTTTCAGTGCCCTTCAAGTGGAAAAGGGAAAAGATTGAGGGAGTTGAACGCGATATCTAGCTCATTGAATTGCACAAGGTTGAATATGGAAATCGCGCTATGGTCAACGATGAGGTCAATGTTAATTTAATTGGTTTTCTGTTTGCCGCCCATACATGCGTGAATTTACATAAATGCAACATAGAAATTTTTAATCTTGTGAGATGGATGAATTAGATTAAAAAAAATATAATTCAAATAAATTCATTTGTTTCATATCGACCTTTTTAAGAAAGACTTGGAATAGATTGGTGGAGAATTGGAATTGGTGCGGGACAATAATTGGACATTTTCTCCGGCTTAAGAAACAAAACTCTATTATGAGGGGCATAAAATGTCTTGGTGAATGTTCTTTCCTTTAGAATTTTTTTTAATATAATCTTTTCATTAACTGAATAAACAATTCTTCAACCTTTTCTCCACCGTTGTTCTTTCTTAACCTCATGTTTTATCGGGGTAGATTTTCCCCCACCTCCACCATTATTCGAGGCATCTCTTTTTTTCTTTAATTGATTGTTGTATTACTTTTACTAATTGGAAACAGAAAATTTGAATGTCTTATCAAAGAAATGTAACTTAATTATGGAAAAATGTCGGACCTGGCCTAATCGTGTTTTGGATATAGCCCCGGTGGCCACCCCTACTGCCGTGCTAGAATTGGACACCACCCTCCACCTCCATCACCACTATCAAACTCTGTGCGCTATCACATTTAAGGTGCATTTGGTTCAGTTTTTTTAATGAGTTTGAGCCTCTAAAATCTCTTGAGAAAAATATGAGGTGTTTATCTTATTCTCGAAGAGTTTTGAGGTGAAAACTGTTATTGAGAATACTGAAAGTTGAAGGCTAGTCCAACTAGCCTTTGGGACTAAGGTTACACAATCGTATGATGCGACTTTGGGACAACGGTGGATAGCTTCCACATGCAGTTCCTAACTTTTGTCCCATCCACAGCACAAGCCCCTCCACGAAGTCGTCTCATCATCCAACGAGCGATAGGAGTCCAGTCTCTATATATTGAAACCAGAACTTCACTGCCCTACAGAACCAAATCAGCACTTCCCGTCTCCTATTTCATCGATCACGCTCGTCCAAGGCTAAAGAAGTTCAGAGAGGCTGCTAAGGATGGGTGACGACCGAGCTCTTGTCAGTGGTGAACCCCAACCAGAACCCTTGTCGGTTGTCCATGCCGCGCCGCTCGCTGCCTCCTACAACCACTGGATCTGCCCTATCCGCGATGCGATCGACAGGCTCCAGAATCTCATGGTCATGAAGGAGGGCATCCAGCTCCCCACCATCGTTGTCGTTGGCGACCAGTCCTCCGGCAAGTCGAGCGTCCTCGAGTCCCTCGCCGGCATCAACCTGCCGCGGGGGCAGGGCATTTGCACGCGAGTCCCTCTCATCATGCGACTCCAAAACAACCCTTACGCTGATTGCCCCGAGCTCTACCTCGAGTTCAACGGCAAAGTCATCCACACGGATGAGGACAACATCTCCGAGAAAATTAATGACGCTACTAACGAGATTGCGGGCGACGGGAAGGGCATATCGAACGCCCCGCTGACTTTGGTTGTCAAGAAAGACGGTGTCCCGGACTTAACCATGGTCGACTTGCCTGGAATCACGAGAGTACCCGTGCACGGGCAGCCGGAGAACATCTACGAGCAGATCTCAGAGATGATCATGGAGTACATAAGGCCTGAGGAGAGCATCATCCTCAATGTCTTGTCCGCGACGGTTGATTTCTCCACTTGTGAGTCCATAAGGATGTCTCAAGTAAGTGTACTCTAGACATGCATGGCTACCACATCGAGCACTTGAATAATTTATTTGACTCCCGGAAACGAGTTCGTACGATTATTTGTTTTCGTGTCGCAGATGGTGGACAAGACAGGCAGGAGGACTCTGGCGGTCGTCACCAAGGCGGATAAAGCTCCGGAGGGCTTGCTCGAGAAGGTGACATCCGATGATGTGAATATAGGACTTGGTTATGTGTGTGTGAGGAACAGGATTAATGATGAGACCTACGAAGAAGCGAGGCTGGAAGAGGCGAAGCTGTTTGACACGCACCCTCTGCTGTCCAAGATAGACAAATCTATGGTTGGTGTGCCTGTCTTGGCACACAAGCTCACCCAGATTCAAGCCACCATTATGGCCAAGTGTTTGCCGGAGATCGTCAATAAGATCAACGACAAGTTAAATGTGAATGTTACCGAGCTTAAGAAAATGCCGAAGAATCTATCCTCAGTGGCGGAGGCCATGACGGCCTTCATGCAGCTTCTGGGTTCGGCGAAGGAGTCGCTGAGGAAACTCTTGCTGAGAGGCGAGTTCGACGAATACCCAGAAGAGAAGAACATGCACTGCATGGCCAGGCTAGCGGAGATGCTGAACCACTACTCCAATGAGCTCCAAAATTGCGCCGAGAATGACCCGAGGAACAACTTCCTTCTGGATGAACTGGAGGTCTTGGAAGAGGCCAAAGGGATCGGGCTCCCTAACTTCCTCCCACGTACTGCCTTTCTTACCCTGTTGCAGAGGAAGGTGAATGGGATATCGAGCAAGCCGCCAAGTTTTGTAGTTCGTGTATGGGACTACATCGAAGTAGTTGTGATTCGGGTGCTGATGCGGCACTCAGAAAATTATCCTCAGCTTCAATCATCGACGAGAAGAGCAGCTTCCAATCTGATCAACAAGATGAAGGAGAAGGCGATGGATAGGATGACGGAAATTGTAGAAATGGAGAAGCTCACTGACTACACATGTAATCCTGAGTACATGTTGGAGTGGAATAACTTAATGTCGCAGCAGAACATATTCATGGACGCGATCGAGAACGAGTCGAATCCGAGCAACATATTCCTCAATGGGATCGGGGAGGTCGACCTAGGCAACCTGAGGGATCGCAAGCAGCAGATCCAGGAGGCATTTGATATGAAGATGAGGATTACCGCGTACTGGAAGATTGTGCTGCGCAGGTTCGTCGATTCAATGGCACTGCATCTGCTGTTCAGCATGCAGAACCTGGTGAACAAAGAGATGGAGACGGAGATCGTGGGCGAGCTGATCGGGCCCAATGGCGGCGGCGGCATCGAGAGGATGCTGGAGGAACCGCCGTCAGTGGCGGCAAAGCGCGAGAAGCTGAACAGGAGCATCAAGCTCTTGACGGAGTCTGCGGCTGTGGTGGCGAGGATCATGGACGGGATCGTTAACGGGGACTATAAAGATTAATAAGTGATGTTGTTTTGATTGGCCTTTAGCTAGAAGTTCTTTTTTTTTTTTTCAAATTTGAAGTTTGGTGATTGAATTGATCTTGTTTTCGATATGCGTTGCACTGAAGTTTACAACAATTGTAGCAGCTGCTGCTTTAACATCTCCCTTTTTATAATGTCCATAAAGTATGTCAATAATGATAAGTGCATCACATCATAACAAAATGAAAAAGAAAAAAACATAAGTAACAGTTAAACATGATAGATATCATTTAATAAAATTGGTCATAAATAAACATCTATTGTCAGGGGAAACCGGATGGTGCTTTCAATTAGGGAACCATCTAGATAAACCAAAAGCAAGTCAACTGATTTCAATGTTAACAAAATACAAATAAAAATATGCAAATGGCACCTTAATCAAATGTTCATTGGACATCAGATCATCGGACTCTCGAGGTCAAATTTATTCTGTCTAAACTGAAACAAATTGTGAGATACACACAAGAAAATGATTACAATTGCGATGTGTTAGGATCGAGAGGTCAAATTTATTCTGTCTAAACTGAAACAAATTGTGATACAGACAAGAAAATGATTACAATTGCGATGTGTTAGGATCGAGAAAAAACGTAAGGGTTATTTTCAAGTTTATACAAATCTCATGAACCATGATGATTGCATTTGAATTGGGTGGAAAAGGTAGGAAGTGAAGGGATTTGGATTCCCTGATTTTAGATCAGGTGATCTGGGGAAAAGGGAGGGTGGGGATTTTCCCCTTGCATGGGGGGGCAGGACATGGTGGAGCTTTGGATGGTGGGGATGGGCAAAGCACCCATGCTTTCATAGCAGGGAATCCGTTTCCGGAAGTGAAGCCACGGCTGAACAATAACCAATCCATTCGTTCAGGGAAAATATCAGGTAGAAAAATAAATTGCGGTACAGCATGATAAAATCATGACTCGTACGGGACAAAATGAGTACAAAGGTTTTTTGTTAAAAATTATGTTAAGGTAAACGCAATAATCATTTCTTATACTCTCGAATATATAGTCGACGTGCGCCTAAGCTGACCTAGATATTTCGGTTACAAAAAAATATATCATGAAAGTATTTCGAAATTTTGAAACTATCAAAATGTATTACGACCTAAAAATTCACGAGGGCATTTTCTAATTTATCAAACTCTAACGAATTATGATAAGTTCAAATTAATTGGGTGGAAAAAAGGCATAATTGGTAAATATTAGACACGGTCAACTGATATCTGAGACAAAATCCATAATTTTGCCACAAAAAATAAATAATATAATGACAAAATGAGATGTATTATGACTTATGACTCGTGCATTGAGATACTACTAAGAAAATTCATTAACTTATAATGAGATGAATATAATCATAAAGTGTTACAATCTATAAACATTATAGGAGTATCACGAATTTTCCTAACCATCATAGAACCATGCAAGTGATCGACCAATATAGGAATCGACCACCAATATTTGGACATTGGTCCAATTGGTCATTGGAGACTGAATTCGTTGCGCCGCAACCAAAATGAACCATGGTGCGCAATATTGGGATCTATTACTGCTTGTCACGACTAATTCTTGAAAAAGCCATCAAGACTCTGTTTCACCAACTAATGAAAGTGCGCGTTTATTAACCATTCTTATTCCAGAAATAGTTTTTTTAGAATAAATTTTTTTTGAGAAATTGTTCTCGGATGAGTTTTTTTGGAAGAGAAACATATTTAGTAATTGTACTAAATTTATGTCCCTAGAATAGAAAAGGAATAGAAATGTGTTTAGTAGTTGCACAAAATTTTCTATCCCTAGAATAGAAAAAGAAGAAGAAGAAGAAGAAATGCGGCGCTCGGCGGCGACTGGCGACGGCAAGAGATAAGAAGAAAACAAAAAATAGCTTATTTTTGGTACTATTCATTCTTGTCCCAGAAATAGAAAACAAAAAAAAATTGGTTTTCATTTCTCGTCCCAAACCCATCTTCAGTCGTTTTTGCATTCCAGGAACAGAATGAGAATGAGAATTGCCAAACAGGTTTCCCATCCCAAACTCATCAGGGGACTAGAAATTGAGAATAAAAATGGGTTCCTAAATACGCCAAGACTCTAGCTGTGGTTGCAAAAACCCATGACAAAGTTTTCAAATTTCCCCCAATGACATAAGCCATTAGCAGGTCAAATCAATTGGGTTGGAAAGAAGTAAGACCCGGCTCTTCAATACTTACACATCAATCGATGGATCTCCAAAAGACAACAAAAGTTTGTGGTCGTACAAGATACGACAAAAATTTATATGGACAATTCACAGAATGAACGCCATTACGATGTATCATGATCTCAAATAACCTTTAAGTTCTTCGAAATTTTCACAGTTTTCCCACACCGAGATAATTCCAAAGCAAGCCGGCGATCGCAATAGAAATTGGTAACTTTGCTTTGTACATACAGAGACTAGCTTCTCAAGTTCAAATCGACTAATTTCTACATTTAGGCTCCCTTTTTTAAATAGGACGAGTATGAAACGGAACTAAATCTCCATTGCTTCTAATTATTCCCCCTCTTCTTAATCTCAACAAAAAAAAAATCTACAATATTGGATTAAAAGTTCTTTCGTCTTTTCAAATTCTTTTATCTATTCCTTTTTCGAGAGCCGAAAGCGCCAAAGCGTCAAATTAAGAAAAGGTGAGCGAAAGAAAGAAAAGAATGAAAGGCGTCCGAGGAATGGCGCATCCACGCAAGCCAAAGAAGGAGATGACCCGCTTTTGCCGGCTTTGAAAAGTCCAATCGTACGGTCACCCCACGACGAAGAAATCGAATGTACGGTCTCCCACAGTCCAGCAGCATAGGAAAGGAACCTGTCATGAAGACAAAATATGATTATAATAATCACAACAACAATAATAATAATAATCAAATTGATGTAATATTCCCCCTTTTTCTTCTCTCCCTAATAATAGGTAACCAATTTCAACTCCGACAAAAGAAAAATAAGTCGATTATTTTCAGTGCCCGTCAAGTTGGAAAGGGAAAGAGGATCGAAAGAGTTGAACACGATCTCCGGCGCATTGAACTGCACAATGTTGAATATGGAAATCGTGTTACGGTTGACGGCGACGACATGCGGACGGCGAGAGGCCGATGTCAATTTAATTGGCAGAGACGGTAAAAAAAAAAAAGTGCATCTAATGAACAGTGAAATATCGATTTTCTATTTTGTCGCCCATACATGGGCGAGTTTTGTTTCTTTTTTTTTTAGGGGGGGCAATAATTGGACATTTTCTCCGGCCTAGGGAACACAACTCTATCATGAGGGGCATAAAATGTCTTGGTGAATGTTCTTTTCTTTTTAATCTTTTCAACAACTGAATAAACAATTCTTCAACATTTTCTCCACCCATTGTTCTTTCTTGACCATATGCTTCATCGGGTAGATTTTTCCCACCTCCACCATTATTTGAGGTATCGATTTGCTTTAATTAATTTTTTTATGACTTTTATCAATTGAAAATAAAAAAATTGAATTTCATATTATAGAAATATAACTTAATTATGAAAAAAATGTCCGACTTGGCCTAATCGTCCTTTGCATATAGCCCCCAATGGCCAACCCTACCGAAAGAAATACTACTAACCAAAAGAAAAAATAAATTTCTAATCACCTCCATTAAAGAAGCAAGAAGCACAATCATGAGCCAAAAATAAAAAATAAAAAAAAATGGAGGCTCTTGATGGAAACAATGAAGAGGGAAGGGAAATCCATGCCTCACAACACGGATTTAGATCGTCTGTCCTAGGTATGGCCAGGGCAGAACTAATTTAAAGCCCGCAGCCGTCCGATCACCCCACTTTTTTGTTTTATTTTATAAAAAAAGGATAGCCGTCCGATCAATGATCGGACGGCTGCAGGCCTTAGATCAAGTTTGCCTTGGGCCGTACTCAGGGTAGACGATCCAAATCCTCACAACACAAGTTCTTGTGAAGAACTTCAGACCCAAATGCCACTAATTGAGTAACTTATGGTTTAAGTTCTCTAGGGTCTAAAAGATGGAGGGCATTACGAGATTATTTGGAAACTGGGGTTAAAGTTTTGGTCTTTAAGGTCTAAGGTTACACAATCATATGATGTGACTTTGGGACAACGGTGGATAGCTTCCCCATGAAGTTCCTAACTTTTGTCCCGTCCGCAGCACAATCGCCTCCCTGAAGTCGTCTCTTCGTCCAACGAGCGACAGGAGTCCAGTCTCTATATATTGAAACCATACTGAAGCCATAACTTTCACTACCCACCAAATCAGCACTTCCCGTCTCTTATTTCACCGATCACGCTCATCCAAAGCTACAGAAGAAGTTCAGAGAGGCTGCTAAAGATGGGTGACGATCGAGCTCTTTTCTGTGGTGAACCCCAACCGGAACCCCTGTCGATTGCCGTAACGCCTCGCGACGCTCCTAGGAAACATTGGCAACCAAATCCCATAATTATCTTTTAAAGAACACAGCGGAATTTTATTAACTAACCCTTGACTAATCCTGAGGTAATCAATATTATTCAAAATCAAATAAACACAAATCCATGCCTTCTAAAAATTCACACATATGTGACAAGTAAACATCATGTCTAATAGGAGTTAATCTCCTATATTTATTACATCGAAATATTAAAATAGAAATATCTATCAATATCAACGTGAACCACTAGTCTCATCTGGCCCTCGGGGAGAGACTCCATGACACGAACCTGTAAAAATGGTTAAACAACAGTGAGATTGCTCAGTGAGTTTACACCCTAATTCCCAATTAGGAGAGCACTCACTCTAGGGTCCCTAGTTCCCCTATTAATCCTACTCTCACATTTCTTGCCCGTTTCCTCATTAAATCACTAAACTCCCCTCTCCAACATTCACCATTAATTTGCATAATAAAATAATAATCTTTAAATGAAATCACATAACCACGTCAATAAATGATTGTAAATGCAATAATAAAACAATCACCATCCAGTACCAATCATCTTCCACATTCATTAATAAAGACATAATCATATATCTCGAACTTTTAAAATTTCAACCGCCTGAGCCCACCAATTAGGGATTTACCCGGGTCCCTAGTCAAATCCAGACCATTCGACAAATTACGGGTAATATCACCAATAATTGACCGTCATTTGGCCATTCATCAATTTAGGTAATTGCTTGAAATATCGCAAATTACCGATATAACACAATTTGTCCATAATTAGACAAAGTCCAAAATAAATACTTCTAAGTGTCATCTAAAACTCCAATCATGCCCATCTTGCAAATAATCCCATCTAAAATTTACAAGTCATAATTTTGCTTCTAATTTCTAGAATTACCATTTTGCCCCTAACTTAATAAAATTACCCCCATTGTCCCTATTTCTACAAAAATTATTTTCTGCCCCCTGAACACCACAATTTTTGGAAAACATTTTCTGGAAGAATATTTTCTGCCAAAATAAGGCTCCATTTATTTCACGGAAAATAAAGCATTTCCGGAAAATTATGAAGACCAATGAATGTCAATAATATAAATCTCTATTTTGTAGAAGCTACAAATCACAAAAAGAAGTTGCTCTTAGACTGAAAAATTACAAACTTATATATATGTCAGGTTAGTTCAGATTGAACCAACCAAGGACCAATGCGTACAAAACTGAGTTAGAGATTTCGAGACCAATGACTGACTCATTCGTATTAAAAACTTGATCCGACCGGTCCAAGGTCAATCCGGAACCATTGCTCACCCCTAGCTCATACATGCGCGAATTTTTTCTTTTTTGGGCAATAATTGGACATTTTCTCTGGCCTAGGAAACACAACTCTATTATGAGGGGCATAAAAATGTCTTGGTGAATGTTCTTTCCTTTCAATTTTTTTTTAAATTTAATCTTTTGAACAATTGAATAAACAATTCTTCACCTTTTCCCTACCGGCCATTCTTTCTTGACCGCATGTTTTATCGGGTAGATTTTTCCCACCTCCACCATCATTTGAGGTATCTTTTTTCTTTAATTAATGTTTGTATGCCTTTTACTAATTGAAAATAAAAAAATTGAATTTTTTAAATAGAAATGTAACTTAATTATGCAAAAATGTCGGACTTGGCCTAACCGTGCTTTGCATATAACCCCGGTGGCCACCCCTATCGTCGTGCTGGAATTGGACACCACCCCCCACCACCACCATCACCATCAAACTCTGTGCCAACACCACCAAACTCATCACTCTATCACGTTCACTATCACCACTAGATGTAGCCTCCGTCACCCCTAGAACCCCCATTCTTGATGGATTCGGGTCATGTGTTAGACAATCTGGAAGTGACATTTAATGGGGGCCGTCTGATTTCAGATTAGATGGCAATTTTTTTATAGAAAAAATAATTGGAAAAAAATGATTTTTTCAGTCGGATGGCTAAAAATGGGCATGTCACATGCTCGTGATGTCAAACGATCCAAGTCAATACTTGGCCACCATGAATACTACTAGTCACAATGCTCCAATCCTATTGGCCAAAAACAAAAATGTCTAATCGCCTCCATTAAGGAAGCAAGAAGCACAATCATGAGAAAAAAATCGAAAAAATGGAGGCTCTTGATGGAAACAATTAAGAGGGAAGGGAAAGGCATGCCTGCTCGTATTGGGGTTCTCTGACGGCCTGTCAGGGAAACCTTGGCAATCCAATGGTGAGAAGGGAGAGCACCCTTTTATATAGGCGATCCGGATCGTCTGCCCTGGGGTGTTCCCCAGGACAGATCTGATCTGCCCCCTTGCGGCCGTCCGATCGTTGATCGGACGACTGCAAGCTTGCAGGTGGTGGGGCCCCACCTTTAATGGGTGTGGGTCCCACCTTTTTGTTTTATTAGGTCTATTTTTTGTTTTATTTAAAAAAACGCAGCCTTCCGATCAACGATCGGACGGCCGCAAGGGGGCAGATCAGATCTACCCTGGGGAACACCCCAGGACAGACGATCCATTTCCTTATATAGGAAGTATAGAGTTTGGGGATGGAGGGTGGGGATGTGAAGGACGGTCGGGCAATCCTTTTCCTGCCTCACAACATAAGCTCTTCTGAAGAACCGCAGAC
Organism: Melaleuca quinquenervia; assembly: GCA_030064385.1. NCBI lineage: Eukaryota > Viridiplantae > Streptophyta > Magnoliopsida > Myrtales > Myrtaceae > Melaleuca > Melaleuca quinquenervia. The sequence continues at coordinate 11,640,212 of CM057719.1, read as the reverse complement.
CCAAAAGTCACTGATTCAGTAGCTTAGGGTTCAAATTCTCTAGGGTCTGAAAGATGGACGGCATTACGAGATTATTTGGCGACTGGGGTTAAAGTTCCCGTCTTTTGAGGTCTAAGGTTACACCATCAGATGATGTGACTTTGGGACAACGGTGGATAGCTTCCACAAGAAGTTCCTAACTTTTGTCCCATCCACAACTCGGAAAAGCCCCCTCCAAGAAGTCATCTCATCGTCCAACGAGCGATAGGAGTCCAGTCTCTATATATTGAAAGCTTATTGAAACCATAACTTCACTACCCTACAGAACCAAATCAGCACTTCCCCTTCTTTCATTTCTCCGATCACGCTCATACAAAGCAAAAGAAGAAGTTTAGAGAGTCTGCTTACGATGGGTGACGACCGAGCTCTTGTCTGTGGTGAACCCCGACCGGAACCCCTGTCGGTTGCCCATGCGGCGCCACTCGCCACCTCCTACAACCACCAGATCCGCCCCATCCTCGATGCCATCGACAGGCTCCGGAATCTCATGGTCGTGAGGGAGGGCATCCAGCTCCCCACCATCGTTGTCGTTGGCGACCAGTCCTCCGGCAAGTCAAGTGTCCTCGAGTCCCTCGCCGGCATCAACCTGCCGCGGGGGCAGGGGATTTGCACGCGAGTCCCTCTCATCATGCGACTCCAGAACAACCCTCACGCTGATTGCCCCGAGCTCTCCCTCGAGTTCAAAGGCAAAGTCATCCACACGGATGAGGACAACATCTCCGACGCCATTAATGACGCCACCGACGAGATTGCGGGCGACGGGAAGGGCATATCGAACGCCCCGCTGACTTTGGTTGTCAAGAAAGACGGCGTCCCGGACTTAACCATGGTCGACTTGCCCGGAATCACGAGAGTCCCGTGCACGGCCAGCCCGACAACATCTATGAGCAGATCTCGGAGATGATCATGGAGTACATAAGGCCTGAGGAGAGCATCATCCTCAATGTCTTGTCCGCGACGGTCGATTTCACCACTTGCGAGTCCATAAGGATGTCTCAAGTAAGTATACTCTACCCACACTTGTCTCCCATATCAATAGAAAGGCTCGAATGATTTATACAACCCTGGCAAATGAGTCCTTAGGGTAATCTGTTTCGTGTTTCAGATGGTGGACAAAACCGGGAAGAGGACTCTGGCGGTTGTCACCAAGGCCGATAAAGCTCCGGAGGGCTTGCTCGAGAAGGTGACATCCGATGATGTCAATATAGGGCTTGGTTATGTGTGTGTGAGGAACAGGATTGGTGATGAGACCTACGAAGAAGCGAGGTTGGAAGAGGCGAAGCTGTTTGACACGCACCCTCTGCTGTCCAAGATTGACAAATCCATTGTTAGTGTGCCTGTCTTGGCACAAAAGCTGATGCAGATTCAAGCCACCATTATGGCCAAGTGTTTGCCGGAGATCGTCAAGAAGATTAATGACAAGTTGAACGCGAATGTTGCCGAGCTTAAGAGGATGCCCAAGAATCTGTCCTCGGTTGCGGAGGCCATGGCGGCCTTCATGCAGATTTTGGGTTGGGCGAAGGAGTCGCTGAGGAAACTCTTGCTGAGAGGCGAGTTTGACGAATACCCAGAAGAGAAGAACATGCACTGCACGGCCAGGCTAGTGGAGATGCTTAACCACTACTCCAATGAGCTCCAAAACTGCGCCGAGAATGACCCGAAGAAGAACTTCCTTTTGGATGAACTAGAGGTCTTGGAAGAGGCCAAAAGGATCGGGCTCCCTAACTTCCTCCCTCGTACTGCCTTTCTCACCCTTTTGCAGAGGAAGGTGAATGGGATATCGAGCAAGCCACCAAATTTTGTGGCTCGTGTTTGGGACTATATTGAAGTGGTTGTGATTCGGGTGCTGATGCGACACTCAGAAAATTATCCTCAGCTTCAGTCATCGACGAGAAGAGCAGCTTCCAATCTGATCAACAAGATGAAGGAGAAGGCGATGGATAGGATGATGGAAATTGTAGAAATGGAGAAGCTCTCTGACTACACATGTAATCCTGAGTACATGTTGGAGTGCAACAAATTGATGTCGCAGCAGAAAACATTCAGGGATCACATCGAGCATGCGCCGATGTATAGCCACATAGTCCTCCAAGGAATCGGGGAGGTCAACATTGGCAACCTGAGGGATCGTAGGGAGCAGATTCAGGAGGCGTTTGACCTGAAGATGAGGATTACCGCTTACTGGAAGATTGTGCTGGGCAGGTTCGTCGACTCAATGGCACTGCATCTGCTGTTCAGCATGCAGAACCTGGTGAACAAAGAGATGGAGACGGAGATCGTGGGCGAGCTGATCGGGCCCAATGGCAGCGGCAGCATCGAGAGGATGCTGGAGGAATCGCCGTCGGTGGTGGCCAAGCGCGACAAGCTGAACAGGAGCATCAAGCTCTTGAGGGAGTCTGCGGCGGTGGTGGCCAGGATCATGGACGGGATCGTTGACGGGGACTATGATGATTAATAAGTGCCGTCGTTCTAGTGGGGTTTTTTTTTCGCTTTCTTTCTGTGAGTGTGCTGTTGTTTTGACTTTCCTTTATCTAGCTTCCTAGGATAAGGTGTTTTTCCTAGGAAGGGTGCGAGTATGTTTCTTTTGTTGCTGTAGTAATCAGCTTTTCAATGTCAGTTTCTAAGGTTGTTTTGTGTGTGCAGATGGGTGTCGATGGGGCTAGGCTAGTTTTGGTTCCATTAACGTTGCGTGCACGAGTTACGGCTTGAGCAAGGGATTAATCAGAAAAAAAAAAACCTGAGCTATGCGCAAATCCGAACCCGAAATCATTTCGCATGGTGCTGTCCAAAAATTGCTGTTGATTGGACGTTTCGGAGATGGGAGGCCCGTGAATTCGATGCCATAGGCGAGGTTGCCGGCCGACCCGCTAGAATTGACGGTTCTCAAATAAATAAATAAATAAATTTTGATCGACATTTCTGAGATGAGATCTTGGAGGCCGTTTGATTGTTATTATACAAAAATAGTTTTTATTTGTTTTTGTAAGCAAAGTTAAATAGCTTTTCACGTGAAAGTGCAGCTTATTGAATATTTTTACCTATTATAATCGAAAAAGTGATTCCCTTTACCTATGATTCTTGATTAATAATGAAAAGTTTCGACATCAAAAGACCAATAATCGCTTCTTTAAAACTGTCTTTAAAATTCTTTTTAGGAGATAAAGTTATCTCGAATTTTTTTTAAAAAAAACTAAAGTTTGATTATTGAATAGATCTTGGTTTCCATATGCGTCGCACTGGAGATGGGCTGTGCGGAGATGGGCCACGTCCACTGTGGGTTTAGACGCGGACTGGACCTGCGTTGGTTCTGGGCTATCACAAAAGATGGCTGGACGAGTTAGGCCAGTCGGTTCTTGGCGGGTTGAGTCGCGTGTGGGCCGAGACTGGACAAAAATTGGCCTTGGGGCTGAGCTGTGTTTTTCCACGCGGGCTGGACGACGCTTTCTGTGTGTGGGTTTGTTTGATGGGCTGATTTACTGTTTGCTTCGCATGGGCTAAGGCTGAACCGGACTGGCGCGAGCGGGTTGGGACCGAACCGACCCGGTTCGGTTCCCGACCCGGTTTCATTTATTTTCTTTTTATTTTTTTGTGATTTTCGTTTTTAAAATAAAAAAATCATTTTTTTAGAATTTAATTTTTGGGGTGCTTGATTTATTGTTTTCTGTTTAATTTGCTTTTTATGCATGTTTAGTTAATTTTGCATGTTTGAATTAATTTTGTTGCATTGCATGCATATTAGATTAATTGCATATTTAGGTTAGTTGCATAATTATGATATTAGCATGTTTAGGTTTAAAATTGCATCTTCAGATTAATTTCATGTTTAAATTGGAAATTGCTTGTTAGACTTAGAATTGCACGTTTATTTTAATAATCGCATGTTTAGATTAATTGGACGATTAGGTAAAATTGGCATAATTAGTTTAGATTGCATATTAGATATTTTTGTTAGGATATTTTTTAGCTAGATTGCATTATAGGATATCTTTGGTTGAATAAGATTTAGTTTAAATTAGGAATTGATATATAGTTGGTTTCCTCATTTAGATTAGGTAATATTTAGCTATGGATAATTAGGTTAATTAATTCATAAAAATTCCAAAAAAATTGCATTTCACATATTGCATTAGATTTGTTGATTTTCATGCATATCTTATTTTATTTTGTTAGATTTTATTAGATTCTTTGATATTTTATTAGATTAGATTTTTATTTGATTTCGTTAGATTAGAAGTTACATTTTATTTGGATTTGATTTTGTTAGATTAGATTTTATTCAACTTTATTAGATTTTATTTGATTTTTTTAGATTATATTTTATTTGGTATTTTATTAGATTAGATTTTATTTGATTTTGATTAGATGTGATTTGATTTGATTTTATTTTATTTGATTCGATTTTGGTTAGATTTTATTTGATTTGATTTATTTTATTATTTCATTCCATTCTTGAATTTTTATTTGAGTATACGTGTGGTCACCATTGCATGTTAGGAGTAGAATTAAAATGAATCCAAACTGCTTGCGAAGTTTTGAAAATAATGAAAAGGTACCGAAAGGGCGTTAGAGTAATTTAGCGTAACCAAGTCCCCGAGTCCTAGATCTCTGGTTCGTAGGAGTAAGGCATGACTCCCGATACCTTACATGGGTTTCTAACCAACCCACCATAAATAGGTTAGTGGCGGCTCCAAATTGAATATCTTACATGTTTAAAGAAAGTAAAACCAAAGTCGTGAATTGGTCCGAGTTTGGGAGAACTCAAGTTAAGTCATACTTAATAAACCATTAGCCGAACCCTTAGGTGGTGCACTTTCGGGAAGGTCGCGACATCACCATATTGCATCTCAACTTTCACTAATGGCTCCATCAACCTCTCATTGGATTTCGATGTCCAATTTATATTCCAAGCCCCACAGCCTTGCCTTTGCTCCATCTTGCTTTCGATTTATATAGGGCCCAATGGCCTCGCTTTCGTTCCATATGGCCTCACTTTCATTCCATCTTGGCCAAATAACTTGATCCGTCTCATCGCATCCGTCGGTACTCGGTACCCAATCATAATGAACTATGGTGCACAATATTGGGATCTATTACGACTTGTCACAACTAATTCTTGAAAAAGCCATCAAGACTTTGTTTCGCCAACTGATGAAATGGCGCATTTATTAATCATTCTCGTCTTAAAAACAGTTTTTTTTTAGAATGAGTTTTTTTAGAAATGGTTCTCGGATAAATTTTTTTTAGAAGAGAAATGTATTTGGTAATTGTACAAAATTTATATCCATAGAATAGAAAAAGAATATAAATGTGTTCATTAGTAGCACAAAAATTTCTGTCCCTAAAATAGAAAAATAAAAGAAATGCAGCACCCGGCAACGGCGGGTGGCGATTGGCGGCGGCAAGAGATAAGAACAAAACAAAAAATATCTTATTTTTTGGTATCGTTTATTTTCATCCCAAAAACAGAAAACCAAAAAAAAATTTGGTTCTCATTTTTCGTCTCAAACACATTCCCAATCATTTTTTCATACCAAGAACAGAATAAGAATGAGAATTTGCCAAACAAGTTTCTTGTTTCAAACTCATCCGGGGACGAGAAACTCAGAATAAGAATTGTTACTAAATGCGTCCTAACTCTAGCTGTGGCCACAAAAATCCATGAGAAAGTTTTCAAAATTCCCCAAACGGCATAAACCATTAGTAGGTCAAATTAATTGCGTTGGAAAGAAGTAGGACCTGGTTGATCAATACTTGCACATCAATCGATGGATCTCCAAAAGACAACAAAAATTTGTGGTCATACAAGATATGATGCAAATTTGTATGGACAATTCACAAAACGAACACCATTACGCCGTGTCATGATCTCAAATAACCTTCAAGTTCCTCAAAATTTTCACAGTTTTCCCGCACCACGATAATTCCAAAGCAAGCCAGTGATCATAATAAGAATTTGGTAACTTTGCTTTGTACATATAGAGACATGGATTCAATTACAATGCACGGCGACCTCGATCTCAAATCGATCGGTTTCTACATTTAGGCTACCTTCTCGAAATACGACAAGTATGAAATGGAACTAAATCCCCATTGCTTCTAATTATTCCCCCTCTTCTAGAATCTTAACAAAAAAAAACTCTACAATATTGGAGTAAAAGTTCTTTCGTCTTTTCAAATTCTTTTATCTATTCCTTTTTCGAGGGCCGAAAGTGCCAAAGCGTCAAATTTAAAAAAAAAAAAAAAGGTGAGCGAAAGAAAGAAAAGAATAAAAAGCTTCCGAGGAATGGCGCATCCACGCAAGCCAAAGAAGGAGACGACCCGCTTTTTGCCAGCTTTGAAAAGTCCAATCGTACGGTCACCCCACGACGAAGAAAACGGACAGCAGAGGAGAGGAACCTTTCTAGAAGGCTGAATATAACAACAACAACAATAATAATCAATTTGATGTGATATTCTTTTTTTTTCCCTTCTAATAATAGGTAACCTATTTCAACCCCAACAATAGAAAAATAAATCAATTACTTTCGGTGCCCTTCAAATGGAAAAGGGAAAAGATTGGGGGAGTTGAACACGATCTCTGGCACATTGAACTGCACAAGGTTGAATAGGGAAATCTCGTTATGGTCAATGACGACGGGTGACCGGCGAGAAGTCAATGTTAATTTAATTGATTTTATGTTTGCCACCCATACATGTGCGAATTTACATAAATGCAATATAGAAATTTTTAATCTTGTGAGATGGATGAATTAGATAAAAAAATCTAATTCAAATAAATTCATTTATTTCATATCGACTTTTTTTTAGAAAGACTTGGAAAAGATTGGTGGAGAATTGGAATTGGTGTGGGACAATAATTGGACATTTTCAAGAGCCGAAAGTGCCAAAGCGTCAATTTAAAAAAAAAAAAAGGTGAGCGAAATGTCCCACCTTTGAAAAGTCCAATCGTACGGTCACCCCATGACGAAGAAAACGAATGTCCGGTCTCCCACAGTCCAGCAGCAGAGGAGAGGAACCTGTCAAGAAGGCTGAATATAATAATAACAACAACAATAACAATAATAATTAATTTGATGTGGTATTCTTTTTTTTTCCTTCTAATAATAGGTAACCCATTTCAACCCCGACAATAGAAAAATAAATCGATTACTTTCGGTGCCCTTCAAGTGGAAAAGGGAAAAGATTGAGGGAGTTGAACACGATATCCGGCACATTGAATTGCACAAGGTTGAAGATGGAAATCGCGCTATGGTCAACGACGACGGGCGACTGGCGAGAGGTCAATGTTAATTTAATTGGTTTTCTGTTTGTCGCCCATACATGCGTAAATTTACATAAATGCAACATAGAAATTTTTAACTTACCAAAAAAAAAATTTAATCTTGTGAGATGGATGAATTAGATAAAAAAAATTTAATTCAAATAAATTCATTTATTTCGTATCGATCTTTTTTGGAAAGACTTGGAAAAGATTGGTAGAGAATTGGAATTGGTGTGGGACAATAATTTGACATTTTCTCCAGCCTAGGAAAAAAACTCTATTTTATGAGGGGGCATAAATGTCATGGTGAATGTTCTTTCCTTTCGGATTTTTTTTTAATTTAATCTTTTCAACAACTGGATAAACAGTTCTTCAACCTTTTCTCCACCGTTGTTCTTTCTTGACCACATGTTTTATCAGGGTAGATTTTTCCCCACCTCCACTATTATTCGAGGCATCTTTTTTTCTTTAATTGATTGTTGTGTTACTTTTACTAATTGAAAACAGAAAATTTGAATTTCTTATTAAAGAAATGTAACTTAATTATGGAAAAATGTCGGACCTGGCCTAATCGTGCTTTGCATATAGCCCCGTTGGCCACTACCAATGCCACCAAACTCATCACTATCATATTTATGGTGCATTTGGTTCGGTTTTTATAATGAGCTTTTGAGCCTCTAAAATTTCTTGGGGCAAATATGAGGTATTTATCTCATTTTGGAAGAGTTTTGAGATGAAAAACTAGTATTGAAAATATTGAAAGTTGAAGGCACGTTCTACTAGATTTCACCATTATATGTAGCCGTTGTCACCCTTGGAACCCTATACTTGGCCACCATGAATACTACTACTAGTCACAGCGCCCCAATACTACCGACCAAAAGAAAAAAAACTTCTAATCACCTCCATTAAAGAAGCAAGAAGCACAATCATGAGCCAAAAAAAAAAAAATCGAGAAAATGGAGGCTCTTGATGGAAACAATGAAGAGGGAAGGGAAAGGCATGCCTCACAACACACGTTCTTGTGAAGAACTTCAGACCCAAAAAGTCACTGATTCAGTATCTTAGGGTTGAAGTTCTCTAAGGTCTAAAAGATGGAGGGCATTACGAAATTATTTGGCAACTGGGGTTAAAGTTCCCGTCATTAAGGTCTAAGGTTGCACAATCATTTGATGCGACTTTGGGACAACGGTGGATAGCTTCCACAAGAAGTTCCTGACTTTTGTCCCATCCGCAGCACAAGCCCCTCCATGAAGTCATCTCTTCGTCCAACGAGCGATAGGAGTCCAGTCTCTATATATTGAAAACCTTATTGAAACCATAACTTCACTACCCTACAGAACCAAATCAGCACATCCCGTCTCCTATTTCACTCATCCAAAGCTAAAGAAGAAGTTCAGAGAGGCTGCTAACGATGGGTGACGACCGAGCTCTTGTCATTGGTGAACCCCAACCGGAACCATTGTCGGTTGCCCACGCGGCGCCGCTCGTCGCCTCCTACAACGACCAGATCCGCCCCATCCTCGATGCGATCGACAGGCTCCGGAATCTCATGGTCATGAAGGAGGGCATCCAGCTCCCCACCATCGTTGTAGTCGGCGACCAGTCCTCCGGCAAGTCGAGCGTCCTCGAGTCCCTCGCCGGCATCAACCTGCCGCGGGGGCAGGGCATTTGCACGCGAGTCCCTCTCATCATGCGACTCCAGAACAGCCCTCAAGCCGATTGCCCCGAGCTCTACCTCGAGTTCAACGGCAAAGTAATCCACACGGATGAGGACAACATCTCCGAGGCCATTAATGACGCCACCGACGAGATTGCGGGCGACGGGAAGGGCATATCGAACGCCCCGCTGACTTTGGTTGTCAAGAAAGACGGCGTCCCGGACTTAACCATGGTCGACTTGCCTGGAATCACGAGAGTGCCCGTGCACGGGCAGCCGGAGAACATCTACGAGCAGATCGCGGAGATGATCATGGAATACATAAGGCCTGAGGAGAGCATCATCCTCAATGTCTTGTCCGCGACGGTTGACTTCACCACTTGCGAGTCCATAAGGATGTCGCAAGTAAGTGTACTCTAGACATGCTTGGCTCCCGCATCGAGAACTTGAATAATTCATTTTACTCCCGGAAATGAGTTCATACGATTATTTGTTTTTGTGTCGCAGATGGTGGACAAGACAGGCAGGAGGACTCTGGCGGTCGTCACGAAGGCGGATAAAGCTCCGGAGGGCTTGCTGGAGAAGGTGACGGCCGATGATGTCAATATAGGGCTTGGTTACGTGTGTGTGAGGAACAGGATTGGTGACGAGACCTACGAAGAAGCGAGGCTCGAAGAGGCGAAGCTGTTTGACACGCACCCTCTGCTGTCAAAGATTGACAAATCCATAGTTAGTGTGCCTGTCTTGGCACAAAAGCTCGCCCAGATTCAAGCCACCATTATGGCCAAGTGTTTGCCGGAGATCGTCAAGAAGATCAATGACAAGCTGAGCGCCAATGTTGCCGAGCTAAAGAGGATGCCCAAGAATCTGTCCTCGGTAGCGGAGGCCATGACGGCCTTCATGCAGATCCTGGGTTCGGCGAAGGAGTCGCTGAGGAAACTCTTGCTGAGAGGCGAGTTTGACGAGTACCCAGAAGAGAAGAACATGCACTGCACAGCCAGGCTAGTGGAAATGCTGAACCGATACTCCAATGAGCTCCAAAACTGCCCTGAGAATGACCCGAGGAACAACTTCCTTATGGATGAACTAGAGGTCTTGGAAGAGGCCAAAGGGATCGGCCTCCCTAACTTCCTCCCTCGTACTGCCTTTCTCACCCTTTTGCAGAGGAAGGTGAGTGGGATATCGAGCAAGCCACCAAGTTTTGTGGCTCATGTTTGGGCCTACATTGAAGTAGTTGTGATTCGGGTGCTGATGCGACACTCAGAAAATTATCCTCAGCTTCAATCATCGACAAGAAGAGCAGCTTCCAATCTGATCGACAAGATGAAGGAGAAGGCGATGGATAGGATGATGGAAATTGTAGAAATGGAGAAGCTCACTGACTACACATGTAATCCTGAGTACATGTTGGAGTGGAACAACTTGATGTCGCAGCAGAACATATTCAGGGACGCCATCGAGAATGTGTCGAAGCCCAGCAACATAGTCCTCAATGGGATCGGGGAGGTCGACGTTGGCAACCTGAGGCATCGCAAGCAGCAGATTCAGGAGGCGTTTGATATGAAGATGAGGATTACCGCGTACTGGAAGATTGTGCTGCGCAGGTTCGTCGACTCAATGGCACTGCATCTGCTGTTCAGCATGCAGAACCTGGTGAACAAAGAGATGGAGACGGAGATCGTGGACGAGCTGATTGGGCCCAATGGCAGCGGCGGCATCGAGAGGATGCTGGAGGAATCCCCGTCGGTGGCGGCAAAGCGCGAGAAGCTGAACAGGAGCATCAAGCTCTTGAGGGAGTCTGCGGCGGTGGTGGCCAGGATCATGGACAGGATCGTTGACGGGGACTACAAAGATTAATAAGTGCTGTTTTTCTAGTGGGTTTTTTTTCGGTTTCTTTCTTTGAGTGTGCTGTTGTTTCCACTAGGCTTTATCTGGCTTCCTAGGATAAGATGTTTTTCCTAGGAAGGGTGCGAGTATGTTTCTTTTGTTGCTGTAGTAATCAGCCTTTCAATGTCAGTTTTTATGGTTGTTTTGCGTGTGCAGATGGGTGTCGATGGGGCTAGTTTTGGTTCTTGGAGTTGATCCTCTGCTCTTAAAGCAGATCTGATCTGCAAATCCCCACCCTCAAAATGTCTTGCTCCCTCAAGTAGAGGGGAAAACCCTCACCTCAAAATGTCATCCCCACCGTTGATCCTCTGCTCTTAGGGTAGAGGATTCTGATTACGGCTTGAGCAAGGGATTAATCAGAAGAAACCTGAGCAATGCGTGAATCCAAACATGTAATAATTTCGCATGGCGCTGTCCAAAAATTGCCGTCGATCGACGTTTCGGAGTCGGAGGCCCGAGAATTCGATGCCATAGGCGAGGTTGCCGGCCTACCCGCTAGAATTAGCGCTTCCAAAAAATAAATAAATGATGTTGGTCGACATTTCAAGGGCAATGTCAAAATTGGTTTCTGAGATCTTGGAGGCCAGTTTGATTGTTATTATGCATAAATAGTTTTTATTTGTTTTTGTAAGCAAAGTTAAACAGCTTTTCACGTGAAAGTGCAGAGTATTGAATATTTTTGCCTATTATAATCGAAAAAGTGATTCCATCCATCTATGATTCTAGATTAACTAATGAAAAGTACCACTAATCACTTCTTTAAAACTGTCTTTAAAATTCTCTTTAGGAGAAAAAGTTATCTCGATGTTTTTTTTTTAAATTTAAAGTTTGGTCATTGAATAGATCTTGATTTCCATATGCGTTGCACTGAAGCTTGCAATCCCTTTTACAATAATGTCCATGAAATATGTCAATAATGATAAGTTTATCACACATAATAACAAAATGAAAAAGAAAAAAAAACATAAGTAACAGTTAAACATGATAGATATAATTTAATAAAAATAGTTATAAATAAACATCTATTACCAGGGGAAAAACCGAACGGTGCTTTCAATCAGGAACCAATTCGACAAACTCAAAGCAAGTCAACTGATTTCAATGTTAAAGGAAATAAAAATTAACATGTGCACATGGCACCTTAATCAATGTTCAATTTGGGCCTACAACTTTTTTTTTTTTGGATCAAATCAGTCCTTGTCCTATTTGATTAGAAACTTTGCTATAAAAACGAATGTGCCCATGTACAAATGTCGATTCTTTAGTAGTTATTCTTGGATGCGATTATTTATTTAAACATGGATAATTTTATAAGAGTGATGAAGTCTTGCTACTCAACGTCAAAAGACAGTATACCCGTGAAAGAAACTATGAGTCACTCCCATATATTCAACTTGCTATATCATGGACGTCACCATCTATGTGGGGATAGAGGTAACTTCTAGCCACATAAAATTTTTTTACAAGTGATGATCACATAACTTCACCGAGAAGTTAGCGATAAGGCGGAGAATTTATTATTGAAGAGCGGAATAATACAATTCTAATATGAAAACTTACAAATTGTAGTTATGAAATTGCTCGAGAGCAGATGTTTCTCAGCTCAAAAACTGAAGGTTACGTATTCAAAATCTCATCAACTACATGCGCACTATGAGTTGGTACTACTTGCATAGTCTAAAAATATGTAGACTTAATTAGTTCACGAGACTTATACAATGATTCATAAACTTTCAAATATTTGATCCTCTAAGCTCGTATCCTTTGATTATTCCATTCTTTTTTTTCCTTAGTGCACTTATTTGCACTCATTTTTCGATATGGAAAGCTGTTTATTAATCGGCCGAGCATATAGTCTGTGATCTTTTCCTTCTCTCGTCACATACTTTCATTTTATATTGATAATGTTGGTGAATGATCATTAATGGCATAATTTATCATTAATAAAAAAAGTTGGGTCAAAAGTGAAATACCAAAATTTAAAAAGATAGAATATTGTGAGGACCAAATTAACTATATTCTAAAGTACAAGCGCATTTCCTTATGTGCTCTGTCTTTCTCCATCCTCGTTGGGATAGCAATAATGCCTTGATTGATGAGTTACAGATATAGACAATTTTAACGTTTGTTTTTAGTATAGCATACATAAGACGAATATCTATATGTGTATATGTTTATAACCCACCGTTTGAGAGATTGAAATACCACGATAATTCTAATGTAGGTTGGCGACCAAAATACAAATCAACGGCTTGTAATTACTCCGTATGGAGAGATGGACTCGATTACAATGGACTACGACCTTGATCTCAAGTGAATAATTCCTGCATTTAGGCAATGTTCTTCGATATCTAACGTTTATAAGACCAACTTAAATCCTCATCGGTTCTAATTATTTCTTATATTCTTAATTTTTTCTTCAAAAACTCTATTCTATATTGAGTCATTTAAAACAGAAATGTTTTATCCAATTTCTTTTCTAGAGCCGAAAGTGCCAAAGCTTCATATAAAAAAAGAGTTAAAAAAGAAGAAAAAGTGCCCGAGTAAAGGCGCATTAGTGAAAGCCAAAGTTGAAAATTTGAAAGTCTCTGCTTTTTAAAAGTCACATTGTACGATATGCACGATGACCAAGAGAGAAATATATGATCACACCAATTTAGAGCAGTGAATCCGTCGGACTCTTAAATATAATCACTTTAGACTCCATTTGTTTGTAGAAAATTAAATAATTTGAAAAGTATTAAATAAAAAGTTATGACTTATATCGTCTGAAATAATTAAATGATCAAATATAATGTCTAAATATTTTCATAAATGATAAAAAAAATATTTTTTGTTTATTCTTGATGGTAAGTAATAACGAGTGATTATTTTTAGAAAATTAGTTTCTTAATCTTTCATTTTCAATAAATGTAAATTTTTTATTTTTCAATTCATATTCTTTGTAGATATATACTTCCTAAACCATTTCAAGAAAATCATTTCACAAATTCTCTCTTTCCCTCATGTTTTTTTACGTAGCTTTTCTCCACCTCCTCCATTACTTGAGATATCTTATTCTTTTTTTCATCAATTTCTCTATTATTTTAAATATTTCAAAATCACAGCTTGACTTTTCTCTAATAAAAAGGTAATTTAAGTTCTTAGATAACGTTGGACCTTGGCCAATTGTGCTTTGCATATGGCCTGGTCGCCACTTCGACCACCAATTCTGGAACTGAGCACTGACCCACCACTACCAACTCCGCACCGCCGCCGCTAAACTCGGTGCTGCCACAGCTATTGCCGCCGCGGCCGCCAGACTCGGCTGCTGCCACCACTAGATGTAGGGGTGAGCAAGTTGTACCGCCCGAACCGGGAACTGCCCGGACCGGCTCGGACCGGCCGGGTTGGTCCGGTTCCCGGACGTGTCGGTCCGGTCCTCGGTTCCCAAAAGTGGAACCGATGTCCGGGCGGTCCGGTTCCCGGTTCCTAGGAGGACCGGACCGGTTAGAGATAAAAAAAAATAAAAATAAAAAGAACCCATGCAAGAACAATCGGTTAGTGAAATTGTACTGCCCCACAGACAATTATATCTTTTTAGTAACTTTGAGAGAAGACAAACTCCCCTTGGAGGACCATCTGCAGTAGGTTATTATTGATACACTAACTTTTCCACAATATTTAAATGAAGACTGTTGAAAGACATTTAGGTGTGAGCCCGTTGTCATGGCATCAAGTTAGACCCATCTTAGTCAGCCCTCGGCATCGGCTCTTGGTCCGAACTACATATGGAAAACAAGACCAATGGGAGGCCCTGCCCAAGCATCTCTATGACCAAGCTCCACTCGCAATATGTCAAGAACCCATCGACTGACGGGCAGACCAAGATGTCGAGCCGAGGAGCCCAACCGATCTAGACGAAGCCTCTCTCTCTCTCTCTCTCTCTCTCTCTCTCTCTCTCTCTCTCTCAATTTTAGGTTTCTTTCCCGGTCCCATTGGACTGCCCAAGAACCGGACCGGACCGACGGGTCCAGTCCGGTCCGGTCCAAGATTTTGGCGGTCCGGTCCACGGTCCTAGAAAACGGGAACCGGTCTCACTGGTCCGGTTCCCGGTTCCGGGGGGGAACCGGACCGCCCGGGGAACCGCTCACCCCTAACTAGATGTCCCTGTTTCAGTTTCTTAAGGTTTTAAAGTTCCTCTAGCGTTTGAGAAGCAGGAGCATTACGAGGTTATTTGGCAACTGTAGTTAAAAGTTCTCCAAGGATGTGACCTTGGCACAGCAAGGTGTTGTCCATTGGTGCATCGCTTCCACATTAAGTTACCTAACTCTTGTCCCATCCTCAACACAACCCCCTCCCTGAAGTCATCCCTTTGTCCAAGGCCCGATATAAGTGTAATCTCTACATAATGAATCCATAACTTCACTACTCTATAGAACGAAATCATCACTCCACATCTTTGATTTCACCGATCAAACTCATCCAAGGCAAATGAGAAATTTCGAGAGACTGCAGATAAAGGTCGACGACCGGGTGCCGGTTGCCCATGCGGCGCCACTCGCCGCCTCCTACAACCACCGGATCCACCCCCTGCTGGATGCAATCGATGGGCTGCGAAGCCTCTTGGACATGAAGGAGGGCATCCAGCTACCCACCATCGTTGTCGTCGGCGACAAGTCCTCCGGCAAGTCAAGCGTCCTCGAGTCCCTCGCCGGAATCAACCTGCCTCGGGGGCAGGGCATTGGCACGCGAGTCCCTCTTTTCATGCGACTCCAGAACAACCCTCACGCTGATCGCCCCGAGATCTACCTTGAGTTCAACGGCAAAGTCATCCACACGGATGAGGACAATATCTCCCAGGCCATTAATGACGCCACCGACGAGATTGCGGGCGACGGGAAGGGCATATCGAACGCCCCGCTGACTCTGGTCGTCAAGAAAGACGGCGTCCCGGACTTGACCATGGTCGACTTGCCAGGAATCACGAGGGTGCCCGTGCGCGGCCAGCCCGAGAACATCTACGAGCAGATCACGGAGATGATCATGGAGTACATAAGGCCTGAGGAGAGCATCATCCTCAATGTCTTGTCCGCGACCGTTGACTTCTCCACTTGCGAGTCCATAAGGATGTCACAGGCAAGTAGACTCTAGACACGCGGGGCTCCCTGTCACTTAAATACTCGAATAACTAATTGAACTCAAGGAGATGAGTCTATAGGATTATTCGCTTTTACGTCGCAGATGGTGGACAAGACAGGCAGGAGGACCTTGGCCGTCGTCACGAAGGCAGATAAAGCTCCGGAGGGCTTGCTGGAGAAGGTGATGGCCCATGATGTCAATATAGGGATTGGTTACGTCTGTGTGAGGAACAGGATTGGTAACGAGGCCTGCGAAGAAGCAAGGCTGGAAGAGGCGAAGCTTTTCGGTACGTGCCCTCTGCTGTGCAAGATCGACAAGTCCATCGTTGGCGTGCCTGTCTTGGCACAAAAGCTGACGCAGATTCAAGCCTCCATCATTGCCAAGTATTTGCCCGAGATCGTAATGAAGATCAATGACAAGCTGGACGCAAATGTCGCCGAGCTTAAGAGGATGCCCAGGAATCTGTCCTCAGCCGAGGATGCGATGATGGCCTTCACGGAGATCATGGGATCGGCGAAGGAGTCGCTGAGGAAAGTCTTGCTAAGAGGCGAGATAGACGAGTACCTGGACCAGAAGGACATGCACTGCACTGCCAGGTTGGTGGAGATGCTGAACCAATACTACGTTGAGCTCCAAAACTGCACCGCGAACAACCAGAGCAACTTCTTGTCGGAGGAAATGGAGGTCTTGAAAGAGGTCAAAGGGATCGGCCTCCCGGACGTCCTCCCTCACACTGCCTTTCTCACCCTTGTACAGTGGAGGTTGAAGGAAATATCGAGCACGTCCCCAAGTTTTGTGGCTCATGTTTGGGACTACATTGAGGGAGTTGTGATTCGGGCGTTGATGCGACACTCGGAGAATTATCCTCTGCTGCAGTCATCAACAAGAAGAGCCGCGTCCAATCTGATCAACAAGATGAAGGGGAAGATGATGAATAGGATGATGAAGATTGTTGAAATGGAGAAGCTCACTGACTACACCTGCAACCCTGAGTACCTTCTGGAGCGGAACAAGTTAATAAGCCAGTGGGACAAGTTCATGGAGGCGATCAACTTACCGTGGGGCGGATTCCTTGAGGGGATCGGGGATGTCAATGTGGACCATCTGCGGTCTTACGACCAGCGGCTGATTCGGCCGGCCTTTGATCTGAAGATGAGGATAACCCCGTACTGGAAGATTGTGCTGAGTAGGTTTGTCGACTCGGTGGCACTGCATCTGCGGTTCAGCGTGCAGAACATGCTGAGCAAGGAGATGGAGAAAGAGATTAGACGCGAGCTGTGCGGGCCCGGCATCAAGAGGACGATGGAGGAAACGCCGGAGATAGCGGAGAAGCGCGAGAAGCTTAACAGGAGCATCGAGCAGTTGAGGAAGTCTGCCGAGGTGGTGGCCGAGTTCATGGACCGCGTTGCTAAGGTGAAGGCTACAATCACTAATTAGCGTTGTTGTTCTGCTGTTCCTTCTTTCCTTTTGGCCCGTGAGGAAAGGAATTTTATCTGCTGTTCCTTCTGTCCTTGTTCTCATGATGTACAAGTTCAGATGGCCATGTTTGTTGATCTAGCAGTCAGCTTCGAGTGGTTTTCTCTCTGCAAACGGGGTTTTGATTAATGTGGCCTGCCCAAGTTTACAAATTGAGCCAATCAGAGAGAAACCTGAGTTCTATGTGCAATGTCAAAATTGGGTTCTTCAAATCTCAGGGGCAGTTTGCTTAAGCAGTTCTTACTTGTTTTCCCAAAGCAAAACTAAAGGGCTTTTCAGGTCAAAATGGTATTGGGATGGGTACGGACAGAATTAGTAATTTCAAAGGGGGAAAAAAGCCAACATATTCTGTTATCTTGAAAGCCATTTTCTTTTTATATATCTAAGTATTGATATTGAAATGTCTTTCTTTCTTTTATTACTATTATTAGCTGATATTTAGTTTAAATATCGAGCTTATGAACAAAAAGTATCATGGAATGATAAAATAGAAAAGTTACAATTAGCAATTAGACATGATAAATATCGATTTAACCAAAATTACGTTCTAAAGACAATTTTTTTTTCACCAAGTGCAACCAAACTTCGATTCAATTAAAACAAAATTGGAATAAGCTAGAACGAGTTAAATGATTTTTATTCTTTGTAAATGAAAAACAAAAACAAATGTATCCAACTGGCTCCTTAGACGATATTCAATTTAAATATTAAGACTCTATTCGTTTTACGAAAAATATAGTATTTGAGGAAAATGTTTTTTAGAAAGTCAATTTCTTGAAAAATGATAATATTTTGGGGTGCTCGTTTGAAACTTGAGAAAATTTATTTTAAAAATCGATTTTTTTAAATTTCTTTTCTTTTCTCTCTTTTTTTTGTTTTACATTGGCTGGCCGTTGATCACAAGTCACTTTTGAAAAGAAGATTGAAAATGTTTTTCATTTTTCGAAAATTATTTTCCTCACTTTTGAAAGTATTTCTTTTATTGGTAAAAAATATTTTCCATGTCTATCTTATTTTCCGTGAAACGAACGTTGGAAAATCCGAAAAATACTTTCCTAAAATTTTTTCGTAAAACGAACGGAACCCGACTTTTATTTTTTATTTTTGTATTGTCAATTCACTCCTTGTTCCATTTGAGAAACAATTTGATAATTTTATCTCACGTGACACAATCCAACCCAGTCAACCCACATTAATTGACGACCCATTGATTTGTACAGGTGGGGCACAATCCATGGATTAGCGAGCTCCAAATATGGACATCTCCTGCATTTATTTCTTGTAAGGTAAAGATATGAGTAATTGCTACATTTGAATATGCATGTAGTGAGGGATAACTTGTTTCACATAAAAGTAATACTTGATAACAAGTGTCTAGTGTGCCGAAGGCACCTAGAGACGATCCAATACATGCCTCTCCTCTGTCCCTAGACGTAAGAAGTCTGGCAAGACTTATCTATCAGTATTAGGGTTTAACAAGCATACCGTAACTTGGATGGAAGAATGGTTGGTAGGTTTTCAACATACATCGATGCGAGTTCCCCCCCTTGATCTAGGCGGAAGCAACGGCCGTCCTAGAAGCCTTAAAGCTCTTCGACAGACAGCACGAGCGGAAGATGACAATCGAGACTGATCGAACTGGTCTGATAGACATGATCTGTGCAGATGCAGATCAAGTCAACTAGGAAGTGCACGCCCTCCCGCGCCAAAAGATTCATTCATCTATAGATGGCCCATTGTCCTAGAGAGTGTAACTGGGTAGCCGGCTGGGCCGCAAAGGCCCAACGCACAAGAAGCCTGCCAAGTACGTGGGTCAACTACCCCCTCCAGGCCTTTTGGATTTGTTTTGTACTGAAATTACTAGTTTGCCCTATCAAACTTTCACTGATATTAATATATAATGGAAGGCTTTTTCGACCAAAAAAAAAAAAAAGCTTGTAGTGCACCAATCGAAGGGATTGACTAATGAGCTGATTGGTTGGAGTTTTCTACTACGAAAAATTGACCAACGGGCTGGTCAAGCATCCCAAGAATCAGGACAGCGGAGCCACCTTGTACATGGGACATCACTAAATAAATTAGATCCACAAATAACGGTGGATAAAATATTGAGATTCGAAACACATGACAATAAGTATTTGGAAATTGAATAAAAATTTTGTTTATTTCATGGAATGATGACACGGCATTTTTTATATTTTTTCCTTCTTCGGAGGAATTGTTATTTTATTGAAATGCTTGAAATTTATGGGAATGATTAGTACATTGAGATGTGTCATTGAATAGAGTTCCTTTTTTTTTTTTTTGATGATTTTGGCTCTATTTATTTTACGAAAAATATAGTATTTTTAGAAAATATTTCTGAGAAATCATTTTTTAAGAAAATGATAATATTTTTTTGTGTTCGTTTGTCAGAAGCCGTCAGCCGACAGCCTCGAGCAAGAACGAAGTACACTATTAGAGGCCGCGGTATTTAAAGTCAAATAAAGAAAACGAAAAATATTTTTTCAATTTAAAAAATGGGAAATATTATTCCCATTCTTAAAAGTGTTTTTTATTAGTGAAAAATATTTTTATTGATTATTTTATTTTTTATGAAATAAACGCTAAAAATTTCAAAAAATATTTTTTTGAAAGTTAATTTTCGTGGAACCACCCTAAATCAAAATGCGATGGAAAATCAGTAAATGGATTTCCCCATTCTGTCTTCCGACGAGCCAAAGCAGAAAGGAAGAAAACCTCAAAGAAGTCCCCACACGATTCAGCATTGATTGATTGATATCTGGCAATCTTCCAGTCTCCTCCACAATCTCTCCTCTCTCCCTCCCTCGCCGTCATCTACTTCGACACAATCCCCACTGTGTCGGGATTGCGGCAAGAACATTAGCGGAGCGACGCTGTTTCGATCCCCGGGCAGTGGCAGAACTGTTTGACCAGGTGATGGACTTTCGCTATTTCCTCCTCCAATGGCCAAATCGTCTCTCCTGCTGATCGATCCCAGCCTGCCCATCACCGGCATTAATCTCCTCCTCATCCTCCTCCACTCCCTTTTATAACTCGAGCTCTCCCGCCGGTTCTTCCGGTACCGGCTGCGATTCCCTCGGGATTTCTTGATTCGATCCCATTTCTCGGGTCGGTGAGGCCCCTTTGGGGAAATCGCTCGTTTCCCACCCCAGTTCCTTTGGCGACCCAGAAAACGCGGGAAGCTCGATCCGACAAAGTTTGAATCTTTAGCTCCGTTGTCCGTACGCCTCGCCGATCCGTAAACTCCGTTGGTTTGATTCCACTGAGGTAGGTCCTGTGGTTTTCGGCGACCCGACTCTGTGAGTTTTTCGGGGATGGTTCTGTATCGCTTCATTTTAATTTAGAGCCGAAAAGATGGGGATTGCTTCTGGGTGTTCGCGTGCCCATTCGTGGGTGTTTGTTAATTTTGTATGATTCAGGATGGGACTGAGGGAATTCGATGAATTTGTCTGTGTTTTAGATTGATTGATTGATTGGAATGGCCTCGGTGTTTATATACCATGTGGTTGGTGATTTGACTGTGGGGAAGCCTGAGCTGGTGGAGTTCGTCGAGACAGACATCGTCGAGTCGGCGATAGCAGCAATAGGAGAGTCGACAGAAGGAGGAATCCCTGTGTGGAAGAGGAGATCGTTGCCTGGAGGTGTGGTTGAGAGCGCCGAGATGAGGCAGCAGAGGTTTGTGGGTATCTTGGATTCTCTTGACATTGTCACTTTTTTGGTGAGGAGTGACTGTTTGCAAGATCAGGAGAGAGCCATGAAGACCCCCGTGTCTGAGGTTGTGGTCCCCAATAGTTCTTTGCTGAGACTGGTTGATCCTGGAACAAGGTTAGATCTCCTTTTGGCTCACCAGCATCGTTTTTTCTTTTCTGAATAGTCATAGTGATTGGTTTAATCATGTTGTATTATGCATTATTAGTTTCTTTTGGTATTGGCAGGCCTGATCTGTCAATTTTTTAATCTATATTGTCTATATCCTTAATGATAGTGGCAAGCATCAAGGGAAATTGGGTGCTGCGATGTTCTCCTTGTTGCTCTTTATAAGTGTGAGAATCTAGCTGGTTTTGTTGCATTAGCTTAAGATCAACACACTATACAATGAGTGCATTATGTGTTGAAGCCCTTTGGCCAGCGTTCAACCTCCTGAGGTTTGTGATCTGGACTTCTTCAAAAGAAAAGTCTCATCTCCTAGTTAATTCAACTAGTTATACCTGATAAGAAAGTGCGCTCTTCCTACCACGAGATGGTGATATTTGGTGTAATATCAAGATGTGTGAATTGAGAATGAAGTTTTTATAATCTTAAGCTGCCTTAAATTGATGATAATTGTCCCCAGGATTACTGAGGAACCGGTATGTTTACAGGAGCATGATTTGTGGTAGTTCTATGTTAATATGTGGATAAGAGGAATGTATCGTGCAACTAGATGGAGGTGTTGCTTTTGGGTCTGAGCATGAAAAAAAGATGGGACAAATCCTTTTGGTAACATTTGTAAAGAAGAATTTTGGAGGATGTTACTAGATAAAGAGTGAATAGCTTCAGAGGCAATTTGGTTTTTAGGCTCTCAAGGTAGATATTGTGGGTGCTTGTCTCAGTAAATTGTATAGCCCAATAGGAGAATAGATCATCCAGTGGACTACTTTGTGATTTAGGCCTTGCCTGGCTTGAAGTGAAGAAGCCCAGTATATAGGCAGGGCTAAATCTGTTCTGTTAGGGATCAGGCATGAGATGTCCAGGCCCTGAATTTCTTGGCCAGGCTAAATTCTTGGTAAAATCCCCCCCCCCCCTCTTCTTTTTTTTCCTTCCTTTTCCTCTCTCAAGAGAGAGAGAGAGAGAGAGAGAGAGAGAGAGCGCGAGAGAGAAATTCCTCCCTAGTGTTCCATTGGGTTTATTGATACTAACCCCTGAGGGAAAAACTGGTGTTGTTGGAGCTAATTTTAATTAGAGATCTCTTCCTTTTTAATGGTCCTGAGTTTTAACCTGTACGAAGAACAACATAATGCACTTTTTATTATTGTTATGCGTCTGGAAAAAGATGGAGAATAAGAGAACTTTTGTTCATTTCTCATATGTTCCAAATGAGTAACTTCATCATGATAGATCTTTACTAGACTTGTGGAGTCATCTGGTTCAATCTCGAGAACATGAAGTAACCCTTTTTGAGTGATCAGATGCTTACTACTTCAAATGCAATCTGGATATACACTAGTTGTAGGTGACGAGGTAGCCTGTTCCATTGAGGAATTCCTGACTTTTGTTCTTTTGGGTGGAAGACTGATAGATGCTCTGGAGATGATGAAGCAGGGAGTGAAGCGCCTGCTTGTCCCAAAGAGCACTGTGTGGAGAGGCATGAGCAAAAGATTCTCAATTTTGTACAATGGCAAGTGGCTTAAGAACAACAGCAGCAACAATCTTGCTGTCAATACCAACCGGCCTTCCTCATCTTCCACTACCTCTATTCGTGACAAGTTTTGTTGCCTTTCCAGAGAAGACATCCTCAGATTCCTCATCGGTTGCCTAGGTGCACTTGCGCCGTTGCCCCTTTCCTCCATCTCATCCCTTGGAGCTGTCAATCCTAACTACAGTTTTGTGGATGCCTCTTCACCTGCCATTGAGGTGACTGGGAAGCGACCTCAAGATCCCAGAGCACTTGCTGTGGTGGAGAATTCACCAGACGGCGAACAGAAAATAATTGGCGAGATTTCAGCCTCCAGACTGTGGAAATGTGACTATGTTGCTGCAGCATGGGCTTTAGCCAATCTCTCCGCCGGTCAGTTTGTCATGGGGGTTGAAGATAATGTGACTCCAACGTCACTGCCTGAAATTCAAGTAAACAACTCAAAAGATGGACCCAGTAATGGTATGGCCAATGGAGTCGGGCCGAACCGGCTGAGGAAGTTCAGCAGCAGGAGCATTGGCTTCTTCAGCAACCCAACAAGCCCGAGTTTTGGTGCTAGTAGGAGCATGTACAGGGGAAGAAGTGCACCCCTGACATGTAAGGTCACAAGTTCATTAGCTGCAGTTATGGCTCAGATGCTGTCTCACAGGGCCACTCACGTGTGGGTGACCGAGTCCGAGAGCGAAGACATACTAGTTGGGGTGGTGGGTTATGCAGACATTCTGGTGGCTGTAACGAAGCAACCGCCGCCTAGTATCCCATTGAATCGATCCATCGAAGGACTTGCAACAGCATCAGAGATTCAGAGCTGATGACATCGTTTTGCCGAACCTTCTTTTCGTGGTTATGGACTTTATGTACCAGTAAATTGTTAGTGTAATTCTTCTTAAAGAACTCTTCTTTCAGTGTTGTTTATAGACGGGAGATTAGAGGACCTTCAGGGCTTTGGGGTCATAAAGTTATGCTTGAAACAGCAGCTGTTAAGAACTTAAGATAGGCTTGTTTGTCAATTGAGAATGTCATAGCAAAAGAAACACCTTAGGACTGTTTTATCTGATTGAGAAAGTTGTTTCCTTATTGCAATGTTTGTATTTTTGGATTACTTTTGGACTATTTGTCTTGCATGTGTGATCACATTGTGATTCGAGTAACGTAGTGGGTATCTTCATTAGATTGCATGCAATGGAGATTAGCACCGCAATCACGCCGAAAACGAAAGCGTTGGGAACTGAATGCCTCGATTAAGGACTCGAGTGGAACCAAATCTACAATCTTAAAGAAGGGTCCAATCACTTCAATCCCTAATAAAGACATGACATATATATGGAATTAGAGAGAGAGAGAGATTCAAGAATAAAAACAAAGTGCTCCCTCTCAATGGAGAAAGTATTACATGAGTCGGTATATATACATATGTACCAAACTGAATTTTAATAATTCAAAATGGTCCGGTCCGTATGAATCTCGCGAGATTTTCCTCGTCATTGACATCTGTTCTCCAATTCATTTCCGATTTGTCCATCTGATGTGACTCTGCTCCCTGTCTCATATTTCATTGGTAAGACTTGTAAGACATATAGGTTTTGAAGGGTCACATGGATGTTGCAGTTCACCTTGTTTCTCATCACCTTTCCTAGAGCTAGATTTCAATTTATACATGGTCCTACTCCTCAAATGGCCGGGCCAAGCCGAGTTGGGTTTGACTATGTTGCCAAAACAATCCATCCCAAGAGAAATTGTATCCTCAATTTGGAGTTTGGACCGGTTGACGGACGGCAAACTCGGGGCTGGACTTTCCAATGTATATCCACTCGTAAAGCTGGCGTGTTGCTTGTCACTGTGCACTTTCATTTACTTCCTGGAAAATTCCTACATTCCACCTAGAAGTGGTGCCAATTTCTCATAAATTTAGAAAGAGTAGGCTTTATTTCGAAGTGGCGTGGTAGCTTTGTTGTCCCAATGAACCCCATGAGCATCGCCGCCGGTGAAAATTATGGCCGGTCATGTGCTCATCACTTGCGCTTTTGACTCCTTTCAGAAAGGGCATTTTAGTTTCAAAGTCTGACGGAGGAATTTACCGTTCAGGGTGTACATGTAATTTCTACGCATCTTTATATGCTCTGTATTCTTGTTATATATCGAGATAATCACTCTTGTAAAACTCAATCCTGATATTGATAATGAAGAAGATTGCTTTGCATTGCACCATGATTCTTTCCCTTTCTAATTCTAAAAGGGTATCTTATGTAATAACTCGTGTATCTTCTTTTATGATTTCGTTCCCAACAATTAATATTAGAGTCATGTTTGCCATAATAGTGGGAGCGACGAACATGGATGGAGAGAAGGCGAAGATCGATTGGCTCAACAGCTAGGACTTTGGTTTTTGAAAGATACAGATGGGAGATCTGCTGTATAATATGATCTTAGATTAGCTTTTCTCATGAGAGAAGCCAAAACTGATCAAGCCAAAAGACTAGTAATTGTTAGATAGGAAGGTCCTATAACATCACTAACATGAAAACAAAGATGAATCTGATGACGGCTTCATCAACCATGTATGAGAAGCCCTCAGGGTCAAACAATGCATATCCGAAGCATCATCCGTTTAATATGGAAGTAATCAAATAATTACTCAGTCAAAAATATTTTCATCGACTACTATTAGGCTCCGTTCGTTTCATGGAAAATATAGCGCTTCTAGAAAATATTTTCTAGAAAGTCATTTTTTGGAAAAATGACAATATTTTCGAATATTGGTTTAAAACTTGTGAAAAAATATGAAAAAAAAATTGATTTTTTTCTTTTCTCTCATTTTTTTTGGTTCTACATTAATTGGCTACTAGTTACAAGTCACCTTGAAAGAAGATGGAAAATGTTTTCCACTTTCTAAAAAGTAGAAAACTTTTGAATGTATTTTTTTTCATTGGTAGAAAATATTATATTAAACGAATGCCGAAAAACTCAGAAATTATTTTCCGTAAAACGAACGGGGAAAATATTCTTCAGGAAAATATTTTCCGGAAATTGTGGTGTTCGGGGGGTGGAAAATAATTCGCCCATCAATAAAAAGTTTTCTTCTAAAACCAAGGAAAATATTTTCCTTTCCCAAAAAAAGGAAAATGTTTTTCGGAAGCCAACCAATCCTCGATGTCTACCAAATTACCAATAAACCACCTGTCGCCCACCCAACTGCCGCCGGGGTGGAGGTCGGGAGGCAGCGGTAGTAATTGGACATCCATGAACAAGAAAAAAACGGAAAGAACAAAAAATTTGTGAAAATATTTTCGGAAAAATTTTTAAGTTTCAAACGAACAATGAAAAATGGCTTGCTAGAAAATATTTTTGGAAATACTTTATTTTTCGCGAAACGAACGGAGCCTTAGTATTTGAACATTTTCATCAACAATCCAAATATTTTTCATTTATTCATTTATAGGAGCAATACGAGCCATTGATTTTAGGGAAAATATTTTTCGCAAAACAAATAGGCTCTTAAATTTTTCAATGCCGTCCAATAGTCATGCAGCAAAATATGTTTGCTCTTATATATTTTTGGGATAAAAAAAATGCACACGGGAAAGGTGCGAAATGTGCTCAAGGAGAGCAAGTGTTTGTCAGCCGACGATTAGTTTCGTCGTCTGCAAATTGGAGAGAGGCTATCAGGTCAAAATGATCAAGAATTCATAATTTAGGCTTCCTGGAATCTTCCAAGAAGAAACCCTGGCAAGGAGAGAAGTGGCCACTTTAGGCAAACGTCGCATCGTCATCCCCCGTTTCCTCCCTGCCTCAGGAGAAATACACGCAGGAGCTTATCATTCAACTTGACTAAAGTATTTTGGAGAAACCCCAAAAAGAAAACGAAAGAGAAATCGAAGATGCTCAAGGAGTAGCGCACCGCGCCGACAGCCACGGCGGCGCCGCCCCCACCCACTGCCGTTCGCGACCACCTTTTCGGGATAGTGGTCGTCCATGTCTTTGCGATGCCATTCGTCCTTGTGGGTCTGTGCACGCTCGCAGTTGCTGCGAAAGAAAAGTTTTTCTCTTCCAAATCTCAGTGGAGAAACAAAACAGTGGACCGCATGTTAGCTTTCCATTCGTTGATGCGGAGGTCGTACTTGCCAATCGTCTTTGGTTTTGGTTTTCTTTTCCAATTTAGTTTATCCTCCGAAAGCTCAGGTGATCTTGGATTCAGTTTAATACTAGACATGTATAAAAGTCAAGTGGGATTAAATTGGAGATTTCAAAACATTTTTTTTCTCTTGAGGTGCACTCGTTTCGACAAAAGACAAAAGAATGTGTTACTTTTTAGTTATTTCACCGAGTGGAACAAAACACAATAAAATTTATCCCATGATTAAATATACTCTAAAATCTCAATGCATTGCATTTTTGTTTTGTTTTGTATAACATGTGTAATAAGACGTCTTAAGAATGGTTTTGTTAATTTTCAAAGACAATCTTTGCTCTTCGTTAAGTTGGCCGTCAGAATGATGACATGGTGATGATGACTTACATGGCAAGGGTCGAGGGTGGCCATGCTACACCTTGATGGATCCAGAAGGGGAGGCCATTTAATTTTCGAATCGGACGACCTCCCTTTTCTTAGGGGGAGGTTTGACCTTTTTTTTTATAACAAAGATATTGGCCACCATATTCAAACCGGACGGCTAGCACCTGTAGTACTGCAGCTGATCCCTTTAGCACCTTGATCGGCATTTTGTTGGCCGCACCCTCTCTCATCAGTGTGATGTACTTTTCTCCACATTTAAATTTTCCTTCTCAACTTTGAAATGCTTTTGAGATTTTCTTAGATTATAATTGATTTATGAAATTGAAGGATGATGTGTTGTCATGTCAGCATTACTTGGCTACCACCATGAACTTTAATTGAGTTTTTCAATTTATGACACCTCTTGTGACACTCTGGTAGTTTAACGGTTTGTGTGAGAATTACATTACTGAATGAAAACTTTTAAATATACGGATTCGCTCGCCAGCAGGGATGCCGCCGCCATTCTATTTGTATTAAGTAAAGGCAAGTGGCTAATCGAATTTCAAGATTTTTCCTCCTAATATGCATTTATTTTCTTGGATTATAGTTTTGTTCTCATATATATTTAATGTCTGACTTCACTTGATAGTTCATAAATTGATGTTGACGCAAATATTCTCATGTATTACTATGACTAATTAACAAGATTGAGTTACGGAAAAAAAATTCCATGT
The DNA here is from genome assembly GCA_030064385.1 of Melaleuca quinquenervia. NCBI lineage: Eukaryota > Viridiplantae > Streptophyta > Magnoliopsida > Myrtales > Myrtaceae > Melaleuca > Melaleuca quinquenervia. Next base: position 11,612,120 of record CM057719.1, on the reverse strand, counting down.
ACCACAAAAAAATGGTAGACTAATCAAATTATGATCTTACAAAGTGAATTTACTAATTCTCTCATGTAATTTTGCTATGCTTCTAAGTTTCAAAACCAACGTGTATGATAAATTTTTGTGGAAAGGCTATACTTTGTTCAAATTAAGATAGATAAATACTATAGAACGCTTGAATATCGCTCGGTCATTTTGCTATGAAAATTATAAGTGAGCATTCTTTTAAGGCATATGCTATGAGGAACTGATGGTCACTGGGAATCGGTACAATGAGTCATTTCAATCTTGATATGATCTAATGCAATGATAGTTTTAAAGGTTCAAGCAATGAGATAAATGCGTCTCTCTTCATCTCTGCTGTTGCCCCAACTGATGAAAATTCCGATCTCTGATCATGCTCGCGAATCTCCTCGAGTACATGATATAGTTCTAGTTTTGATAAATGGTGAACTTTAGGATTTCTGAATACATGATGCCTTTTCCAATACTAGTTTCAGCTTCCGCTTGTAACCCATCCTACCCTTCGAGACCGATCGACTTTAGCTTGTAAAAACTCTGAACTCACTTATAAGTGTCTGAAGTAGGTGACACCATACAAGCTAGGTAGGCTATAGAAGGGATGATTCCTTGTTCATCCCTTTTACTTTTTGGAGGTCATCGGTTTCTTCACTTTAGGGTTTCTCCTTCCTTTTTCTGGTTCTTCTGAGTTTAGGAAGAGGTAGAGGAGTTATCGAACATATGGAGCTCATTACGTTGATGAACAATTCGTTCAAACAATGTTAGAAAATCATGTGGAAACTTACTCGAAAGCTTAGTTCAAGCTCTGTGTAATAGTCTCAGCAAGATCAGCATTAGACAAATAGCAGAAAAAATAAATATGTTCACTTTGCGACATATTACTCAACACTCACATTTGCATGAAAGTCGATCATTACCGTGCACAACACATGATGCAAGCGTAGTCATATCACACAGATAACAAAACAAAAGGGGAAGCAGATAGGATAACAAAAGGTTAAAGATGGGAGGGAGTGTCGAGAGGAGTTCGATTCTTCCTTAGGCCAGCAAGAGAAACTAGCACCACTGGCTGGTAAGCTGACATGCTAGACTTCAAAATTCTAAAGCTGAACTTTGCTCTTAAGCTATAGTACTTTCTTACCGAGGAGTGGACAGTTTCATCCTTATGTTCTGATGCTATGCTAGACAAACACATTACCTTCAAATATTTACATTTGACAGAGAGAGGCTTATTGCTTGGCAAATTGTATCATATTACCGATAGAGTCCACATCCCTAAATGGGTGTACGGACCTCTCCATCGATATGGAAACCAAAAGCCAGCAAAAGCAAGAGAGCGTATTCGTCACCATATCGAATCATACCATTCTCCAAAAGCAAAAGCGTATTTAGGGTCCACATCCCTTAAATGGGTGTATGATCTTCTCTATCAATATGGAAACTAAGGTCAGCAAAAGCAGAATTTCACCAGAATATACGACGACTCGCAATAGCTGGAGGACACAAAAGCCCACGTTGGGTTGCCGCTGTTGGTATTCGATTAGGGTTTCTCCTCCTCCCCTAGGAAAGTAGAAGTTGCCGAGGAAAGTCGAAAAAGCTCGATACTTTTACTAATTTTCATTTCCGATCGAGTGGCTTCTCTTTGAAGTCAGAACGTGGCACTATAATGTCCAACAAATCAGAACCCATCAAAGTGCGTCTTGTGTAATGTCTTGGGTTGCCATCAGGTTCATAGGATGGAGTTATAATATATAGTAAAAGAGAGAACAAATTGTTGTCCTTGTCTCCACTATGAGCGGTGGAGACGAGCTCATTCGATGCGTTCGATGGTTTTGAGCCGAGCAGTATTACCGTGCACCATATGAAACTGCGCCTCTACTCGGTTTTGTGTCACTTTATCTCAGCAATGAGTCATCTCACTTTAAGAGCAGCATTATATAATGGATTGCTGAAATGCTTTTCTGTAATCGGCCCTCGAAAACTTATAATTTTCTGTTTCAGTCATTGAGCTGGGACTTTTCCAAATTAAGTCCCTTCATTTGAAACGTTGGTAAATTGAAGTTGGTATTGCTGTAAAAAAAATTAAAATGGAATTCCAATATAATCGACAGCACCTACTCCACGAAAAGAGTAATACAGGTTAAGTGACTCAAACACTCTCCATATTTCTCATACTTAATAACTTGCACGATATTTTTAACTCATAATTCCTAGTGGAAGAATCAATCTCATAGAGAATTTCATTATCTTACCATAAGATTTATTGGCTTTAAAATGCTTAAATCTTCTTCAAGACATAATTCGCGAGCATGATGCACAATTGATTTTTGCAGCCAAATTCTCTTATGTTCACATATAGATACTACTAAATTAGAAAATCAACTTGGATCGGGTTTTTTTTACAGGTTCAGTATCCAGATCCCCTGCTTTGCTTATCTGCAGAGCAGGGTATTTTAAGAGAGAAGAGGGGGGAGGGGGCCACTTTAATAGGGGGCTCGCCCCTTCTTGTTTTGTTTTAAAGAAAAAAGGCAGTTGTTTGATCGAAGATCGGATGGCTGCCTTGGGCAGATCACCCTGCTCTAGAAAGCACCCAGAGCAGGGGATCCATTTCCACAGGTTCAAACTTGAGACATATTTAACCGGCATAACGAACACACTGCATAAAACCAAGCATAAGGTCCAAAGCTATCTTCAAATTAGGTGTCATTGATACGTCGAAGGATATTGCTGTCATTCTTCTTAAGGTGGTGTACTTTCTTCTATCTAATTCATGCTGAATATTTCGAATTTCATCATATTAAAGCATGGTATTGACTGCTTTATGTGACATTGCTTGAATTCATTAAAACTGAAGATGGAGGAACATAAGAAAAAAGAATTTGCGATTCAGACTTTTGGTTAGCAAAATCACAAATGTTTTAGGATAAAATTGAAAGTATAACACAAGTTCAGGGATTGAAAATGCATTTTTTGGTTTTCCCCTATCTTTAATGGAATGGAGCTCTCCGATCTCTCCGTTCATGACCCATCAAATGTTAAAAGGACGACACTCGTCTTAGTCGGCCATTTCTGTCGATGCATCCTGGTCATTAACAGCCACACAATTTACTCCCTAAGCTAATACGATACATGCTTTATCTCAATATCCACTCGCTATTCCACATCAACGTATGTGTCTACTTCATGTTTCATCGAGCGACATGAAAATAACTTTCTCTTTAATATTGATGTGACATTACAAGCCGATCAAGTGAGAAACACTTGCGAGATCTACTGACAACGCACCGAGAGTGAGTCCGATAAGGAAAGTGATTATGCCCAGTAGTATACCCATGTAAGAAGGGCCATGATGTGATTAGACATTTGAGTTTGACCGCTCATTAATTAAAGAAATGACCTAACTTTCTGTCTCTTAATTCAAATAAAGAACGTAGTTTTAGAGTTTAGTCAAGCCAAAATCAAACCCACTTATTGCAAGATCTAGTGGAGATTCGCTGGACAGCACTATCTAATTCACCTGAGATCTATATTCGTGCTTACGGGCGTGTAATCCTCATTCCCCACGGCCACTTCTGGGAACATTCCTCGACATGGGGAACTAGATGACAAGCAAGGCTAACATGCTATCCATATGAGACCATAAGAGATAAGCCATCCTCTCTTTCATAGAACAAAATATTCATGTGGCGCTCGAAATTGACAGTGTCTAAATTATTAATATGTTTTAGCTATATGTTATCTCCCCGGGTAAAGAAGTGGTTAATCGAACGTATTGTAATAGATTAAGTCAATCATATTTCGGAGAATCACGATTCTCGGAGCCTCCTCCGCAAATTCGATAGGATTGTCGGGATCCACAACTTGCCTTAAATACTTTTTAATTAGCTCGTAATTGGGTCAATTAAGGCGTCGGCGGTTAGGCTTAATGCATGAGATTGAACATTTAAATGTATACATCTTTTTTGAGTTTTTATAGTAGTTGGACAGTGGTTTCTTACCATTTTATATGGTATCGGCATTGAAGGTTCTGACTTCAAACATTTTCAGCTTTTTTTATCTATTTATTTACCTCTTTGTATATGCTTCCACGTAGGCCAAAGTCCAGCTTATGTATGATGGAGAGTATCTGAACAGTTAAGAATATGAACCACGCTTTCAACATGCATTTTAAATGTAAGAACCACCATGAAATTCTTTCGAAAATCGAAATGAAAACACAGTTGTAAGCAAATGAGATGATTAGAAATCTCTACACTTCACCGACAGCAGCGTAGTTAGAAATCGAGGGATGGTCTCATGAATCATATGCATCACATACAGGTTGGTCCTCTGTAACATCAAGAACAAACATCGTCACGACCGCACATTCTAACTTTGGCCCTCGCGTTATTTTATCCACAAGGTTCAGAGGACGAGATCAAACTTAATAGGAAGGCATCGCACCAGAAGATTTTGGAAGTCCCGACCAGGCCCGCCCAATGATGGCTGCACATGTTTGCTTGTCGTACCACGACTCTACTTTAGTCCAACGTTTGAGCCAACGAGTCGGAAAAGTGCGTTGCTTTTCAACTCATATATGCACGAATAAGATATAACCGAAATGGAAAAGGATCACCTACCTTAGAGGTAGGTGCTTTTATGATGCCTTAATGGGGATCTGATCGGACGGCCTAGATTTTTAAAAAACAAAAAAAAAAATTTCCCCCTATGAAATGGAGTTGTCTGATTTTAAATCGGACTGCTCTCAAACTAAGATTCCCTATTTTAAGGTAGGGGATTTGGATGGGACATGAATTTGGGCCATGTTGGGAGCTTATCTCATATTGCCACCTCGTGGAAAGAAGAATTTATGAATTGAAGGTGCGTTGATAAAGCTAGTTTGATAAACTAATACAATTGTGGATGAAATGACTAATGAATAGTTATAACTCAAATTGACTATCAATAATCATGAGATTCTTGCAAGTACCTTTAAAAGAGAAGTGATGGATTGGCCCTCCACCCTTTTATAAAAATAATATCACACGAATTACCGATGACTGATATATATATTATTTTTTGAATGAAAACAAATATCTGCAACGCCGATGACAAAGTTAGGTGAAGCGAGGGCACCTTGGTGGTTGTTCATTGGAGATGGTGGCCACGGTGGTTGTGCCAAGGGATATATGGATAGCAAATATAGACAGAGGGCATAGGAGGCCGCCGGTGGTGTCTCCACCACGGAAGAGGCGATGATTGAGGCTAGCCGGACTTGGCAGCGGCACCGGCTGCACTGGTGTGTTGCCCAAGAAAAAAGGGAAGGGAACGGATCGAGACCGGCGTTCGTGTTGTTGAATAATATGTTGGTTTTTTTTTTTCTCCGCTTCCTGTTTTTGTGAGTGTTACACGAAAATAGACATGCTCAAATCTTAATTGAGGGCCACCTATATAATGTTGGCTAACTCCAAAACCTATTCAAATTTGCGTAAAATATCGTGCACGCTTTGTCTAAAAAAGAGTCTAAACTTCAAATTTAGTCCCAAATTTATCATGGACTTTTTTATTTAAAAATTATATTGACCATAACTCTACTCTCAAATCTACCTTGCACTTAAAAAAAAAAATCACTACCTTTCTATGTAGTCTCATATTTACCTCCATTAATCTCGGTCCAAATATCGATATTGGTTGTTTGACGTGACATTTCCACATCAATAAAAAATCAACATTAGCAAGGTCGCATGGTAAATTATCTTCAAAACAAAAACTGATCTTTGATATAAAAATTAAGGAAATTAGGGACGACTAACATTGATATTAGGATTGAGAGCTCATGGGGGCAGATATGGAAGTCGACTAAAGTTTTTGGACCAAAACATAAAAGTTTGGAATAAAATTGAGATTCAAAATAAATTTGGAGTTTTTTTTAGAGGATTAGGCCTTTATTTTGTGGCTTGCGTACCACTTGCAAAGTCGCAATTTCTTTGGTAGATGATGTATTAGTGTGGTCACTCAAGCCCTTTAAATATCGCTTCCAGGTCCCAATTCCTCCCGTCCAAACATCACATATCACCATCTCTCTCTCTCTCTCTCTCTCTCTCTCTCTCTCTCTCTCCCGCAACATACTAACACCACGTACCCATTCCCATGCACATAGATTATCCCTACAACATTCCTTACACATAGATCACTCATCATCAACCACCACGACAAGCGCAAAGGAGACGACACCAGCCAAGGCAATCAGGCAGCATCATCATCAGCAAGAAAGATGATAGGGTGGGACGAAGTATACAAGGTGGTGGTGGCGATGTTCCCGCTGTACGTGGCGCTCATGCTCGGCTACGGCTCCGTCAAGTGGTGGCGCCTCTTCACCCACGAGCAGTGCGACGGCATCAACCGCTTCATCGCCCTCTTCATCCTCCCCCTCTTCGGCTTCGAGTTCACCGCCCACATGAACCCGTACACCATGAACTTCCGACTCCTCGCCGCCGACGCCCTGTCCAAGCTCGCCATCCTCGTGATTCTCGCCCTCTGGGGGCGTTTTAGCAGCCGGGCGAGCTACAACTGGTGCATCACGACGTTCTCGCTGTGCACGCTGACGAACCTGCTCGTCGTCGGAGTGCCAGTGATGCGGGCCATGTACGGCCAGTGGGGCGTCGACATGGTGATCCAGCTGTGCATGGTGCAGTCCCTCTTTTGGATCCCTCTGCTTCTTCTGTTTCTTGAGTTCGGGAAGATGAGGATGATGGATTTGGCTACTTCCTCTGCTTCTCCTCCAGCTACTGAAAATAATGGTGCGGTTGACGAAGAGAGGGACATAGAGACAAGTGTGGCGAACACAAGTGAAGGTGGCGTTGATGATCGTGAGAAGAGGAACTATTGGTCATTCACAAGAGCGGTGTGGACGAAGATGGCCATGAACCCTAACGTGTATGCCAATGTTCTCGGCCTTGCCTGGGCTCTCATGGCTAGCAGGTAAGTATTATTATTTTTAATTTCCAGTATGCATATCGCTTAGGTACGACAAGTCAAATTTGAGCGTTACACCTAATCTAGTAAAGCAGTCTTAACAAATCCGTCTTAATACGGCCAGTATTGCGCTTTCACTAACCAGGAATCTCTGAATAATTTACACATGATCCGTGCAAATGTAAATAAAATTTCATTGGCAAATTACTTTTCCTCGTCCTTTCAAGCATGTATGCAGCATCCCAACAAGATCCGCCCGAATAATTCGAACCGAAATGATGACGTAAAGGCCTCTGCCGGTTCAGTTTGATTTCGGGTCTTATGCCCGAACAGATGCAGAGCACATTAAAGGCAAAGCTGAAACATAAACAGACCACATGGGATGATGGTTACTGGCGGGAGTGATGGCTGATGATCAAGGATCGAGAAAAAGATAAGCGAGAGTAATGTCCAGCAAAACGTGTTCATCATGCAAACCTGCATACCTCACATCTGTCATCTCCCTTCCTCTCTTTTCACTATCCACCTCTCTCTCTCTCTCTCTCTCTCTCTCTCTCTGGCATTCATATGAGAAAGAGAATCCTCAAAAGAGTGAAGAGATCTGAGGTTGGACCAGATATAATAGAGAGGCTGTGAATGGCGCGCATAGTTTCTGAGGAGAGCGCGAGAGACAGACAGAGAAGTCCTTCATTTTCTCTCCTCTTCCTTTTCTGTCTTAAAAATATTCTCGTACCTCGTCACCCATTCAAAACTGCGGGCCAAGTATGAGTACGGACCCAACTCGAATCAGCCCATTGACACAGATAAAATTTGGCGCATCACTTATTTCTGAAACTTAAATACACCGATATTAAGATAGGAATTATGAGCTTAAACTTTCAAATTGAATTCTTTCTGACACTGTCGCCTACACTTTGTGTGTACGTACGCTGTTTCTCAACATACGAAAACATGGTGTCGCTGCAGGTTCAAGTTTGCTATGCCAAGCATCATGGAAGGCTCGGTCGAGATCATGTCAAAAGCGGGGACTGGCACGGCCATGTTCAACATCGGTACGTACGTGCCAAGCGGCGCGGTCACCAGTTCTGGAGTTTGTGAACAAACCAAAAGAAGTTCAGGCATCACTGTCTGAAACTCCCTGCCTTCTCGGACGATTAACGGAAGCGTGTGGTGTGTTTGGATTGCAGGGATATTCATAGCAATGCAGACGAAGGTGATCGCATGTGGAACGGGTCCCACGGTCCTGGGAATGGTGTCGAGGTTCGTGGTGGGGCCCACGATTATGGCCCTTTGCTCTCTTGTCGTGGGGTCACATGGGCCCGCTTTACGAGTCGCCATCATTCAGGTTGGCACAAGTTTATCTTGCTTCTTCATTAATCATAAACAACAATCCTAATTCGGCCCGACATTTTTTACTTTCGTAATGCATTTCATATCTAATTTCTTGATCATTACTATTTCTTTTGGGTATAGGCGGCGCTTCCACAAGCCATTGCTTCTTTCGTGTTCGCGAACGAGTATGGATTGCATGCAAATGTTCTCAGCACTGCGTAAGTTTATCGATTATTGCTCGCTTTAAAGATTTCCCTCGCTCCATATTGTTTTCAGGTTTACATTAACGATTGCTAATCGATCTACTCTTGTTTAATTTGTTGTAGGGTGGTGTTTGGCACACTGATTTCCCTTCCATTGTTGATTGGCTACTACATTGGTTTGGAATATGCGGTTTGAGAGTGGGAGATTTTCAATCAACAACTAAGTAAAGACATTGTCCGCTTGTGGAATTGATTGTATTCACCTTGTTATTCCATTCATGGTTTAGATTTGTGATTCCTCCACTGAAGAGGAATTGAAAATTCCAAAAGAGAAATCACCATCTATTACCGTCTCTTATGGACTTAGGAGGATTGTAACTCAGGTCCATCTAATTTTAACGTAGATATGATGTTTTTAGAAGTGTTCCAATCACCTTGTTTCCTGTAGCTGATCGGGACAATTGTCCTTTCCATTATAGAATTGATCACACTGAATTTAAAATCCAAAATCCTTATATATAAACGTGCACGCCTTAATCATACTTTAACTCATATTTGATAATATATGTCATAAATGAGTTATCTTAAAATATTAAATGGGTCTTAAATGAGTCAATTAATAACCTAATGGATCTTAAATGGGTAGCAAACTGGTCATAAATGGGTTATACAATTAAACTTAAGTGTTATTAACAAATCATTTTAGATGTTAAAATTCTGATATTCTAATTTTTTAATTTTTTAACAATAAAAATTTGATTATTTTTATTTTCCTTTTTTTTTCTTTTTTGTTCTCATTTTTTCCTCTTTCTAAGTTGGTTGCCAGCCAAAAGGTGAGGGACGAGCTCACTAGACTCTAGCAACTGGTAGAGAAAAAAAGCAAAAAAAAAGAAAATTATATGTTTTTTAAAATAAAAATAATTAGAATTTAAAGAATAGAAAATTTATCAAATAAATTGTATTACTTAAAATAATTTCAACAGTACATATTTTAAAAAATCATTAAGCAAATTTTCTTAAACTTGGTTAAATATATAAACGTTTTAACAATACAATCGGGTCGTGTATGGATCAAAGTCGAGTATGGGTCACTAGAATTTTATAGTATGAGATTGAGGATGGCTCTTGAATAGGAGCATTTTGACGGGTTACTCGTCCCGAGACATGGCCGGGAAGGCGAAGCGTGGGTCTGATGTTCCTATCGCGTAGGAGCACATGGGCCTCATGCGCCCACTCACCAAACGCGTTCGCCAGGCTGACGTTAGCTATGCCGATCCAACCCGAACTGTAAAAACCACTTGACCCTACCCACGACTTCCATTGACTGTCAACTAATTTTTTTAATTGACATTGCGGATTCGTGTTATCCCTTACGTTCTACATTTGTTGCGGGAACAATGTCACCTCTTCTCATGAGGATGCCTATTCGTATAAAGACGCATGGGCATATGGAGAGACTGAGGCGTTCGGTAGCTGAGCTGAATACTTATTACTAGGGAGATGGTGATTTAGAGGCACATGTGATCAGGGTGAATAGGATAATACAAGATATCATATGGAATAGTTACTTGATACTAGATTTTGAGAGGGTGAATGTACTAATTATTGCATTTCCACCTAAATGGAAAAATGTAATGGAATGCCTTTGGGAGGTTAACATAGTCTTGATTTATAATAAGCTTGTAGAAGCCTTTGTCAAGAAGTACTATAAAATCGAGACAACGAAGACCACCGCCCTATGTATAAATACTACTTGGCGTCGAATTCAAACTAACTCTAGTGGTTAAACTCGCATTCAGCTACTCGGACATCATTGAGCCAAGTCTCCACCATTGTTCCCTTCACTAGTTGCCATGATCCTCTTTGCCATCAGTCGTCGTTCAAGGCCAAAGTCCAATTAAGTTATTTTTCTAATTAACGTGCTCAATTGAGTAATTAACTATCTAAATTGAGATTATCTAATTGTAGTTCGATTTGATTTAATTTGATTTATTGGGCGTTATCATACAAGTAGTTTTCTTGTTTGAGTCGTTTCATGTAGATGTTCATGAATTAGGGATTTGGTTTGGAAAAAAGATTGGACCCTCAATTAATTTTTTTTATTTGAGCATAGTAATATATAATATAATAAATCATCTGGACCGTTAGATCTGATACATTAGTAGATTAAGCACATGCATCATATACAATAAGTATGAGACAGCATTACATTGCATTTAGTTTGTGGTACATTCATGCAGATTTCCTAATTTAAAAATTCATATTTTAGATGCATTATCATGTAGTAATTTGGGCAATCTTTACTTAATGCATAGCTAGGATTTTATATAATTGGTTAAAGTTATTTTAAGTACTTTCTTACTTTAGATAAAAAAAATATAAAACAATAATTAGATTGCATTTTTTTTTTGTAAATGTAAGTATTATATAGATTTTACCATGCAAAGCTGTACAAGGCGTATGTCTTGGTACCACAAAACTTACACTCAACACTACAATAGATGTGTGAGTGCAAGGGTACCAAGAAAGCAAAATACATCCAAAGAAGGATGCCTAAATACATCATCTAATCGATAGAAGGCCTAAACAGTGGCCAACAAAAGCCAAAACGGCTAAAACTACATAAAAACTATAACTAGTGAAAACTAAGTAAATCAGCTATCATAAAAAATGGAGGGGTCAATCTGCCACCTCTCCTGTACCCGCCTATTGCGGGGAGTGTCAATAACAGGCTGGAACAATCTGGCTCTGTCTCTGACCATCATAATAAGCTTCGTCTTCATGGCTGGAACGAAGACTCGGCAATTACGGAATAAAGCGTCATTCTGTGTCGTCCATATAATATGGCATAGGGCTCACAGCGAGAATCTAGCAATACTCTGATGGAAGTGATTGCCAGATATATGTCTGATAGCCCACTCGAGTGTCTCCTACCACAATTCCTGCCTCCAAGAAATCTGACAATTCTGGGCCCAGAAGGATGCAAGCCCAGCAGTGGCACGACATCCGAAAAAGAGATGATATATGGAATTCGGCCTAGCATTGCAGAAAACACACGAACCATCCTCTATCCTACCAGAAGATAATAGGAATACCTGGGTGGGTAGCCTGTTTCTCGTCATGATCTACAGGTGGAACTGATGCCTCGGAATGATGGCCTTGTTCCATATGAATGAAGACCATGGAACTCTCGGACCCGTCGGACGAACAACACTCCATGCTGATGCCACGGAGAAAGTGCCGGAAGAGTCCCCCAACCACCGAAAATAATCACGTCGGTCAGACAAAACAGGAAGCGGTCCCAACTCATGCAAAATAGAAGGATCCTGTCCTCAAGCCATAAAAAGATCGGCCAGCGTGACCTTCCTAGGTAGGCCAGAGCGGTAGATGTCCCGGTCGGCATATAAAATGTATAATGAACCACTGTCGTGCCAGTGATCAAACCATAATGAGATAGTCCTCCCATCCCCAACTCCCCATCGGAACATATTGCCTGAACTCTTGCCCAAGCGCAATAATCCTCTTCTAGGCCCTTGAACAAAAAGTCGGTCGTTGTTAGGTCATTTTTTAATAAAATTCATTAGGTCATGTTAATGTCCTAGAGTTTACTCATTTGTTTCTATAAAAAAAAGGATAATAAAAATATATCTCACATAATTTGAATAATAGGGTTAATTTGGTTAATCTTAAGTTATTAGAATTGCACATATGTTACATTTATATTATTAATAAAGCTTGCATGTCATTTATAATTTTATGCAGTTGATGAATGCATTTTACATTAAGATTCATATAGTCGTAGCACTAAAAACAATAAAACAAGATAAACCTAAAAGAATTGATTGTCATTGCATTTTGAAATCTTGTTCAAGTTAAATTGAAAAATGGAATCGATTAGATGATTCAAGTGGGAAAACATTTGCCGACGCTAGGATCCAACCTACGTTGGTTCCATTGCGGAGTACTTTAAGTGTTAAACAAATAATAGAGCTTTGCTTCTAATTTGTAGCACATCAAATTCATTCTATCTTTCTGAGTTATCTATTCATTTATTTGATTATTGGGCATCAAAATTATCTATCTATATACCTGCATGATCATCCATCGCATTAGTGGTTTAAAATTATACATTTGAATAATATTTCTTGCAAATTATTATTGAAATGAAAAGAAGTACCAAAAAGCATTAAATTTATCTAGTGTAATCAAGCTTCTTATTTCCACAAAGTATCCGATACACAGAAGCAAGATCTTACATTTTACTTGAATTTCTAATCCATCGGTAACAAATTAGTTACTGCTCTTATATAAATTAAGTTGCATGTCTCTCGCTAATTTACCTTTAAGAAAAGTCACGACAGCTATTTGTTGGGTAACAAAGGAGGTTGCTAGCTGGGCAATGACGGCTTGGTTAATGGTGGCGATGTCTATGCAACAATAGAGAATATGTTCCGCACCGTCCGAACAACGTTTGATAATAACATTTCTTATATAGGCAACAAACAAATACAAAAAAAGAAAAAACATGATACTTCTTCCAACTAAGGAAGAATTTTATCGGATGGTATATTGCTGGTTGTACCAACGATAGTGAAAGTACGTAGACTGATACCGTAACTTGTCTACACTATTAATCTAAAATTCACCAAGCTGATTTAGCAACAAATGGAACAAGCTCATAAATATTACTTCAATATCAGCTTGAATTAGAATCAGTTTACAATGTAATGTTTACCTAATCTTTGGTGCTTAGAGTAAATTCGAGACAATTTCTACCATACTTTTTTTAAATGCAATTTAATAATATAAAACAAGATAACGCACTTACTCAACACCCAAACATCTTCCTCAAACCTATGATTCCACGTCCATTGTTTTTGTGCATTTGTCTAACGCCAAGCACGAGATGATGCTGGACAAAAGATTATTACCTTTTATTATCCCAAAAACCTATAGCCCTTAAAAAAATCATTAAGACAGGGAGGGAACCTTACTTAGTAACTCATGTCCATTAATCCTCCACTTCGTACTCGATAACTATTATATATCCTGTGCATGCGAAGCGCATATATCTCCAAAATATTACGTGGGAATGCTCTTCTTTTATGCATGAGAGATGCTGTGGAATCGAGCACACTGTGCGATTAGAATAATCTTTACGTCGTAAGCCACCGAGCCCAAGATGAGGAAAAAGGGAGAAACGCGAACGTCTTCCGGTTCAAGCCATGGGAGTTGTCGATGGTGGACGAACTATCTGGGAGAAGATTCACGTAGCCAGTTGAAGGGATATGACATTCTTATTGAAATTTATGAAAAAGCTGTCAGGGGATTTTTTTTTTTCTCTCTTGCGATCACGACTGCGTGTATGCCCTTTTCGCTTCTCTTTCCCTATGTGCCGTCGAACCTAGAATCATTTTCTCGAAACGCATAAATACACAAACCCAGCGAGAGAGAGAGAGAGAGAGAGAGAGAGAGAGAGAGAGAGAGAGAGAGAGAGAGAGAGAGAGAGAGAGCCATTGAAATAACATGTATGGACATTAAATTGCCAGATGGGAATCTGAATTTGTCTCGCCATTGAAGCTAACGCACACTTGCATGGTTATGGTGTGACACGTCCTGCCACATATCTTTCACCCTTTGGATTGCAGAGAGACGGAGAGGGAAAGAGTATTTGGGAAGAGAAACTCATTTTTCATACCTTGAGAACAAATCCAACCTTAGTTGCTGGGTTTGATGTTTTCCTGTTTTCAGGATATCATTATCTTGAGTTTATGTTGTTTTGATAATAGAAAACTAATTAATATACAGAAAAACGTTTCTTTTTATGGACTACAAAAAGAACAACCTTTGGACAGCACAGGCATGAGGAGCTTTAATGGATGATTAGGGTAACAAAAGGCAAAGATCTGGCGGCCAGACTCCTGGAGGTATCTTTCCTAGCAACCAGAAATTGCATTCGGATGGAATGCAATTCCACGATCGAACTACCAATAAAAAAAGAATATAATGAGATAAAATTCCGAAAGCTAAATGCTTTACTTTGTATTGAAAAGATAAGAATTCACCTTTTTTGTGAATCTAATTCATTGAAATTCCGTCCAGTAAAACGAAAGAATTATAAATTTCTAAAATAATAGATAGGAATACTGCAAATAGGTTTCAAAACAAGTAAATTGAGGGAAGACGACTTTCCCTTCTGAGTAGAAAGAAATTAGTTTCCCTCAATCACCAAATAAATAAGAACTCATAATTTTATCATTTCGATGAAAGTATTTTCCTTTATCATTAACTTTTCCGTGAAACAAGCGTGCTCTTGATGTGAAACAAGGAGGAGGACGAATGGACGAAGTACCAAACCAGATCGGACAAAACTTGACCGAACGAACTGCATCTTCATGGAAATATTTTTCAAGAGTATTATGCCTTTTGTAGAAGCGACATACAACGTACGTGCGGTTTACACCTCTCCTTCCATCTAATCAATTAAATAAAGTGACATCTATCAAGCATTTTCTTTGTGAACTCTTTCTATTGACTGAGAATAAGAGCTCAAGATGGCAGGTTTGCACCAGCTATATTTTGTTGCAGTAGCAACCTTTCTGAAACATTTTATCTTCATTTTTCAATGTTTTCATCACATATTGGTACTGCGGTAGGGATGAGTATGACTCGAGTTGGTCTTATATAGCACCTAACCAAAGGAGCAAACCTGCGCAGTGTGGGTCTCCAGTTCTTGGGTCTCCAGTTCTTGGGACTAGGGACCAACCGTGCTGAGTTTGGGGCTGAGTACTAGAACGACCTTATGGGTTTGGTCCGGTTAGGATAAACCCAGGACAACCGATTACTTCTTTTATTATTTCATTTTTCTATTCCTTAAAAGGACAAGCATACCATTTCAAATCTCATATCCACCAACAATGCAACATTGAGCAACCAAACTAAGAATACCAATACATACCAAATAGAAAATTAAGATAAGATAACAACATAGATCTCCATGTGCTAAAATTAGCAAATCATAAAACACAAACACATAAAATACAATAAGTAGTTAAAAGTACATAATATTTTCCATGAAATGTACAACTCCATATCTTCTTCATTCTTAAGCTCCGTTTATTTCGCATAAAATATTCTTCCGGAAAATATTTTTCGGAAATTGTGGTGTTCGAGAGGTTGAAAATAACTCGCCAAGGAAACTATTTTCCAAATAAAGGAAAATGTTCTTATAAAAACATGAAAAATGTTTTCCTTTCCCAAAAAATGGAAGGAAAACGTTTCCTAACAGCCAACCGATCCTCGATTTCGATCAAATTACCAATAAACCTGTCGTTGCCGCCGCCGGGGATGGTGGTAGTCAGGCGTCCATGAACAAGAAAAAAACGAAAGAATAAAAAATTTGTAAATTTATTTTTAAGTTTCAAATGAACACCGTTAAATGTTGTTATTTTCCAGGAAAATGACCTGTTGGAAAATATTTTCCAGAAATGCTTCATTTTCCGCGGAGCCTTAAATGATTGCTTCAACTTCTAAACACCTAATAAACAAAAAGTTTTAAATTGAAATTACTATTAGTTCAATTGGTGGAAGATCTCACCAATAATATGTATTCAACTTTAATGTGTAAACTCTATGTATTAATGATAATCTCTTCAGTAAGACAATCCCTATCTTGAAAACGGAATTTTTTTCATTAGATATATGAAGAAATTAACAAAAAAAAAAGAATGATTAACGGTGCAAAGACTTACAAATGTTGAATACCTAGCACAAATTGCAACAGCCCGCTTCCAACACCTCCTTTGAGGGCTGACTGAGTGAATTCTCGAGTTTAGTGAGTGGCCCATTAGCCCGGGGAATGCCCCGGACTAAACCATGCAAATTTGTTTCGGGTGATTCCAAACTACCGAAAATCGCGTTTTGACCCCCGACTTTTAGATAATTGCATTTTGGTCCCCAAAGAAGTGAATTTTGGATCTATGGGCAATTTTGGAAGATTTTTCGAAATGTTGACTTTTGGTCAACGGACTGGTCAGCCCTCGCGTGGACCGGCCCAACTGCAGGTCGAACCGGTTCGACTGCGATCCGACTAGCCCGCAACCTGCCTTACTTGCCCCGTCCTATCTCTCCCTAGCCTTCTTCTTCCTCCCTCTCCTTGCTGCTCAGACCACGAAAAGAGGCACGGTTTCCTCCCTTAGCTCCCTCCACTCACCATCTTCTAGATCCGACCAGCCATCACCTCTGCCGTCGCTAACGTCTCCGCCGGGAGCTGCGAGAAGACGCCTTCATGGGCAAGGTCGCCCCTGTTCACACCAGCACCGTGGCCGGCTTCCTAAGGTTGCTGCTCCTTCGCTGGCGACACCCAGGCCGATCCACCCCCTCCAGCGTGTCCCCAGGCATCCTCTCGGCCTCTCCATCGCCACCATTGCCGCTTACTTGCCCCCGAAGTCGCCGGTTTTCCCCTAGACTCGCAACTGCCCTGTTTTCCCGTCAACTGGTTGTTCATGGCCATCGTCGGTGTTCCGGTGAGACCCAGCCACCACCGCTATCAGCAATGGAAAGCTAGGCATCCCCAGAGCACAATAGCACCGGCCTTGTTGGCGGGCACCACGCCATTTGGGAGAAACAACCCCAGAAGCTCAGTCCCACCTCCTGGAAACCTAGATCGTGACCGCCGCCTTCATGTCGTCAAACCTCTCAGCTCCGACCACCTTAGGCCGCACCACATGTACCTATCGACTCACAAGGGAGTTAGCTTCCAGATCCCATCGGCCTCAGTCGTCGGTTTGGCCGAAGGAGGAAGAACGGAGCCTCAACCCGACTGCCTCTCGTTGACCTGGTTAGGGAAAACCGGGTCTGTTCGCCGGTCTTCTGTCTAGACGGAGCTACTCCGTCGCCAGCCACCACCTCTCATGAGCTTAATTGGCCTCCCACGGCCAAGGGCCACTCGCTGAAGGCCTCACCAGAGGCTCGCCGAAGCCGTCCCGAGGCTATTGGAGGTGGCACGTCCTATCCAATGTGTCAGATCGAAGATTGGAAAGCCGCACTAAGTCCGAGTGTAATCGAAAGTGCGAGAAAGCATGTCGCATGAGCCACCTCTAGGAATGCACGGACAAATAAGTGAGTGTACATCCTATCCACAACCTAAGCTGATTTATCGCTTTTGTAGAACGATTAAGGTAGACTGGCTAGATTGATTGGGTGAATGGGTAAATAGGACCAAGTAAATACCCTAATTTAGGTGATGATGGATTAGATTGACTAAGTGGCCAATAGGCATTGATTTAGTTGTAATGGTCGACTGAGCTATATGGGGTGTCAATTGGACTGCTTGGATCACTGGGTGATCGTTCAAATGTTGATGCATTTGTTAATACCAGGCTGCCCATGAATGATAGTTAGGGTTTAAGACTAGTTGTGGACAATCTAATTGGTTGATGTGTAGGTTCTAGAGATTCTCTAGTCGACCCAGTGGGGGTGACGATAAAAAATGTATGGATCACGAGGTGATCATTAGAAAGACCGGTATGGTCATCGGTATGGGACCTCACAAAGATGGTGGCATGAGGGTCCTGGTTTGTTATGGAGCTAACTGGGGTTTTTGGCTAAATGCATTAAATGCATACTGAGACGATCCAATTAGGTGGCCAATAGGCCATAATCATTGAAGGAAGTAAATCGAACATTCATTTAGGTCTTAGACCGATTTCAGACAATTGTATTTATTGAATTGGGAATTATGGTTTTTATTTAATTAATTATGTAATGTGTGGATGATGGCTATTATTTAATTAATTATTTATGTGGGATTGAATGGTATTAGTTTGGTTAATTGTGCAATTTAGCATTTAATTATTTTATATTTCGTAGCAATTTATTTATTTATTTAGTATTTAATTATTTAATCTCCAGTTATAGTAATTTATTTATTTTAAGTATGCATTTATTTATTTATTTATTTATATTAAATGACCAATTATTTATTCAATTATCGTTATGAAGGGGATTGTTGTGGCTAATCCTAGCTTGGCGGACAATCCTAGCTTAATGCCAAGTCTTAATCGTGGACCGATTGACTCATGGGTAGATTCGATTAGTGTAAAGAGAGAGATCATAGATGGGATAAATGACGGAAGAAGTGAGAATTTGGAGGAATTATGATTATTGGGGATAATATGGTCCTACGTAAAAGTCAAGTGATCTAAGAGGTTAACCAATAGAAACGAGTAAGATCGCATGATAGATGTCATATCGATCTAGGCTCGGTCACAGACCAATTGTCCGTGGGTAAAATGGAGCTATGTGTGAGAGTGGTGCAAGACACAGTTGTTGGGCTGGAGAGCCCCAAGGAATGAGCAGCATGCCAGTCGTCCCAGAGGGCTTCGTAGACTGGACTATAAGCTAGTCGAGCCTGAGAGGTCATGTTAGGAACACGTGGCAACCCAAGTGGTTTCCACTGTCTCCATTGTGGTTGATGACCGAGTGACGTATCGATAGTATACCCGAGTGAGTTGAGTCTTGCCTGTAAGGGTTTGACCTAAGGACTAGGGACCCTAGAGCAATAGCTTTCCTAGTCTGGATTTAGGGTTAGACTCACGGAGATATCTAAATATCTCACACCACCACAGACCCTCTTGTAGGCATGAAGCATGGAACCAAAGGAGGAATCGAACGAAGAAGATGAAGAGACGCGCTTCTGGTTGCACTGAAGGCCAACGACCCGCTTAGGACGTCACAGATTTGGCCAGAAGATAAGGTAATCGGGGACTGTCTCATGCCTAAGGGCAAGGCGGGACAGGGTCCCGACGCAAATCGAGAAATTGCATGAGCTTAAAGCTCTTAGATCAAGCGCAAACTAGGAACCAAAAATAGAAAGATATAACTCTTAACACAATCTGAGAACCCACAGGAAATTAAAGCTCTCAAATCAAGCACAAAATGGGAACTGACTAGCTCAACTACAATCATGGGGTAATGATAGAGAGATAAGCTAGCTACTTTCATGAGGTGATCCAAGAAAGGTGAGTGATTTGACCAGCTAAGCTGCACTCACGAAGTGAGTGTACAAAACAAGGTGAGCAAAGACGATTTCTTTTCTCCTTCTTTTTTGGTCGAATTTGGGTTAAGTAGGTTTCCATTTTCTAATTTGTGGGTAGATTTGCATAACAAAGAATAGGGGTAAAGGTGCTGGGTTTAGAGTAAACAAAAATATATAACGTATAATTACATATATAACATATAATGTATGATATATATATATATCATAAAAAATATACATAAGTTAGTCTAGTTGGGTCGGGCTGATTTAGGATCAACCTTGGACCGATGTCACCCCTGACTACAACTTTTGTAAAGTGTCTAGTAAGTACTACACGATTACGACATCTTTACAATTACAACAATACTTTTACAATCTGTTCAAAGTTGCCTCCA
Organism: Melaleuca quinquenervia; assembly: GCA_030064385.1. NCBI lineage: Eukaryota > Viridiplantae > Streptophyta > Magnoliopsida > Myrtales > Myrtaceae > Melaleuca > Melaleuca quinquenervia. The sequence goes on along the minus strand of CM057719.1, from coordinate 11,592,183 downwards.
CTCAGCTCCAAGGAATTTTAGTTTTGGAACATACATTGCCAAAGACATGATAAAAACAATATTTCGCCGCAAAAGTATGAGATAACATATCTATTACTGAGCAGCCAAAGCTATATTAAACGTACTCAAAGAAAGAAAAGAAAAGAGTGATTTATTTGATCTTGTAGGTTTACTATTCAAAATAGGGTTACAGCTTTCTTATAATGGATATCATTCAATTTTCAAGTAGAAGAAGGAGAAGAGGAGACTACGTTTCGGGCCTCATCATCTAGGGTGTACAAGATAATGTCTATTACTTGTGAGAACTTATTGCATGGTCTGTAGATTATGTGAATCGATTTCCTCTCAATCGTTAGTTATATGGGACTTACAGTGAAGCGGACAAGATCAACAATAAAGATGAGTTTGATTTACATAATCTATATAACATACAACAATCGTACTCCTAGTTCTTCAAACTCACGCGTATTGTTCATGCGATTTCACTGCCTTTGATAACCCGATGCCAGAGCATCTCTTGCATTGGTTTGGTGATGACCATTACAAGCATTATTTATCTATTCTTTTGCTGAGGGCGTTAGGGTTTTGTGAATACAGATGAAGCTCGAGATCGAAGAAAAAGGATCGGGCTTAATTCACATTCAAATGTTTAAGACTACATTAGATTGAGGCAACTAAACTGAATACATGAGAAATAGCCAAATTCCTTGCATGAAGAAAACTTTCTTGATATTTCATTGACATAAGAGATCGTCTAGGGTTGTTCTTGATTCTGGTGACTGTGAACCCGTCCTAAGCACGGAAAAATCAACTTATTACGATATTATTATTTTTTTGGTAAATGTAAGTATTTATAGATTTTACCCTGCAAAGTTGTACAAGGCGTAAGTCTTGGTATCACAAAACTGACACTCAATGTGTGAGTGCAAGGGTACCAAGAAAGCAAAAGTACATCCAAAGAAGGACTCCTAGATACATCATCTAATCGATGGAAGGCCTAAACAGTGGCCAACAAAAGCCAACACGGCTAAAACTACATAAAACTGTACCTAGTGAAAACTAAGTAAATCAGATATCACAAAAAATAGAGGGGTCAATGTGCCACCTCTCTTGGACCCGCCTATTGCGATATTATTACGATATTATTTAGGATATCAAAAACCCAAAAAGCCAATTTTAAGATGATGTAAATTACATATTCAATCATAGGGTAAAAAGAAAATGAGGATCGTGGAACTCCTAGTTGACGCTGCCGTTCGAAGTCAATTGAAGAAACGGCGGGGAAATCTCACACGCATTCCTAAAATCGAGAAATGCAATCTTCCTTATACGATCGTGCTCTCAGTAAATTGAACATGTGGAATGAGTAGTTAGTTCACTCCACAAACGAGTCTTCACAATATCAATAGTCAATTAGGAGGAGTCAACTTTATATTGTTCAATATGTTAAACCAGAATTGAGCATGTTTGACGATCTCGAACAGTTATTAATAACCATAAGTCAAGTACATGATCCATAAATCCTGAAAATTACACCAAGATTAACATGAAGATATAATAATCCCTTCGCTGCCTCACGCTCCACAATCAAAGTACTCGAATTCTATAAAACGGAAGAGTTGTTTACCATCTATAGAGTTGTACCGATTAGCATATATACCAATAGTTATGAAAGGATTACGGGACGAAAGATTGCTAAAAGAATTGGTGGCGAATTGATCGTTTCATCATCATGTAACGATCCCGCACAACGTGATAGGCTTAATACATGAGGATAATTGAAGGAGAGTGTGTACGGCACTACATATCAATCCCTTGTGGCTAGATAGGAAAGGACTTGGTTCCCTCACCAAAGGAAAAAAGAGAAAAAAAAAAAAAGACAAAAGAAAGATTAAAGATTTTCAACTCCCCATGGTATCAATGGATGAACTCGAGAATTGCATAATATGCAAGTAGCACCGGGAAGGAGACTATCATTCCAAAGATCACCCTGCAATCACCAATCATGAAGGTTAATTACGAAGAGGGACTATTGGACCTCTACTTCAATGTTCATGTGATTCATTGGATTAGCAAAAGAAAGGACTACTTACGCAGTGCTAAGCACATCTGCATGCAGTCCATATTCTTTGGCGTAGATGAAGGACGTAATCGACTGTGGCAGTGCTGCCTGCAAATTAATAACCATTGCATGTTGTCAGATATCCAAAGATCCAATTCGACTAATCTTCACGGACGTCCGCCGACCCGTCCATGGGAATCAAGGAAGGGTCTAAACGCAAAAGGTGGCAGTCGCGCCCCACGAGATTACTCCGAACGACAAGAGATCGATACCTGGATGATAGCGACGCGGAGGACATCGCCCCTTAAGCCCAAGGCAATAGAACCGATGGCCATGGCCGCTGGACCGGCAACGAACCTCAGAACCATCCCGAACACGGTCAAGCTCGGCCCACATGCTATCAATTTCTCTTGCAGTGCCATGAACATCCCTGCACACTCGCACGCGCGCACTCGTTAGTTATCGAACCTAGGGTCATTTCATGTTATGGAATATGTGTCTATGATCAATTTCGGAATAAACGAGAAAGAATCTTATTCCCAATCTCACCCATACTAAACATGGCAGTGCCTGTTCCAGCTTTTGACATGATCCATATGCATCCATCGATTATGCTTGGCATCTCAAAGTGCCACCTATCGCATTCAAATACATGAAAATTAATCCCGAAATGTAGTTAGTGAGTAACAAGTTAATTAATCATCAAACTATATATATTTATAATTATATACCTATAACGATACACACATACGGAGCTCTATTTTTTTTATTTTTTTTGCCTAACTATTAGTTTACCTGTTTGCAATGAACGCCCAAGCAATACCAACTATGCATGCATAGGAGTTTGGGTTCATGGCAAGCTTCATCCAAACAAGCCTCATGAGAGACCAAAACGATGGCCTACTAGAGCTCACCATCATCTCCAGCCTCCCTTCCAAATCAACTTTGGCCATCGGATCGATCGGTGTCCGTGCTGGCGAGTCACCCTCCATGGAGGACGACGTCGATGAGATGTCAAGCCCCGACCGCCTCATCTCCAGCACGAAAAGGAGCGACGTGAGCCACACAATCGCCTGGAACACCGAGCCCTGGATCACTAGGTCCACGCCCATCGAGCCGTACATGGCCTTGAGCAGGGGGACGCCAACCACGAGCGAGTTAGTCAGCGTGCACAGCGAGAAGCTGGTGATGGACCAGCAATAGCTCCCCTTGGGGCTGCACTTGGCCCAAAATGCTAGCACCACGACTATGATGACCTTGGAGACGACGTCGGCGGCGATGAACATGTAGTCCCACTTGAAGGGATCAACATGGGCCGTGAAGTCGAAGGTGAAGAGAGGGAGGGTGAAATAGCAAACGAGCCGGTTTATCGCATCGCACTGGTCCGGCGTAAAGATCTTCCACCACTTCACCGAGCCATAACCCAACATCAATGCGACGTATAGCGGCACCATCGCCGCCACCACCTTATACACATCCTCCAATCCTATCATTTTCAATGGACTCTCTCTCTCTCTCTCAATTGATGAAGCTCTTCACTAGGCTTGGTAGCTAATGGAACAGTCAGTTCCTGAAGAAGACTGCGACGAAGTTGTCAAAACTCGAAGGAGGGTTATTTATAATCGAGAAGGCGAGAGAAGTAAAGCATGCATGAAGAGGCGCAAGCCTCATTTTTTTTAATACTTTTTTATGTTATTATTCGTAAAATTATTTCAGCGATGATAGCCCTCCATTCAGGGAGGTGGGTGTATTGGATTCTTGATTCTTGAACTCGGCCATGGATTGTGGTTAGTGCATGAAAGAGGTACAGTTGCTTTCGGGACAAATAGGTCAGGCTTGTGGTCAGCATTCTCTAAGTCCCTTTTTTTATTTCGAAGAATAAGAATGAGGTCCAGAGATTATTCTATACCACCATCTTGCAAATAGCTAGGGTTTCTGATTTCGGGTGGAAAGATTAACGGTTAATACATATTCTTGGGTCTCATCCAAAGGTGGCTCCACTATCTTCTTGCGGGGGTGTAGAGACATACTTATAGTCCCACATGTAAATTTTACGCCCGAGGAAGCTTTTGGTATGACAAACCAAGTATTTTCTATGCTGAGGAGAGAGATCAATTTGACCCAATCTAAAAGTCAGTTCATCAGATTCTTTGAACAGGCCTTTTCTCTTGGTCAATATACAGGGTCGTACCTTGGTGAATGTTGCCATTTTCTTTGAAACTAACAGCAAAATGAAGCGGCTCAAGTCCCATATGCCGCAATTTTAATCTTGGAGATAACTTTATGTAAATTCATCAAACTTTAAGTGGAATTCTGAAAATGCTAAGAGCCGATGATTGGTTGGAGTTGCCTTAAGCTAAAAGACTTTGGAAATGCCAGACTTCGGCTCAAGGACCTGTAAGGATGCGTTGTCAAGCACGTCAACTTTGGCACAAAAGCCTTCGGAGGTCAAAATGACTCTGGAAATGCTGTCCCAAATGCAACCGGATTCCCAATCTAAGATCTCCAAAGCATTTCGGTGTCACTATACAGATCTTGACAACATCTCATGATCTGTTATTTGCCAACGATACGTTTATAGGTAAATAAAAATGAACAAACCAAACGGTTTTCGGCAGTTCTCCAGACTAGGGTTTGTGCTTTTTAAGCTGGAGCTCAAACCATGAGAATCTATCTGAGGGTTGAACAGCAGCTTTGTCTGGCTTCAAGGTGCCCTAGGAAGCGACTAAGTCAAGTGATGTGAAGCGGTCTCTCCTTCAGTGTGATCTATTTATCATCCAAGTGATGCGTCGATTGATACTTTAGGCACTAATCTTTGTCGCGTGAACAGCTGAGAGAATCACAGAACAAATTCCCGCCGATATTATTGTCGCCTGCTGGCCATAATGCAATGGAACACATCGGAAAATCGAGTGAGGTAACATCCACTCGTTAATATTCTGGCTTTCTGTCTATTCCATGTACGCAAATGCCTCTAATTGGATGGCCTTAAACGACTTGAATCGAAAGGACTTCGTAACAATACAGGAAAGCTGGTCCGGGTACGCAGGTATATGCTGTAGACCTAGTCCCCCAAACACGGCACGGATTGGTTAACCTAGTCAAGATACGAAACACGGATACTATCTGGAAAAATATCGGGCTAGACACGACTCGTGTAGTAACATGATTAAAGAATAGGGTGACGATTCTGCATGATTGTACTACCTAGCATGGCACATAATCGTCCTAGCAACTCAGAAAATGCCAACACATATTCGACATGGAAATTCTCAACATTTTTTTTTTGTAAAATCTACATACAAAGTACAATGACTTGTCAAAAAACAATCATGACGTCAAATACCAAATGACAAATCAATCGAGACAAAATCATGATATTGAACATTATGGATGGAATAGGTTTTTAGCTAATCGATGTTGACACCTGAATTTTGCCGATGAATCCATCATGCATCTTTTCATTTTAGGAATCAAGTCACCTCTAACAGCAATTGACTTTTGTAATAAAAAAAACCAGTCAATTGCATTCGTTATTCTTATTAAAACCTAGATATTGATGATCCATTTATTCATTGATTGCATGAAGAATTAGGAGTCGATCCCAACCTCTAACAAAAATTTTACTGACATTGCATCTGCATATGAGAAGCCTTCTATTTAAAAGCCCATATAAATTGTATTTTTTGCTAAGGGAGTCTGGATTGAACCTGTAGATAATGAGGAATCCTTTCAAGGCGTCTAATCTCATATAATGGTCAAATTTAGACAACACAGGTACCGGATTGGAGAATTGGTTTATTGGAGAGTAATCAAGCTTTGTATCATTTAAATCTTTGCAAATGAAAGAGATCGTTATATTCCCGATGATATTCATATGCACTCAACTATTTCAGGGAACAAACATGGACAAATTTAACTATTGGGGAGATATATCAAGGAAATCTTGATGAACCCAAAACCATCATTAGTAGATTGTTTACTATGATATTTGTAGATGTTAATGACACTAGATTAAAGATAGAAGTAACATTCAAAAAGGAAAAAGATTGCAAATCTGTTATGTCTGCAAAACGCACCAGACGTTCTTGAACATCATCTGATGATAATGCTTTGTGTCTATGTTGGAGATATCATGTCATTGGTGATGTAAGAACTACAGCCGTTGTCGACTGAATGTGCATGGCAGAAGAGCCGGAAGATGTCAGATAATGGACATGGGATTTCTGGCGACTAGTCAAACTAATATGCTCGACAGCTAGTTAAACGAGAGTATCTCTATACATAAGATTCTTGAGAGTCTTAGGCTTGGCTAAAGCATAGCTCCAAAAATCAATCTCTTCCACTTTTATAAACACCTTGCCAACAAAATCTCTGAGTGAACACATTTGTGTTGGGAAATTTCTAAGTGGGCGAGAGCTAGCGATTAAGCATTGTTGCCAACGTGAGAAGGCTCCAAAGACGGGAAAATTGCTAAAAAAGTCCTAAACTTTTACCACTTATGTCGATTCAGTCCTCAACCTTTTTTTTAAGCCGATTCAGTCCTAAACCTTTTCCACTTTTGCCATTTAAATTCTTCCAGTGAATTTTGGCCAGAAAATGCCTACGTGGATCTCGCCGATAATGACGGGGCGACACGTGGCGGCAAATTTTTTTTTGTTTTTTTTTTCTCCTCTTCCGGCCGCTCCCAAGGGCAATGAAGCCCTTGCCCGTCGCCGGCGAGGGCCATGCGAGGCCACCCTAGCCCGGATCTAGGCGAGGCCGGCCTCTGCCAACCCCCGCCGGCAGCTGGCAAGGCCGGCCAGTGCTGGCGGGTCAACCCCTCCCTCGCCTAGATCTGGGCTGCCCTGCCGACAGAACAGGGGTGGGGATGCCCCATCCAGGGGCAACCTCGCCCAGATTTGGGCAGGGCATCCCTCCTCCTGCCCAGACCTAGGAAGGGGAGAACAAGTGTAAAGACCCGTGCCCAATCCCCTTCTTTGAGGCCCATTTGGGTGAATTCATGGGTTTAATTAGTGGCCCGTTGGTCCCAAGAGTGCTCCGAACTAAACCATGAATTTTTGTTTGGGGAGATTCCGGACATCCGAAAATCGCGTTTTCGTCCTCCAACTTTTTGGATAATTGCATTTTGGCTTCAAAAGAAGTAAATTTTGGGCTTAGGGGTATTTTTGGAAAAATTTTCCGAAAGTGGACTTTTTGGACAACGGTCAACTGTCAACCGCGACCGGCTAGGACCGATCGGACCCGGTTCGGTTCATGCGTAGACCGGCCCTGGACAGGTGAGACCCAACCCGGCCCATGCGAGAGTCCGCTCCCTCTCTTTTCTCCGGCCATTTTGGCATTTTAGCGAGCACATGGAGCTCACGCGCCTAGGCCATCCCATCGGCGAGCCCGCGGCCAGCTAGTCACCGGCAAGGACAGCCACTAGCCCTAGGCATCCCCTCCAAGCAGGCCTCGACCATTGGAGGGCCGTTGGATGTCGACGGCGACTTGGTTTCTCTCCGCCACCGTTGGATCTCCTTGCCCACCGAGTTGCTCGTCAAGCTGAATATAACCCGCGATTTCTCCACACTCAGTCAACCATTTTGTGCGATACAAGCACCCACGGCTTCCCCTCAACTCCTTCTTCGAGTCCCAGCCGACCACCGCCTCCGCTGCCGCCTTTTCCGCCGCCTGAAATGGGACTTCACGACCAACTTTGCCCCTGCCCTTCGGTAAGTTCACCGAGCTCATTCTTCGTGATTTCGTCCAACGCTTCCACCTAGGTCACAAACCATTGCAAGTAAGATGTCCCTGGGAGTTCCTAGAACTAATTTATGGCTTTTGTTCGAATTAATTTCACTTAGATTGGATGAGTTTTGGTTTAAATCGAGATTTTCCCCAAACCGAGCCCTAGAACCCTAGATCTGAAATTCCGGCCACCCCGGCCTTGCCCATTTGAAATTGTTGACACCAATAGATTCCTAGGTGTCCCTTTGACTTAGATCTAGGCTTGGTTTCAACTAAATTGGTCTGGAACTCGCGGATCAAAACTCGATCCCTTTCCCCCTTTTTCCCGAAATTTCTGCAATCTGACCACTGATTTCGAAGACCGATTTCTTCTAGCTACGGCCACCGTTGGCGACGCCACTAGCACCGTTTGAACCGTCTCTGAGTCCTCTTCGAAGTTCAACCAGTCTCCAGCTCTAATTCGGCTCGAGGAGGGAGAATCGAGCTCCCAAGCGACGAAAGGTCAACCAATTCGAAAATCAGACTGGGAGACCCGACCCGGACCCGGACCCGGACCCGGACCCGGACCCGATTCAGACCCGACCCGACTAGCAAGTCGATCTCGTTCTTGTGATCACCCGTGCAATCGAAGCTGTCCCGTCGCCTGTCACCGCTACTCACGGACCCGGCCCGCCTCGATTCGTCACCCCATCGATTCGTGAACCTAAATGGTGAGTGGACTCTAAACCTTGATTAGGCATGCTATTGTTTTAGTATATTATCATGAATGGTCTAGATCGTGATTGGATGAAGGGGTGCCGAATTAAGATCTGGTGGTTAGTATATGCGATACGGTATTTAGAGAGGATAGATTGGATGGCTACGAGGCCATAATTAGTGTTTTGGAACGATTAGGTGGCCGTGAAGCCTTACTTAGTGTTTTGGACCGAGTAGGTGGCCGTGATGCCCTAATTATTGTTTTGAACCAATTAGGTGGCCATGGAGCCTTATTCATTGTTCTTGAGGTTAATAGGAATTATTGGGATCGATTGGACATTGATAGGATCCTTGTAGTGATTAATTAGAATGGTTGGCTAAATTGTCAAATGGCTAAGACCAATTATGGCTTGTATTATTGTACCATGGAATTGGTGTTTGAACAGACTGATTGATTGAATGGTTTAAGCCAATTGTGACTTGAGGTCACATGACGCCGATTTGGCAAGTTAATGGGTCAATGGTATAGCCAAGGAGCCGATTTTGATAATAAGGTGGCAACGAGCTCATTTGAACGTGGAAAATGACAATGAGTCATGATGGCTTAGTTAAGTCTCAGACCGGTTGTGGACGGTCTTAATCATTTACGTTACTCCAATTTATTTATTTATTTAATTATGATTTGTTATTATGGATTATTTAAATTATTTAAATGAATGTATGATGTCAATGGGGCTGATTCTAGTTCGATAAGTGTGATGGGCTTAGTGCCAAGTCCTGGTCACGAACCGGATGACTCATAGATGGATAATAGAGGATGAGGTCATCGAAAGTTATGATTCGTTTGAAAGTTTAGATATGGTTAAACTCTATGCGAGAGTTGGGCAATGGAAGTTCAATTAAGACGATCATTATATGGGTTGGTCGATGGAACACAATGAGAGGCTTGATTTTGAGTTAGATTAGCGTGCCGTGAACCTTAGACGAAAGATAGGCGATGATCGGGTAATTAGAGACGATGATTGTAAGGTTAGGTGCAATTAGAGGCCCTAAGGCAGTAGTGTTCCTAATTTTGGGTTAGGGTCTATTCACTGAGATATTCCCGTATCTCACCCCACCGCAAACACCAATCATTTTAGAGGTTACTTATGGACCCCGAGGAGCACCCGCTCGATTTGGAGGAGTCCGAGGAGGACGAGCAGACCGAGAACAAGGAGGACGAGCAGACCGAGGACGAGGATGGCATGGATGGTACAGTGGTCAACCCCAAGCCCAATGGGATGTAGAAATGACCTCCTAGTACTCTTAGCCTAGGTTGATTGACAGTAGTGGACCCTCTTTGACGTATATATGTGTTTAGTTCGATCCCTTTTTACCCCGCTATCTTTTGGATGTAAATGTTGCAAGTTATGATGTCCTCGCTATTGTGTTAGACTTGATAGGTCAGTTCTGTAAGGATGTTTAAGGTTAAGATATGGATCCCAATTATATGTGTTTGATTAATTCGCTTCCGCTTGAATTTGGAATTCTAATGTTTAAAGAAGACCGTGACAAACCTGAGACGTCGTTTGATTTCGATGGTCTAAAGAGGAATTAATCGGGACCGTCGTGTGCCTAATGGCGGGGCGTGGCAGGTCCTGACAACAGGGGTGGGGCTGCCCTGTTCTCCCCAGTTGACACCTAAATTTTGGCGCCTCATTTTGTTGCATAGAAAATAAGGGTTTACTTTAATCCCTGAAAAAATATATAGTTAGTAGGACCATTTTTGCATTTTAGGTGAGACCCTTGGTGGAATAATTAAGACAAGCCCATAAATTGGAAGTTTATCGAACAAATATGTGATCGAAAATTTGATGCATAGAGAATTAGGAAATAGATTTGGGTTTGGATTTGATTGGTGTACCCATGGAAAAGGAAAATTTTGGATAATCAATAGCAATATTTAGTCAAATATTTAAAAAAAAAATTGATTGAATTTTTTGTATCTCATTGCCTTAAGAACGTGATTGGGGATATGCAAAGTTCTGTTAAATATTTAAGAGATTTGGCTGAATATTTGTTTTTTGGCTTTGTAACATGGGGATGATCTTTAAAGATAAAGATGTTCAGTTAAAGATTGAACCAAATATTTCTTTACCCAAATAAGGACGCCCAAGAGATATACATGCAGGGAGACCTCGGCTGATCAAAGGAAAGGGGATTGTTTTTTTTAGATGAATTTTCGGTCAAATCTTATGAAGATTTGACCGAATCTTTTTGTTCCTGCATGATATACGTCCAAAAGGGGAAGAAGTGGAAGGGAGAGAATTAGACGTCCAGAGAGAGAAAGAAAGGGGGAGGAAAAGAAAAAGGCGGACACAGAGAGACAGAGAGGGAGAGAACGCGAGGGAGATCGTCGTCCGACTTCGGCGAACCGACCGTGGAATTGTTTTCTCCGGTGAACCCATCTACGGTCTCTTTTGTTTGTTTTGATCGGTGAGTTTCGGTCACAATCTCTTCATCCATGGTTTCCCGAGGATCGTGGTCGGGAACACTTTACGCGTGAGCAACAATTTGCCTCGAGTTCGCTTGAGCGCACTCATTCTCCGTCGTTCTCGAATCATGTAGGGAAATTTGTTCTTTGTCGTTTCTCATGATTTTCCGGTGTTCAGGCTTATTGTGGTATTCAAATCAAAAGAGGTGTTGGTCGGTTTGTGTGGTTTTCATGCCTCTATGGTGACTATATTTATTTCTAAGTCCTTTCTTGTTCGTCTTGCTTGCATAATAGGTCTAGATTTCACATCCCTTTGACCTTGCGAGTGATTGTCCCTCATTACGTTGATTTGCTCGAGTGAACTTGCCATGCTTTTATTCTACTTCGCGTAATTTTTGTTGCTTAGCTCGGATATTTGAGTTGGTTTGATTGTTCCCTTTGATATGTGGACGTTTCCTTGGTATAGTTTGACGTGTTTTTGGTTTGTGAGGTTCTCTTTCCAAGCTGTGACGTCAAAGAAAGTGGTGGCTCCATTCGTGTGTGACTTTGGTTGGCGGTCATGCCACCAAATAGAAGAAAACTCTCTCGGGTGTTTTCTGCATTTCAACTCAGGCCAGCATCCTTGCACGTGGGGCGGGTCAGAATTGACCCGGTTTCATTTATTTTTTTTATTTTTTTTTTGTGATTTTCGTTTTTTAAAGTAAAAATAAAAAAATAAAAACAAATCATTTTTTTTTAGAATTTAACTTTTGGGTGCTTAGTTGCTTATTTTCTATTTGCTTTTTATGCATGTTTAGTTAATTTTGCATATTTAAATTAATTTTGTTGCATTGCACGCATAATAGATTAAGTACATATTTAGGTTAGTTGCATAATTAGATTAGTGGCATGTTTAGGTTTAAAATTGCATCTTTAGATTAATTTCATGTTTAAATTGGAAATTGCATTTTTAGAGTTAGGATTGCACGTTTATTTAAATAATCGCGTGTTTAGATTAATTGCATGATTAGGTAAAATTGGCATAATTAGTTTAGATTGCATATTAGGTATTTTTGGTAGGATATTTTTTAGCCAAATTGCATTATAGGACATTATCTTTGGTTGGATAAGATTTAATTTAAATTAGGAATTGACATATTTGGTGTCCTAATTTAGATTAGGTAATATTTAGCTATGGACAATTAGGTTAATTAAATCATAAAAATTCCAAAAAATTGCATTTCATATATTGCATTAGATTTGTTGATTTTCATGCATATCTTATTTTATTCTATTAGATTTTACTTAGATTTTTATTTGATTTCTTTAGGTTAGAAATTAGATTTTTATTTGGTTTTGCTAGATTAGATTTTATTTGATACTTTATTAGATTTTTATTTGATTTTGTTCGATTAGATTTTATTTTACTAGATTAGATTTGATTTAATTTGATTAGATTAGATTTGGTTAGATATGATTTTATTTGGTTTGATTTTATTTTATTTTATTTTATTTTGGTTTGATTTTATTTGATTTTGTTTAGATGATTTGATTTGTTTTATTATTGCATTCCATTCTTGAATTTTTATTTGAGCATACGTGTGATCACTATTGCATGTTAGGAGTATAATTAAAATGAATCCAAACTGCCTGCGATGTTTTGAAAATAATGAAAAGGTACCGAAAGGGCGTTAAAGTAATTTAGCGTAACCAAGTCCCCGAGTCCTAAATCTCTGGTTCGTAGGAGTAAGGCATGACTCCCGATGTCTTACATGGGTTTCTAACCGACCCACCATAAATAGGTTAGTGGCGGCTCCAAATTGAATATCTTGCATGTTTAAAGAAAGTGAAACCAAAGTCGTGAATTGGTCCGAGTTTGGGAGAACTCAAGTTAAGTCATACTTAACAAACCATTAGCCGAACCCCTAGGTGGTGCGCCTTCGGGGAGGTCGCGACATCCCCTACCCAGGTTTGGGCAGTGGTGGGGCTGCCCCGCCCAGCCTCGCCAGTGGCCAGTGGGGGTCGGGCGAGGCCAGCCCGCCTAGATCTGGGCAGGGTAGCCCCGCCCCTATTCTGGGCGAGACAGCCCCGCCTAGATTCGGGCAGGGCAGGGCTGTCCCGCGCCCTCGCCCTGCCCTTGAAGAGAAGAAAAAAAAAGAAAAAATTTGCCGCCACGTGTTGCCCCGTCATCGCCATGTCATCATCGGCGAGGCCCGGTCATTGCCGGCGAGGTCCACGTAGACATTTTCCGACCAAAATCCGCTAGGACTTAAATGACAAAGGTGAAAAAGGTTTAGGACTGAATCGGCTTAAAAAATGGTTGATGACTGAATCGGCATAAGTGAGAAATGTTTAGGACTATTTTGACAATTTTCCCCTCCAAAGACAAGCAATCTTTCTAAAGGCTTTTCAATTAGTGGATTAGGCGCGACGGTTTCGGAGAGTGGGGTTGGACGATCTCATTTTCGGCCGAACCACTTTACAATCATCTAGCGAATTGCTTAATCCGTATTTTCATTCAATTGGACATACAATTCTAGTACCACGAGACCGCCCCACCATTAATAACTATCTTGAAAATTTTCAAGCAAATTTTGGCGGAGTTAGGTCAAGAATGGGATCTCTCTCTTCATTACTTTAGGTCTTTCGTGCTCTCGAAGACTCCCCTATTCTTGGACATGTCGTTGCCACTTATGGTCGTTGCCACTTATAGTCGTTGCCTCCATTACTTTCTTGCTGAGCAGAGCAGATCGTTTTCCTTCCTCATTCCCAGTTTTCCCTCTCTACTGTTGTCGCCCTTGGGCAGGCACAAACGCGATCTAGCATGATCTGAGTCGACTCAATGAAAACCACGATCTGGCATGAGAACATAAATAATAATAACATTACTGAAATTGATGTGAAAATTTCCGATTTCCATGTTATACTCCGAAAAGAAGCAACGGGATCGATGAAATACTCGTAGAAGACATGTCGTGCGCAATTTTGTTTAATGCGTAATCGGGCGAAACAAAATTATTGTACTTGCTCATTGTTCATTCCATAGTCGTTTTAAATTAATTATCATTAATTTCTATCTTGCGTCCGAAGTTCTCCTTTTTTTGTTTCACTATTTTCACTTATTGAACTTGGCTTAGTTTTTTCTTTCTTTCTTTCTTTCTTTCTTTGGGTTGTCAAGAAAAGGAAATTGGGCAATGATCAGTAGCCATTGGCTAGTGATCAGATCAATAACCCACCTGTACTAATTAGTGATCCCTTATAGTTCTCTTTTGGGGAAAAACAAAAGAGGATTGTGTATTCAAAAATCACGCCTTCGATTTAAATTAAAGTCTAGCTTACTTATAATGGAAACTATCATAACATTTAATAAAAGTACATATTCAGCTAACAGCACAAATTTTAAAATAATCCGTAGTAGTCCTGTAAAATTTTACACATAAATACGGAAGATTGATCACGTAAATCAAATGCACAACATGTGGGTCGGTTCTCTAAATCATCAATAAAGCAAATCACAATTGACCTTCCTTTCTAATTACTTGAATTTAGTGTCCCCAAATTCTAATGAGCGTGCACTTTGACACATTTCGCTGTTCGCAAAACACGGGCCTCCCGCGACTCTTTTAAAGCTAGAATTGATTTTCCTTGATATCTAACATAATGCATGAGGATCTTTCAAAAAATTAACTTATTATGATATTATTTAGGAAATCAAAAACCCAAAGGGATAATTCTTAAGATGATGTAAATTACATATTCAATCATAGGGTAAAAGGAAAATGAGGATCGTGAACGCTCTTAGTTGACGCTGCGATTCGAAGTCAATTTGAAGAAAAGGAGGGGAACTCTTACACGCATTCCTAAAATCGAGATATGCAGTCTTCCTTGTACGATCGCGATCCCAGAGTGAATTGAACATGTGGAATTAGTAGTCTTCACAATATCAATAGTCAATTGGAAGGGAGTCAACTTTATATTGTTCAATATAAACAATCATTAATAACCGTAAGTCAAGTACATGATCCATAAATCCAGAAAATTACACCAATATTAACATGAAAATAATAATCCCTTCACTGCCTCGCCCTCCACGATCAAAGTACTCAAATTCTATAAGGCGGAAGAGTTGTTTACTACATACAGAGTCGTACCGATTGGCATACCAATAGTTACGAAAGGGGTTACATAATGAAAGATTGCCAAAAGAATCGTTCACGAATCGACCATCGCATCATCATGTAAATGCACCGCGTTCTTCCTTTATGCTCGGGATTACGATAGGCATCAAACGTGGTTCGCTTGACCCCTGCACAATGCAATTGGCTTAATCAAAACAACTCAAGAGAAAGAAGAACATGAGGATAATTGAAGGAGAGTGTGTACGGCACTACATATCAATCCCTTGTGGCTAGACAGGAAAGGCCTTGGTTCCCTCATCAAAGGAAAAAGAGAAAAGAAAGATGAAAATTTGAAAAGAGATAAAAAGATTTTCAACTCCCTATGGTATCAATGGACGAACTCGAGAATTGCATAATATGCAAGTAACACCGGGAAGGAGACTATCATTCCAAAGATCACCCTGCAATCACCAATCAAGAAGGTTAATTACGAAGAGGGACTATTGGACCTCTACTTCAATGTTCATGTGATTCATTGGATTAGCAAAAGAAAAGGAGTACTACTTACGCAGTGCTAAGCACATCTGCATGCAGTCCACATTCTTTGGCGTAGATGAAGGACGTAATTGACAGTGGCAATGTTGCCTGCAAAATAATAACCATCGCATGTTCTCAGATATCCAAAGATCCAGTTCGAATAATCTCCCCGTCCATGGGAATCAAGGAAGGAAAAGATCCTTGAGATCCCAACCACCTAATATGCCTGTCCCATGTGCATGACAAATCCCTCCCCCCTCTCTCCTCCTCCCAACTACTGTTGGATCCCCTGCCGATAGAGCAAGGGATCTAGATCCATCAAGAAAGGGTCTAAATGCAAAAGGTGGCAGTCGCAGCCCACAAAATTACTCCGAACGACAAGAGATCGATACCTGGATGATAGCGACGCGGAGGACATTGCCCCGCAAGCCCAAGGCAATCAAACGGATGGCCATGGCCACCGGACCGGCGACGAACCTTAGAACCATCCAGAACACGGTCAAGCTCGGCCTACATGCTTTGGGAGCTGCGACATCCATACCTCCCCATCCATCCGGACGGGACAACCAAGCGGCAAGTATGATTATCATGTAAAGTATTCAGCACCTCCGACTTTCTACATTAACCCTCAAGACATTATTCCGGATGAATGGGGTATGGATGTCGCAGCTCCCAAAGCATGTGGGCCGAGCTTGACCGTCTTCTAGATGATTCTAAGGTTCGTCGCTGGTCCGACGGCCAAGGCCATCGGTTCCATTGGTTCTCTCTCTCTTCCCCTCTCTTTCTCTCGATCAAGCTCTTCACTGGGCTTGGTAGCTAACGAAACAGTTCCGAAGAAGACTGCGACGAAGCAATCACAACTCGAAGGAAAAGGGATTCTCGAATTTATAAACGACAAAGGTGTGCTCCAAACCGAATCCTCGGGCGGAGACAGAAACTGCCCGTCACAGATCACACGATTTGTGTGTTCTTTTTCTATTTATCTATAATAGAAAATCGAAGCCCACGCAGTCCGAATGAACAGATCATCCGATTGGTGTGCTCTTTCTATTTATCTGTGACAGAAAATCGAAGCCCACGCGGTCCGAATGAACAGATCATCCGATTCGTGTGCTCTTTCTATTTATCTGTTACAGAAAATTGAAGCCCACGCAGTCTGAATGAACAGAATGAGTGTGGAATCTTTGCGGAATCTCCGAATCACCATGGCAAGTTCATCTTGAGTTGTCCCGAACATGCCCGCGTGTTGAAAACTTCAAATTCGCAACAAACCTCTGTCGTAATAATCTGATTTTTAATTTTCATTCGATCCATACGTGCATTTTATCGATATTGTTATTTTACCGACACCGGTTCACGGAATCTTTATGAAAAGTGAAAAAATAGAAGTTAAAGTTTAAGATAAAAATGTTGTAATATATATAATTTGAACTTTTTTTTAGATTTCCTTTCAAAGGAAGAAATGCAACTAAACTCGAGGAACAAATAGTAAATGTCTACTCTGCCTTATTCATGCCGAATGGCAGGTCTCTCAAAAATCCAAAATGTCCAGAAACCCTAATCTATCTCTATTTTTCATTACCCATCACAACCTTAGACCCGCAATACTCCAAATTCACAAGAATCGCAACCCTAAAGGAAGATCAATCCAGCCTTGAAGATAAGTTGAATATCAACCCTGAGGGTTCGGTCTTCCCTGGGGAGGGACTTTTGACTTTGTTTTTGAGGCACACCCAGAGAGGATTACAAACGTGAGTGGAATACACGGAGAAGGAAAAGCGGCGTGGATTCGAGAGCTTCTATAATTTATTTTTGGAAGCTTTCTTTAGGATCACACTGGATCACACTCTGTTAAAAAAAAGAGTCTCTATAATTTATTTTATAAAAATTATTCGTAAAATTCAGAAATATTTAATTTTTCAATTTATTTAATATTGTTCGTATGCTTTCTTTTTTTTGCCAACATGGTCTCTAATTTACTTTATTTGTTTTCTACTCAAGTTAGTCCATCTGTTAAAATTGAAAAGAAATTGATGTAACGTCCATAGATGCCACGTTTAAGCAGATTGGATAGATTAAAGATGAGATGCAATTCTTTTGCTAAACAAAACAAAAGTTATTAGAAAATTACAGAAAAATCACAAACGCTAAGCGAGAGGGAAGCTGCACCTGAGATGAAATTTTAACAATTTCGAAATCTTAGTCATGATCCCCAAATGAATTTAGGTAGGTTAGATGCTGAACCAATGATTCTGGGAAGGGAACAAAAAAGCAGAGGAAGCGGAAACAACAAATGAGGCAGATGTCCGGGCAAGTTGGGAGAAGTAATTAGGAAGAGCTCGTGATTCTGTGTTTTCACTTTTTACCACACTATTGTATAATTCATCGAAATTTACCCTCTCAATGCAATTTACTCTTTTTTTTTTATTGCAATTTCCTTTTTAACTTTTTTCTCTGCACTTAGCTCCAGTTTAATAATTCGATCAAAAAACAAAAAAAGCTCCAGTTTAATTCACACTCCGTTGAATCCCTACTTTGTGCACATTGGAAGAGAGGTTTGCAACCGTGAAGTGATCTCGAATGCTCTTGGTGCTATTTTTGTTTTTATTGTTATAGTATATATTAATCTGGTTTTTGAGTTGTCTTTTGTTAAAATACATTGTTCCCTCCAATTTTCTCTCTAATGCCCATCTATATTGCGAATGACTTTATAAATCTCACCTGGATGAATATCATCGATCTTGTACTTGATTTAGAACGCGTGGCAGGAAAATTTATCACGCAAAAAGGGGAAAAAAAAAGAGGATATGTGTATGCGATTGTGTGCTTCCCATATTGCATGATAGACATGACAATTATCGAGTCAGTGTAACTTATTGAGATAGTTGAGGTTATTGACTATTTGCTATGGTCCATATGAGTTTCCCTAAAGCGAAACAATGCTTACTATATTCCGTTATTCATGGAGAAGTAAGAAGTTTATTTTCTTTCAAGATTTTAAGTGTATCCAAATACCTAGTATCTTTATTCGAAATATAGAGGACAACGCCTTGATCTATAAAAGGACGACAAAAGTATATTAAATAAAATAATCAAGCCCAAAGTTGAACTACAGTTTTCAAAATCTCATCTATCATCTGTAAGTAAGTTTTCAAAATCTTATCTATCATCTGTAAGTAAATGAGGTTAAGAGGTAAATGAAGCCACAAGTTGGGCCAATTTTATTAGAAAACGTAGTCATGCGCAATTTTATGTGCTAAGCCTTTAAGATACAAGCGTTAAGTAATGATAATATTGACATTACCCACACTTTTATCTGCAGGTAGGAGATTTATAATTTATAATCCACCATCTACTACTTTGATTTGATAAAGTTTCCCAAAATTGTTGTATGAAATAATAGCCATTTATACAAAATGTGGTAAATTCTTCACTTTTTTGTTATCAAATAGAGGAAACTTCTGTTTGTGCGTGTTTGCACAGGATTCTCAATTTCCCCTTCCACATTTTTTTTATATATTTCCGGTCACCAAAGTAGATTTTTGTTTATATGAGAAGTTTGATGGTGTAGCAAAGCCCAAACGCCGCGGTATCTTTACAAAGCAAGGCCCATAAGACCAGGGTGTGAGGAATGGTTCACTGACCAAAGGCATGGTTTGATAATACCATTAGGGTTAGGGAGGTATGAAAACATAGCCATTTATAAAAAGGCGTGGTAAATTTCATTTTCTCTTTTCTTATCAAATCGAGCTAGGCGAGCGTTTGCATAGGACTCTCCAACTCTCCTTCCACGTGTTTGGATTATATATTTTTGGTGGATCCATTCGCTTAATAAAAGAACGAAGCAGGTTTAAACTGACAATATCGGATTCCCCAATGTTAAAATATACATATATGCTCGCACTTTGCTTGGAATGATATTTTAATAAACTGAGAGCTAGATTGGCCATTAAAAAAATTCGATGAATAAATATATGAACAAAAGGTGAGGGTCCTACATAAAGATTTTCATATTTTCATCCTTCAAGAAAGAATATATTAATTTTAGGCCTTTCTTCAAATGGAACGAATACAACTAAATTAAGACAGATTCCCAACGTATCATATCATGCTTTTTATCCGGTCGACCAAACGCAGCCTATTAGATTAAACTAAACACAGGAGAAAGAGCCCAATTCCATGCATGAAGAAAATGCTCTTATTTCATTTATAAGAGATGGTATCGGATTGTTTTTTATACTGGTAACTATGAACCCGTCCTACGCGTAAAAATGATATTGCCATAAATTAACAAGGTAATATTTCCATTTATTCATCAGAAGAGGCGTAAGTTCTTGGTACACCTCTATCTCGTCGCCGTGTATGTTTTTCCATCTCTCCAACATCATGTGGACGCTATCTACCATTGCTGGAATCATACTCTGCATTTGCACCCATTCAATGAAATCAGTTCAAATCTTTAGTATGGGCCAACAATTTTCAGACAACATCGTGTTTCGAAATATTAAGTCATTCATTGTCTCCGCTTTATATGTACAGCAATCCATTTTTGGTGTTCAATGACAACATAGTGGACATGTAAATTGTACCTTCAAGCTGTCCCCATGAAAAGCGTAATTCGCCAACTTACGTTGCTTCACCCGTTTCTCACCTTCCGTCGTCACAAGGCCATCGCTCAAAACCTTCTTGACAAAAAAATTCTGATTCAGGTTTCGGAAATGCCTTGTCTTTATTGTTCAACACATCTTTGATCAGCTCAGGCTCTGTCACAATGAGCCGAGGCAGAGGGCCATACCAACTCAGATAATTTGCCCCTACGACACCCAAAAATCAGAAACCACGTAAAATTAAACGAATTGGAATTCCGAAACCCAATAAGGAGCATTACGTGAATTTTCGTGAATTTACCGCATGTATTGATAAAGTCTTGAAAAGGAAAATCATGAATCGAGCTGCTTGTGGTCGGTGATCTATAAGGGACGAATCACCGATTTAATGAACTTTTTCACATAAGGATGATGTTTATGATTGAGCTGACCAAATTTAAAGGTTTACGACTAAATTAACAAAAGTGCAATAGATTCATGATTATTTTAGACAATTTTCCCGATTTCACTGTTTTGGATAACCCGATGGCAGAGCATCTCTTGCCTTGCTTTTTCGTGATGACCATTATAAGCATTATTTATCGATTCTTTTGCCGAATATCTGTGGGGCGTTGGGGTTTCGTGAATACAGACGAAGCTCGAGATCAAGGAAAAAGGGTTGGGCTTAATTCACATTCAAACGTTTAAGACTATATTAGATTGAGGCAATTAAACTAAACACGTGAGAAAGATCCCAATGGACCATGCATGAAGAAAATGCTCTTATTTCATTAATAAGAGATCATCTCGGGTTGTTCTTGATACTGGTAACTGTGAACTCGTCCTACGAGCGAAAAAATTAACTTATTTATGATATTATTTAGGAAATCAAAAACCCAAAGGGATCATTCTTGAGATGATGTAAATTACATGGAAGGAGTCAACTTTATATTGTTCAATATAAACAATCAGTAATAACCATAAGTCAAGTACATGATCCATAAATCCAGAAAATTACACCAATATTAACATGAAAATAAAAAACCCTTCACTGCCTCACCCTCCACGATCAAAGTACTCAAATTCTATAAGGCGGAAGAGTTGTTTACTACGTTAGCATACCAATAGTTATAGTTATGAAAGGGGTTACATGATGAAAGATTGCCAAAAGAATCGGTCGCGAATTGATCATTGCGTCATCATGTAAATGCACCGCGTTCTTCCTCTATGCTCAGGATTACGATAGGCATCCAACGTGGTTCGCTTGACACCCGCACAATGCGATTGGCTTAATCAAAACAACTCAAGAGAAAGAAGAACATGAGGATAATTAAAGGAGAGTGTGTACGGTGCTACATATAAATCCCTTGTGGCTAGACAGGAAAGGACTTGGTTCCCTCATCAATGGAAAAAGAGAAAAGAAAGATGAAAATTTGAAAACAGATAGAAAGATTTTCAACTCCCTATGGTATCAATGGACCAACTCGAGAATTGCATAATATGCAAGTAGCACCGGGAAGGAGACTATCATTCCAAAGATCACCCTGCAATCACCAATCAAGAAGGTTAATTACGAAGGGGGACTATTGGACCTCTACTTCAATGTTCATGTGATTCATTGGATTAGCAAAAGAAAAGGAGTACTTACGCAGTGCAGTCCATATTCTTTGGCGTAGATGAAGGACGTAATCGATTGTGGCAGTGCTGCCTGCAAATTAATAACCATCACATGTTGTCAGATATCCAAAGATCCAGTACGACTAATCTTCATGGGATCGATACCTGTATGATGGCAACGCGGAGGACATCGCCTCGCAAGTCCACATGCTTGCATGTGGGCCGAGCTTGACCGTGTTCAGGATGGTTCTGAGGTTCGTCGCCGGTCCGGCGGCCATGGCCATCAATTCCATCGGTTCTCTCTCTCTCTTCCCCTCTCTTTCTCTCGATCAAGCTCTTTACTGGGCTTGGTAGCTAATGGAACAGTTCTGAAGAAGACTGCGACGAAGCAATCACAACTCGAAGGAAAATGGATTCGCGAATTTATAAATGACGAAGGTGTCCTCCAAACGGAATCCTCGGGCAAAGACAAAAACTGCCTGTCACAGATCACCCGATTCGTGTGTTCTTTTTCTATTTATCTGTAATAGAAAATTGAAGCCCACGCGGTTCGAATGAACAGATCATCCGATTCGTGTGCTCTTTTTCTATTTATTTGTAATAGAAAATCGAAGCCCACGCAGTCCGAATGAACAGAATGAGTGCGGATTCTTTGCAGAATCTCCAGATCACCATGGCAAGTTCATCTTGAGTTGTCCCAAACATGCCCGCGTGTCGAAAACTTCAAATTCGCAACAAACCTCTGTCGTAATAATCTGATTTTTAATTTTCATTCGATCCATACGTGCGTTTTATCGATATTGTTATTTTACCGACATTGTTATTTTACCGACACCGGTTCACGGAATCTTTATGAAAAGTGAAAAAATAGAAGTTAAAGTTTAAGATAAAAGTGTTGTAATATATATAATTTGAACTTTTTTTTAGATTTCCTTTTAAAGGAAGAAATGCAACTAAACTCAAGCAACAAATAGTAAATGTCTACTCTGCCTTATTCATGCCGAATGGCAGGTCTCTCAAAAATCCAAAATGTCCAGAAACCCTAATCTATCTCTATTTTTCATTACCCATCATAACCTTAGACCCGCAATACTCCAAATTCACAAGAATCGCAACCCTAAAGGAAGATCAATCCAGCCTTGAAGATAAGTTGAAGATCAACCCTGAGGGTTCGGTCTTCCCTGGGGAGGGACTTTTGACTTTGTTTTTGAGGCACACCCACCGAGAGGATTACAAACGTGAGAGGAATACACGGAGAAGGAAAAGCGGCGTGAACTACAGTTTTCAAAATCTCATCTATCATCTGTAAGTAAGTTTTCAACATCTTATCTATCATCTGTAAGTAAATGAGGTTAAGAGGTAAATGAAGCCACAAGTTGGGCCAATTTTATTAGAAAACGTAGTCATGCGCAATTTTATGTGCTAAGCCTTTAAGATACAAGCGTTAAGTAATGATAATATTGACATTACCCACACTTTTATCTGCAGGTAGGTGATTTATAATTTATAATCCACCATCTACTACTTTGATTTGATAAAGTTTCCCAAAATTGTTGTATGAAAATATAGCCAAAGTAGATTTTTGTTTATATGAGAAGTTTGATGGTGTAGCAAAGCCCAAATGCCGCAGTATCTTTACAAAGCAAGGCCCATAAGACCAGGGTGTGAGGAATGGTTCATTGACCAAAGGCATGGTTTGATAATACGATTAGGGTTAGGGAGGTATGAAAACATAGCCATTTATAAAAAGGCGTGGTAAATTTCATTTTCTCTTTTCTTATCAAATCGAGCTAGGCGAGCATTTGCATAGGACTCTCCAACTCTCCTTCCACATGTTTGGATTATATATTTTTGGTGGATCCATTCGCTTAATAAAAGAACGAAGCAGGTTTAAACTAACAATATCCGATTCCTCAATGTTAAAATGTACGTATATGCTCGCACTTTTCTTGGAATGATATTTTAATAAATTAAGAGCGAGATTGGCCATTAAAAAAATTCGATGAATAAATATATGAACAAAAGGTGAGGGTCCTACATAAAGATTTTCATATTTTCATCCTTCAAGAAAGAATATATTAATTTTAGTCCTTTCTTCAAATGGAACGAATACAACTAAACTAAAACAGATTCCCAACGTATCATATCATGCTTTTTATCCGGTCGACCAAACGCAGCCTATTAGATTAAACTAAACACAGGAGAAAGAGCCCAATTCCATGCATGAAGAAAATGCTCTTATTTCATTTATAAGAGATTGTATCGGATTGTTTTTTATACTGGTAACTATGAACCCGTCCTACGCGTAAAAATGATATTGTCATAAATTAACAAGGTAATATTTCCATTTATTCATTAGAAGAGGCGTAAATTCTTGGTACACCTCTATCTCGTCGCCGTGTATGTTTTTCCATCTCTCCAACATCATGTGGACGCTATCTACCATTGTTGGAATCATACTCTGCATTTGCACCCATTCAATGAAATCAGTTCAAATCCTTAGTATGGGCCAACAATTTTCAGGCAACATCGTGTTTCGAAATATTGAGTCATTCATTGTCTCCATTATATATGTACAGCAATCCACTTTTGGTGCTCAATGACAACATAGTGGAGATGTAAATTGTACCTTCAAGCTGTCCCCATGAAAAGCGTAATTCGCCACCTTACGTTGCTTCACCCATTTCTCACCTTCCGTCATCACAAGGCCATCACCCAAAACCTTCTTGACAAAAAAATTCGGATTCAGGTTTCGAAAATGCCTTGTCTTTATTGTTCAACACCTCTTTGATCAGCTCAGGCTCTGTCACAATCAGCCGAGGTAGAGGGCCATACCAACTCAGATAATTTGCCCCTACGACACCCAAAAATCAGAAACCACGTACAATTAAACGAATTGCAATTCCGAAACCCAATAACGAGCAATACGTGAATTTTCATAAATTTACCGTATGTATTGATAAAGGCTTGAAAAGGGAAATCATGAATCGAGGTGCTTGTGATCGATGTGATCTGTAAGGGACGAATCACCGACCTAATGAACTTTTTCACATAAGGATGATGTTTATGACTGAGCTGACCAAATTTAAAGGTTTAGGACTAAATTAACAAAAGTGCAATAGATTCATGATTTTTTTAGATAATTTTCCCGATTTCACTTTTTTAAATAACCCGATGGCAGAACATCTCTTGCCTTGCTCTTTCGTGATGACCATTATAAGCATTTTGTGATGTGATCTGTATGAAAGATTGCCAAAAGAATCATTCACGAATTGACCATCGCATCATCATGTAAATGCACCGCGTTCTTCCTTTATGCTCGGGATTACGATAGGCATCGAACGTGATTCACTTGACCCCCGCACAATGCAATTGGCTTAATCAAAACAACTCAAGAGAAAGAAGAACATTAGGATAATTAAAGGAGAGTGTGTACGGCACTACATATAAATCCCTTGTGGCTAGATAGGAAAGGACTTGGTTCCCTCACCAAAGGAACAAGAGAAAAGAAAGATGAAAATTTGAAAAGAGAGAGATATTTTCAACTCCCTATGGTATCAATGGACGAACTCGAGAATTGCATAATATGCAAGTAGCATCGGGAAGGAGACTGTCATTCCAAGGATCACCCTGCAATCACCAATCAAGAAGGTTAATTACGAAGAGGGACTATTGGACCTCTACTTCAATGTTCATGTGATTCATTGGATTAGCAAAAGAAAAGGAGTACTTATGCAGTGCAGTCCAGATTCTTTGGCGTAGATGAAGGACGTAATCGATTGTGGCAGTGCTGCCTGCAAATTAATAACCATCACATGTTGTCAGATATCCAAAAATCCAGTTCGACTAATCTTCATGGGATCGATACCTGTATGATGGCAACACGGAGGACATCGCCCCGCAAGCC
Source organism: Melaleuca quinquenervia (assembly GCA_030064385.1). Lineage (NCBI taxonomy): Eukaryota > Viridiplantae > Streptophyta > Magnoliopsida > Myrtales > Myrtaceae > Melaleuca > Melaleuca quinquenervia. The sequence continues at coordinate 11,566,478 of CM057719.1, read as the reverse complement.
CAGGGCGATAGAACCGATGGCCAGGGTCATTTCATGTTACGGAAGATGTGTCTGTGATCAATTCCGGAATAAACGAGAAAGAACCTTATTCCCAATCTCACCCATGCTGAGCATGGCAGTGCCTGTTCCAGCTCTTGACAAGATCAAGATGCATCCGTCGATTATGCTTGGCATCTCAAAGTGCCACCTATCTCATTCAAATATATGAAAATTAATCCCGACATGTAGTTAGTGAGCAACAAGTTAATTAATAATCAAACTATATAATATATTTATAATTATATACCTATAACGATACACACACGTACGGAGCTGTATTTTTTTATTGGCCTAACTCAGTTTACCTGTTTGCAATTAACGCCCAAGCAATACCAACTATATATGCATAGGAGTTTGGGTTCATGGCAAGCTTCATGCAAACAACTCTCACGAGAGACCAAGACGATGGCCTACTAGAGCTCTTCCTCATCTCCAGCCTCCCTTTGAAATCAACTTCGGCCATCGGATTGATCAGTGTCCGTGCTGGCACGTCCCTCCTTTTTGTGCTGGAGATGAGACGGTCAGCGCTCGACGTCTCGTCGACACCGTCCTCCATGGAGGGTGACTCGCCAGAACGGATACCGATCAATCCAATGGCCGAAGTTGATTTCGAAGGGAGGCTGGAGATGAGGAAGAGCTCTAGTAGGCCATCGTCTTGGTCTCTCATGAGAGTTGTTTGCATGAAGCTTGCCATGAACCCAAACTCCTATCCATGCATAGTTGGTATTGCTTGGGCGTTAATTGCAAACAGGTAAACTAAGTTAGGCCAATAAAAAAAATATAGCTCCGTACGTGTGTGTATCGTTATAGGTATATAATTATAAATATATTATATAGTTTGATTATTAATTAACGTGTTGCTCACTAACTACATGTCGGGATTAATTTTCAGATATTTGAATGCGATAGGTGGCACTTTGAGATGCCAAGCATAATCGATGGATGCATCTTGATCTTGTCAAGAGCTGGAACAGACACTGCCATGCTCAGCATGGGTGAGCTAGTCACTACAGTGCCCAGTCGGGCATCCCTTGAACGAGGCATACCTCGAGTGCATGCCTAGGAAAACACGACCGTCTCATAGTAGGCAGAGGAACCATGACACGCGGCGATACACGGCGCTCCCCGTGCCCTTATCTCGGATTTTGCCCCTCTCTTTCTCTCGATCAAGCTCTTCACTAGGCTTGGTAGCTAACGAAACAGTTCCGAAGAAGACTGCGACGAAGCAATCACAACTCGAAGGAAAAGGGATTCACGAATTTATAAACGACGAAGGTGTGCTCCAAACCAAATCCTCGGACGGAGACAAAACCTGCCCGTCACAGATCACGCAATTCATGCGTTCTTTTTCTATTTATCTATAATAGAAAATCGAAGCCCACGCGGTCCGAATGAACAGATCATCCGATTCGTGTGCTCTTTTTCTATTTATCTGTAACAGTAGCCCACGCGATCCGAATGAGCAGAATGAGTGCAGAAACCCTTTCTAATTATCTGTAACAGTAGCCCACGCGATCTGAATGAGCAGAATGAGTGCGGAAACCCTATAAATTCACCATCTCTATCTCTATTTTTCATTACCCATCATAACCTGAGACCCGCAATACTCCAAATTCACAAAAATCGCAACCCTGAAGGAAGATCAATCCAGCCTTGAAGATAAGTTGAAGATCAACCAAGAGGGTTCGGTCTTCCCTGGGGAGGGACTTTTGACTTTGTTTTTGAGGCACACCCACAGAGAGAATTACAAACGTGAGAGGGAATACACGGAGAAGGAAAAGCGGCGTGGATTCGAGAGCTCCTATTCTAACGTATCCTTCGTCTGAAGCTCGGTTCCGGCAACACTTCCACAATCTCTCCCGTTCGCCTCATCGGTGAGTTTCGGCCACGGTTTTTCTTATTCCCGAGGATCAGAGTCGGGCGGCTTCGTGAATGAACAATGGGTTGGTTTGAGTTCACTCAAGCGCACCGGTTCGCAACCATTCCCGACTGTGTAGGGAAATTTGGTTGCTCTTTTTTTTTTTTCACCTTCCCGTGACATCTTTATGTTTGAGCCTATTGTTAAAAAAGTGATGGATGGTTTAATTTTTTTAGATTTCATCACTGTTTGCTTTTGCTTCTATGACAATCCCATGTCTATTATTTTTACGTCCCTTTTTGCCTTGCATGTAAGTTATCCGCTGAGCCGTATAATTATCAGCCGAGGCAGAGGGCATGTAAATTGTACCTTCAAGCTGTCCCCATGAAAAGCGTAATTCGCCAACTTACGTTGCTTCACCCATTTCTCACCTTCCGTCATCACAAGGCCATCGCCCAAAACCTTCTTGACAAAAAAAATTCTGATTCAGGTTTCGGAAATGCCTTGTCTTTATTGTTCAACACATCTTTGATCAGCTCAGGCTCTGTCACAATGAGCCGAGGCAGAGGGCCATACCAACTCAGATAATTTGCCCCTACGACACCCAAAAATCAGAAACCACGTAAAATTAAACGAATTGGAATTCCGAAACCCAATAACGAGCATTACGTGAATTTTCGTGAATTTACCGTATGTATTGATAAAGTCTTGAAAAGGGAAATCATGAATCAAGGTGCTTGTGGTCGGCGATCTATAAGGGACGAATCACCGATTTAATGAACTTTTTCACATAAGGATGATGTTTATGACTGAGCTGACCAAATTTAAAGGTTTATGACTAAATTAACAAAAGTGCAATAAATTCATGATTTTTTAGACAATTTTCCCAATTTCACTGTTTTGCATAACCCGATGGCAGAGCATCTCTTGCCTTGCTTTTTCGTGATGACCATTATAAGCATTACTTATCGATTCTTTTGCCGAATATTTGTGGGGCGTTGGGGTTTCGTGAATACAAACGAAGCTCGAGATCAAGGAAAAAGGGTTGGGCTTAATTCACATTCAAACGTTTAAGACTATATTAGATTGAGGCAATTAAACTAAACACGTGAGAAAGATCCCAATGGACCATGCATGAAGAAAATGCTCTTATTTCATTGATAAGAGATCATCTCGGATTGTTCTTGATACCGGTAACTGTGAACTCGTCCTACGAGCGAAAAAATTAACTTATTTATGATATTATTTAGGAAATCAAAAACCCAAAGGGATCATTCTTGAGATGATGTAAATTACATGGAAGAAGTCGACTTTATATTGTTCAATAGAAACAATCATTAATAACCATAAGTCAAGTACATGATCCATAAATCCAGAAAATTACACCAATATTAACATGAAAATTAAAATCCCTTCGCTGCGTCACCCTCCACGATCAAAGTACTCAAATTCTATAAGGCGGAAGAGTTTTTTACTACGTACAGAGTCGTACCGATTAGCATACCAATAGTTATGAAAGGGGTTACATGATGAAAGATTGCCAAAAGAATCGGTCGCAAATTGATCATTGCGTCATCATGTAAATGCACCGCATTCTTCCTCTATGCTCAGGATTACGATAGGCATCCAACGTGGTTCGCTTGACACCCGCACAATGCGATTGGCTTAATCAAAACAACTCAAGAGAAAGAAGAACATGAGGATAATTGAAGGAGAGTGTGTACGGCACTACATATCAATCCCTTGTGGCTAGACAGGAAAGGACTTGATTCCCTCATCAAAGGAAAAAGAGAAAAGAAATAAATAAATTTGAAAAGAGATAGAAAGATTTTCAACTCCCTATGGTATCAATGGACCAACTCGAGAATTGCATAATATTTAAGTAGCACCGGGAAGGAGACTATCATTCCAAAGATCACCCTGCAATCACCAATCAAGAAGGTGAACTACGAAGAGGGACTATTGGACCACTAGTTCAATGTTCATGTGATTCATTGGATTAGCAAAAGAAAGGATTACTTACGCAGTGCTAAGCACATCTGCATGCAGTCCATATTCTTTGGCGTAGATGAAGGACGTAATCGATTGTGGCAGTGCTGCCTGCAAATTAATAATCACCACATGTTGTCAGATATCCAAAGATTCAGTTCGACTAATCTTCATGGGATCGATACCTGTATGATGGCAACGCGGAGGACATCGCCCCGCAAGCCCAGGGCGATAGAACCGACGGCCATGGCTGCTGGACCGGCGACGAATCTTCAAACTATGCCGAACATTGTTAGGCTCAGCCCACATGCTAACAGCTTGTCTTGCAGTGCCATGAACATCCCTGGACACTCGCGCGCGCACTCGTGATGGCCTTGAGCAGGGGGACGCCAACCACGAGCGAGTTGGTCAGCGTGCAGAGCGAGAAGCTGGTGATGGACCAGGCATAGCTCCCCCTGGGGCTGCACTTGGCCCAAAGTGAGAGCACCACGACAATAAGACCTTTGGCGACGACACCGGCGGCAATAAACCGGTAGTCCCACTTAAAGGATCAGTATGTGCAGTGAAGTCAAAAGTGAACAGGGGGAGTGTGAAGTAACAAACCAGGCGATGGTGCCGCTTTACATCCCAATGGTTTTGGGGTATTGTTCAGTGAAGTGGTGGAAGTGTTGACGGCTAACCAGTCAGCCGATTTATGGCATCGCACTAGTCAGCCGTAAATGCTTTCCACCACTTGACCGAACAATACCCAAAACCATTGGGATGTAAAGCGGCACCATTGCCTGGTTTGTTACTCCACACTCCCCCTATTCACTCTTAACTTCACCGCATATGCCGATCCCTTTAAGTGGGACTACCGATTTATTGCCGCCGATGTTGCTGCCAATGTCGTCGCCGAAGACCATTGGGATGTAAAGCGGCACCATCGCCGCCGCCGCCTTATAGACATCATCCGATCCTATCATTTTTTATGGTCGCTCTCCCTCTCTCTCTCTCCCTCCCTCCCTCTCTCTCTCTCTCTCTCTCTCTCTAGACTGCCATGAAGTAGTCACAACTCGAAGAAAAAGGAAGTCGCGAATTTATAACCGACAAAGGTGGGCTCCAAACGAAATCCTCGGGCGGATACAGAAACTGCCCGTCACTAATCACCCGATCCGCGTGATCTTTTCTGTTTTGGCCTTTCTTATATTCCGTAGCTGATTTCTTTTTCTCTCGGCGATATCTGTAACAGAAAAATGAACCCCACGCCATCTGAATGAACAGAATGAGTGCGGAATCCCAACCTTCGAATATGATTACGTGTCGAAAACATCAAATTCGCAACAAACCTCCGTCGTGATAATCTGATTTTTGTTTTCATTCGATCCATACGTGCGTTTCACCGAAGTTGCTATTTTTAGCAACGCCGGTACACAAAATCTTTATAAAAGGTGAAAAAATAGAAGTCAAAGTTTATGATATATAATTTGAACTTTTTTTGGATTTCTTTTTAAAGGAAGAAATGCAACTAAACTCAAGGAACAAACAGTAAATGTCTACTCTGCCTTATTCATGCCGAATGGCAATTTTCCCAAAAATCCAAAATGTTCAGAAACCCTAAAAACACACCATCGCCCTCTCTATTTTTAATTATCCATCATAACCTTAGACCCACAATACTCCAAATCCACACAAATCGCAACCCTGAAGGAAGATCAATCCAGCCTTGAAGATCATTTGAGGTAGCCAGTAGAATCCCCATGGATAAATCTGAAGAAGCTACCCTTCGACTAGCAGCACTATGCAAAAGTATGGAAGGATTATGGCCGCAACAACAGGTGGTGGCACTGGACGAAGAGATATATGTGAGAAAGTCACATAATGTAAGGTATCTCTAATAAGGCAACCTCATCTGAGGTAAGTCCGCCTAGCATTTCCCTAAAATCTTGACTTTTGTAGTTCGGGCTAACCTGAATTGATGCCCAAGATTCCAATTTCGAATTATATCCTGAAGAAAAGGGACGAGATCGCTCCGATGTTCGGTACTGGATGCATCGACCAAAATCTTTTCGGTCTGCAATCGAGCGAAACTAGATCACCATACTCGCACATAGTCATTCCCTGATAATTTCAAATGAAGTATTTACTATTCATTTCAATCGTGCATCGAAGGCAACGTCGAACGTCGAAACATTTTATTTTTCCCTCTTTCTATTTCTTTTCGCCGGTTCAGCTTGAGTTAAGTTTCCTTCTATTGTTAGGTTGGCAAAAAAGAAGAGGGCAGTGATCATTAGACGTCGGCTACTGATCAGATCGATAACCCACCAGCACTGACTAGTGGCCATTCCCGTTCTTGTTCGAGATTTCACTTGCACAAATCCTAACGCAATCAACATGCATGAATCCTAAATGCATAGTGCCTGAACCAAATGTTTCGCCTCTTGCAGGGCGAACGATCCAGACAACTACAGATGACCAAGATTTTTTCCGAGGAAAACGGCAAATAAAACGAATATGGCATCTGTAGTTGCCATCTCAGGCAGCCGATGCACAGATACACACGTAGGACTAGCCACCTTCCTTCAAAACTTACCGGCCATCAGAAAGGGTGAGTGCTGCACACCAGTGCTTCAAAACTTACCTATGCCAAAGCAATCCTGTTGAACTACGCCCGATATATGACTTCTACATGATAAGAACACGAGAAATGAGCAGTTTAAATAGCACTTTGTCGTAATAGGAATCTGACCACTGATTACTCTCAAATCTTCTCATCCTTTAAAAACAGTCGTCCAAACTGATTTCAGCGTACAGCAAGAACGCATGTAAAACTACAGAGGCCTCTGGTACTCGGTTTGAAAAAGTGCTCCACTGTTTGATTAGCCAGTGACCCAATGATTTGAATTGTTAACTAAATCGGCTAAATACGTACTTCGTGTCATCCACTCATCTAGAGATGTCAGTACTAATGTTGAACCAAAATATAATACCGTCAGCTAAAGTTATTGCACCAGACCCGATAGCAATCAGCCCCAACCATCCAGATCTAGATTCACCTGATTCATGCCCAAAAAGAGCACCAGCCTTGTGATTACTTACAAAATGGATAAAAATGTGCATATACATCACGAAAATTGCACATGCTAGGTGCATATCACAAAGCGTAACATGATCGGCTGTACCGAAACCTATGAAAACCGCAGGAATAAACCTTTGAAGCTGATAAAATAACTTACAAAGCTCGAGCCATGAGATATAAGATAGAGAGTTGCAGAACTTTAGAGCCATTATGCACTCAGCAAAATCAGGCCATACCTCTAATAGGAAAGCAACAGAAGAGTGCAAAAACTCATCATCCATTGATTTCTCCAACTTATGTTTGAGTAACGGCATATCCGCAGCTACAAGCATGACACGGTGGAATGACCAGTAAAGCTTCCTTGTCACAGAAATTTCCTACAAGATCCACTGGAAGAGAATCAGCTAAAATAAATCATGGAACTAATCCTGAAGGAGAATAAGTTCTTACCAAACTGATGAAAGAAGATCCCAGCTCAACAAGAGAAACCTATCCTGGGGACTTAACAGGATACCTCAAGAGTTCTTTCTGCAATTGCTGGTGCTGGGCACACACATGGGCTCCTTCCACCTCATTTGTGGTTTCCTGAAAACTGTGTTGCAGAGTAATTGATGGGAACTTTGACACTACTTCCGAAAAATATGCTTAACCCTCTCAATCTGATGGGCTAAAGAGCTCATGCAACAGTAGAAAACTAAGTCTCTAAAAGATTTGAGTCAATCATACAAGCAACTGGCCGAATCTCACAGGAAGAAGAATGTGAAGTCACGGGAAGGGAGCATCTGCAGAGAGTTGCAAAGAATGGTCCTAATGAATCCAACACCAACCCTTCCCCTCGCATGAGGGAGGTTGCTGGTCTGGATGGTGAAATACAAGCAAGGGTAATGAAAGGTGACTAGGACGCTTCAATCGGTCCCATTAACAGTAAAAGCAAAATGCAAGTGAGACATAGGGTGAAAGATAAATCAGGTGTACCAGGCTGACTTTTGAACAGATGAAATGTTCGCATTGGTTTTGCCAAATGTGTCATATTTTCAGATTTACAGAGTGCAACAAAATGGATACTTGGAGGAGTTTTCGGTTGACTGAAGTGTACTTCAGGAGACAGAAGCAACAAATATAAACTCTGTACATCTCAATCCGTAAGTGATGATTTACAGACAACTCTTTCTCGACCTCCAAGAGATAGCACAAATGACCAGAGGCTCTCTTCTTGAAGGAGTCTTTATTCGTCTGAGTCGATGTTGTCATCAGCAGAAGGTATCTGTCTCGTCTCTGACAATGAAAGTCTCCTAGGGTTCCCTGGGCCTGATTCAGATAAAACCAATGCAGCAGTTCCAGATGAAGATGCTAACATACGTCGAACGGGAGCACCCGATGGAGAAGATGCAGAGAGATTATTTAAGATACCCATAGGGTGGTCAAACTTGCAACTGGGTCCAAACTTGCAGATACCATAACGGGAATAGAATATGCACAGCGGTTCTCCCTGTTGAAAATATTCAATTGTCATGGGTGGCAAGAGTAAAGACCTCACAAGTCACAACAAATGATCCATGTGAAGTAAATCCTCTGCTCTCTCAAGCAGGCATGTCTTGGATGCAGTTAGACAAAGGGGAACTTAAACAGGTTGGTCAATGCCAGGCCTCTTCGCAAAGACGGCCACTAATGTCTGTGATAAAGTAAATGCAAAGGAGGATTAAGAATATTCAATAAAATCAGCCTAAGATTGTTAACCAACCGGACGTATTGGAAGGCCTATGGCACTCAAAAGACAATCTGGCGCAGGAAGCAATCTCTCTCTGGGGTGATGAAACCTGCAAACTGCACCAAACTTGCAGTCTCCTGTCTTCATGTAAAACTGGCACTCAGGCTGTCCAGGTCTCTCAGGAAATATGTTGTCTCTCTGCAATGCATAGAACCCAACTGGCACAGAGCCAGATTGGTATGATGAGAATGCCCCTGGAGATCCAGTATTGATTGAATCACTCTGGCCAGAACTTCCAAAAATCTGACTTTGTCCCATCATTACAAGCTGGCTATCTGAAGATGAAACTGACCCCAGTTGACCCTGAAAACATAACACTCTTATATGCAGGCCACAGTCGCAACTTACTAATTGCATTAAAAATGACTAAATTAAGATTCCCTGAAGCACCTTAAGCAGAGGAATATCATAAGAAAGGACATGCAGCAGTGATTCTAGATTGTGCTTCAATAGAATATGAAAATATATCAATACAAATGCATGAACTTGATTTTATGGGTCTCATACCGTAAGAAATGCACATCTACTTAAAAATAACCAGAATAACTAATTATTGTTTTCCTTAATGTATATGGTTGATCTCTTATTTGAAAAGGAACTTAACCATAAACTGTACCTAAAATCCTCTTAGGACTCCTAGCACAGCAATTAGATCGACATGCCTCAAAACTTTCAGTGTGGTCTATGTTGTAAGGCATTCCTGGGATACAGTTCTAACTTTTAATGTTCTTCACCGATCACAGAACTATGCCAAGTCTGTTACACTAAATATCAATGAATTATCATGTGGAAACTGCCAATTCGGTGCCACTGCAATGACCATTACCACTCTTATAAACCAAAAGATTTATGATTTCACAGGACCATAATAAGGCGTTCAACCCTCTGCAACTTCTCAGAAAAATCACTTATTGATCCTCCGGGCTAATCCTAGTCCTTCCTCAGGCAATCCATCACAGCTCTTACTCTGATGAACTCAAACATCAAATTCACATAACTGGAATCCACCAAATCTCCCCAAGTTCTCTGCAATCAGTCATTCCTCAGTAAATCTTCGCAAATCTTTTTGAGGTAAACTTCTACCCACTTTCGCACTCCTATCCTGGGCTTTAAGAGGGTCAGTAGGATAGAGGAAAATTAATGATCCTTCTTACCAACATGTAAAACGTTATATAACCCTCTCCCTCTCCCCTCCCCACCCCCCCAGGCCCCCTTTCGCTCCCTCTCCCAAAAACAAAAAGACCTTCATACTCCTATCCTGAGGTTCGAGAGAGTCCTCCAAAACCAGTAGGCAAGAGGAAAGCCAACGATCCTTCCTCAAAACATGTAAAACATTATATTACCATGAACATGAGGTGGGTGGAATATCTTAGGAATAATAACATACCTTATATAGAAACATTTTGATATATGACTTTACTTGTCAGGGGGAAAATGCTTTTCCCAAGAGTCATTAACCACATTGGAGACAAGCAAACCTAAAAGATATGGTACATACAGCACTCGGACTAATCCCACCTAAAGCACGCCATCCCTATCACATGAACGACATAAAAGCAAGTAGATCTAGGAATATTTTAAGCATCAGAAATGATCAAAGACCAAAACTCGTCAAGAGAGGTATGCTTCGTAGACGGTTGATTACCATACTCAAGACAAGACTAAAAAGAGATGGAACATTCATTGACACAAAAAACAAACTTATCCATTTCATGGCCTAGAACTGCCTTTTAAAATGACCAGAGTACACCATCTTTAGTTTATAAACTTCAGAAATAACCATCAGAATACCAATTGGCAAATCACTGCCTCTCCAGCCCCCCGGCTCTAGTGACCGCCTCTACGAGGACCTTTGGAATCTTCAAGTTATTGGCAAGGGAAGTACCCTTTTCAGTGTAGCACCAACAACTAAATATTCAGCACAATAAAAGAATGTCAAGACACATGCATGATTCATGGCATCTTCTCAAACTTCATGATATCATTTGCAGAGAGGTAACAAACTACAGTTTGATAAGGAAAAGATGTCCCTGAGAAATGCCTCTTAGTACATAGCTCCTCAGAATTTTTTTTTTTTTCCAGATGCTAGACAAACCACACAAAGCTTAATCAATATTTAGAACACAAAGCTGCACTTTGCTACCACAGGGTAAAGAAAGACATACACTGTAGGCATTCCAGCCGGGAATTGATACCATGCCCTGAGGAACAATCAAGGGAGTGTAACTTGAAGGACCTTGCCAACGAGGACTAGGGATAAAAGATGCTCTAGACCAGCTTGTAACTCCTGGATATGATTGTTGAGCCGGAGTCGTAGGAGACTGAACAGAAGGGTACACAGGAGAACCACGTAGTGAAACCATCATATTAGTAGGCTGAGGATGGTGGAACTTGCAAGTGCTTCCAAACTTACATTGTCCAGTTCTTAAATAGTATGCACACTCCACCTCGTTCTGGCCAAAAGAAGAGAACAGCATTGTGAGTCCAAGCTAAAGATGAATGATACCTGCAAAACATATAGCACCTAAACAAAAGGACAGGGCCGTGAGGAACAACACAGAAGCACTTAATTCACTTTAAATGGGATTAAGTATTTACAAATTAGAGCCAAGACTGAAAATGGAATAATATGAGATGACTAAAAATTTCTGTTGCATGTAAAACTCAGCAGAACTTAATGCATCAAATTTAAGGGATTGATTCACAGGGTAATGTGAGTCAAAACCAGAAGGAAATCCTTATTATTGAATCGGAAACTTGTCCTAAGATCTACTTTATCCAAGTATCAGTGACATCCAGCTAATCAAGAGTAAACTCTCTCACAAGATCATGCGACATCTGCTTTCTGTAATCTTCTGATTTTTTTTTTTGGTAAATTCTGTAATCTTCCGATTCCATGCTTATGACACCCATATTCTATAAGAGTTCTCCTTTTCTATTATTCAATCTCCCCCATGTGTTCAGGCAAAAAATAGTACACCTTAACAAACATTTTCTCTTCAGTTGCATAACTCACTCAATAAGGAATCTCATCAGGAATATTCACATAGAAAGACCAAGTGGCAGCTTCAGTTCCCTTTTTAGCTAACACTTAGCAAGGACAAGAGTAGTGCATCAAGGATAGTCTTTTCAATAGAACGCTGTGGCCAAATCATCTTGTACTACAAACAATCCATTCATTATGAAGCATGTAGTGATTCCACTACCTAAAAAGTGTATTCAAACCAATTAAAAAGTAAAATGGGCAGACGATGCCAATTAAAGTACAAGACAAAAAACGATGAAGCCGAATTATAATTACATAATCAATATAAAGTCTAATCTAATATTACTCAATTTGAGTGTAAATCTTGCAAGTGAAGGAAAATAGTCAAACCGGGCGGAATGGGTAGCCTAAGATATTTAAAGCAACTTTTCCTGCAATCCCAGCCTTGTCTCTAGGATGATGAAACTTGCATGTGGCTCCAAATTTACAAGTCCCTGTCTTCAGATAGTACTGGAAAGTGGAAATAACAGAACTATTCTTAGAAACAACAAATGTACACACTGAAGAAGGAAAAAAAAAAGATCTCCTAGATAAAATGGATTATGATGACATCAATATTTAACCTGTCAAATGGTTCCCATACTTCTCAATTAAGGAAAAACTTAAAGGGTAATTATGAGTTATGGAGAATCAGTCCTCCTCCTGATAAACAGTTTCTATTACCCTACACTTCTTCACAACCATTCCAGGACCAACAAGTTCTACATGAACGCACGAGGAAGTAGGTTATTATATAATACATCAGATCATGTTTGTTTCTTACCAAATAGCATGTCACTGGGAGTTAAATTCCAGGAACATTTTTTATCAGTTACCAATGATCATCAAGTAAGATTTTCAACAATCTCTCTCGATAAGAACTGCTTTCAAATGTTTAATATCCTATACTAGTTCCCCTCAAGTACATTTGCTCCTATCAAATTAAAACAGATCAGCTGTTTCAGAAAACATTCTGTGAAATGAAGTTAGAAGATATACATGCCTGACATTCTGGTTGCCCGACTCTCTCTGGGTACTCCCCCTTCATTCTTGCATTAGCTATAACCTACAATGCAGAATGTAGTGATAAACCCCATTACACATACAACGCTCCTTGGAGAATATTTGAACATTTATGATGCATTATACCTAGGGAAACAGCGATAAAGAGAAAAAAGGAGGGGGGCAGGGCAAATTCTAGAAGGTTAATTAATTCAGTTAGTCTTCAAGCATGTGACTGGATGTGTTACACGCTTCTCAGAGTATCAAACTTACAGCGCTCATAGCACATGAGCTGAATGAGAATATCTGCTTAAGCAATAGAAGCTGCCATCTTGGTCCTTATTTGTAGTTATGTGCAACTACAAAGGAAAACTTACATAGACTACATTGGCAAAAGCTGCTTAATAAAGTTCACAAACTTATTCAGTACTTACTGCAACTCCCAATGGGCTGTGGTGAGAATCATATAATACTAACAGAATTATGTGAAAGAGTACTGTTCTGCAAAAGCTATGGAAATTCACTCAGGTAATACTCACTATGCTGCATTAATTCTCCAGCACTCTGGCTGAGATATGACAATGCAGATCCACAAACCAGTTTGGTCTTAGTTTTGAGCATAATTAGCTGCCCTCATAGTCCTTCTTATTCAGTAGGTTCTGATTCTATTCTTTCTCAGGTTAGAAGACTTGCTAGTGACAGACTTCAATATTGTGCAAACGTGCAGAGAAACGTATTTTAGAAAGACATAGCATCTTCTGTTGTAATGAGGACTCTTGTTCCTAGTGCATGAACTTGTATTTCCAAACTTGTAGAAAAATTGCTCCCCTGCTTCTGTGTTTTCTCTTTTGTGCTTTTCCTCTTTTGGCTGAATAGAATCTTATTAAATAAAGAACTTTCGCTACTGATGTGCCAAAAATATATCCAAAAATGCTCCTGTTTGTACCAGCTTCCTGTCAGACGGATGATTAAATCGACATGTAGCACCAAATCTACAAAGGCCTGTTCTAATGTAATAAGAACAGTCTGGCTCCCCTGGACGCTCAGGGTAGGGCCCCGATTCCATAGTATCGTTGGATCGTAAAGTCATTTGCCACATTGCATCTGAAATAACAAGAAATTAATTTCAGAAAGACTATCGCTAGATGATATCAAAGTTCAACATATCAGATAAGTGGCATAATTAGTAATGTTTATTTCACCAATAAGTAGTCCATCATAAAAAATCCAATGATAAGACATCAGATTTTGAACAACTAATTGCAGAAATAATTTATAAGGAGCATATTATCTGTTGAAATCGAAAAGCCTTCTCACTTAATTAACGCCTTCCAAAATTAGAAGGTGGCTTTGCAAGGATCTCTATATTTTTCTTTTTGCCTATGGCACAGACTTTCTAGATCCAAAGAGGCAAAGATGTGATCCCAGGATCTTGCCTCATCATCTCAATCTTTACACAACAAAAATGCCACAAAGATGATCAGTTCTGGAAGGAGGTCAGCAGCTAAAAGATGTTCACCCCAGTAAATATATAAAGATGAAATATCAACTTGCTTTCAGAATCAAGATGAAATCTTTATCAAAGCATCTGAGTGCAAAACTAATTGCTGATCCGTTTGAAATGAAAGCAACTGAAACTAGGACTGCCACAGTGAAGAAAAGGTATCAGACCAACAACTAGAACAGTCGGTTGAATCTACCAATCATATGCCAACATTAAAAGAGCAACAAGAAGACCAAATTATGGAAATTTTCCCATAAGATATGACTAACCAGGCGAATTCTGTGCCACCGTTAATCAACAAATTAATGGAAGTAAAGAAGAAGAAACACAAAATACAAAATACAAATCCCCGTATCTTTAATAAACATACGGACCGAACTAGGAAATGCCGCTGATTCACTATGCACAAGCTGCAATCGCACTAACTGCAAACTTCCCTTGATCTACGCCACATCGCATACGCAGCACCCAAAGAAGAAAGAAACGACCCAACGACATGTTAGAAAAACATAATCAACCCACACCGTTACCGCTTATGCTCGCTGATAATGCAAACAGACTCGCTCAGACAAGATCGCAAGCCCGAGATGGAATGACGTTACGGAATCGAACTTCACATGGAATACCAGAGGGGGCATCATCGACACGTTGCGCGACAGGAAACCAGCGTCCCGTCGCAAAAGGACAAACGCCAAACGCAAACGGATCACGCATAACACTTGAGCGAGGGAAAAGCAACGAGAAAACGCAACGGCAGAACAAGCATGCCATCGCGCGCGCGCGCTCGAGAGAGAGAGAGAGAGGGAGGGAGGAGAACAAAAGCGGCACATTGATTAGCAACAGACGAGAGACAAAACGGGAAATCCACGACACGGAGCCTACACCACCAACAGGTTTCCATCGCACCATTCCAAACGACGATCGGCCCCTCGCCAGCAACATTTCTCGCGAGAGAGAGAGAGAGAGAGAGAGAGAGAGAGAGAGAGAGAGAGACGGACCTGACGGGGAGAAAGAGGGAACGTCCGCAACGGACCCCCGGGGCATCGGAATTCCAGCGTCGAACGCCATCACTCCATCGCCCGCCGCCGCCACCAACCTATCGCCGCCAGAGCAGGAGGAGGACCGGCCTCGCCGGAGCTCGCATTCCGCCACCGGCCGACGCCGCCGATGCCGCCCGTCCCCGCGCCCCGGACGCGCTTCCCCCTCGGTTCGCAGAGGGGCAAGAGGGGGGACTGAGGAATGGCGCTCGCTTTAGAGAGAGAGACGGGGGAGAGAGGAGAGAGAAAGCGCTTCGCGTCTTCGTCTCCACAGAAACGAGGAAGAGAGAGAGGGAAGAGAGAGAACGAAAACCAACCATCCAATGAAGTCTTCACAGAACCAGACAGTCCATCGCTTCGGACCCCTTTTCCTTTTTACCTTCGCCCGCGTTTTTGGAAAAATTAAGAAGCAAAAATAAATAAATAACAGTTAATTACGACCAAACCGACGACGACCAGATCCCCCGCCACGCGCGCGAGTACGCCGCCATCGCCCGCACTCGCCGGATTCGGGCCGACACGTAGCGGAAGGGTTTATCGCAATTTTCCCGAGTGGAATATATGTAAGTATCTCGAGCTTTTTTTATATTTTCAAGAATTTTAAGCTTCTCCATTATAAAGCAAACATCTATAATAATAATAATAAAGAAAGATTCGAACTTATATTAATAGGAATAAAATAGAGATAAAAAGTATGTATGCACAATTGCACACATGTAAAAAATCCGGTTCCTTCACAACATGAAAAATATGGAGGGCATTTTGTATCAAAGTTGATAAGTTTTTTTATTAGTTTTTGTTCTTTTATAATCGAGGAATTCATCCGGCACCAAAAAGTCGGGCCCCTATACGTCGGAGGAGACTAGCACAAAACTCTAGTACCATAACACCCACTTCACTAGTATCCGCCGGTTTCCAACCCTCGACTTTAGCCGTGAGGGAAAAGCTTTCGATTAACGCAGCCAACTACCATTTGGGTGCTCATAATTCGGATTTTTTATGGGATTTTGCCTTGTGTCATTTGTACCACAAAATTTTTCAAAACGATAATTGGCATTACTTATTAAAGTGAATAAATGCGGCCAATGAAATCACTTAGATAAAATCATTGAAAATGCTCGGAATATATTTTCGTCGTACAAAATCGGGTAGGAGTATCTTGGGATCTCTTTTATAGCACAAAAAAAAAAATTAATTTGGGCTATTTTTTTAATCTGCCGCTTTTCCGCTTTTTCTCTCGCTTCGCTTGGAGGGGTTGACGTCGACTTTTATATATATATAAAAAATGTGGTTGGCGGTGATGATTCCGAGGGGACACGTGTAGCGTCCGTGGAGCGAGTGAGGCCGTGGCCGGTGTCGGGATCGGGATCGACGGCGGGAGGGGCTTCCGAAGCTACGTACCGTAGATTCGGACACAAAGCGCCTTTGTCTTTTATTTTATTTTCCCTTTTTTTTTCAGTTAGTGGTATTTGATATTTGTTGTCGTGATGCTTCCTTCCTCCTTCAGAGAATCTGTGCCTCTCTCTTCCTTTCTCTAGATTTTTTTTTTATCTTTTCCCTTTTCCTGTTAGTTCAAATTTAAAAAAATATATAAAGAAATTGAACTTATTCGAGCTCAAATACAATTCAGCCCGACATGGTCCAAATCATTCAGATAATCAATTTTTTGAATGGATCGGTCCATTTTGTCCCGCTTATTCATAATAATTTTACTAAAGGATCTGGCAGACGAATTTTCACTTGCGCCAGCTTGGATTTCGATGTATTGTGAAGAATTAGTCGGACTCACTGGCGCATTATCCGTTTTCAGCCTTCGATGACCATCTTTGCGCGAGTAACATTAATTATCGTATGATGAGAAGGGAAGACGTACCTCACCTTGATTCTTGTCTAAAATTGTTTATTGGGTCCATAGTTTTGCACGGATGGAGTAAATTACAAAAGGGTCGCTAGCAACAGTTCATCTAAACTAGTACAATGTCCTATATTTTATCACCAAAGTACATAAGCAAATTCAACCACGTAATCCATCTCCAATGACTCTTTTTCTTTTTATCTTCCACGGTCGACCTTTTTCTCTATTACTATATCTTGATATATGTAAAGAATAATGACAAGTAATCCCTAAATTTTAATCAAATGTATAATTTAATCACTAAACTTTCAATTTATTCAATATTGTTCCCAAACTTTTGTTACATGTTCAAATTAGTTCATGAACTAAATGAAAATGTTCAATGTAGTCATTCCACTAATTTAAACTCAGGGTCACACGTTCAAAAACTAGTTTAAATATTCATCAAAAGTTTATGAATCACATTACACGTTTGACCAAAATTCGGGATTCACATTGAAAAAATCGAAAATTCAGGAATTACATTTCATATTTGATCAAAATTTAGGGATCATTTGTATCGTATTTCTTCCGATGCACGTGACTCTTAATAAAGAAATCACTCGATCAAATAAGGAGGCAGCAAGATGAACATTCTCCTTCTTTTTCCCCCACCCGAAAGGTTAATTCGGCCGGCATATGACCAACTCGATCTGAAAGAGAAGAAGAGAGCACGATGAAAGTTGAGGTCCAAAACAAAAAGGTCGATGATATATTCATCGTGCTCGAGTCGGACCTGGAATTTGACACGACGTAATCATATTCAGACAACTGAAAAGCCATGATACGAAAGTAATCCACTAGTCGATACAGCCATACACATTCTTTGATAAGTAAGCTCGCAGAGGTTATATGGAAGCTGACCTTTCTTCCTTTCTGCTCAGATCAAGCAGCTCCCCAAGATCACCTGCCTCTGAAAGATCTTCGTCCGCGAGGCATGTCCATCGTTAGCTTTGGATGATCACCTTCTCCAGCTCAAGTGGACATGCTTCCAAGCATGGCGAACGGACGCCGCGATCATCAATTACAACCCTCCTAGGAAGACTTGCCACAAGCATTTGATGCTCCCGGGTCGGAATCTCATCGTTCGTCTTCATCGGAGTTTCTGAGCTCGTGGGAACGAATGGGGGTG
This sequence comes from Melaleuca quinquenervia, assembly GCA_030064385.1. NCBI lineage: Eukaryota > Viridiplantae > Streptophyta > Magnoliopsida > Myrtales > Myrtaceae > Melaleuca > Melaleuca quinquenervia. Next base: position 11,548,172 of record CM057719.1, on the reverse strand, counting down.
ATTTGCTTCCCGTTAGAGGACGCCGGTGATCCGGAACCCCTTCTCTGAGGCCGAGGCACCGGGGGGAGGGGTGGCAGAACCCCGCCTATCAAAGCGGAGGCAGCCGTGATTGTCTAGCAAGTGTGAGCATCCCCAGCGCGCGAAGCTGCCGAAGAAAAGGGAGGTAGGCGGCGGCGGCAGTCCAGGTGGATCGCCACCGTTTGGAGAGGATGTGGGTCTTAACAATGTCTCCAATGCGAAAGAGGGATAGAAGCGACGGATTAAGGCTTCAAGTAAGTTGCTGATGAAATCACGAGGATGAAACCGTCGGTCCTGTCGCTTCGTTTCGTCCCGAAGGAGGAGAAGAAAGAATGAGGTCGGCTTCGTTTACACACGGTTTGGCCGTTCGCCGGAGGATTTGCCTCGGATCACGCCGCGGGCAGAGCTCTCGGCCGTGAAGTTTTTTCAGTCCCCAGGCTTCGGCGAATCTTGCCGCCAAGATAGCATTTGAAGTCGGAGGGCTTCGTCATTCGGATTGAGCTCTCTCGGCCTTAAGTTCCGGGCTTGCTCTTCAATTTTGCTCTTTGCTACGCAGCATGAAAAGTCTACTGGAGTCATACATTCATAGCCACCAAGAAACCAATCGAATGTACACTGCATGTAAATTTGCATGTCTGCAATCGCATCACATATGCACAGTCGTCTTTGGCAGTTCATCTCTTATCGATTTGTAAATGAACGAAACCTGCTTCGAAATGAAGATAACTTCCGCATATTCGGAAGCTCCTTGATGGCTGAGCACGTTCCGGCTCACGCCAAGTAGTTTCGAAAGAACAGCAAATTCAAGACATTCTTGTCCATGTCGTGTAGGCAACTGAGCCTTGATGATCAACTTCTCCAGCACGAGTGCATCCCCAAGATGAAACTTGATCAGGGCGAGCAGATGTTTCGACCCAAAACTATTCGCTTCAAAGCCGATGATCTCAACTCTTCTGAGATGTTTCGCCCGATGTTCGGAGTTCCCCTTCCTCGAGCACAAAGAAATCTTCTTCGTCCTACTTGAAATGATCTTCAGATTCTTCATACAGGCTCAAACTGCAGATGAACACACCATTTAAGCAACTTACTCCCCATTAAACGTGGGTACACGACGAAAAATAATAATTGGCTTATTAGAATTTCAAACGAACGGCCTTCATCTGTTCACAGCAGATGCTAATTAGTTTTACTACGTATGGAGTACGTATTAATCAGTTTGAGCTCTACGTATTAATCAATTTGAGCTCTTACACTTGTCCACACGATGAACCATCTTCTCTTCCTGGGTCCTACATGGCAGCAAAAGCACATCCACCACAACTCTGCAGTTACTTCAAGACATGAACTGAAGCTGCTGAAAGTTGCCCTGTCCGAGTTACGGGTAGTTTTCAGAAGACAAAGCAAACGAGTGCTTGAATTTGATCATCTTTATGTGCTTCCGAAGTTCTGACTCACCGTTTAAATGTTCATTAAACGTCCTAGCAGTTGGTCGCAATTCAATTCAATTCAAAGGAAATAAACTAAACTCGAAATAATCACAGGAAATATTCTTTTTAATTCGATTTACGGGATAATTTAAGATTAATATCTACAAGCTTCAAACCCTATTTAATCAGAGGATGATGATGAAATCCTGATATCCTAGTATTGTTGCTTTGAATTATAAAACTGGTGTGCAACTTACAATCTACTCCCATCTAATTATAATCATAAACGGTAATTATTAGAATTATATTAGAATTACTTGCATTATAAATTAGTCGAGAATTCTTATGACCTTTTATTATAAGATCTATCAAAAGAATTTTAATGAGTGCGGTCATACTACTAATTATGAACTATTAACAGTTTTTGCTATAAACTATTATTTATCAAGTGCAATAAAAATCACATTAATAAATTATGATAATAAACATCTCGATTATAGTAGTATTGTAATATTAATTCATTTGATCGAGTAATTAATCCTGGTGCGGTTGCTTATGCACCAAGCGAGCAAATAAAATTCCATTTCTTCCTCTCCAATTTCGTGTTTTCAAATTCTAATTTAAAAAAATCGGGTTGATTTGAGTTTCAATACTCAATTTCGAGAACACGATCATCTCTTTTAATTTATGTCGACATTACAGTGGTTTCACGCTAGGACGTTTGATTGAACAAAATCTTCGCTCTCGTCATTGGTTTTGCATTTTCATATGTTATCAAATCGATCGAACCTATTTGCACCTTGCTCTATTTCAAGCTAACAGGTTGAATGAAACAAGTAAAAAAGTATTATGGGCTTTCTTCCCTTATACATAGAGTGATATTAATAACATATATCATAAGAAAAATAGGCATACAACACTTTGATACTTTAGTGTAAAATTGCCAATTGGGTCCGTAGTTTTCCACAAATGAACTTCATTATAAAAGAATGGTACAATTTTTTTTAGGCCATCCATTGTAAAAGATTGAATGGGTGAATTGGAATCACTAGCAGTGCATCAATACCGTCTCCAATCACCCTTTTCTATTCCTTTTGTAAAGTACCCCTAGCAAGCTCTTCTAATGTATTCATTAACATCCCTAAAAAACAAAAGAAAGTAAAAGCTGAACGATTTTCTTTTCTTGAAAATGTTCAGAATGAAGGCCTAAGGTACGACTTAATATTTAAATATTCCAAACACTCCCTCACGATTAGTCCAGTCTGATTACTTAGTACCAAGTGTGGATAATTAATTGGGGAGGCAAATACGAGCCTGGAGAGACTCAAACTTACGATTTTTAATGCCGATATCATGCGAGATTACTTTCAACTGCTCTAAAAACTTAAACCATTAGATAAAAAGGTAATTTAATATTAAAATATGCCAATAACGAGAAGAAAGAAAGGAAGTGCTTCTCTCGATCTCGAGATCACACGTGTTGCCGAGTCAAAAAAGAAAAAGAATATCTAAAAAGTGGGCTCATTTTACCCACGCCACTCTTTTTCATCGGAAATTAAAGAAACAAGCATCGCCAAAATGATCCACCTGAGGCATGTTTTGTTTTTAATCTGTTTTTGGCTGAGTTTGGCACACACCCAGAAAAAGAAAATGCCAAATTTCCCTAAGGCAGATAGGGAATTAGGAAAGAGTCGGGCTTACCAATTAAATTTCGCACGTGCAATGATTTGTTAGAACTTTTTTTATGGAAAAATAACATAAACTATCACTAAATTTTTGCTCAATGTACAGTGTCATCTCTAAACTTTTAATTCTTTCAATATGGTTCCTGAGTTTTAGCTCAATGTACAATATCATCCCCATAATTTTTAAATTATTCAACCTGATCTGTAAACTTTTGACGTATGTTCAATTTAATCCATAGATTATATAAAAGTGTTTGACATTGCTCCTGAAATTTAACGTAAACTTGAATTGATAAAATGCAACATTAAATATTTTCATGTAGTTCAAAGGCTAAAGTGAACATATATCAAGAGCATATAACCACATTGAAAAAATCAAAAGTTCAAGGACTATATTACACATTAAGATAGAGTTCATGAATCATGTCGAATAAATTAAGAATTTAAAGATCATATTATACATTAAGTCAACATTCATGAATCATTTATTTCATTATTCATTTTTTATCCATGCCGTGTGCTCCCCATATAGAAATCGATTCACGGGTATTATTTCTAGAACACATCACATGCATGTTCTTTTTTAAATTATGATGGATTAAGATTCTATAAAATTAGATGAAACTAGTCTTAAGATGTCAATGATGAAGCAACGAATAAATTGAAAACTTAGATGCCGGTCATAATTTTATTTTCTTTTTGCTTACCTTCTTTCACCTTTTTCTTTTTTCCCTTCTCTCACTATTGGCATATTGATATAGATTCTAGGTTTAACTTTATAAATCAATTATGATTGCATCGACCCGCTCGCATTCGAATACTTAATATGTCACGTACAAGTTGATATTTCGAAAACCGTTTGGACATGCTTAGATGTATTTAATAATATCTAAACAAGTAAACACGTTACGCATGTTAACACTAAAAATGAGTATTGTTAATAAGTGTCTCTATAGTGCTCGTTAAGTTAATTAAAAACGGGAATAACACCTTTTTTTTCTTCTCAGACGCTTTGAAAATGAAAAAAAAAAAACGATGCTCTACATTTTAATAAGAATCAATCAACAAATGCCCAATCGGCACTCTTCAAAATGTCCCACACAAACTCTCGAGGCCGTCGTCTTTGGTTGAGACATCGATGGATTCTTAACTCGAGAGCCGGAGGTCATGCATTCAAATCTCTTAAATGCAAGGAAGCCACTTTCGAAAATGTAAATTTAATCAATTAAAGAGACTTTTTTCCGAGCATATATCATGGGCTTTTAGATAGACGGGTCTCTATGCAGAAGCCCATAATGTATAGAAATATGTCAGATTAATGCTGCACGTTTGGTTTTGCATCTCTTTGGTGATGTTCAGATTTTCTCGAGGGTGCGCCGAGCAAGAAAGACCGCCGCCAAACGACCAAACAGATTCCAACTTACATTCCAAATCCTCGTCCGACAGAATTCGACTCGGACGATGAGTCTCTCTCTCTCTCTCTCTCGCTATATATAAGCATTTGCTCCCTTTGCAAACTCCATGCACGCAGGCGCACCGTCCCCTCTCTCCCTCTCTTTTCTTGGCGATTGGCTTCGTGTCTGGTGTGCGCAAGAGGATTTAACCAGAACCCCAGAAAGAAGAGCGAGGATCTGGTGATAAGAGAAGGAGCGCGCATCGGGTCGCAATGTGCTTGATACGAGGAGAAGGAGAAGAAGAAGGAGAAGGAGAACGTGAGGTTATGATGGGGTTGAACCTGAACCTGCGCCCACCGACCAATTTCGCAGTGGTGGAGGAAGGCATCTACCGATCTGGCTTCCCTCATCCTCTCGACTTCCCCTTCCTTAAATCCCTCCAGCTCCGCTCCATCGTGTAATCAAACCTCAACCTCATCCTTGTCTTTATCGAATATGAACATGGATTTCGTCTTGGGTTTTGTGTCGATCGACGCTCTTGCAATGTGTTCGTTTCTTGCTTTTTGTATGTCCCTCTCGTTCTTCTATGGTATTGCGTTTTATGTTGCTGAATCAATGGGAAAGTTGCGTTTTATGTATGTATCTGCAGATACTTGTGCACTGAGCCTTATCCGGAGGAAAATCTCAGCTTCTTGGGCTCCCAAAACATTCGTCTCTTCCAATTCGGGATCCAAGGGAAAACGGTATGTGCGTATGTTAATGGGAAAACTCTTGTGCATTCTCTAAGTTATCCGGTAGATTCTTAGCTGCAGCTCCTTCTTTGTGCTTTAAGATACGGAATTTTGTCGGTTCGCGCGTTCTAGTTGTCTATAGTTGATGTTAATGGTTTCCCACGATCGGTCCTGAGAGAGAATAGAACTTGGCATTTTGCAGGAGCCTTTTGTACCTATTCCTCAGGAAACTGTCGCGGAAGCTCTCAAAGTTCTGATCGGTATGAAAACGAGTGCTTCACATCTTTCATCGTCTTAATGTTCGATCGTGATGATTTGTTAGTCTGCCTAATGTGACTTGAGTTTGTGAGCATGTGTGGGTAATTGTTCCAGAATGGGATTCACTTGGAATTCTTTGTGCTTACAGATGTGAGGAATCACCCAGTTTTGATCCACTGCAAGCGGGGAAAGGTATCATTGTAATTCTTTGGATGCTAGAATTAGATCGAGGGGATCATGCATCTATAGTATAACGTCGCGGTCCACAGCATACGCCCATTCGATGCGTCTGTGTTCTGCTTTGTTCTGCTACTGATGATCCTTCTCTGTGTATCCGCTCGTTATTCTGCTATAAACCCAGTTGGCTTTCTAATTTCTCGGCCAAATTTATGTTGTGTTCTCATCCCCTTCGCATGTTGATTACCTCTCTCTCTCAATGTTTCCTGCCTATCTCTGTTTTTATCCTCAATCGGTTCTTTGATCATGTAGATTTTGACACTATTATCGTGCATGAACTTCAGCTATATGTTTTCTTCTTTGCTCCTTATGCAGCACCGGACAGGTTCTTTGGTGGGTTGCCTCAGGAAATTGCAGAGTTGGTGCTTGTCCTCCGTGTTTGAGGAGTACAAGCGCTTTGCCGGCATGAAATCCAGGATCACGGACATGAAGTTCATCGAGACGTTCGACGTGACTCAGCTGAGGCTGTGCCTCTACAGCACAATCTACCGTTACCAAGGTCACAGTTCCTACAAGAGGCGGTTGATGTACGGAGATGACAGCATGCAGAAGACTCAATTAGCTTCGAGTTAGGAGGGTTTGCATGCCCGGGCATGATACAAAGGGTTTGCCGGGAGTTGTATTGATTCGTTTGGGAGAATTGATTCGTTATTTTCTAGAATGTAGAGGGAATTCCCTGAGTTTGACTAAAGTAGCATTGTTTTCCAATGTCTGCTGGATGACTAAGGCATGAGATAATCTGGATGTCACTGAATACCTCCTGCTTGGTTACTTCCATGAAAATACTGACGGTAACATTGTTAATTTAGCATGAAAAGAAAATGATTGGCAGGTATCCAATGTAGGAGGAATGCCAAACTTCTTCTGATATACTAGAAAGATTACGATCTCCTGACCTCCATTTGACGGCACAGGCTCCGGAGGTTGCTCAATCATCCAAAACTCTCGAAACGCGCAACCTTGTTGCCCGAACCAGAGAGAGAGAGAGAGAGAGAGAGAGTTGCTACTGCTCAAAAGAAGAGAATGATCACCCTAAGAACAAAACTCGGGCTACTGGATGCAAATAGTTCACTGGGCTTTTGTTGTATTATGATGCTATTGATTTTCTGGAAGTACCAAATAAAATTAACCAGAAATGGCAAGCAGAATGCTCCCTTCCTAGCAGACATTGCTAAAGCGGAAAAAAGAAATAATGAATGAACTCAGGAAGGATAACTTCCCAGGATGTGATGGTAGATTGATGCTGAAGACGCATTGGTAGGACCAACAACTGGATGGCAAGGATCATACTGATGATCGTCCCTTTGCTCTTGCTTCGGAGTGAGGAACCTCAAATCATTCTGTTTTAGCCGCTGTCCTGAAAGGGCTGACTGAAGTGAACCAGCAGGCTTTCCAATTTGATTAACATCGAAAAGACCGGTCAGAGGAACTTTGGGGTATGGACGAAACTTGTAAGGTAGAGAAATAGGAAGATCTGGAACTAAAGTAGAGATAGAACTGGCTTGATGCATTGTACCCTCGGTGGGATTCAGGCCAAAAGAACCACAAGGTATGGCACTTTGCAGAGGAGGGAATTTGAACGGGAACACATTGGAAGCACCAAATTTCATGTCGTTGCCATAATTGGTGAGTAAACTTGATCTCAGAAACTGATTATGTAATTCAGGCTTTCTATCAAATAGTGGAAGGTCTTGAACCTGTGCCTCCGGTTTGTTGATGCCAGAGTTTCTAGGTATTACCAGGTTTGCTTGAGCACCAACAGCAGCTGGAGACAAATTTCCACCGCCTGGGGATAAGTTGCTATTCCTTGCTGCAGGAACTTCATGGTTGTGTTTTCCCTCATATGTTGTAATTACATGTTTAAGGTTGTCAGAGGCTCTTTCCACATGCTTCCTCACGGAGCAACCAGCACTAGTGCACTTGTAGTAGCTCCTATGATGAGATACGTGAATAGGAATCTTCAGCAAGTCAGAATACAACATCGGATTTCTCAAAAGTACTAAGGCGCTGTTTCCTAAGTTATAAAACATCAAATTTCAGCTCGAATCTCAATTCCTCAGGTAGAATTCTGATCACACAGGACAAAGAGAGCACTAAGAAAGAAAACAACCGATGCATTATAAAAACTGGGAAAAGGAGCATTTGGTGTCAAATACCTAGGGTTAGGATTTCCTTTTACCACCTTTTGACCATATTTCCTCCACCTGTAACCGTCTTCAAGTATGTCTATATCGCTCTCTATCTGGATGACGACCCTTGGTTCACGGACAGCTCTGGATGCCAAATTCGATTCCCCCAAAGAGTTCTCTGACTTCCTGTATCAAGTGGTCAGAAAAGTTAAAAGGTGCTTCACTGTCTGCCAATTTCCAAGATGGAAGGATGAAGCATCAGGAAGAAAAATGTTACCTTCTTTTTGACTCAGGTTCCTCATCATCAGCATCCTCTCCATGTGACATGCTTCCTTGTGTAGCCCCATCTTCATCCTCACCATCAGTGCTAGCCAATGTAGAAGAAAGTTCTGGAGTTTGTGCTGATTCAAAAGCAACTGCACATTTTCCTTGTGAGGTTGGCCAAGGACCAGAAAGCTCTGTCAAGACAGATGTTGAGGATGTTTGCTCTGGACCATCAGGTCTGCAATCTGGACCGAGTCTAACATCTTTAGACCCTAACTGATTGTTCCTCCAAACTGATCCATCTTCACCTTTAATAGCAGCTCCACTACCATCACCCATCTCTGACATTTCATTCAGTGAAAATGCCGATCTAAGCAGTCCACATCGGATAGGCTGAGGTTTTGGATGATTATGAGTACCCTTATAGATAATTTCTGTTATTTGACCATCAAGAGAACGCTCAACCTTCTTTTTAACCTGACAATTTGGATGGGTACACTTATAGTAGCTTCTTGGAAATTCACTACCTTTCACTTGCTTCTGTCCATACTTCCTCCAATTATATCCATCTTCCGAAGTCCTAACAGTCCCAACCAAGGGGTATGTCCCTTTTTGATCTCCTTCCTCAACATATTCGATCTGCATATCCTCTTCTGGAACAGATTTTTTCTCTTGGGCACCATCTGAGCTACAGATTTGCAAGCCACTGCAGCTTGCATTCAAGTTCATTTCACTCAATACTTCTGCATCAGACGATGAATTAAAGGCACCATTCTTTTCAGCAGCTTCCTGAGACATTTCTGTTTGGAATTCAAAATCCATTTTAGGATCTTCTAGAAGGAAACCTTGTTTATCAATACCAATCCCCTGCGCATGATTGCAAGAAAAAACCCAGCAAAGTAAGACATCATATTTTCCTCTAAAAAGATATGAATTTCCATATCTTGGATATCTGATAAGTCCTAATCTATATGGTTATTAGGAAGCCACCAAGACAGTAGAAAGTCGCATTCTATACGTGACAGGAATATCAGAGGAAGTTTCCATCCTATTGTCTCCTAGTGTACATCACACGATTTCTCAGTAATTGCCTCGTCTCAGCCGAAAGGTAACAAGCGGAATACATTCTTAAGTCAGATGCTCTGAATGCCTCGAAACTACGTCAGTAGGCAGGCATTTTTTTTAGGGAGAGAGAGAGAGAGAGAGAGAGAGAGAGAGAGAGAGAGACCCACATTCATCTAACAGCTGTGTGGTTACTTGTGCAAGCAAATGTCTAAGCAGAGCTGATCTATCATACACTTTAGTGGCGTTGCTTTCACTAGGAGCAAGTATTACCTGATCTTGTAAAGCAGAATAACCAGAGAGTGGGGAGGAACTCTCAACAGGCTTGAAGCTGAAAGTATGGCCACTGGAGCTTCCCTTATTGCCATCAGTGAAACTTGCTGAGTGCACCATTGAACTGTCAGCAGGAAAGGTAGCCAATGAAAATCTTCCTGTGGTGGGAGACATCTGAGCCCAAACAAAAAAAGTGTTAAACAAATAGTGTTGAGCAAGAGCTACTATAGAGACACATTAAGGTTTCAAATAACTGTGATAACAAATTAGACACCATTCAAGAAATACCTCCTGATAACTTCCTTAGGTTTAGTGGACACATATTCACAAGGAAGCTTTCAGAGATTCAAGTAAGTGAACTGATGTGCTTATACCAGCCAGCTTGCTAGGAATGTACATACTATCTATGGCATGCTAAAAAAACTGTGCATTAATAATACCTCATCCTTACATATGTTTTGGCCATCTTATGATTGGCGTTCGCCTGAGGTTGAGCAGCCTAAGTTTGTCATGTGCAAGTGAACATAAGCGATTATGCTGTAATTGGGGTACACATTAGAGTATGAAAGTGTAGCATTTTGTTATTTTGGTTGAATGCAGGAGTCTTGCTAACGTCTTGTGTGGATTTTTTTGTGAGAGTAGTCCCACCTATTTTGAATTACTTGTCACCAAGAAAGAGTTTAAAAGATTGGAAAATAGTAGAATTGTCACTTTCTTACTCTAGCCAACCAGAGAGGTGCACAGCAATAAGTTCATGCGAAAAAGTAGAAATAGGCGCACTTTGATTATTCAGGAAAAGAACTTATATTACCACCGATGAACAGGAAACGTTTGTTTTAATTTGAATTTTATGAGAAATTCGTAGAATATCATGACCATTATGTTGCTCATTGCAACAATAGACATGAACGTGCACGGAATTCCTAAGTAAAAAGTGCAGACTGTGAAAGTCAGCATTGAATGATACTTGCAAAGAGCATAAATAATGAATGGTAGGAGTGAATTCAAATAATTTTCGGATGTTCAAGTTCAAGCATTGATCATGCGAGCGATTCATATGATTTCATGGTAGCTGTACTTACGAATTAGGATTACTATCATGTCCATCACATGACAATTGAACTGGCCTTCTACATTTTTTAAAGCAGAAAATGAGCATGAATGGAGTTTCCTGGGAAAATCTCGACGTCAGAATCGGATGTCACAAACTACACTCAGCTTCACATTCCAACGACGATCACATCCTGTGGATCAATTCCAAGGAAAGACTCCAGTTGCGAAATCAAATGATCCACAATCCATCAATTCCATTAAGAAGAAAGATCAAGAAGCGGAAAAGGCCGGAGAGAAGCGAAGACCTGAGAATTAGGGAGCATAACGGGCGAATCGAGCAGAGCGGTGGGGCTGATCCCCGGAGGTATCGTGAGGCACGGCGAAGCCAAAGCACTCCCCGCCGTCTCCCCCGCCGCCGCCGTGTCGATCCTCGAGCTGGCCGCCGCGTTGAACCCGCACTTGGCGGCTCTCCTCTCCGCGATGCTCCCTCCATTCCTCCCACTCCCCCCTCCTTCTCCTCCGCCGATGATCTTCCCGCCCTCGCTCGACGAATCCGTCGCGTTGCCCCGCTCTGACGAGGAGGACTCGTTCGCTTCCATCGCTGACCGATCGCTGCGGGCAGAATGGAGGCTACCCTCGTCTCGAGAGAGTTTCAGCTCCGAGAGAGGCGGAGCCGAGACCTGGAGCTACATGGAAGGGACGGCGGCGGCGGCCAGCGGGCTCGGGCCGGCGGGAGCATGGGAATGCCGTCGCGCGTGGAGGCGGCGGCGGTGCTCGCGATGAGCAAAGAACGACGACGACGAAGACGAAGAAGCAGCAGCGGGAGAACGAGAGAGAGTGCGAGTCGGCGGGTGGTTATGGCGTGACAACACTCTCTAAGCATTTCCGTTCGGAAGCAGAGCGTAATTTAACGCGACCAGGCGGACCCCGCCGCCACGTGGCGCTCAGCGGTCGTGTCGGATTCCCCCCCCGCCCTTTCCTTTTTTCCCTCCACGGGAATTCCACGTGGCGACTGGGGGGCGGTTGGCAACAGCATCACGTGACGTGCGCGTGTTCGCTTCGCCACGTCGGAGGAGGAGCACGGTGCAAACTCCGTAGGCATACGTATCCATACTATAGACATCGCCTTAGGGTTCTATCGAATTCGAGATTAACTTCTTCTTTTCTCCTTTTAGAACCTTTATGTATTTCAAGCTTATAAATCAAGTACGGAATTTTTAATAAGGCCGTCTAATTTCGTATCTTCGGCATTTCTCATAAGACGTACGTCTAATGTAAATGCGCTTTTTTGTTCTTCGTACGTATTTTCGTGACCGTATCTCAGTTGCCGCGTCGCCAATTTCTTTTTCACGGCTCCCTCGTCTCCCATTTTTTTTATTCTATTTTTATGACGCGATAGTTAGCGGGTCAAAGCTTTGAGGGGCAATTTGGTAATTTGACGTTGGAATTGGGGGGGAAAACGGGAGCGAAGGGGGGAGAGATGTCAGGCGGGGGAATCTGGGGAGCGAATGGTCCGACGCGAAATCCTGAGGAGGAGGGAGTTCGGATCGCCTCCTCTCTGATCTGAACTGAAACGGCGCCCGCGGGCGGCTGCCACGTGGAGCTCCCGATCCGCTGATTTTTATGGGCGGAGGGTGGGGGGAGAGGTTCGGTTGCGCCGACCCCGAAACGACGCGCGCACGTGAGAAACGATGGGGATCGGGAAACCAATCCACGTGTCGGGCTGGCGGACGGATCTCTCGTCATCGCGAGAAGCGCCGGATCGAATCGAAACGCACCTACTCGTGAAAGGGAGTTCGAGTCCATTAGATTTTTCGCGAATTCACGCGATGCGCTCCAACCCGATGAATCATGAGAGGCGAATTTATTAGTGGGTACCCGACAAGTCATTTCTTAATCATATCGTAAGGTAGCATGGCTTTTGATTTGTCTTGTGCCCCGAGCGTGTTGATGAATCATAAGGTTTGATCAATGGACCTAAGCGTGGTGTGCCATTTGAGATCCAAATACAATGGGGAGACCGAACGTGACGACGTCTCGTCTACATTTTCATTATGGTCGTCGATGTATAAATGTACGATCATTTCATAGAGTATGAATGATTTCAAAAATATTGTCTCTAAAAGATAATGACTGGTATTGAAAAAAAAAAACCTTGATTTACGTATTATTATCATGCTTTCTCTCTCTTCCAAGCTTTGTTATACTAATATCCCTACTTTTGACATGGCCAAATACAATTCAAAATAATAATAATAATAATAATAAAGACATAATGTATGTGTCAAACAAAATAAATTCTAATAGTAGAGTGATTTGCATCGTCTTGAATTTTCTTAATGATTACATCTAAAACTTAGCTCTTTGATTAATTTATTTGATTTTTACTTTTCTATCGCATTTAACTCATTTCTTGGAATTAATTAATAAGTATATATTTAGTGATGAAATCTGAGGCATTGGTGTTCGAATGATTGGTCTCATTGGCATTGTGGAATAATTTCATTCGGACACTTTGGCAACTGAAAAAAATGATCGGCTAGAAATTATAAGTTTTAGTGATTCATCGATGTTTTTATTTTCGATTTTGAGGTAAGTGATCTTGTATTTTGCGATGACGATAGCATTATTATACCTGTTTAAGTATTCAACCAATTTGTATATCGCGCGCATGGATATTATCATAATTTTTAGTCATGAAAAAAAAAAAGAGTTCTTCCTTTTCTTTCGGTCATGGACAAAAACAAAGGCCCTCAACTAATTTATTTTAACTCTTCAAGGCCTTAATAAGCGACACGAAGTGGTACTTTGATTTAACTATATGATATCCGGACACTAATTATTTTTTTGAAGCATCAGTCGCACTCTTTACCAATTGAAGGAATTTACTCGGTCAGATAAAAGGATTCGATATAAAATATTTTCGCAGATTAGATATTTTGAACATTTATTATCTAAAGTCAAAAAATTGCGAAAGATACAAGGAGATTTAATCATATCTATTTTAAAATGCTTAACTAATATAGATAGGGAAAGCTCAGAAAAATCAGATAAATGCAGATATTGATATATCTTCCTGCTTCGTATATCTTTACCCTAGTGGATTTCACCAGGGAATTTACATTTCCATCTTATGAAGAGAAATTAAAAATATTCGAATCAAATCATTTGTTAATTATAAATCGACATTTTCTCGAATTGAATCGATTAGCTTTCATTTCCATAAAACTCCTAATGCATTTTTCAAAAAGAAAAAAACCAACGTTTGAACTGAATAGTCTGTTTTGATCAACTTCAATTTCAAAAATTGCTCACAATTATTTTTCTGAAATTGTCCATATTTTCCAGTTATGTAACTAATTTACTCACTAAATGGCTGGTCGAGCCTGTTGCACTGAACCACGAGAGGACCCTCCGCTGTCGCCGTCGGCAGCCACTCTAGGCGAGAGGCGCACGAAGAAATTAAAAGCCCACCTCTCCGACTTAACCGGCCGGTCCTGCCACTCCCGCCACCTGAAGTACCTCCCTCGGCTGCTCCCTTCGCCTCCACACCGGTACCCGCGCCTCGAGCAGCATTCCGGGGGCAGGACCGGCCCGGGCCGGTCCATCAGTTGCTTCCTCACCTCGGCCGGCAGCCTCAGCGTGAAACGTTCGGTGTCCTCGCCCGGTCGGACCAGCGAGTGCCCGGTCGAGTGCGAGCGAGAAAACCCTCGCATCCTGGTCGCGCCACGTGTACGGTTGGTATTACTGAAGCTGCCGCTCTCGCTCGTGTCCCCTAGATCTGGCGGCTGGTTTCCCTCTCGTTCTCCTTCTCGCTGGCTCCCCTCTGGCGCGCCGGCATCTGGCGGAGTCCCCTCGACCGGCAGAGTTTCGGCGTCCGGCTCGGCTTGTTGACCTTCCGAGTCACCGGCCGGCTGCAACGCGAGGTCGGCGCGGCAGACGGGGCAGGTGGTGTGGGAGGCGAGCCACGCGCCGATGCAGTCGGGGTGGAAGGCGTGGTCGCACTTAGGGAGCAGGCGGAGCGTGTCGTCATCCTCGAAGTCGTTGAGGCACACGGCGCACTCCAGCGGCGCCACGCCACTCTTGTGCACCTTCACGGCGGAGTAGACGACGGTCGGGAAGGTCTCGACGACGGCGGGTTCGAGGCCGGGAGGGGCGGTGAGGCTGCGGAGCGAGCGAAAGGCACGGCCAATGGAGCCCTCGGGGGCGGGGGAGCAGTGGAGGACGTAGGCGGCGTAGGCAGAGAGGAAGATGAGGAAGAAGATTGCGGCGAACATGACGCCGGTGGCGACTGAGGGGTCGAAGGGCCCTTGGGCACGTGTGGAGAAGGAGGATTCGTCGCTCGGCGGAGTGGACGCTGGTTGCGCCGCGGCGGAAGGAAGAGGGGTTGGGAGAAGGAGGAAAAAGAAGAGGGCGGAGAAGGCGGCGGCGGCCACCAACCTCCGCCACGTTGGCGGCGGATGTGACGTCGTAGGCATGAGCTCGGGGGCGAGCCAGAGCCGATGTCGAAGTCAACCGGACGACTTGAATGCTGCTTCAGAGATATTTATCTTATGTCCGATGAATGCTGCTTCAAAAATATTTCCTCAAAATTGACAAAAGCAAATTTATTTCTTATTCCCAATTCTGTATAGTTGGGTCGGCAAGACAACTGTTAACAACAGGTATAGGCAATAAATGTAAGAACCAATTTAGCGTGATTGCCCAAATCATGCAACACTACAGTATGGCATGTTATTAATTTTACAAGAATTTAAGTTTTGTACCACATACTATATTTAGAGCGTCAAGTATAGTTAACATCTTTGATTTTGTCATGTTGATCGGCATCGATTTAGGGTTTAGGAAGGGGAATGAGGACATCGGATGTGAAGACACATGTACAATAGCATGTCGGGATCTGTTGGATATCGCTTGATGTGAATTTCGTCATCTCCCTAGAATTTTGCGAGAACCCATCCTTTAAACTAGTGTCATCAATAGATCAACGCTTTTATTTTTCCCATCGTTAAATTATATCTTGACTTTGAGTTTGTATGCAAAAGTTCAATTCGATTGAAGGATGCGGATCGGTGTTTGTCAATTTGAACACGTTGGCATAGAAACCTTAGTAAATTAAATTTCTAATTGGATTGTAATTGCTCGAGGTAACCAAATCCAAGATTGGCACAAAGTAATTGGATTCCTTAAACCCACATATAGGAAAGAAAGCATAATGCATGCGACAAAATTATTTCATGAAGTTGGTCAAGAGTTAGCAATATATATTATAACATATTAGAGAATAAATATTATTAAATAACTGGACGATGATTCCGTAATTAAATAAAAAAGAAGAAGTCGATACGAATTTAAGTCGTGAGATCACCAGAACCGTTGACATGGAAGGTCAGACGGACCGTCGATGCTAAGCATGCATTTTATTGATTAGCTTTCGAGTTTAGATAGATGAATCTCATATAGAAAGTACTATCACCTAGGTTTTGCCTTTTAGGTAATGTTCCTAATGAATTGGATGGATCTCTATCTTTACAGGAGGCCCACGACCAGTGGTGGGTCCATGGGCTTTTTATCTTTCCTTTGAAATCGCTTTGCTTTGCCCAGTCATCAATTCAACTAGTCTTGAAGTATTCCATTTTTTGAACTGGAAAAAGAAGAAGAAATAACTGGGAGAAATTAAGTTTTCTAGATGGTATACTCCACAATATTTACCCATGTAATAATAGCCGCTAGTTTGATTAAATTGAAGGTGTCGCGGCGGACACGAGAATTCGATCGGCTGAAATTGTTTCCAGAAAATTTATCAAAGAGAAAAATGATATCTAAAAATATTTTCACGAAACAGATCGTTGGGCATATCCGATGGTCGTAGGGTGACTACCACCACCAACCCCCAATTCACTTGCTATTGTGCAATAAATGTATTCTTAAACATGTCGTTCATTTGATTAACGCATATGTTCAAAAAAGCTCGATTAAGCGATGCGTCAAATCATCATAATAATCGCGAGTGCATTTTCACGAACAAGGAATGATCGTGTTTTAGCATGATCATTATTTCGACGACCCAACAAGATGTTGATTCATTATTTGCAATATAGTCGTCATGAAAGATTAACATATGTCTAGGTTCATCGATTAGTACAGGTATGTTATTGGTGTTAGGAACAGTGCATAATCGCGATAAAGTAAAATGAGTGAGGGAAGAGAAAATTGAGACACCTAGTCCATTCCAAAAGAAAAAAAAAACCAAGGCTATGTTCAGCAGAAAATTCCACTATATCAGCACCTCACAACTCTTATTACTTCTCTCGATGCAAAAAACAATACTCTCAGCGCAAGAAGCAAAACGAGTATATATAGTAGTGACTATTTATAAGCCCAAGCCCAAACTATACATGAGCAGGACCCATGTGATTTTTCTGTCGTAGGAAAGTATAAACCACACCATTGGGAACTTTGTTTGAGGTTCAAAGTAACCATGATTACGTGCATAATTATGAATTAACAGTAGTTTGGTCACGTCTCTCCATCGAAATCTGTTCCAAGCGAATTGACAATCTAGATAAAGATTATGCACTATAAGACCCATAAATTGGTCAACCCAAAAGTAAGCGGAAAGCCAAAGAAATCCACCTGAAGTTCTGTTTGAGCATTGTTCATCTGCGTGCGTCCAACTTCAAAAAATTTGTTTCGGGTAAACCGTATACTTAAATCAAGTTCCGTAAAACCCTACGACTTCACAACACTCTAAAGAATCATATCCTTACAATTTCTCGGCTTGCTAACTCAAAAATCGGATTTCACGTCTTAAATTTCACAAAACTCCGGTTTCGCAACCTAACTCCAAAAACTATTCTCATTTGGATGAACAAAAGGCTTAAGCATTTACTGAGCGCTTCGGTGCAAAGTTGATTTGACTTAGTGGGGATCACTTGCGGACTCGAGATTATCTCCCGTTTTTTTCCTTCTTCTTCTTCTTTCTTTCCTTCTTCCTCTCCCTTCTTCCTTCTTGCCCAAGCGTCCCTTATTCTTCCTTTTTATTCTTGGATTTTTAACATTCCTTTCTTTTTCGTTTTCTTTTTTTTTATGGGGCCCACACTTGAATAAGTCAAAATATTGCACATAACATCTATGAGTTTCTATATATTTAAGCGAAAGCACCATCTCGTATCGCCTTTTATTAGGTTTTCAAAACTAGCATTCATGATTTCAAAAAAAAGTCGATGGTTAAATTTCATTCACCAACCAAAACACCCTTTTGCTCAATCCAAGAATATAATTATGCTTATCCATTTCCTCCATTAAAAATAAAAATAAACAAATACGTCCCGTAATTACCTTGATAGGGGGACGGCGCTAATTGATAATCGACTAGCCTTTCACGGGATTTTATAGTCATCATCCCCTCACATGGCATCGTATCAAATAGATGCGGCTATTGATATATCTTCATGCTTTGTATATCATTAGACTAGTGGATTTCATCAAGAAATTCACATTTCCCTATTAGGGAATTTACATTCCATCTTATGAAGAGAGACTAAAAAATTATGATCAAATCAATTTTAAATTATAAATTGTCACTTTCTCGGACTTTTCAATCGATTAGCTTTGAATTCCATAAAACCCCTATTGCATTTACAAAAATAAATGACGCTTAAGCTAATCATAAAGTTTGCCTAACCGGATGCACAGAGTAGGCACAAATCGTTTGCTAACGTCTCGAAACAATTCAATTGATGCGAAATTTTCTGAAATTGTCCATATTTTTCCTGTTGTGTAACTAATTTACGTACTAAATGGCTGGTCGAGCTTGCGCTGAACCACGAGAGGACCCTCCGCCGTCGTCGGAAGACACTCTAGGCGAGAGGCGCACGAAGAAATTTAAAGCCCACCTCTCTGACTTAACCGGCCGGTCCCGCCACTCCCGCCGGTCTCGCCACCTGAAGTACCTCCCCCGGCTGCTCC
Organism: Melaleuca quinquenervia; assembly: GCA_030064385.1. Taxonomy (NCBI): domain Eukaryota; kingdom Viridiplantae; phylum Streptophyta; class Magnoliopsida; order Myrtales; family Myrtaceae; genus Melaleuca; species Melaleuca quinquenervia. The sequence continues at coordinate 11,529,670 of CM057719.1, read as the reverse complement.
CTTCGCCTCCACACCGGTACCTGCGCCTCGAGCAGCATTCCAGGGGCAGGACCGGCCCGGGCCGGTCCATCAGTTGCTTCCTCACCTCGGCGGGCAGCCGCAGCGTGAAACGTTCGGTGTCCTCGCCCGGTCGGATCAGCGAGTGCCCGGTCGAGTGCGAGCGAGAAAACCCTCGCATCCTGCTCGCGCCACGTGTACGGTTGGCATTACTGAAGCTGACGCTCTCGCTCATGTCCCCTAGATCTGGCGGCTGGTTTTCCTCTCGTTCTCCTTCTCGCTGGCTCCCCTCTGGCGCGCCAGCATCCGGCGGAGTCCCCTCGACCGGCAGAGGTTCTGCGCCCGGCTCGGCTTGTTGACCTTCCGAGTCACCGGCCGGCTGCAACGCGAGGTCGGCGCGGCAGACGGGGCAGGTCGTGTGGGAGGCGAGCCACGCGCCGATGCAGTCGGGGTGGAAGGCGTGGTCGCACTTGGGGAGCAGGCGGAGCGTGTCGTCGTCCTCGAAGTCGTTCAGGCACACGGCGCACTCCAGCGGCGCCACGCCACTCTTGTGCACCTTCACGGCGGAGTAGACGACGGTCGGGAAGGTCTCGACGACGGAGGGTTCGAGGCCGAGAGGGGCGGCGAGGCCGCGGAGCGAGCGAACGGCACGGCCAATGGAGCCCTCGGGGGCGGGGGAGCAGCGGAGGACGTAGGCGGCGCAGGCAGAGAGCAAGACGAGGAAGAAGAGTGCGGCGACCATGACGCCGGTGGCGACGGAGGGGCTGAAGGAGACTTCGGAGGATTCGTCGCTCGGCGGAGTGGACGCCGGTTGTGCCGCGGCGGAAGGAAGAGGGGTTGGGAGAAGGAGGAAAAAGAAGAGGGCGGAGAAGGCGGCGGCGGAAGCCGCCAACCTCCGCCATGTTGGCGGCGGATGTGAGGTCGGAGGCATGAGCTTGGGGGCGAGCCAGAGCCGATGTCCAAGTCAACCCGGACGACTTAAATGCTGCTTCGAAAGTATTTATCTTCTGTCCGATGAACGCTGCTTCAAAAGAAATTTCCTCAAAAATGACAAAAAATAATTAATTACTTGTGGGTCAAGAAATATCAGGACAACTGTAAACAGGGATATGCCATAAATGCAAGAACCAATTTAGTGTGATTGCCAAAATCATGTAACACTACAGTATGGCATGTATTTAATTTTACAAGAATTTAAGTTTTGTACGATGTACTGTATTTAGAGCATCGAGTATAGTGAACGCCTTTGATTTTGTCTTGTCAATCGGGGCCGATTTAAGGTTTAGGAAGGGGAATGAGGACATCGGATGTGAAGACACGTGTACAATAGCATGTCACAATCTGTTGGATATTACTTGACGTGAATTTCGTCATATCTCTTATATCTTGCGAAAAATCCATCAATTAATATGCTGTCATCAATAGTTTAACGTTTTTTTTTCTATCGTTAAACTATGCTTTGAGTTTGAGTTCGAATGCAAAAGTTCAATTCGATTGAAGGACGTGGATCAATTTTTGTCAACTTGAACACGTTGGGAATGAAATCTTATTAATTTTCTGTCTGGATTAGAATTGCTCAAGTTAACCAAATCCAAGATTGGCACAAAGTTATTGGATTCCTCAAAGCCACATATAGGAAAGAAAGAATAATGCATGCGCCGAATTCTTTCGTGAAGTTGGTCACGACTTACCTGTATATTATAACATATTGGGGAATAAATATACTAAAAAACTAGACGATGATTCCATGATTAAACAAGAGAGAAGAACTCGAGACGATTTTAACTCGTGAAATCACCGAAGCAGTTGACACAGAAGGCTAGACGGACCGTCGATGCTCGGCATGCATTTCATTGACGAGCTTTCGAGTTTAGATCGACGAATCTCGAGCCGGGAAACTATAGTGAAGCATAGGATGATCTCGTATAGAAAGTATTATCACCTAGGTTTTGCCTTTTAGGTAATGTTCCTAATGAATTGGATGATCTCGTATAAACCAACCAGGGCCAAATTCTCAACGTAATGAATTCGATGGATCTCTATCTTTAAAGGAGGCCCACGACCAGTGGTGGGCCCATGGGCTTTTTTATCTATGAAATCTCTTTGCTTTCGTAGTATCCAATTCAACTAGTTTTGAAGTTTTCCATTTTCTGAACTGGAAAAAGAAAAAGAAAAGAGGGGAAGAAATAAAGTTTTCTACATGCACATGATAAAAAAACATTTACCCATGTAATAATAGCCGCTAGTTTAATTGAATTGTAGGCGTCGTGATGGCCATGAGAATTCGATCGACTGAAATTGTTCCCAGAAAATTTACCAAAGGGAAAAACGACGGCTAAAAATATTTTTGCGAGATAGATCGCAAGGCACATCTGACAACCAGATAGTGACGACCACCACAAACCCTCAATTCACTTGCCATCGTGCATCGCATGTATTCTTAAACACGTTGTTCGTTCGATTAACGCATACGTTCAAAAGAGGCTCGGCAGAGTGATGCGCCGACGCATTATAATAATCACGAGCGCATTTTTACGAAGAAGGAATGATCATATTTTAACACGATCATTATTTCGACGCCCAACAAGTTCTTAATTCATCATTTGCGGTATGGTGGTTGTGCAACATGAACAGATCTCTAGGCTTATCGATCAGTACAGGTGTGCTACTGGGAACTTTGCTTTAGGTTCAGAGTAACCATGATTACGTGCATAATCATGAATTAAGAGTAATTTGGTCACCAGGGGAATTGATCACTGTCGAAGTTCTTAGACCGAACATGATCATCTAATGTCGGAATCGGAACTTCATCCACTTCTGGATGAAGCCATTCATCATCGGAGGTTCTTGTTGCAGGCATTAGTTACGCGAATGCTTCTCGTCTCATCCTTTTGGCTCTTGTCGGAAGGATGACAGCACAGCTGCTGGACATCCATGGAAAGCCAAAAGCAGAAGGGAAAAGAGAAAAGAAGACGAAAGAGAAGAGACCTGCTCGAAAGCACAACGAGACTCAACTCCAGAGCAACTTAGAGGAATGTGATCGCATGAACTTCTCTTATTCTGCATCGGTTCCGCCATCAAGAACTTGCGTAGGAATCTTGAAATTTAATCATATGCGGGATCTATGAAGCCCTTTAGATCGAGACGTGAGTAACGACGCCGCCGAGTCGAGATTCGGTTTCCACGAACACCATAAGATCGAATTCATAAGCGCCCGAGAAGCTTCCCCATCCAGCTGCAGCATTTCGATAATCTCATCACTTGGGAGCATGTGATCTGATCTCACGAAAGCATTAAACAGGACATGGTTGCTCACAGCATGGGAGTTCAGATGGAGTTACTTCACTGCTGAAACAACCGGCGACTGAAAGACTGAAAAAGCCCAAGAAAACAGATTTACACGGTCGAACTCGCGTTCTGTTTAGGCCATGGCATCGTGGGAAGACCGAGTTTGAGACTAGACAATGCTGGTTGGCGTTATACATGTTGGAAACTGTCAAAGGTGGCGCAAAGTAAGTCAGCTGATGTCAATAGCCCCGCTTGGTCGATAGGCAAGGAAACCACAGCAAGACCAACAGGAGAAACCAGATGGTCATGCGTTTATCCTATCTGCACCGTCGACCGGTTTCCCGACAGTTTCGAGTCCGGCGAAACGGGCTGGACATTCTAACGAGCGCGATGGAATCGGAGAAAATGGAAGTAACAGCAAGCACTCCCTCTTGGTTAAGGACCTCATCTAAGTTAGGGTGGTACTTTGTCGCAAGGAAGGTTATCGTCTCTGGCGATTGCGTTATCTTGGTTGTCGTTGGATCTATCCATACAGTCGGATTCTGGAGGAGATAAATCCGAGGTCGCCGCACAGCTCCCTGCAATTCAAGCAACACAAGACAGACAGAATGCGCCGTATTCATGATCCATTAAGACGTTGAACATCACGAACGCCGCGGTTCCTATGGTTTCCGGCACAACTCGATCGAACAGCTCATTGCGGATCGAGCTAGGAACCCGGAAGCGATTGAAGTTGTTCGTGGCGCGGTGCAGCACGGCACGAGATGAGGCATATCGAATAATAGAAAAGAAATTCGAATATGACACGACAGTGCATGTTCAGTTCACATGACGGTATTTCAAATGTGATTATGTCAATCCATGAACCAGTGAGTGAATCGGGGCTTGTTAATGATTTGACTTTGCATCGGTTCGGTCTCTAGGACCGTGGACCGGACCGCCTAAGTCTTGGACCGAACCTGTCGGTCTAGTCAGGTTCCTAAAAAATTTAATGGACCAGTTCAAAACCGGATAAATTCTAAAAAATATGGAATTTCTTTACTTATTTTTAAGAAAAAAATTATTTTGGTAAAGTTGAGTAAATATTAAAATTTTAGAAATTTAAATTGAGTTTTTTTTATGCTTTTTTACATCTTTATTTTTAATAAAATATAAAAAAATTAATCGGTTCGATTCGGCTTTCCTAGGAATTGAGAACCGGACCACTCGGATATCGGTTCCACTTTTGGGAACCTAGAATCGAACTGACACTTCTAGTTCGGTTTGGTTCAGTTCTCAGCCGGTCCAAGCAGTTCCCGATTCGGACGGTCTAAGTTGTTTATCCCTACTAAAGTTGCAATATGAATGCAACATAAGTTACCAGGTCCACTTCTCTATTTATATTTTTAATGGAAGGGTTAATACGCACAAAATTGTGTATAGTTTAGGGTTCCATTGCACCCAAGAAAAATCGACGGACCTTGTGGCCAGGGCGGGTCAGGATTGGCCCATGAACCGTCGGATCAATAATTAGGTCTGCTCATGATCTTTTCATCGCTTCAAATATTAGTTGATGTCATCTTGCTTTCGCGGCTAAGTCCCCAGAGCAACAAAACTCGACGGTAGCAGTACGATCACTGTCGCCATCAGAGGCAATCACCACATTCATGGCGAGAGAGAAGAGCCCTGGCTTGAAGATCCTCTGGGTCTGGACCTTCGGGACTGCTGCTGGTTGGTCACACCTCTCTCTCTCTCTCTCTCTCTCTCTCTTTCTGGGGTAATCGGTTTGTGTGGGTATGTGGGTTTAGATTCGCTCTCTCTGTGGATCTGCAATTGCAGTGTTGGTGACGAGTGTGGTGAGGACGAGGATACAAGACATGGAGAAGCTCATGAACGCCGAGCCCGATCATCCCCCTCAGCACCATTCCGACGCCGTCCTGCTCGACCCTTCTTCGGAGCAACCGGATCATGCCCTTCGCGACGACAAGATTTAGCGACTGTCCTCGTCACGCATCCTCCGAAGGTTCGGGCTCTTGCGGCGGCTGCTCTTCTAGAGATGCACGCCACGTGTTTGTCGAATGTCCTGAACGAGCTCCAACTCCGATAGAAAATGACCAAAGACTCGTCTTTTGAACTGCTTTCTCTCCATCACTTGATGTTGAATGTGATGCACTGACTGATAAACGTCTTCCATCCATAAGAGTTAATCATTACAAGCTATGCTCGTTCGTGATCATCTTTAGTGTCCCATGCAACGTCGCGATGAATCAATAACAAGATTAGTAACTTTCGTACATCAATAAAAGATCTTTGCTAGGAAACAAACTTCGAATAGCTCGTGTTGCATTACCTAGTCGCGATATATCTCATACATAGAACGGCTTTTTAATTGCTTGTATACCGGTGAGGCTGTGGTAACGAGTTCGCCAACCTTGGGCCTTTGATCATGGGTTACGCATAGTAGGTATAACTCAATTCAAGCATTTTCGTCGCAAATGTGAAACCATTATGGTAGCGCCGAGAGGGATGTTGCGGAATAGTCATGCCTCGATCCAAAATTTGTCATAATAAGTGGTGTGAGACTCTTATAATAACATTTAAAGAAGGTAGCTAAAGTTGGTTACTCACCTACCATTCTAACTTGTTAAAAGAAATAAACTTTGAATGGACACTTTGTGAATACTTCTTCAAAATGTTAAATAAGAATATTACTGTACAACGGTTAATGTAATCATGAGTTTAATAATTGTGTCGATTTAATCATAAACCTTTGATATGAAATCTATTTTAGTCCAAAATTTTTTGATAATTTATTAAAGCAATTATTTGGCGATGTTTGGTTGAAATTACACACAATGGTCATATGGCAAACCGTTTAAAAATGTTCATGATTAAATCGACAATTCATCAAAAGGTTACAGACTAAATTGGCATAATTTGATGGTTTATGACTAAATTAGTCGTTGCACAATAGCTTTGGAATTGAATTAACGCAATTTATAAATTTTAGTACCGAACTGACTTATGTACAATAGGTTATGAGACTTTTTTGACGGTCTTCCCAATATATATGAAAAGATTGAAATTGGTTGTCGTGCTCAAGCAATTGGCAAATTTCACCGAGTGTGCCTTTTAGGGGAAAGTGGATAGCCTATGTTTTTTCCTTAAGCCTTTTTTTATTCTTAATTCCGTGGTGAATTTGATTTATTTCAAGCTGAATTGCATTGCAATATTAGATTAGAGCAATTAATAGACAAAGCCTTTATGCGAACTCAAAAAGTGAGAACTCTCGCTTTTAGCGTAGACATACCTACTTATTTATCTAATTATCACTTAATCTACGCTTAACACGTTTTATCCCAAATTTCGTACCCTTCTTAAGGATGTGTCGATGACGTAAGCAGACTTGATGTCTCCATTTGGGCACGTAATCTTTAGAATGTCATCTTGACTAATTATTAGTAAAGATCTAGAACATAGCTTATTTAATTTTAACTAGGCCAATTTGACATTAAATGATGTACGGCCGGACCATGACGTGTGGAAATTGTACTGAACCGCCTTGAAGAATAATTCATTTCCACGTTCTCTGTCTAAAGTGAAGCACCACTCAAAGAGAATAAGACAATTGGGATCGAATCTTAGAACTTGTTTTTTGAAGTCCGACGAATCTTAATTTTTCGTTTGGCATAATTTTGTCTGTTCTCTCTAATCGAAATGTTTTGTGAATCTCTCTCTCTTTCTCACTCACGACCCGCCCTCCTTCGAGGTCGCTGGTTCTTAACTTGCCTTTGCTTGCTACTCATCCTTGTCGTCGCTCGTATTACTTTAATGTGAAAGCAAAGCAAAAAAATTGAACAAAGAAAAGTTCTTGAATAGATCTTAGAACTGAACTAAAAATTAGGGAGACAATTGTCCAAAAAGCCTTTAACCTTTTAGAACTTTACCGATTCAACCCTAGACGTGTTTTTTTTTTTTGTTGACAATTCAGTTCTAAACCTTTTTGGAACATTGTTATTCCAGTTATAAATCATTTATAACTAAATTTGCAAAAATTTATGACTGAATTGACAAAGTTTCAAAAAATTCATAACTTTTTGGACAATTTCCCAAAATTTAAAATAGTTTATGAGACAAACAAGTAATTTCCAAATTTCAAAAACTGAAAATCGGTTATAACAAAGTGGACGCCAAGTCCAAAATATGGCCAGTCTGATTTGTTTCCGAGACGAACAAGTAATTTACTTTAGAATATAAAAATAAACAAAATATTGCCAATCCGATTTGGTCAGTACGGTTTGACCACTTAGAACCAACGTGTTTGGTACGGTTCTGAAGGGAACCGGATCAATACACACCTCTACCATATACTATCTATCTATTTCTATACGTTGAGTCAAAACATCATTTTTTTTTTCGCTCTTTAATCCCTCCCAAAATTATCTTTTGTGGTACCGAAAATAAAAACTCAATAATCAAAATTCCACAAGCCACCCGATCGCCCCGCTTGCTCATAATCAATCTGATCCATTAAAAGAGTAAAACTTTTTTTTTTAAATTATTCTTTGAAGGGTAATTCTCAGTCCATTAATTAATTTTCTCTTCTTGGGGGATCAAGTTCAACTTCAAAGTGCCGTGGAAAAGAAGTAGAGAGGAAAGAGAAGAAAAGACTTGGACCCAAGAAAAGATCTTCCTTTTGGGCTTTCATTTCCTTCAGCCCTCTCTCTCTCTCTCTCTCTCTCTCTCTCTCTCTTCTGTGCGCATATATCCGCGTCCGGAGCCAAATCATTGCTCCTTCTCGCTCGCTCTTTCACTCCTTCCTCCGTCTCTAGCTTTCGCCGTGACCCTTTGAGCGCAGACGCCGAAAGGCACCCGAAGCTCCCGAGCGCTCACGCCTCCTCCGTTCCCTACTTGTCTTGGTTTATGAGGTAATCCGATTCACGACGACCCCATCTTCGCTTCCTCGATGTCTCTGGCTTCCGCCCCCTCCGCCGGCGGCGGCGGATCTGCTGTTTTCTTTAGTCCTATCCCCGTCGATGTGTCTTGTTCTTGGCGATGTGATGTCGGCCGGTGTTTGGATTGGATTGGATTAGATGTCTGCTTCGATAGACAGATCTCGATTCTTATGGCTATCTGGGGTGATGTTTCATGTGGTTTGATTGTCTTTAACGTCTTTCTTTCGCGTTTTTTTTTTTTTCTGGGTCCGTCGGATTGGTGTCAAAGCCTCGATCTTTTAGGTGCTTTGTTGCCTTGACCCCATGTCTACCTTGCATCTGATTCGATTCGATCCATCGTTGTTTTCTGTGGATAGTTTCGTTGCGCCTTTCTCTTTCTCGAGATCATGATGCTTTTTCGATACGACTGCTGACAGTAGATAATTGGTTTTCTTGTGCAGCTCGAAGGAGAGACCCACTCTAGGGTACGTTTCTTCTGTAATCTTCACTAGCTTCTAGCCGCAATCCTTTTTCTCTGTGCTGTAAATGCAATTGCTTCACCTGCATCGTGAAAATTTCAGCTTGGAGTCTGTTTGCTTTAGAGCGGGAAGAATCCCCTCGATTGCCCTACAAATCGCTATACTTTCATTCTGTTTTTACGTATAGAATTAGTTGTTCACATAAGTTGTCCTTTTCTTTACTGGGTATTCATTAGCATGTGATCTTGGGATGTGTTTCTCGGGGATCTGCAATAATCGTCAAAATTGGTTTCTTTTGACAAATAATCATATGTTTCCTTCGTCAACTTAACTGTATCTCCTCTCTCTTGTTCCAGCAATCCTGCATGCAACTTGTGTTCAGATTTCTATATGGAGCCATAGTCATCAATTGTCTTTCTTTGTCATTTGCATACCTTTGTAGCTTTTATGTTCTCGGACTGTGTCGACTCACTTACTTAAGTAGTTCTATTTGTCTATTTTTAACAGTGGCACGCGGATTAAGACCCGCAAACGGAATATTGCCGCTCCTCTGGACCCTGCAGCATTTGCGGATGCAGTGGTCCAGATTTATCTGGATAATGCTGGCGATCTGGTAATTCTCATATTAAATGCTAGACAATCCTATTCAGGTTTCATGTTGCAGTTTAAATTTACCTAGTACTTCCTGTTGCAGGAACTTATTGCAAAAAGTGTTGAAGCTGCAGATCTCGACTTCACAAGATACGGCGACACCTTCTTTGAGGCAAGCTACTTTCGAAATCAATTTATTGGCTTATGTTTGTATTTTTGCATTTTTATATAAAAGAATGTGCTATTGTCTGCTTACATAATTAGTGCATGTTCTGAGTCACAATGAAGCCTTCTCTGATGATGTAGTTCATCCAATAACAAATTTCGGCTTTGAGTGATTGTGAGACTTACTTTTGTTCCTGCATGTTGAGCACAACCTATTTATGTTGAAGGTGAGGCTTTGCTTGTATGGATGGGACTCTGTATGAATTGATATGCGCTCAAGAGTGCAGTTGATTATTGGAGGTGTTTCGGCCTCTTTTAAGGTCTTGATGGCATACGATATGATTTTTTTGACAGCTAGTCAGGCACTAATAAGCATATGAAGGAGAAATTAGCTTGTTGAATATTTTTTCCTTCTGGCTACATGTATGGAGCCTTCTTATATCAGTTTGCAGCTCTTATGAAGCTTCATGTGGATGAAGAGTAACCAGAAGAATAGGCCAAAATATCATATATGTGAATGGGGATAGTAAAAGAACAAAATATTGAAAGAGAATGTTAGTGTGACCATTATATGATATGGCACTATGGCTTCTTTGAAGGTAGGGTCGTCATGATTTCGACATTAATTCTTTTATGTTTGGTGGTACTGATAGATATGCTTTGTGAAGACGAGAATGAAATGTAATTATCGGATTGTCTCATTTCACACTTCGCTGGCTCGGGTTTTGGCATGAATTTTTCATTATATATTTATGGTTATTTAGACTCTTCATTTTTGTGGATATAAGGTTTGTTAGTTTCTCCTTTTCAGTGGAAAGATTAGATAATTAAATTTGTGGTGAACTAATCTCCTGCAGTTGTCCTAAAGAAAATCATATCAATTCACATGGCAGAGTGATTAGGACTTTTCTATATTTTGACCCTTTTTTGTTACTACAGGTCGCTTTCACAGGAGGGCGTACTCAACCTGGAACTACTAAGCCTGATGTGGGTGAACGCCACCCTTACTCTATCATAGAGTGTGAGCCAAAACGAGAATTGATTCTCCCATCTGTCATTTACCTACAGAAGATTTTGCGGCGGAGACCTTTTCTCATTAAGAACCTTGAAAATGTCATGCGAAGATTCCTGCAGTCCTTGGAGCTGTTTGAGGAAAATGAAAGGAAGAAGCTGGCTATTTTCACAGCCCTGGCATTTTCCCAGAAGTTATCAGGCCTGCCACCGGAGACTGTCTTCCAGCCAATGCTCAAGGATAATCTTGTTGCCAAAGGGCTAGTGCTTTCCTTCATAACAGATTTCTTCAAAGAATATCTGATTGATAACAGCCTTGATGATTTGATTACAATCCTGAAGCGGGGGAAAGTGGAAGAAAATCTGCTGGACTTTTTCCCCTCCAATAAGCGCTCTGTTGAAGCTTTCTCTGAGCATTTCACGTGAGTTTATGCTTTCTAATCTCATGGTCTTGGTTCTGTGCATTTATCCTGGAGTATTTTCTTTTTCTGGAATTTTAGTGTCCTCTATACGCAGCTATTTCTCTTAGGAATATATCATAATAAAAAAGAGAGCTTGTCACTTGATATGGAGTTGCTTTTGGCGACCTCCTTTTCCTAGGAAATTTGTTTTTAGCTATAGAGTTGAACTTGGTGTTACAGTACTTTGTCAAATATAATTGCTGTGTCTAGAATGCAGTCGTTCAACTACTTCCTGAACCTCCTCCTCTTTTCTTCCCTCCCTCCCTCTACCATGCATGCATTTGTTTCATGAACAGGCACATAAAGGGGTGGTTTTTCTTCTTCTGGTGTGGGATTTTAGACGCCACCTTAAGCCATCCAATCCTATGTGTTTGTGAGACTGATTTTCTTAGAATTTTTTCTTTTCTTTGACAGAAGCAGTGTGATGTGTCCTTACTAATATGCAATATAATTATGATGACATCATTTTTATTCTGGGATTTGTCTTTAATATGATGTTGATATTTGTTACTCACAGCAAAGAAGGACTGGTAGCCTTAGTCGAATACAATGAGAAGAAAGTCTCCGAGGTAAAATTGAAGGAAATGAAGTCAGCACTGACAACACAGATAGCAGAGGAAGCTGATATTGCTGAAGTCATTGAATCTGCAAAGCAGCAAGTTAAAGATGCCAAGTTGCCAGACACTGAGGTAATGTGCATGCTTTGGGATGTCATAATGGATGCTGTTCAGTGGTCCGGGAGGAATCAGCAGCAGATAGCAAATTCAGCTTTGCGCCAGGTATATTTTCTGATTAATGTGCCACCAGGCATCTGAAACAGGAATTCTTTCTTAATTTTTGTCATTTGATAATTGAACACAGTACTGTATTGTTAATTTCAAACTCTGGTGATCTATTTTGTGACCCATTCAAAGTTGAGCAAGTTGTTGGAAATGACAAAAAAGAGAACCTTGAACATTTTCACGTAGATGAGTCCATCTAGATGAGGATGGTGAGGTGTGCATTTGGACATTCAAGAAAACATTAAGAGTTAGAAATGAGCATGCCTAAAAAAAAGTTGGAGTCACCCATCTCAAGATAAGACAAGGGAACGACAGTGTAGTGGTTATGGCATGTGAAGAGACATTTAGAAGATGTTTTAGTGAGATGCGATTCCATTGTAGAAGGTGGTCCTTAAGGGGAGCTTAGCAAGATGAGAGTCGGAAGAGAATGAGGAGGGTATATGGAGTCATCCCCCTTCTATGACAGATTATTGTAACCTGTTGCAAATATATAGGTAGATGTATATTCATGTATTCTTGACTTTTTATCCTAGTAATGTGCTCTTTTTTTGTTCTTGTGAGGATATTAGAGTCCTTTTTCAAGAGAAGATGACCTCCATGTTTACTTTAATTTGAATTTATTTTTGATGTAGCTGGGTGAACGACCATAGCTTATTTTCGTATCGAAGTCTCAAAAGTAACTGCTTAGCTTATCCTGTTGGATTGCTTTGGTAGAATTGTAATGTTTGGTGTGGATGCAATTGATTGGTACTAAAGTAATGGGATATTTAGCTGGATAATTTCATTATTGGTGTTGTGAAGGAGATCAGCGCCCCCCCCCCCCCCCCCCCCCCCCCAAAAAAAAAGAAGAAGGAAAAACCAACTTTTTTTTTTCCAAAAGAGAAGTCGTCCCCTTGTTTACTTCATTGTAATTTATCGTTAATGTAGTTGGGTGGACCACTGCAGCTCATTCCTGTATCTAAAATTTACCTTAGATGGAGGCGCAGCTGAAGTCAGTCAACCTGCTGATGGATACTAGTGAAACATGATTTTGAGGAAGCAAATTGACATAAAGTGAAGTTCTAGAGCTGAACTAAGTTATGGCTAATGATTTGCTGTTTTTTTCCTGAAAATGAGGAAGGAAATTGTAATAAAGGGAAGTTCTACGGCTAAACTGAGCTGCTTATCACTATTTTACTATTGTAGTCTCTGTCCTGTAACTTTGGCATGATATTTTTTTGTACTTAGAAAGGGATCAATTTATTCTTTCTTCCGTTATGTTGAAGTCAGTGGTACTCGCTAATGGTTCAAGATGATGAGTATGGTAATAGACTTGGTTTACGCTGTGGCAGGTCAAAACATGGGCAGAACTTCTAAATGTTTTCTGTACAAGTGGGAAACTTGAGTTGGAGCTTATGTACAAAGTGCAAACTCAGTGCTATGAGGACACTAAGCTGATGAAGCTGTTCCCTGAGCTTGTGAGGACACTGTATGAGAAGGATGTGCTTGCTGAAGATACCATCCTCCACTGGTTCCGCAAGGGGTCCAACTCCAAGGGCCGGTATGCAATCTTTATTGATATTTTATTCCTAGTCTGTTATCACTTTCCATTACACGATGACTTTCTATCCGGTACGACAGTTCAAATTCTGTGATATTTTTTTGTTCAAGTGGTCTAACTCAACTTCTTGTCACCATCAGAATCTTGCTTACTGTTAGATTCAGGGTCTAGTTATATTCTGTAGGATCTGCAGTTTTAGCATGAGAAACATGTAAACGTGAAATAGCGGGTGATTTCTGTTGATTCAAACAGAAGGTAACCTGGATAGATGCTTTACCTATGAAAATGTGTTGTATTGCCCCTGCTCTCTAGCGAGGGGTTTTCTCATTGCTTTGTCTACTTCAATTTGATGCAAGAAGTTTGTGCTTCTAGGTGCAAGGACCTACGTGAAATCCTCTGTTATTTTTGGGGGACCAGCTCATGATTTGTGTGATTTTGAAATCTGTGTCAGGCAAACCTTTGTGAAGGCCCTTGAGCCGTTCGTGAAGTGGCTGGAAGAAGCAGAGGAAGAGGAGTAGAGCCACCATGTTTCAACTCCTGTGTACCCTCCAAACAGCAGCTACTGCCTGCTGTCTATTATCTGTTCCCCCTATGATATAGTGGCCATATTACCACTCTCGTCCTTTTCGCTGACAGATGATGTTCCCCAGTTAAAGACTCTGTATGGTTACTTTCTGCAAGTGTGATGTATACCGATTGTTTCCTATGTTGGGATATTTTCGAGCAATGTTTTGTAGCGGGCAATCTGCAAGGCTTTGAATCAACGCGAGGCACTCGAGCTAGCGCGAGCTCAGCTTGTCGACGGAAGCTCAACAAAGATCCCAAGCCATGTTTGAGCATCGGCTGGAGTCTGAAGTCTGACGACAGCTAGCTATTTCTGGACAAAATACCTATTCTGGAAGCACTAAATTATACCTTCTCTGAAAAATTTCTGGACTCCCAAGCTCTTGCACGAGTCTAGCTTGACCTAGGTAGAACCCATCTTCCCTCCGCCACAAGTTCGACGTCCTCCTACAATGCTGTCGGCCTCCCATGCTGACACCGCCCGCTCCGTCGACATGCCTCGGTCTGAATTTGCATCCTCAGCAGCCATGGCCATGAGCGTGGGGGCTCAACGCTGTGAGACTCAATGCTGCGAGATGACGGATTTATAAGTAGGCGGATGTTTTTTTTTTCCCGAAAAGAGGTATATAACTTGTGTAAGAAAGTAGAAAATACGTTTTCTGTCATGGGGAACGAGTAAGACGTTTTTCTTTTTCGTTTCTAAGTTTCCAAAAAAGAGAAAAAAGAAAAGAAGAGGGAGAAATTTGAGAAAATTGCTCTTTAGGGTTATGTTTGGTTGTCCGGATTTGAATTATGATGAGATGGGATAAATGAGGATTTGAAATTTTCTAAATATCTCTATATTGTAAAAATGTCTCATCATATGTTTAGTGTAATCTATGTTTAGAACATGATTGCACGGCCGATGTTGATGGGTCGAAGGCGATGATGATCGTGCAGCGGTGGATAATTAGCTATCTTCGTGGTGGCCCCCGGATGGTGCCGGGCCAAGCAATATCTAATACATCACTCAATCATTCCATTAAAGAGATAACATGTTACTTTTTAGATTTTATATTCACTTAGAGTTTATCCCACTCCTTAAGTCGAATTTCTTATCTAGCATTTTGTATGAACTATCTAGACTACCAAACGCAATGTAAGAGTAGAACTCTTTCTACTAATGTATCTTGCTGTAGATTTAGGAAATACGCATACTTGTTGTACAATACTAAATTTGCCATGAAAATATGTATAAAAAGAAAAAAAAATTCTATGTGACTCATGACCAACCGTGGATCTTTATGTAAAGTAATATTTCATTATGGTCCCCAAATTTGCGTAGCTTTTAGAATCAAGTGCCAAAACTTTTAATTCATCTGATAAAATCCTCGAACTTGCTTGACTACTCAAATCAAGTTCCTCCAACTCTAAATCCATATGATTGGACTCGACCTTTTTGTTGGGTTGATAAGAGTTTTTACTTGAAAAAACGTAGGGACAGTGTTGGATGCACTGAGAAATTTCGTTTCTTGAAGTTTTGGATTTAGTCTCTTCACCATCGAGCTTTCTAGTTCCCATGCATTAGTTTATAACTCACGAATACTTCGGCTCCAAAGTGACCAGATTTGGAGCTGAAGGGGACTGATTTGAAAAAATTGTACAAGCTCAAGTACTTGATTGAAAAAAAAAAAGTTTCGTGCAAGTTAAAGGATGGAAATTGAACTTTTTCAATTTTTTTTTATGAGGATTACCTCTCCACACCACTTTTAACCTTGAAATTTGACTTTCTGACAATATCCATGGGATCGGAATCCAATAAGTGATGTGATAATCCTATATTTTTCAACGATGGACAAATTCGTAATTTCATAGTATATCATCACTATGTAATCGTATAATTCTCTCATAAATTCGAAATCCATATCAAATCATCAATATCCTCGGTAATTCTCAAATTCATTTCCTAAACTAATTCGTATCGCACTTCGTCTTCATCCATTTAATTTAATTTCCATATTTACATGCTCCTAAGCGGGTGCCTTCTTTTTTGCTTTTTTTTTTCCTAGTGTTTCTAGAAAATAAAAAGGGGAAATTGCAAATTCCGTTAATGTCTTTTAGGAAAATGATATCGCCACGTGGCTTGTGGCCCTCCTTTTTCCCAAATCCATCCAACGGTCACAAGCCCCGCTTTTCGAAAAACAAATCTCGGCTCTCCACTTTCAAGAACTAGCCGTTACGCAGCCACCGAAATTCAAATCAAAAGCACCAAGAACCAAATCGAATCCACTCTGATCTCCAATCTCACTCGCCATTTACTCTCTCTCGATCTCGATCTCGATCTCGAACTGCAGAAGTTGAAGCACGACCATTCCAATCGTGGACTCGATCTTGCGTTCTCTCTGAAGAGAGCAGAAGAACCCTGCGGCGATCCGAAACCCCGACATGGCCACGCCCTCGAGCAAATCTTGCCACAGCCCTAACCCTTCCAGGCACAACCCCGGTTCAAGATCCTCGGAGGTCGGGAACCCCATGAGGAGGAGCTTCAGCGGCAGCCCGTTTTCGAAACCCACGATCGTCCCCAACTCGAGAGGGTTCAACCCGGTCACTCCTGCCAATAGCCCCTCGGGTTCGATTCTTTCGACTGATTCTGTCTCTAAGATTCGATTTTCCTTACAATGCGATGGTTAGAGATGATGAGTTCATTGGTTTTGGTCATGTCATGAGATTTGTCGGGTCTCACTTCTTGTGCCTCGAGTTCGTTATCTGAATCGGGTAATTCTATGGTGATCTCTCCACGATCTTCATGATGGACTCTGTTTCTCCTAGAACGAGTAGCATATACAGAAACAGAGTAGCTACTGTTTCATGATCTGCGCTTTAGTCTGGTGTAATCCATTAAAAAGTTGCGGTTGTTGGTAATTGCGGGCACATATAGCTTATTGTGCTGTAGATTCTTTTGCGCCGTGAGCTCTGCTAATTTTTCCTTGTTTGTTGCATGCATAGAATACCCTCGAAGACTCTCGGTGGGTAGAGAAAGCGCAGCAGCGTTCAGAGAGCATGAGGACAAAGAAAATGGGAAAGATCAGGGCGCGAAACAAGGGCGAGTCAAATCGGTGGCTCCCTTCAAGAGTCCAAAGAATTTCATGTCTCCCACAATTTCTGCGGCTTCTAAAGTCAATGCTTCGCCGAAGAAGAGGGTACTGACGGACCGGAACGAGCCCGTTCGAACTTCTGTCACGCTTTCTGACTTGAGAAGTTCTTGCGGTTCGATGAGTCTGTCTGAAGCGCTAGAAGAATCCGACTTCAAACCTGAAACGGGAACAGAAAAGGTGACGGTCTCAGAGTCACGCGATTCGACCGTCAATGATTTGGAACGCGCGGATGCTAATCATGAAGTTTCTTCATTGTCAAAGGGTTCCAGAAAGAAAGTAGCTTTCGACTTTAACGTACAGACAATCCCTCTGGATGACTCGGAGATGTCTGATTGTGTTGATGGGAATGAGGATCTTAAGACCAGCCCTGCCCCAAGATCACCCTCCCATCTTTTGGCACCACTTGATGCCGATCCCCTGATGCCACCTTATGATCCCAAAATCAATTATCTTGCACCAAGGCCTCAATTTCTTCATTACAAACCAAGCCCTAGAAGAATGCATTATCTTAGCGACGAAAAAGAGGGCAACCCTCTTGACGACAGTTTTTGCATGGGAGGCTTTTCAGACACTGATCTTACAGAAGAAACAGTATCCGATGATTCTCAGAAGGAATCTGATGTTGTTTCTTCTGGTGAGACGGCAAAAGCAGCAGATACTGATGAAACTGAGGATGTTTCTACTAGCAGGATGGCAAAGGAAGAAGATGGGGATGGAGAGGTGCTTCTGGATGAGGAGTTCGAAACCATTCGGAATGCAGCAAGTTTTGAGGTGGCAAAAGGGGCTGTTGAAGCGAAGGAAGTATCCAAGCCTCGATTCTTTATGAAAACGAAGTGCATTTCTTTGGGTTTAGTCCTTATGGTTGTTGCGTGCATGGTGATGACAGGAGCTAATTCTCCACTGAGAAATTGTTCTTACATCAAAGGTTTGAGGTCCAGCGAGCTTGTTGAGACTTCTAAATTAGCTGAAAAAGTTGGAGTTGATTTCGACAAGCTTGCTCAGAATTTCTGGTATTTGTATGGTAATTCAGTGTCTTACATTTCTGAGCTGATAGACCACTTGAAGAGTGACAAGCAAGTAAGTGGCTTCAGCTATTATAATTTGACTGACTTACAAGAGGATCTGTGGAATGAAAAAAATGTTGGTGATGGTTCGATCATTGAAGCAACACCACTTGTCAAGCAGCATGATGGTGAAATTGCTGCAGTGAGCAAAATGGTATCTGAAGAGGTGGACGAAACAAATATCCTAGAACTTGAAAAGGGGGATGGTTTGATGATTGATGATGGTTTGATGATTGAAGGGGCACTAGTTGTCAAGCAGCATAATGTTGAAGTTGCTGCAGGGCAAGAAGAAGTAGCTCAAGATGACGAGGAAGCACATAACCTTGAAGTCGGAGACTTCGAGCTGCGGTCTGAAGTAACTGAACAGGAATTTCCAGAGGAAGAGCAATTCCAGGAGATTGTGGCTGTGGCTACGTCTCTGACTGGCAACGAGGAGCAACAGAAGCTTGAATCCATTCAAGTTGTAGCATTTGAACCAGCAGAGTTCCAAGGAGAGAAGTACGTTTCTAATCATGGCGAAAGTGACTCCAACGAAAAAGCAGTCATTGGCTCAGAAAACATCGAAGCGGTCGATGTGGTAGTAAACTCACAAAGTTCAGAGGCAGAGAATTCTGTAATTGTAGAATCCGAGAGCAATGTTTCTCTCTTTGTTATGGCAGGACTCGCTTTGGTGGGTCTTAGTCTACCAGCAGCCGCAGCTTTCTTTTATGTGAAGAAAGGAAGCAGTTCCATGAATGTTCCAACTCCAGTGGAGAAGCCATGGGCGGCCAAGAGTTTTAACATCAGTCCTGTCACAGCAAGTGTGGAGCATACGATGTGGCAGAGGTGGTCCTCTCCAAATTGTCCTACCGAGGTTGACATATCCGGAGAATCATGCCCTTCAGAAATGAGCAGCTTCCAGAAGAAGTCATCTCTTGGCACGGGTTTGAAGGGTACCGATGAGGCACAAAGCCAGGAGAGGAGACTTAAGAGGAATTGTAGGAGGGAATCACTGGCTTCTTCTTCTTCTTCAGAACTCTCGATGGGTTCCCACTCTTATGGAAGCTTCACCACATATGAGAAGATCGCATGCAAGCACGTAAGTATCTAACTGACTTTTCCCAGTATGATGCATACGCAAATCTGATGAAGTTAATCTCACTTTGTCGGGGCTTGTCTTTGATTGCAGCGAAACGGAGATGAGGAGGTGGTTGTCACTCCAATAAGGCGTTCAAGCAGATTGCTGAAGCAAGTCACTTCTCCATGACTAGAGGAGAGAAAGCATTCTCCTCCTGACACCCCGGTTGCTCTTGATTCCTACTATTCTAGGAATCAGTGCTTTGACATAGTTTAGCTAGATCTGTTTGACTGCAGTATGAACAGCTTACGATAGTACTACTTGTTGCAAGTAATTCACTTTCAAACTGCTCTAAAACCCCTCCGCTTGCCCCTATGGTCTGATTTATTCTCAGTAGGATTTCTAGCTTTTAGGATGCTTTCTGCTTTTTCTGCCTTGTCTGGGCTCGCTCATGGTGGAATTCTAGCTTTCAGAACACTTGCTTCTTTGTGCCTGATCTGTAGATTAGGTGTTTGTGACATGTTTGGGTCACAAAATTACCTTCATTATGTAGACTTCTTCAATTTCAATTTCACTTCATTGACAGAGCTGCAGATCAAGTTTGCACAGAGATCCTTTTTCCTAGAGTAGATAGATGATCAGTCTTTCCAATATAATGAGTTGGGAGGAACTTGAAACTTAATGCTCTGCAAAATGATTAATTTGAAATCTATTCTGAAAACTGATCTGTATTGCCTGATATCATGTCAAAAAAACTTAAAAAAGGCAATAAGTTTCACATCAGGAGTATTTGAACTCGAAGTGAAACAATATCAAACTCTTTTGGGAAAATAAAACCGGAGTCCCATTAAGATTCTTGGGTCGCAATCATTGAATCAGTTAGGATTTTACCCGATTTTACTCTTAGAGTTTTACCCAAATTTCCAATACAACCATGCACCTTAATTTCTTGCGACGGGATATCGCTCTTTAATACCCGGCGCATTTGCAAGACACAGCTGCCTGAATTTGAAGTGAGATGAAGTTGACCTGCCTATGTGAACATATATGCAGAAGTTGGAGTTAAACTGAAGTTGTCCATATGGGCAAGATCTCCAGTAAGACTGTTTTTGGAGTTGGAGTGAACATCAGCTGCAAAGGCAATTTTGGTTATGCAGCCAATTCCCCTTACAAGTTTTCATATGATTCCTTCCTCAGATGATGACGCTCCGTCGCGACTTGCGCCACCAAACATCTAGGAGACAAGTCATCCGGTCGCCGAAAAGGACCAGGCCCCGGAAGACCGGGTCCTAGAAGCGCCGATCGCCGTCGGATTCGAGTTCGAATCGGACACTCCGGGGGTGGCTTTCGATCGAATAGCAACGGACGGTCGCTGCCTCGCCGCGGACTCGGTTGGTGAGATGTACCATCCGATGGGTCCTTGCATCAGGGACCAGATTGAAAGTTTCTCGCCTAATGTGCCACATTGCGAGGACCAGAAGTGAATTTGATGGAGAGGTTGTGGGCCAATTCCTGATTTTCTAATGCCTGCTCGGAAAGCGAAAGCGACTCGGAGCCGGAGTACTAAAGCTTCCTCGCACGATTTATTCTCCCCCGGCCACAACATTTAATCCACACATACATCGTGCACATAAATCAACGACGTAGACATCAATGTGGTGGGGCAAATCGTGGATCCGATGGCCCCGACCCTTGACTTCTTGTTCGATTTCTCTACCGAAAGGTCTTGAGACATCGGATGGGTCCGTCGCGATATCGTCGGTAGATGTCGAGCTCGTCTATCGTTCTACGCGTCGTGATATCGTCTATCGTCGGTAGATGGCACGGTGGATACGTTTTTGTGTGCCCATCGAGTTTGTAATTGGGATTTTCTAAAGTTTAAGCGAAACCCGTCATGAGTATATTCTTCTTTCTAAGTTAAGTGAAAATAATACTAACTACCCTTGAACTTTTAATCCATTTGGCGTGAATCTTAAATTATCCGTAAATATTTAATCTGATTCGTGAATTTTTAATTTGTTCAATCTAATCGTTCTCCTTGTCTTTATTGTTCACGGGTTTTTGTGATAACATTATTCCTCGGATTTTAATTTTTTTTTTCATTTAAATCCGTTTGCTAGATCAACAAACACTACATTTTATCAACCTTTTTTTTTTGTACTTCTTTAATTACAATTGTTCCATTTTAGTATATTTTAACTAATGAATAAAAATAAGATTAATTTGTCTATACATCCTTATATTAATCGAAATCTTTCTCCTAATCTTTTAGATATCTAAAAATTTTAAACCTTTTGTTATTTGTTTTTTCCAATTAAATATAGTTATATCTACGAATAAGGAAATTAAAATAGGAGAAATACCAACCCAATACAACTCTAAAGGCGTCATATGCCGAAAACAATATCCCTATGCTAAATGAGTTAATCTATTTTTTCCTATATTTGTACTTATTCGAATTTATGGCCGGGCTATAAATGACGTGTACATCCATGTCCTCATTGGACTCGTGTCTGAGGAAAAATCTACCAAAAATGGGATTCAATGATTGTACAACTTCATTACTCTCCATTGCCAATGCATTTTTCTCTGCTTTTTATGTTCTTGATTGGAAATTATTTGGCCCATGAGACATTTGGGTCATATTGAATAGGGTTGGATAAAAGTATTTACTAAAGACTTTAGAAATTACTTAAAATTCTAGATTGGGGCCCTTTGTAGAGATCCATTGAGAAAAAAAGTTACGATATTCGTGTCATAATAATGGACAAATTTAGGATTTTTTTTGTTATATTTTCCCTTTTCGTACAAAGTTGATTATTTCGATTTAAAATTCTTAGAATTCATAGGGAAGCAAGTTCGACATTGCTTATTATACTATACCGAAAAAATTATCATCTAACACAACAAATTAAGCACTATTTTTCCACAATTTATTCAATTTTTTTAAAAAAAGCAGAATTGATCTTATGTCAAGTAAAAATTTGTGAAATAACTATCATTTGTTATAAAAGCTCATGTTCTTAATTGAGAACGCTGTTTAATATATAAACATTCTAATATTAATTTTTGAATGAAGCAAACACTACACTAATTTATCATTATCAACACGTTTATAAAAAAACAAATAATTTTTCTGATTTTCGTTTGAGAATTTTATAGCACAATGAAATAAATGGTAGATTACAAAATTATTGCCATCCCATGGCTTTTCAATAGACCAGACACAGATGTTTTTCCTTTACTGAAAAACGTGTTGTGGACTGTAGAAGCAAAGCATCCGTCTACTTTGGCTGCACGAGGCTTGATTACCCATTTTGTGGCCAGCAACAAATTCGTACCGAAAAGGGAAAAAGAGGAAAATGTTTAATTTCATTTTTTTTTATCAAAAGGTTAATTTCATTAATGATGCGTTTATTTTATAGGAATATAACTTCCTGAAGACCTTTTTCAAATTTTCCAACGTTTCGTCCATAGAAAATAAGGGAAAAGTATCGCAAAAGTTCTAACTTATTGCATCTTTAATTGGGCAAATTCAATCTTAAACCTCTTAATTGGGCAAATTCATTCCTTAATTCATTCCAATTGAGTCCATCCGGATAATTTTAACAGGAAATCATTAACATGGTCGCTAGCGGTCCTTCATGACATTTTAAGCATTGAAGATAACATTTTTCAATAATTTTTTCATAATATATCGAATTTGTAAATAAATTTTTGAATTTTTTTTCTTTATTCACTTTTATTTTTAGGGCTTGAGGGCCAGCTAGAGTCGTTAGTATTGGGTGGGCGCGCCTAATTGGGCCAAGCGAGAGTAGTACGAGCCTCACTTGCCCCTAAGCAAGGTTGTCTTGGCCCTTGCCTAGTGTCGGCGAGGGTCGATAGCCCTCACCTGGATCGGCTAGCAACTTTGGCTAACCCTTAGGCCCAAAGAAAAAAGTTAAGAAAGGAAAAGAAGAAAGAAAATAATGATAACGATATCAATATTAGCACTAGTCGCGCCTTATAAGCCTGTTGGTTTCCACATAAGTAATTTACACCAAAAATTGATTTGACATATTCAAATGACACAAATGCAAAATGCTTAATATTGAATTGACTCGTGATACAAATGTAATAAGTTTAAGACTTTTTTGGCGTTTTTCTGTAGAAAATAAAATTAGTCAATGAACGGATTTCTCATATATAAGAAGTCACCTTCAAAAGTTCAAGAGGAAATAATTTTTCTCTTCATTTTCTTTCACATAGACCAAGCATGTCCTCCTCCATGCACTACTTCTTAGTTTTTATGTTTTCTTTTTCTTTTTTGCTTCTTTCTTAGTTGGTTGTCGGCCACAACGTGGCTCGGGGCTCGAGCTCTCTCAAAGCCGATGAGTCTTAAACTCGCCGAAACCTGGCAAGCTCCAACCTTGACGGGCTTTTGCGTGAACAGTACAAACTAAGGAAGGAGGAAAAATCAAAATAACAAAGTTTTTGGTAATTTTCTTTAGGAAAATCAAGTCATATTTTTTTATACCATATGACGAACAAATATTTTGTAGTTCATTTTCAATTAAGTCAAATAGCGAAGAATATCGTCATTTTCCTAAAAATGATTGTTTGTAAATTATTTTCCGAAATATTATATATCTCGAGAAATAAATTGAACATATGAATGTCAAAAATCAATGCCTATGACATATTACCCCTCAAATTAATCTTTATTTTACAAAAAATCTTGAACCAGCATCCTAATAATACAATTGTCATTACATATGGAATCCTAAATTGGTGCGATGACACATTTACCCACAATTAATTTATGTATAGAAGGAAAAAAAAAACAATCTTAATGGAAATGTAATTTTGGGAGAGGAGCGTGGATTTGAGAAAATTAGTTTGAATTAGATGTGCAATCGGTCACTCGTTCGGGATTTTTCGTAAGACAAAAGTTAATTTTATGTAAACATATTATCGATGTTTTAAAATATATGATAGGGTACCGATTCAAGATGATTCTCAATGGTATCCACCCAAAAAGAAAAAAGAAATCAGTCGTACGCAATCATTCACAAATCCAGTTCCCAATCGGTGTGGATCACAATTTGACACCGCATCACTAGCTTTATTTAAACAACAATAATCATTCACAAACAATTTTTTTTATGTGGCTAATACAATCTTCCAATCACATTGACAGCTAAACTTAACTTACTAATTCCATCCAATTCCACATGATTGAGGTGGACGTGGTCGTTGTCGATGATACATATTTTTCTTTATAGAATTACGTCGTCGGTCCATTCTTTCAAGGCACGGCTCGCATATATTTATATTATAAATCGTTTCTTGAAAAGGGATCGATCTTTAAGATCAGCCACGTGGCGGAATCTGATTGGGGGAGTGCCGGTTGAGTTCCCAACCTAATCACGTCATTAGACAACTAATACTTCTGATTACGGCACGTGGCGACCACGTTTTTCCATCGATTCGCGCGCGTGCGCACAGTATGTCTGTCCCGTTGCCTTTCGGGGAATCGGTCTTTAGTTTCTCCCGTGTGGGATTTTTCTTTTTTTAAATAATCCACAGATGTGGGATTTTTAAAATAATAAATAAAATACTTGCCTTTTCGATTTAGTTGGTGGGATTACATGCAAATGATTTGGTTCGGCATTTAGTTTAAGTGCGGGCTTGTGCTTCACGTGCCATATCCCGAGAGCTCCACCAGGGACCGCCCGTGCCTGAACGGCATTAAAGGGCCGGGTTTCTATACATTGAAGGAAACTAGCACATAATCCAAATACCATGATTCTCCGCTTAAGACGCTAACATATGTGAGTTTCGAACCCGTAACATCGGCGATAAGGAATATGCTCTTAATCAACACAGCTAACTGCCGTTTGATTGCCATAAGTCTATATCTAGAAGGAGGAAAAAATTGCAAAAAAAAAAAAAAGGAGGGGGACCAGATAATTAGGGTAATGAAGAAATAATTAAGATTAGGGTTTTAATTAATTAAATTATATAGTTGTAATTAGTGTGGTCGTTAGCATATGCCATGGTGTATATGCCCTTCTCATTGGCTACGGTTGGGCCTCAATCCATTACGTCCACATATCAATATACGCTATACAACAAAATAATGCACGCTTAAAAAAAATAGCTCCAAAGAATAAAAAATAAAAAAAATTACAAGTATTCAACCACCTTTCCCCTCAACTAATTCATGAATTTATTTTTGGGCTCAGTGTTTTTTTTTTTGGCAGTATTTCTCAGTTGAATTATTTTATAGGGAACATAAAAGCCTTGGATTATTTTGCGTGTAAGAGAAAAATCAGATCTTTGCCTCTTTCTTTTTTTTCTTTAAAACGTGTAAGAGAAAAATCAAACCTTTGCCTCTTTCTTTTTCTTCTTTAAAAAGTTTTTTTTTCAGTAAATAGAACCGATATGTCGAAAAAATAAATGCTTGGACATATTTTGTGCGGCTCGATTTCAGACACGCGAATTAAATATTTAGATCGTAAGTTTGATTTTCATTTTATTACTTTCAAGCTTAGAACGACGGGTATCCAATTCGATTACTCATATTTAATAAGGTGCATAAGGTTGTTTCGACGCATTTTCCTGTCGATGGCGGAAAATCTTCCCATGAGGTTTCCGATTTGGGATTTTGTAAAATCGTGTGATTAAATAAAATGACTCTAAACAATCTACCACAAATAAACGTCATAAATTTTAAAAAAAGCAAAAATAAAATCTAATGATTATTTAGAGAGAGAGAGAGAGAGAGAGAGAGAGAGAGAGAGAGAGAGAGGATTAATCCAAGCCCCTCCCCTTAAAGAAAAGCCCCCATCAACTCTTCTTTTTGAGCTCCTTTCGTGCCTTATAGTCAAATGGCCTTCAACTTCGATGGCATCCGTCCTCTGTCAACTGTGCTGAACTCCCTCTCTCTCTCTCTAGAAGCCATCAACTCCAGAGAGCGGCTTTTCGGGCGATATTCTCTCCACTCCTTTTTTCCATTCCGGCTGCTCTCTCTCTCTCTCTCTCTCTCTCTGTTTCTCCGAAGCACCTGTTCGTGACCCCTGCTTCTCTTGCCTTCGCATTTCGCTCCAACATCAGTGATTTACTCCGTTTGGACCATCTGGGCCTGGACCCTTTCCTTTCTTGGGGACGAAAAAGCAATACCCATGTTGGAGTTCTCTCATAATTGCTTCGGATCGAGGTTGGGAGGTGTTCTGGCTTGATCCCCTTCGAAACGGGTAATGCCTTGAGACGCAGAGCGAGCACCGTACATCACCTTGGGCTGCATAGATCTGGCTGCTGGTTGTCTTGGGTGTGCGCCTTTTCGGCTTTCTCTTTTTAGTTGGTTCAGGTGTAGGCGCAAAGGGTGTGGAATCTTTAGTTGGTAGGCTGAAAAAGAGGAGCTTTGCGGCCATGCAGGGATTCTCTGTTGTGCAACAGTGAGCTCAGGATGATGTGCTTCAGTTTGCTTCTTCCGGTTCATTCTGTGTGAATCTGATGGTGAATCGATGGGGTGATCAAGCTTTCAGATGCATTGTGATGACTTGGTTTAAAGTTTATACTTTGTGAAGATAAATGAACTGGGGGATCGGCGGATCAGTCCCAGATTTAAGCTGTCAATGAAGGAGGTGCTTTAGAAGAGGGTGATGAAAAACTAGTAGATTGAGTCACAGTTGGACCCTGAGTTCCACACCCGCTCTGTGTGAACTTCTTCCCGGTAGTCTGTGACGGATTCGACTAGGGAAAACGGGGAGTGCGGCTGTTTGGCTGGTCTGGAGTGCTTTCTGAGTATCATCAGGGCGCTGAAAAGGGGCTCCTGCTTGCCCTTAGAAAGCAGGAGCCCCGTCCCTGGCTCTCCGACGACAACTAAGAAATCCTCAAAGCAGGAGCACAAGGTTCCGGGGAGGATGTTCTTGAACGGTTCCAGCGAGGTCGCCTCTCTTTTCACTCTTCAAGGAAGGAAGGGGACCAACCAGGATGCCATGATTGTCTGGGAGGTTTGCTCCATCCGATTATCCTCTTTATTGACTGACTAGTGCTTTAGTATCTTAATGTGTTTTTCTTTTGTGGATTGATTGTGCTGAATGATCTTGAGATGCCTTGAGTGCGTTTTCAGGAATCGAGAATGCATTGCTGAAACAGCCTAGCACGTTTCTTGAATGAACAAGCATGTTCCAGATTTGCTCTGAATTCTATTTCGAGGTTTTTTCTTCTTTTTTCCAAAATATATGCTCCAGCCTCCTTTTTACTTCTCGCGTGCTCATGATCTGCTAGGCTTGGATCCTAGCATCGAATAACCATGTTTATATTGCGGAGTTTCTGAAACTCCTTTTGCATAATTGCTCACAAAGTTACAATCGTATATATCTGTGACTATTGCCTATTAAATGTGTTTCAACCAATTGATGAGTCCCTTCGGGTTTAATCTAGGAAGTGCATGTTCTCTGTGTCTTTTATCAGCAGTTTTCTCTGTATAGAACATGTTGGAGTTAATGTTGGCAAATGCATAATAGGGCCTTCTAAATGCGTTTTGCTCATTTTTGGAAATCTTTTTGGAATTTTAGAACTTTGGTTCCAGGACAGACACGATATTCTGTGGCGTCTTTGATGGACACGGTCCGTATGGTCATTTGGTGGCAAAGAGAGTCAGGGATTGTCTTCCGCTGAAAGTGAGTGCTCACTGGAAAGTCAATCTAAATAGTGAAGATGTCCTTAGAGAGATCAGCATCAACACCACAGGAAGCATGTCTCCTGGAGAGACTGCCTTTATATCTGCCGGTGAAGAACCAAGGGCCTCTGCGGAGCTTGAGGAAATGGAAAATCAGGACGAGATCTTCCGAACACTGAAAGAATCATTTTTGAAGGCTTTTAAAGTCATGGATAGAGAACTCAGAATGCAGAGGAAAATCGATTGCTATTGCAGTGGCACTACCGCAGTTACATTAATCAAACAGGTTTGGCTTCTGAATCTTGATGTCATTAGTTGACAATAATGCAGATCTTGCGATCCACCTGTTTTATCACTAATCACTTGATTGTCAAATAGGGTCAATATGTTGTCATTGGAAATGTGGGAGACTCCAGAGCTGTCCTGGGTACACGAGACAAAGATGGTTCTCTTATTGCAGTTCAGTTGACTGTAGATCTAAAACCCAATATTCCAGGTTGCCTTTTCTTACTCGTTCTTGAAAATAACTCCTAAGTTGAATAAGCTAAATATGTTTCTGCTTGTATATTGGTGGATTAAAGTGTCGAGATGATTAACAAGTGCATTGAGAATCTGATTTTGCCGCACATCAATATAAGCAGACATCAGAGCTGTCGTTTCGCTCATCCGTCTCTTTTATTCCCCTCACAGCGGAAGCAGAGAGGATTCGCAGATGCAGGGGGAGAGTTTTTGCGCTTCGGGATGAACCGGAAGTTGCCAGGGTTTGGTTGCCAAACAATAACTCTCCTGGCCTTGCAATGGCTCGGGCTTTTGGAGACTTCTGTCTAAAAAATTTTGGTCTAATCTCTGTGCCTGATTTATCGTGTCTCTGCCTCAGTGAGAAAGACGAATTCATTGTCTTGGCTACCGATGGAGTGGGTGACACATCTTGAATTATGGCCTATCATCTTCCGTATTCCGTTCTAATTTTCTTTATGTCCTTAGCTTCTCCTTTTTTTTTGTGTTTTTTATATTATGCAGATCTGGGATGTGCTGTCTAACAAGGAAGCGGTAGAAATTGTAGCATCAGCCCCTGCACGTTCCTCTGCATCAAGAGCACTGGTTGATTATGCTGTTAGAACTTGGAGGCGCAAGTACCCTACTTCAAAAGTTGATGACTGTGCTGTTGTCTGCCTCTTCCTCGGCTCAAGCAACTCATCTGCTGCTTCCAGTGCAAAGTCCCCCAAGCAGCTTGCTTCTGTGGATGATCAATCCAATACGATCAGTGAGAAAGATCTGCTGATCTCAAGACCCATCCAAAATGACTCGGAGATCGAGACTGAAGAAAGCAATGAAGATGCGGCAAAGCTGGACGAAATGCAGTCGGAATCAGAAACAGACTGGTCTGCTCTAGAAGGGGTGTCTCGTGGGAACACTCTAGTAAATCTTCCTGCGTTTGTGCCAGGGAGGGAGGACAGGAGGAAGGATGCTGGAGAGAGGAGCCATATGTAATCAAGCGCTAGGAATGTGTGCGCGTGTGCTTTTTGTTGACTTAAGTTTCATCTGAATAAACTCTGCAGTCTTTTTTGGTTCTTTTTAGTCACAGAGATGATTATTGGGGGGTCCATGATAGTTGCTAATTTGTTCCTGGGAGGTGGCCCAGGCTGTATTAGAATGTCTGGGGGATTTTCTCTCTCTGGTGTATACTACATGTCAATTTTTGTAGCATTCACCTTGTCAATAGTCATTCTTTGAGAATTATGTATCAGAATGGTTAGTATGAATATGGTAGTGTTCATCTTAATCATATTTAGTAGATAGGGAAGTTAGGCACTTGCAACTTTTTCATTGACTTGTTTGACGCGGAGAGAGAGAGAGAGAGAGAATTTGAGCTTTGATCCTCATTGCCGTTAATGGAGAAGTTTTTCTCGTTCTGGTCGGACATTGATGAAGTTTAGTTTACCAATATCCAACTTTCCTTCCTACAAGAGATGCACAGACCGACGATAGTGCTTTACCTCTGCTTGTCTGTCAAGGCTAAGCATTTTCAGTTCCTTTATCATTCGTGCCGTGCCGGTTTCATAACCATCTAATACAAATATTCATGTACCAGAAGCTACAGTATGGGGTATGCTTATGTTGACAATGTTTAACTTTATGGCAAGTGCTGAATTTGGACACGGAGGATCTCATAGGCAGGGTACAGCGTACAGAATTTCCTTTGGTCTTCGTTTTCCGCTTGAGCTAAACCTCGCCAGATTTGCTCTTTCCAGGAGAAAAAGATCAAAGTTCCAGTTGTTCGTCCAGCGATGCAAGTTGTGGGCCCACGTAATCTCCCTCAGAGAAATAAGTGTTCAAACAAGTACATGGCTCCAACCTTATCCAGAATGAGAGAAAGATAACAAAAACAATAGGAAGCTCTAAATCCTACCACATACTTGTACCAATACCAGAATGGGAGGATATGACTGCTTCTGCTCTCGTCACTTCATCTACTGCCACGGCCAGCGGAGGCCACCTTCGCCGGAGCTGCTGCCTCGACACTGGCGTTTTTGTCTCCAAGTTGCCGACTTGTACCCCTCGCTCCCATCATGACCACCACAAGTTTTTACTCAGAGGTTTGGCTACTTGAATTTTTGCAGCTTTTCCTTCTGTATGAGACATGCTTTCGACTTCTTGTATCAGCATGCTTTCTAGAACTATGTTTGGAATGATGTGATTCCAATCACAACAAATTAACCTGGTTTGTGATATTCACAAAACATGCATGCTCAAATTTTGAAGAAAAGTGGTGTCATTATATTGGGAACATGAATCGCCGATCAACACTTAAAGCTCGACTGCAACTACCTCTGCCAGTTGACAGGACAACTGGCACCAAATGTCCAAGCCATCTTCCAGTCATCCTTGCTAACTTTCTTTCATTTCATTCATACCATCCGTAAAATGGGGTAAAGAAATGTGGTCTTCGCTTATTATAGGGAGATGGATTTGGATGGAAATTGGCAGGAGTGCTCTTTTATATTCACCTTAATAGTTATTGCTTGTTTAGGATATAACTGGAATATGAAGGTGAAGGAAGGCAGCTCTGTGCTGCCCTTTAAGAGAAGAGCTGCATTTTGTTTTCAAGAACAGGAAGTGCTGATGCCTTTTATTATCTGGAATTATGCATCATGGTCTTTTTGCAGTTACCAATGATTCGTCGAGGGGGACAAAGTTGTCCCAAGATCGCAGTTTGGAAAGATCGGAGACTGATAAAATCGTCGATGATATGGATTTCGGTGAGCTGTGCAATGAGTTTGAGTGCATAAGTAGCCCTTTAGTGGAATCTACGGCTAGACAACTTGCTCGTGATATCTTTGAACTTCGTGAAGGTAATCGTGCCCTGGGGACATATGCTGTGTCTGTCAAATACAAGGTATCAGTTTGTTCTCCAACAACCCCGTAGAGAATGTATAAAGTGTAATCTTGACTCGTTGTATGATGATTTGGTATCTGAATATAAACATTAGAAGTGATTATTTATCAAATGCACAGTTGCTTGCTTATTGATATTTTCATCATCTGATGGCTGATTAATCCAAATCTCCTGTCTTGGCTTCCGAATTTCTTTCTTTTCTTCAAGAGTTGACAACACCTCACCTGGAACCATTCTTTGTTGGCTCTTATTATACTGAACTCGCTTCTTTTGCAGGATCCAATCAGAAGTTTCACTGGTCGTGAGAAATATAGGCGACCACTATGGGTTACTAGAGCATTGGACAATCCCTCTGTGGTAAGTCCATCATTAAACAAGTATGCATATGTATCAATTGCATTTGGTTTTGTAGTTTCTTAATTTTTGGATAGTAAGCTTAGTAATGCAGTAAAAGACTTGCCCTCATGGGGAAAACTAGTTTTACGTTGCTTTAAAGTTGGATTTGTGTTCCGACTCCCAATTTGATCTGGATAGACAGTGCAAGTCATGATGATTTGTTCTGGAAGGTGATGTGCCTGTCTGTGTGATATCTGCTGTGTCATTGCACTTTTGCAGGCTGTCCAAGAAATGTTGATGCTGTCAACGAGTGTCTTAAGTATCAAGTGGACAATCAGAGGGAAGCCTAAATCCGCACTTTTGAGTGTAGGAGGGGAGTTAATAATCAAAGTTACCTCCAAATTTACTTTGAACCAGATCAGTGGCCAAGTGATTGAGCATGAAGAAATTTGGGATTTGTCAGCATCATCACCTATTGCTCAAGCATTTTTCTGGACTTCACGACGCCTTTTTGCTACAGTTGAGACTGGAAAAGATTTGGCGGAGTACGTCAAGAATTTCACCAGCCGCATGTCAACTAGAAAAGAGAACATGGATATTTATCCTGATCCCTCTGGTGATCCAACCAAAGTGAGTCTGTCTAGTAAATACTCTGAAATTGCGTGGGCAATTGGATGTCTTCTCTCCCATGGTTTAAAATGATTTTAGCTTAGATGCATATCGTCATTAGTCATGACTTTTGAGCATGCATCACTGCATCCATCGTCATGTAATATGAGGTGGGTGTTGACTGAGGAAGGATCAGAAGACTAGTATGAGGTGGAAAGAATAGGAAAGATGCAATCTCTGTGGTGGGGGATGGCAACTTTCTGAGTTAGTCGAAAGTTCATTCCTAGTGGAACATGAAATTGCAGTAAAGACTCCTGTCTTGGGATGACTAAGAAAAACATATATGAATCAAGATGCACAATATGTACTTTTAATTATTATCGGGTCTGAAACCCTGTTTGTCACAAGCAAACTTTCTCACTTAATTCTGAAAGGTGCTGCTACCGTGGTCCGTGACTTGATTCAAGAACCATTTGTGCGGATTCTTAAGCTGCTTTTATCCTTGTCCTGTCATGCAGAGTCCTCCTTTTCATCATCTCTAGTTGCAACGGGCATTTGTTTCATTCCATGACATCCATTTCCAAGTTTCTGCATCTTTGGGTAGCTTGAGCAGTCCAAACATTTTGTTGGCACATCTGCATCGAAATTTGTTCAATCGCCATCTTGTTCTTTCATTTTCTCCCATTAACATGCAACGTGATCCGCTTGATGCAGTTCTTCCAAAGGGACGATAGCTTTCAGCAAGACTTCTACCAAATAGCGCTGTTCCTGGCAGTCCTCTATTTTGTTGTACAGTTTTTGAGGACAACCTTATAGAGTTCTCACTACATGGTGCGTGCAAAAGCAATTAGTTACTTTAAGTACTGTATGAGAAAATATGCCTCATGAAACTGCAGGTCACTGCACAGGGCATACTGTTTCCTGTAATGGTATAGACGCCCTATTGGTGTCCTTTAGTTACATCATGTACTATCCAGTAATTGCTGACTGACTAATTAACTCACGTATACACTCGCTGCCAAACTTGATGGAAGTTTATATGACATGATGTTGGCCTGGAAAATGATTATTGAGATTGCGCAAAGCGAATGGAAGCAACTAGGCATCTTATCCATTTTTTCCCAAAAAAGAAAATTCTGCAAACGTGTCCAAAACACTCAATTCACAGGAACGACTGTCCACATATTGTAGAACCAGCATGTTTCTGAGCTCCATGATATACACGGAGCGGTTCTTCGATGAGAAGGAGGCATACTTCCGTTCCATTCAGCGTCAGATAAGTTGGAAAGTGGGGCAGACTTCACTATGAAGCGAACTTGGTAAGAACAGAACTGTGATGGGTTTTCTGTAACCTGTTGCCGCCAAGACTGCACCAGGTTCAGCGCAACTGTGAATGCAGCAATATGAGAATGGTCTTTTACCGAATAATCTGATACTAGATTCCGGCATAAAACGTCATTTATAGAATAATCTGATCGAGGTTACAGCACGACTCTTTATATTTGCATCATGATTTTTCTCTGTGAGTCTGCTCAAATGCCTATATTCGGCAGGCAACTAAGACAGGTCGGAAGAAGAACTGTTCGCCGAATATTAGTTTTGCTGCATTACACAGCAGATTCTAACCCATAACAAACAAATATGAGCATCCACCAATTCAAGAAGATGAACTACTACCGTTTAGAAGGCATCGATCAGAGTCTCTGGTGTACATAAGCTGCATAATTAGTTGTATTTAAGTTACAATTAATTCTTTACATTCCTTCATAAATCATATGAATTCTGCTAACATCGATAAAAAAAATGCGCTCGACGAAAGAACAGGAAAGGAATGAATGCCGCACGAGGATTCTTGGTTTTCTTTTACTATCAGCCATGCTGAATCGGTTCAAATCATGCTACAATATGTCGTACAGCATCGCGAGTAGCAACGGCAAGAGGGCTGATATTCTTAGGCTGATAAGTTTGGAACTAGAACTTAAATCATGAGCACCGACAGCATAAGTTGCTCCAGACTCTTCATCTTTCACTGTGATTTGTGAGGAACCTGAAATCAGATATTGGATATATCAAAAGCATGAGCTGAGGTAACAAAAAGGGTCTTGCATACAGTATGACACACATTTCGCATGTCAATAATTCCAAGAAAGAAACAGAATTAATGTTTCTTACACACTAGAAATACTCTGCAGGCAGAAGATAAAAAAAGATATAATCACACTTACAATTGTAGTCAACCCAACCAATCGTCTGGTTCTCAAGATCATACAATACCAGCTTATTAGTGAGCAACAAATCTGCACACAAGAAAGGTCGGTGGAGTTGTCAAATTAAACTAGTGAAGTCCATCATATCAATTAGTTCGCTATATGAAGACATCATACGTGTATTATCATGACATTCCTCCTTCGTTAACAGATTCAACCCATAAAAATGAAGCTCATTCATCCACGCAATCTTGACCCTTTATCTGCTTCTGATTTTCTACTAAAACTGCTGACGGACATGACACTGCATTATCAAGAATTAGCTCCAATTTTGAACTTCCACCTTCTAGAAATTTGATTGAGAGTTGCTGGCTAAAATGGCGTGAATACACACTTTATTTCCTATGTTATTTGACCTGAGGATACCGTGATGCTTAATGACATCGGCACAAATTTATGTTCATACAACAAAAAGGAGTGTACCTCCCAAAAGGGCAATATCTTTCCCATCCTTAGATTGCATCTCACTGCTCATAAAACCAAAACACCACACATGAACCTGTCAAACGTTCAAGTTAGAATCGGTTGATTGGGATAGCAATATCTGGATTCATGTCCAACAGGTAACAAGTGAAACCCCAGTTTGTATTCTACACTTGGGCAACTGAAGAAAGAAAAATTGGTATACTGGAATAGCACTATCTGAATGCACATTTAACAGGTAAAAGTGAAATTCAGTGTGTATTTAACATTCAGTCAACTGAAGAAAGAAAATATGCTTCCCCATGAGTGAAAACAATAATTATCAAAAGAGGAGGAATGAAGATTATTTTAAACAAATTACCAAAAAAAAAAGATTATTTTAAACACACTACACTGATGTCAATTGTAGAACAAGTAGAGAATAATACACCAACCAAGTCTTCCATAAACTAAATCCACAAACTGGGCTCTGCAAAAGTGAGTACAAAAAACAATGCCCCATAGAGGAACAAACCCAGCGGTTACTTTTTAATATGGACCAAAAAATGCTAAATTTATTTGAAAAGAACTGCGAGCATAAAAATTCATCATCACTGTAATTATGAAATGACAAGCAAAGTTCTCTAGATAATATCTTCATAAAGGATTTGGAAACAAGCATGGCGAGGAAGGCGGTTATAGAAGAAAAATAAAGCACCTTTTACTTACACGATATTGAAATAAGTAATCATGAGGATAAGCCGCCAGAGAAAGTGAACCGTCGAATTGAAACTTTACCACTGGAAATCCATCGTCAATACTGAAGAAAACAGGGAAAAGGAGAAAGAAAGAGAATTTGGCATAAATCCTTGTAGCTTGTGTTAAAGCTTGCAGAAGTAGAACTTCTTGCCTAAACAACTCAAACAGTCTGGCCCATTGTTTTCGGATAAAGGCGTTCTAACAAATTGAAATAACATCTCTAACAATACACAAGAAAGATCTTATTGATGAGTAGAACTAATTTTTAAGACACCAATAATCATCATTACACATCAATAGCAATCTGATTTATGTCATTCAAGGGAGATTTCTAGACACATTCATGCCGATACAGACCTTGTCCTAGCCCTTACCTTCCGACAAACTGGAAACAACTAAATAGTTCTTCAACAGTTTGTATATCCAGTCCAGGCTGCTGAGCCATTATCTGATGAAGTTATCAGAGTTAAAAAAATACCAAAGAAAAAAAAAGGCAAAATATAGGGGAATCACTTTATACCTTTTCAATAACTTGGTTATACAAATTCCCCGGAAGATAGGCCAATGTTGTGCCACTGTCAATTATTGCTTCAGTCTTATCTCCAAAGCCGAATAGATCTGTTGAAAGTTCTATAACATCACCACCCACCTCAACAGCCTTCATGATAACGTTGTAATGTGCCCTAGGATAATTCATGGAAGTAGAATCACATTCTGTAAGCTGAGATATGACTATATGGTTAATGGATGCCTAAAATTTAGAAAAACACTATCAGCAATGAGTATAGAATTGAACAAGAATAAAAGATCAAACCAAGTACAGAGTTTGATGCAGTGCAAATGAAGAGGAATGGACATTAAATAGTGAAAAGAACAGGAGACCCTGATATCACCAGCATATTCTCTCCTCGTTAGTGGAAGATCAATAGAAAATTGAAGCTGTAAATTCAAGGAGAAAATGTATTTAATCATAAAAAAGGTTTGCCTCCATTCGAAGGCATTTAAGCAACAAAACTTACTTCAAAGGGAACCATTTGACATGGCTAGAAATAGGCATAGTTGCGTACATATGTGTAAGAGTAAATGCAAAAGGAAAATAAAGAAATTATATAATCTGAGCTGCTGAAATTTTTATGAGTAAATTACCAGCTAATCTTTTATTCACATAGCATTTCATACCATTAAAAAACTATGGTAGTTTCAATTACTATAGCTATGTTCTCCTTATGAAACTGCAAGACTATCTTCAGCTACTCCTGTGAAACCTGTCTTTTAAATCTTCGTCCTCAAATTGCTTGAGCCTTTGATGACAAGAACAGTAATGAAGGTTATGCCAAACAAGGACCCTCCGGTAAATAACAAGGGTGCCAGAAAAGCACAATATGGAGTAGGAAAAAAGTGAGATGACAGAAAGAGATACAGAACAAAAATAAGTAGTGTGCCATAGAGAGAGCCACTAGTGAACAAAAACAGTTCCCAGATTGTATCCCAATGTAAAAAATCTAGAAAACTGTATCAACTTTGCCAGGCATGAGATGATCTTATGTAACTGCTAGGTCGAAGATCAATGCAAAGAATAACGATAACATTGCAGAGACCAACAAACAATAATGTAACAAGTACAACGAGATGCTTTGTGCAAGGATCATGCCACATACTGATTAGCTACCAATGGAGTAGTATTGACTTTTGGCAGCACCACTTCCCCGACAGCAAATATTCCACCACCATTTATAGTATCCAAGCAGTGTGCAAAAACCTTTTTCACCTTTCCAGATGAAGCAAGCTGAGAAAGCATGGATGAATTTGCTTGTCCAAAACCAAGAATCCCATCAAGAGCTTCAGATGATTTGCCTAGCCCTCCAGATTGCTTAGCTGCACACCTGTTCAACAACATAAAATGTTAAGGATAGAGAAGCAGCACGTAACT
The DNA here is from genome assembly GCA_030064385.1 of Melaleuca quinquenervia. NCBI lineage: Eukaryota > Viridiplantae > Streptophyta > Magnoliopsida > Myrtales > Myrtaceae > Melaleuca > Melaleuca quinquenervia. The sequence continues at coordinate 11,492,256 of CM057719.1, read as the reverse complement.
GAAAATGAATCGGATAAGAGTGAACCTTCTTACAACAAGAATGTAATAAAACATTTATTTTTACATTCAACACTCTCAAGAATGTAAACCGGAAAAAAAGGGTCAAAGAAAAAAATCTGAACATCAGAGACTAGTTAAACAGGTCCAAATGGAACAGCCCATTGAGGCTGACCAGCATATTAAAATGCATTACATGTAAAAATGAGTCTTTCTTTTAGTATTTATCTCCCCAATTGCCAGCAACAACTCAATTGCTTGTTAGAATGAGCTTTTCAAGCATTATTTAACTAGTAAAATACTTTGCAAGCAAATAAGCAGCTGCTACAAGTGCTTGTAGAACTAGAGAGGATTTTAAACAGAGATTCACCCCTTTCTGATTAATGCTGAGCAAAAACCAGCTGTGAAAGAACATGTCAAGACATGATTCTCTACAGTTAGTGTAATATGCGATATCCTACTACTCTCGAAGAAGCATTGTATTGTTGGTTGAGCAACCTACCCAAATATCACAGTCGAATTCGTGGACGATGATTGAAGATTCCCAGTCACTTGATCTAGTTGTACAGTATCCTCAACAAAGTACCCTGCAGTTGAGCTTCCATCTCCATAAGTAAGATTATATGGGCAAACTAAGTCAGCCTTGCAACCAGGAAGGAGGGTATCGTACGCAGAAGTGCAAAAATCTTGATCACAAGTGACCAGATTTGCTGTATTTGAGCGTTTTGGATCATAAAGAGTCAAATCCACCTGTTGTATGATAAGCATAATAAATGAATTCTCATAGAAGATCCATATGATTTAGAGACCCGGTTGCAAAGTTGAACAGTCATATCAATCCATCGTAGGTGCAGTTCAGAGATGTAAGGAGTACAACAACATACACCGATATCGCTCTTCTGGGGACAATTGTCGCAGCCAATGCAGTTAACCCAAAAGATGTCACTTCCCGTATCAACCTGCACATAATAATCCTTGGAGGGAGACCCAATTCCAATTTTTGCGTAGTAGAGGCTACATAACCCGGCAATGCGCATTCATGAGAAACAAGACGGTTAGGATATCCAAGTCGATTTGGCTCTACGCACAACAAATTAAGAAGAACCAAACAAAAAAATTTGCAGACTTCGATATAATATATATCATCTCAACGGTACTTCAGACTGGACTTTTATAATGATCAACGATACCATGGACGCCTCTCTTCTCATCGTCTTGTGCTGTGAAAGTCAACGTATTGTTTAACAGGGAAACAGGGTAGCAAGTCAACGGGAAACAGAGCTTGGCATGTACATAAAGCGGGAACGTAACGAGAAGATGTTACATCAAAGTTGGTAAAAAAATCAAGACACGAACGTCTCAAAACTGCCTCAAGAACGAAGCACGACGGAGGAGGCAGATTGCAGAGCTCGAATTTTAACAGAGGAGACATTACGACAACAAACGATCACAAGAGTTTAAACCCATAGGAGGCAAAAAAAAAAAAAGAACAAAAGAGAGAGAGAGAGAGGGAGAGATAGAATTACCCAGCATCGCTGGGACTGCCATTGCCACCCAGGGGTATATCGACGGCGGAGAGAAGCCGGCCGTGACGGTGGGCGTCGTGCGATCTCATCGCCCCCAGGCTCCCCCGGCGTCCCCTGAACCTGTGGTGCACCTTCAGCACCACGTTATCCGCGGCGGCCACCGACGCCAAACCGAGCACCGCCAACACCACCATCGCCGCCGCCGCCGACGCAAGCGATCTCCTCAGACCCATTACGCTTCCGCGCTCAGAGCCAGGCGGCCTCTCTCTCTTCCCCTCTCTCTCTCTCTCTCTCTCTCTCTCTCTCTCTCTCTCTCTCTCCGTGGAGGAGGGCGGAGGAGGGGCAGGGGTTCGGGGCAACGTAGAATGAGTTGGCGACGAGAGAAGGGTGGATCATGGACGCGAGAACCGGGGGTGGGCTTTACGCAACTGGGTGTTCGCCATATTTATAGGGAAGCAGCGAAGGACGACGACGATGACCACCACCACGTCCGTCTCGTTCTCTCTTCTTCTTCGTCGTCCCTTCTTCTCGTTCGCTTTTTCGGTGCTTTCACGTTTCTACTCTCTCGCTTTAAACGCGCTCTCTCTCTCTCTCTCTCTCTCTCTCTCTCTCTCTCTCTCTCTCTCCAAATGACACAGAGAATTTTTTTTTTTGGCGATTCCATTATCCCCCTAATTTGTTTTTTGAGCCTCAAAAATCCCGAACTTATATCGATATGACTAAAATGCCCTCTATCTATCACAAGAGGATCACCGACCGGGTCGCTAGTAAAAGCACTATCCAAAGTTTTTTATTTTATTTCCGCATACGATCGAGGCTTCTTGTTTGCATTGATTTGTCTTACTGATACAATTCGGAAGTCTTGATAGGACATTTAAAAAAAATAGCTCAAGGGTATTGGTGCCATAATTGACATAGTTTTGGAATATTAATAATATAATAAATAAATGTTTAGAATACCGGTATCATGGTGAGTATAATTTGAAAGTTTTTAATGTACTTCTATTGTAGGTGACTAAGAAAAATTGTTCTAATTAGATTATATTGCACTTTGATCGATTTTCATTTATTAATCACTTACACAGGACCTAGCAAATTGCCAATGGGGCATATGCCCACGCGATCCACGAGTAGGCTCTTCCTTTGCCACGACCACCGCCCACATGGCCATCAAACCGGCGATCAATCCAAAGAATCATTCACCTTCGGGTCGAAGCGAGTCAAGATGCGATGGGAATAGAAACTCAATACCTTTAAGAATCAAATCAAAATCTCGACGTCCCTTTTAGAAAATCCGATCGAGTATGGTGATTATCGACGCGATTTACCACCCCGTCGAGTCCCATGTCGGACCCCCATCGCCTTAGAAAAAGGACATATATATGTTCTTATCTAGTCCGTTCTTGTTTGATTGCTTAATAATCGTTCGCACGTCGACGAAGATCCTTGTCCTTAATTTAATTACGGCTGGGATCCGATGCTGAGTTTTATGATCGCACGTGGGCCGCCCGATGCCGCCACGTGGTAGGGGGAACATCAACCGGAGTTGCCAATCGCTCGACTCGTGCCATCAACCGCTCGCGCATTCCGCACGTGCGCACCCGTCGGCAGAATGAACGGCGGCCACGTCATCCACAAAGAGAAATCGGAAGCGAGAGCAGCACATCAGCCGCCGACTCGAGGATAAAAAGTCTTGAGGAATTCCAAATTATATTCGTTGTAATATTTTTCCCAAAAGATTTTATAATATTAAATGTCTCAAATATGTATCTATATAACATATTTATGCTAATTTTATACGGTATGACATGTTTACTCATAATTTGTTCTTATGCTAATGCCAAATATTTCAAATTTATATTCGCGTGATATATTTATCTTAAAAATTTGAAGTTTGTGGTGTGACAGAAAGAAAGTACATGTCATGGAGGTACAAATTTTCCATTTTTGGTTTCGCAAAAAATAAGGGCATATATGCCATACGACTACAAGTTTGATTTTTTTTTTGTAAAAAAATAATACAGGTTTAATGTATTTTTTCCCTTGATTTAACGATTATTGAAGGTATGTTTATTTTGCAAAAACAAATTATTAGAAATTTATCATTTTTAAAAAATAATTGTTTATATCGCTTGCAATGAATGAAATGCATTTTAACCATTCATGAAAGTATTCATATTTGAATCATTATTGATAAGGGAAAAAAATTTCCTTAATTAATTATTTCAAATAATCTTATGAAACAAATAAATCATAAATGAATTATTCATTTTTCAAGGAATCAAAGTGAAGCTATATTAGTTCCCGACGTCGATCATATGGAATATGTAACGGGAAATAAAATTATTTCGCAGAATATATCTAATATGGTTGATTTTTCCATTTTTCGAAGTATGACGTGTTGACTTTTGGGAAAAGAAAAGGAAGAAAATGAGAAGTTGTGGAAGACCACGAAATCGGCAAAGGATCACTTTGCCTGACCTTCACTCTTCTTTAAGATCACGCGGCCCTTCAATTTCATGACATTTCTAGGTCACACTACGATAATATATACTTCTTCCACCAAAAAAAAAACACCCTCTCTCTCTCTCTCTCTCTCTCTCTCTCTCTCTCTCTCTCTCTCTCTCTCACATGATCTTTAAGCTCTGTAATTAGAGGTGAGCAATTTGGACCGTTCGAATCGGGAACCACCTTGGTCGGTTGGGAACTAGATCGAACTGAAAGTGTCAGTCCAGTTCCTGTCTGGTTCTTGATTCCTAGCAAAGCCGAAGCTGGTCCGGACCGGTTAAATATTTTACATTTTATTAAAAATATAGATCTAGTTAAAGTTAAAAAAAACTCAATTTAAATTTCTAAAGTTTTAATTTTTATCCAACTTTACCAAATAATTTTTTTATTAAAAATAAATAAATAAATTCAATTTCTTTTAGAATTTTTCCAATTCTCAACCGGTTCGTTAGATTATCTAGGAACCAAATCGGATCGATGGGTTCGTTCCATGACTTAGGCGGTCCGGTTCCTAGTTCAAGGAGGGACTGAACTGTCCTGAACCATACACGCCCATATCTTATGTCTCTCCTTTTCCACTAAATTTCTCTCATTACCGGCCGATCGGGGCACAGATTCCGGATGCCTTGACCCGTCTATAATTGTGGCACGGGTTGAGTTTCGAAAGGAAGTTTCATCTGGGTTCGTGATTGAGACCGCTTCGATACCATATGCCACAAGTTTAGGTGTGGCACATACTCCCCAGTGGCATAAAGGCACATTGACCCCCAATCTAAGAGTGAACCGGGATAAAATTCCGCGTCCCACAATTTCTCTATCTCGCATTTACCCTTCACGTCATTGTCTTTACAAACCGGATCCTAAAATCACCATTATTTAGAAGGCGCACCACGCATTCGCCTACAAATCGTCAAATGTGACTACTATTCGCCAACGCTAGACATATAAATAGTAGTATGAACAATTGGCTACTTTTTCCTCTTCAAGGGAAGACTTCTCCCTTATCTTATATCTTTAAGTTCCGCAACCTCTTCCCGAATAGCAGTCAGTGTTCAACGGCCATGATGATAAAAACCCATTTGGTTTTCATTCTCTCTTTGAGATTTCGGTGGTTGATTCTTAGGTTGACGTCCATACCATGAGATAAGGTAGAATCACCCTTTGTATGGCTGTGGGGGAAAATCATCAAAAAAGTCAACATACCAATTTGATCTTAAGGCATTCAAATTCTAAACTTCTTTTATGAAAATACCAATCATGTAGTCCTTCCGACTCATTTTGGCACGTAATCACCGATTTAAATGCCGGTGCACAACCATCGCTAACATCGGCAATTTTTATATTATTTTCTTAAAAAATTTCTGGATTTTTTTTTATTTTTTAATTGTTCTTTCCCTTTCTTTTATCATTTGTTGATAGATCAGCATCGGCAAACCAACGCTGGTCAAACTTATTAGAAATAAAGAGAGAAAAAACCTTCCAACTAGAGTTTCAGACAAGCTGTCGTTTTCAGGTATGCTAACCCACATCAGCGAGCACCATGCTTAAGTCTTACAGGGTCTTACCTTTCTTGCCTGGAAATAATAACAGGATCAATATGCTCAGTTAAAGAGAGACGCTGCAGTTCATAGAGGCTTTTACCAAAAAGTGTGCATGGGAACATCACCTATCTTATATCGACTATGTCGCACAGAACAATTGGCATTCATGTCATTAATTTCTGACCGGAATTGACCGAGTAACTGCATTGACAAATCGCGAAAATATTTAAAGCTTCATTGAAAAAGTTCAAAACTTAACTGATATTCATGCAGGAAGTTTATGAATTTTTTTTCAATAATTATCTATGTTAATATCAGTGACCACAAGTGTCATTGACTAGTAATCGAAATCAATGCGGCTCGTGGAGCTAGAGGATCCACTGTTGCTTGATCCGCATGATTGATCGGTCGTGTCAAGCGCTCGCGACGCGACAAAAAAGATCACCTCCGCCGGAGTCGTTTTCCGACAGTCGCCCTCCTCCTCCGCCACCCGCCAAAACAAATATCTCTCGCGACTCCGATTTTTCCGCGAGCTTCCCTCAACGCCTCTCGTTCCCTCCCAAAATAATTCCGTCGTCTCCCCCCAAAACGCCCCCTGCCAGTCTCGCGCCGTATCCACGGGGCGAAGGGCGTTTCCGTCATTCCGCCCTTCGAAACGACGACGGGCCTCGTCGTACTTATTAACCGCCCGCGGCTCTTTGAACTCTCCACCCAAAATCCTCCGATTTCATTCCCGTCGCCGTCGCCGTCGCCTTCTTCTTCTTCTTCTTCTTCTTCTTCTTCGGCTCTCTCTGATCAGCTCCAATGGCTTTGCAACTTTCTCTCTCTAGCCCTCCCCCGCTCCGTTCCAGCGGCGCTGGCAAGTCCGCGCTCTCCGTCGCTTCCTCCTCCTCTTCCTCCTTGTTCTCGTCGCCGCCGCCGTCGAAGCCCTTGAAGATCGTGAGGATCGCCGGTCGGGCTCCGAGGTGCAGCTCCGAGACGGCGGTTGGGGCTATCGGGGAGGTGACGGAGGTCGGCAAGGACAGCTTCTGGCCCATCGTCAGGTCCGCCGGCACCAAGACCGTCGTCCTCGATATGTACACCCAGTGGTAACGTGCTCGCTCGTCGTGAGTTAGATGATGCTTCCCTCGATCTCGATCTTCCGTACTGTATATGTGAATTGTGATCCATGGCCGAGATTAGGAGAAGTGTGGGGATTGAACTGTTTAGTTTAAGTGGGGAAGTGACGAAATCGAAGCTGATTATTGGGGAAACTCAGGACGTCCTGCCTGTTCGGCACTCGTAGGCATAGAAGATGTTCGATAACTGTTGAGTGTATGAACTCATTAGGTTGTTGACTAGTTGGAGTGTAGCATCTCAGTTTCAGGGAACTCGTTCGTTTCTAAATTTGGATAGAGTAGCCGAACAGAAGGTAGTAACCCTTGCAAAATTTAGACCGGGGAATAGTTTCTCTCCTGTCCTTGCAGGACTCTGCTCAAAGTCACGGCTTGCTTGTTCGTTTCATATACCCCCAGGAGTTTCCACAATCTTTTTGAGTGATTTGCATTGCAGTGGCACGAGAAATGTCCGGGGTGGCTATGAGTTCTCCTGGATATTTGTATCTTGGGCATGGCCTCAGAGATCATATTGGGGAGACTTGGTTGTCTTTTGATTATCCGAAGTGGGAAGATCTCTGTGTTCATTGAGCTTTTCTTACATATGGCGGCAGGTGTGGGCCTTGCAAGGTGATGGCTCCAAAATTGCAGGAACTATCTGAGAAGTACTCTGATGTCATCTTCCTAAAGCTGGACTGCAACAAAGAAAACAAGGTAACCACTTTCACTTGCGGGACGGTTTTGGATGGCTCGTTCCGATTTCTCTCTTTCCCATTCTCATGATCTTTCGAAACATCGCGGGCAGCCTCTGGCGAAGGAGCTCGGTTTAAGAGTGGTTCCCACCTTCAAGATCCTCAAGGACAACAAGATCGTAAAGGAAGTCACCGGGGCTAAACTCGACGATTTAGTTCTAGCGATCGAGACTGTCAGATCAAGTTGAATCCACTCCGCCGAAGAAATTCTCATATACCAGGATCAACTTCACAACCTGAACAATTGTTGCATACCTGTTGCACTTATCTCTATCTATCTGTATCCATCACTCAGCAAATTGGGCTGATGCTGAAATAGACCGAGTGATTTTACACACGCCATTGAACACTGAAGTCGCAGGACTACCTATATATCTTTCGACCATGGTAATGCACGGCATCGTTGTTTGCCCAATGTATGTATGCAAAACTGGAGAGTTGCTAGAAATTCAAGAAGCTTACAGAACTTGAGTTGCCGATCATGTCTTCTGCTTCACAGCTACAACAAACAATCCCCAGATCTTCTTCTAAGGGGTGGACAGGCGGTGCCCCCAGCAGTCGAAGTTTGGAGTTGGCCCATGCACTTTCATTGCCAAACTCTTCATCTTCTTGACACCTTATGTTCCAAGACAGGAACCTTACCATTCTCCCAGTCTCAGTTCCTAAAGCATTAGGAGCATGCACCGTAAGTTCATGATGTTCAGGGAGAGAAAACTTATCAATGGGTTAGAATAGTGAATGGGATCATGCTGAGTCAGTGGGATCAATATGATTAAAACGTAATCATGATAATTTGTTACCATCAGGTGCTAGATTTGTTAAGTGAATTGCTATCCGTATTACAATTTGCCCGAGTGGCTACGTTAATGATTAAAACGTAAAAGAAAATGCAAAAGTTAAGAAAGACAAAGAAAAATTGGCCCACTGGCAATGACATACTCTGCCTCCGCTATGTGAACTTGAATTCGTAAAAAGAAGATAATTCATTAAATCGGGATCCTAGAATCCCTCTCTCTATCAATAGGGAATATGGCACTAAATGATTCATGAATTTCTGCACAATATATTGTGCAGTCTCAAAATTTTTAATTTATTCAATGCGTTGCCTGAACTTTAATCGGTATACAATGTGATTGTTGAAATTTTAATGTGCTTGAAATTGTTCATGAATTGTTAATACGGGTTCACTTTAATCCTTGAACTATAATTCAAGTTGATGCCATGGACAATATTGAACGTATTCATTAAATTCGATGATTAATTTGAATATATATAATAAGTCCGGAAACCCCATGAGCTGAACTTCTATCGACCACATTATGTATTGGATCAAAATTCAAAAATTATGTCGGATGAGTTAGAAAATTCACGAGTCACGTTCATGATCATTTAGTGTTATTACGCCTCCCTCAATGTCTTGGCATGCCATACCCAACCAACTCGGAGGCAGAAAATGAATGCGAAAAACCGGTCGCGTGGCTCAGTTCGACCTTCGCACGAGGAAACTCGGCGTGGATCGCCCTCGCACGTGACAACTGGTCGGGCACGAAACGACCGTAACAGCACGCGCAGGCCACGCGCACGCCACTTCGGTTTCATCGACGCTGTCCGTCGCTTCTCTCCACCCTCTCTTTCCTTCCAGCTTCCCGCCGACGGACTCCCCGAGCCGCTCTCCCTCTTATACAAGCTGAGAGCCGCTGAGCCGGACGAACCCACCATTCCATTCTTGTGCATCCTCGTGATTCGCGTCGAAAGGAGCTGCCTTTCTTCCCCGGCGGGGAGACCCATCTCATGGCGTCGTCTCTCTCCACCACCGCTTCCACCCTCGCTAAGGCCTCCACCTCCCACCTCCCTCGCTCTGCCCCTCCCCACAGCTCCCTCCACGCTCCACGCGCCCTCTCCTTCCGCCTCCCCACCAAGCCCAAGCTCCGGTTCTTGGCCCGGGTATGTCCGATTCCCTTGCTAATTTCCCGTTGCTGCTCTTTCTCTGTTCTTGGAGTTGGGCGGGTGTCTGCTGTTGGGATCGTTCCTGAGGAGTCGGAGGGGAGTTCTTGGTTTGTGCGTGCTGTTGTTGGTTGCGAGACGGCCTGCAGCGAGCAATTTGCATGAATTATGAGCTGGTGATCCGTTTTTGTGCGTTTGTGATTCCTTGCTTTGTTGCCCGCGAATTCGTGGCCAGAACGTTTATTTTCAAGTCACCGGCCTGATTTCCTCGAGTTCTTGGTTGTAGGGTATTGATCACAATCACAATGCAATGCGGAAGAAAATGTTGGGAAGGGCGGTAGGCTTTTAGAGTGAAAACTGTGCTGCTAGTTAGTTGTCTGAGCTAATTCTAGGTAAAGAAGGACCGTTGTATCCTCTTATGGAGCTGCAAAAGTCCAAGGCAACATGTTCCTTAATTTTTTCATGGCTTATCCGTATATGGCCCAACCTCGTCATGTGCAGTTTTGTCTAATATGATGTAATGATAACGCCCGTAGACGCTCTTTTCCCTCTTGAACTTTCTGTGATATAAAGCAGCGTTGATTGTCCGACCCTTGTTTTCTAGCTCTTGAGGAGGCTTTTACTTGGTAAATCTATTACTGGGTTGTTCCAAGTTCACGTGTTGCGACAATTTTGTGCCGGATTGACTTTTGATAGATTCTGTGCCGAACCTTTATCCTGCATGAGATTTTGGTGCTGCGGTGAATATATTGGGGGGTTGTGATACTATTGGAATGCTGGGAATTGGACTTTTGAGAAAGATTGAACTCATTGAGTTTCAAAAAATGTTCAAAGACATTCTTACTCGAGAAGTGAGCTGTAAAACGAATTCTCGATCAAGCACCTTTTTACTCCTACACGGTGACTCGCATTTCCTCATAAGTCACAGTGGTTGTGGTTTAAATTGTTCCCATCAATTCCAATACTTATTAAACTTTACTTTCAGCATAATAGAATAACATATGGATGGGCTATGTTTTCCTTCATTGATGTTATTCTTCCAACAGCCCTGATGATTGGCCGGTTACGAGTGAAAGTTATCTTCCACGTGCAAAATTATCTGGATTTTAATGTGGGTGGTCTCGATAATTGTAATCCACTGGTTAGAAGGGTGGCTGTAGGGAATGGATTGGATAGTGAAAAAGGTCTTGTTCTCAGATTGCGCTGGAAATGGTACTTTAAGTATTCATTGTAAATTGATCCCCTGAATTGTTAGGGAAGTTGCAATGTGTCTCCCATCTTTTGATTTAGTAATTGGCTCTTATCCGTCCTTAGTTTGACCATTCTGGGACTCTTAGTAAATCAATGTCCTGCTCTAGTTTGCAGTTGGCAATTAAATCCTCGAAAATCTGGTTACGAGCTATACTAGATCTGAGAGAATAGATGCGGTCTAGGTATTTGTGGGTTATGGTTGTATGTATATGTTAAAAAGAGAGAAAAGCAGCAGCTGGCTTGAATAAACTATTTTGAGGGCCTATTTACAATAGATTGAGAAAATAGGGCGCCACCTGCAAAAGTTAAGCAATGAGGGGCATATCGGAGTCAACTCATAGATTTTAGTCAATCCAATTATTTCTGCATGCATCTTTTCTTCTGCAGCAGGAGCTCTGTTTCATGGTATTGGCTTTTAGGTGGAGGGGGACAATCTGAAATTTGTCTGCTAGGGCATGTCAAGATGAATACAGTAGAGAAGCTTGAGTTTAACTTGCACTCACGCATGGAGAAATTTCTTGTCTGTGTTTTTCACAAGTTTTAGGGATAAATAATTCTCTATCTAAAAGTTTTCATTTGTTCTGTCGTCAAAGGAGTTTGGCATTGTATGACATTTTTCCTGGTATCGCAATGTTAATTAAGAGACAGTCCAATAACCAAAAAGAAAATACTGATAGTATACTCTGATTAGTGTCTGCAATTTCAATGCGAGATTATCTCTCTCTCTCTGTCTCTCTCTCTTATTTGTATGTCATTCATTCTCTCTTTCCATGATGGTGACAGTTCACACTGATGAACACATAATTGCGAGGTACGGTGGTCTAAAGTTGGTGTTTTTGTTGCAGGGGTTGATTCATACCTCGAGGAGCTCAGCAGTGGTGAAGGCCCAATCAAAAGAGGTAAGCTACTTCCAGTGGTTCTTTTTAGAGGAACTATTTTCAAATTTACACTCCTTCATGGACATGCTTCTGGGGTCATCTATTGCCTTAAAGGTTGCCGTTGATGGATCCTCAAATGCTGCTGCTAAACCTCCATCAAAACCTGCAGTACCAGCCTCAGAAATGAAGGACGTTGATCCTTCCTCCACAAGTTTGGCTTCTGAGGAGTCAATCTCAGAATTTATCTCTCAAGTTTCAAATCTAGTCAAGTACATGAACTTTTTGTTTATAGTCCTATACATTGTCTCTTCCAGGGCTTGCTTGTTGTAAATTGTGAATTGCGTCTGTTCCATACATATCTGCAGGCTTGTTGATTCTAGAGATATCGTGGAGCTGCAGCTAAAGCAGCTTGACTGCGAGCTAATTATTCGCAAGAAAGAGGCCTTGCCTCAACCGCCAGCTCCTGCTCCTGCTCCACCCATGATGATGCATGCACCCTCTCCTGTTACAGGACCACCTGCCCCAGTTGCAGCTGCTGCAACTGCACCTGTTGCTCCTAGGCCACCACCTCCATTGGCTAGCAAGCCAGCTGAATCATCGCTTCCACCTCTTAAATGTCCAATGGCAGGAACATTCTATCGAAGTCCAGGACCAGGCGAACCCCCATTTGTTAAGGTTTGTTATCTCTTATCGTGGCTCTACTGAGATTGAAACGGCTGACACTGAGTGACTTAAAAAGACTTCCCATTTATGCCCGGATTCTTTTGTACTGGGTCAAATGAATTGACTTTTCTTTCAGAAAGGAGACAAAGTACAGAAAGGACAGGTTGTATGCATCATCGAGGCCATGAAATTGATGAATGAAATTGAAGTAAGTGGTCATTTAGTTTATAATGTGTAATAATTTTTTACCGTTCAGCTATGGTCTTTTGTCACGATCTGCCCCCCAAGATGCATCAGCCTTCATTAGATAGGGCTCCCTGTACTGTCATGGGCTTGTGGTCATTTACAAATTGCTAATTGTAGAGAGAATGCGCTGCTAACTTTGCCATAAAATCATTGTTTTACTTATCTTGAAGGCTGATCAATCGGGAACTATAGTCGATGTTCTTGCGGAAGATGGCAAACCAGTCAGCGTTGACACGGTGAGTTTGATACGCTGATTGACAGACGTTAAACTGCTGGTTGTGAAGTTATTCTTGTAAATACTAACCTCATGATTTTTGGTGTCATTGCAGCCACTTTTTATCATCCAACCATAAACTTTTGATCTTGCGGAGGCAAAAACACAACTTAGTGGGACGTGAGAGAAGAGTAATTTTCTTGGTACTGTTGTGACATGCGGCTTTGATTGATTCGAGTTGGTATATTTCGCAAGTTGAGTTGATAGATAGAATATTGAAGATGGCTTACTTGTCACTTGTGTCTGTTCTGCGTCGATGCTGGGATGACATACATGAATGAACATTTGGGTTTTTGCATCAATTCTATTATGTACAAGCAGTTGAATCTTACAGTATTTGGACAATAATGGCTGATTCCGTAATCCATCAACTTGGTGCATGCAGTAAATCTATGTGCTTGGACTAGATGTGTGGCATTGCTGGGGTTGTAGAGACTCGTCCGTTGGGGGTAAAAACCTGCATTTCGACGGACTGGTTACTGGGTATGCGTTATGGTTAGCAGATGTTATCAGCTAGCAGCAAAACCGCCCGTGTTTGGCTTCGCTGCAGCGCCGCTAGAGAAGCGGCGCGTGCCTGTCCAGTGGTACGAGGGCGGGTTTAATCCCGCTCCTCGGTTTCACGGTGACAGCTAGTTGACGATGAGAATGACGGTCGGCGGGATATGGTCGGCTCGTCCCGGCCTTGTGCCCTCTCCACCCCCCTCGTTTGCCCACCACCTAGGCATGTATTTCCTGTCCAATAGCCCAAGAGCCGACCGGATAACCGTGTGATTGCTCAAACAATGCGCAGGTTGATAGTCTTCGTCATCTTGGTGATAATGCCTCTAAAACTACTGTGCCATTTAATCTTTCATTGGCTTGAATCATTTCCTCCTGAAGTTTTTTTTTTAGAGTGACTTTGATTGCACTCTGACTCTATTTTCTGAATTATTATTACAAAAAATCTCAAATTATGTTCACTGTGATTCAGATCTTCGGAAATTATTTTCGTGATGTTAAAAGTCCTAAACTTGCTCATTGTGACATAAATATCCTAAATTCTTTTTTGTGTATTAAAATATTTTGAATTTATACTAGGACCATAAATGTATTCTAGAAAAAAAAATAGATATTGTACATGTCCTATATATACAAGTTTGAGTTTTCTCATGACGCAAAAAAAAAAGGTCGAGGCATTTATATCATCATGAGAAATTTAAGTTTTTTTGTGATATAAAAAAATTGAGATTTTTGTACCATAATAGATATAATTGGGGTTTTTGTGGTATTTGCCACCTTTTTTCTCATTAAATAAGGAATTAATTTTCTTAGTTTTAGAACCTTTGCAATTTGGTTATTTAGTTTTTATTTAGTGCAATGAAGTCCGCTAACTCTCTGGATTTATGCAATTTGATCCTTTTTTTTTTTTGCAATCAAGCGCTCTGTTTATTCACTGTAGATAATACGTGGAGGTAGAATTTCTTTTTCTTGTTTTCCCTACTGTTTTATGCTCATTTGGTGTCAGATTAACATCACGTGTCACTTTTTGTCACGTGAGCAATGCCACGTTTTAATTAGTTTGCGGGTTTAGTCAGAGTGATGGATCAAAAGATTTGATTGCACAAATTGAGATATTAGAGGATTGGATTAGCTCAACATAAACTTAGAACTTCAAATTGTGTAAATCCAAAAAAGTTAAGAGGACTTGATTGAACAAAATAAAAGTACAACAGAATTGCACAAACATAAAAGGGTTAAACATATGCTTTAAATATGTTCTTTACTCTCTTTTTTATGGTAAGCATTTAAATTTTTTTATAGGTATATAAATATTGACACTTAAATTTACTTATAATTATACAAAAGGCTCCGTTCGTTGCACAAAAAATAAAGTATTTCTTAAAAATATTTTTCTGAAAATTATTTTCTAGGAAAATGGTAAAATTTTTCAGTATTCATTTGTGAAAGGCCACCGACTTACCGGCCTTGAGCGAGATTGAAACACATTATTAGAGAAAGCGATATTTAAAGGTAAATAAAAAAGAAGGATAATGTTTTATACTTAAAAAAACGGAAAATATTTTCACCACTTTAATATTTTCCTTGACTATTTTATTTTCCATGAAACGAACGAAGCCAATGTATTTTTTTTAATTGAAATCGATGTTCAAATTTTAAAATAAGAATATGACTTTTGACTTTTCAATTAGTTTATGTAAACAACCGTCTTTCATTGTTTGCCTTCGTCATGATCAATTTAGTGTCATGCTACCATTAGAGCGTAATGCAAGACGTGTATTGATGGCTTTTGTGTCCATGTTAACATTTGAATCGAGCATCCTCTCGTGAAATGTATATATATATATATATATATATATTAAGATTTCATGCTCATTACGGAATGTTGGAATTTAAATCATAGTTATTTAACTCACAAAAAATTTGAAGGTTCGAGGAGGATAAAACCTCCTCGGAATAACGGATTGGATTGTCAAGTCTACACCCTTGATGGTGATGGACAATTCTTTGACTGAGCGGTTTAATAATAGAGGTGAACAAACGAAACTAAAGTATTTTGTAATTGAAATTGATGTTCAAATTTTAAAACAAGAATATGACTTTTGACTTTGCAATTAGTTTATTTAAACAACCGCCTTTCGTTGTCTAGCTTCGTCATGATCAATTTAGTGTCATGCTACTATTAGGTAGCGTAATGCAAGACGTGTATTGATGGCTTTTGTGTCCATGTTAACATTTGAATTGAGCATCCTCTCATGAAATGTGTATGTATTTCGTGCTCATTACGGAATGTTGGAATTTGAATCATAGTTATTTAACTCACCGAAGATTCGAAGGTTCAAGGAGGATAAAACCTCCTAGGAATGACGGATTGGATTGTCATTGTCAAGTCTACGCCCTTGATGGTGATGGACAGTTCTTTGATTGAGCGGTTTAATGAAAGAGGTAAACGATTTTAGGTTCCTCACAAGTTTCATCCGTAATATAGATCCTATTGGTTGAAATATGTTCTCTATTTTTTGGATTCCGTAACCTAAGTCACAGATTCTAGGGTCTAATAAGCTTCATCTATATTCTTGATTAAACGATTATAATAAATCATTACATCTAATAATCATGTTGTTATTATAATCGATTTATTAAAAACAATTTAGATATATATATATGTCATTGAAAACATAAGTTCGGATTAGTAGTTTCAGATCATCACTTTAAATTAAACATCACAAAATAGTTCAAAGTTGTGAAAAAGATAAACAAAAGAAAATACAAAACATATCCGTTTGGAACAGGATCTCCAAATTTTGAAACCTAAAATTTATCTCGCGTACCTTGAAATCTGAAATTAGACCGTAGCGCGTGGGGTGCAGACTCCGTGTGATCGCGTGAAGGATCCGCGGCCGTCGACACCCCCGCCCCATGTTTTTCAACTGTTTCCGAACACCTTCCCTCCAGAAAAAGGAAATTAAATAAACAAAAGAGCAAACCGCCCTTTTATTTCGCTGCTAATTAATTTACTTAAAATCCATGAGAAGACGAAAAAAATCGAAACGCCTCCCCGGAAAAATTCTCTCTCCTCTCCGTGAGCGACGATGGACGGCCACCGCCTCCGCCTCCGCCTCCGCCTCCTCCTCCTCCCTCTCGTGGCTCTCCTCGCCGCGCCGTTCCCGCCCCCGGCGGCCGCCGACACCATATACGACCACCTCCGGCGCTACGGCCTCCCCATCGGCCTCCTCCCCAAGGGCATCACCGACTACTCCATCGACCCCGCCAACGGCCAGTTCCGGGTCGGGCTGGCGCAGCCCTGCAACGCCAAGTTCGAGAACGAGGTACGCTACGACCCCAACGTCACCGGCACCCTCCAGTTCGGGGAGATCGGCGAGCTGTCCGGCGTCTCCGCCCAGGAGCTCTTCCTCTGGTTCCCCGTGAAGGGCATCCGCGTCGACGTCCCGAGCTCCGGCGTCATCCACTTCGACGTCGGCGTCGTCGACAAGCAGTTCTCCCTCTCCCTCTTCGAGTCCCCTCCCGATTGCACAGCCGTTGAGCCGGGCGACGATGATTCTGATCAGCCCGATCGCGATGATCCCCAGCCCTCTCTACTTGTCCAGGTTTGAATTGGCTCTGTTTTTCGCTTCCCTAATTGGCCTCAATTTGGGTTTTAGGAGATTGCGATGTTCGTGATTGTTGGGAAATTGGGATGATCAAAGTCGCTAATCGTTTTTGCATTATTCGATACGCTAAGCCAAGCCACGTTGTTTCGATTTTCTGCATATATATAGTTAGATGGATGCTGGAATTTCTTCCTTTTCGCCGTCCGGTGTGGTGACCGCTTATGCCCTTTTGCTTGTCCGAGCTTATGATTCTGTGTTATAAGCTATGATTTTGGTATCTAAGTTCCGTTGTGCTATTCTCTTTTGTTAACTTGGCCGATTGGTAGTCCTCATTCTCGTTGAGTTTTGTATTCGGATTTGTATCCTCGGATTTTGTTAGAAAGGTGCTCCTGTTCTTTTGTCATTATAGGTTTCTAAGTGGTTGCCGTGGTGCTTCCCTTATGTGGTTTTGCACATTCGCTATAACTTTCTGGTAGCCTGATTAGCGCGTTGCGTTTCTTTACTTCAAAACAAGGTGAATTTTGTCATAGAACTCTCTTACAATTCCGTGTTTTGGGATTTCCCTCGGTGTTTACGTAGTTTCAGGAGCAGATTATTATCTGCGCTCTTTGATTACTCTTTGGCAGCATGTCCTAGGCCACTCAAAATGCATGCTTTATATTGTATATTGGCTGTCGAAGCATCTCCCTCTTCAGATGAGCCCTCAGACCGGCCTTGAAACGAGCCATCATATGACGGGTCTCACTACGAAGAATAAATCTTTAGGCTTCACACACCTAAAGCTTTCTAAGTGTCCCACCGAGGTTTTCTTGAGCATCACACCTAAGAGAAGAATCGCATCTCACAATCCCAGAGCAATTGTTGAATTCAATTGATAATCAACTCTATCTGAAAGAGAGAATTGCAATGATATATATGGACCCTCTAAAGTACTTCTCCAAGTCAAAATAGGAGGCCTAATAAATTCCAATAAAACTAGGAAAATAAATCCACTACAACTAGGAAAAAGAAACATTAAATCCCATCTCAGATAAAATCCTGATAGACTCCAATTGCTTAAGAAGATTCCCAATTAACCAAAAAGAACAAATAGCAAATTTTCATTTGGCGCGTCTTTTTTAAGTCTTCCAAGGCTGTCACTATTGTTCTTCATGAAGTGTGAGGCCTAGCATTTTCTGAAAACGGAAGTGTGTGCTACGAACGAAATTGTAATTCCGTGTTATAGAAACATAACATCTTGTAAATTTTTACCTGAGAATTGTTTTCACTGTCAGATTGCTTGGCATGAAATGTGTAGTGGCTTGAGCACTTCCACTGAAATCACCTTTGACCCTGGAGATTTGGTCATTGGAGTTGGTCTTCTTTTTACGATATCTGTGTTTGTTATGTAGATTCTTGTTTATAAGTTTGAAATAGCTTGCTGATTTTGTGGGATTAGGTGCCCTCCCAAGTGTATAAACTTTGCCTCGTTTGATGCACTACTAGTTACATATTCCTATATGTCACTTTGGATTTAACTTTGTTATCCCTTTGCCCTTTACGATGTTTTTTGATAAGGTGATGGTAGTGAATTAATATATTTCTTCTTCTGTTTTGCCAGGAGAACGTATTAAAGGCCGCCTCGTAGGTGGTGACCATAAGATGAGGAACAGTTTATGATAGCTCAGTTGCTTATGGACCCGAGTCTGTAAGAAGTCTACTTTGGTAGGTTTATGCTTTTGATATACATGTGCTTAGTGCTTTCATGTAGACTTTGGGGCTGGAATCTATCTTTAAAGGAGGATTTGTGGCAATTTATGGAAAGAGGAGGAAGAATGGAGTATGTGAAAATGAGGAGGAGATGGGTTCTGGCGATCCGGTGGTCTAGTCATTTCGTTTTGGAGTTAATAAAGATTTCTAGATTCCTCTGTATTTTGTGATTAAACAGACAGGACAATATTATCCCTGTGTCATTTGTATATGAGGAAAACTGTTGGTTCATTATAATTATCCACTAATGTGTATGGTTGAGATTGGTTTGTATGGAGGAAGTGGCTGCAATGTTTCTTTTGAGCTGTGATGGCTATTTGGTATCATGCAAACATAAAGTTCTCTTAGCTACAGATATATCACTGTGATTTAAAGATTTTACCCAAAAAAGGTCTGATTTAAAGGACAAAAAGGCAGGAGGAGGAGAGGAGGAGGAGGAACTACAGAACAGATGTATCAATGGTTGCTGCTCAAATCCTCCAGCAGGCAATCTATATGTTCATAATTATGAGGAATCTTCGCCATGTGAAGATCCGGGTAAGCATGTATTTCAAATTGAAGTGCGAAAGACGGTAACTGTCTTTCTTTTTACTGGTTTGGGCTTATAGAAATTTGATGCTCAACTCGTGGCAATGACTGGTATAGTTCCTACAAATACAGACTAAACAGGATGGGAATAGAAGTCAGATTAAACCCCTTGTGCAAACAGTCCAACATTGTGGAAGGAAGAGAAGTAAAAACTATCATCTGCTTTTAGCTGCATGGATTGATTGACACTACCCGAATCATTCTGTAAAGCAGGGAGTGCGAAGTCGAATCCGTGCGGTTCATCGCGTGTTTCGTCTTAATTGGCCTCACAGAGTCCATCCTCGGATATTGCCATAGCATTGTCAAATGAAAGTTGAAACCAACATGTGCTTATTTGGTCTGGGGCGGATGGAATGCAGTCCAATGCCAAAGCTGCCAAAGCTGGATCTGCTTCATTTGATAAGATACAGCAGATGGTCTTATGCTTCGACATTGTATGACAGGGAAAAAGTGAGCCGGGATCGACCGTATGATTCTTGCTAGCACCCGATTCTTGCTCACCTTCACTGAACTAAGATCAATCTTCTTCATCAGACACGATGTGATGCAATTCATGGGACGAGTCTATATAGAAATGGAGTTTCATGAACCCAAGCCTGATCGTTGAGTTCTTGGACCGTTGAAAGAGTAGTTAGGAAGGTTATAATAGCATTCTGATTTAGCAGCTCTGGAAAGTGATGTTCATACTGAACATGAGAAGTCGATAATCTTTCTAAAGCGATCGTCCGAAATCGCTCTTTTCTTCATGAAGGTAGCGTGACGGATCGTAGCTGATGACTTTGGTTTTATTTTTTAAGTAGGAAAATTAGAATTTTATCTAATGATGCACATCCTACTGAAAAAAAAACGAACGAATGAACACTTAACATGTCAAATCACTATAGTACTCCTATGGTTTAAGTACATACTTAGTCCTAAGTTTTAGCAATTATGCGATTTGATCATTTATCTTTTATTTCGTGCAATTAAGTCTTCTTATATTTTGGATTCGTATGAACTGATCCTCTAAGTTGTATTCAATGCTATTGAGTCCTTTAATTTCTCAGTTTATGCGATCAAATCTTTCGGTCAACAATTTCAACTAAACCCTCAAATTGGTGACTAGGGTATGGCTCTGTTTTTGTGACAGAAAATAAGAGACGGCAATTTGGCACCAAATAAGCAAAAATCAAACCGGAAAATAAAAAGAAACTAGACTCTATCGGTTGCAATGAGTAGGCAAAGTATTTCATTGCACGAATCAAGAAGAGTTAGGAGAATGTGGCACAATATAAAATTTAAAGGATCAAAGTAGACAAATCCAAAAGATCTGAAGGATTTAATTTGACGAAATGAATATCACGGAATTAAATTGCCCGAATGCTAAAATTCGGAGTATCCATACCCTTCTTGTACAACACTCCAAATTTTGGCGTCCAAATTCAAGACTGACTCTACAGTTTCATATGACGCTTCAAAAGACTCGACCATCAGAACATGCGAACCTCATGCATTCAATGAACTGTCCGATGGTAGATTTATCCACGGCTCGAGTACTGTATGCCGAGTAATCTAATCACAGTCTATTCGACTTTGTTTATTTCGTTAAAAACAATCGGTTATATTGCTTAAGATAACGAATCAATAAACAAAATATTTTTATTATTACTGATAATTTTTGTATTAAATTTTTGTGAGCGATGAAGTAGTACTTTTTATTCATTCATTTCTCCATTAAGTGGTTGAATCGATTTCTCTTGGGATGCCTTTCATTGTGCCATTTGCCTTCGGGTTCGTGGTGTGATTACCGCCTGGGCATCGTCCACCACCACAGACGAGAAGAACCGAGACGAGGCATTTCCCCAACGCAGAGCCAGCTGAATTCCCGGCCCAAGATCAAGCACACCTCTCCTCCCTCTCCCTCTCTCTCTTTGCGTGCTTCGCATCAGAGTTCCATAGCAATTTGGCACCGGGTCGGAAGCTTTGGTTGAACTTGCTGAGAGGGAGAGGGAGAGGGAGAGAAGTAGAGGCATGGCGATCAGAGCGCCGCCGGTCGCCGGGTTAAGCATGGCTTCGCTGCGGCCCGCCGCTTCGTCTTCGAGTAACAAGCCGTGCGCGCTCAGTGTGCCGCAACTCAAGTCCTCTTTCCTCGGCAGTCATGGAGGTGCCACCCCCTTTTATTTTTTTTATTTTTTTGTCTTTCCTTGCCTCGTAACTCTGTGGGTCTTTCTCAATTTTGGATTTTGATTGAGTTTCGAGTCTCTTCATTTCGCTTCCTTTAGGGACACGAGAGACGAAGAGGAGAGCGTTTTCGTCGTCGATTTTTTTTTTGTCTTTTATGTATACGTTAATCTCCTCAGTTGTGCAATCGGCGCGTCGCCTTCGCTGTCGTGGGGCTTTGTCTGATCATATAAAGTTGCCTTCTCTGCTTGATTTTGATTCGTTGTGCTTGTGATGCGTTGAACAGCCTGCTTGATTGTTGAGACATTGTTGCTGAGATTGTAATGGCCAAATTGCAGCACTCAGGACCACTGGGGTGAGGGTTGCCTTTTCCGACAGGTTAAGATGTAATGGCCATGGCGGAGGCGCCCTCGGTGCTAGCATGAATATTTTCGATCGATTCGCAAGAGTCATAAGGGTAAAATGCTAATTGCAGTCTTGTTGTTCTGATGTCCAATTGCTGTGTTGAATTGAAGTTTATTCTTTTCTTATCTTTTTTTTTGGGGGGTGATGTCTAGTCATATGCGAATGCGATCATCAGTTCATTTGAGGATCCTGAGAAGATATTGGAACAAGCTGTACTTGAGATGAATGATGATTTGACAAAAATGCGCCAAGCCACAGCTCAGGTATGTCCGTTCGACTTGCATAATAGTAGAGTGCTATTTTTCACATGGTCTACAAATGGCCGGAGTCTATGAACAAATTTGATTACTCTATATATGCGTGCTTGTTAACGGGAAGTATATCTGGTCTAGTTGATTATGCATTATTGTAGGGTGTACATGGATGCTGTTAAAAAAAGAGGATCATTTATTTACTGAAGTCTCACAAAAGGTTCTTCTCTTTCATGAAGGTGTTGGCATCTCAAAAGCAATTAGAAAACAAATATAAGGCAGCACAGCAAGCTTCTGATGAATGGTGAAGTTTTCCTTCCCATCCTTGCTCTATTATCTATGTGGTTCTTCAAAGCTTTGCTTTTAATAGAAGCTCTATTTTCTTAGATGGTTTTATCATTGTGCTTCATTTGATGATAGGTACAGAAGAGCACAGCTAGCTCTTTCAAAAGGCGATGAAGACCTTGCACGAGAAGCTCTTAAACGCAGAAAGGCTTACGCTGTAAGTTCTTTCGGTCGAATTAGGTTTCACGAAATCATGAATGGGTAGTTGCATTGTAGAGTTTCTATAGGTGTAAAAGCTGCAATTACAGCTGTGGCTAATGTTCGTCACTCCAGATGATTGGGCTGGCTGATCTTGATGAGTTCCTAATTGGCAATTTTATGGAGAAAAAATGGGGGAAAGATAAGTAATTGGGTCATGCTCCAAATGGTTGGGGTGGCAGATCTTGATTTTTTTTCTTTTGTATTGTGCCATAGGATAATGCAGGTGGACTGAGAGCTCAGCTTGATCAGCAGAAGACTGTTGTGGATAATCTTGTCTCAAATACACGGGTGAGTTATGCTGTTGCACCCTACAATATTTGTCCCATCAGAAAGTGTTTGTATTCTCAGCTTTGTGTGTTGTCCAAATCTTTGTCCACTCCATCAGCCTTATGTACCTGCAACATACAGGGTGTATCTTGTCCTTTTGCTTACTAATTGTCTTTTAATCTATATGCTTGAAAGTGGAGGCACTACTTTAATATGGGGCTTACCTAGCTATGGCATTGCTTCATGTTGAGACTTTCACACAACGCGGTTTTCATTGGTTCTCTACCATGTTGGTTTGCTCTAGTCAGGAAAAGGACTTCTTTTGTGCAATCCCCTTAATTTGCTTCTGTGCAGGATTAAGATTTCTTTTATGCACTAATGGAGTTACTGGTCATTTTTGTTTCTTAAATTGGTCAACTTGGCCTTTTTCATCTTATCCTTCCGAATGGATTTACCAAGATTGTGTGGGAAAGGTCTCTATTTCAAGTTCTAATTGCTTTTCTCACCATCAAGTTGTCCAGCTATGCTGAGTTTAATCAGCAAATGCTCATTCATCCTGTTGCTTTATGTGTTTTCTGCTCTTAGTCTGGATAAGTTAATAAAGTTAGATTCTCTAATTTTCTTCATATCAGCTTCTGGAAAGCAAGATCCAGGAGGCAAGGTCAAAGAAAGACACCCTTAGAGCACGTGCACAGTCAGCAAAGTTTGTCTCATCTCTCACTCCAACTAGTTTTGTATTATCTCCCCACTTCATAGGATGACCAGGACGCTTTTGATCAACCTGCAGGACTGCAACCAGAGTGAGTGAGATGCTGGGAAATGTGAACACAAGCAGTGCTCTTGCGGCTTTTGAAAAGATGGAGGAAAAAGGTAGCCTTTTGGGTTTTCTGAATGCCTCTTTTATGCACGGGCTGCTAATATGAGTCTCGTTTTGCAGTCAAAAGAATCTTGTCTTATCTTCTTCTGGAATTCAACCAGAACACATCTATGTTCGGCACATTTTGAACTGTTGCGTTTGTTACATCTCCTATTTCTAGATTATGCTCTAAAAATGAATAAACTCTTTCTCATCTAACTCTCTGAGTCATTAATGAAAATGAATGTGAGCCGTATTGGCCTGCTGTGTAACATCAAATGATTCTCAACACTTACCAGACTTCTGATGAACTAAAGCATGAGAACCATTAGAAATTATAATGCTTTGAACTCGCTTTAAGCTTTCTAGAAACTCCTGGGATGTATGCCCAAGGGGTGGAATGTTGGTCGTATGAATTTCAAACTGTGGTAGCTGGAGATCTCATAGATTTTGAAAGTAGGTAGAAATACTCGTTTTTTAGTAGACAATTCTACAAATCAGCTCTCTTCCTTTTCTTTTTTTCTTTTTCTTTATATATGCTTTTTTGGGTCTTGTCAATTCCATATGAGGTGTTCTCAACATATGGAGGACCTGTTTGCTTGAATGCCACACATGACAAAGTGAAATACATGGCTATTGTTTCCTTTTCTCTCTTTGGTTGGCAACGTGGCATATATGGATATTTTGTTGGTGATATTGCTTGGAGGGTATCAGAGTTAGAATATGGAGCATTGGTCATCATAATCTAATTAATCATAGCATTGGTCAATAGGTTGACTGGCTTCTCATTGTGACAGTGTTGGCAATGGAGTCTCAAGCAGATGCACTTAATCAATTAACAAGTGATGATCTTGAAGGAAAGGTAGCATTTATTTCCTGCTATGTTCTTTCCTTTTTTATCTTTCTTACACAATCAAAATTTGCACTAGTCAATAGGTGAAATTTGTAATGGATGTTGAAACCATAAATGAAAATAGAATTGTGGAAATGATTAATGCTCTGCTTGATGTTGTAGTTTCTTAGGTCCAGGTTTACGGCGTTACATGGATAATTCCCCTTCAAATGCTGTATTTGTGCTGATGCAATGACTTGAATCTTCTCCGAAGTAGTGAATGATACTGAAATGGATTAATAAGAGAAACAATCAAGTAAAGCCAAAACTGTTCACATTTGCTTGAATCAGTCAAAAAGTCTTATGGGAACACATTGCAAAAGGCAGATTTGAATTTTCTTTTCAGTTTGTACGTTTTGGAAACACAATTCTAATGTCTGGGAATAGTAATCCTTTGGAAATTAGAATGCTTGCGCTGCTTGAGGCACAAAAGTTATGCTAAGCATCTTTTGGGGTTCTGATTTGAAACCAGCATATAATTATATGCAGTAGCAGTACCACAAAGTAGAAGTTCATCTCTTTGTACCTTGGAAGATGTATGGATGCTAGGGTGGTATGATGTGAAGAGACAAAACAATTTAACTGCATGCTGGAAATTATTATCTGAATAACTCATTATGGAACTCATGTGTTCACCTTTGATCCATGATCCACTGAATTCAGTGATGTGTCTCTCAGGTAGAAGCTATTTGAGAATGTTTTCACTAGCTGAGGAATCTCCCCTTATGATTTTTCTTTTCCCAGTTCGCATTGTTAGAGAGTTCTTCTGTGGATGATGATCTTGCAAATCTGAAGAAAGAGCTTTCTGGGGCGTCGAAGGTAACTGTTCTGTGCTCTTCTTTCTTGTTTTCACGCATTTCTTACACATATACTAGCTTTTCTTACTTTACCAAGTGAAGCTTTGACCGCAAATTTGCTCACATTCCTGGGAAGATCCTCTCCTCTAGTAGAAATCAGGATAGAAATGCAGATCAATTAGTCATGACCCTGTATACTTTTTTGATACATAGATTTCAGCAAATCTACTGTGTTCGAAGAGCGCTTCAAAGTTTAGTTGGGACTTCATGCAAGTATGATAGATGTTAGATAAGACATTGTCTTTTTTAAGGTTTTAATTTGTTTTTATGTTTCGAAACAGAAAGGAGACCTTCCACCTGGCAGAACCACGGTCGTGGCGAACTCTCCATTCCCCTTTCAAGACTCAGAGATCGAAAGGGAGTTGAATGAATTGAGGAGGAAAGCTAAGGAGTACTAGACACTTTAAGACCCTTCTTTGTTCTTACTGCAAGTACTTGCCTGCCTCGTAGGTTAGCCACTTTCTTCCTTGATGGCGGAACTATCTCTGTGCAATCGTAGCTCGAATTTGGGAATCTGGAGTTCATACGAAGTTCTTTTACCTACATGGGACGCTTGGACAATGAGTGACATAATTAACATTAGAATGTGTGCATTTCGTTGCTCTCCTCTACTGTTAATTCCTGCAGTATGCTCAAAATTCGTCCCTAATGTACCCTGGAGAAGAATTTGAGGCTTGTGTAGCAGCTGCTTGAATGTAAAAGTACACACAACATGCAAATGAATTTGCACTAGCTTATGTTTTGACCGTGATTTTGCTCCTGAGATAGGCTTTGGTGCGGCCTTCTTTGACCAAATCCATTTCAGCATTTGTGTTTCTATGTGCATTACAACAACGCTACATCAATTTCTTACTTTTGTGTAATTAGTCAAGATTTAATTATGCTATGACCTATGATGAACCATACTGATCATTAGGCATAAAAAGATGCGAAAGTGTAATGATGATCTACAATTGGTAAATGTATGGGCGGTCTGATTGTTGTTTTACCAAAGGAACTTTAACACGAAGTATCTAAATTGTCTGTATTATGATTCGCACAATTACTACCGCTTGGGATATGATATGTCTATTATTTATTATAGTTTGTATTTGTGAATTTCCCTTCAAACTTCGAAAATCAAAACATATCATGTTAAAGATCATGGCAAACTTATACGTGAATCTGCATATTTATATCTGAACACTTTGAAATGGTTTAGGGTATCTATTTGTTAAACGAAAATATGATTACTGTAAGCTTGTAAAAACTTTAAAGATTAAAATAGAGTAAATATAATCACATCAATTTCCCAAACAAATTAATGCAAAATTTTTAAAAAATCACAACATGATTATATATGAACTTATGTGTTGATATTTGAATATCTTGAGAATTTTAGTTAGCTCTTGTTGAATAAAAACACGAAAGTTATAAACGAATAAAACTTTTAAAATTAAGAGTAGAGTTAATCTGATCATGCAAATTGTAAAATCAATGAACATTTTTTTTTATTGTTCTTTTAATGTGCCAATATACGTGGACAAAGCGCTTGGCAATCATATTGCTGGTACTATAGTTATGCTTGATTTCTACTTGTTGGTGCAACACTTAATTCATTTGCACATTTATATTGTAGTTTACTCAGTAAACTTGTAGTAATTAATTTTAATTTAGGGATGACGTTGAATATTTTCATATATCTCAGGGACAAGATTGAATAAGTATTAAAAGTTTAGACACCATATTGAATGGACGAAAAATGTAAATATAACATTTCACGTTAGCTTAGATTAAGGCTCACATTGAATAAAAAAAATTGTGAATAACAGTATATATTCAGGTCAAATTTCATGAATTTTTTGTGTAATTATCATATCGTCAAGGTTAAGGGGTAAAATTATGAGAACTGTAAAGTTTGGGGACTAAAAGAATAAATAAAATATCATAAGTGCTCTCTTTCTCTCTCTCTCTCTCTCTCTGTGCAGCGAGACTCAGAAATGGCGACCGCCTCTGCTGCACTCCTCCGCCTCTCTCTCCTCCACCCGCCGGCCACAAAGACCCTCTCGAAGCCCCGCCTCCTCCCACCTTCCTCCCTAACCCCCTCCCTCCCTCCTTCCCTCAGCCTCAAGTTCCTACCTCGCAGCACCAGCCCTGCCGCCGCCGCCGCCGTCCGCATGTCCTACAACCCCACTCCGGCCACCGAACGCCTCATCTCCGCCGCGGCCTACACCCTCCCCTTCTTCAACTCCCTCCAGTACGGCCGCTTCCTCTTCCTCAAGTACCCCTCCCTTTCCTTCCTCTTCGACCCCATCCTCCCCCTCCTCTCCCTCTACAAGTCCGTGCCCTACGCCTCCTTCGTCGCCTTCTTCGCCCTCTACCTCGGCATCGTCCGCAACCCTTCCTTCAGCCACTACGTACGCTTCAACGCCATGCAGGCCGTCACCCTTGACGTCCTCCTCGTCCTCCCCCTCCTCCTCCAGCGGATCTTCAACCCGGGCCGTGCCGGACTCGGGTTCCAGGTCATGGTCTGGGGCCACAACGTGGTGTTCGTGTTCAGCGCCCTCTGTTTCCTCTACAGCCTCGCTTCGTCCATTCTGGGCCGGACCCCTTACTTGCCCTTCGTCGCCGACGCGGCCGGGAGGCAACTCTAGTAGAGCAGACGAGTGCTATGATGGAAGTTTTTGGTAGGCCCATTTGAATGAGTGAAGAGTTTAGTTGTTTCTTGTTTGCTACTCTGCTTTTGCTGGTCTTTCAATGACATCTATTTTTGCTGCTGAATTTGGTTCTGGTGGTTCTTAGTCGCATTGGCATTTGTAGTTGCATTTCTCTGGGAAAGCAGATGCGTCATGGTTTTCTCTTCTGCCATTGTTTTCTGCTGACATGATTGAATACCGTCATTTATATTGGGTCTCCATCCTGAGTAGGTTCTCATATCAAGCTCAATACGAGTTTTAACTTTTATTGGAACCTTTCTGTTGATCTATCATCCAAGACACTGTCCTTAATTGGTTGGAGACATGATTAATTGATTGCATTGGCATGCCGTGCCTTCGAGCCTTGACTGCATACAAGTGTTGAATATCAGTGAGGCAGCTAAAGCAAATTGCTTTCCATTTCATCTGCAATATCACCTGACAACCCCCACCACCACCGAAAACCAAGAAAAAAGCAAGAGGAAGGATTGTATGTTTTGATTGAGAAGTCCATTGATAATGGTGTTTGGAGTATTAGTCATCATGTATATGGCTGCTTTGCTTTCGTTGTTGTGGTGGACCGACTGTGGAGCTGTCAAAGGAGTGCTTTGCTGATGATCTTTCTATGTACATGGAATCTTATATTGAGTTCGGCCACCTCCCTAATTGCAGATTTATCTCTTTAAACTTTCTGTTTGTTGAATCTCTCAGAGCTTTTGAAAAACAGGCTTTGTTCGTCAAGAAGTGCAAATTCTATTTTGGGTCGTTTAGTTTTGTCTCAATTTTTATATGGCCCCATTGGGAAAGTTCTCATCTCACTTCACCACAAATGTTCGCTCATATATGTCATTGAGTCCTTCAACTTTCCCTGTTTGTCTTAGTTGGGCTCAAAATTATAGCGACTTTTCCTCTCTGATTGGACTCAGGCACCAAGCTT
Source organism: Melaleuca quinquenervia (assembly GCA_030064385.1). Taxonomy (NCBI): domain Eukaryota; kingdom Viridiplantae; phylum Streptophyta; class Magnoliopsida; order Myrtales; family Myrtaceae; genus Melaleuca; species Melaleuca quinquenervia. Next base: position 11,463,290 of record CM057719.1, on the reverse strand, counting down.
AGATGATATTGTATCTTTTCTGGCATCCTTCTCTTCTCTTCTTCATTCGGATAGCTGCTTGTCATACTACAGTAGACTGGTTGAAATGTATTTTGTAGCCATTTAGTCAGCGATCCAACGTTAAGCACAATTATCAAATTAGAATTAAGAAAGTTCCATGTGGGGGAGGTAATCTTCTGGAAATGCTTGAGAAAGGAGATTAATCTAGGATGTTGGCTTTGGCATTAGTTCACCAGTTCTAACTTCTTGATAAGTTGATCTTAAGTATCAGCTTCCAATATGTGCTGCACCTGACAACCCAAAAAAGAGAGTGGACTATGTAAGTGGAATACTCTGTGGGAAACATCACTGTAGATTCAGCTGCGCATGTGACCGGACAGAATTTCTCATTGTCATGTAATTTTCTTTTTAAGCTCAATCTGAGTTTACATCCAGAAGCTTCTCATTTTTCCCCCTTCCTCTCAATCCCCTTTAAGTTTCCTCTTCTTGAATTATGTTGAAACTCGCGCGAAGCCTCTTGCTCGGCTCGGCACCCTCTTCTTTGTAGATCCTACACGTTCTGCATAATTGTGGCAATCCAGGTGAGAATATGCAGGCATTCAGCCAATGCGAGGTGATTTGCCTCTTGTCCTTCACTTCATTGGTACGAAGCTTCATCTCCAGGGTGAAGCATTTGTTGATCAAAGATAGGAATCTGAAATGAGACTTCTGGGAGAAGCAAAGTAAATATTCATTGACAAACTCATTGGCCCTCAATTTGGTACCATGAAGCATTTTTGCTGCGCTACTTTTGACCATATATAACTGTAGCTCGATCTCAATTCTATCTTTTTAAGCAGTTGATGATTGAGAAATGAAGATGAGAGCTTCATGCCAAGGACAATGAAAATGTCATGGTTCTTTTTAGCTCCTTCACTTTGATGCATGTGTAGCTATGGTGCCAATTACAGAGGTACACCATGAGCCTGAGGTTGAAGAGCTTCGTTTCGAAGTCTTCGAGTCCATATAAATGTTGACATAGAGATTCGCATAGTTGTCTTTTAATGGGCTAAGGAATTATATCTAAATCACGTTTGTCGATGTGGTCCCGATCATATCAATGATTAAGGTTCGCTAGACTGATGATGAATCAAGATCATTCAATAGTTCGTAGATGGATATTTGAGTTTTAAAAAAAATATTAACAATGATACTTATGTCGACGAAAAATATTTTTCAGTGTTTACAAAAAGTTTTAGATTTGAATTGTTACCGGTAATGATAACATTATTATTGACTATTAATTTTAATAAATTATCTTTACCAAAATATCTTTTGAATTATCTATTTCTCGCAAAACAAAATAAGCATGTAATCTTCGTATAGTTTTCCAAGGATGAAATTCAATACATATATATTTGGGCTCAATTCGTTTAACGGAAAATATAATATTTCAGAAAAAATATTTTTCGAGAAATAATTTTTCTAGAAAAATAATAATATTTTCTGGTGTTTATTTGAAACTTAAGGAAAATTTTTAAAGAATATATCTTTAAATTTTTTCCTTTTTTCGTTATACATTGATAATTTGTTAGCCACAAGCCTTGTTAGGCTCTCACGAGCTCCTCGCTTGCCACAAGAGGCCTTAAACTTGTCAAACCAAGGTAAGCCTCGAGCTCACCTGTAGAAGCTGTGAGCTCTCTGTCAAAGGCCATTGGCTCACTAGCTTTCGGCAAGGTTGAAGCACGCTACTAAAGATTATGGTATTTAAAAATAAACAAAGAAAAATGGAAAATATTTTTCACTCTAAAAAAAGGAAAATATTTTCTCCACTTTTAAAGGTGTTTTTTCAATTTGGTGGAAAATATTTTTTATTACTATTTGTTTTCCATGAAAAAAACGCCGGAGGATTCATAAAATATTTTCTTAGAAGTTATTTTTCGTGAAAAAAAATGGAGCCTTAAAATGACTTTCTTTTTTCACTTTTTCACTTAAGACTCTTCTAGTGTAAATTAAAATTATTTCAAAACACCTTAAAATGCTCCAAATTGGAATGATATTTGAAACATCAGAAGGGAGAAGTCAAAACATAAATGGACAATATTATTATCTCCGATGGTTCAAAAAAAAAAATACTACAGCATACAAAAAGAAAAATCTTTAGGAGTTTTATATATGTACATCAAGAATCTCGAAATCCTTCTATTAATCAATAACAAGAGCAACTCAAAAATTACCTTCCCATGTAATAATACGTGTCAATATTAAAGTTGGAAGACTTATCGGATAATTAGTTCCTAGAGACCATCCGTGTTTCGTCACAATGAAAAAAGGGATATTTTTTAAAATGATATCCCATATTAACTCTAATTTTTTTGAAGGCTCAATTTGTGAAATAAATAATATATGAATGTATATTGTGAAGTTTTCTATTCGTCCAAAGTAAATGAACATTATAATAGAAAAAAAAACAATAAGAAAAAAAATGAAAGAACGAAAAAAATAAAGAAATAAAATCCTAGCATATGAAATAGGTAATATATGCATTATAACTTTTTTTTTTCCAAAAGATGCAATAGCGATTTAAAAGGTTGAAAGATATTAAGATAAAAAGTGAGTAAGAGCAAGGGCGATTGATTTTTCGGGTGTTTTCATTCTCTATTTATCATAATTGGGAACATGACCAATTGTTATAAGGACCAGTCCAATCTGATTCTCCGATAACCAATAAAATTGATGAATCAAATGAAAAATAAAATGAATTTGTGTGAGGGACTCGTGAGGTGAGGGAGGAGAGGGAAAGAGTAAAGAGGAGGGTGGGACATGTGAAAAGGGAATGGGAAAAAACTCGTGTGAGAAATAAAGATATAAAAATAAAAATAATAAATCACATGTCCGATTCAAGCAATTCAATCCTCTCTCGGAGCTTGGAACTGAATTGATAATCATCGATTCAATAGAATTAGAAAATCAAACCAATGCTCATAGAACCGATTGGTCTAAAAAGTCGGGTTGCTCACCTTTAATCGAAGTAGGTAATAAAAAAGAGCGAGGGTTGAAAATTCACCCTAATAAAACAATCTTGTAGCATTTTTTTTAACCATCAAACATACTTAATTTTTAGTTGTTATAGTTTAATTCAAGAAGTATATTGAGCTCGGTCATTTCTCACAGGTTCGCAACTAAAATAATATAGGTATTTTAAATAAAACGAGAAAAGCATTGGTCATTTCTACTCTCCACAAATGCTTGTAAAGGCATAAAAAAGGATCGCACGTGGCAAGTGATAAATTAATATAACAAAACAAAAGAATTTCGTGCCGGTTTGGTTGGGCTATCTTGATTTCTTTAATGGGTGCACATATATACAAAAAAAAAAAAAAAACAGAGACACATTCTTTCTTTAAATTGGTTGGACATAATTGGGGATGCAATACTTACTACGACTACCCGTAGTATTTATTATTCTTCTATGCTTGAATTTAAAAGAAACTTCAACATAACCGATAATAATAAAAAGTTTCAACTAAGTTTCGGATATCAAATGCATATTTATTGGATTTAGGTGGAATTGGATTCTCATTATATCAAAATTTAAATTAATTTTAAGTTATAATTATTTTTTAAAATTAAATAATTTTTATATTTTTCAAAAAATGATCATTTGTTCATTTATGAAGTAAAAAAATTCAAAATATATTTATCGTCCTTTAAAATTTTATATGTAAATCATAGTCAATATTGAAAATATTTTCATTTATTAAGAAATTCAAAGGTACAATCAATCATTTTTAGAAAATTATTTTTTTGGGTAAAATAAAGGGAGATAAAGGTGGAAATTATTAATAAAGTGATGCAAAATGAAAAAAAGAAAAGGCTGAAATTAGATGCAATATATAACATTGTGTAGAATATTTTTGAAAGAGTTAAAAAATAAAAAAAGGGAAGGGGTAGAAAAAATAAATCACTACTGTCCATTATACATTTAAAAAAACACCCTCCTCTCATCTCATTTTACAAATGTTCTTGAGATCATGTTACCGAGTTTCAATAAATCCTTATTATTAGTTAAATTGATCAAATTAAATTTATATCGAAGTCTATCTATGTCATGAGAAATGAGTGAGATGAAAAAAATATTTTTTTTTTCTAAAAATAACTATTCACATTTAAATACTCGCGAATAATGAAAATATCTTTGATTTATCAATTTTTAACATGCAAATGATTATTCTTAAGAAAATATTTATTAAAGCATAAATTTTTTTCCCTAAACAAAAAGCATTTTGAACAAAAATTAGACTAATCTATAAAAAAAAAGCTCAAACTATTTTTTGATTTTGCTAAGAATTTTGAATGCTTCAATTATGATATAAATACTCCCAAAAAATTGTCGCCATTGAAAATATTGATTTATATTAGTGTGACAAATTCACATAAAATGGAATTATAATAAATGATATCTATATAAATTTGCTTTTTGTGTAATATAGAAAGATTTGGGGGGTATTTGCATCATTTAAGCTCCGTCGTTTCACTTGGTGTTTGTTGTATAAAAAGTAAAATAGTCAAAGAAAATATTTTTCACCGATTGAAGAAACACATTCAAAAGTGGAGAAAATATTTTTCACTTTTTTAAAAGGGAAAAACATTTTCCGTATTCTTTGTTTATCAAAGCCTTTAATAGCATGCCTCAACCTCGCTCGAGGTCAGTGAGCCAATGGACTTTGATAAACAAATAGCTTCGTTCGTTTCATGGAAAATATAACATTTATGGAAAATATTTTTCAAGAAATCATTTTTAAGGAAAATGATAATATTTTCTGATATTCGTTTGTCAAAAGTCATTCGCTCGCCACACACTTTACCGCAATATTTAAAAGTAAACAAAGAACACATAAGTATAAAATATTTTCCTCACTTTTGAATGCGTTTTTTTTTATTGGTGAAAAAAATATTTTCATTGACTATTTTATTTTCTATGACATAAACTCTAAAAATTCAAAAAAATATTTTTATGAATGTTATTTTTCGTGAAATAAATGGAGCATAACTTAAGTTTATGATTTTTTATGATAACTTAAGGAAAATAAATTGGGTGATGTTTGCCTATAAAAATAATTAGTTAGATGGAGCGGAATTAACAAAAAAAACAAAACAAAACAAAACAAAGAAATTGCCATCTCTATCTGTGTCGCTCAATATCTCCTCCGGGGCTTCAGCGATGAAACCCTAGAAATTCCTCGATCTTCTTCTTCTTCTTCTTCTCCTTCTGCTTCTCTCTCTCCCTCTCTCTGCGCGCGTTCGCTTCGCGTGGTCGAGCGATGGACGCCATACGGAAGCAGCTGGATGTGCTCATGGGCGCCAACCGCAACGGCGACGTCCGGGAGGTCAACCGCAAGTACTACGACCGCGACGTCTGCCGCATGTTCCTCGTCGGCCTTTGCCCTCACGAGCTCTTCCAGCTCACGGTAAACGCCTCCCTCCTCTTTGTCGATGCGTTCTTTTTTACCCCTTACGTGGAGGTCTATGTGGCGATGGCATCGGGTCCTCGTGCTTTCGCTGAGCGTTCGGTTTGCCTCTCTGTTTCGTTTCAGAAAATGGACATGGGGCCTTGCCCGAAGGTCCACTCGCTTCAGCTCCGGAAAGAGTATCCTTTTATCGTAGGCTGCGTTGGGTGTTTTTTTGCGAGGCTCTCCTGCATTGCCATACGTCTCGCTCGCCGGTAAAAATGATGTGGGCGCCGAGGGACGGAGAAGAGTAAGTGGGGTTCTCAGTAAGTGGTGAAGTTCAGGTTTTGGTTAAGAACAGTAATTTGGTACGGAAGTTCAGTTGTTTCTTTCTAATATGTAGTTGTGGGTTTAGAGAGCCTTACCCTTTTGAGCTGCGCTTATATGACACTTCTAGAATTAGGTGATAAAATTGCATGCATAGGATTTTCGTGTCTCTCATGGTAAACAGCAATAAACGTGATTGGTGCTGGGATACAGAGAAGAGAAAGTGGGGTTCTCAGTAAGTGGTGAAGTTCCGGTCTTGGTTAAGAACAGTAATTTGGTATGGACTTTGAGTTGTCTCTTTCTAATATGTAGTTGTGGATTTATAGACCTTTCCCCTTTGAGCAGGCTTATAGGATGCCGTACTAGAATAGGTGTTAAATCGCATGGGTAGGATTTTCAGCTGATGCTGCTTCTTTTCATCAACCGTTCGAAGAAACGAGTCTCTGTATCAATGTTATGGCTGCTAGTGCTCTCCAAGTTCTCTTGGCAATTGGTGCCTTAACAACTTGTTTCAGATATGAAGAAGCCAAAGCAAAAGGTGTCGACAATTATGACCGAGACTTGGAGGATGTCATAGATCGTCTCATTGTTGAGTGTGATAGAAAAATTGCTAGAGCTCTCAAGAGACTAGAGGAGGACGATGCAAAGGCTGCCATTGCGATCTCTGTGTCTGAGGTTACACAGGTGCTGCTTCAATCTTCCAATTCATATACTTGGTTTGCACGTTCTTGAAGTGGTTAACATTGTGGTCTGGTAAAAATGCAGACGCCTGAGGTACTTGAGTTGTCGAAGCAGATCAAGGAGAAGCTTAAAGAAGCTGACCAACATGGTTAGTTTAGCAAGCTTCCTTGTCTTCATGACAAGCACGCCTTATACTTTATCTGCTTTGATGGAAATTTATTGACATGGTGCCTGGAAAACCTTGGACGATTGTTAATCATTTCCCCAGATGCTTTCTTGAAACTTAGTCTGGATTTAGCGGTATTTCTTGCAGGAATATTTGAGCTTCTGGTAGTGGTAATTTATTTATATTGTAAAATTTGGATTGAAGATGTGGATCGAGCTGTTGATTATTTGAAGAATTTTACTTCCTTCATGCTTCATTTGGTTCATGCATATTTTGGAATGCATGGTGCAGTATGTGCTTACTGAATTTGCTTGCAGATCTTGAAGGCAAGACAGATCTCAAGATTCGAGCTTTGGAGATTGTTGAAGAACTCAGAACTAAAAGAGCAGACAAGCAGGTAAACTGTTGCTTCTTCAGCTTTTAGGCTTTTTTTGGGAGTGGGAGGTGATGAAAATTATGGGTGATATTCAAATTTTCCCTCCTTTCCCCTCTCACAAAAAGATCCCCACTTTCCACCCAAGGTTTCATTTCCCCTTTTTCCCCCATTTCTCTGAAAAACCAGTAAAGATGATCTTTGGTGTGATGTTGAGCTTGAGAATTTTGAATGCATTTTGGTTTGCGAAATAAGAACGATAATAACATGACATTTGCAATAAATTGTACGATTAAGAACTGATTCTTGTTTCTGGTGGTAATTTGATGAACGTGTTTCTTGTATGTGGATTTTGACAGTCCATGCTTTTGTTGGATGCATTCAACAAAGACAGGGCATCTTTACCGCAACCTCTACCAAACCCACCACCTCTGGCCCCGTTGCCAGTGGTTGCTCCTGATCCTCGCACTCAAGAGATGATAAATGAGAAGCTGAAGAAAGCAGAGGATCTTGGTTAGTCTTGAAGCTATTGCTTGTGACATTTTTTGTGCAGGTTTAAGATTTTGTTGCAGAAATTTTCTGAATGATACTTTTCTGCTAAGTATTGGGCTACTGTTTCATTTATATCTGTTTGCATATCGAAGTGCATCTTTGTTTCATCTTGATGTTTAATTTAAGATAAGACCTATAAGATTCAACTTTCAGTGCATAGCTTTGCTGCTTCACTTCACGATTTAATTCCAGTCCCATTATCTCAGGTGAGCAAGGTATGGTGGACGAAGCACAAAAAGCATTGGAAGAAGCTGAAGCGCTAAAAAAGGTTCTCTCAAAATCTCTTTTCTGATTTTTTTTTGTTTGTTTGACAGCTTGAACATAGAACTGTTGTTATGTCTATATCATCCACCTAATGTAACAGTTCATGTTTTGTCTCAGCTGCATGCCAGACAGGAACCTGCACAGGATTCTACTAAGTACACTGCTGCAGATGTGCGAATTGTGAGTGCAATTTTACTGAAATTGAGTTGTTTATTCTTGTGATGCATTCCTTCTCTTTTGGATTGCATTGCAATGAGTAAACTCTACTGTTTACCCACCCTGAAGAACTTAAACAGATTGCATGTCTTGTGCACCAGAGACTGAACAAAAACGGGCCTGACTTCTTGATATTCATTCATTACTCAAATTGCTTCATTGAACCTTCTGGCTCAATAGATTGGATAGGAACTGAGGAAATGTACTTATTTTGACAGCGTAACCTTAGCTACTACATGATCCCCAGTATCTTTTTATGCTTGTAAGTCTTGTATCTGCTAATTATTCAAACATTTTGAACACATCCAGAATTCCATTTGAAGTTTTCCGTGACATGTCTAACCAGGAAAACGAGGAAGTAAAGATTTTGTTACCTTGATGTGGTGTCTAATGCTGTTGGGTCCATGTCTAGTGAGGAATAAAATTTAAATTTAGACTTAAGACACATTTTTTTGTATGATACTCTCTTAACATTTTGATAGTTGCTCCCTGTCCTCACGTTAATGAATAAAAAGGGTTGAGTTTCATTACATGGCATTAGATGCATGTCTCTGTCCAGTCTGGGCTCATCTTTTCAGAAGAATTACCCCAACTTGCTATTATGCTCCAATTAATTACCTCTTTTTTGGACATCAAGAGTTCACTCTGATTCATTTTGTTCATACTTTAATTGATGTACTAGTAACTGCATTCTATAAAAAAAAATTTCAGACTGACCAGAAGCTACGTGTTTGCGATATTTGTGGAGCATTCCTCAGTGTCTATGACAGGTAATTATCTTGAGTTTTTACCAGTCCCTCTAGATTTGACAGATTGTGTGTGGGAAACATAGAGTTGGTCTTTGGGTTTTAAGTGCTTCAGCTTTTGACCCGACAATTATCCCTCCTTGTCACCAGCAGGCTTTTGGGCCCAGTATTACGAGGATAACTTTTCCAGCTAAAGAATGTGCGTCTTTTTTTTTTTTTTTTTCTGTTTAATGCTTGTAGATCATGCTGTTGTTAGCTAAGTTATCAGAAAACTGCACTATTCTTATCTGTGAACTATTGAACTGCCATTGTTGTTAGATTAAGCAACTTATTTTGACGCCTCATGTTTTTAATTCAGCGACCGTCGTTTAGCGGATCACTTTGGCGGGAAGCTTCATTTGGGTTACATGCAAATTCGTGATAAGTTGGCAGAGCTACAGGTGAGATAATTCTGGTTCTTGTCACATGGCTTTTGTACTTTTGTTTTCCTCATATTCTCTGCAATAGGAGATTAAAAAAAGATGGGTGTTCTGCAGCTTATTGGATCCATCATCACGTAGTCATCACTTCATTGAGCATTGAGCATAAATTTCCTTCCTAATGCACTAAGGGGATATTATATATATATATATATATATGTAAATATGTACAAGTAAATTGTCAATGTGCATCTTCGGACTTGTGGTAGATTAGCTTTTATCAGATGACAGGCTTGATGAGCTTTAATTATTTTGGTGGTTTAGTGATCATCTCTGACTCTGATTTAGTTTTCACCTCATCTTGCTATTTGATCGTCTCTGGGTGACATTAATTAACTGATTTTAGCAATGAGGAGTCTGAATGGTTTTTTTACTTCATTTTCAGGAAGAGAGAAACCAGAGTCGTAAGGTTGATCGGCATGATGACAGAAGGTAAGTTCCTGTATTCCATCAGCTGGCTGGCCTATGTGAATGTGTGAGGTTTTCTTTTTATATCTGTCAGATGAACATATGCTTCTACAATTTTCCCTTTTTCCAAATTCCTAAGCAAATATACTTTCTTTATGCAGATCAAAAGAAAGGAGCAGGGATCGTGATAGGGAATCAAGTAAGGATCGAGAACAAGTGGACAGTCGTGATAGAGGGAAGGATTATGATCGTAGGAGTCGGGATCGTGATAGGTACCATGAGAGAGATCGTGGATATGAAAGGGAACGCGACCGAGATATAGAGCGTCCCCGCAGCTATGACTCCAGAAGAAGTCGCAGATCACGATCAAGGTCACAGGAACGTTCAAGGGATTATGACCGCCACAGGTACAATTGGTTCTATTGCTCCAATCTTTATCTTTCAATTCATGTTCAGCTTTAGTGCGTATAATTTTTTAGATGAATCAAACATTATGTTATTTTTGCTTTCTAGATAGTTCTGATGGAACCATGGAAAATAATTTTCTTGTTTGTGTCTATTTTTCTTCAATGTGTGCTTTTTCAGCTGAATGATAAATTGCTTACTGAGGGTTTATATTTCATTTTGTCCACCGTCTTTACACACCCAATCTCTCTGTGGCTCAGATTTGGTGGTGTTATTATCTCGATTACAGTGAAATGACCATCTTTAAGTTCAATATATACTTGCTTTATATACATCATTTGTTTTCATGCACGGCCGTGAGTGTATATCTTCTATATTTTGATTACTTGGCGTTTCAATCTTGCTCAGGCGTCGTGACCGCTACTAGTGGATTGTGGACTTGAAGATGGAAATGATGTGGTTTGGTGGAGATGACTAAACTCCTGTAGGGCGAGCTTATCTACGACTGTTTGTTCAAAAATCTTCTGACATGATCTGTGGTTTCACATGAAAGAGTCTTGGAGTTTGTGCTTAGGTGGTATAGTTTTCGGCTTGCTGTGTACCGTGTACTTTGTACTTCGATTTGCTGGTTGACCTCTGCATTTTCTTACTAGAAGTAACGTTACCCGAGTATTCATCCTCTTGAGTTATGAGTTCTTAGTTCTGGGCGTGCTGCATCTGAACCATTGGAGGGTTCAACTACATATACAAAGTAGACGCGAGCACAGTTAGAGCGGATCGATCCCGGCCATGATCTCACGGATCGATTCCGGCCACGATCCATGATCGAGCGGATCGATCCTGGCCACGATCCATAATCAGACGACAACTGGCAACCTGTGAGTGTAATCAGACACACCGCCGTCGATCGAATTTCCGAGCCATGTAATCTGATATGCATTGTAAGATCCCATGACATACCTGCAGTTAAAGCTTCTGTGAAAGGAATAGTTGGCTGCCGTCGGTGGACTTTGGGGAACGGGTGCGATTGATGAGAACCTGTGAATCAAATAGCTGATTGAATCTGCCGAATTTACTGGTTATAAAGCTGATGATTTCTATAGCGCATTGCCTCATCATTGATCGCATGATACGTGCTCAGAGAGATTTTTCTATTGAAGAAATTAAAATCTTGATAAATATCTAGGAAAAAGGTACTTAAATATTTTAAAAAATCATACTATTACGTCAGCTGTGAAATACATGCGTTAGTGATTTTCGACTTAACTTGATCAGATAGACTTAATTAATATTAATATTTGAAAATGATTTAAGGATAAATTAATTCACCTATAATACATTTTTGGCTGAATCGATATTAATACAATAAATTTTTAACTTTTTTGGTATCTTTTTCATTGGTCAAGAGGGTCACTATCTCCAAGGAAAACTAGCTTATACAATAGAACCTCGGAATCGATATTAATATAATAAATTTATGGTTTTTTCAGTATCTTTTTTATTGATCGAGAGGGTCACTGTCTTTGAGGAAAACTAGCTTAGCCAATAAAATATCTTACTAAGCGAAAGAGCAACCCAGTTGGTATGTAAAGCAATGTTTTTGGCTTTGAGCTAAATGTTCTTAATGGAAAAGTCATCACCGTTGCTAACGATCGCGAAAGTTCGACCGATTGCATTATCTCATTCCACTTTCGTTTTGGATGGAAACTGGCCCCTGCTGGTGGAATCTTGTCCAACTCAATGATACCGGGAAAGACCAAGAAGAAGTGGGGTGGGGGGGGGGGGGGGGGTCCGGATTGATCTTGGTTGGTGGCACATAAAAAGAAGTTCCACTTCTTCAAAACATGAAACAAGAAAACAGACAGCATCAAGAAACCACACTGCCATTTATAATTCAGAAGTCCCGGATCGATATCTGAGCTACGATTCCGAGTCGAGAGCTGTGGTGATGCAGAAATAATCGGGGGAACTCGTTACAATGCTCAGGAACGGTCCATTATGTTTGCACGTTACAACTACAGCGTGAATTGAAACTCTGGTCCTAAGAAGAGCTGAAACACCAAAGTTGCAGATGAGGGTGGATGGTGGTGCCAAAACTTCCCTCAGTACCCTTGAACATGGGCTCGTTACAGCTTCAAAGCTCGTCCTGCAACCAGTAGGAGAGAAATTTACGTTAACACTGCAACTGACATTTGCATGTGTATGTACGCGTGCGCGAGAGAGAGAGAGAGAGAGAGCATTCTGAACTGAAAGAACTCTTTTAGCAAAATTTAATCAAACCCATCTAAGTTATTTGGCATCCAAAAAAGGAAAATTAGTGTAGTAAATTCAATGAATAGCCAGTCACCACATGATTTCCCTTCAATATTATGAAAAGACTGCGGGAAGATTTGCTTACATGATAATCATCCAAGTAGTCACGGCGATCATGCTGCAAAAGAGAACTTCCCAGTAAGAATAAACAAGCTTGGAAAAATGCAAGATGAGTGATACTGGAATGCATCATTAGCAGGGGAAGTTCCGGATTCAATCATTTTTTATCGGAAGATGAGCAACTTGAAAATCTTACACGACTGTAAGTTTGCAAGAGCACCTCTACAGTTCTTTGGCCTCAATTTTTCTAGATGAAACTAAATTAACAAGCTTCAACAGGTTTCCAAGTTCATCACTATGCCAAGATATCAAGAAACAGGGGAGACAAGCAGGATCCAGTGCACTGGTAAAAGCAAATTTAAGGCTAATTATAGTAGATGCCATTCTCGTCAGAGATATCTTGCCAGTAACCAAATGGAAGTTGAGGCATCCAATGGAAAGGAATGCAACCAAGTGGAGAAAGTCAAGGATCTGATATACAAACCCTTCTATATTTATCTCTGTATCTATCTCGATATCGACGATCATGACCTCTCTCACGTCGTCTCCTTTCACCTTCCTCCCTTGCTCTTCGAGCTTCCTGCACATATAAGAGAACCACCACTTAAAGATCATCTTAGGAAAGCCTGAGCGAGGGATGGAACATATGATTAATAAATCACTCCAATTACCTCCTCTTCTTGTGCTTTCCTCACTTTTTCTGCTTCTTCAAAGGCCTCCTTTTCAATCTAAAGTAAACAAGAGGATCGCTTAAATTAGCTAACATGTTTGTAGTCTAGAAAATTGCTAAATGGAGCCAAAGAACAGGACCGACGTCTCGATTGGCAAATACTTCCTCCGCCACTTGCTTTGCATATTCTGGATCATCACAAATCAAGATATTGTCGAATATTGCACCTGCCTTCACCTGCACACAAAATGTATATTAGTTCATTCTTGTGGTTATTGATATAGCTGTGGCTTCACAAGATGATGCCTAAATATGTTTCTTATCAAATCTTACCTGCCAGACCTCAATGCCTACATATTTTATTGGCTTCATCACATAAAGGTCAGGGTCATCCTCAAACTCTGCAGACAGGAAGGTAACCCGTTTGATAACTCACAATCTTCTCAGATCAACAGTTAAGATTTCTAACATTAATTAATGCTGCAAAAAGACTCTGGCTCTAATGAGATGGTACCTGGATTATCAATCCAAGGGATCTTCCATTTGCCCTTATAATTGGGATTCTTTATTTTCTGCAGCAAAGGAAAAAGATCAGAAGCTGCAACAGTTTATTGAATATCAAGGTTCTGTTCATTTTAGTTACGTATCGTCGCACCTTCCGCTTCCATGGTCCTTTATAGGCAGGATTTGGTATTTTCGGTGGTTTCCATACTCCATCCTCTTCTTCATCCCAATTATCAGGCTAAAAAGATATAGAGCTAATAAGTAAGCATCAGCAGTGGAAGTCACTAAAGTAGCTTTCTTCCGATGCAGCTAAAATAGACTGAAAAAGTGGATGCTACCATGTTCAAAGCATACTCTCTAACAAAAATGAACTAACCTCTTTAGCTTTTGGATCAGGAACCTCAGAAGGAATCGAATCATATCCCTGTATATAGTGAGGGAAAAACTCAATAAATCATTAATATTGTTGAGAAATCTTTGAAGGGACTCATTATAGGTGGTGATCGAAACAGCCTACCTGGGGTTTGACATCATTAGGGTCTTCAATGTATTCTCTGTCATCCCAGTCTGCAGGCTGTGATAGAGAGCCAGTGAGGTCTTGCTCATCAGAAATGAAATATGATAGCATTAACGTGATGAAAAGGTTTAAGATACATCTTGCTGAGGCTTCTACAATGGCAACAGCAAAAAAATAAGTGAATCACCTTCAGACGGAAAAAAACAAGATACAAACTGACATATCAAATCATGGTTCGGGTCCAACTGTCAAACATTTGAAGACCACAGCCTAAGAGCAGACCTTTTTAGCCTTGACATCTTTGATTTTCCGTGGAGGAAGGATATCCCAATCTGTGTACATGCTTCCGGAATCTCTTTCTCGATTATCAACCAGAATGCTATAAGTAGCATCTGGTCTGAGGATGAATGTGTAAAAATGAGTCAACTTGTCCGTTTCACATTGCAATTCCTTCTTGACGGGGTAATTTTGCCCTTGGTAGGAAAGAATGACGTGGAGTTTCTTTGTCTGCGTACCACATAGGTCTGGCCCAAACATTAGGCTGAACACCCAAAATTGAAATACAAAAAACTGAAGAATAAGTCAATTGGAACCTTTATTGCACAATAAAGATGCTGGAAAAGGAAATAAAAATTGAATATGAGCATATCGAGGTTAGATACAGACATCAAATATAATCAGAGTCAGGGTGAGGAAACTGGTTATGAGAATACAGCTAGAGAGGTCTGGATATAATGGTTAAGTCTCGGTCATGGAGTAAGTTATTCTCTTTTAAGGTGTCGTACTTGCTAGTCAAGGCTACAAGCAAGGGTGACATTCAATTTAGTGAAGTGCTCGGTAGTCAACTCAGATTATTGAGTGGTAGTCGATCCAGGGATAGCATGGGCAGAGGAAACTTGTCCTTGGAAATCCATAACACAAGTGCCTTGGTGATTATGTGTTGTCTATCTTTGCTTCAGAATGGAACTTGACGATAAGAAAACCGTGACGAAAAATTCTCATAGAATTTTCATATGGTAAAACAAAAACCAAAGGTGTTGCTTTTGCACACGCCA
This sequence comes from Melaleuca quinquenervia, assembly GCA_030064385.1. Taxonomy (NCBI): domain Eukaryota; kingdom Viridiplantae; phylum Streptophyta; class Magnoliopsida; order Myrtales; family Myrtaceae; genus Melaleuca; species Melaleuca quinquenervia. The sequence continues at coordinate 11,448,125 of CM057719.1, read as the reverse complement.
GACAGATGCCCTATTAGAGAATAGAACAAACCTGTAAGGAGTATCCCCACCAAACTTCTTTTGATTGACAAATCCAGAGAGAAGCTTTATGTAACCACCGCCACATTCAATATCTTGTTCAAACTTGATAGAGTATTGGACAACCAAAGTCCTGTCCTTGTTACTGAACTCTGGCAGCTTTGCAGATATCGCAGAGTGCGTCGCATCTTTAGCAGTCTGGATACCTGCAAATCGAAGAGATCGAAGAGATCGCAGAAAATGACGTAACCAGCCAAGCATCAATTTTGGCACAAGAGATTGATGTAGATTTCATTTATCTGGCCCACTAGACCATGTGCGCGACTTACAAACTGTCGTGTATAAATGAAGGCCTAAGGACACAGTCAGGCCATAACAAAAGCTAACAGTAAGAGAACTCAGAATCATGAAACGAGATACACTGAAGTTCCCAAGAAATGCATGATTGAACATTGACAAGATATAGAAAGATAGAAATGATCTCATCAAGAAAAGGGAAGGATGAAAACCTTTGTCATCGGGATCACCAGGCCACTTTCCGGCTGTGTGCTTGAATGTCCCTGCCTTCCCTTCACTCCTCTTCCAGTCAGATACCACCCAACGGCTCTTCCATCCGTCTTCATTGCCAAAACCAAATAAATTATTCAAGTTTCGAACAAGTATCAAAACTATACGAAGCAAATAAAGAACTGAGAATCGTGAGACCGAAAGCATCCACGACATCGACGGAACTGATCTAGCTCCAGCATCTGTGAGAAAGAAGCTCTAAACCAACAAAAATGGGCATAACGAATCGCATCTTTAGAAGCTTAAAAAAGCTTCCACTGGATAACAACTAAGCCAACTTCGATCTTCACAGAGTTTACTCACCGGAAGCCAAGGAAAACAACAGCCAAAGAAAAGGCAAAAAAATTTAAGAAAAACCCGGATAGAAAGCAATAGAATGGATCAACCAAGCTCAATAATCTTCACCGCTGCTCCAAGGGACTGCCCCGAGCAAATGGGTATCGAAATCAACGAGCGTAGCAATAGAAACAGGAGCATAGTAGGAAGAGCAAGATGGAGGGGCAAGAGAGAGAAGAGTGCGTACCCAGAAAGCGCTCCTCGAAGATGATCTCGCAGACGGCACAGCGATAGAAGGAGCAGAGAAGAAGAAGAACGAGACAGAGTGGCGACAATGGACGCAGGAACAGCCGCCTGCGACAGTCCCCGGCCATTGATGGAGGTTGGGGGAAGCTGGAGGGACCTCTTGCCTTCAGTGGCCGCAGCACTTCCACTGATTAAAAAGAGCCGAGCTTTCATCTTCCGACCTCCCATTCCCTCTTATTTACGAAAAATGCCACGCCAACGCGGCAATACCCGCTTTTCGTATATTTTTTTGCCTTATCCAATAGGAGGCCAATAAATCCTATTTTTAGGCTTTTTAACACTTTTGTTTCCATTTCCATTATTACTTTAATCAATTGATTAATACCACAAAGAACATCAAGTTATGTCTACCGTACCATAAGTATCTCGAATTTTTTTATATCGCTAAAAAAATCATAAGCATGTCGATTATGACATAAGCGGTTCAATTTTTTTCTCGAGTCATAAAAAAACCCAAAGTTAAATCGATGTAAGAAATATACGTGGATGGAGCCGAAACCAAGAGTATGTGTACTGCACATGTATAAGTTTGGGCTTTTTTTTTTTGGTAAATATAAGTTTGGGCTTTTTCGTAACGAAAAAATTTGGAAGTATACAATAAATAAGTTCAAGAGTTTTAGTTTCACCAAAAAAAAAGTTTCAGGTGTTTTAGAGCAATGTAATTTATATTTTTTGTAGTACTTGCCCTTGATTAATTGGATAATTCATGTTGAACTCGACTGATGTGTTTCACAGAAAATAATTTATCCGAAAAAATAATATCCTAAAAAGGAATATTTGTATCGCGTGCAAATAATGAACGGACAAATAATATTGTCAACCAAAACATTTAAACATAAATTGATCCTGATCATGAAAATACTTTTCACTAACTAATTACTTCAAGCTATCACTTTTATAAAAATAATTTTCAAAGCATTTATCTTCCTCCAAATAAACGTAGTCTTAAAACATTTTGCAATGCATCATGTTAAAGTATCTAGCATCGTTCATTTTACGGGGCACATGTGATCTCGTTCTATCTATTAACTTAAGTTTTTCGAGTCGAACTTTGTAGCGTAATAACTTAGCTTATGCGCTCTCCTCCATAACCCATGTTCACGTTGCATGCAATTTCATCTTTCAGCCGATGGAGTTATATAGTCTGGCATTAACGTTATCGAATCTAAAACTCTATATATTGAACAAAAGACGACCTAAAGATGAGTGGAGTTGAATAATAATAATAATAATAATAATAATAATAATAATAATTATTATTATTATTCAAAGAGAAATTCTTAAGGCCATACGATGCTGATGTGGCCGTCTTGTGTTTGACTTTGACTCCGGTTTCCTTGGGAATAGTGGAAAGGGACGGACGTCTCAGCCAATGAGAAGGAAGAGAGCACGTAGCCTCCACCAATCGCGTCGCTCCTTTGCTTTCTCAAATCGAAGGCCCGTCGTCCTCCACTTCTCTCTCCTCTTCCCTCGTCCTTTAAATAATTCTCCTCTCCATTTTTTAGTATTTACAAAAAAATTACAATAGATATTAAATATTGGGGTCAGCAACGTAATTATGGAGAAAGGAGGAGGGCAAAGATGTCCCGGGCTGATGGACGGCGGGGAGAGAGGAGACCTTGACTGACTCTCCCGTTGACCCTCCTCTTTCCAAGTCCACGGCTGACCCCCCCACCCCATCCCCGACGTCGAACCCGTCGTGTTCGCTCCGAACCCAAATCACACGCAGCTTGACCGCTGACCCCAATTTATCTCTACGGGTGACTACGCTTTTTTATTTAAACTACTTGCCCAAAATTTACAATTCCTCAATTTTCCAATCGAGAAATTGCCGACCTTTCTTCTAGGGGTGATTGGTTTCATGGATTGTCCGGTTCTAACATGACTGGTGGGACTGGTTCATGTTCTCTAGGATCATGTATCGGACCGGACTGCCAAAGTCATAAACTGGGCCCATCGGTCTAGTCCGGTTCTCAAGCGGTCTATGGGACCGGAAACACTTCTTGCCACGGTTTCATATCCATAGACTGCTTATGTGCAGACTAGAACCATTACGTGCAGACAGGAACACTCCCTCCCAACGGAGACGATATTGGGTGGGTGAAACTAGTTACTTTGTGTTGGGTTTGGAGATAGTTTGTGGTTAACGGTAGCGTTTTTGTGACCCGTGATGGCTGTTGATGTTGGCTGTGGCTTGGCGAGAGGCAAGAGTGACCAATGACTGAGGTTGGTCAAGGTCGCTCGTTTTATTTGGACTGATCAAATAAAGTGGGCCTGAGTTTTTTTTTTTAATGGTATTCAGAAGAGTTTAATGTGGGCCTGAGGTAGTTAAATAAAAAAGCGGGCTTGTCTTGGGCTCGGGAGTTTTTGTCAGTATGGGTGGTCCGATCTAGTCCTACCTTGGAATCGAGAACCGAACCACCCGAAAATCGGTTTTATTGTTTGGAATGGTGGACCGGACCGCAAATCTGAAGAATTGGACCAACCCGACCAGTTCGGTCGGGCTCGGGCGGTTTCGGGTTGGGCAGTCCTTCATGCTCACTTTTACATCCTTTGATGGGAATCTCTCAATAAGGAAACTGCATCGTAGGGTCATCTCTTGATGCGAGGTGGAACTGACGGTGCACGAAGCGTGAGAAGTCACATGTGTTCCCCATGGCAATGTGATCACTGCCAGCACCGGATGATGACCTCTACGAGACGGCCTAGGGACACCAAGCTTCCGATAGCAGAGTCAAAAGTCGACAACCGAAGGGTGTAAGCAGGGCGTTCCGGCAGAAGCGCGGGTCTGAGAAAACTGTCCAAAGCACCGGCCCATGGAGCCCAACTCAGCCCACGAGTCTCATGCGGCCCATCAAGCCCAATGGGCTTCTCTAAGCTGCTTTCTAGGCCCATCGTGTGTTGAGAATGTCTAGTCCGTCGCGCCGCACTTCCCAATTCTGTCCTTCCTATCTCATTTGTGTCGACACTTCCATGCATCGTACGCGCATATATCATTTTCGAATGTATTCTTCTCTTAATGTTCGTGAAATGCATGTAATTCCCATTGAAACCCTAACCTGCTTACCGTGGTGCACACAGCTAGTGATACACCAATGGATAATGGAGTAAATAGGTCAACTTGGGTTGGAAATTTTCGACTCGACCCAAACCCAGTTGACTCGCTTGTTTGACGAGTCCCGCCACAAGTGGAATGAGTAGTCACATGTCACCAACGGGACATCTCATATTTTGATGTGGGATATTGAGGATTGAGAGATAGCTACGGCGGTGACGCGATGAACTCTGAGGCGTAATGTCGCGGGCCTAACGATGGGTGATAAGTAGTGTGACTTGGTGCGACAAGGTATGTGCCCCATGACTACTTTGCATGGAGCATCTTTGAGGTCGGAGCGTGTACACTATTTGACAAACTTGTGCAGGTTTTGAAGATTTTCTAGGCTCATTAAATATTGATAGCATATGAATCGAAACTATTCAACCACGGATTAAACGATGATTAAATTTGGTGTTTAGATTATCCAGAAAAATTAACCAAGTGCGGGTGCCTTTCGAATATGATAGAACGTTCAATGGGTATAATGATAACCTAATGACATATTTATTATTTAGTGTCAATTTGACTACCATTAGTGAGGGCTGGAGGCAAATGTAGCGCATAAATTTATACTTATTACTATTCAATGTCGAATTTTTCTTTTCCAGATTGTAAAGAAAGTAATATGATTGTCACAACTTTTTTTTGGTGATACCAATTGGATGAGAATATCAATTCCTTTTGCAATTATTAATACAAATAGACATTTACACGATACTTTGAATAAATTTAAGTTGGTTTTTTCCCGCTCACGATTTTACCAGATGATGCCTATCGCTGCGCATTGAATCGGGAGAAGGAGAAATGGATAGCATTACGCAATAATTATCTCTTATATACTCGAGCGAACATTTCAATCGGGCATTTGTGGAGAGCTTCTTTTATATTCAAAGCTTTTGTTCCTTTAATCAAATGCTGTACCGATGCCCTTTTTTTCTTTTTTGAACCAACGAGGAAAAGAGGGAATTGCAATTTGGCTTGTCATATAATTTTTTAACAGGTGTTTCCTTTTTCAAAATTTTGAACGGGTTAAAAAAAGGCTCAGAAAATAAGTGCGGACGAACTAAAGTAAGAATAACCACGTTGAATATAATTTTATCATACGCTAATTTCGATTATATATTTCCAAGAAATAACTTTACTTATTTTATTTTACTACTGCCTCAATAAGTGTTAATAGCGAATTGAATGGATCGAAGGGAAAAAAAAAGCTGTTTGCAGAAACGTAAGGGTATTTAATGGATAGAAATAAAAATATTCAAGGGCTTAATTGCACAAATTTACATAGTATTGGGACAAAAGGCAAAAGATTTCAAATTCAAGAACGCGCACGTATTGGTATTCCCTCCCCCGGTCGTCGCCCTTCGTCTTGAATCTTCAGCGAACCTCTTCACTTTCTTCTCCTCAGAAACTCAGCAAACCCTCTTCACTTCCTCTCTCTCTCTCTCTCTCTCTCTCTCTCTAAACTGAAGCTCTTCACTCTCTTCTCCCCCGCCCCCTTCGTCAGCGAACTCTCTTCACACACACAGACACAGACTCTCTCTCTCTCTCCGAACTGATATGGGTAAGCCCCGGCGAACGAAAATAGCGAAGATAGCCGACCCGGCAGCCCGGCTGGTGACCTACTCGAAGAGGCGCAAGGGCCTCTTCAATAAGGCCTCTGAGCTCTGCCGCCTCTGTGGCGTTCGTATGGCGGTCATCGTCTTCTCCCCCGCCGGTAAGCCGTGCTCCTTCGGCGACCCTTCGGCCGAGGAAATCATCGCCGCCTACCTCGGCGGCGGTGAGGTGACACCGCCGATGGGTCTGGACGAGTGGGCGGAATGGGTGGAAACAGAGTGGGCCGCTTGCGCTACAGAGGAGGACCTGGAGTCGTTGATTTTGAAATACGAAGCCGTTAGCGATTGCGCGCGGGAAAGGCTGAAGGCGTTGGAGGGTGATTCGCAAGTCAAGATGGGTTCGGGCGATCCTCACATTCTGAGCGAGGAGGAGATTGATTCCATATTTGATAGTCTCAATGGTCAAGGCCCAGCGCTTTCGGCTCTCTTGGCTTCGCCAGATAAATCAACCGCCGGCGATGGAAATTTGGTGGTGGAGCCCACCCCCACGCCCTCTAGTCGTGGGGTTGATGGGTTTGATCCGGACGGCTTCCTCAATCTCTTCGAGGATGGCAACAGCGTCAAGACTTCGCCAGAGGATTTGGCCGTCGGCGGCGGAAGCTCTGGAGTGGAGCCCACGCGCTCTGATGTACAGGGGAATGATGCCAACGATTTTGCATGGCAGCTTTTGGGCGACCCTTCGGCCGAGGAAATCATCACCGCCTACCACGGCGACGATGACATGATGCCGCCGATGGGTCTGGCCGGGTTGGCGGAATGGTTGGAAACAGAGTGGGCCGCTTGCACTACAGAGGAGGACCTGGAGTCGTTGATTCTGAGGTACGAAGCCGTCCGCCGTCGTGCGTGGGAAAAGCTGAAGGCGTTGGAGGGCGATTCGCAAGTAAAGATGGGTTCGGGCGATCCTCACATTCTGAGCGAGGAGGAGATCGATTCGATATTCGAGAGTCTCAATGGTCAAGGACCAGTGCTTTCGGCTCTCTTGGCTTCGCCGGATAACTCGGCCGCCGGCGAAGGAAATTTGGCGGTGGAGCCCGCCCCTGCACCCTCCGATCTTGGGGTTGATGGGTTTGATCCGGACGACTTCCTCAATCTCTTCGAAGATGGCAAGGGCGATGGTTCCAAGACTTCGCCAGAGGATTTGGCCGTCGGCGGCGGAAGCTCAGGAGTGGAGTCCCGGCGCTCCAATGTACAGAGCTATGGACATGACCCGCGTCTTCTCCCTTAGTCAAATTGCATTGTACAGCAGTGTCTCTCTCGGGTTCTCTGTCTGGGAGATTCTCCATCTTTTCGTTAGGGATTTTGTATATCTGAGGAACATCATAGAAATTTAGGGTTATATGATGGGTTTCTATACTGATTGTAAAATTCTTTGAGTTCACATCGCATTCTTCAATAAAGGATCGGTTTTTGTTCATACGGTGAATTTGGGTAAAATATGGATGATCTTCTTCTGCACCTTCTTCTTCTTCTTGCTTCCTGGCGTTCTCCCTGTTTCTGTGAATGTTGACGTTCATTTACTGTTTCCTTGCGATAAGAAGGATGAAGAAGAGAAGACGCCGTAAAATCGGTCAGGACCAATCCATGAGAAAATCAAACTGAAAAACTGTAGGCCCATTTCAAAGCTTCAGTTACAAAATCTACTATGATTTTTGCAGTAAATACTTATCCTTTTCTTATGCTCGTAATCCTACAGTCATCTTACTCAGTTGAGTTGTTGATCTATTTCTAAATCTTGTCTCAAGTCTTAGGTTATTGGTTCTCCTTGATATATGCATTCATAAAACTGTACGTTGACTTCCATTGGTTTATTTGATGAAACTTGCTTTATCAATATTCATGGGTGTTCTGTGGGATTAGTTTCCGACATTGTTTTGGTGCAACTGGTTCTAGTTGTCAAGGTGGTTTATCTTGCCTTCTATTGATGGTGCAGTCAAACAAGTTGATCTGCAGTTGCTCGTCCATGGCTTCTTCGTTGTCCAACTCGTATGCTTTCTAATGGTTACTTCATGTATTCATTGTGGGCACTTCGGGTGTCCTGTGCCAGTGATGGTTGGCTTGCTCTTTGGTGTGCAGACCATGGTCAAGATTCTCGAGAACTAGTACTCAAGCGAAGGTTGAAAGTGCTATTTTCCCCTGGGCTCTACTTATTCTTATTATGACTACCTCTTCTTATATCACCAACACCAGCTAGACTTTACTGATAAAGTGAGGACCATGTGGCCGTGTCTTGGAGGTACTGTTTGAAAATCAATCTTTCCTCCTTTTACATGTCGTATTAGTTTCTAAATATGAGTATTCAAGGCCACTGTATGCCAGAATGGGCGTACTTGTGCAATGTGTTTAGCTTCAGAGTAGTCCTACTAGAACTCATACCAGACACAGAGCAGTTGACATGACAAACCCGCAGATGAGCAAAATCTAGTTGCTTTGCTCAATGTTATCTATGTTTTAGCCATCACCCTTGCTAACTTGTCCGGGGATCACATTTGATACAGGGTCAGCCTGAATTCAGGGACTCCCAGATGTAACTGATCCGTTGCTCAAGCTGTGTTGCAACAGCCGCCATGTCTCTGCAAGGAGAAGCCACAGTCCGCCCTCTAATGAGCGATGTTGTTACTATTCTAAGCTTTCTTTTGGTGGCTTCAACCGAGACCGTGGCTTTTACCTCCTCCAGAGCCCAACAAACATTCCCAGGAAGCAAATAAAAGCGAAAGTGATGAAGAAAAAAGAGGACACGGACAACACTTCTAGGGAACATCAGAATCACAGTGATGAAGACAGCACGAATGAGCAGGAATGGAAAGGTCTACGAAGATCACAAGAGTGACCAGGATACAGGAGGGAATGATGAGGATAGAAAAAGGCAACGATAAGGAATCTAATCCAAAGTGTCGTGCTGAGGGACTGAACCATCCGAACTTGTTTATTATTAGCTTGATTAGTTAGATAAGCAGTTGATTAATACACCACATCAACTAACCAAAGGGAATAATCTCTTTCGCTTTGGAATTTCACTAGTTGAATCTTTCAGCTCACAAACTTGCTAAACCGCCTAGTAAAACAGAGCTTCCTTGGATTCTAGTCCAGAGCTCGAGGTTCACTTTTCAAATTGCACATCAATTTCTCAAGATGAACATTATTATGAATTGAAATGAACGCTCAAAATCCAAATCAAAAGGATTTGGGATGACCTAAAAAAGCCCACAAGGCGCGTCGCTAGGGCGGCGAGGCTCAGGTGAGAGATGCTCCATAGGAGCCTTGCGCTATGCTCCAAAGTCAACTGAATTTTTCATGAGTAATTCGATACTCTCTTTCTATTGATCGAGTCTATATTGTTTGCATAATCGTGGCGAAAGATTGGACTTGAGCTCGTATCGCCCGAGTCTTTTAATGAGAGTTACGTATGATTTCTTGCATCTTAATGAAAATTGAGGAAAGAAAGAACAATGCTCGTACTAGAACTCAGTCGTGACTTGTAAGAACACCCCACACTCCCTTAGCACGTAAATCTGTAGACTGAAATTCTCCATCATGAATTAGCCCAATGCTTTAGGTTCGGCCAAGAAGATTTGGCCCCAATTGGCATTGTATGCAGCCCCATTTCTGGGTTCCTGTCAAATATTTCATCAACAAACTAGGCCCGATTGGATTATTGGAAAGATTGAATGCATATCAATGACCAATTCGTTTTCATCCCAAAAAAATGCGACATAAAATACGCATCTATCTTATAATTATCACGAAGTCGCCTCTTTTCAGAGCTCTTGAAATGCTAAAGTGGTTCAGCACTGGTGGTTCGGGGTTCTGTGGTCCTGGTGCACGCTAAGCAACTGGTCTAAGATTATTCGGAAACAAATCGAAACGGTCTCGGATAAGAGTTGAAACTTGGAGACAATCTCATGTGCTGGTTTGTGCAAGCATACGAGTTCAAGTAGTTTCTAAACATTCTCATGAATGCTTATGAGAATGCTTTAGAAAGTATTGATGTCAATATTTCTGAAGCCCGCAATCATGCACATGACATTGTTCGCATAATCAAAATGACTGACCGTATATCCCCATTGTATGTGTCATCCCACATTATATGTGCGGGTCTGCTCGAAGCTAACAATGATACAAGAAACAAGGAAGGACGGTGTTAATGTCCAACCAAAACTAACCGGATGGATTATATTGACAAACTGTCAAAAGATCTGGGAGTAAATTTACCAAATTAAAAGGTTAATGACTGAATCGGCACAAATGCAATAGGTGTAAGATTTTCTCGGCCATAGGGTTGACATCTGGGGTCAAGCTACCGATCATGATGGAATGAATCGTATGATTTGCAGGGGACATTGATAGTTACTCTCTAAAGCGAAAAAAGACAGTGGGTTTGATAAAGAGGGGAAGAAGAAACAAAAGATTACAATTTAATGACAGCCATGCAATGGAAGAACCTTCTTTTACGTCAGCTTGCGTGCAAATGGGGATGTTATTTTGCTTTTTGATCCCATTAGCAATGATTCAATTCCGTGGAGTGAACAAAGAAATTGATTCTTATTACCATATGATGAATATTCTTCTTAAACATGTGTATTGTATGCCAAATTGTCGAATTCTAACTCATTATTGTATAAATCTCTATCGTGTGGGGTAAGGCTTTGCTTATGCACATGAACCGTATGGAGGTGACTCAGGTGATATCATTCATCTCTCTTGAGATTTTCCTCCTTTATGTACATTTTAGTTTCCTTTAGTCTCTCTTACAATGGTTGACCTGAGAATTTAAGTCGAAGATGCTCCTGTTGTAAAATATGTTGTTGGAGGAGTCGCGCCTGAGCTTTGCATATAGAGATAGAATGGTCTGGAGAAGGAAAACTTTATGTACTTCTCGTAATGGGCAAACCTAGCGTTCTTATTAGTTTGGTATTATTTTGTTATGCAGATAGTGCTCACAAGTCAGATAGTATACGTTTTACTTCCACTGATAAATACATTGAAAGCATCTGCAACGCATGAAAGAGTGTTTTTAGGTAACAAAGTTAGGTGTCTAAATCACAGCTTGCGTTGGTAGCTATATCATCTACACTGGCTAATGAAAAAGCTAGAGTTAATTGAAGAAAATAGAATTGGAAAAAAAAGAAAAGGAGTGATTCATCCAAATTATCAGACTGCCAAATATGAAGAACTAGAGCTGCCTCTGGTGCTGTCTAAAACCAGGGATGCATACAGAAGCCGGTTCCATGTATCAGGCAGTCCAGGGAGACACCAATGGCTGCAATCAGCGTGAACTTCCGGATGCCTTCTCTCTTCTGCTGTCAATAACTTCCCTCTCCTGCTTATGTACACTGTCGCATGAGCATCTCTCCTATACTTTGACAGTTTTGTTATGTTCAGACATGTTACCGGAAATTTCCTCCTTTTGATGGTTTCCTCTGCGATTTCTCTTATGAAGTGTGGAAATGATTGTTGGTATGAAATATCCATGATTGGCTGGGTCTCATTGTAACACCATTTCTTTCCTTGGTGTACTGGCGATATACTTCGAAAATAGACTTTTGTTTCCATTGCTTTTACATGGTTATTAATCCAACGTGCCCAAGTCTTCATGGCTATCTCAAATGCCAGCTCTGTGTCCATGTTGTGATATAGCTAATGCTTGTATTGGACAACATTCCAACTGCAAAATAGTAAATCGAGCTTATGTCCAAGCTATATTAGACGGTAAAGATGAAACTGAAGATAGATAAAGTTCCATTCATACTTGTTGAAGTTGCCCCGTTTCTTCCACCAATGACCTGTGTTGAAGATCATGATATTGGCACCTTTCCATTTCTCTGCTGAGGTGCAGATCTTGTCAACGTTGAGAGTGATGGTACCATTTGCTCGGTCCACCTCTAGTTGCACTAGAAATGGGCACCAATAGAACTCAACACAACAATTGTAGTTCTGCAACATTACCCGTTACTTTGCTTCACTAACAATCATAAAATAATTCTCGAAAGATTCATAACATTGATGGACAAGTACTATTAGCGAGATAGATAAACTATTCTGCTGGCCTTTGCATAAAAAAAACTGGGTACATGGCATGTCTGACCTCAACATGGGCATTAGATGGGGCCATGGACGAGTAAAGAAGACAAGCAAGTGATTCCCACTGGTTCCTGTTGAGTGAGTCCCCTACCATGATCACTCTCTTACCTCGTAGACTCTCTAGCATGTCTGTTCCATTGAACCTGAAAAGGAACATCCTGACTCTTTCAATTAGAGGTCAGTGCACAAAATATTCTAGTATACTCTCCTAGTCAAAATTCAAAAGGTACTTAAGGCTTGTGTGGCAATAGATGTGAAAATTGCAGAGTCGTTGGTTAAGTTCATCACATGTACAAGCAGAATTCAAACTATTTTGCTACATGTGCCACAATTTTATGTTAGGCAAGGGAACTCAAAAGAGCTTACCTAGGAATAGAACATTGGTTCCCCTCCCAACTCCATCTTTCATACTGAGAGTCGGGTTTGCCGTTCCTTTGGCAACTCACTTGATCGCTTAGAAAGGGACATTGAGGTCCATTATATAGAGGGCTTGCCTTTGGATCATAGATCCATTTCCCATCGAATATGTCGCATCCATTTGGCTTCTTGTTTTCCGACTCTCTTCTTTTCTCTTCCAGAGAAAATGCGACCGATATCTCCAAGCTTTGTGGAGTCCAGAAATCTGCAGGGTGGCTAACCTGCTTGAACAGAGCTAACAAGACAACTCCAAGAAAGGCTATATTGCAGATTCTCCATCTGTTGTTGATATTGGTCAAGCCAATTGCCATCTCTAAGCACAATATCAATCGAAAAGCAACTATCTGTGGAGTGAGCATTGAAGCCAATAAGGTTAATTCAAGTGTCAAGGCTGGTTAACAAGATGATTGATACAAGTGCACGATATAATTACACACAATTAACACACTATATCTATGCTAGTTAAAAAGAAACTAAGCTGAATGTAATGGTAAGCCCTTTAACTAAATTATTTTCTCTTTTCTGAATTTTTTAAAATACATTTTATTTCAAAAATAGTGACTCGGGTTGGGCCTTTGGGCCTAGTGTCAATGGGATGGGTTGGGTTGGGTTTCTTGCTACTCAACTCGAACCATAAAAGTTGTGTTTCTTTTTTTATTGAAACCTAATGCTAACTACATATGCACCTGAATTGACAACTATCAAAATCATGGATTGGGTTGGGACAAGTTCTTTTTCCCCCTTGCACAGCATACCGTAAACCTATCTGATCTGAATATATAAACGTCTAAGTGAGCATTGACTTAGCCAGAAAATTTCTTGCACTACATTCCCGTGGGATTACAAGAAGCGCTGTACCAAGAGCCTATCCAGCATCCAGTATATTGACTGGTAAGTGTAAACAACAAATATACCTAGATCTAAGAGGACCTTAGCCTGCTCAGCGCTATACAACATAACATATCAGTAGGGATGGCGACTTACAATCTGGAGTATACATCCTTGTTGAAAAAACTAAACTACCATGACTAGGAAGAACCAAATTCAAATCGAAATTGTTGAAAGCCGCCTGTTGTGCCTCAAATGCATTTTTGGTGGCCGTGCAAAAACTTCTCCTCAACTACATTAAGTTCTTCCTTCTGTCGATCCTTTTTCTTAATTGATGGTCCAAGATGAAGGGACGATTTGTTTGTTATGTCCTTAACAACATCCCTGCTTCCTGTTAAAGATAGAATGTTAATATTTTATATTGTAGTTTCATTTTTTAGTATTTAGTCTTTTACTTTATACTTGTATGTAATATTGATTAGTGAAATATACATAGAATCACGGATTTTGATGGTGGCGCTCCTCAGACCTGTTCAGCCCTAGGCACACGCCTCTACTTCGGGTTTGTTTCGTTGGATTTGTTTGTTTGTTGGGGTGTTCAATTTTGCTGGGTCTTCGATTTTGTTGTTTGGTTTTTCTGATTCGGGAGAAGGAAAACGAGGGTTTCATTGTTTGGTTTTGCTGATTCGTGCGGCTCTGGTGGTTTTTTGATTCATCGTGGCTGGTATCAAAGTGGCTCGCCTTTGATTCGCGCGGCTCCGATGGTTTCGTTGTTTGGTTTTGTGGATGGTTTTATGTAACCATCGTGGCTCGCCTTTGATTGGTTCGGGAAATAAGAGAAGGAAAAGTTAAGGATCTTCACTTTTTGGCGCACGGTTCAAAGTGGCTCGTTTGGCTTTTAAAAGAGAATTCCTTGCTGTGATTTGTGTAACTGGGATTATCACATCTTGACTTGGTCCCTGTTTACTTGAGGGAGAGAACACTTGTCCGTTTGCTCACACTTGTCATTTTGATCGTGTACTGTTCGTTTCATGGTAAGTAGACTTCAATTTCTCCTGGGGACTTTTTCAGCTTGGTATTGGTGTTCTGTCTTGGGTGGATTCGTTTCTTGAGTCAGCTTATACAGTGAACTTTTGTTGATAGAGCAGGCTTTGGCGTTGTGCGGCGAGAGGAATTCTTTGCTGGGTTCTTTGGCATTTTCTTTTTAATGGAGACTGTTCAAGGAACGAGTACTGTCTCTCTTAATACTGGTGTACCGGTGATTCCACAACCGATGTTGTCGTTGCAACATTTTAAGGTTCCAGTTAATCTCTCCAATTCCAATTGGGATCAATGGGCTATGTTTGTTGAAACAGGTTTGAAATCCCTTCGAAAGAAAAAAAATATTTGACAGATGAACCACCAAACCCAATAACTGAAGATTGGGAGTCTGATGATAGCGTGATTCGTATGATTTTATGGAATTCTATGGAATCTGATATTTTGTCCATGGTGCACGCTTTTACGACTACCAAGAAAATGTGGGACCATCTCCAAGCCACATATTCGAGGAAAAGGAACATGACACATGCTTATGCAGTCTCTCAGGCATATGCTAGATGTGAACAAGGTGATGTAACTCTAATTGAGTATTTTACCAAATTCAAGAAATTGTCTGATGAGATGAGATAATTATTTCCTTTTGGCACGGACAAAGCTGCCCATGATCACTGGGATCGGTTAAACACTCTTACTTTCATTGGAGGTATGTCATCTTGATATGACTCAGCAAAACCAATACTCCTTGGTCAAATCACTATACCTTCACTGTCTACTACCTATAATCTCTTACGAGAGATGTTTCCATCTGAGAGGAATGTCTCCTCCCCTCTGATAGAGAGCTCGACATTGATCGTCGGGTCCAGCAAGGGCAAGAACACAGGTCAGTTTGGAGGATATAAAACTGGTGGCCCTAATAAATCTGGTAGTACTCTTAATTCAGGTAGTGGCAAGAATGTGCAGTGCTATTATTGCAAAGAGTGGGGTTACATGAAGTGGGACTGCCCAAAACGTCCTAAAGGTTCACCTCATCCTCCTCATCCTCAGGTGGTTGTTGATTAGTTATCCAAGGATAACACTGATTCAAATGAATTTGCTACACTCATTCAACGACTCGAGCAACTAGGCTTTTCTCGTGCTAACATCGCCTCTAGACCACATACTATGAGGGCTACTTTAGCCCACTCAGGTATGACTTCCAACTGCTTTATAGTATCAAAACCATCATGGATTGTTGATTTAGGTGCTACTGACCACATGACTGGTAACAAAAGTATACTGTAAGGACTTGCCACTACCTCACAACCATCTATCCAAATAGCTAATGGCTCCACTTGTGATATCGAAGGGGTTGGATCTACTGAGATTTCACAAAATATGCCTTTACTACCTGTCTTGATAGTTACTCGATTCCTAAGAATGTGACAGAGGCTCTGCAACATCCGGGGTGGTTTAGTGCTATGCAAAAGGAAATGTCAGCTTTATGGAAAAATAAGACTTAGACTCTCTGTCCTCTTCTTCTTGGTAAGTCGGTGGTTGGTTGCAAGTGGATTTTCACGGTTAAGGTTCATCCTGATGGGTCCCTTCACCGGCTTAAAAGCTCGGTTAGTTGCCAAGGGTTATTCTCAATCATATGGCATTGATTATGATGAGACATTCTCTCCTGTTGCCAAGATGACATCTGTTCGCATTTGTATGGCTTTTGCTGCCACTCATCATTGGCCATTACACCAACTTAATGTCAAGAATGCATTTCTCAATGGCATTCTTGAGGAGGAGGTATATATGACTCAACCACCTGGGTTTGTTGTTCAGGAGAAGGCCTCTAAAGTATGTCACTTGCGAAAGTCTCTGTATGGTCTCAAGCAATCTCCTCGAGCTTGGTTTGGTTGTTTATCTCAAGCTTTTAGTGATTTTGGCATGACCAGGAGTGCCAATGATCACTCGGTTTTCTACAGACACTTGAGAAAAAAGACTATTATTTTGGTTGTATATGTAGATGATCTCATTATTACTAGTGATGATGACGATGGAATCCTCGCACTTAAGAAGTTCTTAGGTGAACAGTTTCATATTACCGACCTTGGCAAGCTTAAGTACTTTCTTGGCATTGAGGTATCACGGTCTCATGATAAACTTCTTATTTGTCAGAGAAAGTATGTACTTGATATACTCTCAGAAAGTGGGTTACTTGGATGTAGACCTGTTGACTCGCCGATTGTTCCTCAGACTAAGCTTATGCTAAATGATGGAGAGTTGTTACATGATCCGGAGAGATATCGAAGATTGGTTGGTAAGCTAAATTATCTGACAGTTACTCGGCCTAACATTTCGTATTCAGTGAGTGTTGTGAGTCAGTTCATGTCTTCCCCTCGCACTACCCACTGAGATGCTACTATTCGGATCCTCAAGTATCTTAAGGGATCTCCAGGAAAAGGGCTAGTATACTCTGACCAGGGACATGACAGGATAGCAGGTTTCATAGATGCGGACAGGATAACAGGCTTCACAGATGCAGATTGGGCATGTTGTCCTAACAGTCGAAGGTCTACTACAGGGTTTTGTGTCTTCTTTGGTGGTAACCTTGTTTCTTCAAAGAGTAAAAAACAAACTGTTGCTTCTTGATCCAGCGCGGAGTCAGAATACCGTGCAATGGCTGACACTTCTTGTGAGCTAGTTTGGATAAAGCGTTTGCTTAATGAACTAGGTGTTCGACACAATGGTTTGATGAGACTACATTGTGACAATCAAGCCGCCATGCACATTGCTAAGAATCCGGTCTTTCATGAGCGAACAAAACACATTGAGGGCGATTGTCATGTGGTTCGAGATCTTACCATAGAGACATCCTCTTGTCCCCCATGTGTTCAGCTCATTCCTGTTCGAATAAATTTTCAGCTCGCCAACATTCTCACCAAGTCTCTTCGTAAAGCTCAAATTGATGCTATATGTAACAAGTTGGGCATGTTAGACATATATGCTACAACTTGAGAAGGAGTGTTCAGGATAGAATGTTATTATTTTATATTGTAGTTTCCTTTTCTGTATTTAGCCTTTTACTTTATACTTGTATGTAATATTGATTAGTGAAATATACAGAGAATCACATTGTTACGTGGTATTGTTACACTTCCTAAACCCCCTAGACCTTTCTTTCCAATAGTCTTGGAACTCCTAGTTGCTCTATGAATAGTAGCCTCCAAATAAAAATTGGACAAAGAGAGGTCTCCAACCTACTAAAACAACTCACTTAATCCATAGTTCCCGGATAAGGTCAATGAAAGACACCATTTGCCCCCTCTGATACAAGAGTGCGTGCTTAATTAGACATCAAATGGGATCACATGTATCGCATCACTTATTAAAAATATGACTATTATTCACAAAGAAAGAGGAAATAATACTTTTGCGAAGGGCAACTCCACTCTCATCCTCAACAAACAGCAGCTCTTGAGTGACCCGCCTAACTATTATAAAAGATGAAGCTCTTATATGGAGAAACTTGTTCTAAGATAACCCAAATCGAGGACCGGACATGCTGCTCAAACCCACAAGAGATGAATCGCTGAGACGACTTGCTATTCAAGGGTCTAAATGGTCGAGGTGGCCACTGAGCCTGAGACGATCCTGTCTAAGGACAGGGTTTTGGAGTTGTCTTTCGATATGAGAATGAGCAAGAAGAAGCAAAATTGGATTAGAGTTTTGATGTTAGGGTAAACCAGTGTGCTCACCAAAGAAAAAAGAAAAGGAAGGTTGGCACTCTATTTTCTAAATGCCATCGCACCCGTAATGAGTAAGTTGATTTTGTTGGCAACATCGAGCAAGTTCTTCTAGGAGAGAATCATCAGTGTTTCGAAGAAAATGTTGGGATGGCATTCTGCATTCAGAATTCCTTTTTGGCATTTATCTCTTTCTTTTCGGAAAAAAGAGCCAAGCATTTTAAACATGCGAATGAGATGAATGTACATTTCTCTGTTCTATTATCAATCAGCTATGACCCGTGAGAAAAGTTGCCTACACTTAACAGTTGATGACCCTCAAGGAAAATGTTTGCCGTGTGGTTTTCCGACATTCCAGAAGAAGCATCCCCAAGAGATGGAAAAACCCTTTCACGGTCCAATCCACGACATTGGACTCCCTAAAATTGCACGGAACATTGGGAATGAGACAAAGAGAGGGACGAATATCTTTGGAGAGAGTGTTCGACAAAAGACCGCCTGATCAGACCAATGCCACCAGATGAAACAAAGCATATGGAGAGCGTGTTCAACATTGAATCGGATTTGGCAGCTAAGGAGGAGAGCGCAACACATGCAACGTAGAAAGTGAGTCATCACTTGCTCAAAAGTTGCAGTGCAACTGGAAAATGGAGAAGACTTTGCGACGACAGCCCCTCCTGACTGTTGAGTGTGAGAGTGGCAACTTCTAATAACTTGGGCGGGATGCTTCTTGAACGAGATCCTGTCTGTCGCGTCCTAGAAGGGTCACCTAGCAAAATGAAGGGGGCTTGACCCATGCAACTATCAAATAGAATGAACAATGAATAAAGCGACAAATAAATTGCAAGAATCAAATTTAGCATTATGACGATTTAACAACATTAAAATATATTTGGCGAAAAATCTAGAAAGGCATGCATTTTGAAGTTTTGGTTTCATTGACGGCCATGCATTGTTAAATAATTATTCTAACATCTCAATTTCCTGAAAAGGAACATCAAGTTTAGGGCATTAAGCCATGTTTTCGATTGATATTTAGCGGAAGAAGTCATTGATACCAAATGGGTCTTGTTAACAAATAATTCTTGGACACTTCAGTAAGGACTCTATAATATTAGGAATACTTTTCAATGCACATCAAACACTTTCTGTTGTTCAAATTGAATCCTCTTTTTAGCATGTTACTAGAAAACAAAATTGGAAAACCTAACTAGCCTTTGACCGGGTCTATTTTTTGGTCGATAAAAACATACGCATCTTCATTATAAATTCAAAGTAATAGAAGTTTGATTTGACAAACTAACTGCTTCCAAAGTAAGCAATTCCAGCAGGTGCGTCGGAGGAGAAGTAATCCATGTACTAGGCAGTTTCTTCATGCGCTGGGCCTTTGCAACCCAATCGGCAATCCTGTTACACTCTCTTGGGCTGTATATGATCTGTAAGTCTGAGAAGTGTTGTAGCTGGGCCTAGGCCTCCGAGATAAGTGCTCTCACTTCCCAATATTGTTGATCGTCACTCGCACAGATCACCTTTGGCAGATCAGAACAATTTGTCTCAACTATCACCTTTCACTCGTGCATCGCTCGTGCATTCCAGAGAAGTACTTAAGGGTTTGAAGGAGGGTAGCAACTTCTGCTTGGATCGAAGAAGCCACTCGTAGCGATCAAGCGACACCATCAAGTAAGACTCCCCTGCTATCTCTCATTATACATGCCATGGCCCCTTCCCCTGTTTCCCAATCGAAGGACCGGTTAATATTCATCTTAATCACGCCTGCAGGTAGAGGGATCCAAACGGAAGGTGAGCTTTCCTGCAAAATCGAAGATTTCTGTGGTTGTTTTGCCCACCTCTTGATATTCGCCTCTTCGACCTTCGCTGAGTGGATTATTTGTTGAGGATTTAACGTTGTTGATCGAAACACTACACCATTCCGAGCCTTCCAGATCTGGCATAGCAACTGGGCAAGTAAGTCAAAAGAGATATGGGGGTGTTGAAAATTTACCAGCCATTCCTCTATACGAGTAATAGTCTTCCCGTTGATGATGATTTTGATGGTTTGCTCCTGCCATATTTGTTGCGTCTAGGGACACAAGAGAAATAGATGTTCCATGGTTTCCGATTCTCGTTGGCACACTAGGCAACCATCGTCAAGTACAGCTCTTCATTGATATAGATTTTTTTTTGTTGCTAGTGCATTCTGACAAATCTGCCATAGAAAGAACCTGGTTTTGGGCAGAATGTTTGCTTTCCAGATTTTTTGCCATAGACTCCGAGGGGTTTTGTATGAAGATGATGGTTGCTC
Organism: Melaleuca quinquenervia; assembly: GCA_030064385.1. Taxonomy (NCBI): domain Eukaryota; kingdom Viridiplantae; phylum Streptophyta; class Magnoliopsida; order Myrtales; family Myrtaceae; genus Melaleuca; species Melaleuca quinquenervia. The sequence goes on along the minus strand of CM057719.1, from coordinate 11,427,863 downwards.
TAAATTACATATTGCATGTTGTTTCCTGAGCATATTATAGGCACTATGCGCTGTGAATTCACTTGTCTTGGAATGTTCCCATATCAGCATGTCAGATAGTGGATTAACATGAATGGCTAAAATGTCTTTAGCCGTGTCTTCATCGAACATCCCTTCCACTTTGGTATCATCCCATTTATATTCTCCATTCACCATAAGTTTAGCAACTTTGATAGGGTCCTCCCTATTTACTAGTCCTCCAATAATTCTATTAGGAAGCCATTTATTTGTGTGAATGTTTATTTGCTGACCATCACCTACCACCCATCTACAAGAATCTTGGATGACTTGCCTTCCAACCAACATGCTCTGCCACCCCCAGGATGCCTTAGTACCTTTTGTTGCATGTAGGAAGTCTGTTCTTGGAAAATATAATCCCTTAAAAAGCTTTCCCAACAGAGAGTGAGGGTTTTTTAGAAGCCTCTAGGCTTGTTTCCCTAGCATTGCTTGATTAAAAGTAGCTAGGTTATGAAAACCTAAACCACCTTCATCTTTTTTTTTTTGTTTTTTTTTTCAGATCTTCCCACCTATTCCAGTGCATCCCTTTATGTGCTTCACTGTTCTTCCACAAAAAATTGATATTTTCCTCTCTATAGCCTTACATATTGAAATGGGAATTTTAAATATCGACATGGCATACTGAGGCATTGCTTGCACTATTGCTTTGAGTAAAATTTCTTTCCCAGCCTTTGACAACAGGTTCTCTTTTCAGCCCTTCATCTTCTTACTCACCCTGTTTAGTATCCAGGAAAACATATTCTTTTTTATCCCTCCCCAGTCTGAAGGAATGCCTAGATAAGTTCCTGTTTTTTGTATTTCCGGCACCCTTATCTCCAATAACATGTTCCTACATAGATTAGCTGGGCAGTTTCCACTGGATAGCATGCCAGATTTGTTTAAATTTACTGTTTGTCCCGAAGCAAAGCAATATTCATTAAGCACTGCAGAAACATTTTGACATTCCATTATTTTCCCATCTAGGAAAAGTATTAAATCATCTGCAAACATTAGATGAGATAAAGTTGGACATCTAGGGTTAATTTTTTATCCCTTTGATGTTCCCTAGCTCCATATTCATTTTTAATAAACATGACAGAGTATTTGCAACTATAATGAACAGGTATGGGGAAAGTGGATCACCTTGTCTTATCCCTCTGGTCGGCTGAAAGGCAAGTAGTATCTCTCCATTTAGCTTAACATTATAGGAGACAGTGGAAACACATTGCATTATCCAAGAAACCTAAGTTAAGCTGAAACCCATTTTTAGTATTGCTTAACATTGCATCATCCCATTCTACTCGATCATATGCTTTCTTCATATCTACTTTCAGTATTACTTAACATTTTTGCTTCCATTTTTTAGTTCTTAAATGATGTAACACCTCCTGGACAATCAAGAAATTATCTTGAATTTGTCGTTCCTGGAGAAAAGCACTTTGTTCTTCATAAATTATTCTTGGAAGCCATTGTTTGAGTCTATTTGTCAACACCTTTGATATAATTTTGTACACAAAATTGCACAAACTAATGGGTCGGAACTGATCAATTCTCTCTGGTTGCGATACTTTTGGAACCAAAGTAATATAAGTTTATTTAACTCAGGATTTAGATATCCTGAATTAAAAAACTGTTTCACTCCCCTGTATATATCTCCTTTAATCTCTAGCCAATGGTGCTGAAAGAATTTTCCATTTAATCCATCTGGACCAGGGGCTTTAATAGCACCCAGTTGAAAAGTTGCCCTCTTCACTTCTTCTAAAGTCACCTCTTGGACTAGCAAACTGTTAATCTTTGATGTTATAACACTAGGGATCTGTGTTATAACTGGTGATATATCCCTATCTCCTGTTGTTGTATATAACTCCTGAAAAAACCAGTTCACCGTTTGCTTCAGCTGAGTTGTTCCTCTGCACCATTCATCTCTTTCGTTTTTCAGCATAACAACTTTGTTTCTTAGTCTTCTTTGAATTGTTGTTGCATGAAAAAACTTTGTATTCCTATCTCTCCATTTTAGCCTTTGACCGAGTCTACTGATAGCAATTATTGACAAATTGGAACCAAATATGTATCAAAGGTAAAAGATGGTCACGAGCATGTGAAATGGTGAAGTTGGCCAGCTCAGTGATCTTTTTGGGTGCACTGAAGTGACGTGTGCGTTTAACTTTTGGATGGCATTGATTAGGATTATAACGTAATAATCAAATAACTGTGACGATTTGGAGAACCATCGAATAGACGACTAGATCATTCGAGCTATGGCCATTGAAAAGCATGCAAGGCATTGGCCCGACGTGGACATCGTCGTCTATGATTCTTGCCTTTGGCGGAGGCAAGGACCCAAGATCAATTTCGTAAGTATATATTGAGCTTAATCACTATCCAATTTAGTAATTTTTTCTCAATATTTGCAATTTCATGCATCTCGAAAGTTCTAAAGTTTGCAATTTGACCTCCAAGCTTCCAATCGCTAATGTGGAAAATGGATAACTATTGGATCTCACAGATCCAGATCTCTTTGAGCATATTCAAAGAGAAACGCAACCAAAACGTGTACAAACAGCCCTAGGTCGAAACAATCTTGTATCACTGATTAGGTATAATCACGCGACATTGTTAATATCGGAATCGTACCTTTCTTCCATAGATCAAATATCTCGGCCGGAGAGTAATCCACCTCAGAGAGAGAGAGAGCTTCAGATCTTCAGAAATGAGAGCGTCGTTTTTCAGAAAAAAGGAACGTGCATTTTTTCTCTTTTTCAGAAAAGGAACGTAATCTTTTCGATAAAACATATATGTCAATAACGCATCTCCCTCCTCTGTTATAGGAAGCAAATCTTATCTCATTTATTATTCCCGTTACAAATATTAAAGCGTATTTAATATTTTCGTAACTGCCTATTCCGTTACAAATATTAAAGCGTATTTAATATTTTCGTAACTGCCTATTCCGTTACAAATATTAAAATAAATTTAATATTCTCGTAACAGCCATATCTGGAATTAAAACAAACGCGGGTCTCGGGTTTATATTCAGTCCATCTTGGACGAACACGTAAAAACCCATCATCTATCACTCGCCCATGAATGACTGAATGTTTCCTCTTGGCAATTCATATTGACATAGGATCCGTGCGACCAGCATACTCTGAGAGCTCACTGCTATACATCTGTTAGGAGTATATAACTGCTCAGAAATCGGGCATTGAGTAGATATGGTATGCAGTACCCTAGATCAAACAGTCGCATATAAATATCTCATGATCTCTTTTTCATTTATATATTGTATTCACAATTATGATTAAACTTATCAATTATAACTGACGGGTCGGTGAACACAATGTCACAATACGACACTAAGTTGATCTTCCTCTTTCCTCAAACCTCTTAATCTTAGTCAACTCGCTTTTCTAGAGACGCTCCATTAGGTCAAATCACTTATGACTATTGGCAACACCCTAATATAGCAACCATCAAATATAAATATCGAGAATGAGTAAGAGTCCTAAGGGGACTTGATGAGGAACAATTTCTTTCAGAGTCTCACACGGCTTAAGAAGTTGAGATAATTAACTTTTGCCATCTCAATTGGTCGTCTAATGCGTACGTAATATGAAACATGTACTACGACATTTTCCTCATTTCCCATGGAGCGTATGTCTTTTATTCGAAATAATGTACATATGATATTTTAGACACTCATAGTATCCAAAATCGAGTTCACGTTCTACTCTTATTAAAATTTTCCATCAGAACTCTCATCCGGCATCGAGACAGAATAGTGAAACATGTGGTCAATTTCACTCTCGGTCAAAACTAGAAAATATGACCTCACCTTAACTCTATGTTAAGGCGACAATCTTGTTTAAACTTGGGCTCTCACTTATCACATTGATAACAAGCTCAAACTGTCTCATCTTTATTCAACGTATTATAAATAGAGGCGATCACCCGTGTGAGTGGGTCGATCTCTCATCTGTTTAACATACTTTCTAAAATACACAAAGTATTTTCATAACACACGAAGCGTTAACAAAAACATACAAAGTGATAATTTTTTTTTATAAATATCGTACTAATCTCATAAGATCAGTAATGAAGATAAGCTAAAAACTTTATTTAATGTGAACAATTGCAAAATACATATCAATCACTTTAACATCTACGCAGCCTTAGATATTGTACATGACCATTAAAAACTTCTCTAGCTGTCGGCTTTGTCAAATGATATGTAATAATTCTTTGCGTAGACAAGTGCTGTACGTTCACAACCTTTTGTGCTAACATCTCTTTTACAAAGTGATATTTGATATATATATGTTTGGTTTTAATATAATATTTTGGATCCTTAAGATAGCCAATTGCTGCTCTTTTTTTTGGTAAATAGCCAATCGCTACTTTGCTATCACAATAAACTAACAATGGTTTTTCAGCACTCTTAGCGAAGCCAAAATGATCCATAAAATACTTTAACCAAACACCTTCTTGCACTACCGCTGATAAAGCTATGTATTCAGCTTTTATTGTGGATAGAGTCACACAAGTTTGCTTCTTGCTGCTCCATGATACGGCGCCATTATTCAGTAAGAAAACATATCCGGAGGTAGAACTCTTCCGTACAAGTCTCCTCCCCAATCAGCATCACTATAGCCTTCAATGTGTATATCTTTTCATTGATAGCACAGTAAGTAATCCGCAGTACCCTTCAGATACCTCATAATTCTTTTGACGACTATCTAATGTACTTGACCTGGATTGGATTGGTATCTACTCACCATACCAATTGCTTGACTATTGTCAGGCCTTGTATACGTCATTGCGTACATTAAACTTCCGACAGCAAAGCGATATGGAACATAACTCATTTGTTCCATTTCTTCAGAAGTCTCAGGACATAATCTTTTGCTTAGTTCTATGCTTTTAGCAATTGGAGTATCTATGGGCTTACAATCTTGCATGCGAAAACGTTCAAGTACTTTCTTTATATAAGTTTCTTGTGAAAGAGATAACAACCTCTTTGAACGATCTCTTAAAATTTTAACTCAAAGAATATACGTAGCTTCACCTATATCTTTCATTTCAAATTCGGTACTCAACCAAATTTTAACTGTTTTCAAAATCTCCATGTTGCTTCCAGCAAGTAATATATCATCAACATATAATGATATTATTACAAACTGATCATTGGATCTCTTGATATATACACAATAATCTTCATGTATCATTTCAAAATTATATGCTATCACAGCATTGTGAAATCATATATATTATTGTCTAAATGACTGCTTAAGGCCATATATCGATCTCATAAGTCGACATACTTTTTGTTTTTGGCCACATCCATTATGGTGTAGTCCGTCTAGCCCTTACCTTTCATGGTTGAAAAGGTCTTCCTGTTGTTGCTAGAATGACTCTCTTGGATACAAGGTTCTTAGAGTACCAACATGCTTATATTGGTACGGTCCAACAGATTGTTTCATATAAATTTCTTTTTCTAATTCTCCATTGAGAAAAGCAATCTTTACATCTATCTGATGTAATTCTAGATCCATACTTGCTACTATAGCTAGTAAAAGACGAATCGAGGTAAACCTCACTACAGAAGAAAAAGTGTCTTCATAATCCACTCCTTCCTATTGAGTAAATCCTTTTGCCACAAGACGGGCTTTATACCTCTCAATTGAGCCATATGCTTTTCTTTTTATTTTAAGAACCCATTTGTTCTCAACAGCATTACGTCCTTTCGGAAGATTAACCAATTTCCACACTTGATTTAATATCATAGACTCAATTTCTTCTTCCATCGCTTTCATCCATTTTTCCTTATCAGGGCTTTCTAGAGCCTCATTTACATTCCTTGACTCTTCTTCTATAGCAACCATAAAAGTTTCCCCTTCAATAGGAAAACGTTTACGAGGAACTTTTTGACGTTTAGATCGTCTTATTGGAGACTGATCTCTCAATATTGTGTTGCTCCCACTTGGATCATGTGATAATGAATGATCAGGAACTATTTCCTTTCTTCTCAAATCACTCCCACTTTGAATAATATTCATATCACTATCTAGTGTCTCAAATAAGGACTCATTTTCACCTATTTCGCCCTTTTTAGGAAATTCATTCTCTAAGAATGTGACATCTCATGATTCAACTTCAATTACACTCCCACTTTCTTGCTCACATATAAACACATATCCTTTTGAGTGCTCCGAGTATCTTATGAAGATGCTCTTCTTACCTCTAGGACCTAACTTGTCATACCTGTGAGATGGCTCCTGAATATAGGCAATACAACCCCTAGGTTTCATAAAACTCAAGTCGGGTTATCTTCCTATCGATAACTCATATGGAGTGGTTGTAACCGACTTAATAGGCACTCGGTTAAGAATATAGGCTACAGTTAATAACGCATCACCCCAAAAGGTAATTGACAATTGTGCTTGCACCATCATTGACCTAACCATTTCAAGTAGGGTTCTATTTCTTCTCTCTGCAACACCATTTTGTTGAGGAGTATACGAAATAGACAACTGTCTTTCTATTCCTCTTTCATCACAAAATTTTCTGAACTCATCAGATAAATACTCTATACCTCGATCGGATCTTAAGGCCTTAACCTTCTTGTCTAATTGATTCTCAACCAAATTCAAGAATTTTATAAAGCAACTAAAAGCTTCTGATTTATGAGCAATCAAGAAAACATATCCATATCGGGTATAATCATCGATAAACGTGATGAAATAAATAGCCCCATGCCTTACTCTTACATTCATTGGACCACAAATGTTTGTATAGATTAATTGTAATGGAATATCAGCTATAGTTCCTTTTCCAAATGGTTTACGTGTCGCTTTTCCAATCAGGCAATATTCACAGACATGCAAATTAACCTTTTCAATTTTGCCTAATAAGTCCACTTTGGCCAGTCTGTTCATTCGTTGTTGGCCTATGTGACCAAGTCTCGCATGCCATACATTCACATCATCATCATAAGATTTTGGAGACGTGAATATGGAATAACTAACATTCAAATTTTGATGTTCAACATCTAATACAATAAAACCAGCCTTGAAAAATCCGGAACCATACTCGTCTTTGTTCAAAAACAAATCAACACCATTTCCATGAAAATTCATCCTAAAGCCAAACTTTATTAAAGCTAATACATAAACTAATTATTAAAGCTAATACAGAAACTAAGTTCCGACGTATTTCATGAACATATAAAACATCATGAAAGAACAAAATGCGACCATCACGCATATAAATTCGACAAGTGTCAATTCCTTTCACTTCAGACTTTGAATTGTTCCCTATATAAACGTATTTAGTTCCCTGTGGAACTCGTCGGAACTCCAAGAAGGCATTTCTATCATTCGTTGTATGGTATGTGGCTCCCGAATCTACAGTCCACAAAGGGTAATATTCAGTTAAGAATACAAAACTTGATACATAAGTGACATATTTACATGTATTATGCTTTGGCTTACTTGCGGACGAATTCGGTCTCTTTCACTGCCGCCTTTTGAACCCACCCTGACGCTTATGCTTAAAACCAGAAGCTCCTTGTGAGCTTGCTCCAGCAAGATATATATCTATTTCGGGTTTTGCTGCCAAGAGGTGATCTTCTTCCAGTTCTAAGTGGCGCACATCATCATTGAAAGTCCTTATACTTTCATTGTGGGTCAAATGGACTTTCATTAGTCTCAGAGCACGAATCACTACTTGCACCTGCTGCTCATCAGTCAACGTATCACCAGCTTCTCTAAGCTCACTATCATGTTTGCCATGCGCCTTAAATGTTGTCTCATGGACTGACCATGTAACATCTTGCATGTATCAAACTTGATTATTATTAGCCTCAGTTTGGTGACCGTTGTCTGCCCAAACCTTGCTCTCAATGCAGTCCACAATTCTCTAGCGCTTTCAAAACTTTTAAACTCACGCATGAAGTCATTCTCCATGCTGCTCAGAAGAGTAATACGCGCTATGGAATTTTTTTTCTTCCATGCAGCAAATGCTTCTTTATTCCTAACATGTTATTCAGTGGTACTGTCCTCAGGTTCAGTCATGGTGGTGTTAAGAACTTCTATAACCTCCTGCTTCTCCAGTACATACTGGATTTTCAAGCTCCAGATCTCATAATTTTCACCGTTCAATTTCTCACCCTTGTTCAACTCAGCAACAATATTCTTAGAAGTTGAAGCCATTTCTCTGTGGAGTGATCATTGAAGCCAATAAGGTTAATTCAAGTGTCAAGGCTGGTTAACAAGATGATTGATACAAGTGCACGATATAATTACACACAATTAACACACTATATCTATGCTAGTTAAAAAGAAACTAAGCTGAATGTAATGGTAAGCCCTTTAACTAAATTATTTTCTCTTTTCTGAATTTTTTAAAATACATTTTATTTCAAAAATAGTGACTCGGGTTGGGCCTTTGGGCCTAGTGGTGTCAATGGGATGGGTTGGGTTGGGTTTCTTGCTACTCAACTCGAACCATAAAAGTTGTGTTTCTTTTTTTATTGAAACCTAATGCTAACTACATATGCACCTGAATTGACAACTATCAAAATCATGGATTGGGTTGGGACAAGTTCTTTTTCCCCCTTGCACAGCATACCGTAAACCTATCTGATCTGAATATATAAACGTCTAAGTGAGCATTGACTTAGCTAGAAAATTTCTTGCACTACATTCCCGTGGGATTACAAGAAGCGCTGTACCAAGAGCCTATCCAGCATCCAGTATATTGACTGGTAAGCGTAAACAACAAATATACCTAGATCTAAGAGGACCTTAGCCTGCTCAGCGCTATACAACATAACATATCAGTAGGGATGGCGACTTACAATCTGGAGTATACATCCTTGTTGAAAAAACTAAACTACCATGACTAGGAAGAACCAAATTCAAATCGAAATTGTTGAAAGCCGCCTGTTGTGCCTCAAATGCATTTTTGGTGGCCGTGCAAAAACTTCTCCTCAACTACATTAAGTTCTTCCTTCTGTCGATCCTTTTTCTTAATTGATGGTCCAAGATGAAGGGACGATTTGTTTGTTATGTCCTTAACAACATCCCTGCTTCCTGTTAAAGATAGAATGTTAATATTTTATATTGTAGTTTCATTTTTTAGTATTTAGTCTTTTACTTTATACTTGTATGTAATATTGATTAGTGAAATATACATAGAATCACGGATTTTGATGGTGGCGCTCCTCAGACCTGTTCAGCCCTAGGCACACGCCTCTACTTCGGGTTTGTTTCGTTGGATTTGTTTGTTTGTTGGGGTGTTCAATTTTGCTGGGTCTTCGATTTTGTTGTTTGGTTTTTCTGATTCGGGAGAAGGAAAACGAGGGTTTCATTGTTTGGTTTTGCTGATTCGTGCGGCTCTGGTGGTTTTTTGATTCATCGTGGCTGGTATCAAAGTGGCTCGCCTTTGATTCGCGCGGCTCCGATGGTTTCGTTGTTTGGTTTTGTGGATGGTTTTATGTAACCATCGTGGCTCGCCTTTGATTGGTTCGGGAAATAAGAGAAGGAAAAGTTAAGGATCTTCACTTTTTGGCGCACGGTTCAAAGTGGCTCGTTTGGCTTTTAAAAGAGAATTCCTTGCTGTGATTTGTGTAACTGGGATTATCACATCTTGACTTGGTCCCTGTTTACTTGAGGGAGAGAACACTTGTCCGTTTGCTCACACTTGTCATTTTGATCGTGTACTGTTCGTTTCATGGTAAGTAGACTTCAATTTCTCCTGGGGACTTTTTCAGCTTGGTATTGGTGTTCTGTCTTGGGTGGATTCGTTTCTTGAGTCAGCTTATACAGTGAACTTTTGTTGATAGAGCAGGCTTTGGCGTTGTGCGGCGAGAGGAATTCTTTGCTGGGTTCTTTGGCATTTTCTTTTTAATGGAGACTGTTCAAGGAACGAGTACTGTCTCTCTTAATACTGGTGTACCGGTGATTCCACAACCGATGTTGTCGTTGCAACATTTTAAGGTTCCAGTTAATCTCTCCAATTCCAATTGGGATCAATGGGCTATGTTTGTTGAAACAGGTTTGAAATCCCTTCGAAAGAAAAAAAAAATATTTGACAGATGAACCACCAAACCCAATAACTGAAGATTGGGAGTCTGATGATAGCGTGATTCGTATGATTTTATGGAATTCTATGGAATCTGATATTTTGTCCATGGTGCACGCTTTTACGACTACCAAGAAAATGTGGGACCATCTCCAAGCCACATATTCGAGGAAAAGGAACATGACACATGCTTATGCAGTCTCTCAGGCATATGCTAGATGTGAACAAGGTGATGTAACTCTAATTGAGTATTTTACCAAATTCAAGAAATTGTCTGATGAGATGAGATAATTATTTCCTTTTGGCACGGACAAAGCTGCCCATGATCACTGGGATCGGTTAAACACTCTTACTTTCATTGGAGGTATGTCATCTTGATATGACTCAGCAAAACCAATACTCCTTGGTCAAATCACTATACCTTCACTGTCTACTACCTATAATCTCTTACGAGAGATGTTTCCATCTGAGAGGAATGTCTCCTCCCCTCTGATAGAGAGCTCGACATTGATCGTCGGGTCCAGCAAGGGCAAGAACACAGGTCAGTTTGGAGGATATAAAACTGGTGGCCCTAATAAATCTGGTAGTACTCTTAATTCAGGTAGTGGCAAGAATGTGCAGTGCTATTATTGCAAAGAGTGGGGTTACATGAAGTGGGACTGCCCAAAACGTCCTAAAGGTTCACCTCATCCTCCTCATCCTCAGGTGGTTGTTGATTAGTTATCCAAGGATAACACTGATTCAAATGAATTTGCTACACTCATTCAACGACTCGAGCAACTAGGCTTTTCTCGTGCTAACATCGCCTCTAGACCACATACTATGAGGGCTACTTTAGCCCACTCAGGTATGACTTCCAACTGCTTTATAGTATCAAAACCATCATGGATTGTTGATTTAGGTGCTACTGACCACATGACTGGTAACAAAAGTATACTGTAAGGACTTGCCACTACCTCACAACCATCTATCCAAATAGCTAATGGCTCCACTTGTGATATCGAAGGGGTTGGATCTACTGAGATTTCACAAAATATGCCTTTACTACCTGTCTTGATAGTTACTCGATTCCTAAGAATGTGACAGAGGCTCTGCAACATCCGGGGTGGTTTAGTGCTATGCAAAAGGAAATGTCAGCTTTATGGAAAAATAAGACTTAGACTCTCTGTCCTCTTCTTCTTGGTAAGTCGGTGGTTGGTTGCAAGTGGATTTTCACGGTTAAGGTTCATCCTGATGGGTCCCTTCACCGGCTTAAAAGCTCGGTTAGTTGCCAAGGGTTATTCTCAATCATATGGCATTGATTATGATGAGACATTCTCTCCTGTTGCCAAGATGACATCTGTTCGCATTTGTATGGCTTTTGCTGCCACTCATCATTGGCCATTACACCAACTTAATGTCAAGAATGCATTTCTCAATGGCATTCTTGAGGAGGAGGTATATATGACTCAACCACCTGGGTTTGTTGTTCAGGAGAAGGCCTCTAAAGTATGTCACTTGCGAAAGTCTCTGTATGGTCTCAAGCAATCTCCTCGAGCTTGGTTTGGTTGTTTATCTCAAGCTTTTAGTGATTTTGGCATGACCAGGAGTGCCAATGATCACTCGGTTTTCTACAGACACTTGAGAAAAAAGACTATTATTTTGGTTGTATATGTAGATGATCTCATTATTACTAGTGATGATGACGATGGAATCCTCGCACTTAAGAAGTTCTTAGGTGAACAGTTTCATATTACCGACCTTGGCAAGCTTAAGTACTTTCTTGGCATTGAGGTATCACGGTCTCATGATAAACTTCTTATTTGTCAGAGAAAGTATGTACTTGATATACTCTCAGAAAGTGGGTTACTTGGATGTAGACCTGTTGACTCGCCGATTGTTCCTCAGACTAAGCTTATGCTAAATGATGGAGAGTTGTTACATGATCCGGAGAGATATCGAAGATTGGTTGGTAAGCTAAATTATCTGACAGTTACTCGGCCTAACATTTCGTATTCAGTGAGTGTTGTGAGTCAGTTCATGTCTTCCCCTCGCACTACCCACTGAGATGCTACTATTCGGATCCTCAAGTATCTCAAGGGATCTCCAGGAAAAGGGCTAGTATACTCTGACCAGGGACATGACAGGATAGCAGGTTTCATAGATGCGGACAGGATAACAGGCTTCACAGATGCAGATTGGGCATGTTGTCCTAACAGTCGAAGGTCTACTACAGGGTTTTGTGTCTTCTTTGGTGGTAACCTTGTTTCTTCAAAGAGTAAAAAACAAACTGTTGCTTCTTGATCCAGCGCGGAGTCAGAATACCGTGCAATGGCTGACACTTCTTGTGAGCTAGTTTGGATAAAGCGTTTGCTTAATGAACTAGGTGTTCGACACAATGGTTTGATGAGACTACATTGTGACAATCAAGCCGCCATGCACATTGCTAAGAATCCGGTCTTTCATGAGCGAACAAAACACATTGAGGGCGATTGTCATGTGGTTCGAGATCTTACCATAGAGACATCCTCTTGTCCCCCATGTGTTCAGCTCATTCCTGTTCGAATAAATTTTCAGCTCGCCAACATTCTCACCAAGTCTCTTCGTAAAGCTCAAATTGATGCTATATGTAACAAGTTGGGCATGTTAGACATATATGCTACAACTTGAGAAGGAGTGTTCAGGATAGAATGTTATTATTTTATATTGTAGTTTCCTTTTCTGTATTTAGCCTTTTACTTTATACTTGTATGTAATATTGATTAGTGAAATATACAGAGAATCACATTGTTACGTGGTATTGTTACACTTCCTAAACCCCCTAGACCTTTCTTTCCAATAGTCTTGGAACTCCTAGTTGCTCTATGAATAGTAGCCTCCAAATAAAAATTGGACAAAGAGAGGTCTCCAACCTACTAAAACAACTCACTTAATCCATAGTTCCCGGATAAGGTCAATGAAAGACACCATTTGCCCCCTCTGATACAAGAGTGCGTGCTTAATTAGACATCAAATGGGATCACATGTATCGCATCACTTATTAAAAATATGACTATTATTCACAAAGAAAGAGGAAATAATACTTTTGCGAAGGGCAACTCCACTCTCATCCTCAACAAACAGCAGCTCTTGAGTGACCCGCCTAACTATTATAAAAGATGAAGCTCTTATATGGAGAAACTTGTTCTAAGATAACCCAAATCGAGGACCGGACATGCTGCTCAAACCCACAAGAGATGAATCGCTGAGACGACTTGCTATTCAAGGGTCTAAATGGTCGAGGTGGCCACTGAGCCTGAGACGATCCTGTCTAAGGACAGGGTTTTGGAGTTGTCTTTCGATATGAGAATGAGCAAGAAGAAGCAAAATTGGATTAGAGTTTTGATGTTAGGGTAAACCAGTGTGCTCACCAAAGAAAAAAGAAAAGGAAGGTTGGCACTCTATTTTCTAAATGCCATCGCACCCGTAATGAGTAAGTTGATTTTGTTGGCAACATCGAGCAAGTTCTTCTAGGAGAGAATCATCAGTGTTTCGAAGAAAATGTTGGGATGGCATTCTGCATTCAGAATTCCTTTTTGGCATTTATCTCTTTCTTTTCGGAAAAAAGAGCCAAGCATTTTAAACATGCGAATGAGATGAATGTACATTTCTCTGTTCTATTATCAATCAGCTATGACCCGTGAGAAAAGTTGCCTACACTTAACAGTTGATGACCCTCAAGGAAAATGTTTGCCGTGTGGTTTTCCGACATTCCAGAAGAAGCATCCCCAAGAGATGGAAAAACCCTTTCACGGTCCAATCCACGACATTGGACTCCCTAAAATTGCACGGAACATTGGGAATGAGACAAAGAGAGGGACGAATATCTTTGGAGAGAGTGTTCGACAAAAGACCGCCTGATCAGACCAATGCCACCAGATGAAACAAAGCATATGGAGAGCGTGTTCAACATTGAATCGGATTTGGCAGCTAAGGAGGAGAGCGCAACACATGCAACGTAGAAAGTGAGTCATCACTTGCTCAAAAGTTGCAGTGCAACTGGAAAATGGAGAAGACTTTGCGACGACAGCCCCTCCTGACTGTTGAGTGTGAGAGTGGCAACTTCTAATAACTTGGGCGGGATGCTTCTTGAACGAGATCCTGTCTGTCGCGTCCTAGAAGGGTCACCTAGCAAAATGAAGGGGGCTTGACCCATGCAACTATCAAATAGAATGAACAATGAATAAAGCGACAAATAAATTGCAAGAATCAAATTTAGCATTATGACGATTTAACAACATTAAAATATATTTGGCGAAAAATCTAGAAAGGCATGCATTTTGAAGTTTTGGTTTCATTGACGGCCATGCATTGTTAAATAATTATTCTAACATCTCAATTTCCTGAAAAGGAACATCAAGTTTAGGGCATTAAGCCATGTTTTCGATTGATATTTAGCGGAAGAAGTCATTGATACCAAATGGGTCTTGTTAACAAATAATTCTTGGACACTTCAGTAAGGACTCTATAATATTAGGAATACTTTTCAATGCACATCAAACACTTTCTGTTGTTCAAATTGAATCCTCTTTTTAGCATGTTACTAGAAAACAAAATTGGAAAACCTAACTAGCCTTTGACCGGGTCTATTTTTTGGTCGATAAAAACATACGCATCTTCATTATAAATTCAAAGTAATAGAAGTTTGATTTGACAAACTAACTGCTTCCAAAGTAAGCAATTCCAGCAGGTGCGTCGGAGGAGAAGTAATCCATGTACTAGGCAGTTTCTTCATGCGCTGGGCCTTTGCAACCCAATCGGCAATCCTGTTACACTCTCTTGGGCTGTATATGATCTGTAAGTCTGAGAAGTGTTGTAGCTGGGCCTAGGCCTCCGAGATAAGTGCTCTCACTTCCCAATATTGTTGATCGTCACTCGCACAGATCACCTTTGGCAGATCAGAACAATTTGTCTCAACTATCACCTTTCGCTCGTGCATCGCTCGTGCATTCCAGAGAAGTACTTAAGGGTTTGAAGGAGGGTAGCAACTTCTGCTTGGATCGAAGAAGCCACTCGTAGCGATCAAGCGACACCATCAAGTAAGACTCCCCTGCTATCTCTCATTATACATGCCATGGCCCCTTCCCCTGTTTCCCAATCGAAGGACCGGTTAATATTCATCTTAATCACGCCTGCAGGTAGAGGGATCCAAACGGAAGGTGAGCTTTCCTGCAAAATCGAAGATTTCTGTGGTTGTTTTGCCCACCTCTTGATATTCGCCTCTTCGACCTTCGCTGAGTGGATTATTTGTTGAGGATTTAACGTTGTTGATCGAAACACTACACCATTCCGAGCCTTCCAGATCTGGCATAGCAACTGGGCAAGTAAGTCAAAAGAGATATGGGGGTGTTGAAAATTTACCAGCCATTCCTCTATACGAGTAATAGTCTTCCCGTTGATGATGATTTTGATGGTTTGCTCCTGCCATATTTGTTGCGTCTAGGGACACAAGAGAAATAGATGTTCCATGGTTTCCGATTCTCGTTGGCACACTAGGCAACCATCGTCAAGTACAGCTCTTCATTGATATAGATTTTTTTTTGTTGCTAGTGCATTCTGACAAATCTGCCATAGAAAGAACCTGGTTTTGGGCAGAATGTTTGCTTTCCAGATTTTTTGCCATAGACTCCGAGGGGTTTTGTATGAAGATGATGGTTGCTCTGAATTACATATTGCATGTTGTTTCCTGAGCATATTATAGGCACTATGCGCTGTGAATTCACTTGTCTTGGAATGTTCCCATATCAGCATGTCAGATAGTGGATTAACATGAATGGCTAAAATGTCTTTAGCCGTGTCTTCATCGAACATCCCTTCCACTTTGGTATCATCCCATTTATATTCTCCATTCACCATAAGTTTAGCAACTTTGATAGGGTCCTCCCTATTTACTAGTCCTCCAATAATTCTATTAGGAAGCCATTTATTTGTGTGAATGTTTATTTGCTGACCATCACCTACCACCCATCTACAAGAATCTTGGATGACTTGCCTTCCAACCAACATGCTCTGCCACCCCCAGGATGCCTTAGTACCTTTTGTTGCATGTAGGAAGTCTGTTCTTGGAAAATATAACCCCTTAAAAAGCTTTCCCAACAGAGAGTGAGGGTTTTTTAGAAGCCTCTAGGCTTGTTTCCCTAGCATTGCTTGATTAAAAGTAGCTAGGTTATGAAAACCTAAACCACCTTCATCTTTTTTTTTTGTTTTTTTTTTTCAGATCTTCCCACCTATTCCAGTGCATCCCTTTATGTGCTTCACTGTTCTTCCACAAAAAAATTGATATTTTCCTCTCTATAGCCTTACATATTGAAATGGGAATTTTAAATATCGACATGGCATACTGAGGCATTGCTTGCACTATTGCTTTGAGTAAAATTTCTTTCCCAGCCTTTGACAACAGGTTCTCTTTTCAGCCCTTCATCTTCTTACTCACCCTGTTTAGTATCCAGGAAAACATATTCTTTTTTATCCCTCCCCAGTCTGAAGGAATGCCTAGATAAGTTCCTGTTTTTTGGATTTCCGGCACCCTTATCTCCAATAACATGTTCCTACATAGATTAGCTGGGCAGTTTCCACTGGATAGCATGCCAGATTTGTTTAAATTTACTGTTTGTCCCGAAGCAAAGCAATATTCATTAAGCACTGCAGAAACATTTTGACATTCCATTATTTTCCCATCTAGGAAAAGTATTAAATCATCTGCAAACATTAGATGAGATAAAGTTGGACATCTAGGGTTAATTTTTTATCCCTTTGATGTTCCCTCGCTCCATATTCATTTTTAATAAACATGACAGAGTATTTGCAACTATAATGAACAGGTATGGGGAAAGTGGATCACCTTGTCTTATCCCTCTGGTCGGCTGAAAGGCAAGTAGTATCTCTCCATTTAGCTTAACATTATAGGAGACAGTGGAAACACATTGCATTATCCAAGAAACCTAAGTTAAGCTGAAACCCATTTTTAGTATTGCTTAACATTGCATCATCCCATTCTACTCGATCATATGCTTTCTTCATATCTACTTTCAGTATTACTTAACATTTTTGCTTCCATTTTTTAGTTCTTAAATGATGTAACACCTCCTGGACAATCAAGAAATTATCTTGAATTTGTCGTTCCTGGAGAAAAGCACTTTGTTCTTCATAAATTCTCCAGTACATACTGGATTTTCAAGCTCCAGATCTCATAATTTTCACCGTTCAATTTCTCACCCTTGTTCAACTCAGCAACAATATTCTTAGAAGTTGAAGCCATTTCTCTGAACACGAAAGTTCATATGACATATTTAGCACAATTATTTATGTCTTCATCTATGCATTTCAACTCACAATAACTAACTATATTTCTTAGGCTCAGAAATCGAGAGGTCACTTAATGTTTTCAATCATCATTCCAAATTCTAATTTGAAACTATCTCTAACTTAATCATCTAGGCGAGATTCAAGTTCTATCTAGTTACTTATAACTAATAGAATATACCACATTCATCATGCTATCATAATACAAATACAATATTGCATAAAGAAATAACATCACAATCATTATTCCAAAAGAAATAGTATGATATTCATAATATCAAAAGAAATAATTTGTTCTGGTCTTTATTATAACTTAAAAAAAATATTAAAGCAACATTAAAAACTCAATCATCAAAAGCGGGTCACTTTGACCAGAAAAGGAAACGAATCCCTAAAGTTTATAAAAATCACATCCATAAGCAAAGGATCAAGTAACTTTGGGTACGTTCCTCGCCGTGTGGACTTCGTATCAAAAGACTCATTCTCTTGACGTTGATACTCCACCAAGAATTCATAGACCGGCATTTTATATCGATCTTCATTGGTCTCGTTCCAAACATGCTCATTGATCCTATCAAGGACTAGCCCCTACTTAAGTGGGAGTTTGAAACGTAACATAGTCGCCATTTTAGTGTCGTCATACACCGACCGATCACCTTTCCATATGACATCTTGAATCAATCCGTTAACTTTAGTTAACCATTTCATCATTATACCCTTCCTCTAGCGATCTTTCCTCAACTTTTCTTGGTGGTCTAGCAAAATCTCATTTTACCTTGGAGTACGTACAATGTGAGTGGATTGGATGACACGAGACATCGTTCCTGCAACATATGCAGAAAAGATTAGGGATTCATAAATCCACATTTCAACAAAACCTCATAATCATCTCATAATCAATGGATTACACAAATCCAAAAAAAAATTCTCTTTTTTTTTTTTTCGGGTCAACAATCAAATCGGGTCCAAGGGTTGAACCGGATCAACGGGTCGAATCGGTAACCGGTCGAACCGGATGAACCGAGCCGGCTGGATCGGCAAGCCGAGCCGGGCTTATGGCCCGCAGGCCATGGGCCGTACGTCCGGCCCATTTGTGACTCATTTTTTTTTCTTTTCTTTGGCCCAGCCTATCTACCGATCCAAGCCCACGTCCAAAAGCCCACACGAGATTAAATTAAAGGGCAAAACGTCCTCGCCGGCAACGGCGGCCTTCCCGACCTCCGTTCGCAACGTGCGACTACTCGAAACGCTCATCTTTTCGAGTACTACCCAAATATGTAAAAATATTCTACTTTACCGAACCAAAAATTTCAGAAAAGACAAAAAATACACTGTTGTCTATGATTAAGCCTAAATCCGAATTTAGCCTAATCCAAAAACAATCAACATACAATTTATATGAACATAATCAAGATTACAAGTGCTAGAGGCTTTGATACCAATGTCGGATCTCACAGATCCAGATCTCTTCGAGCATATTCAAAGAGAAACGCAACCAAAACGTGCACAAACAGCCATAGGTCGAAACAATCTTATATCACTGATTAGGTATAATCATGCGACATTGTTAATATTGAAATCGTACCTTTCTTCCACAGATCGAATATCTCGGCCGAAGAGTAATCTACCTCAGAGAGAGAGAGCTTCAGATCTTCAGAAAGGATAGCGTTGTTCTTCAGAAAAAGGAACGTGCGCTTTTCTCTTTTTCAGAAAAGGAACGTAATCTTTTCGACAAACGTATATGTCAACAACGCGTCTCCCTCTTCTATTATAGGAAGCAAATCTCATCTCATTTATTATTACCGTTACGAATATTAAAACATATTTAATATTTTCGTAACCGTCTTTTCCGTTACAAACATTAAAGTCAATTTAATATTCTCGTAACGGTCAAATCTGGAATTAAAACAAACGCGGGTCCCGGGTTTATATTCAGTCCATCTTGGGCGGACACGTAAAAACCCATCAATCACAATTTCCAATACTTTCATTCAATTCATTTTCTTGATGTTTCAGACATATATTATAACATCTCGGACATACTTTAAAATTCATCAGTTAACTTGCCCCATGCCTTTCCACAGTCTTCCTTTCTTCATGATTTTTTGCATCATTTCGCCAAAACACTCATGCTTTCCTTTCCTTCGAATCCCTATGTCGTTTTTTCTAGCAATGTCCTATATGTCTCGTTGCACCTGCTACATGCTAGACTTTCGTGGGATCTTATAGAAAATGGGCCAACAAATCGTGTCGGAAGTGGTTGAATTGAGTAATAAAGGAAATTGCTCATGTTTAATAAGCTCTAGTGGGCACATGGTTGAACTATGCCGGTAGAAGTAAAGTGATACAATTAAGATTAGCTTTATTTCTTTCAGTTTAAATTTAGTTTCCTATTTAAATTTAATTTTTTATTTTAATTTAGTTTCCTATTGTAATTAGGATTTCTATTCAAATTAGATTTTCTATTATCACTAAGATTCCTATTCGAATTAGATTTCCTATTGTGATTAGATTTCTTATTTGAACACCATATATAAGGTGTTTTAGGGTTTCAAGAATTATTAGATTATTATTATTCAGATTTTTAACACTTTGATATTGATTATCAAGTTTGAGAAAACGAGACGTTCCTCTATTGATTTCTAATTCCTGTTTAGCCAATTTTCTATTACGTTCCGGCATCATAAAGCCTATAAATTGGTGCGAGAGACAGCACTGCTGTAGGAGAAACAAGCAAAAAAAGCGAAGTAAAGCCTATAAATTGTCTCTTTCCTTTGTATGATTTACTAACTAATAAATACAATTCCTCCTTTTGTCTTCCTGTGCTTCCTTGTCAGTCACAATGCAAATATCCTTGCTGATTCTTTACCATTCCTTTCCCCCACACATCTGCACATACTGGCAAATAAATCAAATTCCATCATGGTCGAATCGCGAGATGAAGCTTGTGCTTTAGAAGGCGATGGACAGGCTTCTCCGGAGAATCCTCTGTACATGGATGAGTGCGCGTCTTCGCGGTTCTCAGAGAGCTGCTTCAACACGTGAACGATGAGGCCTCTTTTCTAGCAAAGAGCAAACCGGAAACCTCGCTAGACATCACTTCGGCAAACACCATCAGCTGCACAGATTGCTTCCATTTAATGCCTTCCCGGACTGCCGAACGTGTGGAACGAGCTCTTGCATGCCCGCATTTTACATAATCAGACGCCAAAACATAAGGAGTTGATTAATTATTTTAACAGAGACAATTGAGAGGAGAGTAAATTTTGCAGTAATCTATTATGTCCTCCCAAATTTTCTTCTAACTCTAAATTGGTGATATTTGAAGAGAAATATTTAAATATTGATCTGCTAAGATCAATAGAGTAAGCAACTATTTTCAATTTTACGATGAAAACCGACAATACTCGAAGATTAACAAGCAGTTGCGTTAACGGCCGAGGGCAAAAAAAAAACATGTGTTGGGATCGCAAATTAGCCTTGAATTTCGATTAATCTTCCTCTTGATCATCCATGGCATCATAGCACAATCTATGGCATCAGGAGATGTCGTAACCCTTTTATTGTTGAACTTCCAAGTTCATCATCAATCACGACGCTAGGATCAAGTTATGACAATTTTCTTAATCGAGTAATACGGCTTTAGACTGAACAGCATGCAGGAGCACGTTCCAGGTGTCGGGCGACCCTAGGAGGCACCAGTGGGTGCAATCCACGCCCATGTTCCATCCACTGTAGTTCGACGCGTGCCCATCCTTCCGGTACTATGAGAGGGTCGTGATGTCGAGCATATAGACTGGCTTCCTGATCATGTTCAAGACTTTGTTCACGATGTACCAAGACTCCAGAAGGCCCGCGGGGTACTTGGCACCAAAATATGGTTGCATTTGGCCGGCGCAAGTCCGTGATGGTTCATTTCAGTCCTTTCCACTAACAGCACAGAAAGTAGATGGAAGAAAGATGATGAAACTAGCATTGAATTTGTCTCGATGGACAAAATGTTGCACTAGGCAAGGACCAACTCGAAGATATTAACACCGATTCGGACTTAACAAACGAAGATGGTACTACTCTTACTTATAGTGTTATGGGGGAATTCCTAGGTAGAAGACCTTTGTCTTTGAAGGATTGACATGAAGGTCCACTCACTTAGACCAAGTGGTTTGTCCTTTCTGATACGCCTCTAGTCGGTTCATGTCCTTGTGCAACTTACCACCTTCTTGAATATAATCCCAACTGCATTGTCATCTACCAAAATTTTGTCATGCGCTCTAAGTGTATGATGATCCATCATGAACTTCAAGATCATACTGACATAAAAACTGTCTAATGATGTATAGTAATAGAAACTGTGACCGCATTGGTCACTCCTATCACCGAAAAATGGTGAAAAAGCTTGATGGGTCACAATTTATTAGGATCATGCAGGCATTAATAAAATTGCCATTTTGCATTGCAGAAATAGTGAATCTGAATATGGAAAAACTCAGAAATAGTGAGATTGTGAAAAGGGGTCTTTTGCTCGCAAGATGTAATTTTAGATATGTTTTCATACATGATGCGATCTGCTGATTAATAAGGTAAGGTAAATCATATCTTTGCCCTCTTTAATGGAAATGGTGGTGTCTATTTGGGGACATACCGCCAACGTGAGCGTAGAAACGTTCCCGCTCGAGGTGATTGAAGCCTTGGCATTGGGGATCTGGGCATGAATCGGGCAAGACAGAGACTCCCAAATGTCCACGCTCAGCGAGTCACCCACAAACATAATCTTCTTTCCCCTCCATCGGTTCAAGAGATCCACTGCACTGAACCTGCACAACAATCGTCGCATTTACATTTACAATCACACCTGCAATCCTTTTCATTGGTAATACAGAGGACCTTGGCAAGTTACAAGAGGAGGGCTGCCATCTGCACTTGAGATACTCTTTATCAGGCCTACCGAACTTAATGCAGTCATTTTGTGGAAATATGTAGGGACAGCTTGAGGAGTCATAGAGAGGGTAAGAAGCATCAAACAGCCATTTTCCTTCGAATAAATTGCAGCCTCCAGCAAGTAACTTTCTGGTGCTGAAGCTGGGGATGAGATCGTGGTCGGTGGAACTCGGGACATGTGCTTTTGCATGGTAAAGAGAAAAAAATAGAGGGAAATGGCTCCGAAAAGGATAGCCATCTGGGGTTTTGGTGAAGAACAACACTTGGATCTGTTCAAACAAAATGGTCTAGGATTGTGCAGAAAAATTTGGTCTCAAACACATGTATATATAAGGCATGTGTCTGTGTGTCTGCGGGGTGTTTTCCACGGTAAGTGAGACATCTTGCTCGATAGATGTCGCTGACGGCATCAAGTTCTCCAGGAGGCCATCGTCGACTTCCACAATGCTCAGGTCCGTCGCCTTATTACTGGACCATATGATCCGGTAGTATCTCATTAAGCAATAAGTAATCATTAGTTGACACGGGGCGCCCCCGGTGAACGGGAAGGGCTATGTCTCTTGGCAAAATCCAAGCTTCCCATGAAGGGGAATGCATGGTGCGAAAGAATGTGTGCATTGAATAAAGGCCCCTACACAGGAAAATATACACGAGTATTCATTTTGACAGTCTGATTCTCATGTGAATTTTGACGCTAGAGTCAATCGAATAGTGAATCTAACTACGTTCTTTGTTATACTACGGGTTTGGTATTGGAAAGTGCTAAGCTGTGATGACATGTCTCAAATTAAATACCTTGAAAGTACAATGTTATACTAATTAATGTTTGTACTTGCAGGGGTCGATTTCAATTAAGTATTATTTACAAGATGGTTGAGGCGATTCACAAGATTATTGATCGAGTCATCATCATTTGCATCACGATACCATATGTAATCCCATGTGTTGTCAAACCATTGCAAATCAAACTTTGTAATGCTTTATCAGGTCTATCATACTCTAGTTACTATTTCTCTCCACTTTAATGTGACTCACCCTTAAATTTAGCAATCGAAATCGACATGACTCACTCCTGCACAAATACGGTGATCACCCCAATCTATGTAGTAGCGCAAGCCACATAGAATCTAGCTAGCTTATCTAGCTACGAGATTGCAAATTGACCGCTATGAAAGAAACAGAGTTGTTACTACGATAAGATGAATTGGGAAATTTGCCATTGGGTAGAGTAACGGGGCATCATATATACTCGCAGTGCGTTTGAACAATGAAAAGCGAATGGTTTATTGAAAATATTTTCGTAGATTTAATCTTTCTGGGTTGTTCAGAAAAATTAGTGAGCGAATATGTGTCCATCGACAATGACAACATATCTATGATTTAAAAAATTGCATTGCCAATGAAAATATTTCGTATCTGTCTAATTTTTCGGCAACACAATAACGATTTTAGGGGAAAAAACATGTTCGTCGTAATTTATTTTTCCGCCAGGTGAAAGCCCCTTTATCAAACACCCAGTCATTTATTTATTTTGCGGAAAAACAATTCGATTGGTTGCTCGCATTTATTATGTGCATAAGTCTCATGAACGCGTCAAAACCTTAGATCTCAATTTCACATAGGGAAGTTGAGCTCTTTACTATTTTTTTACTGTAATTGAAATATTATGATTTCAAAAAGAGATATAAAGATTGGAATTTTCAACTCATTTGAATATAACTCGATAATATATCACAATTTCATCCCCACATTTATATATTTTATTTAAAAAAGGTCATATGATATTTTGCAATCGAGGACGAAGTTGGGATTATTAGTATTTCTTTGACAAAAAAAAATTAATTTTTTCTGCAATTTGTGAACTACAAGTAAATATGGGTTTCAATTGTTTCATTTGGAGAGCATTGCTAAATTACAGTCTCTTTCGATTGGAAATCAATATATACTTAGTAAAAAAACTAAGCTATTACATGATGATGAATAAGCAAATTTGTCATGAAGTGAAGTGATAAGACACTGTATACTTTGTCATAATAATCATATTTTGGGGACTAATTTCTTAGCAATGTGATATCCATTTTAAGAAAAAAAAATTCTCAAATCGTTTATTTTTCGACACGAATGCACCTTTAACAAACTCTAATCTTTTTTTTTTAAGTTTGTGAAAAACAATTTAATCACGTTATTTGCATCGTTTTATGTGAATATATTGCAACATAATCGAATTACTTTCCTTACTACACTTTGCTTCGTGGATCACATAAGTTACATGTTATAACCTTGAATCTTAAATTCACGTAACGAAGTATTTTTATTTTATTTTTTAAATGGAAGGGAGTTGAACTTTTCATTATCTTTTTTTTAACTATATTTAAAAAAATGTCATACCGATATAATTCAATTATACGAATATAAATTAATTATATCACAATTTCGTTTATACATTTTAATATTTTTTTAAGAACGCTAAATACAAAAAAAAAAAGAAAAAAAACTGGGAATTGGACGAGTTGAATTAATTTTGAAAAGTAAAAGAAAATCGTTTTATCCTTAAAAAAAAATATCAGTCTTAATGAACGGCAGATCGCGACAGACCTCCATCATCATCGTCATCTCTCTGTCTCTCTCTGTTCCACGATGGACTTTGCCGGAGCGGAGACGGAGCTAGTGGAACGGAGACGGAGCTGGTGGTTACCGTCCCCTCCGGTCGTCCGTGGGCCGGGCGAGGACCGCCGGCCCGAAGCCCCCCATCCTCCTTCGCATGCTGGACCGGAGCGTCGCCGGTTTCAAATTCAAACCGCGAAGTGGGAGGCGATTTCTGCAACCCTCTCCTCTCCGTCTTTCTGCAACGCTCTCCTCGCCGTCTACGAGAGATCATTACTCTCCTCTCCTTGCCGTCCCTCTGCAACCCCTAACTCAATACCCCCTCTCTCTGTCTCTCCAAACCCAGAAACACGTGACAATACTTGCCACCATTGATGGGTAAACGCCGGCGAACGGAGATAGTGGAGATCGCCAACCCGGCAGCCCGGCTGGTGACCTACTCGAAGAGGCGCAAGGGCCTCTTCAATAAGGCCTCCGAGCTCTCCCGCCTCTGCGGAGCTCGTATCGCGGTCATCGTCTTCTCTCCCGCCGGCAAGCCCTGTTCTTTCGGCGACCCATCGGCCGATGAGATCATCGCCGATTACCTCGGCAACCGTGACGATGACACGATGCCGCCAATCGGCCTGACGGAGTGGATGGAATGGGTTGACGCAGAATTGGACGCTTGCGCTACAGAAGAGGACTTGGAGTCGTTGATTTTGATATACGAAGCGGTCCACGACTGCGCGCGCAAACAGCTGGAGGCGTTGGAGGGTGATTCGCAAGTCGAGATAGGTTCGGGTGGTCCTCACATTCTGAGCGAGGAGGAGATCGATGATTCGCCGGATGACTCGGCCGCCGCCCGTGGAAACATGGCGGTGGAGCTCACTTCTGCGTTGGAGGTTAATTCGCAAGTCAAGATGGGTTCGGCCGGTCGTCCAATTCTAAGCGAGGAGGAGATTGATTTCATATTCGAGAGTCTAAATGGTCAAGGACCAACGCTTGCGGCTCTCTTGGCTTCGCCGGATAACTCGGCCGCCGGCGATGGAGATTTGGCGGTGGAGACCACCCCCGTGCCCTCCGATCTTGGGGATGATGGGTTTGATCCGGACGGCTTCCTCAGTCTCTTCGAGGACGGCGATGGAGATGGTTTCAAGACTTCGCCGGAGGATTTGGCCGTCAGCGGCGGAAGCTCGGGAGTGGAGTCAACGCACTCCAGTGTACAGGGGTATGACCCCAACGACTTCGCGGGACTTGAAGAATTGGACGTCCGTCTGTGAAGAATATATACACATGTTTCTCCTTCCAGTTTCCCCATTTATGTCTCGGAGATTCTTCTTCGTTGTTAGGTTTTTGTACATGTGAGGAGCAGAGATAACGATGATGGTGACAGGGTACATAATAGAAATTAGGGTTTTGTTCATTCTTGAGTTCAAATCGAATAATCGAACAAAAGTTCGATTTTTTGATCCCTGGCGAATAGAGATTAGGGTTCTTGTTCAATTTCTTCAGTACAGATCGGATAATTCAATAAAAGTTTGATTCATTGTGCCGCAATGAATTTTGGGTTGACATGTGTCTGCATCTTCTCCTTCTTCTTCTTCTTGCTTGGTGATGATGTCCATCTGCGTGCGAATATAAACACATTCATTGGAGATGGAGCCGTAAAATCGGTGAGGCCCAACTCACGAAGAACGCAGAACCAAGGAATTGTTAGAGGCCCATTCGTCAATGGGCTCATCTTCAAAGCTTTAATTGCAGAAGTTCGCTTCCCAAATCGCAAAGCACGAGCGATATTCCCCCATTTCAACCTCCTCGCGACCTGTCAAATTCGCATCTTGATCTCTCGTTTTCGGCTTCAACTCGTTTTCAGTTTCGTTGTTTGATCGAAACCCCGTTCTCTTCGCCTTAGCCTGTAGCTTTGTTTTCATAAGCTGTTAGCAGTGCCGCCTCGTTTTCCTGTCAATTGTTGCGAAAAACAAGCCAATTTTTCTGGACTTGGTGACAACGCGAGGACGAGACGTACACAAGCAAGAACTTGACAACTGACCACTATCTTGGCAAGTCCTTACTCGCAGAAATAGCCGGATCTCCCATTCAATGGTAGTTCTTTGCTTAGTGTTCCAAAATTATAGTTTGAGAGCAACATTTAACTTTTAGTTGATCATCTCTGGTTCTTTTTAGTATATTAACTAGTTGTCAAGCTTGAGGAGTAAGGTCACATTGGTAGGACCAGAACCATGTAGCCTATTTATTGTGGTTCTTGAACTCAATTCGAATATTATTATTACCCAACGTTTTGATAAGGGTTGATGAATTGCAAATGTAGAAGGTTCTGTAGTCGGTTGGTCAAGGAACTTTCTTTGTTACAAGGTCCTTGGCTCAACTCGTTGGTCATGCCGGGGCATGTTTTGTACCTTAGAATTTGGTGTTTTTCATTATCAAGGTCGACCCAACTCAGTTAAGCTGGTTCAAAATTGAGTTTGGCCAGAAACTAGAGGCCTTCCAGGCTTGGGTTTGCTTAATTTGGAGACCAATCAGCTTTCAGAAACATAGTATGTGATGAGCTCGGGTCAACTGGTTTCATCAAATTTCCTAATGAGAGTCTTGGATGACTTCTTCATACTGATGTCGATCCTAATTTGTTTGCAGTGATATATTTCAAATCCTTCTTTTTGTTAACCCTCTTTTGGCTCCAATCAGTTTCATATCTTCTAATACTCGGGGGACAATAATTAATGTCTGCATAGGTCACTGGAATCTGTGTTTAGACCACAAGTTACTCCATTATCTCTTATACTATTTCTCTTTCTTTTTTTACTAATGGTTATCTGTCTGTTGGCTGTTCTTCATATTTAAATGCTGATATGTGCAGGTATATCTGTTGCTTTTTTTCTTGACACTCTGGAGTTCTTGGCCAGATCTGCAGCTGGAGATGGCCTGCTTGTTGCCTTTGGTGGATTCGATGGTGTCGTTACAGTACTTTCAGTGAGAGGATGGAAGGTTTGGCCTTCGTCATATTTGTGGTCTGAATGTTAGTGCTGAACATGCATTTTGAGGATAGTAAATTATCTGCAGCTTATAAAATGATACAGGGGCGGTCACAAAGGATCAGTTTCTTGTCTATTGACCTTCATGGCTTCTTCTGGTTCTTTTGGTGAGGTATATATTGATAAATTGGTTTTATTTAGCTTTCATTGTTATGTTACCTGTTTGTGAATTCGTATGTTGTGCACAAATTGGCAGTACGAGTTTCTACACCTAAACATATGGGGATTGTTAGGTGTGAGTAGTGTCAGGATATCTGGCCTACAATGCTCTACTTGTGACTGTTAACTTCTCTGGAACAGCATAGTGAACCAGCTAGTCTAAACTCTAGGTTGTGCCGCAATGTGTTTCGACAATAATGCAAGAAGAGGATAAGACTTTGAAAATGGCACTAAAAGAGGGACCTACGGGAAAGGTTGTCACTGTATGAACTTTTGTACATTAAAAGCCATGGCTTCTGACGGGGTCAATTCATCGTTGGATTTTGACTTAGGCACTCCCTCACTAGCTGCGGTTGTTGATTCTTTTATTATAAGTGCTTAGCAATGGTGATGGTGATACAAATACAAGTGTTTCCTCTGTTACCAAAGTAACTGATGTGCAAATCTTACTGGACAGGGTTCAGTTAAAACATCTACTTTCATATAGTCATCTCAATCAATTGAGAGGTTGATCTATTTGCAAATCTTGTCTTACTCTTAGGTCATTTGTTCTCCTTGATATGTGCATTCGTAAAATGTATGCTGATGTCAAGCAGTATACCTAATGAAACTTGCTGTACCAATTTTAATGCGTTCCCTGGAGTATTTTAATTTCTGACAATTGTTTTTGTGCAACTGGCTCCAGTTGTCAAGTTTGTTTATCTTGAATCTTATTGCTGGTGTAGTCAAACAATTTGATCCGCAGAAGCTCAAAAGTGGTTTCTTAGTCGTCCACCTTGTATGCTTTCTAATGATTATTCATGTTATTACGGTAGGCACTTCTCTGGTGTCCAGTGCCAGTGATGGCTCACTCGTTCTCTGGAGTGTAGACGATGGTCAAGATTCTCGAGAACTAGTCCCCAAGCTGAGCTTGAAAGTACTAATTTCCCCCATGCTCTCCTTATTCTTATTATGATCTTTCAGTTCCTCTTCTTAAAAAGGACCAATACATGGTTTGATGCTTTGATGTACACTAACTAAATTTTGCTGATAAAGGAGGACCTTGCAACTATGTCGTTGTGGTATTGTTCTAAATAAATTTTTCCTCCTCTTTCTTGTGGTATTAGTGGCTGGAGTCAAGCAAGCAAAGCCTGGAGGGAAAGCCAAATCAAGGGGAAATTGAGCGTGGAAATAGCATGGCCCAGAACATTCACTTTCTGCGAGTTAGCCTCTGCCGCAGGAGTGCTTGGGCGAAGGTGGATTTGGTCGAGCACACGAAGAACCCTCCAGGCGACCGGGCAGGTGACAAGAGAGGCTTCAACTTGCTCTCCCTCTTCTTTATCTTGGAAAAACGTGAGGCTCATGAAACCATGCTTCTTTGTTCGTAGGGTGGTTGCCATCAAGCAACTCGACAGGCATGGGCTACCAGGAAACAAGGAGCTCCTCGTTGAAGTCCTCATGTTTTGTCCCTTGCACCAGGAAAATCTTGTCTGGGGCATTGTGCTGATGGAGATAACGACTTCTCATGTCTGAATAGATGCCCAGAGGTCCTCAAGAAGATTGATACTTCTGTACCTCTACAATTCTAAGTTGATTTGAAGTGTTTTTTTTTTTTGCTGAAATAGCATGCTGATAACATAGATCAGGAGACATCTCATCTATAAGCTTCTATGCCGCAAATCATTACCAACTTGCGTCGTAGTGTGCGTTCAGACATTGGACCAAAGCAGAAACTTCTGGATTGGCCTTGACCAGAATAAGAATAGGATTTGGTGCTGCAGGGGGCCCTGTTGTCTTGGAACATCTCGCTGGATGAGCAATTCAATCCGAAATTATCAAACTCTGGACTAGCCAAGCTCAGGCCTGCTGGAGACAAGATGCACGTCTCCTCTAGGGGGTTATGCGTATGCATGGCTATTTTGCTCCGGCATATGCAAGAATGGGCGAACTTACTCTAAGTGCGACGTGTTCAGCTTCAGAGTCGTCCTACTCATACTGGATGGAGAGCAGTCGAGGCAACAATCCCACTGATGAGCAAAATCTTGCTGCTTGGGTGAGTCCAATGTCATGAAGTTAGTTTTTTTCCTTTGGCATCATTGTGGATGGAATGGATGAGGCTTCGAGTATGTCTTAAGGATGTTGCATATTTCATTTCTCTCTTGCCTTTTATCTTGTTCTCCTGCTCTGCTGCATGTTCCCTTTCGTTCTTATGTCTGTCTCCTGTTGGTGATCACGTATGGTGGTGCATTGTAAGGACGGATTGGCTTCTGATGCACAGGGGCCCTCCATCCTGACATCCGAAGCCAAAGCCTAGTCCGAGATCGACACTTCCCCTCGGCTGCGGTTGGCCCGCCGATGACTCCGACCTCCCGGAACTCCCCTGCCTCCAGGCCATTATGGTCAAGGAAATCCTAAAGATGCACCTGCCAAGCCCGCCCTTTTCCTGGGCCAGGCTCGCCGTCCCCGACGGCCACCACCTGTGTCCCGGCTGGGTCACAGCCATAGCGGACGTGTGGGCCATGCCCATTGACGAGGCGGTCTGGCTCGACCCGGACGAGCTCGAGCGGGAGAGGTTCTTGGAGGACAGCGGCGGGTTTGTGATCCCAAAGCCGTGAAATTCCAAGTAGGGTGCGATGAATAAATTGGTCAATGATTTGTTAAGCAAAGTCTATGTTAATCTATCACGGAACCGATCCTTGAAGAGAGCCAAAAATCGCAGGCCAAATTGAGTTTAAATTTCTCGACTACCACCAATCTCGCCATTGCTCAAAACTTTAGGATCACATCCGGAAACCAACTCAAGAATAATCACCATCACTAAGCTTGACCGACCGAATAATTCCTCGAATCTTCCAATTTCTTACAAACGCAATCATTCACGTTCCGTTGAGCACCTGGTCACGAAGTGCGAGGGATTGTGCGCGTGATCTAAACTTCCAGTCGCCGGTCAAGGTCGGTGTTAGTGGTGACTTTTGAGTCAGTGTCGGTTGCGAGTCAAAAGAATAATGTTTAAATCAATATATATATATATATATATAATTAGTGTATTAGATAGCATGGTAGAGTTATGTATGAACATTTGAACGGATGGGTCGCCCTGCCACAATTACAATTCGCCAATTGCGATCTCATGACGTCAATACTTCTTGGGAAGAAAAACACGCATCCCATCTCAAGATTAAATCAAGAATTATTATAAGAATTTTGCATTTTCTATTCTTGAAAAGCTGCCAATGTAATATGCAAGTGACCATCTTCGTGGTCCCAAGTTGCAGGCTTTTTTACAGGCTATTTTATCTGAAACTGAAAATGAATTAGAAAATATTTTCTATTGTTTAGTATATAAAATCTTTTCATGGGAAAAATTATTTACAAATCATTTTTTTCATTATTTTTGTTTCTTTTTTTCCTTTGATTGCTGGTAGCCGACAACAATCACAAGGCTGGCAACTAGCCACAAGCTTTGCCCGAACCCCGGGCAAGCTCCATCATATGGCAAGGCTCGAGCTTGCCTATGACCAGTTGCCAATTGCCACCGTGCCCAGGACTAGCCAAATAAGAGGAATAATAAAAAGGAAAAAGGAAGAAATTAAAAATTAGAAACTCTAATTAAAAAAAAGAAAAAAGGAAAATGTGTTTGGTCTAATAGTAAAGAAAGATGATCAAAAAAATTTTGGCTTTCTCAAAAACAAAAATATTTTATCTATTTTTGATGTGTTCTTTTATCAGTAAAAAAAAAATTTCTTGATCGATTTATATTTCATAAAATAAATGTCAACAAATACAAAAAAAATATTTTTTTCTTAAAATATTTTTCTTTAAACGACATAGCGTTGGATCGTGACATTATTTGTCGCCACAAAACCCAAACACCACTAACACCCCCCCTTTCCATGCCCCCATTCGAGTTGGGCCTATTCGAGTTGTGTAGGCCCAACTCGAATTTCCTGCACCAATTTAACCCAACTCTTTCCCGCGAAACAACCCAGCCCGTTCCACTAATCTAGCCCGACTGAAATTTAAATTTATAAATATAAAAAAAATATTTTTATTCTATTTTTTATTCTTTGTTTTTCCGGCAATTATTTTTTTCTCCCGAGACTGCCTTCTTCGAATAGTCTACTTCAAGCTTTGTTTTAGCCAAAACATGTTTTAAAAAATCATATTCTAACATGTAACATCAAACTTGGTTAATGACATCAATGACCATTGAACTTTTTCGATAATGGTTTAAACCGGCTGTTCATAAAATTTTCCAGCGAAGTTTGTTAGCCACCGATTCAACCATCACCGAATCAATAAAATTGCAAACAATAAACATTCAAATCAAAGCATCTGCCAATAGAGAAGATGTAATGAAAAAGAACTAACTAAAGCGGCCTCTATCGAGTTAAATTTTGAAGGAAAATTTAAAATTCAAAGCACATTCAGTTTATTAGACGTTTCATTATTTTTTTATTTTATCTTTTCATTTTATTTTGTTCGAAGGAAAATTTGAGGTGCCAACACTCCTAATTTAACAAAATTAAAGTTGTGCGCTCCGTTGCTTTGTTGTAATGTTGGGTCTCTGTCGAGTCTTCTTAGCTTTTGGCAGTGCAATAATGTTCCTTAACAGTCTGCAATATGCTTCATCAGCCATAGTGTGTGTATTGCCCTAAACATCGTAATAGTTGGCAAGTTAACGTTTGCATGAGAGACAATCGAGAGGAGAGTAAATTTTGCAGTAATCTATTATGTTCTCCCAAATTTTCTTCTAACTCTAAATCGGTGATATTTGAAGAGAAGTATTATAATATTGATATGCTAAGATCAATAGAGTAAGCAACTATTTTCAATCTTAAGATGAAAACCGACAATACTCGGAGATTAACAAGCAATTGTGTTAACGGCCGAGGGCAAAAAAAAAGAAGCATGTGTTGGGATCACCGACGACCAGCGAGGGTGGTGGGTGCTAGGGAGGCTGCCGCCGCCCTCATCCGTCGCCGGCGAGGCTACCCTCGCCTAGATCTAGGCGGGGGCGGCCTTGCCCGACCCCCGCCGACCGACCTCACTAGTGGCCAGTTGGGGCCGGGGGAGGCTGGCCCCATCTAGTGGCCGGCCTCACCAACGGTCGATTGGGGCCGGGGGAGGTTGGCCCCGTCTAGATCTGGGTTGGGCGGGGCTGTCTCGCCTAGAACAGGGGCGGGGCTGACTTGCCCTTGCTCAGATCTGGGCAGGGGCTGCCTCGCCCGGCCCCTGCCGACCGTTAGCTGGCTTACTAGTGGTCGACAAGGGCCGGGCGAGGCCCACCACCCTCGCCGGTTGCCAGTGAGGGTTTCACCGCCCTTAGGAGCAGTCGGAGCAAGAAAAGAGGGAAAAAAAAGATTTTTTGTCGCCCTGTCATCGCCACGTCATCGCCGGCGAGGTCCACGTAAGTATTTTCCAACCAAAATCCGCCGGAAGGACTTAAATGGTAAATGTGGAAAAGATTTAGGATTCAATCGGCTTAAAAAAAGGTTGATGACTGAATCGGCATAAGTGGTAAAGGTTTAGAACCTGGTCCTCTTAGTTTAACACGTTCATCCAGTTATCCCATCGATTCACAGTTTTTCAACTTCAAATCAATTCAGCCGATAAGATTGTGATTGATGTTCTGTAAGTAGTCAGATACAAGGCTATTGCCCCTTGGGTTAATTGCCCAAACACTAGTCAAGCAACTAAGAAAATAAAGTGTAGAGTGTACACATCGACTTTAATTGAGATTATAAGATCAAAGTAATTGCAAAATGCCCACGTATGAATTCCACACCATAACCAGACTAGGGAGATGATTTTACACTGACGACGGATGCTTTTATTTTGTGCTGAACATTCTTTCAAATGAGAACCTACTGTCTTCCTAGAAACATTTTCATTGAGACTCTTGGCTACAATTGAGAAATTATTTGCAGATTCCATGGCATTCGCTTTTTCCACGAAAAGAGTCCATTCAAAAAATTGTAGGCTGGAGAGGATATCTTACCGGTAATATGTCAACAAATCTCATTTTATGCTTAGCTCACACATATAGAAGCACCTGCAAATGCGGTTTTCCTGCAAGGCATTTGTGATTAGGCCATTTCTAAAGAATGGCACAATGCCAAAGCTTGCAAAGGACGAACACACCACATGAGAAGAGGTCGCTTCATATCCAGAATCACTTGAAGAGTATGAACAACACAGAGCACATAATAAACACCATTTCTGAAATAACTTCAGAATGCTTTTCCACAATGACATAGCTCAGTCCTGCCCGCATCTCCATCCTGGGGTGTTCAAGAACTTTCTCCGAGTTCTATGAAATGTAGCTTGTATCTACACAATGATGATAGGACTGACTCATTATCAATAATTGGAGATATGCGATATCACAACATCACAAATTACCTCATAAAATATAAGGTACAAATGCGTCAACATCATTTACACCAATCGCTGTTGGACCACAATGAACAGAGACTTCATTAGCCGGCCAATGAAAAGGAAAACAATAGGCTTAATAGAAGTAAGCAATTAGCGATAGCACTTTCCTCGTTTGTGTTCAGGAGTGGAATTCATGTTAATAAAATTATGCTGAAAAGGTGAAGTGCCTAATCAAAAAACAGAAAGATGTATTTGTTACTTAATCATTGGCAATATCCAATAAGCAGAATTAGCAATTCGGCATGATTTGTGAGGATGTTAATTTTAACTTTATAAATCCAACACCACACACATGAAAACTGAGCTTATCAAATCAGAAACCTATATGACAACATTCAAACAACATCATCACACGGATAAAATGATAGAAATGGAGGAGCTTAGCAGTGCATACCTCCCTCTGCAGAGCCTTGTCGAGTTCAGGAGTGACATCATTAGAATGCAACCACATAAAAAAACTTTGAATCAGGTACCATACCAAAAAAAAAAAAAATCATCAGCCACTCATTTGGTTAACAAAGAGATTGAACCTAACAATCATACAGAAAACATATTCAATCTAAAATTATTATTGTTCAGGTATGTGCCATTAAGAATAGATCAAGTGTTTTGGATCTTCACGAGCATCAAAACTTCCTCAGGACACTCTAGTTGGCCCATGAGCCTCTTCAAGTTTGGCACACAAGATGGTACTCAGTTGTTGCAGATACTTCCTCTGCAAATCATTTTTCTTCATTTTGATAACTCTCAGATCTGGAAATTTAAGATCCTTAGCCAAGTGAGCCCCACCCAAATTAGTGGTGATAAAACAATTCCATGACAACGATTTGATCAAATGGGATAATTAGCAAGTTAACTCCTAGCCCCAGCTTGTTTCACAGATGGGCAAGTAATTGTCCAACAATACTAAAGGTCATCAACGTAGCTGATTGAATTGAGGTCCCACTTGATCATTACATAGGCCACCAAAACTGTCATGGAAGCAGCAGTGCTTTACCTTCCTTGATATTATTTCAAAACAACAGGTCAACTACTGGTAATGTTAAGGGGATGCACATTCATATATGACAGACTAGCCAAAACTATTTTAACATTTTTTTAATCACCAACCAGAAATACTTGAACGTTCTAACTTATTTTAGCTCACTTCATCATACTTACTGGGAATTGATGCTCTTCTTAGAAGGTTCAAGAGAAACATTAGGGGATCACTAAGAAACTTGACAGAGTTTTCATTCATCACAAGAAATCGAAAGGCTTTTATCCCAAACATGACATCCACCATAAGTCAAATTAGACAAAAGAGAACTTAGAAAGGAAATCAAAATGGCCAAGGATATTTTCAAAGAAAATATAAATTTTTGACAGAGAAATTCTTTCACAATATTGAGTAGCAAAAGATCATTGGCCTCCGGGTGAAAATTTCAAATCCTGAGTTTACCATCACTGGGAAATTCTTGTTTACCTATATTTGATATTTTTATCCTTCCCTCACAAGCCGTGAACAAGCTGCTAATTTGTTTACAGTCTACAAAAGCTGCCAATGGAAAGATAAATGAAACGCATTGCTATAACGCTACCAACAGCACTATTTGCAGGAAAATCCGGAGTTTCCAAAATCGATAAGATAGATACCTAGTGTGGAGTAAATCATTCCTAAAATATATAGCTTCAAGAAAAGTATCACTCTATTCACTCACACTAGCTAGCCGTTAGAGGATAAATAATCTTACAAGATGATAAATGCCTTCAATAGACATTTGGTTCTTCATTTTGATCTTGGCTGCAGCATCAAGTCAGCTTCTACAACCGACTCCCCCACTCCTTCAATAACGTAAGACTAGCAATTTAGGGAAGTACATAACCCTATCATGGAAAACCTTCTTGTCAAAAGAAGATAGCAATGAATAAGGAGGTCATGAGTCTTAGAAGAAAAATGATTGTTCACTGCTTATTTAACATGACTCGTCTCACTATTATAATATGGGTACAAGATTCATCACACCATCATTGTTGGCACATCATATTTCAACAAATAGATCAATACATATCTCTTTTTCATTATTTCTGAAGAAACCATTCTCCAGATAATTTCGGGATCACTTCCAATGAGTTGCAACCAAAAATTTTCCATTCGATTGCCTGAACCTGAGTAAGTTTCTTGCAGTTTCTAATTTCTAGAGATTGCAACTTCTCACATTCCATCAAATCTGGCAAAGTCTCCAATGATTCGCATCGGTCAATATCCAAAGTC
Source organism: Melaleuca quinquenervia (assembly GCA_030064385.1). Taxonomy (NCBI): domain Eukaryota; kingdom Viridiplantae; phylum Streptophyta; class Magnoliopsida; order Myrtales; family Myrtaceae; genus Melaleuca; species Melaleuca quinquenervia. Next base: position 11,391,020 of record CM057719.1, on the reverse strand, counting down.
TCCAAGAACTTCGCACCATCAATAGGACCTTGAACTTCGACTAGGTTATCGCATTTACAAACGATCAGTGTTTTCAGATGAATTAATTCTGAAAGGTCCAATGTTTCAATGGAACTGAAGCAGACTATTGAAAACACTTCTAAGCGACTGAATCCATCGATTTTCAAGAATTTTGAGGGAAGCTCGGGGTTGTCGCCATATAGACCAAGTTCTTCTAGGTGGATTAGGTTAAAAAGCTGTGACAGCTTGAGACTCTGACTAGGGACCACCAGACTCTTTAAGCTCGAGGGAAGCTTTGGAAGCCGTCGGAGCTCGTCACAGAATTTTAGGTTAAGGTCTTGGAGAGAAGAAAGATTTCGGATGCTTTTCGGCACATGAGATATCGGTGTCTCAGAGATATCGAGAGTCCGCAGATTTTTCAACCTTCCAATAGCACTGGGCAACTCTTCAATCCCAGAACCACTTACGTCCAGATGTTGCAAATTCTGCAAATCCCCAATTGAGCTAGGGATACCTCTCAGTGACTTACAAGCAGTGGGATACAGTCTCTTTAGCTTCCCCAGAGAACGAATAGACGTAGGGATCTGTGTAATGCCACTCCAACTTAATTCAAGTTCTTCTAAATCTTTCAATTCGCCAACTTCCTCTGGTAGCACCTTGAGACTTCGACAATAACTCAAGTCCAAGGAAACGAGGCTCTTGAGTTCGCCAATAGAAGGGTGGAGATGCTCCAGTTTGAAACAACCGCACAAGCTGAGTCTCTTCAACTGGGTGAAAGCCGAGAGATCAGGAGTACTTCTTAAATTCCAGCAGGATATAAGCTCGAGAGCTGTTAGCCGTGTTGACGCCTAATACAAAAAGGAGAGAAAGCGGTCAAAGAATGAGCGGATTGACCAAACAAAACGAACCGAAAATACACTTACCCTGAATGAACTCCATCCTTCCCAATCCTCTGTGATTCTGCTCCCTACTAAATCCAGCACCGCTAATTTCGGCATACACAAATTGACCGTCGAAAGCGACAAAGCACTTTCATCGATTTTCGACCGAAGCCATCTTACTTCAGAAACATCTTTTTCTCCGCTTGAAGCTGCCCGGATCAAGTCATCAAACCTTGCACCCAGCGAGTATTTCATCTGTGCACGTCCGGGATGGCGAAGGAATTCGACGAGACAATCAATACGTTGAAGGTTAAAATTGTCTCTCAACTTTTTAGTTCTCAGCATTTTTAAATCTACTTTTTTGGGTCGAAAGAAAAATTAAAATTTTATTTTTCTGATTTCTTGAATCTCCAATTAGCACAAATTGTTATCTTCATATCCTTGCTAAATATAAATATTGACACGTATACTTGCATTTAATTTTTTTTATGACTTTTCCAACAAAGCGTGACATGGTAATATTGGTTAGAAATACACATTTTATGTTTAGATGAGGATTGGAAAAAATCTCTTTTGAAATAACTAAATTGAAGCGGTTTTAATTTTCTTTCACAATACTATGATTGAGTAAAGCCTGCCATATGAAAAGTTTTTGGTGAAATATCACTTATTTTGATATACCAAAAATGGTAAGATTTTCCTAAAAGTATGTTTAAGGGGATGTTTGTCATCTTATCTATTAAGAGGAAATAATAATGAGAAGAGATAGAAATACCTAGTAGAGGGAGGGGTATCTTCAAAATCAAAATGGAGAAAAATACATGAGACATTCAATCCCTAAATCACAAGCGCACTTCAATAAATTCGACTATACTAAAAAGCAAGCACAAGCCATAAGTGTTAATTTTTTTTCCAATCTTATAGTGTTGAATTAATTATCAGTTATTATAATTGGCACATACTCTCTTTTTTAACCAAGAGATCTTCATTTATTTGATCTACATCTTAAATTCATTATTGTAGACCTTCATCTTTTCAAAGTTTCAATTAGATATGAGAATTACATGCTTTTAGTAAATGGCATTTTAGTGTAAAATTGTAGTTAAAGGATCTTAAATTGATTTTAAATCATATTTTTATAGATATAATATATATCAATGAAATTGAATCAGATGATATCACTTTTTTATCCTTCAGATACTTGTAATCCATTTAGCTATCATAATTAGTCTATTATTGACATAAATGGATGTTTAAATATATTATTTTCCTAGAAAATAAGAGCATCTGCTTATGCAAGATGAAGTATTGAAATTATAAAATATATTAAGTTAAGAGAGAGAGAGAGAGAAAAAAAAAGGAGTGTCATGCCTTACCTTATTTTGGCTCAATAGTCCTAGGACTCCCTCGTAATTGAAGTCCCATGGTTTACTACGATTCTCGAGCGGTTGTCCTTCGCAAAAAATGCTCCTTCCAAGATCTCTCAATTGATCGTGCATCTCAAAACGACCATCATCATTAATATCAATTAAGCACCTCGACTTCAACTCTTTAATTCCAATACTTGGAAAAAAGCCATAGCCCTCCCACACAAACATGGCAAATTCGCTCTTTTCACCAATAAGGAAACAAGCAATATCGACAAAAATCTGCTTATGCTCATTTGTTAATGTGTCATAACTTATTCGCAACGTCTTTTGGACTTCTTCAAACGGTTGCCTTTTTAATTGCCTGCACACATCTTCCCATACTTTTTGATCCGTTACTTTGTAAAAGTATGAACCTATGACCTTAAGTGCCAAGGGAAGCCCACCCAAGGTGGATATGATATCATGAGATATACTCTTATAGTCTTGCAAAGAAGGGTCCTCACGATATGCATGACTCTCAAACAAAAGCAAAGATTCTGCCTTATTCAAACCCTCTAATTTATACATATAGTCTACCTTGAATTCAGATTGATCAAGCACAGTTTTATTTCTAGTTGTAACTATGATCATACTTCCGGCCATGAACCAATTGCGTTCTCTGGCCAGCATATCTAGTTGATTCTTGTCATCTATATCATCCAAAAGAAGGAGGACCTTTTTTCCAATGAATCTAGATTTGATTATATTAATTCCATAATCAATTCTAGAAACTTTAGTCTCGACCTGTAATATATCATTTATCAATTGACTTTGTAGAAACTCCATACCGTCGTGCCGTCGTGATGTTTCTCTAATATTTGGAAGGAAGCTGGCATGCTCAAATTCATCCAAGAGTTTATTGTAGATGCACTTAGCAAGTGTTGTCTTGCCTATCCCGCCCATACCATAAATTCCAATCATTCGAGCATTGATGGAAGGAATGCGAATCCAACTCATGATTTCTCTGAAACGACCATCAAGTCCAACTAGCAGCCTAGGAATGTCTAGCTGAAAATCTTTCTGTAACTCGCACAGAACAGTTTTGACCACGAGTTGTATCAATTCTCCCTCACGCCTATCAAACAACAAAAGCAATGAGAGATCGTGAACAAGAAATAGTCAACGCCAAGTGTTTGATTTTTATCAATTGATCCAACTTGCGTTGGCAATAGCAAGTCAATTTTATCTGGTTTTGATCGAGCTACAGAAGACCAAGCATTGGAGTCTATTGTAGGCATATCGTTTTAGTGACTGATACTATTGGGTTGATGGGGCTGGCATCTCTACGTTTGTTGCTTAGCACGGGAGACAAATGTAAAAGTCTTGGGCACCATGGGATGCTTTGAGTTTAGTCATCGTTGGTTTAGTTTTTGGGGACATCATAGGGAGTAATAGTGTTTCTTGTCTTCGAGGCATTAAGTTTGTTTATTGAGACATTTTGGGGATTTTTTCTGAGCTAGCAAGGAAAGCAATTTATCTGCATTTCATCATGAAGAAGAAAACTTATTTATAAAATAAAAATAAAAAAAGAAAAAGTTCAAAGAAGTACCCATTGGCAACTTTGGTGGATTCCCATCCATGTAAGTCACTCACTTCTCTAAGTGCTTGTTTCGCTTTCTGGACATCATCGTCATCAAAACGCTTCTCACTCTTACGGAAGGCCTCTCCAAAATTTCCTTTTAGATGCCGCACATCAGACGGGGCAACTTTGTAAAAAATGGGCAAGACTATGTGAGACGAGCTTTTCTTGCAATCCATGATATGAATGAGCTCAAGGAGGCACCATTTGCTGGAAGCATAATTTTCGGAGATGATAGGGATCAAACACTTGGACTGTGCAATGGTATCAAAAATCTGTGAACCGAATTCCTTGCCAATTGGGATGCTTTTATCGTCCTTGAACACATAGACAGGTACAGTTCCTGCCTTGACCAGACTATGATAGAGATGATTGGTGAATTCCTTACGCGTATCCGTGCCTCTAAAACTCAAGAACACGTCATACTGACCACTACCCACACTTGTGACTGCCGAAGAGATGGATGAAGAAGTGGATGCTTCCTCAGTGCTCTCTGTCTCTGCTCTCATTCTCTGACTCTGCCTATTGCCCATGACGATCTGAGGGGGGAAACCGAAAGCAAAGATGCTTTTTCTGCGTCTTAAAAGAATTAATGAACAACAAAAGACGCTTTTAGGATGCTTTTCTGCAAATGCTCACCAGCATGGTCCCCGTTGAATAACGCGAACTTTATTTCTCCCTGAGGCAATGTTGAAGAAGGTTCGTGGTATTGAGAAAAGAGACAGATAATGAAGGCACAGCCTTCAGTCAAGCAAGCTTCCACCACGGAAGATTAGGTGGCCCTAATTAGGCCCATGTAAAGCCCACGTCATTTACTTGTTCAGAAATACATATAAATTATTTAAACAGATTGAGGCATAATTAGTCAACTTCCTCAAAACGCATTTGAATAATTACATAATTTTTTGTTTCATTTAGCAGGGTAGGTAAAGCAAAAGGGTGGCCCATCTTCACTCCTGGCTACGCGGTCCAATTAGGAGGAAATAACAAGATATCCTCCAAGTCTACGCTAAGGTAGTCTTGCCAATTTCGAGGAAGGGGACTGTTTGGGGATCTTGGCCAAAAAGAGGAAAATGCTTTCTCCATGTAGTTTCCTACTTAATTTGATGACTCTTGACGGATTCAACCTCTTAAGTGTGAACCGGAAGAATATGTCTTCAAATATCTCAAAATGCGCGTGGACTTCTAAAATTGCATGAGCGAACAATTTACTTTTTGAACAAGAAAACGATTGTTTTGGGGCTCATCCCATCTCTTCCACAATGAAATGACATCGATAAACTTAATTGAAGTGACTCTTTCTCTCTCTAGCAAAAGAGGACGAACCTTCTTCAACATTTCGGAGGGGAGAAATTAATTGGCCAAGCTGACAAGTTTGACTTGTCTAGAGGTCCGCTGGAAGATAAAGCAAGGACTATGAGCATTTACAGAAGTGATAGATAGGAAAATCAAAATTCATTCATTTTTATCGCACAATATGTGGTCATCACCCATCTTAACTTTTGTCAATTCTACATGTGAGCGATCGATATAACTTCCAAACCAACAATCGAAGACATAATTGATGAAAATTTCCTCTGACAATGATAGTGCGTGCAATTAGAGGGCAAGGTCCAATGAGCTATGAACCAGGAACAACGCATTAGTTTGGCTAATAAAAATGGGATAAGACAAGAGGGGTCAACGAAAATAAGGTGTTGGAAATAATAAATGTTGTTTATATATTAAGCTAATAAATAATGAAGCATATAGCCGAAAGATAAACATTCTTCAGCGATTGGACAAAGCCATTAAGTGCGACTTGATTAGAGGATAAAATCCATGAGAAGCTAAAGGCAAGGACTACAAGCATTTGCAAAAATCTATCCTAAAAGCATTTTTGTTATGCATCCATCGTGTTAAAATATATCTTGAGCTTGAGCCCCTGAATCCATGACAAGTTCCAAAGATGAATTTAGAGTAGAAATGGATTTTTTTCACATGCACTACGAGCGAATGCAGGATTGTAATTTCGGTAACTCATAGACTTGGTTCTAAAGTGGGAATCGACCGAGGAAAATCAAATAAAGAGAAGAAAAAGAAACGTCTAGTTTGAATTTTTGTTTCCTAATTTCAATTGGCATGGACTTCTCCGGGATTCCAATCTTGCGCTTCTTCCGTAAGTGGTAGTAAATACATTCAGATAGTGAGATATTTTGTCTTGCAGCATTGCTTCTGCGTGAGTGCTGGGTGCAACTTGGAGGCCTCACCCAGTGGGCTCCACGTGTCGGGATGAACCATGCTCAAGCATGAGGCCAACTGAGAAGGGGCCATGTGAAAATAAATAGAAATATCATTATTATTTTCTCTTTTTCGATTAAGCTGAATTGCATATGGACACGGTTTAGACTCATTAAAATGTACATCGAATTAAAATTTGTTACTTTAAATTAATAACGACCCATTCTTTTCATTTTAGATAATTCATATATGATTTGAATCACTAAATACCAGTTAAAAAAGTAGATTTTCAACTATTCCAACGACTTTAGTGGCGAGAGGCTTTCGTCTCAATGGGAAGGGAAAGCAAATTGTTGTTCATCTTCATTTTGACGAGCGTGGCTATGTGATCCAGTTACAAAGACAATAACAAAAGGTAAGTGTCGGTCGATTAAAGAAGTAAATTTCCTCATCAAAGACGCAAATCCACGGTAGGACTGTGTGCGTCCCAAGCACATCTAACTTGTCTTTCGAGGCAAGAGAAGAAGTGATTTCCAATATGAACGCTGTGTAAAGGTTGCTCGAGTAAAAAAGATGATTGTGGGGCTCTTTTGAATTTAGCATCCTATGAAAACCAGTTCCAAATGTGAGCTCCTTGGCTCTAACATAGAAGTATCCATTCTTTCGTCTAGCAAGGTAGGTAAAGCAAAAGGGTGGCCCATCTTCACTCCTAGCTACGCAGTCCAATTAGGAGGAAATAACAAGATATCCTCCAAGTCTACGCTAAGGTAGTCTTGCCAATTTCGAGGAAGGGACTGTATGGTCAAAAAGAGGAAAATGCTTTCTCCATGTAGTTTCCTACTTAATTTGATGACTCTTGACGGATTCAACCTCTTGAGTGTGAACCGGAAGAATATGTCTTCACATATCTCAAAATGCGCGTGGACTTCTGAAATTGCATGAGCGAACAATTTACTTTTTGAACAAGAAAACGATTGTCTTGGGTCCCATCTCTTCCGCAATAAAACGACGTCAATAAACTTAACTGAAGTGACTCTCTCTCTCTCTCTCTAGCAAAAGAGGACGAACCTTCTTCAACATTTCGGAGGGGAGAAATTAATTGGCCAAGCTGACAAGTTTGACTTGTCTAGAGGTCTTCTAGAAGATAAGGCAAGGACTCCGAGCATTTACAGAAGTGATAGATAGGAAAATCAATATTCATTCATTTTTATCGCACAATATGTGGTCATCGCCCATCTTAACTTTTGTCAATTCTACATGTGAGCGATCGATATAACTTCCAAACCAACAATCGAAGACATAATTGATGAAAATTTCCTCTGATATGATAGTGCGTGCAATTAGAGGGCAAGGTCCATTGAGCTACGAATCAAGAACGACGCATTAGTTTGGCTAATAAAAATGGGATAAGACAAGAGGGTCAACGAAAATAAGGTGTTGGAAATAATAAATGTTGTTTATATATTAAGCTAATAAAGAATGAACATACAGCCAAGAGATAAACCTTCTTCAGCGATTGGACAAAGCCGATAAGTGCGACTTGATTTGAGGATAAAATCCCATGAGAAGCTAAAGGCAAGGACTACAAGCATTTGCAAAAATCCATCCTAAAAGCATTTTTGTTGTGCATCCATCGTGTTAAAATATATCATGAGCTTGAGTCCCTGAATCCATGACAAGTTCCAATCCAAGATGAATTTAGAGTAGAAATGGATTTTTTTTCACGTGCACTACGAGCGAATGCAGGATTGTAATTTCGGTAACTCATAGACTTGGTTCTAAAGTGGGAATCGACCGAGGAAAATCAAATAAAGAGAAGAAAAAGAAACGTCTAGTTTGAATTTTTGTTTCCTAATTTCAATTGGCATGGACTTCTCCGGGATTCCAATCTTGCGCTTCTTCCGTAAGTGGTAGTAAATACATTCAGATAGTGAGATATTTTGTCTTGCAGCATTGCTTCTGCGTGAGTGCTGGGTGCAACTTGGAGGCCTCACCCAGTGGGCTCCACGTGTCGGGATGTACCATGCTCAAGCATGAGGCCAACTGAGAAGGGGCCATGTGAAAATAAATAGAAATATCATTATTATTTTCTCTTTTTCGATTAAGCTGAATTGCATATGGACACGGTTTAGACTCATTAAAATGTACATCGAATTAAAATTTGTTACTTTAAATTAATAACGACCCATTCTTTTCATTTTAGATAATTCATATATGATTTGAATCACTAAATACCAGTTAAAAAAGTAGATTTTCAACTATTCCAACGACTTTAGTGGCGAGAGGCTTTCGTCTCAATGGGAAGGGAAAGCAAATTGTTGTTCATCTTCATTTTGACGAGCGTGGCTATGTGATCCAGTTACAAAGACAATAACAAAAGGTAAGTGTCGGTCGATTAAAGAAGTAAATTTCCTCATCAAAGACGCAAATTCACGGTAGGACTGTGTGCGTCCCAAGCACATCTAACTCATCTTTCGAGGCAAGAGAAGAAGTGATTTTCAATATGAATGCTATGTAAAAGTTGCTCCAGTAAAAAAGATAATTGTGGGGCTCTTTTGAAATTGTATCATATGAAAATCAGTTTCAATTGTGAACACCTTACAACAGTTGTCGAGTAAAAGGAGATAATTGTAGGGCTCTTAAGGGGCTGCCTCGTGCGAAAATTAATTTCCATTCTGAAGACCGTGACTCCAACATAGAGTTATGTCCTCTTTCTTTCAAAGGGGCTGGAAAAGCTAAAGGTCGGTCTTGCAATCCAATTACAAAAGAAGTAATGAAATTTTGAACATTTCCCATGCATGTTAGAGACTTGGGGTCACCGCATTCATGTGACTGGTTGTATTTTTTTTTTAAGGGTTTGATTTATCGTTTGAAAAATATCATGTATTAGTATACTTTTCATGTCTCATTTACAAATCACCATACCTCATAACTATTTTGAAAAGTTTTCTATCTAGTGGTTTTCATGATTATCTATCCACTCTTTTACATACATTTAGATTTATATTGTTCGGGTTTGACACCCGCATTATTGAGCAATAATGAGTGGCATATCACTCACTCATCAGCCAAACGAATAGACAAGGGAGGAAAAAGGCTCACAAGTTTTCATATGACATAAGCTACACTCCACATGGTGGCGGTTTACCACACTCGAGCAAGAGGCCCACTGAGAAGGAGCCACTGAAAAGCAAATGGAAACATCATTACTGTCATCTCTTTTTTTTTCCCAATTAACATGAATCGCACGTAAACATAGTTTTGACTCATTAAAATTTATATTGAAATTTTATTACTTTGAGTTTGATCCAGCAAGTAACTTTCTTGTACTGAAGCTGGGGACGAGATCGTGGTCGGTGGAACTCGGGACTTGTGCTTTTGCATGGTAAGGGAAAAAATAGAGGAAAATGGCTCTGAAAAGGATAGCCATCTGGGGTTTTGGTGAAAAACAACACTTGATCTGTTCAAAGAAAGTGGTCTAGGATTGTGGAGAAAAATTTGGTCTCAAACACATGCATATATAAGGCATGTGTTGTTAGAGGAGTTTGTTTGAAAAATAAACAAGAATGCTAAGAGCGCTATTCCTTGTCCCACATAGGAAAGTGGGAAAGAGTGGATGATTTTAAATATGAATTTCCTTTTCTAAAGGATTGATTGGGTGTGTGCTAGACCCCACCATACCCGCGTGCGGGTGCGTGAATAAGATTTTTTAGGCAGCCACGTTGACGGCATCAAGTTCTCCAGGAGGCCATCGTCGAATTCCCCAATGCTCAGGTCCATCGCCTTATTACTGGACCATATGATCCGGTAGTATCTCATTAAGTATTATTTGTGATAAGGAATCATTAGTCCACACGGGGCGGCCCCCGGTGAACAGGAAGGGTTATGTCTCTTGGCAAAATCCAAGCTTCCCATGAAGGGGAATGCATGGTGCGAAAGAATGTGTGCTTTGAATAAAGGCCCCTACACAGGATAATATACAAGAGTATTCTTTTTGACAATCTGATTCTCACGTGAATTTTGACGGTAGAGTCAATTAAATAGTGAATCTAACTACGTTCTTCGTTATACTACGGGTTTGGTAATGGAAAGTGCTAAGCTGTGACGGCATGTCTCAAATTAAATACCTTGAAACTACACTGTTATACTAAATAATGTTGGTACTTGCAGTGGTCGACTTCAATTAAGTATTATTTACAAGATGGTTGAGGCGACTCACAAAATTACGGATCGAGTCATCGTCATTTGCATCATGATACCATATGTAATCCCATGTGTTGTCAAACCATTGCAAATCAAACTTTGTAATGCTTTATCAGGTCTATCATACTCTAGTTAGTATTTCTCTCCACTTTACTGAAATTTGCTCCCCTATAAAGTTGAAAAAAGCTCATGACTTTCCTTTTTCTTTTTTCGGTTTCCGCTGGGGAGGAGCCATTGATGATTGGTGCAGAATTGCAAATGACAAGTGGAGGTTCTCCAACTTCAGTACAAAATCGGGTTAGGATAAGCCTTAGAAGTCAACGATCCATGGAGTATAGGCTATGTATGGAAGGATTCATTCTTAAATTCAGAGTGATGAGATATATAAGCTACCACATTGGCATCACTAATGTGACTCACCCTTAAAATTAGCAATTGAAATCGACAGACTCCTGCGCAAATACGGTGATCACCCCAATCTATGTAGCGCAAGCCACATAGAATTTGGCTAGCTTATCTAGCTACAAGATTGCAAATTAGCCACTGTGAAAGAAACAGAGCCGTTACTATGATAAGATGAATTGAGAAATTTGCCATCGGGAAGAGCAACGGGGCATCATATATACTCGCAGTGCATTTGAACGATGAAAAACGAATGGTTTATTGAAAATATTTTTGTAGATTTAATCTTCCTGCGTTGTGCAGAAAAATTAGTGAGCGAATATGTGTCCATCGACAACGACAACATATCTATGATTTAAAAAATTGCATTGCCAATGAAAATATTTTGTATTTGTCTAATTTTTCGGCAACACAATAACGATTTTGGGGAAAAAAAAAACATGTTCGCCGTAATTTATTTTTCCGCGAGGTGAAAGCCCCTTTGACAAACACCCCGTCATTTATTTATTTTGCGGAAAAACAATTCAATTGGTTGCTCGCATTTATTATGTGCATATGTCTCATGAACGCGTCAAAACCTTAGATTTCAAATTCACATAGGGAAGTTGAGCTCTTTATTATTTTTTTACTGTAATTGAAATATTATGATTCCCAAAAAGAGATATAAAGATTGGAATTTTCGAGTCATTTGAATATAACTCGATAATATATCCCAATTTCATCCCCACATTTATATATTTTATTTAAAAAAAGGTCATCTGATATTTTGCAATCGAGGACGAAGTTGGGATTATTAGTATTTCTTTGACAAAAAAAAGTAATTTTTCCTGCAATTTGTGAATTACAAGTAAATATTATTTTTGGGTTTCAATCGTTTCATTTGGAGAGCATTGCTAAATTACAATCTCTTTCGATTGGAAATCAATATATACTTAGTGAAAAAAACTAAGCTATTACATGATGATGAATAAGCAAATTTGTCATGAAGTGAAGTGATAAGACACTAGATACATTGTCATAATAATCATATTTGGGGACTATAAACTCAAGGTGTGTTTGTATAATGAAAAATTGATAATTTGTAAAAATAATTGCATGGATTCGATATTTTTTTATTAATTAGTAGATATATTTTCTTAGCAACACAACTTTATGATTTAACAATTGCATTGATAATGAAAATATTTTGCATTTGTCTAATTTCTTAGCAATGTGATATCCATTTTAGGAAAAAAAAAATTCTCAAATTGTTTATTTTTCGACACGAATGCGCCATTAACAAATTCCAATCTTTTTTTTTTAGTTTGTGAAAAACAATTTAATCACGTTATTTGCATCTTTTTGTGTGAATATATTGTAACATAATCAAATTACTTTCCTTACTACACTTTGCTTGGATCACATAAGTTACATGTTAGAACCTTGAATCTTAAATTCACATAACCAAGCATTTTTACTTTTTTTAAATGGAAGGGAGTTGAACTGTTCATTATCTTTCTTTAACTATATTTAAAAAACGTCATACCAATATAATTCAATTATACGAATATAAATTAATTATATCACAATTTCATTTATACATTTTAATATTTTATTTAAGAACGGTAAATACAAAAAAAAATACTGGGAATTGGGCGAGTTGAATTAATTTTGAAAATTATAGGAAAATCGTTTAATCGTTAAAAAAAATATCAGTCTTAATGAACGGCAGATCGCGAGAGGAGAGACCTCCATCATCATCGTCATCTCTCTGTCTCTCTCTGTTCCGCGATGGACTTCGCCGGAGCGGAGACGGAGCTAGTGGAACGGAGACGGGGCTGGTGGTTACCGTCCCCTCCGGTCGTCCGTGGGCCGGGCGAGGACTGCCGGCCCGAAGCCCCCCATCCTCCTTCGCATGCTGGACCGGAGCGTCGCCGGTTTCAAATTCAAACCGCGTAGTGGGAGGTGATTTCTGCAACCCTCTCCTCTCTGTCTTTCTGCAACGCTCTCCTCGCCGTCTACGAGAGATCATTACTCTCCTCTCCTTGCCGTCCCTCTGCAACCCCTGACTCAATACCCCCTCTCTCTGTCTCTCCAAACCCAGAAACGCGTGACAATACTTGCCTCCATTGATGGGTAAACCCCGGCGAACGGAGATAGTGGAGATCGCCAACCCGGCAGCCCGGCTGGTGACCTACTCGAAGAGGCGCAAGGGCCTCTTCAATAAGGCCTCCGAGCTCTCCCGCCTCTGCGGGGCTCGTATCGCGGTCGTCGTCTTCTCTCCCGCCGGCAAGCCCTGTTCTTTTGGCGACCCATCGGCCTATGAGATCATCGCCGATTACCTCGGCAACCGTGACGATGACACGATGCCGCCAATCGGCCTGACGGAGTGGATGGAATGGGTTGACGCAGAATGGGACGCTAGCGCTACAGAAGAGGACTTGGAGTCGTTGATTTTGAAATACGAAGCGGTCCGCGACTGCGCGCGCAAACAGCTGGAGGCGTTGGAGGGTGATTCGCAAGTCGAGATAGGTTCGGGCGATCCTCACATTCTGAGCGAGGAGGAGATCGATGATTCGCCGGATGACTCGGCCGCCGCCCGTGGAAATATGGCGGTGGAGCTCACTTCTGCGTTGGAGGTTAATTCGCAAGTCAAGATGGGTTCGGGCGGTCGTCCAATTCTGAGCGAGGAGGAGATTGATTTCATATTCGAGAGTCTAAATGGTCAAGGACCAACGCTTGCGGCTCTCTTGGCTTCGCCGGATGACTCGGCCGCCGGCGATGGAGATTTGGCGGTGGAGACCACCCCCGTGCCCTCCGATCTTGGGCATGATGGATTTGATCCGGACGGCTTCCTCAGTCTCTTCGAGGACGGCGATGGAGATGGTTTCAAGACTTCGCCGGAGAATTTGGCCGTCAGCGGCGGAAGCTCGGGAGTGGAGTCAACGCACTCCAATGCACAGGGGTATGATCCCAACGATTTCGCGGGACTTGAAGAATTGGACGTCCGTCTGTGAAGAATATATACACATGTTTCTCCTTCCAGTTTCCCCATTTATGTCTCGGACATTCTTCTTCGTTGTTAGGTTTTTGTACATGTGAGGAGCAGAGATAACGATGATGGTGACAGGGTACATAATAGAAATTAGGGTTTTGTTCATTCTTGAGTTCAAATCGAATAATTGAACAAAAGTTCGATTTTTTGATCCCTGGTGAATAGAGATTAGGGTTATTGTTCAATTTCTTCGGTACAGATCGGATAATTCAATAAAAGTTTGATTCATTGTGCCGCGATGAATTTTGGGTTGACATGTGTCAGCATCTTCTTCTTCTTCTTGCTTGGAGATGATGTCCATCTGCGTGCGAATATAAACACATTCATTGGATTTCCCGTTTCTCATCACTGTTAAGAAGACGATGAAGAAGGAGATGGAGCCGTAAAATCGGCGAGGCCCAACTCACGAGGAACGCAGAACTAAGGAATTGTTAGAGGCCCATTCGTCAATGGGCTCATCTTCAAAGCTTTAATTGCAGAAGTTCGCTTCCCAAATCGCAAAGCACGAGCGATATTCCCCCATTTCAACCTTCTCGCGTCCTGTCAAATTCGCATCTTGATCTCTCGTTTTCGGCTTCAACTCGTTTTCAGTTTCGTTGTTTGATCGAAACCCCGTTCTCTTCAGCTTAGCCTGTAGCTTTGTTTTCATAAGCCGTTAGCAGTGCCGCCTCGTTTTCCTGTCAATTGTTGCGAAAAACAAGCCAATTTTTCTGGACTTGGCGACAACGCCGCAAGGACGAGACGTGCAAGCAAGAACTTGACAACTGACCACTATCTTGGCAAGTCCTTACTCGCAGACATAGCCGGATCTCCCATTCAATGGTAGTTCTTTGCTTAGTGTTCCAAAATTATAGTTTGAGAGCAACATTTAACTTTTAGTTGATCATCTCTGGTTCTTTTTAGTATATTAACTAGTTGTCAAGCTTGAGGAGTAAGGTCACATTGGTAGGACCAGAACCATGTAGCCTATTAAATGTGGTTCTTGAACTCATTTCAAATATTATTATTACCCAACGTTTTGATAAGGGTTGATGAATTGCAAATGTAGAAGGTTCTGTAGTCGGTTAGTCAAGGAACTTTCTTTGTTACAAGGTCCTTGGCTCAACTCGTTGGTCATGCCGGGGCATGTTTTGTACCTTAGAATTTGGTGTTTTTCATTATCAAGGTCGACCCAACTCGGTTAACCTGGTTCACAATTGAGTTTGGCCAGAAACTAGAGGCCTTCCAGGCTTGGGTTTGCTTAATTTGGAGACCAATCAGCTTTCAGAAACATAGTATGTGATGAGCTCGGGTCAACTGGTTTCATCAAATTTCCTAATGAGAGTCTCAGATGACTTCTTCATACTGATGTCGATCCTAATTTGTTTGCAGTGATATATTTCAAATCCTTCTTTTTGTCAACCCTCTTTTGGCTCCAATCAGTTTCATATCTTCTAATACTAGGGGGACAATAATTAATGTCTGCATAGGTCACTGGAATCTGTGTTGTGCACAAATTGGCACAAATTGGCAGTGAATTCATATGTTGTGCACAAATTGGCAGTACGAGTTTCTATACCTAAACATATGGGGATTGTTAGGTGTGAGTAATGTCGGGATATCTGGCCTACAATGCTCTACTTGTGACTGTTAACTTCTCTGGAACAGCATAGTGAACCGGCTAGTCTAAACTCTAGGTTGTGCCGCAATGTGTTTTGACAATAATGCAAGAAGAGGATAATACTTTGAAAATGGCAGTAAAAGGGGGACCTACGGGAAAGGTTGTCACTGCATGAACTTTTGTACATTAAAAGCCGTGGCTTCTGACGTGGTCAATTCATCGTTGGATTTTGACTTGGGCACTCCCTCACTAGCTGCGGTTGTTGATTCTTTTATTATAAGTGCTTAGCAATGGTTATGGTGATACAAATACAAGTTTTTCCTCTGTTACCAAAGCAACTGATGTGCAAATCTTACTGGACAGGGTTCAGTTAAAACATCTACTTTCATATAGTCATCTCAATCAATTGAGAGGTTGATCTATTTGCAAATCTTGTCTTACTCTTAGGTCATTTGTTCTCCTTGATACCTGCATTCGTAAAATGTATGCTGATGTCCAGCAGTTTACCTAATGAAACTTGCTGTACCAATTTTAATGCGTTCCCTGGAGTATTTTAATTTCTGACAATTGTTTTTGTGCAACTAGCTCCAGTTGTCAAGTTTGTTTATCTTGAATCTTATTGCTGGTGTAGTCAAACAATTTGATCCGCAGAAGCTCAAATGTGGTTTCTTAGTCGTCCACCTTGTATGCTTTCTAATGATTATTCATGTTATTACGGTAGGCACTTCTCTGGTGTCCAATGCCAGTGATGGCTCACTCGTTCTCTGGAGTGCAGACGATGGTCAAGATTCTCGAGAACTAGTCCCCAAGCTGAGCTTGAAAGTTCTAATTTCCCCTATGCTCTCCTTATTCTTATTATGATCTTTCAGTTCCTCTTCTTAAAAAGGACCAATACATGGTTTGATGCTTTGATGTACACTAGCTAAATTTTGCTGATTAAGGAGGACCTTGCAACTATGTCGTTGTGGTATTGTTCTAAATAAATTTTTCCTCCTCTTTCTTGTGGTATTAGTGGCTGGAGTCAAGCAGCCAAAGCCTGGAGGGAAAGCCAAATCAAGGGGAAGTAGAGCGTGGAAATAGCATGGCCCAGAACATTCACTTTCCGCGAGTTAGCCTCTGCCACAGGAGTGCTTCTTGGGCGGAGGTGGATTTGGTCGAGCACACGAAGAACCCTCCTGGCGACCGGGCAGGTGACAAGAGAGGCTTCAACTTGCTCTCCCTCTTCTTTATCTTGGAAAAACGTGAGGCTTATGAAACCACGCTTCTTTGTTCGTAGGGTGGTTGCCATCAAGCAACTCGACAGGCATGGGCTACCAGGAAACAAGGAGCTCCTCGTTGAAGTCCTCATGTTTTGTCTCTTGCACCAGGAAAATCTTGTCTGGGGCATTGTGCTGATGGAGATCAACGACTTCTCATGTCTGAATAGATGCCCAGAGGTTCTCAAGAAGATTGATACTACTGTACCTCTACCATTCTAAGTTGATAACTCCCGTGCCTCCAGGCCATTATGGTCGAGGAAATCCTAAAGATGCACCTGCCGAGCCCGCCCTTTTCCTGGGCCAGGCTCGCCGTCCCCGACGGCCACCACCTGCGTCCCGGCTGGGCCACAGCCATAGCGGACGTGTGGGCCATGCCCATTGACGAGGCGGTCTGGCTCGACCCGGACGAGCTCGAGCGGGAGAGGTTCTTGGAGGACAGCGGCGGGTTTGTGATCGCAAAGCCGTGAAATTCCAAGTAGGGGGCGATGAATAAATTGGTCAACGATTTGTCAAGCAAAGTCTATGTTAATCTATCAAGGATGCGATCCTAGAAGAGAGCCAAAAATCGCGGGCCAAACTAGGTTTGAATTTCTTGAAAACCGTCAATCTCGCCATTGCTCGAAACTTCATAATCATAACCTAAACCGACTCAAGAATAATCACCATCACCAAGCTTGACCGAGCAATTGATTCTCCAAATCTTCCAATTTCTTTTAAATGCAATCCCTCATGCTCCATTAAACACTTGATCTCGAAGCGCTAGGGACTGTCGGTGCGATAAGCTTCAAGGATTTGGAGGAAAAAAATCTGTCGGTCGATGTTGGTGTTGGTGACGGCTTTCGAGTCGGTGTTGATTGTGAGTCAAAAGATTAATCTACAAATCAATTTATAAAATTAGTGTGTTAAATAAAGTGGTAGAGTTATGTATGAACATTTGAACAGGTGGGTCGCCCTGCCACAATTACAATTTGCCAATTGCGATCTCATGACGTCAATTCTTTTTGGGAAGGAAAAACACACAGCCCATCTTAAAATTAAATCAAGAATCATTATAAGAATTTTGCACTTTCTATTCTTGAAAGGGTACCAATGAAATATGTAAGTGACCATCTTCGTGGTCCCAGATTGCAGGCTTTTTTACAGGCCATTCTTCATTTGCTAAACTAACCATGCGGTCCGACTCGGTGGGCTTAAGGCCCATCTCAGCCCGCTGGCCTCATGCGGCCCACAAGCCCATTAGGGTTTTTCATATGGTACATATAAACCAACCGTTCGATGAGAGCTCTTTCTTCATTCCCCTTTCGTCTCCCGCTGCTCTGCAAACCCTGCCCAAGTGCTCCGGCAGTCAGAGGAACCATGGTAAGCACTCCTTCTCCAGGAAGAGATTGTATGCTCTTTGCACTTGTAGTACACGGGGTCATGTAGATGTTGGGTATGTGAGAAAATGACGATTGTGTAAAGTCGTGATCTTTTTGGTGTTTTGATCTCTCGAAGGATTGTTGATCGATCTGGTGGACAAATTTAGTCATCGGCTCCTGATGTCGGGTGGTCGCTTGTAGATTTTCTATCTTGTTCTTCACGTGCGAGCTCGAGCTGTGGAGCCGGGGTTCTGTTCTTTTGGTGTTAAATGTAATGGCCATCTTGGTCTTTCGCATACGGGTACTATGGTTCGGCTGTGACGGTGGAGATTCTTTATTTTCTTCCTGTGCAGCCAGAGAAAAAAAGGGTGTTCCGTATTGGTTTTGGACATAAAGGACCCTACGAGTTTCAAAGCTGCATATAGACCCAATTTACTGCTGTGATGTGTGGATGCAGACATGTCCCCGCTATGGATTGTGCTTTTACCTTGGTGTTTTAAGATTAAATTTGCATGTGGGCTCCTGTAGTGAATTTGGTTGCGTCAAATGTTGTATATCTACGAGCACGTATATGATTGTATCTTTTAGATAAAGCTATCATGCTGTCTACTGCAGTGACGGATAGATGTAGACACGCCCAGCTATAGATTGTGTTTCACCCTTGCCTTTTTTAAGTTTAAACCTGCATATGGGTTCTGGTTTAGTGAGCTGGGTGCCATCAAATGTTTTATATGTACATGCTCGTGATGGAAGGATTTTGGTATTTGATATGGCTTTCCATTTCCTCAGAAAACTCAATTGTTTGCTTGCTTTTGGTTGTTAAAAATTTGGTAAAGTGAATTTGTTCTTGTTCTTTGATGAATGGCCTTTAACTGCTCTCTTCATGGTTGTTTTGATCCTGTAGAATTATACAGGCCTTTCTTTTTTCCTGTGCAAGATATTTGATACTCTTGATACCCGTTGAACTTAATGTCCTCATTGACAAACAGCCGAAGCAAATCCACGAGATCAAGGATTTTCTCCTTACTGCGAGGAGGAAGGATGCCCGGTCTGTCAAAATTAAGAGGAGCAAGGATGTTGTCAAATTTAAGGTTCGCTGCTCCAAGTACCTCTACACACTGTGTGTGTTTGACTCCGAGAAGGCCGACAAGTTGAAGCAATCCCTCCCTCCAGGTGCTTAACCGTGCTTGTACAATCTATGATATCTTCATGGCAAATGCATGAGAAATTGGCTTAACGTGCCTTGTGGTTCATCTATTGTCAGGATGTTAGACATGAGTTCAGCATTCTTCTTTTCATTCTCTGTGGCTCCTTTGGTGACCCTTGGATTTGTTTCCGTTCCTGTAGGTTTGAGCGTGCAAGACCTTTGAACAGATGCGAGTTTGCGTTTCGCAGGAGAACTCAGAGAACACCAAGGAATCGTCTTTTGAACTGTTGGATCATTGCTTTTAGGATTTTGACTGTTATTTCGATTGCCCAGTGTAGTTCTATTCTAGAATGAATCAAGCTTTCAATTTTGGCTTTTATCCTATCAACGGAGCCTCCATTTGTTTTGCGCAGACTGAATGCTATGTCTTCGAATTTGATTTGAGGATCCTTGCGGGATGTTATTTGGGTCATTGAGTTTTGGGGTGCTATGTTTTCTTTGGGAATTTCTTTGATCTCATCCTTCGGCAAACTCGATCTCGGCGTAAAAATAATCACTCTTATCCGCACGATTAAAGATCATCTGTGGATGGGGTTTGAAGGGATATTCTTGATCAAGTAGTTCATTGGTAAATTCGAATTATAAGTTGGTAGCTTCATCAAAGTGTACACGGGAACTCTTGAACAATCAAACGCCGTCACTGGTCAGATTTCAACGTGACGATCTCCCACAAAAGTTTGGAGCTTTCTAATAAGAAACGTAATTATATTGGTCAGATTCGTGTTTGTTGACTTGATATGCATATTGACTCTTGCGGGTTGAATGGTACTTCATGGGAATAATGGAGGAGCCAGGAGAGAGCACGATTCCTTAGAATATGCTTCTGGGGTGGTGGCGCCACCCTTGTCCCCACCGGTGGGAAGTTTATATGGTTTACAAAAGCGGGAAGACGGACATGTTACGGCTGCCGCGGTACGATTTTCGCATCACATGCGGACGAGTGAATGCTTTCTTTCAAAACCAGTTAAAGATGGAAGGGGAATGGCTTGAAACGAGGATGTTAGCATGGTCAAAAGAGAAACCTACCCACGCCACGTGCGGGGTCTACCTGGAAGAAAAGGTTGTGGAGAAGCGTCGTCTTGTTTCTACCATCTAGCAGTCGTAGGTGCTCCTGTAACCTCTGGAACTACTCTGTATATCTCTTTCTCTCCTTCCTCTTCTCTTTTGAGTTTGGTGGAGGAGAGAGAGAGAGAGGGGGGGCGCTGGATTGGTATCATCATGTGGAGGGACAGGGTGTGCCCCTGCTTCTGGTTCGGAAACAGCAACCGCCATGATCGTGAACCTTCTGAGGAGAGAAACCCGGTGTTGCTGGTGTCGGGGATGGGTGGCTCCGTACTCCATTCCAAGAAGAAGGGGGACAACTCGCTGGGCTTCGGTTCCCGGGTCTGGGTCCGCATCCTCCTTGCCGACTTGGAGTTCAAGAACAAGCTCTGGTCCCTCTTCAATCCCTCCACTGGTCTCTCTCTCTCTCTCTCTCTCTCTCTCTCTCTCTCTCTCTCTCTCTCTCTCTCTCTGTGTTTTTGCAACCCGTGCCTGGGATTCCATTCCGGCACCCATTTACATACTCGTGCGCGTGCGCAGTATTGTGGCTTCTGCTAATTTTTGCTGCTACTTCACTCGCCCCATCATTATCGATTCGGCAAACCATTACCTGTATTCTTTGCCATGTTAATTGATCTCACTCTCAGTAGTCTGTTAACTTCCACTTTGGAATCTGTGAGATGTTTTACCATGGATCCTTGAACTTGTTGTTAATGACCACTGGCCAGAATAGTTCATCAGAAATCTATACCGCAGAACATATTTTATGTACTGGTGTTTTGGAACACGCTTTGACCTCCTGGGTTGGTATGGTTTGCTTTCCAAAAATCATTTAGTTATTGCAGATTAAGTATCAATTCGAATCATTCTTTGGTACATTGAAACCAAGTTCTGGTTTAAACCCTCTTTGCTCTTTTCTGCACCCTGAAATCGTTCAATTTAGTTGTAATTTCTGAATAGAAGTTGACACCTCAACTGATCATGCGTATAGATCTGATTTGTGTGCTTGGTTTAAGCTAAAGCACCCCTCCTTATGAAATAGCACGATGCTACAGATGTTTCCCACTTGAGAACGTCCTGCCGATGGATGTTTCCTATCAATTCATTTCATACTTGCAGAAGTTTCTATCTTCTTTATATGTTTATGCACATGCTGCCTATGTTCTGTATGCAATTTTGAATCATCTGGTCCAACATGATCTGCTGTGTCGGCATTTTGATTTCTTTCCACTTTCCATGTCAATGTTGTTCACTGACGTCAGATTTCCATGATCACACATGATGCTTTGATCGTTGACAAGCTTGTGCTTTTTGTCATCATAAGGATTGACCGAGTCATTGGATATTGATACTGAAATTGTGGTTCCTGACGATGATTATGGGCTCTATGCGATCGACATACTGGACCCATCATGGGTGAGGTTCTAAGTTGCTTTTAACTCTTTTGGTGGTTTGTCAGTGAGATAATTTGCTCTCATTTATGCTGTTAATTCCTCAAGATATTTACTACAAGTGCAAATATATTGATGAAAATTCTTCACGTTTCAGTTTGTGAAACTTATCCGTCTGAAAGAGGTATATCATTTCCATGATATGATCGACATGCTCTTGGGGATAGGGTATAAGAAGGGAACTACATTGTTCGGATATGGTTATGATTTCCGGCAAAGTAATAGGTAATTTGGTTTGTCTATAAAGTTGTTAAAATCCAAAGTTGGTATCTTGAGTACTACATTCTTAGATGATTTATCAGCCATGTGTTCAGAGTTTAAGTTTCTGATAACTATGAACACTATTATCTGCTGCATAATTGCAGAGCTGACAAGCTCATAGAAGGTCTTCAGTCAAAGTTGGAGATGGCTTACAAAGCTTCTGGTGGTAGAAAGGTTGACATAATTTCTCATTCAATGGGTGGATTGCTGGTGTCATGTTTTCTATCACTCCATCAAGAGGTGAGTGTTCTATCATTAACTTGTGGAAGCATTTATTGGAGATTGTCTAGTTGCTTCCATATTGGATTATATGCGCAGAATTAGCAATAAGACTATAATTTAGTTGTTAATTGACAGGTCTTTTCAAAGTATGTAAGGAAGTGGATTTGTATTGCATGCCCTTTTCAAGGTAACTGCCTTTGGGCAAAGTCCAGACTCATTCGATCATGACACTTAAATGTCTGGAAAGATACTCAAGGAAGCATAGATACAGGCTGTAATGTCCCCTCTATGATGGAGAACATCTGTTTTCTGATGCAATGGCTGATAGAGCGATCATGATTTCTGTTGACTTGTAATTGGATTTCTTCTTTTGATCTTAAACTTTGAAACTTGTTTGTTATTCATTAATTGGATCTTCAACTTCAAGTGCAAAATGATTTATCTGTCATTATTCCAACTGTTGAAGGCTAAATGCTCATTTGTATCTTAGTTCGGTTACTGCTCATGGAGTTTTGATAGAGCAGATTGTATTGCTCCTAAGGTTTCAAGTCATCATTTTATCTGGTAGGTGCACCGGGATGCGTCAATGACTCTCTCTTAACGGGACTGCAATTTGTTGAAGGGTTTGAGAGCTACTTTTTTGTGTCTAGGTGGACAATGCACCAATTGGTAATTTCTCCATTCATTTCTCGATTTCACTTATCGCACATCCTACAGTTCGTGTGGAACTAGCATAAAGGAGGATGGAGTGTGTACAGGGATGGATCTAGAAACTTTTGTTAGTGGGGTCAGAAAATTAATTAATGAATGATTGCATGAAAATCAAGTGTTATGCTTTATTAACTAATCTTCTTTTGCCTAAAAAGTCTGATAATAATTGACATTGTGTAGGTTTTGCTTATCTAGAGCTATTGTTTTTATAGCATTGCTTAAAAACCCTCACTTCTTTTAAAACTTTAATAAAAGGAGTGGGGCAAGCACCCTCGGTCCTCACCATGCAATAGTTCAGCCCATCCTGAAATCATCCTTCGGTCACTTTAAGCACTAATCGATGAAGGAAATTGCAAAAGTATGAGGGTTTCTAACTTGAACTGCTCAGATACATGTGAAATGATTTTATCAATGCTATAGCATTAGATGGTGGAGCAAGTCAGGTTGTGTTGTGTGAATCACAGATTTGGAGCGGTGCTCCTGTCTTAGCTGATCCCAACCTTTCTTTTGGCAACGTTCTTTTTCTCCTCTTTTAGTGCTAGCGTACATAACATGTGAAAAGACTAGTATACAAAAGCATATGTCTTCTTGTCTTGCATGTCTCTTTCTCATATTTGGGAGCAATTTTAATCCATTTGCACTTCACTTAGGGGTCATGTTAAATGCTTGGATTAGCTGACTTGATTATTCTATAAGAGAAGGCAGGTCAATGATCATGTTCGAGGGTGTAACAGTAGCTTCTGTTGTTTGCTTGGTGTGATCTTGTGCTCTCTTGCTAATAGTGTGTTCTATTCTGAATATAGTTGATTGAGTGTCCATCGATATATGAAATGATGGCAAACCCTGAGTTTGAGTGGGCAAAGCAGCCTACGATTGAAGTCTGGCAGAAGTACTCTATTGACGGGGATGAATCTAGCAAATTGGAGACCTATGGTCCACTTGAAAGCATCCATCTTTTTGAAGCGGCATTGCGAAATAATGAGGTAGCATGTCCAAATTCTTTCTTGGTTGCTTGGTTATTCTGAGCTCTTCTACTGAAGCAGACATCTAGTTGAGTCTGGTGTCAACCTTTGCTTATCTTTTGATGCAAAAATGTAGCTGGTCTCTATTTGCTGAAAAAACTCAAAAATGTTGAAACTGAGGACGTCTATGAATGGCGTTCAAGCAACTGGAGGTGAATAAAAACAATTCTATTTTAGTTTTCTGCACTTATACAGAAAGCAGGGGAACAAAGAATATATGCCAAAATGGCAGGCACTTGTCTCAATCTTTGACTGCTAAAAAGAATTTATTAATTATATAAGTTTCCTCTTAACTTGATAAGAGCTGCCTCACGAGGTCTGTCCTTCTGTTCTACTAGTTGTACCCTTATTGGTGAGCCTCTCTGAAATCTCTTATAAAATGTTTTCTGAAACCGCATGATAAGTTGTTTATAGATGAATCTTCAAATAAGCACATAGAATGATTTTGTTTACCAAAAAGTTTTGTAAACCTCATTCCCCAGTGGAAAGTGTAAGCCTCTCCCCTTCACCCTTTTCCTGTAAATGTCAAGGTCTTCATATAGCGTCTTCTACAATGTCTGAATTGCAATTTTTTGTAATTACAGCTAAATTACCAAGGACGGACCATACCCTTGCCCTTTAACCTCTCTGTTCTCAAATGGGCTGCTGAAACTCGCAGAATTATCAATGACATTAATCTTCCTAGTGAGGTCGAGTTCTATAACATATATGGAACATCTTTGGACACGCCTTTTGATGTTCGGTATGCAGCTTTTACTCTGTGTTTTGTAAGTTAATATTATGTTCTGGTGGAAGACATTATGACATACTGCTGTGACAGTTATGGTTCAGAGGCATCCCCTGTTGAGGACTTGTCTGAACTATGCCACACTTTGGTGAGTAGTCTTATAGACTTGTAAGAGCCTCTTCTGATCAGATGACATTCCACTTGTTTGAACGACTTTTGTTTAGTCATGATTAAATTGAGTTTTGTACCATCACTTCTTGGAGTCGTGGATATTCTCTGCCAAATTAAACTAGAATTACCTCAGCTGCATCTTATGCTGACAATGGAACAAGTTCTCACTGAAGTTGACATTGTATTTGTCACATTTAGGAGCTGATATGTGACTTTGCAATATGTAGGAGATGTAGTAATTAGATGCGGGCTTCAAAGTTGAGTCATGACTGGAGAACATGGGATTTTCAGTTTTCTTTTAGGGTATTTGGCCACATAAAGTGACGTGCTTCAATAGCAGGAGATAATGTCTTTCGTTCTGATGCTGCCATTTCACAGCTGCTTAAATTTTCCTCAAGGCTAATTTTATCCTCATTCTTCTCACACACATCTGAACTGCAAATGCACGTTTGTATTGACTTTTCTTTTCTTTTGCTTGGCTCAAATGTGCTTATGGTTCATCTTGCAGCCCCAGTACTCTTATGTGGATGGAGATGGAACTGTCCCCACAGAATCAGCTCAGGTAACTATTTGGCAAAGCTTTTTCTCCTTTTACCATAATTTGAGATGATGTGCTGCAGTTTGATTTATGAAAATTCACAATATACTTCATGTTAGCCTTTTTCTTTACATTCAATTTGTTGGGGGTTGTACAATGCAAAGTTAAACAATGTATCTAGCATTCTGATGTAATACGAGTCAACACCATGCAATACAAAAGTTGCCAGGTTTTCTCAAGTGAACTCTTAATCAACAGGCTGATGGACTCAAGGCAGTGGAGCGGGTGGGGGTTGCTGCGGGTCACCGACAATTACTATGTGACCCTACTGTCTTTCAACTCATCCAAAAGTGGTTGGGATATGAACATGTCAGCTACACCAAGCGCGTTAGGACTTCAAGAGTGATGCATTCTTCTTGAAGAGTATAGAGATAGCATAGGGAGTTAGACTTGTACTGGAGATTTTTAGTCCTCCATGCCTTTTCCTCTCTGGAAATTGGAACTGTAACTTGGATTCACATTGTCAAAATTGTTAGGACCATTACCATGTGAATGTAAAGGATAGTCGATTTTAGATGATGACTCTGAAAGTTGATGTCCAGGAAAGTGTCGTCTCTGAACAGCATAGCACAGGGGCTTCAGGAAGGGGATTACGCACATTGTAAAGCTGCATCCAATGACCATGAGCATCGAATAAGGGAAAAGTGGGGTCGACTTAAGCAGAAACGAAACATCCAAAGAAGCTAAGAGCACAACTTTCAACTTTGTGTGTAATTCTTGTTGCTCGTGATGCAAATACTTAGACAAAAAGGCTAGGGAAAAAAGAGGAAAGCCATGCTAAAAATATGCAGAATCCAAATGTTCATGCATTGGTGCTCTCTCTCTCTCTCTCTCTCTCTCTCTCTCTCTCTCTATATATATATATATAGAACATGGAGCTCGAATTTGAGTGCTTAAGGTAGGGCTTTTAAGCAAAATCCAAATAACAACACCATCGACTGGTGCAATGTCATGGGTCATGTATGAAATGGACCCAAGAAAGAGAGAAAGAACATTTGAGCTGAATGCACAAGCAAGACATAGAACGCAATTGGCAAATACTTCAATTTTTACTGCTCTGTCTACCTTTACATCATCATGGACAATTTTTTGACCGATCACTCGTGTTCAGCTAACACCCCCCCTTGCCTCGGAATACCAAGCCGCATTCCGATTCAAACAAAAGCGGATGGAGAAAGGAATTCATGTGCAAACAAGAGCGAGCCCCATCAAGTGCACATAGAAACCCATGCACTCAGATGCACATTCAACAGTCACGCAGTCGTGGAAGGAAAAATACTCAAATGTACTGTGGATCATACACCAACTGCATCGAATCTCCATTTAAATGGTCAATTATACACATGCACTTGGTTCAAGAGAGCGCCTAATTTGGATTTAGAAAGAAGTCAAGAGCACAAAATCCTTTAATTTACTCTTGGAGGTTTCTTGTTTGGTTCAATCATGTACACAGGATGAGGTTATTACAAAGCTAAAAGGGTTTCTAGCTACCTAATTTGAAAGCGTCCACAAAGAGGCCTAAACAAACGCCGGATTTCCAGTAATTCATCATTGTAACAAAGGACTGAAGTCTTCTGCTAGAAAGAGAAGGGGGTTTCCGATACACAAGCATACCGATCCCCTCAATGGCCGCAACTACGACACCTGCAACAAGCACATCCCAGTCACCTGTCTGACCAAGAATTGTTGCCAATGCATTTGCTGTATAGAAACCCAATAGAAGAAGAAATATCTTCATTGGGAAATTCCTTCTAGCCGAATTAAGCTTTTGCAGAAGTTGTCTTCCCCCAGCACTCACTATCCTGCCCAGTCGAGTACGACTGAGATCTGCATCATCGCCATTGAGACCCTCTTGCTCGCCATTACCAGGAATCCCACCTGTATTCAGGGCAAAGGCTATTTTCCAGCCATGTCTTCTCACCTGAGAACTATCCGATGTAAAGAAAATGACTGGCTCGTTCAAAGTTGTATGAAGACTTGTAAAAGGGAACTACTTAGACAGATCACATATGGACTTGCTCTAAATCCAAAAAGTAATTTTAACTACGAGCACAGCCATGTCCTGTCTTTGTTACCAACACAAGACTACCACTATTAAAATCCAAAAAGTTTTCATTAACTTTAGACATTTGACCAAAAGGCATTGACAATTATAGACTTATGCGGCTATCTACAATTAATCTGATAACTAAGATTGAGTTGCCATTCCATATCAAAATCATAAGGTACAGATCAAAGTTTAAGTTGAAAAAAGAGGACATTATCCAGCACAACTGACAAGAGCTCATGAGTGCAGTCGATTTGGCACAGGAAGTTTATAAAGAAAACCTGACCACCATCAGAACACAATTTAGCTGGGCTATAAGAATATGAGCAGAAGATCTCCATGCTAGAACCACAACTGAAATAAAGCTGGAGGAGAGGTTATTATTGGTTGCCATCGACAGTCCCAAATCCCATCCCCCCAACCCAACCCAACCCAAACACAACAAATCGCAATTTTTACATACTAAAATGGAAAACACCAACATTGGTCTAAAAGTACCTGTTCCAACCAAAAGATGCAGACCTTAGCCTAAAGAAAACTCGACCGTTAATGCAGGATTCCATTCTTGACTTTGAAACCATACAAGGGGCAAGGACCATGCATGAACTTCCGGAGGCTTCATTTTCCCGCAGCAGCAGACTCAACTGCATCACCATGGCTCCAGATTGGCACGCCATGAGCTGCAAAGGCAGGATTTTGCCCAAAAAAGATAGACGAACACCATCGTCAGACACTGAGTTGCCCCAAAAAGCTTACATAGAATTCGTGTCTTCGAGATGATTGCCACCGTTTAAAGCACACACATGGGAAGCTAGTCTAATTGAATGTGGGTATTTTCAGTATCGGCAGCTCTATAAGCTGATCAGATGATTGATCAAACACTTCTTGATAATCCATCTCTCATGCGTGTTACCCCCATCAATTAGAATAGAGGAGCCCGGAAACTCATACATACGCTAAAGAACCTTCATTGCAATGTCAAAGGGAATGAACACGTATTCAGATCAGAGAAACAATTCGGAAACGATGGAAGATGAAGGCAATGGGTAATTACTTTCGAAGCAGCGCTCGTGGGCGATGTCAAGAATCCGAGAGTCGCTCTTCTGGTCTATATGGAGCAGCGACAAGGAGAAAGCCACAGCCCACTATATCCTCTGACGTTTGCAAATGCATGGAGGGCCCACGTTTCCTCGGACATTGAAGGTCCGAGGTGAAGGTCAAGAGAGGGAGATGGCGGCGATCAGTGGTTGCTCCCTCCTTCCATGGCCGGACGGCTCTCTCTCTCTCTCTCTGTTCCTCAATTCGGGAGAGAGCAACAGAGACGGACGGCTGATGACAACCTGCGATTCTTATCAGCAGGAGGAGTGAAGTGTCCATTCTACCCTCGGTCCGCCATGGCTTCACCCTATAGTCTATTCCTACAATCGACCGAGGTTAATAACCATTAAAAATCTCAAATCAGTAACTGATTACTAAAATTAAAATTTATTTTAAAAAATTTTCTCAATTAATATCCCATGAAATACTTATCCGAAACTAATTTTCATTTTTTAAAACATACCAAATTAATATTTTCAACCCAAATTTATACTTATACGCAAGTTTATACCAAATTAGATCACAAACTGTTAAGTGAGAATAGATTTGAGTTAATTTATTGATTATCAGATGAAAACTAGTATGTAATGGATGTATTTATTTGAGTGAATTTTTTTTTTGTGAATTAGCTTTTTGGATTTTCAAGTGTTTGTTTTGCTAAAAATGATCGGTCAATGAGTCTGACATGTGACAATTTTTTTCCCTAACATGGTTTCCAAGAAAGAGCTTTCCTTTATCATGAAGATTAACATTTGTTTCAATGAAAACTTAATGATAGAGAAAGAGTATTTTCTATGGAAATCAAAATTTAAAGAAAATGATTAGTTTTCATTTATCTTGTGGTTTAAGAAAAATGAGTTCCTTCTAATCAGAAGAAATTATTTTTCTCCAATCTAAACTTTTGATTTAGGTATGTGGAAATTTTTTTTTCATAAGTTAATGAGTTTCTGTCATATGAACATTAAGTCAAAAAAAAAAATCAAATCCACTTTTCTTCAAACAAATGAAACCCAAAGGCATGTTTATTTTGGGAAAAAGCTTCACGATAAAGGAAAATCTTATTTTCCTAAGTAAAAATATGTACATTTTCTTTTATCGTAAATAGTTATGCATTGATCAATCATTTTTAGCAAAAATAGACACATGAAAAGTCCAAAAATCTAATTTAGGAAAAATCTTTTTGCTCAAACAAATATGGAAGCACGAATGAGCATTTTGAAATGATATCCTCTTTATAAAAACATATTTTCCCCCGGTTAAAAGTCAATTTTTAGGTAATGTCAAGCAATGTAAAGTTAATTAAGAGATTTTTCTTATGATGTCACGTTTTTCCCACTTCTTATTTGGCTCAATGACTCTATTCCATAAGGAACTGGCCCGTATTAGCCATTGCTTTTTCCCCTTTAGAATGCTAGGAATTTATCACTTCCCTCCTTCTTGTTCTCGCTCAATGTCCTTTTGAATTGTGCCTCCGTAGTTCTATGGATCACTTCAAGTTGTATCGGTACAGAGATGACTTGTAAATTTATTTTGTGATCCTTTCATTCTTGCATTGATCTCGGAGAACTCGGAATGGAACAATCGAGGTACTTGAGCCCATATGCATACAAGCAAAAGGCATGAACATGAGGGTGATAACCCTTATATATTTAGAACTTAGGGATAATCGTGCCTAATATTTGGAATTTGGAACTGGGCTGGATAGGGTTGGGCGGTCCGGTCTAGTTCTTGGGTGGGTAATTATGAAAAAAAGAAAGACAAGACAAGAAAAATGCACGACATGCACCGTTTGTGTTTATCACAGTGAATGGAGCATGGGTTTTGTTTTTCTATAGAACCTCACGGTGAGAGGTTCTATTTTTCTCCATGCATAGGTTTTGTGTTTATCACGGTGAGAGGGAGAGTAAGATGGTGGGAATGAGAAAAAATAATCGGTAAAGTTTATGTTTTTTAATTTTTTTTAATAAACAGTGTTGGTCCGGTCCAGATGGATGGTTCCACCCCAAGAACTGAAAATCGGACCGGTAAGTTTTAGAACTGCTAGGAACTGATCTGTCTGGGAGGTTCCTGAGTGGTCGGTTTTATCTGCTCACACTTCTACTAGAACTAGCCATCCAGGAGGATAAAAGAGCTTTTAACACTCGCATTAGGAAACAATCGCGAGAGCCAACGTAGTCCTTAGATAGATCCAAGAATCCTTAATCAACAAAATCACTAAGGAAAAAAGAAAGAAAAAAACAAAGAACCAGGAAAGTAAAAGAAAGAGAAAGAAACAAATAAAAGAGGATTCCCAAACGAGGCCTCGCCTTCGAGTCTCTACGGGGGCAACATGGGAAAAAGCAAAGGGTGATTCGGTAATATTCGCAAAAGAGGGGAAAAAGCGCCGTCCTTTTTACTAGAATTTGGTGAAAAATTCGAAATACTATGTAGTTTCTCCTTTTTGAATTTCCGCGACCCATTTGGAGGGAGAGCGGCCAGGAGGGGCATAATGGTCATTCCACCTCCCGGAGGAACTGAGCATTTTCGCTTGGGTGCTGGCTCTTCTCAGAGGACTGCAGACAGTGGAAGCTCCGGCTGCGCGCGGGCGATTCGTGCTGCGATTCCATTTCGATTTTCTTCAGCGGAAGATCAGGGCTCCTCCCTCCCTCTCCTCTCCTCTTCGAACCTTTCGGATCGCTCTCCGCTGTTCCCGGCGCTCGATTTCGGTGGCGGATCTTCCCCATTTCTTGATTCTGCTCCCGGATCGACCTCTCTCTCTCTCTCTATCGGATGAATTGAGCCGGAAATGGCGGATTCGGTGGCGGCGGCGGCGCCGCCCTCTACTCCTCGCTGGAACGTCGAAAGGCCTTTCCTCACCGGCCGCTTCCACCAGGTCCCTCCTTTACTCCTTCTCTCTCTGCGCTCATCGGTCCTTTGGCCGCTTTGTGCCGATGAGGTTTTTTGAGGAGATGTTTAGTGCGCTCAGTTTCATTCGGATTTCGTGTTCAGGAAGTCAAAGGGACGTCCCGCCTCGCCCTCGACTCGCTCAGGTACGTTTGTTTCCCGGTGCGGATGCTTGCTTTCGAGATTTCCCGCTCGACGCGCGTGTTGTATTCATTGGTTCATTTGTGCAAAATTTTGATGGGACGGGAACCAGTGGCGGATCGGACAGGGCAATTGGCTGTTACGAAGCTGCGGTTCAGGTATAGCATAGTGCCCATCGACATGGGCTTCTTCCTTTAATGGGATACATGCTTTTTCATTGGCTTCGAAGTTTTTCAGCTTTTGTTTAGATAATGACGTGACTTGTAGTTACTTTCTGACCTCCTTTTGGGAACTGAGATGCCAACTACTTAGCCATATGTATTACGGACTCCTTTGATTTAGCATCTTAGTTTTGACTCCACGAGTTTCGACTTCTCTCGGAAGGAGAATTAATTAGATGGGTATTAAATGTTATTTACTCTTGACTAACTGGGAGAGCATGTCTCTTGAGCCCCTGACCGTCAGAACTTGTTCATTTCATGATAGGAACTTATTGTTATCGATGATCTTCTCTCTGCTTTGGTTGGTGTGGAAGGACGGTATATATCCATTATGAGAGTACGCGGAAAGGAAGATGCTGTTTCCTTCCATGTAGATGCATCAATGGACTTAGCACTTCAGGTAAGATGCTATGGAATTTTTCCTGTCTTTCCTCATCTCTTAAAATGTATGTTTGCCGGTGCTGGCTATGTTGATGGGAAAAAGAAAATGTTTTACTTTAAGCAAGGGGATGATACTTGAAAAGTGGTAGATCTAATATCATAGTTAGTGCTCTCCTGAGTTAAATTTCTGGGTGCCAAGCCAATGGCTACAAAGAGTGTATGCATGGTGCGCCTTAAAGATAGGTTGACTGTCAACAATTTGAAGTCAAGAAGTGCTGGGATGTTCATTGATTCATTGGCTTAACCTGGTTCAGAATTTAAGCAAATGTCAACTGATTAAGTGGGGTTGGATGTGGCATTTTTGCTTTCATAGGCACAGAATTCATCAACAATTTGAAGTTAAGAACGCTTCTCATGTGCTTAAATTTTGTCTGACCTCTCACAAAAGTTGGACTACTTAAATTTCGCTAAGTCATTTAACTATTAGGAATATATCCATGCAAATTGCATTTAAGATACTTGATGCTGGCCTTGTACTTGGCATATTTACCAGATGAGCTAACCAGGCATTTCACTGTCAGGAAATGGCTAAAAGGATTTTTCCCTTGTGTCAAAGTTTTCTTTTCATTAGCCATTTTGTGGAGTCAAGGTCCCAGTTTAAGAATGGCCTTGTCAATCATGCCTTTGCTGCAGCCCTCAGAGAGCTGCTATTGGTAAGTTTTGCATTTTCAAATGCATTCGGCTTCTATATACGTTCATCATGTCATTTATGATGGAAACATCAAAACATCTGCTCATATCTTTATTATTACCTCTGTTAGTACTTTGTAGACTGTCTGCACAAGCAAAATTTTTTCCTTAGCTGGATGTGCAAGAGAGAGGGAGGGGGAGGGTGAAGACTTTTTTTTTTTGGGGGGGGGGGTGGTCTGTGGAGAAATAGAGAGATCACATTGATACTTGGAAGGCAGTGAACGAATCTTACTATAGCTTCCATGTATAAGTGATGCCTTCATAATACACATTGACTTAGGAAAAATTAACAGATCCATTGACTTTGAATTGCTGAAGGCTGATGCTAAGAATGAACAGTGACAAGTGGGTCAAATCTGTTGGATAGCTGCAGAAAAGTAGATGTCAGATTGTTGAAAGTTTAGAGCAATCTATCAAGCTTGCTAGTCAGTGTACGTACTGCTGTGCAATTTTTTGTATGCCAGAAGGGTGAAAATTATAAGTTCATGGTGTGACTAAAAGTTAGTGGATTTATGAAGAGTTCCTAAATGACCAGAGCGTTATACTTGCAAAGTGTTGCCATTCAAGAAGATCTCTTACCAACTAATATTGCCTCTTCATTACTCTTGTTAGGGTTATGAGGCTAAGGTGGCACAGCTTGAACACCAGTTTCGGCTCGGAAGACTTTCCATTCAAGGGCTGTGGTTTTATTGTCAGGTATGTATATCCCTTAACTCTATGAACACCTGCTAGGGATTTTGCTTGAAGGTTGTTCCATGTTTGGTCCAGCCTATGATGGGGTCCATGCAAGCTTTGTCTGTGGTGATTCAGAAGGTTTCATCCAATAATTTTGTGGGCTCTGCAGTACTTAACCTCTTACAGAGTCAGGTCAGCCTTAAATTAAGCTACCCATATAGACAAATATCTCCTCTTTAAAAGACATCTGCATCAGGCAGTGTATTTTTGGTCATTGTTCACTCACATGTGATATTTTAACTGGGTTACTGATGTAGCTCCCCCTTTGTCCAGGCTAAGGTCATGGCTGGTGATAACGTTGTAAGGTCCTTACTGGAAAAGATGATCCAGCAGGCAAGCAATGCATATCTGAGTATATTAGAAAGGTGACTGCTAGTGGAAATAAAAAAAAAAGTGTTTTCAAATATTAATCCTTGCTAAGTATCTTATCTCTTTATGAACCGATTCAAAATTCAAAACTGGACCTTATTTACATATGACAGGGCTTAGTAACTCATTCCATCGTACAGCAGGGCTTCAGCATTCAAATTATATTTTCATGGAGAAATCTTCTGATCATTCAAATATCGTAACTAGAATATTTGAAATCATCAAATACAATGATCCTCTTTTTTATTGAATTTAGTGGTCTGCCTCCTTATTTGGTGGTGCTTCTGGTGGTTTTACTTGAAAAAAGATGAACGAGATGAACATATTGCTTCATTGCATCAATCAAGAAAACTGCTCGGCCTTTCACTTGGTGTTCTTTTTTTAGCCTAATCTTTTCTTATTTAATACAATCTTCTTTCTCATGTGCATTGTACTGATTCTTAGGTGGGTCTATGAAGGAGTTATTGATGACCCTTATGGTGAATTTTTCATCGTGGAGAACAAATCTTTGAAGAAGGTACTATTATAGTGTGTGAACCACATTCATTATCCGATCTTGTCAATTCTCCTCATTGATTGTACGGCTGAACTACAATTTTTCGCGCTTTACTTTTTAATTGGCTGTAGCAGGAGGACCTACATTGCTGATTGTTTCAAGCTTTATTCCGACGAAGTTGCTTTATGGGTTCTATTGATTGACATGCTTACTGAATATAAAGTTGATCGGAACCTATCTTATATGCCTGAATGTCTACAAGAGTTATGATATGATCTTGACAGTGCTGATTGCCCTATGACTGGGAGAGCAGTAACATGCCAGCAAAGTGTAGAATTGGAGTCCTATGTCCTTGATTTTCATTTTTCACCAACACAAGTATTTTTTGAAAATCTGTCTGTACCTCCTTATCTTTGTAGTTGGTCCAATTTTTTCATCGAAGTGCTTCCTTTTTCAATTTTGGGCAGGAAAGCCTTACACAGGATGATGATGCTAAATTCTGGAGTGAGCGTTACAGTCTCACGGATGGGATTCCTAGCTTTCTTGCAAATATTGCTCAGACAATTTTAACTACGGGAAAATATCTCAATGTGATGAGAGAATGTGGGCACCATGTTCAGGTTTTTAATTGATTTTGTAAAATATAAATGATTATGCTGTGACCTTCTTATACCTGCATTAATAAGTGATGTTTATAGGTCCCAGGATCAGACAATGCAAAGTTAATGAGCTCTGGCTCGAACCATCATTATCTTGAGTGTATAAGAGCTTCTTATGATTTTGCCAGTGGTGAGCTCTTGAATCTTGTAAGAGAAAAGGTGAGATATTTTTATTCATTTGCTAAATTTTTTATCAGTCATCTCTCTTTTATATCTCTAGCAATAGCCATTTATTTCTTTTTTTCAGTTTTGTCAAATTGCATTGTACTCCAGTCATATTTTGACATGAAATCTTCTTAATAAGAACTTTCTGCTTTCAGTATGATCTTATGGGAAAGTTGCGGTCTATGAAGCACTATCTTCTCCTAGATCAGGTATGTTCCTTGATTCCGTCAACATGGAATCTTCTTAAAGCACCATTCTTGCCATTAGCAATCATTGCGTCATCCTGAATGTTTCCCTTCCACAGTGGCAAACTGGAAAGGCCTCAGTAACCCCTTAATTACACGCTTTAGCCTTTTGGTCAATATCTTCACTAGAATTTTATAATTGGTCCAATTTTTCTGCTTCTTTCCCTGATCGAGATATCCTTTATCTTGCCCAAAAAAGACTTGTAATTATAAAAAAATTGAAGCACGCAATTGAAACATGTGAGTTTATATCCTAGTCTGGAAGGTATTCGAACCATAATTATTAAACAAATAAAGTTCTTTTTGGAGAATGAAACTAGAACTTCACTAGAATTTTATAGTTGATCCAATTTTTTTGTTTCTTTCACTGATCGAGATAACCTTTGTCTTGCCCAAACAAGACTTTCAATTATCAAAAAATTGGAGCATGCAGTGAAACATGTGAGATCATATCCTATTCTGGAAGGTATTCGATCCATGATTATTAAACAAATAAAGTTCTCTTGGGAGAATGAAACTAGAACTCTGTTGGATATCATATCTTCACCACCACTCTTTAACCATCTCTAAAAAGCCATCTGACCATTATTCATTCTCAATGATAGAAATAGGACTGCATTTGGCACAACCAAAATCCAGTAAAGTAGGAAATGAGTGGAATCGGGTAGGAAGTATGCTCAAACAACCTTAGGAACCATGAGCTTCCTTTCTCCTGTTAGACCAGGTAATGTGTCCACCTAGAAGTGGGAGATCAATCAAATTTAATGAAGCAACAAAATCTTAAAACTCTCTTATGCTGATTTTTTCAACAAATCCTCCTGGTCTTTGGAAAGACACAAACCATATTAAAATGCCCCCATTAATCCAAGGCTGCCTCCACCTAATTCTGATGGAAGAAAGCTCATCTAAGAAGTTGATTTTTTCTGAGTCCTCACAAGGTCCAAACACATGAGAAAGCCTCTCACCATTATCCCTCTTGTTTGAAAAAACACGCACAATAGAACATAGCCCAATGGAAAAGTCTATAAAGCTGCAAACATCCCCACAAAGAAAACGACTATCCTCTACTGCTGCCATCAGCCGGTTCTCTGCCCATCTGACATGTTCCTTGGGCTTTGACAACAGCCAACACTCGTTTTTGTTTTTTGGGGACATAGGGAGTACATCATTTTGTTTAAAGAAGTCCTTTAAAATTTATGTCTTCCTTCACATTAACCTTGAGTTTTAATAGAGAACAAGATGGCTTGGGCATGTTGTTTTCCCTTCGAGTAACTCCATTGACATGTGATGGGTCTAAGCATGTCTTTCCCCCTGGCATTACCCTTTTGCAGTTTGAGAGACGTCATGTATATAGCAGTTCTTTTTGTATTTTCATGATTGAAGCTGAAATTTCTTTTATAGGTTTTTTGTTTGTTGCATTTCTCATCCATGTATCTTATGCTCTTTTAGGGCGATTTCCTGGTTCACTTCATGGATATAGCTCGAGATGAACTGTCAAAGAAGCTTGATGAGATATCTGTGGAGAAGCTGCAGGTTCTATCTCACTGCCCTATTTTAGTGGACCATGTAAATTTAAATATTAAATGTCTACTGT
Source organism: Melaleuca quinquenervia (assembly GCA_030064385.1). Taxonomy (NCBI): domain Eukaryota; kingdom Viridiplantae; phylum Streptophyta; class Magnoliopsida; order Myrtales; family Myrtaceae; genus Melaleuca; species Melaleuca quinquenervia. The sequence continues at coordinate 11,353,880 of CM057719.1, read as the reverse complement.
AGAACAATTGCTGGACAGAAAACACTGCTATTGAGACAAGAACTTCTGATTGCATGTGTTCTTCTTTTCTTTCTTTTGTGGTTTGCTAAGTAGCCTTTGTCATTTTAAGTCTCTGCTAGACCTTGCCTTGCGCACCACTGCAGCTGCAGCAGACCCTTGCCATGAGGATTTAACATGTTGTGTGGTAAGAAGCTGTTTGCTAGGTCCTCCAATTACTCAGCTGACATTAAACTTGTGGAGAATATTCTCAAGCTGCTCTTACTGAAAAATGAACTGGACATTCAGGAAAGATCATCTTTGCTTAAGAGACTCGAAGACATGGAGCTTAACCGCACTATTCCTGATGATAGTGAATTTGAAGAGCCTTTGAGTGTTACTGGTCTAGAGACGTTTTGTCTTAGTTACAAGGTGTGTTTCTGTGCCTCTATTCTCTCTGTGTGAAAACGTATGCACCTACATGCTGGAATATGGCCCAATGAATCATGATTATAGCCCTTTTGTTGAAAGTAACATTTATTATCTAAAACTCTTGGAGCCTCAACTTTTATAGGGAAAATTACTTGGACAACCTTGCCATTTTGATGAAATTTCCGGGACAATATATTCTGAAACACTACTTGGACAGCCCTCCTGTTTTCCTCGAATACAACACCGTATATTCAAAAACGTTGAAGAAACCCCCTCTATATGTTCAAAAACTACTTTGAAACACCTGTTTAATTAGATGTTCATAGAAAAATAGCAATTGAGACAAGTTTTGCTTGTCTTTAAGGATTTGCAAACTAATCTTAACTTTACACTAGATCTTGATATTTTCCGAGTAATTTTGAACTAATTTTTTTTTCAATTGGCTCTTGAAAAAAATTTAATTAGTTTAGAATACTTAAAAAAATTGCAACTTAGTTTTCAATCTTTGAAAATTGAAAACTTGACTCGTTAGCATTGTAATTACTCTTTATCTGAAATATCTTACTAATGAATGGTCTCAAAGTAGTTTTCTGACATATGGAGGGGGTATCCTAGTTTTTAATGGAAATATAGGGGAGTCCAAGTGATTCGAGCAAAAACGAAGAGCTGTCTGAGAAATTTTTTAAAGCACAGAATTGGATGGTTGCTATAGTAACTTAACCTAATTTTCAAAACTCCTGTTGCCTTTTGGATTGCGATGTCCGTAGGTATCCCTTTACAGTGGGTGAAGACTGGCTTATGTCTACTATACTTAAGTTGTTTTAATGTGGTCCCTTCTCATGAGCATATTTAATAGGAATGTTCGTGCCTGGATATTACCAGGTGTCACCAGACTAAATCTTTCAGTTATACTCGTATCAAATTGGCATAGTGTCATAACGGTTAACATGGTCATTGACATGCTGTTGCTTGCATTTTCAGGTCCGGTGGCCATTATCCATTGTTATATCAAGAAAAGCCTTGATGAAATATCAGTTGATTTTTCGCTTTCTTTTTCACTGTAAACATGTAGAACGCCAGCTTTGTGGAGCATGGCAAGTGCATCAAGTATGTGTCTGCTTTTGAAGCTTCATCTGAAAGAATGCCTTACTCCTCTGTGCGTAAGTCTTCCAAATACTCTTCATGCAGGGAATCCGTGCTCTCAATTCAGGTGGAACGGCTATATCAAGATCATCTCTGCTGTGCCGTAGTATGCTTAAATTTATTAACAGCCTTCTGCACTACCTTACTTTCGAGGCAGGTTTCTATTTTGGTTTTTCATCCTGGTTTCTTTTACTGGGGCACAATTGTTCTTATTATTCCTTCATCAAGTGAACAAGTGAAAGATGACAGGAAAAAGCAATTTTCTTCTTTGTTTTAGCCCTTCAGTTATTGATCTTTCCCGTTAAGTACATGAATTAGCTCAGACAATATGAGCTTACACATGCTACGGAGAACTTCCAATTCTTAATTATTATGTAAAAATACGCAATACTTTGACCAAGATATGAAATGAAGCGAATGAGACTACACAACAGGACTTGTCACTCCTAGATGTTCTATGCTTGACTAGCAGCAGTATTATTGGCAGTGCAGCAGCTCAAGTGGTGTTCTTATGTATGAGTGGTGGGAACCTATGGCTAAGGACAATTTAAACATTTGTTTGCATTCTTTACTTGAACCTGAGCGAGGCAACTACTTCTTCAATCATCTTATTAGGGTTTTTTTTCCTCAGGTTCTTGAACCTAATTGGCATGTGATGCACAATAGACTGCAGAATGCAAAGAGCATTGATGAGGTTGGTTGGCCTTTCCTCTCGCCCTCCCTCCCTCCCTCCCCCCTGGAAGGAAAAGGAAACGGGGTTTCCTCACTCAGATGCCTTGGCATGTGGCTTTCAAAAGTTTCCCTTTGCTGTCTGTCTAGTTTGCTTATTAAATATCTGTCTCTGTTGACAGGTCATTCAACATCATGATTATTTCCTCGAGAAGTGTTTGAGAGAATGCCTACTTCTTTTGCCTGGACTGCTCAAGGTATGTCCTGATTGCAACATTCAAATAAAAAAGCAAACTGTTGAGTCATTGCATATTTGTTTTGGATAGTGATGAAACATTGGAGATATTCTAGTTCCATGTGAATACTGCAATAGGTATTAGTGGCAGTAAAAGTGGTCCTAGAAGAACACCCTGAGTCCTCTCGTTGCATCACTGCAGCCTCTGTCATGATACTTGTAATGCAACTTTACGTTGGTTGTGCAGGCTGTATCCAACGCATCTAGTTCTATAATAGGATATAAACCGAATCAATTGGTCAGATTGATAACTGTGGCAATTATTCATAGAATTTAGCTGAAACCGCAATCCAGAACGACACGCTTTATTTGTTTTCTGAGGTTCACTTGTACAACCAAACTTCATGATGCAGAAAGTAGAGAAGTTGAAGCTGTTGTGTGTACAATATGCTGCAGCCACTCAGTGGTTGATATCATCCTCCATAGACATCCCGCAGTTTCATGAAAAACCAGATAACTCCCTAAGGTCAGAAGATCCTAAGTCACGGAAATCAGTAACCCAATCTCAGGCTTCAAGATCAATGACAAAGAATGCAACAGTGACCAATTCTGTGCTGTAAGTATGGAACAATGACAAAAGATGCACCATTATCGATATACAATACAATATGCTCTCTGCTGTTCTCATTCAAGTCGATATTGCAGCAAATTCGAGAAGGATTTCAATGCTGAGATCCAGAGTCTGGGCATAATTTTGAGCAGTCATTCACAAGCGGAGCCATATCTGACTCACCTTGCACAATGGATCCTTGGTGTTGGAAAGAATCAATAGGTTCTGCTTCACTTTTCCTTGAATTGGAATGATCTATTCTGTAGGCCTATCAAGTATCATTTTCTTATGCTTCCATCTGAAAGCTTCATGTCCATTTTTCTCTTCACTCTACCTTTTTGCTTCATATGTTGATTTTGTGATGTGTTGCGAGCATGAGGTGTCAAAAGCCCAATAGGTTTGAATTATAGTTGAACTATAAACAGGGTAGTGTATCAATTTGTTTTTTTTTTTAATTTTGGTAAATTAGCGAATCAATTTGTTGTTGAACTGATTTGTGCACTTATGGTTTTTATCAAAGGAGATGGGAAGGGACTAGTATAAGGATCTTCATGAATGCATATGAGGCATCCCTAATGTGACGAATTTTATGAAGCGTCTGTGCAACACTAATTTGAAGTCAAATAGGCAAAATAAATAATGTTGCAAAATAGAAAGAGAGGTGTCAATGCTTTATAACCAAAGTTCTATCACTCTCTTAACTCATTTTTGCTCCTCGAGCATGCATAAGTGTCAATGCAGCTTCAAATTAATGTACTTTTCATGATTGTGGGACATAAAAGGTACCTAAACCTTGTGAGCAATGGCTTTAATTACAGAACACAATTAGATAATCACAAGATAATGACACAGCTTCTGGCGTGAAATCAGACAGTTGCTGCTTTAAGAGAGAGAAAATCGGATATTTTATTGGTGTAGAAATCTGGCTGTATTTTGTTGTCTGGACTTTGAAGCATTGACAAAGAGGTCACACCTATCAAAAGAACATCGAACGATCAGAACTGGAAACAGAGAACAGAAGTTGGAAAAGAATGTAAGGCCTAACTAAGCACCTGAGAGAACTAGAAGAGTTTTACAGCCTCCATTTTGCCCAAACAGAATATCAGTATCCAGTCTGTCCCCGACCATGCAAATTTGAGACTTCTGAATGCCAAATCTGCCGAGATAAGACGAGAAGAAGTTTGGCAACCAAATAGATGAGTGAGAGTAAGAAATGCTAAGTTGGGGAAAGATCTGCATGCTAATTGATGACATTACTTGTGATTGAATGGTCCGACATCTATCCGTATCAACTAGTAACTATCAACCACCATGATACAGTAGTTTCTCCAGATAGGGAAAGAACTACGCGCGACTGAGAAATCGATTTTATCAAGCATAAAGCCTACAGCACTCGTCATCCTTGGGAATCGATTTTATCAAGCATAAAGCCTACAGCACTCGTCATCCTTGGGAAATGCTCGTTGTCTTTGCTGCAGTGTTCTCTCATTAGCCAATCTATACGGCAGAATTGTAGTAGAACGATAAGAATTGCATACTGGATAGAGTTTTTACTCCGAATGTTTAGCGTATAGAGATGTCGGATTATTTGGTATTTGGTATTTCCAGACTTCCAGTGCATTTCCCAAGGATGACGAACTGAGCACCTCGGTACTTCGGTAGTGGCTTAAAATCTAATAAATTGACATTGCTATCATTCATCCTACCCACTTCCTAGGCAAGGTAAGAAATGAGGGCAACACCACTACATATATGTAGGCTCATATGACCTGCATTGGTACTCCCAGGACACAGGCGATAAAGGAAGGATATATACAAATCATAGCCTTACTTATTTGCCAGGTAGTCCATCATAAAAGTCGATGGCTTCCCCACGACCAATGGCTCACGCTGAGTCGATCCCCTGATGGCACCAACCATTGAACCTCCACCTGTTACAAGGATGCACGATGGTAACTGGAGGGGACATATCAGCAAATCCAGCAATCTCAATGAATCTCAAGCAAGCAACTTAAAGGTAGATTCTCTCTAAGCAGTATATTTCACTGAGATGGAGCAGCTTCAAGATCATATTAAGAAAACTGTCACACTTCACTTTGTCCACATGTCCTCAAAACTTCTGCCTGGATATCTAAGACAATTTAGTACATAATATGAACCAAAAGGTAGGAATACACTCTACCTATGTCATACATTGCTTTAAAGGGCTAAAACTTCGCTGAGAAACGTTGACAAGGCATTATTTTTCATCTCAATGATTGATCATCAACTTAGTTCACAATCTATGGGAGCTCACATAAGAGATGCGGAGTAATAGCAGAATCATTGGGAGGCAAGGTTTGTGTACTTCATCCGAGGACAAAAAGTATAGGTAGAAGCCAACCTGCCCATTCCTGTGCATCGGTGAGATGGGTTACGGCATCGCGGTTAGTGGCAATGAATAGACATCCAGGATTTTCGCGTATACAAAGTGTTCCATACCTTCAAAAGCCGATGAAAACTTACAAATGAATACCGTTAGACATGTAGGTTTTTGAATGAAGTGCAAAAATTGCAGGGTTCATATTACAGATTTGATCATGCAGAAACTTCCTTCTGGTTCTGTAGAAATGTGCTGTGTTTTGCTAGGGTAGCAAAGCAATGAAGCAGTTATATTTATAAAAAATGGTTCGCGCTGCATGGAAAAAGTAATTTGACAATAATTTTTTTTGCTGATAAAAATGAGGGAATCTTATTCTGCAAAATTGGCAATCTTTGGTAATATTTATCATGTTGTGATGCAAGAGTGCTAGATGGCTTTCACAAAGACCGCACACTTCCATAATGTTGAACTTACTGGATTTTGTAGTAATTGAAGTATCGATCAAATCCAACCACAACAGCACCAACCTTCATTTCCACATTGCAGAAAGGTAACAAATAAGCTCACAGGATATTTGAATGAACAAATGGAAAAGTAATTCGGAGAAAAAGAGAACAAGCTTACATTCTCATCATGCTCCATGTAGAACCCAGGCTTGAGCTCTATCTTTTTCCCACCATCTTCCTGTTAAGTGGCACATGATAGTCAGTTAGCACTGCAACGCCTTCTGAGTGGTAGCTAAAATTGCACTGGAAATAGCAATTTGGCATGACTGTAATTTGCATGACAGATGCTTAGGGTAGTTGCGGGTTGGGGTAAACAGGGAGGAAAATTGCTAATATGGAAATAATGCATTGTAGGACTGTAAAAGAAAGACGGGTTAAGCAAGCACTTAATACATCGAGGAGATACAAACATCCTCCAGCTATTATGAGACAACACACAGAACTAGTCAACTCACAAAAGTAGGAAACCCCCAATTGGGTGACTATATCAATAGACGATTCTGAAATCTTGGTCATTAAATCCATTCACAAATCAACCAGAAAACCTTGGGCCTGCTAGTGTAAATGAGTTCCATGGATCATGCACTTCAGCAAGCACATCACAAATGAGATGAGTACCCAGTCGTGGAGGCATTTGTTTCGGAGGATCTACAGTCAAAGAGATATTTATGTATGGAAGAGAGAAGGGGGGGAGAGGGGTTGGTGCTGTTCCATTTGAAATTATTGTATAGATATAGAAATGACATATTCAGTCGACAAGGAAATCATAGAAAAGAAAGGGAAAATCAAAATGATTCACATAGCATCTGACATTTCAATATGATGTCTGCTTGTATTGTATTAGGAGATAGAAGGTCGTACAGGACCACCAAGGTATTGAATTCCAGCTAGCTCAAGCTCCTTCAAGATGCCATCCTCACCAATCACATAAACCTAAGCCATAATTAGCTATTAGAACTTCAGTAGCTAAAGAAGCTTTGCAGCAAAGTAGAACACTTTTTGGAAGACTGGTCCTATAATTGGAAGTTTCCGTATACTTCAAAACCAAAGTCAATCCCTTATATTGCAGAAAAATACAATTACTGGAGAGATGCATCTAGTTTTCTTGTTGATTTGATTCAAATCCTGAATATACTATCTATTTCTAGCATTCATGGTCAAATGAGTATGGTTTCATGTGCCAAAGAACGAACCAATTTGCAAAGCATACCTTTTTATCCTTGGGGAAATCGATAGATTTTAGGTATGCAGCAGCTGCAAAAGATGACGCGAATATCTCTTCCTGAAACAAGATTAATTTTGGATAGAAGCAAGCGAGAGAATCACCACTGGAAAGCACGCAGAAGTTGCAGGCTAACCTCATTCACACTGAGTCCAAGGGTCTCAAACTTCTTTCCATATTGCTTCCTGGACTTGGTTGAGTTGTTGGTAACGAAAACTAATCTCTTGCCCTAAAAGTTAAGGACGAAGAACTATCAGTTCATCAAAAGGAGAGGCAACCTCCTATACGATGTTCTAATGGATGCAACACCTGAACAGGAGGCTACTAAAGCTCTCGGCAAGATAGCACAACATCTTGTCTAGTGCAGGGAGATAAAGAGTTATGTCAGTGAAACCATGTTCAGCTGGTAGTAGCAGTAATGGAGATTGAAATGGGGTAAACCCTTCTGCTACACAACTAATTAAGGAGAGAAAAACAGGACCCGTCTCCCTTCACCCCCCCCCCCCCCCCCCCCTTTCCCCCCAACTTCCCTTCCCTTGAGAAAGGTGCTAGTAAAAAGGGGTAGAGATGGCCTCCATCTAAACATGCCAAAACATGTTATACTAACCTTTGAGCGGAGCATATCGAGTGTTTCAGGGACTCCATCTATCAGGCTATCCCCTTTCCATATGACTCCTGAAAGAAGAAAAATACATGTAAATACGATCATAGTAGCTAGACAATTTAGTAGTAAGAGCAGTGGCTAGCATGTTTTGCAGTTCTTACTAAATGCCACTTTGACTAACCTCCGAACACATGTACAAAGTTGAAAATTGAGAAATGGTATGACGGTGAGAGGGTGAGCCATGAGGACATACACGAATGACTTAGGCGCATGAGTATGTATGTAAGAGGGTGAGAGCAGCAGAGCGTAGTAGTACCCATTATCTACAACTGTAGACAACGAGAACAGGGCATTGGGTGATGAGCAGTGTAAAGTCGTCACAACTAGTACAAGCTACAAGTAATTGTTGTAGCAAGCATCCTTGTCTTTGCTTGGAACTCAAGAAAAAGCTCCAAGCATCATCATATCAACAAGAAACCCAGAAAATCAAGTGAAAGTTTGGGCGCTAGCCTGCAGCGCCACGGTCGCCATTTCCCGTCGTATCATCAAGAAGAGAGAGAGAGAGAGAGAGAGAGAGAGAGAGAGAGAGAGAGAGAGAGAGAGAGAGAGAGGAAACAAGAACTCGCCACTCTCTGTGACTCATTGCGCAAGCGAGGAGAGCCAACCAGCGCGGAAACGCGGGAGCGAGGGGCAAGAAGCACGGAGAACACCACATACCGTCGCAGTCGAAGATGAAGGTCTCGACGGAGCTGATGAGGTCATCGGCGTCCTGGAGTGGCTGGGCCGAGGCGCGGGCCTTCAGCGTCTCCATCCTCGACCGTGACCTGGGGTAGCCGCTGAAGCAGAACCCGCTCCTCCGCGCGACGCCCCCGAATCTAGGCGGGAGAGAAGACGACGGAGGAGGAGGGGGAGGGCAGCGAGCGGCGGCGGAGGATCTGGGGACGACGGAGAACAATCGCTGCGACTGTGCGCTGCTGCAGCTGATCACTCCTCTGCTTAACATCTCCCTTCCTCTGTTTTTCTCGCCTCTGCCTCTTTCTCTCCTCTTCTCTGACGCTCACCTTAATTTCTTTTTCTTTGTCCTATTTTTATTTATTTGTTCAATTTTGGCACCCTTTTTTATTTGTCAAAAATATATTTAAATATGTGGCTTTTCATTTTCTGTGGCAAATAGCTTCCCACGATCAAGGAGAGGCTTATGGGGTTCCATGCTGACGTGGCGGTTCGGATGGAGGTTATCGCCTTCTTTATCCAACCCTTTGGCCACATTTCACTTTTTTCCAATGACAGTTTCTGCATACGCCAAAAACCCCATCCATGCCGCAGGGGTCAGTGATTTCTCGAGCGATCCAATTTCCCCTTGAAATCGGAAACCTGACCGATGGGACCCGTACCTGATCTTTTAGTCTTGAAATCGGATTGACCGGTTAGGTCCGGTTCTTGGGAGGTCCAATGTGACTAGAAAAAAATTCAAACAAAAATATATTCTGTGCATAATCACGAGCAAATGATGGAAATCAAAAGTGATCAGCCACCAAACCAATGAACAACTGCCAAATGCATGCTCAAGCCTTTCATGATTTCCATCATGAAACCCAGAACAGCCCAACGATTCATAATGCCAATGCTCGATCAATCTTGGGTGCCCGTAAACCAGCTGAACAAAATATAAAAAAAAAATCAGAGCTTTATATTGAAATAGGAAGATTCAAGCTTTTTCCTTTGATGAGGAAGAGAGAGATTGGCGGAGCCGTGATTTACCTGACTCTACAACTTGATCATTCCTATATTAATCATAATTTCTCATAAAATTTAATCGGTCCAATTCGGTCTCGCTCTCCTAGGAACTGGGACCTGGACAACACCAGTTTCATTTTTAGTAACCTGGAATCGGACCAACACTCTTGAGAACCCCGGTTTGGTCCAATCAGTTCTTGGATTGGGCGGTTCCCGGTGCTTAGCCCTATTATGCCGGTTCGACAATACATCGAAACTAGGGATGGCAATTCCTGATGCGACTTGAAACAACGGCACAAAGGGATTGAGATTCGGATTCGGATAGAAGCCAATTCATGCTCGAGCTGGTCTCGTGGCGGCACGGGGCTGGCGTGATTAAAAAGTTGCGTCGTGCTCCTATTAAACCCACTCGAGAAAAGAAGCAAAGAAGAAACAATTCGTGTGGCTCTATTAAATTAAGGAAACAATATCAATGAAGCTCGTGTGTCACCTGTTTAGATTCTATTATCTAGAGAACTGTTATGGTTCTATTATTGGTGATATTTCAGTAATCGAGAATAGGCTGTACAAATCATACTGACGATATATCGTTTGCGTATTATGGCAAACAGGAATGGTATCTCTTATCGGGTTTCATGTTGGTGGATTGATTTCATGATATATCGTGGGCTGTCATGCATTCGTGTCAACCAATGATTCTTTTCATTATGTTATACAGATTGCATCCTGGCAGCTTTTGTTAAATTTTGTTATATGGGTTGGTATAATTAACTAATTTTGTCTTGAGTAAACTAATTCTCAAGAGACTTCTTTGCGTCAGCATGGTATAAATATGTGTCGAGGGTACAAATTACCACCTATCTAGATAGGGTTTATCTGACTTTCAGCATGCCTTTGAGCATCTTAAGTTTGATGTTACATTTAAGACGAGAACTTACACCATATAAACATCAAGAGGATTATAAAACTCTTTCGTGATCTTGGAAATAAAGTTTCTTCAAAAGCCCGTGAAGAAACTCACTTGTTAAATTATTAAGTAGAATTAGAAGTTGCCAAACCCGAGCGTCTGGGTAATTGAGGGCGACTTGTAATCTTAATTTTCTGCGGTGGATCCCGTGCTGTCGGTAATGGACTCCTCATTCCTCAGTATCGAGAAAATATTAGGTACCTGTTCAGGTGACACGCCATTTTGACCCGATCCATTTACAGATCGACACCTGTCCCGGGGACCCACAATTCTCAAACCCATTTTGGAGTCCGTCCCACGCCGTTTACAGAGCTCCGTCTCTCGCCTTTCTCTCTCCTCTCTCCTGCATCGCCATTCCTTTCCTTCCATCTTCATCGTCCATCTTCTTCCTTCTTCTTGGTGCACGCACGTACGCCGGCGACCTCCGTAACCAGCCGACCGAGCAGAAGCGGAGCTTCATCCCCAACCTCGTGTCTCCCTCCCCGGCCCTTCTGCTCCCAGGGAACAGAGCATCAGGACAGCAACCTCAACACCCCCCAGCGGGGCCTCCGTCGGCGGCTCTCCTCCCTCTCCCTCAAGATCCAGCCAGCAACCGCCTCCTCGTGGTCCCTGCTCCGTCTCCTCCGTCTCCTCCGTCGGGGCCTCCACCGGAGGCTCCATCAGGAAGTGGTGGGACTGGGGCTGGTTCCTGGATCATGTCCTGCAAGCCCGTCTTCGCCCAGGATCTGGAGATGAATGAGGAGGAGACCAAGGCCCTCGGGTCCCACAACAAGGGGAGCTGGAGGCACGTGTTCTACAAGGTCCGGTCCGAGATCCGGCGGCTCGTCGGGTCGGAGAACCACGTCGGCCTCCCTCGAGAGAGCTTGTAAAAGAGATCGAAGAGGAGAAAGCTCGGGGGAAGAGGAGAGAGAACGGTGAGAGACGGAGCTCTGTAAACGGCGAGAGACAGATTGCCAAATGGGTTTGAGAACTGTGGGTCCCTTGGACAGGTGTCAATCTGTAAATGGATCCGGTAAAAATGACGTGTAACCTGAACAGGTACCTAATATTTTCTCCCTCAGTATATGCTTGCTCGACTCATGCATGCTGGGGGAGGTGAAGAAGTAAGCTTACTGGGGGGGCCTATTGCAAGGGCTTCTTGATTTTAGTCCAAGAGCACGTGCAAAGAAGGAGCCCGGCCCCTCCAACGATTGTAGGAGGAGTCTAAAGCACAAATGGCGACCCATTTTGCGTTATTGGTAGGGGTGTTAAATGGGTGGGTTAGGTATGGTTTGTATCGTGTCGAAAATGGTCTAACCCATATCGGATCAGTTAACTCGTTTCGATCCATTTCCGTATAGTACAATTCTAATGACCTATACTCAACCCTACCCATGTACTCGACCTGACTTGATTCTTATTATTAAAATACTTTCATATTTAAGTAAATCCAAGAGAAGTTGCTTTTTATGATTTTTAAACCGGTATTGTTAAAGTACTTTCATGCAAATACATTTTAGTTGATAAATTTGATAATATTTTTAAATCGAATTTTTGAGTGAACAAACAAGCTCGCTAGAGAGTCTCAAGCCTCACTCAAGGCCGGCGAGGTTCCAGCTTGCTAGATTCTTGTGAGCTTGACCTCGGGCAAAGCTTGAGACTTGCTAAGGCAAGGTCAAGCTTAGTGGCCTTGAGCAAGCTTGACTTTGTCAGATCAAGTGAGGTCGAGTTGGCGGCTTGAGCCTCATGACCTAGACCCCTGGGCTTTCCCAACTCTACAAGGCATGAGCTTGTTGATCTGGTGAGGTCTTTGCTTGGTTGCAAGGTCTCGGCCCCATGAGCTTGACAAAGTTTGGTGAGCTCACCCCTCACTCCTAGCCAGTTGCTAGTTGTCACCATGGTTGGTGACAGGCCAAGAAAGAGGGAAATAGGGAAAAGAAGAAGAAGAAGAAGAAGGAATGAAACAAGGATAACAAAAAGGAAAAAGGGAAAATAAGAATAATTAAATTGTTATTTAAAAAAATTCATAATTTTCATAATCTAAAATGGCTTATTTTTGATAATTAAAACTAATTATTTAGCCCATTAAATTTTTATGTGGTCCATTTAAGACCCACTAAAACTTTTGAGTTAATCAATATATGACCCATGTTATCTAATATGATTTAAAATACGGATTTTTGACCGATTTTGGCCACTTCTAGCTATCGGCCCACGGGAAATTCACTAGCTACTTGTGTAGGTCTCCCTCGAACGTTTCGAAACCTAGTTGAGAGAACCTTGGTGTACATGACAATGAATCTGTCCAGCCCAGAGTTGGTTTGGTGATTATGTGGTTATACTCCTCCTTTTCCTTAGCCTCTGTTACTTCTTTCTTGATCAACTAATTCATTGTTGCAAGGAGGGCTGGGCTTATACCTCGAGTTGCTCTTGCTTCATAATGGGTCTAAGAAAAAGATGAGAAGGGATAGTCGAGGGAGGAAAGAAGATCGGTTCGGTTCTCGCTTCTATTTTGACATCTTTTTTTCTCCATTGACTTTATGATTGATCTGATACTTGGAACTTAGAAGGAAACTTACCAAAGCAATCTGGTGAATCGGATGGAATGAACACAGGAATTATCTAAAATCATTCGAAAGGCTTAGATGCCTTCTCTTCATTTAGAAAGATAATTTCGTATATGAGTGGAGTATGTGTACTGAATTGAATATCAACCGTTGAAATTGATGGGCCTGACATGGCACCTCTTAGATTTGATGATCTAGACTCAAATTAATATGTGTTATAAATTAATTTATTGAAGGATATTTCTCGAAAAAGGGGGCAAAAAACAAGAACGAAGAGAGTGGCATCCTCGGTATATTTGGTTCTCGTTCAGGGGATTAATAGGAAATGATGGTACTTTCACCAGTCGGAGGGGACAGAAGGAATTTATGAGCAGACTTTCTTGACGTAAGCAATGTTAAGCCTTCTTCATCTTTTGAGCTTATAGTGAAAAGTACTAAAAAAATCTTAAATCTATTGCATTACTATTAATTAATTTTTAAACTTTTCAATTGAGCATATTTAATTATAATTATTTTCATATTTTGTCAATTGAATTCATGTGGTCAACGTGGGTTGGAAATTGTTAATACGAATGCTAATTGTTCTACTTAGCTTGGTCGCTATTGATTGTCGTGTATATATATATATATATATATATATATATATATATTTTAAATTTAGTTTTTAATTATTTTTTCTTTCATTTTGGTTGATGAAGGTCGTGGCCCTCACTTCAGCCCTTGCTAAATTTTGGGGAGGGCTACCTCATTGGTTGTGAGTGAGGCCTCTAAGGCCCTAGGCGAGGGCCTTTGTGGCCCCGTTTGGTTCAGCTTTGTCAAAGTCCATTTGGCCTCGAAAGCCCATTTGGCCAAATATTAGGTGTTTGGTTCAGCATTTGGGCCAACTTGCCGGAGATGTAATTGCATCTCAAAAGCCCTCTAAAGGCATTTAGGCCAATGCACCTCTCTAGTTGCATTCCCTTCTTGTATTCTCGGCATACGAGTCCAAGAGTTAAATGAAAATTATGTTACTTTCCTGTTTCACCCTCTTTTATTTTACATATTCCAAACTTTGCCCCTCGTCAGAAACCCTCGTTTTTTTTCCTTCCTCTTTTCTTCCCCATCCCACTCCTCTCTCCTCCTCTCCAGTAGCTCTACGATCTTCCCTTCTTCCACTTCTCTCCTCCCTTGCTCCTCCCTCCCATCACTTTTTGCCCTTCGTTCTTTCGTTTCTTCCCTTCCACCTCACTCTCGTCGCTCTTCCTTTCGCCCACTTCCACCTCCCTCCCGTCTCTCTTCGCTCTTCTCGTCACCGTTCGCTCTTCCCCTCTCCCGTCCCTCCTCCCTAGCTCCTCTCACCCGTTGCTCTCTCGTCGCTTTTCTCCTAGTATGATGATTTTACTGCATTTTGATTATAATCTTTTGTCACGTTGTGTAATTGTTGTTCTTCACTATTAGGTTTAATTTTGTGGTGTTATTGCGTGAGTAAATTCTGATTTGGTGTTGTTGTTGTGCCCTCGCTCTTCCACTCTCAGGTAGCAATTTTTTCGTGGAACCCATCTTTTTGTTCGTTGGTTTTTTTTTTCGTTTTCTTGCACTTGATAATTGTTTTTTGTGCCATCACTTTTCCATTCTCAGGTAGCAATTTTTTCATGGAACCCATCTTTTTGTTCGTGGCTTTTTTGGTTTCTTGCACTTGATAATTGTTTTTTGCCCTGATTGGTTCTTTTATGGAGAGTAAGAGACGTTACCTTGATTCTCTGTTGATCATTTGAAATATTTGTGCTGTGAAAAAACCAAGCTGCACACAGCACGTTTTACCTTTTGGTAAATTCTTAGGTTTTCTGCAACTTTCACTTCTTGTTGGGCAAGGAAACAATATGCTTAGTTATATAGTACCCTGTTTCAATATTACTAGAAGAAGATGGCGAGTTCATCAAAGGAAAAGGCTGTTTGGACCGCTGAATATGTGGAAACTTTTTGTAAGTTGTGCGTTGAACAAATCGATAAAGGCAATCGTCCTGCAATTAACAAGAGGGATGGATGGTCCGTAATAATTAATAAGTTTGAGGAGTTGAGGGGGAAAAAGTATGATAAAACACAAATGAAAAGTAAGTGGGATAATCTTAAAGAAGAATGGAAAAGATGGAGAATATTGGTTCATAATGAAACAGGGCTAGGATGGGATGCGAAAAAGAAAACTATTGATGCTAGCGATGAATGGTGGGAGGCCAAAATTCAGGTTTTTATCTATTCTTTTACTTTTCCATTAAAGTTATAATCAATAATAAAACTTACTTAGATGCTCTAATATAACAGGCTAATCCTAAGGTTAAGGTTTTTAGAACGAAAGGCATATATCCTGATCTTCAAATGATGCTAGATAGGATGTTTAGGGATTCAGTTGCTACTGGAGGAGTCACATGGAATCTTGGACAAGGTTTAACTATTGATGAGGATCTTGAGCCCACACAAGTTGGTATTGGTGAAGGCATTGAGGGTGCAGCAACTACTGATGATGATTTGGCTGAAAATGTTACTGATTTAACTGGAACTCAGACTCGCAAAAGAGCAGCACCGGCTTCAACTAGGCAAGATTGAGGAAAGAAGGAAAAGAGAATGACCCCACAACAACAACTTGGATATCAAATTGAGAGGCTATGCTCTGCGGTTGAAAATAGGAGCGCTGCCGCTCTAGCAGCTCGTACAAAGGATGGGCTCGATCCTTTCAAGGAGTTGATGACGTTGTTGGATACCGTACCTGAGATTGAGCAAGATGACTCCTTATATTTTTTTGCAATCGATCATTTTAGGGAAAAGAAAGAGAATAGACAGATATTCATGAGCTTGAAGAATGATGCACTAAGGGTCAAGTATCTCAAGCGTGAGATGGGGAAGCTCGGTGATAGCTAGTACATGGATGTACTAGTCTTTTTTTTTTTGTGATAGCTAGGACATTGATATACAAATTTTGTTTTTTTGTAATAGCTAGGACATTAATGTACTAGTTTTTTTTTGTGATAGCATCTTATGTATACTCTTTGATGGGGAAGCTTGGTGATAGCTAAGGATGACATTGATGTACTAGCTTTTTTTGGAGATAGCATCTTATTTGTACCCTTTGATGTACTAGCTTGTTTAAAGATCTACATTTATAGTTATATGTGGATTCGGTTGCTATCTATGTCTTAATTTGAGAATTGTTTTCCATTCAACTTTCGTTATGTGTTTGAGTTTGCGTAAATATGATGGTTGATTTGTCCATTTCCTCGCAAAGATAAAATCTCCCCGCATTATTAGTAATCGCAGTCTCTCTCTCATGTCTCTATCTATAAAGAGAGAGAGAGAGAGAGAGAGAGAGAGAGAGAGAGAGAGAGAGAGAGAGAGAGAGATCAATTGAAAGATGCTTTTTTTGGGAGATGACGTTGTTGCGTTGCACTTCGTGCTGCTTTGGTCCTCTCTTAAAATTGAGAACCACATCTTTTTCTGGCGTTGCAATGACCTGCACCTTCTCTGGGAACCATGCTCTCTCTCTCTCTCTCTTGTCCCTCTCACCCTCTAAGATGTGTTGACTTGAAGGCGGGTGCTGGAACTTGATAGTTTATAGGCTCAAGGTGTCTCGTCCTTATTGCTAATGTTTGATGGATCCTGTGCTTGAATCTCGTTGCTTGGAGTGGTGTTGTTAGGCGGAGTCTAGATTCCATTTTTGACTTGTTGATTATATATCAGATGTGCTAATAGTGGAATTTGTTTCTTAGTCAATTAGACATATGGTCCTCATGGATAGTTGTTGACAATTATATCACTTTTCTCTTCTATCTATCTCTTGCTCACTTCCTCAGTGTAATGTAATCATCATACTAGCTTAAATGTTACTTTTGATGGATGCCCAAGATTGTTTATAACTCTATTTTTTTCGTTATGCAGTTATGGATGATTTTTCTAAAAGAGAAAATTGTGAACAGGAGGAGGAAGAAGAATTATTGGATATTTTCTCAATCACTCAAGCTTCAATTGCTTGTCAAGCAATGCACTTTTATAAACAACCTTGCATGACCTCATCATATACGGGTTTTGCATGGTTAAAAGAGTTGATGGGTGAAGATGCTAATCCGAGAAGATGTTATATTTAGAATGCATAAGGTTGTGTTTAATAATTTAACGCATGATTTAGTAACAAGTTATGGTCTTAAAGGATCTAGGAACACTGACGTATCGGAAATGGTGGGAATGTTTCTTTATATATTGGGACATGCTATAGGTAATAGGTTAGCACAAGAGTGTTTTAAACACTCAGGGGAAACCATAAGTAGGCACTTTAGCTTAGTTTTAGATAAAGTTTGTGATATGGGGAAAGATTTGATCCAACCAACTGATCGACAATACAGAGAAGTTCCAGAGAAGATCAAGAAAGATCGACGATTTTATCCATATTTCAAGGTTAGTAATATCATATAATAAAAATGAAATACTAAAGGTAAAATTAGTAATAACTTGCATTGTTTGTTTTAGAATTGTATCGAAGCTATGGATGGTACACATATTCCAGCGGTGGTTCATGCGTATGATAAAATTCGTTTTATTGACCGAAAAGGAACTACAACTCAAAACGTGCTGGATGTATGTAATTTTAACATGAAATTTGTTTATGTTTGTGCTGGTTGGGAGGGCCAAGCTCATGATACTCGTATCTTCTATGAAACTATTGGAAGAAATGATGCACAATTTCACCATTCTCCCCCAGATCCGTTCGTTAATGGCTTATGTACATTCATATGTATCTATATGGTAAATGATAATCAAATTAATATTTGCATAGGTAAATATTATTTGGTAGATATCGGATATCCGAATCCTACAGGTTATTTGAGGCCCTATAGAGAAGTAAGATATCATTTGCCAGAGTTTCAACAAGGCCCTACACCTACTGGTTATCGAGAAGTGTTCAACCGTGCCCATTCCTCACTACGATCGGAAATTGAGCGAGCATTTGGCGTATTAAAAAAGAAATGGAAGATTCTATCTGACATGCTAAGTTATCCGTATGCAAAGCAAGTGCAAATTGTCATAACTACAATGGCTTTGCACAATTATATACGAAGGAATGTAGTGATCAATACAGATTTTGAAATAGCATATTTGGATTCGGAGTATGGATATTCGATTGAACTTGATGTTGAAAATGAGGGAGCAAATAGTTCAAATGACAATGTATCTCATGATATGGCATGTTTACGTGATGAAATAGCTATGAATTTAACAAATTCTTGAGGATATTCGTAATATTTAAGGACAATGTATTTATTTTCTTGAATTATGTGCGACTAATGTTTATGTTATAATAAAATGACTCTCTTCTTTAATTGAAAAATCTCATTTAATATGAATTTTTTATCTATAAAATTGGTAATATGCTTCTTTACAATACTCCAAAGGTGAAATTAAATATATTAATGACATTATTTTTTTTTCAATTTCAAATAAATTAAAATTAAAAAAATTAAAAAATTGGTTACACCAAACAACTTTCCAAATATATATTTGCCAAACAACACTTCTCCAAAGTTGCATTTAAAGGCAACTTTGGAATTGTAATTTACCAAACAGTATTTGCATTTTTCCAAACCCATTCAGGTTAAAGGCGTTTGCATTTTCTCAATGGCTTTCTTCACCCCATGTTGTACGCACTCCAATGCAAGCAAAGATCTTGCAAGAGCATAAAGACAAGCTTAAGAAAGCTCGCTGGAGAAAAGGTACAATGGTGGACTATATAATTAAGATCAATGGGTTGATTCAAGGGGTCATCTGGAAAGGTGATCGGTCAATGGCTGAGGACGATAAGAAGGCAACGGTGCTTCGTTCTAAACTTCCACCTGTTTGGAGGAAGGTCCTTGATAAAGTCAAGGAGGAGGTCTGGGACACGACTGAAGACAAATATGAAACGCTGGTCATTTATTTTCTGAATGAGTATCAGAAGCAAGAGGATAAGACTCTTTGCACCAAGTCCAGACGGCGTGGACCGTACCCAAAGAGGGTTCATTCATGTTCGTTTTATGATTATACTCGGCTTAAGAATTCATTTCCTGTTCTCTTTAGGTTGACCCGCCTTGGATGATTTGGTTTGCACAGTTGATACTGTTTATTAGTTATTTCCTTTCCCTTTCTAGTTGGAAATTTTTATTGTTGTTCAAGGACAAAATTTCTGTTATCTTGGCATTATTGTGAATATAGTTTCTTTTATATATTATGCTTTTTATGGATGTTTTAAATTGTGTTATGACACAATTATGTAGTATGTTCTCCTAGTTATAAGTAGCTAGATAGAACTGGAAATCTTGCCTAGATGATTATATTAGTGATGGTTTCAAGTTGGGATTTTGTAATGATGATTGGATACAAAAGTGTCCTTTCGAGTTTTAAACCTAAAGTGAAATTGTTACTAATATAGTTAACTAGTGTGAGATAATTGCATAAACGAAGACAATAAAATACTTGTGCTTATGTGTCTACTGAACTTCGTGTTCAGATAATGGCTTCAGCATCAAAGAACATAGTTGCTGAACTGAACAAGGGAGAAAAATTGAACGGCGATAATTTTGAGATTTGGAAGATAAAGATCCAATATGTGCTGGAAGAGCAGGAAGTCTTAGAGGCTTTAAACCTGATCATGCAAGAACCTGAGGACGGAAATACTGCCCAACATAAAAGGGATAAGGATGCATTTGCTGCTTGGAAAAAGAAGAATTCCACGGCTCGCATCACACTGTTAAGCAGCATGGAGAATGATCTGATGCGAGAATTTGAGCGTTTTGACAATGCTAAGGATGTGTGGAGTGCATTGGCATAGAGGTTTGGTCAGATATCGATCACCAGACTTAGGTAGCTCACTGTACGATTCGACTTGTACAAGATGTCACATGATCTGTCCATAAGGCAGCATCTGAGGCGTATGGCCAACATGATATGTGAGCTGAAAGATGCAGGCCACGTCCTGACTGACGAGCAGCAAGTGCAGGTAGTAATTCGTTCGCTTCCTCGTAGCCTGGAGCACATGAAGGTGCACCTGACCCATAACGAGAGCATCAAGACTTTTGAGGATGCTATGCGCCATCTAGAGCTGGAAGAGGACCGCCTCTTGGCAGCCAAACCCGAATCCGATATTTACTATGCTGGATCAAGCTCAGTGGGAGCTTCGGGTTTCAAGCGCAAGCGTCAAGGTGGGTTCAGAGGGTGGCCGAGGAAGAAGACGAATCCGTCAGAGAAGAAACCGAGAGAGGACCAACAGAAAGATGGGAAGCGTCCCAAGAAGAAGCTGAACATTTCAAGGGTGAAGTGTTTCAACTGTGGCAAGAAGGGTCACTTTGCTCGCGACTGCGCAGAGCCCAAGAAGGTAACCCTTGATGCATGTGAAAGTGTCACTTATGTATCTAGTTCTGTCTTTCTGTCTGAATCTGATCCTTTGTAGACTGTAGATTCGGGAGCCACGGACCATGTAGCGAAGGAAATAGGGGCATTCGTGGAGTTCTGACGACTCCCACATGGAGCGAAGTACATATATGTAGGAAACAACTCCAAAGCTGAGGTAAAAGGGATTGGCACCTGTCAGCTACAAATGCGTGGTGGTCGCATTTTGTTTCTACATGATGTATTGTACGCTCCTGAGATACGTCGGAATTTGGTTTCTGTGTTGGTTTTGGTTAAACTTGGTTTCAATGTGAATTTTCATGATCGTGGTGTGGATTTGTTCTTAGAAACAAACATGTATGGCTCTGGATATTTTCTTAATGGTTTTATTGTTTTGGATGTGGAACACCATAGTGTGAATGCGTGTTATTCCTTATTCACGTCCCCTAACTCTAGTGTTGACGACGTGAATGTGTGGCATGCTAGGCTTGGTCACATTGGCCAGCAAAGAATGAACAAATTAGCCAAAGAAGGCTTATTAGGCAATATTGAAAATGTTGATTTGCCTGTTTGTGAGCATTGCCTGTCTGGAAAAACAACACGTAAGCCATTTGGAAAAAGAACTAGAGCTGAACTTTCATTGCAATTAATCCATTCAGACGTATGTGGTCCTATGAATGTTAAGGCAAGGCATGGGGCTGTTTATTTCATCACATTTATAGATGACTATACCCGATTTGGATATGTCTATTTGATTGCCCATAAGTCCGAAGCTTTTGGATGCTTCGTGAAATTCTTGAATTTGGTTGAAAATCAATTAGACAAGAAGGTAAAGGCCTTAAGATCCGATCGATGACGAGAATACTTATCTGATGAGTTCAGAAAGTTCTGTGATGAAAAAGGGATAGATAGACAGTTGTCTATTCCCTATACTCCGTAACAGAACGGTATTGTAGATAGGAGAAACAGAACCCTTTTAGAGATGGTTAGGTCTATGATGGCACAGTCTAAGCTCCCGATCACCTTTTGGGGTGATGCTTTGTTGACTGTTGCCTTTATACTTAACCGAGTGCATTCAAAATCAGTTGCTTCCACTCCATATGAGTTATGGACATGACGGAAACCCAACTTAGGTTTTATGAAACCATGGCGTTGTGCCGCTTATATTCACGAGCCATCTCATAAATATGGCAAGTTGGGTCCTAGAGGAAAGAAGTGTATCTTTATAAGATACTCAGAGCACTCAAAAGGATATGTGTTTATAGGCGAGCAAGAAAGTGGGAGTGTAACTGAGATCGAATCAAGGGATTTCACATTCTCAGAGAATGATTTTCTTAAAAAGGGCGAAATAGGAGAAAATGTTTCCCTATTTGAGACCTTGGATATTGATGACAGAAACATAGGTACTATTCCAAGTGGGAGTGAAATGAGCAGAAGGGAATTAGTTCTCGAACAGTCTCAGATGGAACCACTTGATATGATAGTGCCACTGTCATCTGATCCAAGTGGGAGCAACACGACATTGAGGGATTTGCCCCCAATAAGATGAACGAGTCGTCGGAGAGTTCCCCGTCGACGTTTTGACGTTGAGGGAGAAGCTTTCATGGTTGCTCCACAAGATGAAATAGAGCTAATGAATGTAAATGAGGCTCTAAATGGCCCTAACAAGGATGAATGGATGAAAGCGATGGAAGAGGAGATGAAGTCTATGAGATCAAACCAAGTGTGGGAATTGGTTGATCTCCCTAAAGGACGAAAGGCTATTGAGAATAAATGGGTTCTCAAGACAAAAAGAACAGCTGATGGCTCAATTGAGAGGTATAAGGCTCGCCTTGTGGCAAAAGGGTTTACTCAACAGGAAGGAATAGATTACGATGAGACCTTTTCTTCTGTAGTGAGATTTACCTCTATTCGCCTTATATTAGTGATAGTGGCAAGTATGGATCTCGAATTACATCAGATGGATGTAAAGACTGCTTTTCTCAATGGAGAATTGAAAGAAGAAATTTATATGAAACAACCTATTGGTTTCATATCAAAAGGCCAAGAAGAAAAAGTATGTCGACTTTTGAGATCGATATATGGCCTTAAGCAGTCATCGAGACAATGGTATATACGGTTTCATAATGCCATCACGACATATGATTTTTCAACGATAGATGAGGATCATTGCGTATATATCAAGAGATCCAATGATCAATTTGTGATCATATCATTATATGTTGATGATATACTACTTGTCGGAAGCAATTTGGAGTTTGTTAAAACGGTCAAAGATTGGTTGAGCACCAACTTTGAGATGAAAGATATGGGTGAAGCTGCGTACATACTTGGAGTTAAGATTTCAAGAGATCGTTCGAAGAGGTTGTTGTCTCTTTCGCAAGAGACTTACATAAAGAAAGTTCTTGAACGATTCCGCATGCAAGATTGCAAACCCATAGACACTCCTATTGCAAAAGGCGTTGAATTGAGCAAGTGGCTTTGTCCTGAGACTTCTGAAGAGATGGAACGAATGATGAAGGTTCCATACAAACCTGCTGTCGGAAGTTTGATGTACGCTATGACGTGTACAAGGCCCGACATTTGTCATGCGGTTGGAATGGTTAGTAGATACCAATCCAATCCAGGTCAAGCACATTGGATCGCCGTCAAGAGAATTCTTCGATATCTAAAGGGTACTGTGGACTACTCACTGTGCTATCAAGGAAGAGATCTGCACCTTGAAGGCTATAGTGATGCTGATTGGGGAGGAGACTTGGATGCAAGAATGTCTACCTCTGGATACGCATTCTTACTGAACAATGGCGCCATATCATGGAGCAGTAAGAAACAGACATGCGTAGCTCAATCCACGATGGAGGCAGAGTTCGTGGCTTTATCAGCAACAGTACAAGAGGGTGTTTGGTTGAGGAGATTTTTGGATCATCTGGGAGTTAGTAAAAGAGCTGCAGAGCCATTGTTGGTACATTGTGATAACCAAGCAGCGATCTCCTACTTAAAGGATCCCAAGTATCATGAAAAAACCAAACACATAGATATCAAATACAATTTTGTTAAAGACATGGTAGCACAAGGGATTATGAATGTACAGTACATATCTACGCATAGAATGGTTGCGGATCCATTGACAAAGCCGACAACTAGAGATGTTTTCAGTGGTCATGTAAAATCTCTAGGTCTGCGTAAAGGTTAATGTACTGAGTTATGTATTTCCCAGAATATTCACAATAAATGAGAATGTTGTCTTCATTACTAATCTCAATGTGATTGGTACGATGTTTATGCAAATTAACACTTTGTGTGTTAAAGAAAGTATGTCGGACAGATGAGATCGACCTACTCACACGGGTGATCGCCTCTATTTAAATACGTTGAATAGAGATGAGACAGTTTAAGCTTGTTATCTAAGTGATAAATGAGAGCCCAAGCTTAAACCATATTGTCGCCCTAACAAAATGGTTAAGATGAGGTCACATTTTATTTGTGACCGAAAGTGACATTGACCACGTAGTTCACTTTATCTGTCTTTATGCCAGATGTGAGTTCAGATGGAAGTTTTGAAAGAGTAGAAAGTGAACTCAATTTTGGATATTGTGTATATCTAAAATATCATCTGTACGGTATTATAAGGAAAGACATACGCTCCATGGGAAATGAGAGAATACCGTAATACGTTTTTCATATGACGTATGCATAGTCGACCAAAAGGAGATGGCAGAAGTTTAGATCTCAACTTCTTGTGCCGTGTGAGACTCTGATGGAAAACGTTCCTCAACTAGTCCCCTTAAGACTCTAACTCATTCTCAAGATTCATGTTCGATGGTCGCTATCTTAGAATGTTACCAATGGTCATGTGTGATATGATCTAATGGGACATATCTAGAAAAGCGAGTTGGATTGGGATTAAGAGGTTTGGAGAAAGAGGAAGATCAACTTAGTGTCGCATTAAAGAGATTGTGTTCACAGACCGGTCAGTTATGGTTGATGAGTTAATCATAATTGTGAATACAATACAGCATTGATAAGAGATCGTGAAAGAGCAATGCAAATGCGGCTGTCTTTGATCTAGGGTACTGCATACTACATCTACTCTAAGCCCGAATTTCTGAGCGGCTGTACACTACCAACGGATATATAGCAAATTAGAGCTCTCAGAGTATGCTGGTCGCATGGATTATCTGTCAATATGAAAGTCGACGAGATGTTAATGAAACGTTCAGCCCATCGTGGGCGAGTGGGAGATTGTTGAGTTTTTATTATGAGTGGGCCGCCCAAGATGGGCCGAGCCCGGCCCATAACCCAAAGTGGTTTAAATCTTCTTTTTGTAGAAGATTTGATAACTACCAAATATTCCCTACACAAATTTGCTCTCTCTCTCTCTCTCTCTCTCTCTCTCTCTCTCTCTCTCTCTCTCTCTCTCTCTCTCTCTCTCTCTCTCTCGAAGAACGAACGACGTTCTTGACTTCGCGCTTCGTCGGGCAATCGTCTTGAGCGACAGATCTTCCGTGGACTACAGGTACGATTCGTGAGTCGTGATCGTATCTAGATCAGTGATGCAAGTTTTGGGTGGTCGTTGTTATTGTTTCCGATGCGTTCTTCGGATTTGTCCAAAGACATTATAGGAATTATGTATTCCGTCAATATCCATCTACCAAAATCGGTCCCCATTTCACTTTTTCCATCCCTCATTCTTCGGTGGATTAAAGCAATCATCATTTGAAGGGATTGGTTTCGAGTCCCTTTGCGACGTATTATGGTATTATCTCGATCCGTCATGATGGAAGAGATATATGATGATTCGACCAATGTTAAAGAGGGTAGGTTGGCTGCTTCTTGTGGCAATTCCAAGAGTTGCTTGGGGCTTTTCAATATCTCTCTCGACATCCATCCATTCGTCTAATATGTTGGAATATATTATATAGTAAAGACAAGATTTTGTAATTTACGTCAACGTGAAATCACCAGAGAAATAAACAAGAAATAATAAGGACACTATGAATTTACGTGGTTCGGTTTGAATATCGGTACCTACATTCATGGGGAGAGCTAGCAGCAAATAATCCACTATAATCGGAGAATCAGAGTTTACAATTGCTCACACGCTCAAGTATTTCCCACACCTAGATTTAACCCCAAACCCAAAGTGTTTATAAATAAACCGCTTACTTGAAGGTAAACTCATGTCACAAAACATCATGCGTTCAAGCTCAAAATAGACACCCTTTACGTATGCCAAAATCAAGAACTCCAGCATTCTTCTTCAGCCCACATATGTAAATCTTCACATTTCTTTTCAAGCTTTGCGCGGTTTTAAGGACTTTAGCTTTAGAAAATAGCGGATTGCGGATATGTGTCAAGAAGCAAGACTTTCTTTCTTTTGTAGCCTTTTTATATTGCATGTGTGTAAAAGCAAAGTCTTAACTCTTGGGTCTCACGAGGATAACAACTTTTGGCAAGCTTTCGAACTCTTTTGTGTAGTTTTAAAGAGTCTAACAAAAGATAGGCTTTTTCATCCAATTTGAAATTTTCTTAGAAAATTTTTATTAACAAATTCAGTTTAATAAATCATTATTTTTCAAACTCGAGACATAATTTAACATAATCCATTTCAATGGGTAATGGAGTTCCTCTCCAGCCCTTCACTATGATAGTTCTCCTATGCAATCACACTTCGCTATATATATAATTTACCCGTTTTCCAACGGTTTAAATTTTTTGGAAAATTTTTCATTGCCTTGTAATGAGAAAAGAAAAAGAAAGTAAAAGATAACATAAAAAATAGGGCTTCAATCCCACTTGAGACAAATGTATAGATTATCTCTAGTGGGATACAGCCACGCGGGTGCAATTATTAGGTTAAACATTTCCACCATATTATTACATACTTATGAAGAGACAAGTTGAGCGCACCAACTCTGGTTTCCGACATTGGTGCGTGCATGAAGTGATAAGGCAGACCGACGCAGCCCGAGTTGGCGTGCTGATGTCTCTTCATAAGTATTTGATAATATGTCGAAAATGCTTAACCTAATAATTGCACCTGGGTGGCTGTGTCCCAGTGGAGATAATCTATACATTTTTCTAAAGTCGGAGGGAGATGAGAGGCTGAGAGATATCCATATAGTTTCTTAAATAGAATCTCATCGTTTTGATATTGAGCTAGTAGTCCACGTCCTCCTGCCATGTCAACTTCAAACGAGAAGCTGGACACCACCTCGGGAATGTGTGCAGACCGAATTAACTCACACTGAACCATCTCAGGCAGATCAAACCAGATCAGCCACCAGATCAAACCTGACACGGCTGCCTAGTTGGTTCTCTTAGATTTTTGGTCTGGTTTGACCACTTTCTAATTGGTTCTTAAGTTACTTCGATGTGATGAGTCGGTTGAGTCGGTTTTCAGCCTTCTTTTTTTGTCGTACCTGTCCTCCAAGTTGCTAGTTTATTTATATTTCTTTATCCATTTTATTTATTTTCACAGGTAAAATGCACGTAATTAATAAATGGAAGTCTCCTTACTCATTAAAACCATTTGAAATGGACCAAACTATAATTATGGGCTCAATAAATATCTAACTTTTTGGGAGGACACGTACTTGGGCGTTATGTCATTGGTGATATATGTGTATACTGACATTTCTAGTGAAACTAAGGACAAATTTGTTGAATTCCTGGAGGAGTGGGATAGCAAAATAACCATATCCTTATATGGTTTTTAAGTAATTCTAATCCATCTATCAAGCTTTAGTTTTGTCACCTTAATATAGCAAAGGAACCTGAGATATGCTTGCCAAGTGATATCCCAACTCGAGTATTGCTTATTGGTGTCAGCTAACTTGTGTCGCTTGCATTAAGAAACAAGTTAGTCTATTAACAATTGTTAATCCTTCATGCATGCTATCTAGGATCAGTTAACCTTGTTTCAGCCACAATGGGAAGTGGCTTCTGATGCATTCAAATTGCTGCATATCGTGATTGTGTGCATGCGAGCCAATCTCTAATAGCACTATGTATGAACCTATGCAAGCTTCAGTTGTACATTGAGATTCATTACCTCGTCTTTTGGTAGTTGTCTTGGAGTTATTAAATAATTAAGTAATCTCGACTTGCTACGTTAAAGGTACAATGCACTACTTGCTCCACTCCTACAGATGCAGTACTTTCAACACTACTTCTTCCTCATTCCGTGGATAATAATATACGCACTGTCAAAGAAATGGTCACCTTGCATCGAGTTAAAGCCGCCTATAACCTAACCACATCTACAAGGACGAACAACCATCTTAATGCAGAGGTTTTCTCGCATGCCCATCCACCGCTATTGCTACCTCTGAGGGTCCCTTCCAACACAGCTCGTCAGTTATTCTATCCTTAGAGGACTTTTTTTTTTTCCATTTTTTGAGAATTTAGTACTTTAGCTCATCTGTCCTTAGCACTTATGATCTATCTGTCGTTCTAGGTAGTTATGATCTATTATTCTTAGGTTCTGCTTGTTGTAATCATATGATTACTAATTTTTTTGTTTAAGTGAAAATCATTAACATCACAAGCCCTACTAATCATATAGCTGAAATTTACAATTAGTAATCAATCATACGGAAACATTTCGATACCCATGTGGTATTTAATAACACTTCTTTGTTTCCTAAACTCTTTTTAAATTTGATTTTTGTGGGATAATTATGTGAACTTGGTTTGACATTCACTTCTTTTCCAATGGTTGTTGTGTGGAGGATTCACAGGCGGAACATGAAATTGGGATGCCTAGCAAAATGGGATGCCTATTTGAGCTCATCTTTTTAAAGTTTCCAAGCTTTTCAGCTACTTGTGTTGCCATGGTATCGTTTGAAACTTGGCATTCTCAGGTCGGTCATGCTTCTTTTTCTTAATTAGGTCCCCTGATATTTAATAGCCATTTCAGTTCTATTGACAATAAATATTTGGATTGCTTGCTCTGCAAGTTGGTAAAACATCATATTTTAGTGCTTGATATTAGTGAATCTATCTCAATTTGGTCTTATTCATTTTGATATATAAGGACCATCTCCTACTCTTATTATGGTTGCTAATTTTTTATTTTTGTTTATAACCATTTTCATTATACGTGGCTTTACCTTGTGAAAAAATCTATTGGAATTTGCTTGTATCTATTATGATTTTGTTGACATGATCAAACATAATTTTCTCAAGATTTCAAGATTTTTCATACTAATGGAATATAGAGATACAAAATTCTTTCTCAAAATGGTATTATTAGTCTTCATTCTTGTCTAGGATTTTCTCCACAAAATGGTCAAGTAAAGCGTAGGCATAGTCATATCTATGATATTGTCCATAGTCTTCTAATTTTAATCTCTTACTACAATAGTTTTTAGGAGAGGTTTGTTGTATTGTGGCGCACACTCTTAATCGTACTTTGTCACCTAAAACAGGTAATATCTCTAGTTATAAGCACTAGCACGATAGTTAGGGTTGTGTATATGGTCTATTCTACTCATAAACTAGATTGAATCGACGCTGAAAACTAGTTTGGTTCTAGGTTCTTAGTTCTAAATTTTTAGAATTGTCAAGAATTGATTTAGTTCTCGGTTTTAAGTGCAACACCACTTGAGAACTAGATTGACTAGACCGAATTTGAACTTGTCCCATAAAAATTAAAAACCCTAATTTTTCTTTTGGCAAATCCTTATCTTTTTTTTTTGTATTTTTCCCTATCATATCCAGCCTTACTCAAGAAGTTTGACAAATTTAATGTAAGTTTGGATAAAATAAATATGATGATATTGATTGCAATTGCATTGGATCCTACAAAAAAAGTTAAATTTTGCAAAGCTCTATTATGGATAAAGTTATGACAATGAAGTGAAAATTGATGAGATGCATGGTAAGATGAAGAAAACCTTGGAGTGTTTTTATGAAATTTATGAGCAATTTGTTGTTGGTTCTACTAATCGAAATCTTGGTGATCCAAATGTGAGTAGTAGTATTAGAAGTTCCAATGCCAATGGCAATGAAGGTAACAACAAGTATGATATCCAAGCTTGGCAAAAAACCTTTTGTCATGGGAAGAAAAGATTGTATGATGACAACAAATTCAAGCTTGATCGGTAGTATATTGAAGTTGAAAGCAAAGAGGATTTTAGTATTAACCTTTTGATATGGTGGAAGAGAACTGGGTCAAAATGTAAAATCTTATCTTTCATGGTTTGGGATGTTTTGTCTATTCCCATAACTATTGCGGCTTCAAAATCAACTTTTTTGCACATAGGATTGTGCTCGATGGCTTTTAAAGTTCTTTAACTCATAGAAGTTTTGATTTGCACTCAATATTGAATGATAGCCGATTGCATGCCGATTAATGTTAAAGAGTGCATTAAGAATGCTGAAAAGTTCGAATTGGGTAGGTCATGTATTTATCTTTTTTTCTTGCAATCCCTTTGCATATCTATATAATGAGCAGAAACTTTATCTAATCTCTCATTTGCTTTTTAGATTTGGATTGTCCCACCAAGGATATGATCATTAGTAAATAGAGTTTATGAGTTAAAGTGGAATGAATATATGTGGTGAAGTTTTCTATTAGTTCTTTAGTTTAATTAATACTGATTTTTGTTTAAGCTATCGTTAACTAATTAATTATGTTGTTTGCTTTGTCTTCATGTGCGTAAAATTTGGAGCAACTTTTTTATGAATAAATGATGTATGAAATTTTATTATTCATGGTTTATGATATGTGTTTTGAACTTTTTATTGTCTCTAATTGTATCTTTCATCTTTTACTTAGAACCGTCTTGCCATTCATATTATTTACTTAAGAAAAGGTTGGCACTAAATAGAACAGTTACAAATGTTGGAATTCCGTCTCTATTTTTGCATGTCTTGTCGTGTTACCTTTTGGGACTATAAGATATTCTTATATCTCCATCCTTTCAAATCCTCTCATACTGTTCCCTTTTTTTACCAATATTTTAGTGGATTTATTCCTCAAAGATGACATACTTGGCTCTAATTCTAAACCTTCATCTTCATAGTTGTTTGATCCTAATCCTAATCCTAATATAGGTACTTCCAGTGATACCACTTCGGCAATTCTTGACATGTTTCATTTGTAGATTCTTTATCCTTGATCATTCATTCTTCTCTTGTTAGTCATTTCACCCATGTAAGTCAACCTTTTGTTTAGCTTTGTGATTTTCATAACTATGCTTCTTTCAGTGCCTCACGCATACAAATAAGCTAGTACTTAAATGCTTTATGGAACTAAGCAATGCCATATGAGTTGTAGACTCTGACCAAATCTTATAATTAAAATTTGGTTGATTTGCATCATGGAAAGTCTTTATAGGTATTAAGCGGGTGTGTAAGATCAAAACAAAGGCTAATGGCATTTTAGAATGCTATGAAGCTTGACTTGTAGGAAAAAGGCTTTACTCAGGTGTCATAAATTGACTATGATGAAACTTTTGTTCTAGTTATACATTTTACTCCCGTTCAAAACCTCTATTAAACAATGGTCTATGTTTCAAAGATAAGTCAAAATTTCATTCCTCAATGAAGATCTTACTAAGGAAGTTTATATAGAGCCTCCTCATAAACTTGTCTTTTTAACAAAGTGTGTCAACCATGTTGAGCATTATTTGGATTGAAATAGGCTCCTTGTGTATGATATTCTAAATTTAGCTCCACCACGGAAGGTTTTGGCTTTACATCATGTCTCTATGACCTACTCTCTTTGTTCAATGAATATCTCGTGAGCATATTTTTCTACTTTTTGCTAGGGCTCATTAAAGAAAAAAATAAGCACAAACTATAGTTCGAGCAACAATTCTTGGTTGAACTATTTTTTGTCTTGTAAAAAAAACCACTGACTTTCACTTAGATCCCACATCAAGCCCGCTTAACTTAAAACCGTTGGTTGTCCAACAGAATTGTTCTACCTCAGAATAAATCCATATAACTTGTTGGCTAAATGTAAAGTGCAAGTCATTGTCTTCTTTTCTGAGTCACAACTTGAAGAATAACGTTGAAGCGATTCACTGTCTCTTACATTGCACTGACAAGTAAAAAATATTTCCATATTAAATATGTTTGATTATGTTGTAATCTGAAGTTGCAAATCATTGCTTGTCGAGAGACACAATAGATGAGATTTGTCAAGCTCACGACTAGAACATCTTTTTTTAAAATAATAATGACTTCAAACAAATAGTTATCGGGTGGCATATTTGAGATAAGGATGAAAGTTAGTGATTTTTTTACAAGATAAAGGATTATCACTTGACATAAAGTTGGTGCTTTTTTAGGAGATAGAAAAAAAGTTGTCACTCAACTTAAAATTAGTGTTTTTTATGATATTAAAAATCTGGGGTTAGATTTGTCATTTGACCTAAAGTTTGTGTTGTTTTTGGAATTAACCCCCCCCCTTTTTATGTAGACAACATAGTTATTACCGGTGATGATCATATTAGCATTACAAAGCTCCAAAAATATCTCCTTAGTCAATAGTTTGAAGAAAAAGAAAAGATCTCGAACAACTTAGCTATTTTCTTGACTTGTAGGTTGCTTCAAATTCTTATGGCCATCTTCCTGAAATGCAACTTGTCTATGTTATCTTTCTTGAGTATAACTTATTGATAACAAGATCACAACCACTCTCGCTGGGACTGATACCAAATTTGATGATAAAGACGAGACTCTTCTTCCAAATCATGCACTCTATTGACAACTAATTGCTAGTCTTGTATAGTTTACTATACTCATCTTGACATTACTTATGTTATTCATATTATCGACCAGTTCATGACTATGTCATATGTAGGACTCATTGTGTTGGTAATTTTCGAATCTTTGTTACGTCAAAGGTATTTTATTTCACTTTTCTACTCACTTTGCCATAGAGTTCACAGCTTATTCTAATATTAATTGGACTAGTAATCCTCTTTATTGTTGCTCCAGTAATGGCTGTTGCTACTTTTTAGGCAACTCACTTATTTCATGGCAAAGCAGAGAACAAATCACTAGGCTCAATTTAGTATGGCAACAAAATATTATGCTATATACTGATACGCCATCAAAATTATCATGGACGATGCCCATTGTAATGGCATAATAGTAATTTATTATGACAACAAAGTGTTGTTCAAATAACATATAATGATATTTTTCATGATCTTGCTAAGCATATTGAAATAGATTGTCATTTCATATGATCTTACATGCTTCATAATGCATTTTGTCATGTCCCCACTCATAAGTTGATCATACTACTGATGTTGTCACCAAGTCACATCCAATTGGACTTTTTCAAGTTTTTTTGCCTCAAAACTCTAGTTGATTTCTTCTACAACATCTTGAGTTTGAAGGGGATGTTGGAGATATATTTAGGACTATCTATATATCTTACTTAATTTTGCATGTCTCTCAACATTGTGCATTATCTTTCTTTAATTATGCATATCCTTGATTGATCTCGCTTTACTATAATAGTAATATCCAGTTATATTAGACATTCATCTTATGTGCTTTTCATTACTGAATAAACACCGAAATTACAAAAATATGTGTCATCTTTTTCTTGACGTCTTCTATGCCACCTTGAGTTTGATGGGAATGTTGGTGATATATTTAGAAGTATCCGTATATCTTCATCGGTTTCGCATGTCTCTTGAAATTGTGCATTATCTTCCTTCAATCATGCATCCCCTTGATTGATCCTAATTAAATATAATACTAATATCTATTTATACTAGATAATAATCTTATTATGACTGAAATCAGATGATTATCTTCTCTGCTTTCTTCTTATCTAGTTTGTTTGTCAAGGATTTGGATCCCCGGTAACTGCTGGGGAAGTGAGGGGAATCTAAGGGAAGGGAGGGAGTTTCCTCATGTAATAGTGGGGAAGAGTTCTAATCCAAAGGAGGGGAGGGGCTAAGCCACCTGCAATCACTGTAGGTGATCCTTTTCTGTTTGTCAATGGTAATTAGCCAACTTATTTACGCTACGCTCTTTCTCCTTAGATTGGCGAAGAGGAATGATAGCTTGTCACCCCTATATTTTTGATAAAAAATTATTAGAATAATGACCCACCTGATGTGTCCGATCAATGTAATTGTGCAGCATGAGGAATCCACCGTATTCATATAATGCGTAGATGACAAAAACCATGCTACGACATTTACGAGGATAACATAGCGATAGACCCTCAGTTCTCAGTGGGGACCTCGGCTAGCTATTGGGGATGCCCTACAACGAGGGAGCGACATTATGTGACCATTGAATGTCACATGCACGAAACCGTCAATCAGAGAACATGGCCCCAAGTTTTTTTTTTGGGTCGAAACATGGCCCCAAGTTAGATCCACGTCAACTTTGCCCTCATACCCAAAAGGGGAAGCAATTGAGTAAATTTGCGCTGCAGTTCTGACGGTTCCGATCCATTGACCGATCTGATAGCTCATGATCACACAAGATATCGACACTCGTAATCCTCCAACGCTGGAACTGTTACTAAACGCACCCTTTACTCGCTAGAAACGATCAAAGAACAAAGTCAGGAGTTCGATGTGACCTGCAGAAATGATTAAGTTTTACGTGATGTAATGTGTTTTACGTTTGATTTGCTATGTCGTTCAGTCAGCTTGATGTTCGATCACCATTGGTTGTATTCATCTTTGGCGAAATTTAAAAAATTTATCCATCCGATTTGTTCGAGCCTATCTAGATATCGGGATTTTGAAATGTTGAAGACACGTTAAACCCTCATCACACCATCACACGTTCGGACCTGTCCTGACGCATGTTGGCAACCAGATCCCCTGCCGGCAACCGCGCCTTGTTCACTTCGCGACGCGGGCCGAAATTCTGCTGGCCCGTGAGTCGCAGAAAACATCAAACCGTGTGTAATGTCTCATATCATCTAAAACAATTTCTGTTTGGCTCAAAGTTTGTTTGGCTCAAAGTTAACTTGATGTTGATGTACTAATAGAGCAAAAAGAAAACACCCAAATATGATAATCCGAGGTACGAGTTCGAATGTCCAATTCTTTCTCCAACTCCGATGTCGATTAGCCTGGGCATTAAACCAGCGGCAACGGTTCACCTTCTTCTCACGTTAACAACTTGTTAGGCTCTAGGGCCTCCACGCATCCTCCCCGTACCCGTGAAGGAAATGGAAATGATCTTTACAATAAAAATGAAAGAATTTGGAGTAATTAATGAACAAATCGCTTACCTTGAGCTGAAGCCACAGTCATGGCCAAATCTCTTTCCCGCCGAAAGGTGGCGCTGGCCAATTACGTAGATCCATGCATTTGCTTCAAATCCTAATCAAATTCAACACCTCCCCACATTTCCATTTATTTGAAGTTCTTAGAGAATTGGGTTGGGGAAAACATATCGTTAATTAATTATCAGGCAGATGGCTTATGAACTTCTAATCTTTTTTCTTGTTCTGCGCTTTAAATTACATTTATGACCCAACTTCAGAAACCCTAAACTTTCTAAAAACACATGAATGGCGGTATTGCAAAGTCACTCCAAGTAATTAGTAATATGTTGAGATGGAAGCATTAATTGCTCTTGTTCCGCCGGAAAAAGCAGATACGGTCTTATCGAATGGCGGATAGGCACGAAACGCCACCTTCTAACTTTATGCCATACGACGTATTCTGTATTCATGTGTGGAGATACTTATCAGTATGCATTATATGTCTATATACGTAGTGGGATGGGTCTTGTATGCATCGCCAGATATTTAATGAGTCCAAGAAACTAATGTCATTGGTCTAGCGACGTTGCTTGAATAATTTGTTGACCGAGAAAAAAAAAACATTCAATCGTTCAACTTCGACATTAGATTAATCCGTCCATCTTCTTCGAGGACCTGACGCCATCTCACGCATAAAGCAAAAGGCAAAACCAAAAGTTATAGGCAGGGATCTCCAAATTTGTTTATACATGCTAAATTTGGCCTTTCGAGTGAAGGGATTTAATGAACAGAGTCAAAATATCACAAAAAAAGAGAAATAAGACAACGTGAAAATTTACCATGGTTCATCCTAAAATAGGATTACGTCTTGCAAATGAGGTTCAATGGTACGTACAATAATCTTTCATATAAGCAAAATATATAATATTTAGAAATGGGTCCAAACCCTAAATCCATCATAACTCTTTTTATTTCATAAATCGATTTTTGCTTCAGGGCCACTGCCCTCACGCCTCCACCCACTCACTGATGATAGGAAATCCTGTCATTTTATGTGCAGAGTTTACAAGTCGTTGGTTCATACTTTAAAACTCGTGTAGACAAACAAAAAGGTTCTTGAAGTATTCACTAACTCCAATATTTAGAGGAAAACATGCATGTCAAACATACGAAGTATTCATTGGTTGGGATGTGTTCTCCTCCTCCTTTGCTTATTCCTTGTGCCTTTCTCTCTCGTTCCCCCTTCTTTCTAGCGGCTCCACACTACCGTCTTGCCGTCGTTATGAGTCCGCGCCGACAAGACATCATCCTTTTCGTCAATGCCTATGCCTGCTTGACTCTGTGTGCGCCTGTGAGCAAGCGTGCGTGGAGGTTCCTTTCGCAGCTATAGAGGCCACAACCTCCATTCGAGCTACTCGACAGGAGCTGTGATTTTTATGGCGGCAATCACGCACTTACACGAGAGAGAGAGAGAGAGAGAGAGAGAGAGAGAGAGAGAGAGAGAGAGAGAGATTTTGTTGATGCTTGGACCAATTTGGGAGCCCCAATTTTTCTTGGTGAAGTGTCGATCTCAATTATTTAAGGAGGTAAAAGTGGCACGTAAATCAACCTCCTCCAAAAGTCTAAAGGGTGTTAACCCTATATTGATAGCAAGGCACACCTTCTTCAAGGAGGTAGGCCATGAGATTGGCAGGGATCCAAGGCCGTATACGACAAGTATCTAGTACTCAAAAGACTTGAGAAAAGACGAGTTCACAGGTTAGCTCTTTGTGCAGGGCTTCGATGATCATGATGATCGAGAGATATGGGGAAAACTCAACCAAAGCCTCTTTTAACTAAGTAAAATGATTTTAGGGTTCTGCTTCTAAAGAAGGTTTATGCCCAACCAGCAATACAATCCCATGAATACACAGCATATGTAGGCAACCCCACAGCCCCAGAAAAAACCTGCCCAACCCCTCTCTTATCTCCTAACCTACTCAACCACCTGCCTTAAAGAACCACCACCCGCATCATCCCTACATCTAACCAGCTGGCTCTTGAATCGATATTTATTGTGCGCATGAGATCAACAGCCG
Source organism: Melaleuca quinquenervia (assembly GCA_030064385.1). Classification (NCBI taxonomy): domain Eukaryota; kingdom Viridiplantae; phylum Streptophyta; class Magnoliopsida; order Myrtales; family Myrtaceae; genus Melaleuca; species Melaleuca quinquenervia. Next base: position 11,317,201 of record CM057719.1, on the reverse strand, counting down.
TGTTACACCATGCTGGCAATCTCACAGGCACCAAAGGCTAGAGCCTAACCAGTACATTTGCTAGCCCTTCTCCACACTCCTTGGTCCACATCGCGGTTTCAGTCCCTTCTCATATGTACATTTGGCCTTGGGTTGCCGACTCAAGTCCCCGTTTCCACCTTCATAATGAGATGTGACGAGTTAACATGGAATGGAACAATGTGCTGATCAGAACCGATCACGGTAAAAAGTGAAGCCGTTTGTATACGCCTTGGCGCATTGTTCATTGAGTCGTGTCAAGTCCGGTTGTACAATTTTATCTACTGCTTCTTCCTTAGGGGACCACCATAGTCACGCAGGCTTTTTCTTTACGCAGAGGTTCTTAATGGGATCGGTTAAGCACCTTTTGTGCATATATATAGAGAAGTAGGAAGCGAGGTTGCTCAAGTGCGAGTGATGCACACGAGAAAGATCGATAGAGAGAAACAGAAAAGAAGATGGGGACTGTATACCAAGAACCTCCGTCTCTCATCCAGGACCTGAAGGTCACCGTCCACGACACATCTCTGGTGTTCCCGTCTGACCACATTCCCAACAAGCCCTTCTTCTTGTCCAACATCGACAAGGTCCTCAACTTCGACGTCCAGACCATCCACTTCTTCCCCGCCTGCGTTGAGTTCCCTCCCGACAAGGTGGCCGAGAGGCTGAAGGCAGCGCTGGCGAAGATCTTGGTGCATTATGAGTTCTTGAGCGGGCGGCTAAGGCTCAATGCCGCAACCAAGCAGTTGGAGATCGAGTGCAATTCGGAAGGCGTCGGGTTTGCGGTGGCGTCGAGTGAGTGTGGCCTGGACGATATTGGGGACTTGGTTTATCCAAACCCGGCCTTTGAGCGGTTGGTCACCAAGTCTATGGACACTTTGCCACCCGACAATCAGCCCTTGGGCATTTTCCAGGTATGTGATGTATGAGCAATTGAAGTGACACAGTGAAAACGGAGATAAACACGAACCAGTATCACACTAGAAATATATATTTGCAAATTAGTGACAATGCAATAATGAGCATGTAGCTTGCAAAACCCTATTAATGAGCTGGAAATTACACATTATTCGAAACAAAACAGAAGACATAATTCCTCAAATGAAAAATAACATCTCCTGCAATGTCATCTAATCTCAAGTATGTCACATTGCGGAAATTCTAGAGGCAGGAATAGCAACATAAATGAGATTAATTTTATTGCATCTGAAGTTTTGTGAGCATGCGTCGTATGAAACCATCCAATCTCCTTAAACAAGGCTCGATTAGCTACTCTTCTATGATGAAGTTCCCGATTTGGATCTATCACACGCAGGCCAGGTTAGATGTTCCTTTGCACTGTTACACCCACCTCCACCAACGTAGTTCGTCAATAAATACACGAGCCCTTTGATTTCCTTCCCATCTCTTGAGAAACCGGGGGCCGTGATCCTTTTGAATTGTCTCCACCTCTATACCACCTTATCTTCGTGACGCGACCCCATTCCCTCCTTTATGACCAACCTCGCTCAGAAGAAGGAAGAGGGCTGTAATATGCACCAGAATCCGCGGCCCCTCAGATCGGTGTCTGTAAGATTTTACACACTGTGGTCCCCGGGTTCGAAAGCTTTGGTCAGTAGCATTCCATATTATATCGTGTAGATCCCGTGGTGATTGAAAGATGTCCCTCTTTGTAGCTTAGTTCAATCGGTCGACGTCTCCTCGTCTTCGGCTTATAGCATGCATTTTGCAAATTGACATGTACAATGGTTAATGCACGAGGACGTGTCACGTGCAAGGAGCTCTTCAATAGCCACACGTCACACGATCTGTTGATAGATTTGGTTTTTTGGGTACTCTCCGTTTGAAGAGAGGCGGTGGCGATTCTCGTACTATCTTGTTGATGATTAGTTCGGACAGGTGACGTCATTCACGTGCGGGGGATTCGCGATAGGGATATCGACTAATCACGCGACCTTCGATGGTTTGAGCTTCAAGATGTTCTTGCAAAACCTGGCCGCGCTCGCTGGCGACAAGCCCCTGGCGGTGGATCCCTGCAACGACAGGCGACTCCTGGCTGCCCGATCGCCGCCGTGCATCTCATTCCCGCACCCGGAGCTGCTCAAGCTCGATGTCCCCCAGGGCCAAGACTCCTCGCGCCCCCTCGTGTTCAACGACGCCCCCGAGGACCTCGACTTCAAGATCTTCAAGCTCTCTCCCAAGGACATTGCCCATCTCAAGGAGAAGGCCGCCAAGGACGCCACCGGCGGCAGCCTGGAATCATCCTATCCCAAGGCGCGAATCACCGGCTTCAACGTTGTGACCGCCCACATATGGCGGTGCAAGGCCCTGTCGTCGTGCGCCGATGCTGACGATGGCAGTAGTAAGAGCGAAGCGTCGAGACTGCTGTATGCGGTGGACATAAGGTCGAAGCTGGAGCCCCCACTCCCGCCAGGTTATGCGGGGAACGCGGTGCTGACCGCTTATGCAATGGCGACACGCGGAGAGCTGGAGAAATGGCCCCTGGGGAAGCTGGTAGAGATGGTGACGGAGGGGGCAATGAGGATGACGGGCGAGTACGCGAGGTCAGCCATCGACTGGGGGGAGGTCAACATGGGGTTCCCGCATGGGGAGGTGCTGGTGTCGTCGTGGTGGAGGCTCGGGTTCTCCGACGTGGAGTACCCGTGGGGGAGGCCAAGGTACAGCTGCCCACTGGTGTACCACCGCAAGGACATCATCTTGCTCTTCCCGGACATGATCACAACCAGCCAAAACAGTGGCGACGGTGTTAATGTTTTGGTCGCGCTACCCAGCCCGGAGATGGCCAAGTTCCAGTCTCTGTTCCACAAGTTCTTGGCCTGAGACGATCCAGGACCTATCCTATATATGATATAAATATAAATATATACGCACGTCGGGTTTGTACGTACATAGATATATACGGAAAGAGATGAGTATGTGTGAATTTTATCTGTGGAAGTATACATGCAAGTGTATTAGATGAACATCGAGTGCACAAAATCGTCGTATCTCTCGCTCATCAATGTAGGTGAGTAGCAGAAGTGTGTTGCCTTATTTGATGAATTGTTCTTAAGTCTCGACTCTTGGATCCACGGGTTATGTTTATCCTCGATCTCGATTGCAAGTTTAAACATTTTAGAAATCCCTCTTTACTCTCCTGCTGCCTATACATGGCCGGCGCAAAATAGATGCATCCTTTTGTTTTATGGTCAATTTATTGCCATATCGGAGTTTGGATCCAGCCTAAAGCATCCGGGTAAGGCTTGCTGGAAGGTTGTGAAGTAGATCCTCCGATATCGGAAATGGATCGCTTGATCTGAGATCAGGTGATCTATTTCTCCTTACCCCTCCATTTATCAAAACTCCCCTATGTAAGGGGGCACCCCCTTCGCCACTGTCCGATTTCTCTTATCTCCCTAACCCCTATCGTATGATATCTAAAGGGGATGGCCACCGTTGGCATTGAGTGGCCGACGTGGTGTCTATTCAATGAGCCAATGAGCTGTGAGAATTTCAATCACGTTGATGACTTCGATGAGTACAAATCATTAATAATACATGTTTATGTTGGTAGGTGGCGCAATTAAGTTGGAGGTGTTATTGCATGATGATGTACATTTGTTTTCAATAAAGGCAAAGGAGGCGACATGATTAAGAGGCTGGTTTATTCTCGAATTTTGGGTTGGAGCAAAAAAGTGTTATTGTACATTGTGATAGCCAAGTAGCCTTATATATAGCCTCGAGTCCCATTTAACACAAGTGAACAAAGCATATTGACATCAAGTAGCATTTGAATCCTATTTATCACGAGCAAACAAAGCTCACCGACATTGAGTAGCATTCGATCCAAGATGCCGGTGAAGGGTGATACTGTTGTGAAGAAGATTGCGACAATGGAAAAACCATGAAGGAAGCCTCTTTCTTTGACAAAAGTTCAAACTTTGCTTGGACTTGATTGGCATTTTCGAAGGATGGGCACTCGGAGGGAGTTAGTGGGCGAATCAACATGGATGACGAGCACTATGGCTTGACTTGCGAATATTGAGCCAAGATGGGGAATTTGTTTGTTTTGTGACTCATTTTTTTTACCTAATTAGAGTTTAGATCGAGACGCGAATTTTAAGATGTTGCATTGAAACAATGGACTAGACGGCTCGTCTATGCAAGGCCGGAGAGCCTAGCTCGAGCCAACCTAGAAGCTCGAGGCTATTGGGCGTGGGCCGACCGATCGCCTAGTCCCAAAGCAAGGTCATCAGGAGGGCACCTGGGTGATGCACTATACTTAGTACACTTTCTAGCAAAACTTGGTGAGAGAGACACTGTTAGAGTAATAAATATAAATCCACGCCTTTATCTAACAACTTAAACTTTAAGAGTAGATCTCACATGGTATCAGAACAAGTGATTCTAAGTTCGAATTTTTCCAAGTCTCTATTTGCCTCTCTAATTATATATTTTCATACTTCGTACTAGGTAGAAAAAAAGGCTAGACTTAGCGTGAAGGAGAGTGTTAAAGTAATTAAACATAAATCTACGCCTTCATCTAATAATTTAATATTTTAGAACAGTTGGTAATGATCTCACAAAATCTTACCACAAAATCTTTTGAGTAATTATGTGCTGGGAATTGAAAAAGACGAACATGATCAGGCCACAGATCATAACTACGAATTTCGTCACCGAAAGCAAATTTCTTATGGTCGGCTCTCCCTGTAAACATAGGTAGTGTTTCGGATCGGACGATGTAGTTCTTCGATGTCCTTATCTTTTCTCATTGATTGCTCTGACAATTCCACCGTCATTGGGTCGGACCGGACAGTCCGGTAATTTAAGCCTATAAAACCTGAAAAAAAAAAAAAAGAAAGGGAGAGAGAGTGAGCAGAAAAGCCACGTGGGTTCTTTTTTTGAGCGGCGCTAGACGCCGAAATTCATTGCTCCGAAAAGAATGGGCCGACCGAGGCGGAGGCCCATCGAACGATTGCCAAGACCGAATGGATACGCCGACAGACGGAGCCGGGTGAGCTGTCGATTCTGAGATTGAAGACTTACGCCGTCATTTCTCTCGTTTTCTTTGTCCTTTTTTCACTCTTTTGTTGATTCATTCTTCCCTCTCTCGTTTGGCCACCATTAAGAAAGGGTACTTTAATTTGAGAATCAAATTGAAATGTTCGGACTGTTTTCGGAAAATTTATCAAAAAATTCCAAGTCTATTGTAATCGTGCAAATTTAGTCGTAAACTCTTTTTTCTCTGCCAATTCCTAAACATTTTTCATTTGTGCTCGTTCAATCTATTTGATCAATTTTGACCGGAAAACTGCTCATGTGGATATCGAATGTCTTACGTGGTACGACCGATATAGATACATATATTTTTAAAGTTTTTTTTAATGGTTTTATTATTTATTTAATTTTTTTCTCTAAACTTAGATTGATGAGGGTTGCAATGCCCTAGCTTAGCCAGATTTGGTCGAGGATGTCATGGCCCTAGCCAAATTTGGGCGAGAGGCAGCATGCCCTCACCTAGCACCTACAAGGGCATCCTGGCCCTAAGTAAAAAAAAAGGAAAAAAAATTTCTAAAAAATTATTACAAATGTAGACATCAACATTGTTTGTGCCACGTAAAATGATCAATATCCACATTAATAATTTTTTGTTAAAATTGATTAGATTGATTAAATTGGTATAAATGGAAAATGTTTTAAACTTACTTTAAAAAAAGATATATGATTGGATTGGCACAATTACAACAAATTTATAACTTTTTTGGTAATTTTTCCAGTTATTTACGACGAGCTCCCCTACTCCGTTTCTCTTATTATTAATAATAATATTATTATTATTTGCGTTACTGCTGCTTCTTCCTCTTATTCCTATACTCCCAGACTTCTGTTCTTGTTTTTGTGTCAAGCGAGTGAATATTTTTTGCGACATTACTTTCTTTCATAAGTAGTGTCGATTAGACAGATGCCTATATATGAACACAATAATAGACTCCGATTACAAATCGAGAAAAAATTTTCAGAGAAATCTAAACCCGACATAACATAATTAATTTGAAATTGGGACAAATCAACACATTAGGGTTTTCCCCCAAATTGTCATACTTCATTAACTTATTTCCCCAGATGATGAGACTTTGAATCCTATTCACCTATTGAGAGCACTTGGTGCCACGCAAGGAACTATGTGTGGGTGGCTAACATTTTCTGAGTAACGGGGAAGAGGACATTTGTTACGTATGGATCATGAAATTCCATTTAGATTCAAATTATTTAATGAAAAATAACTTTTAAAAAAATATTTTTCAAATTTTCTAGTGTTCGTTTCATGGAAAATAAAATAGTCAAGAAAAATATTCTCCACTAATGGAAAAAAACACATTCAAAAGTGGAGAAAATGTTTTCCGCTTTTTCAAAAGTTGGGAAAATATTTTCTGTTTTTTAAAAAGCAAAAAACATTTTGCATCTTATTTCTTCACATTTTCCATCTTCTTTCAAAAGTGGCTTGTAACTAGCAGCCAGTCAATGTAAAACCAAAAAAAAAGAGAAAAGAAGAAAAATTAAAAACTCAATTTTTATATAATTTTTCTTAAATTTCAAATGAAAACCTAAAAATATTGTCATTTTTCAAGAAAATGACATCTTGAAAAATATTTTCTAAAAATACTACATTTTTCGTGAAACGAATAGAGTCTTAATAAAGAGTCCAAGTCAGTAAGGGAACTCACTACTCATCAATATAAAAAAAATATTGCTAAAGTTGAGACTAAGAGGAATGTGTCAAAATAAGAGGATATCTGATTTCATCTTATTTGTTGGGGCCCATTTCACCGTTTAGGAAAAAAAAAAGAATGCTTGTTTAAGGTTTTATTAGTTTTGCGAAAAATGAATGGTTTGAGAAATATTTTCCTACAAATATTGGCTTATATTGCTTGAAGTCAATGAAAAATATCTTTTACTGTCAATAACAATTCATGTTTAAACATTTTGGTGGATGATGAAAATAATTTTTATTCATTCATTTTTTTTTGGTAAATGTGAGTATTTTATTCATTCATTGTTATAAGAGAAAACATAAAACCATGCCTTTTTTTTTTATAGCACAAGAAAGTTTTCCTTCGGAAGGTTGAAATTGTGTATGATAAGATGAAGTTTCCTAATATATAATAATCATGTTAAAGTGATTGCAGTTTATAAAGGAATAAATTGCTACATCCATATAATATAATAATGTTATGACATTGTAATGTATCTTATATTGATCACAAACAATAATTTACTAGATAAGCGGAGAAATCATAATCTCATACAAATATAGCCAATTCTAAATTAGTTATGTTAATTAGAAAAAAACTACTTTATCCTAGACAACTTCAAATTAGGCTTTTGTGGTATAAAGCAAGCAAGTTTGTAGATTTCTTGATTGAAAATTTAAGAAAAACCGCTCAAAACATGGCGCAAGGTGCTCTCGATAAGTAAAATAAATTGGGGGAAAAGTTTGTAAAGGTACTTTCATTTAACTAAAGATTTCATAATAAAGAAAAATATTTTTCCATGAAAATTATTACAAAAAGATTACTTAGTTATCATTTGTTTAGTGATTTAGAGAATTCATTTACTTATTGCCAAAAAAAGAAGTCGCTTTTCCCCAATATAAACTCGTTGGTTTAGTATAGAGTAAATCGATTAGTTTTCATAATCATAATGCTGAAAAGTCGAACAATAATTTCTGAAAATACAATTCCTTCAAACAAGCATACCTTTGATTTGGACGGAATAATTAGGGAATGGATCTTGAAATGAGTTGATTTAGGGGGGGGGGGGGGTTTGCGCAATCTATACTTGGAGTATGCCAACATACTCTTGACGGAATGATCACTTCCTTAGCAACCCAAGGAAATATCATATGAACATTCATTTTTAATAGATTAAATACACTTATTTTTATTTGAGAGACAATTGTCGAAAAAGTCATAAATTTTGTTCAACTTTGCCGATCCAGTCCCACATCTTTGTATTTGTCAATTCAGTTCTAAACATTTTGCAATTTTGCCGATTTAATTTTGGAGATCTTGCCAAGGTATGATTGAATTGGTAATATTTCAAAAAGTTTATGACTGAATTAATAAAAAAAGAAGGTTTAGGACTTTAGGACTTCTTCGACAATTGTTCATTCTCTTTGATTATCCATTTTTTTTCCTATAGGTATTATATAAATTTATATAAACTATATTCTTTTTTACTGTGGTCGAACACTATGTTAAAGGTGTTATGATGACATTCCATCTAATTTTCAAAAAAATATGCTATCCCTTTATCTTTGAATAAAGTGAACTTTTACGTGCATTGCATCACGCGAGCTAATTGTTATTGATATCGAACTTTTAATGGGCCAAAGACCTTGTTACTCAAGTTTATTCCCATTTATTTTATCTACCAAAAAATAAAAAAAAATAAAATGGTGATTAAGATGGACGTTTCTTTCCATTCTTTTCTTCCCTTCATTCAAACTTGAAACCATCCAGTGCTCTTTATTTTCTTATAATGACCAAAAGTAGGACCTTTTTCTCAAAAGGGAGCCTTTATATTTGGTTGGGCATTTTGAATGCTCCTTAGGATTCCAAAACCCCTTGAAAAAATATTGGGGAAGTTTGGCAAACATTTCCAATTGTCCTTGAGATGAAAGTTGGCATTGAGAATGCTATTTTTCAGAAAGCTACCTGAAGTAGCATTCACCTTTCAACATTTTTGAAATACTCAGCAAAGCATTAAATGAAATTTATTTAGTTTCCTTCTTTGCCCTCAATAACTTAATAGAAACCAAAATTAACCCCTTTTAAAAAACAAACCCTAGTGATGATAATTGTGCGTTTCAATCTGTCTGCTCCAGTCCGTTCTAGACAACTTCACTTCTGCCGAGAGCTCGTCTCTCTGCTCCAGTTTGTCGAGGCTTCGGTGCTCACTCCCTCTATCGCTCCGTCCTATGTATCGTGCCAGCTCTTGATTTGTAAGTCAATTTTTGCGTTGCTCGGGTTGTTTCACTGTTCAATTTTGGCTTTTTCATACGCTTAGTTCTTTGATCTGTGTTGCTTGGGTTCTTTGTTTTGCTCTCTTAACTCTTCTCAATCTGCAGTAAGTAGAAACTACTTGTGGAACCTATATGTTGTTCAAGCTTTGAAGAAGCAAGGGTGAGGTTGGGCATTGCTATCAGTGAGGTTGGGGTTGGACGAACCAGATCTATTGTTCTGGGCACGACGGGACCTGCGGAATAAACATGTAAATTTGCTTTCTTGCTTCTCTTCATTCTCGTGTTCCAGAAGTTCTTTTTGTCGTTGTCCGTTCTTCCTGGCAACTATAGAATCTATAGATGCAATGTGATTCTACAGTTGCCAGGAAGAACGGACAACGAGATAAAGAACTTCTGGAAAACGAGAATGAAGAGGAGCAAGAAAGCGAATTTACATGTTTATTCCCACAGGCCCTGTCATGCCTATAACAATAGATCTGGTTTGTCCAACCCCAACCTCATCGATGGCAATGCCCAACCTCACTCTCGCTTCTTTTAGAGCTTGAACAACAAATAAACATCCAAATATGTCAAGACCTATATGAAGGGTAAAGGAAGACTCAACCATCTTCTCAGAACAGGTCCAGATTCAAAAGATCCCATGTTCAACGTGAGAAAAAGCAAATTCAATGATAATGTCATGGCTATGGGATTCAATCGGCCATAAGTGATACATGTATGTTTCTCAAAATTGCAAAGGAGATTTGAGATTCTATTCGCAGGACTTATTCAAAGGCTCGAGATGCAGCACGAGTCTATGAACTCAAGGTAAAGACAAGTGCTACTAAATATAAGGGAGCAAAACTGTGATGGAATATGCCAATTCCTTTCAAAATATATGGCAAGAACTCGATCATTATCGAGTATTTGAGATGAAGTGCACATATGATGTTGCAACTCTAAAGACCTTCATTGAAAAAGATCAAGTATATGATTTTATAGCGGGTCTTAATTCTGAATTTCATCAAGTCAGAATTCAAATACTCAAAAAGGAAAAAAAAATCCCTTCTTTGGAAGAGACAATCTCTCTAATTTGGGCGAAAGAAAGTTGAAGGGGAATAATAATGCTAGAACCTCAAGTTGTGGAAGGCTTAGTATTAGTAACTCACAATGCTTCAAAACCTGCCTAGAAGGATAATCAAGACAATATGCGATGTACTATTGTAAGAAGCCAAGGTATATAAAGTAATGTTGCTGGAAACTGAATGGCAAACCAACAACCTCAAGCCAAGAGTGGGGAAACAAATGAGGATAGCCAAGGCCCCAGGCTCATCTAATTGAGCAGGCTAGTCAGCAAATCATTCATGATGAAGGATGGGGGAAAGAATCCTTCCACAGTGAGGAAGTAGAAAAAATTAGAGACCTTTTGGGGTCTCTTGAAAAACCCTCTGATGCATGTTCCAGGGCACCTCAAGTAAGCCTCCATTCTCTTTTGAATTAAATGCTTTAGAAACACTTTCAAGTGAAGTTTGGATAATAAACTTGGGTGCCATCGGTCGCATAACTCATACTTCACATTTTTTTTTCAGTACCTATACCTCATGTCCAAGCAATAGAAAAATCGCAATGGCAAACGATTCCTTGGTCACTGTTGTAGGAATTGATGATATCCATATTATACCCATTCTCACTCTCCAAAGTGTCTTCTATGTGCTGAATTATTAACCAGCCTTATTTCCATACAAATGCTCACCGAAGACCTCAAATGTTATGCAAGTTTTTACAATGACTACTTTGTTTTTCAGGAACAAGATTCAGAGAGGAAGATTGGACTTGCTAATGAAAAGAACATGTTGTACTGTCTTGAAACACCGATGATTTCAAGGAAAGTTATAAATAATTCATTATTGCCATTATGCCATTTGATTTCATCATTTTGGTTTTGGCCATCCATCTTTTCATGTCTTAAAAATCACGTATCTTTCTTTATTTAAAAGATTAGATATGAGTGAATTTCAATGTGATACTTTTGAATCCGCTAAGCACATCCATGTATCTTTTCCTATAAACAACAGAAGAAGTTGATTTGATTCCCAGTAACATTTGAGACCTTCCACAATTCTAAATAGCTCAGGGGCTTCATGAATTATTTCTCTAATAGATGATTGCACTAATGTGACATGGATATTCTTACTCAAACACAAATATGAGGTAAGTAATATCGTTCCTCATTTCAATTCAAGCTCAGAAGCAGAAGCAAACTCAGAAGGGACCCGACGCTGAAGAACAAATTCAAGCTCAATGAACACAATCAGGGAAGAGAGAAGAGGTTGTCGTCGGCCTGCAATATCATGTCGATGTTGGTGGAGCGAGCAAGCAAGAGCGGGACTGCCTGGTGATGCCACCCCAGGTCCTCTCATGGCCCGGATGGCCAGTCAGCGAGCTGCTCCCTCCTCAATGTCGCCCTGACCAGCCTCTCCCAATCGCCGTGAGCCCTAGCCCATGGCTCCTGGAGGTGAAACCCACATTGGGTTCTGCTGAGGAACGACATTGATGGGGTCCGAACTCAGAGAGTTTGGATTTGGAGGCAAGTTCGGAACAGAGGAAAAGCTAATGTTCAGAGAGAAGTCTGAAACCTTGAAGAAAAAGGTTTCAGTAGAGAGAGGGAGGCGATGAGTAGCATGGAATTACCGATTTACCCCAAGGCCGGGTCTAGAGTAAACGTTGACGTATTGGCGAATCGCCAATGAGTCGGCTTCTCGTTTCGGCCCGTAGCGGAAGGCTCGAGCGAAGACGCTTCTCACTCTTTCGACCGCCTCTTCCTCGGAACGACGCCACCGCGCCGTCGCCGCCTGGCGTTGTGCTCCGCCTCTATCCCGGCTCCACGAGAACGCCCGAGCCCCGTTGCCGCCTCCATCCTTCTCCCTCCCTCCCTCCCTCCCTCTGTTCGGCCTTGGATTTGGTGCAGCTATCGCCGAAGCTTGGATGGCTTCCGAAGTTGGGTGGTATATTCTCGGCGACAATCAGCAGAACATTGGCCCTTATGCCTCCTCCGAGTTGCTCGGTAGGTTCATCTTCCTGAATTCCTTCTTTCCATGGTATGGATTGTTTGTCCAGTTTCAAGCTCCACGAGAAGAGGCATAGTCTCGCATAGTTCCCCCGTGATTAAGGAGTGCGATTGTATTTTTGGGCAGAGCATTTGAAAAACGGGTATCTGTCTGAGAATACACTCGTGTGGGCGGAAGGAAGAGCGGATTGGAAGCCTCTCTCCTCTGTTCCTGAGCTGATGCTTCCCTTTTCAGATAATGGGGATGATTCCCAAAACCCAGGTGTGTGCTCTTGTGGGTGAATTGTTTTCCTATGAATTTCATTAGGCCGTCTCTGCTGAGTATATATATTGTGAAATCTCGAATGGACTGTGCAGCTGTCTTAAACAGCGAAGAGGAGTTTGAGAAATGGCAAAGGGAAGTTAGAGAATCCGAGGCCGTTGGATCGAAAAATGGATCTCTTTCTGTCAGTGTTGGTGCTGACTTTGAGGAAGAGGACCATAACCGCCCTTCGACACCACCAGAGGGTGAGGAAGAGTTTGTCGATGACGATGGAACTAGGTACAAGTGGGACCGTGGTCTCCGAGCATGGGTTCCCCAGGTCTCTCCCTGTCTCCGTTTGCCAAAGTTTGAGATTACATAAGATTCTATTGGAGTACAGGCCAACGATAAACAACCTGCAAGCTTCTCTTTCGACAATTGGCTTATCTCTGTCAAATCTTAGCAATGATTCTGATGTTTGGACCTCTCATGGGATGTGATGTTGCAGTGTTTTTGACATCTATCGCTATATCGCTGTATGCTCCTCTCCTGTATGATGGTTTATTGTTGACTCAGATCATTTGTCTGAAATGTTCTTGAAACATGGGTTTATAAAGACATTACACTTTGGAGCTTTCAGTAGTATTAGGTTGATGTCATTATGTTGCTGAAGTGGATGAAGAATAGGAGAAAAGCCATACTGTTCTCATGGTAGAAAATTGATCAAAACCTCTTACTACTAAAAAGTCTAAGGAGAGTGGGTACTACTATTTTTCCCAGCTCAATATCTTTGTGGGTTGAACTTCATTTTAGGGCAGAACAATGTGTTTAATTTCTGATTGGTACTTACTGATCCCAAAAGATCTGATTCGTCCTTAAATTTGAATTTGATACATATCTATTTATATATCTGCTGTAACATTTTTATATGTTTGGATTGGAAGTTGTTACTTCTGATCAGTTGATTGTGTCCTTGCTGCCTCTTGATTAGCTATCTAACATTGAAGGGCCTGCTAATATGATAGGATAACATCTCAGCAGACAGGGATGGGTATGGGTTAGAAGAAATGACTTTCCTGCAAGAAGAGGAAGTCTTCGCCTCTGGAAATTGGGATGAAACTACGAAGGAAGAAGTTCATGAACCTGCTGTTATAGCTGAAGCAAGGACTGTCAGTGCTTCAGAGGAAGCAAAACCTGATGCCAAGAGAAAACTGCCTGAGAAGGAAGCTGTGAAAAAGGTTTTCCTTGGACGTTTTGCACTTGGTTTGCGTCCTATTTTGTTCTAGCAAAATAGCATGTGTTGCTTGTAAACGACAGTAGACAAATAAATATGTTATGAATAAAAGTAAATGTTTGAAGTATCATTCTGTTGAGAATTTATTATAAGAAATGAAAGGTTTTAGTTCTAATTGCAAAGTGTTTGAGCTTTCAAGAATTATAACTTTGACGTCTTCTGAATTATAAACTTGTCCCTACTTTAATGTTCTATGGTTATGATTTATTTTAGTATACCTAGGCTTTTCCTTGACTTTGTTGAGAAAAGTTTGGGATTGGAACTACTTTCAGTTGGATTTATTACATACAGAGTTTATCTTGACGAAGATGCTAGCTCTACTTTCTCATTTACTTTGCTTAATGATTCGCAGAGATCCATTTCCTTTTAGTACTGTCATCTGACGTGCTACTTACATTTTGACAATATTGATCCTCTGGATGCTATGCTGACTGGATTTTCACAATTTGGTTCACTGGGTTGTAATTAGATGAGATGGAAAAATGACAATATTGAGACATACTGATAATTGCCATACATGCTTACGTCTCTTGATACTCTTGCTTTCTCTGGCTTTGAGCTGAATGGGAACAGACTAGAGGAATTCCATATTGATGAAAGGGATTGTATTTAGAATCTGCCATGTTGCTGCCTGCAATGTCTTTTAGTGTATATGAAATTTTATGCATGAAAGTATTAAATCTTAATACTGACCTTTTTCCTTGTCCGGGGATTTTTTTCAGGAACCAAACAAACCGCCAGATAGTTGGTTTGAATTGAAGGTTAACACGCATGTGTATGTAACTGGGTTGCCTGAGGATGTCACTATGGAGGAAGTACGTGAATGCTATCTTTTTTTTTTATATAATATAATTATTTTATAATATAATTATGAGCTTTTGTATTGCAACAAAGTGATGTCAGAATGTATGTGCAGGTGGTGGAGGTTTTTTCCAAGTGTGGAATATTAAAGGAGGTGGTTTAGTTTTCCTACTTCTTTCTTCATGCTAGCATATTAATCTATGACGGACATAATGTCATGTTTTATCTGAATTAGCTGATTTGTTTTAAATGTTCCTTATTAGCTGAAATTACGGCCCTCTCGATCCCCCTTCTTGTGCTTCTTTCATATGCTTTTTCTGTTTTTTGACTGAAGCTATTTGTGCCACTCAGGGTTAGTTGATTTTGTCCTGCATATTTTTTGTGCTAGAGAGGAGAGAGGCAACATATTGATTTGTCAGACTGATTTCATGTCATGCTTCTGAATTTTGAGTGCTAATACCTTCTCTTCCAGGATCCTGAAACAAAAAAGCCTCGTGTGAAGATCTATGTTGACAAAGAAACTGGAAGAAAAAAAGGAGATGCACTTGTCACTTATTTGAAGGTGATTATGCAGATATATGATAAATGTGTGGATGCAGACATGTGCAATTGTACATCCTGTAATATCTGGAAGTTGCATGTTTGGTTGCTTTTTATTTGTTCATCCCGTATGGCGTCTCTTTTATCATTATTTTTAATAATTTGCTAATATGTCCACATAGGAGCCTTCAGTTGCCCTAGCTATCCAAATATTGGATGGAGCACCTTTTCGCCCTGGTGGCAAGGTGCCAATGTCGGTTAGCCAGGCTAAGTTTGAGCAGAAAGGTAAGCATTGTTTTTAGTTGACACATGATATTTCTTTCCTTCTCTGAGTGCATCCCCCCCCCCCCCCCCCTCCTTCTCTCTTTCTTTCCTCCTTCTCCTTTCTCTTCTCTTTTTTATTCCTCTTTTTTCCTTCTTTACTCCTCTTCTTCCCCCCTTCCCTTCTTTCTTCCCCAGTTAATCTTCATGACAAGACACCATGTTGTTATTTGATGCAGGTGATAAATTCTTTTCTAAACAAGTGGACGGCAAGAAGAAAAAGAAACTGAAGAAGGCAGAAGAGAAGATGCTTGGCTGGGGTATAGTCCTCTTCAGCATCTATATTTCCCTCCAGTAAAATTCTGAGTGTTTGGATGCGTGAAGTTGTTAGATGTTGCCCCAGGCCTTCAACTTACACTGCTTGAGATAATTTCCTTGGGCAATTTCTTTTTCTTTTTTGTTTTCTTCTTAAGTAGCAGAGGAGTTCATAATTGGAAACATATCAATCTCATGACAGATTAAGTTTTTTTCATTTCAAAGTTTCCAATGTCATGTAGTACATATCTTCCTTGCTGACATCTTTGCATAAGAAATCCGTGATAGGAGTGAATTGATTCACTATACTTGGCAGCAGGAGTTACTGTGTCATGGAATAGATTAGCAATTCCCATACTCCGTTTCAGGAGAGGATTTTCTCAATTTTATTAAGGTAGATTGAGTTCTTTAGATAGGAAGTATAGATTATGGAAGTCATCCAATCACCATTACCCTGTGCACATATGTCCTTTAAATATTGGTCATTAAAATGCCTTTGATGGTGTTTTTGCCAAAACAAGGTCCTAGTAAGTTGTGCGCCTATGAATAATCAAATGAATATTAAATATTTATGTTAGATGTTTTTCCTGGGGGTGCCCTTAGTTGGGATACTTTTTAATTGTTTTGCTGTCATATTTGATTATAATTGTGGACGTTACAAGTTACATAACCTGTACAGGTGGGAGAGACGATGCAAAGGTTTTAGTTCCAGCTACTGTTCTTCTTCAATATATGTTCACACCTGCTGAAATGAGGGTAAGTTTGATACACTTATTGGAACATGGTTAAGTATCAAGAAAATTCATGGTAGGCACACTTTCTGAAATATGCTTAAAAGTTGCCACTAGCAAGTGTTTGCTCATTTATAGATGAGTAAGTATGATTCCTTGTTTCATTTGTCCCATATATCAGAAATGATTATCGTATGTTGGGATTCTGAGGGCTGTGTAATGCCAACTTTATGTAAGAAACCTTTCTCCCAGTTATAATTGGTCCATTTTCTTTTGGGTCTCAGATGGAATATTTTATTCCTCTTAGTCACTGTTGACCCTTTGAGATTTTTTGGTATCAAATTATTATAAGAGGGACATCAAACAAAGTGCAGTTAGTAAAATTTGCCTCCTACAGTAATGTTCATAGCATTTACAGAGCAGAGGTTCATTCTCTTATGAACTTCATTTGCATCTTCTAGAAGTATATAAGAGGAGAGTTGAACATACTAAAACAAATTTCAATTTTTTTCTGTTGAGGATTGTTTATTTGTATTTGCCCCAGAAGTATGTGAGCAATTTGGAACATCCACTTGAACTTGTATGTGAAAACAACTGTCAGAAATTAATCATGTTCTCCTTTAGTGAGAATTGCTTTGGTATTTGAAGGAAGAGTCTGGCAAATTTTCTAGTCAAGTACAGATTCTGATCTCCCTTTTAGTTGATGTCGACTTAATTGGTCCAAGAGTGACCAAGAAAGGAAAAAGCTTATTCACTTCAAACGGTTCATCTTAGAATTTTGGTTGACTTTTATATACTTGTGCTGTTTTCTGCCTGATTCCGACTTTTCGTTTAATTTTTGTAGGCTGATGAAAATTTGCACCAAGAATTGGAGGAAGATGTTCGAGAGGAATGTGTGAAACTTGGTCCTGTGGATTCCGTAAAGGTAGTTTTAGTCTTTACCGTCCATTTCTATGTGTTGCCATTCATCTGAGTGGAGAATCTTGAACCGAGAGCTTATGTTGAGGGTTTTGGTTTTAGGTATTGATTGATCAACGGCCTAAAAATTGTTCTTTCTTTGGGTTCATCCATGGATCACTTTGGTTTGCCACTTGCGGTTTTGTTAGTAGCAAAATGAGTTTAGAGTATTAATTCATAAGAACCAATTATTATTAATGGTCTCATGGTGAGTGTTGATTGCTACTTGCATTTAGTTCTCGTTTATTGCCTCAACACTAGTAAGATTGGTTCTAGACCTTCTTTGCTCTTACCACACTAGTACTATTGGTTCTACACCTTCTTCCTCTTAATTTGCTGCAAGTTCGATGCAAAGACATGCTAGTTTTTCTCTGCACTAATGCTTTACATTTGCTTAGCAAACTGCGTTTTTACTTTTTGATACCTGTCTGCCTGTCTGTCTCTCTTTCTCTCTCTTGGGCACGCCATGCCATGAGCCTTTGACCTCCAAGTCAGATCAACTCATGCCTGACCACAAAGGCCACAAGGTTGGCACGGCCAGTAGCCCTCTTTCTGATATATTTTTGGGCAGATCTTTTGCTACAAATGTCTTGCATGCAGCTGATGTCGTTTTTCTGGAAAATTTGTTATGTGAGGCTCAGAAAATCAAGCGATGGATGACTAAATCTTTTTAAATTCGCGCCTCTATTTATTTGATATGGTGTTCTTTTGATAATAACATCAAATATTACACTTGTCTGTTTCGCTTTTCCCGCAGGTTTGTGAGAATCATCCACAGGGTGTTGTTTTGGTGAAATTTAAAGATAGGAAAGATGCTGAAAAGTGTATCGAAATGATGAATGGAAGATGGTAATTGTTTGATCTCTGATATTTCGTGGCACTGAATTTAAAATTTTGCCACTGCATGTAAAAAGCTGAACAAAACAATCATCTTACATTTTTCTGACCGTGTTCTAGACAGCACCGCATAATTCTTGTAAATTACATCTTTGTCATATCTTTTTTCACATTCTTGTTAGTCTCACGTTATGTAATTGTCAAAGAAGGATTGATAAACTCACTTTTGAAGAAACCTGCTTGCTTTTCTCCTCTTTTTTCTTTAAACGCTTGCCTGTCACTTATGTTGGTCTACAATTTTCTTCGTCAATTTTTGTAATCTGGATTTACTTTGCTTCACGGTTTAGGTTTGGGGGTAAACAGATACGTGCCAGCGAGGATGATGGTTCTGTCAACCATGCTCTAGTCCGGGATTTAGATGAGGATGCAGCGAGGTTGGAGCAGTTTGGGGCTGAACTGGAAGCCGAGTGAGCTCTGTCAAATGTGTGCATAGTGTGCTATTGCATGCCTTCTGATTTCACTTCCCCATCGTGAGGAATCTTGAGTCGCCGGCCATATATTTGACTTGTACAGAAGAGAGCGTGTCTAGAGGATGCAAGGAGCTACGCCTGCATGTGATGTTAGGGACAGCCTTCTAATTCCATCTATTTGATCCCTACAAGTGTCTCGAGTTCATCTGGTCCTATTCTTGATGCTCTCTTTTGAATCAGGGAATTCTGCAGATGAAAGCTGAACTAATTTTGGGTTACTTATGGACCGAGATCTCACGTAATAACGTTGTCTGCCTAATTTACCTGATTTTGTTTATACTTGCTTTTCATCAAGTTCACTACTTTATGTAGTCATGAGTAACGCTAGTTAAAGACTAGATTTGAGAGAATGCTTCTTCTATACTTATCAGTGGCACTTCACTTCCCATGTATGATTTCCCTGCTCTTCCTTCCTCGCATTCCGATTATGGTGAAAGGGATCACTCTCCTCTTCATCAGGGCATCTATTCTCAGAGCCGCTTGTGGGTTCAACTTGAACATCCTCTTATCAGGATTACCTTATTGGCGTTTTGAAGCAGCTTGGTTAACTAGTTTGCTCAACTTGATTAGAGCGATGAGTTGCCGATTCATACTTTTTTAGAACACAAAAGTATTTGCTGGCCAGACTATGAGGTGTCTAAAAGGTTTTTCGAGAAAGGTACAAATACTACTCTGTTGAAGCGAAATTACAAAGAGAGAGATTGGTTTTTGTTTTTTTTTTGGGTAATTACAAAGAGAGAGATTGCATTTTTTTTTTATAACCGATGTGTCTGGGCCAGCTTGCGTACACCTCGATTATTCCTCGGGAGAGACTAGCACAGCAACCTACTGCCATAACTCTCAACTTAAATCACAAGTGCTTTACTGGTGAATCGAATCCAAGACCTCAAAGAAGTCCAAATTCGTCTTAACCCATTGATAGGTACAAAGAGAGAGATTGTTGATGTCTTAGTTCCGGAAGAAATCCACTGGTATAAAATTCTAGACGCCAATGGCTGTAGCCTAGGGATAAAATTTTCAATTGTTTTTTTTTTCATGCTATAACAATCTTTTGTCGTCGAAGAAATAAAATTGATACTTTAAAGATAAACTATTCACTGAAGATGACCCGACTATGACCTGACTCTAAAAACGATTTTGCAACCCAAGAGTTTTCAAGTCTTGAGCTCTTCATAAGTGTTGATATCTAATTTTATCAATCCAATCTAGTAAGTTATTTTAAAGAAATTTATTATTAATTAAAATTCAAATTGTATGTATAAAATTCAAACTTAAAAAACTTTAAAATTTTTATTTTTTTAAAGTCTTGAAGAGACGGAGGGGACAACTGTGCGCAAAAGGGATGATATGGAGAGAAGACATAAAAGCTTGGAAATGGATCTAGTGACGTCACTGGATCCATGAGTGCTTGCCAGCCATCCATTCAAAATGGACGACTGGAAAATTTTGTTTATATATATATATATATATATATATATATATATATATCCTGCTCCCTAAAAAATGGGGGACCATCTGATTTTTGATCGGATGGTCTCCCTTGTATGTCACACCCAAGTCACGGAGTCCCAAATTAGGAGGTTTCGGATTAAAAAAGCTCAGGTAGAGAGAAGGGAAAGAGAAAGGAAAAAAGATGAAATATAAAACAATTCATGGGTCCGACTCCATCAACTCAGATAGCTATGTCCGATCGAGCTTGAACCTGACCCAGTTCAAAGCCCTGTTTGTATCTTTTTTAATGTTATACAATACAATATTTTATTAATAGTCATTTTTAATAGTCACGGGTCCTGCTTTAGCACCCTTTCAAATTTTCAACTCAGAATCAACCTAACTTAGGAGGGCAACCAAATATTGTAAAGTAAATAATAAAATAACATTTTTACAAAAATATTTGAGAATTAAAAAAATTGAATTTTTTCTTAGAAAAACCATTCTTGTTTGAAAATTATGTTTTAGCATCAGAATTAACCTAGCTTAATTAATTAACACTGGATTTTGAAAAAATTAAAGATATTGCCTCGGATGGTCAACTAAGTGTTTCTTGATTTCTAATACCTCTTAACACTAGATTTTATAAAAATTAAAGAAATTGTCCTTGATAGTCAATCAAGTGTTTCTTGATTCCCAATGCCTCTTAGTGGAAACACACGTCTTATTTAGCTTTGTCAACAGATGCTTAGATGTATAATTTATCTTGATGCAAGATTTGATGGACAACTTAATATAGTGGCTCGGGTAGCTAAATTTCATGATTAAGTTAAAAGTTGTTTCTGAGGCAATTTTAATTGAATTGATATGAACATTGTTGATACTTTATTTTGATTAAATGCATCGAATCAATGTTTGAATGTTAAAATCAACACCCGTTGAATTATAACCTGTGATAGTGATCGATGAGGTAATCCCAAATGTTAATTTAGTTATTAGACCGATATCCACTCCAATTTTAATTTCGTGATAGTATAGCCTAAATTCATTAGGACTATGCTAGTTTGAATATATTCAGACTGATTAGCATGTGTTTTGTTGAATAATATATATATTTAGCATTACTTTAATTAATGAAATATTAGTATAGTCTGGTTTAGGCATCAATTGAATTAATTTATTGGATGTATACCTACTTTATTTTTTAATAGTCAACTTCCGATGGATTATATCTCAAGGTTTATAACAAGACAATATATTATTTATTACTCCACGAGTTGTGGTTTCACATTATTGTACTTAAAAAGCCGTATACAATTATTTGAGTGTTTATTTATCATATCGCATTTTAATACTTTGAATGTTTATTTTTTACACTATCTTTCAATAAATTGTGTGTTAATTTTTTTAAAGATTAGTCTAGTTTTAATTTAGACTTGCATGAAAATAACATTACAAAAATGATTATAATGAACATTTAGTGACTTTGAATGGCCTTTTAGATTCTTAAATGATGAGCAAGAGCACATGAGCACATCAGATTAAACAACAAATTAGTTATGTACCGAAATAGCGCTAGTAGAAATGTTAGCATAAGCACGTCTTTAGACCCTGGAATATCTAGTTCCGTAGCAATTAAGGCAACACTCCCACATCTTGATTGATTTCTAACCAGTCCTAATAGGTTAGTGGCGACTCCTAAAAAATGTAGATTGTTAAAGAAATTTTAATTAAGAATGTTTGAATTTTATGTGAGGTATGGACTTGGGAGAGTCCGTACTCATAATTGATAAACTATATTGGATAATAATTAAACGACACGTTCAAGTTGTCTTTTAGGGACGTCAAGTCATATATCTTTGCAAACAGTCCTTCTCCCGAGGTTCGGGTAAATAAGCTTCAAATATGGCTAAGCTAGTCGATAAAGAAGAGGTCCATGGAGCACTGTTTGATATGGGATCTTACAAAGCGCTCAACCGTTGTGGTTTCCAAGCAATTTTCTTTCAACATCAGTGGAATCTAGTTGGCAACTCAGTTGTCAATAATTTCATTGTTGGGGCATGTTCTAGGAATTGTAACTAGGTTGAGATTAATAAAACTCTCTTAGTACTCATCCAAAAGTGAAGCAACCGGAATCAATTTGCAACTTCAGACCAATTAGTTTGTGTAACGTCGCTTGCAAAAATTCTGATCAACGCAATTCTAAATAGACTAAAGCAAGTGCCTTCGCAACTTATCTCATCTAAGCAAATCAGTTTTCCCTAAGGACATATTCTGGACAATATTGCACAAGAGGCAATTCACTCAATGAACAAACTTCAAGGGAAAGGGGAGTATATCATCCTCAAAAGTTACCTTCAGAAGGCGTATATAATCGACTTAAGTAATTCTTTATTAAGGAGACCCTTCACATGCCAAGTCTCAAGGTTCTAAAATTATGAATTACATCACATCTTGATCCTTACAAGTTTTGAGGAATGATGAGACTATGGAGTAATTCTTTCCAATTAAGGGGTGCGTCAAGGAGATCTTCATATCCTCAATATAATTATATTGAGGATATGAAGTTGATCTCACCTTATCAATGCTACCGTAAATTCAAAATGTGCGACAACTTTTTTCTTTTCGAAGAAGTGAACCATGAATTTCTCGTCTAGTGTTTGTAGATAATTTCATGTTATTGGCATAGGTTTCGAGAGATCGAATAGGTGTCATCGTGAAATGTTTAGGTGATTTGTGCATTAGATTAGGATAGATTATGAGCAAAGCTAACACTAAAATTCTCGGTTCAAAGAGTATTTCTTCAGGGCTGAAACACAATTTGAGCGAGACCTTTTGGTGGTGTTGTATGTGCGGAGGTAGACAAGTATTTGGAAATGCCTTTGATTCATGGAATAACTTCTTCGAGGCATTTTTAGCAAATATTAAAGAGGACGAACACAAGGCTTAGTGGATGGAAATTTGAGAACTTATCAATGTTAGGTCGAATTACATCAACTCAGTCTGCAATTATGTCTATCCCTATCTGTCACATGCAAAGCACTTAACTTCCAACTCAAGCTTGGCGAGAGATTGAAAAGAATTGTAGTGAGACACAAGCGACTAGGGGTGTGCAGTGGAACAGCCCGCCTCCGGGCGGTTCCCGGACGGGCGGTCCGGTTCCCGATTCCACAAAAAATGGAACCGGGAAATTCGGTCTGGTTCCCGGTTCCGGGGGTGGAACCGCCCGCCCGGAACCGGACCGGTAGTTCAAAAAAAAAATTCCTCACAAGCCCACTTCGCTCACTCGGCCCACGCTCACTCAGACACTCTCGGTCTCTCTCTCACAGAACAGTCTCACTCAGTCTCTCTCTCTCAGACTCACAATCTCACTCTGCTCTCGGCCGGCTGAACAAGAACAACAAACAACACTCTTGACGTCCAGAACAAGAACAAGAACACTGGATTTTCTGGACGTCCTGCACACTAGACGTCCAGTTTGTTGGACGTCCAGTTTGCTGGAACTGGATGTCCAGCACACTGGATGCAGTTTGCTGGACGTCCAAACCGGACGTTTAGTAGCCGATCGTGGACGTGGACGAGTGGACGTCCAAAAAATGCGACGAGTGAACCGTGGACGTACAATTATTTTCTGTTTTAAATTTTTTTTTCGCGTTAATTGGAACCGGGAACCGCCCAGGAACCGGACCGGACCGGCGGGAACCGGACCGGAACCGTCCAATCTTGTTCGGTCCGGTTCCCGGTTCTCCATAATAGGGAACCGGTTCCACCGGTCCGGTTCCCGGTTCCTAGGGGAACCGGGAACCGCCCGGGAATCGATCACCCCTACAAGCGACGATCATCGATTTCACTTCTTGAATTGGGAGTCCATCTGCAAGACTAGGAAACATGGTAGTCTTGTTTTATGATGAAGCTAAGATGGGACCTCAAGACTCAACCTAGTAATTTCTTGGCACAAGTTCTGTCTGCTAACTATAGTTTGCAAAGAACTGATTTCCATACTGAAACAAGTGACTCGATCTTATGGAAGGTGACTGTGAATGTATGACCGACTTTACGACGAGGAGCTCTATGGAGCTTGGGAGATGGAAAACATGTTAGGTTTTTGGAATAGATAGATGGATTCCAAATATGGAGTCACTCTATAACATTGTTAGTACTCGACTATCTCCTTTCAAGACAGATAGAAAAGCTTACAGTTATGTGTGTTGACTGGAAGTTGAAATTTTCTGATACTCTGGGAATTATACCAGAAGAAGTAATCTTTTGCATTAGAGCTGCCAAACCTCCTTTCGCCTTTGATGGGGAAAATACACTATACGGGAATGCAATGGAAGTGGGTTTTTTTTTTCCCCTATTAAGTCAGCGAGTGAGGTAGTTAATGATAGCATACGGTTCACTAATTAGAAGTAAAAAGGGGCCTCAATGTATTATAACCTAAGAAGCACTGACACTTTCTCGGACCCTTTGTGTTGTGTCCGACACTCCGACATGACATTCTGACCATTCTATATTTTTCTTATCTAGATTTTTTTTCTTATTGTTAAATTTTAAATTTAATAGTAGAACGTGGATTACTTGTTTTTTCCTCCAAATTTTATAAATTGTTACAATGAAATGTAGTTGGATTTGTCGAATTAAAACAATGAATGATATCAACACATGTAGGATTAATGTATTTCGTATAGATTAATTCTAGGCTCTTTTTGTTATTATTATTATTATTTAGTTATTTATGTATTATATATAAAAATAGAAATTTTCTACTTTTTGATAAATGATGTGTCAGCGTGTTATGTCGTATTGTGTCACGTGTTGGTGCTACATAATTTCTAATTAGTTGCTTATAAACGACTGTTGACTAATGAATTGAAGACGTCTTGCAACTATAGAAGGAACCCACTTTACTTGATATGCGAGCCAAATGTGAAAATGAGTTTACATGTTTGAAGGGTTTTTTTCTACTGTTTGTAGGATATGGCTTGAGTTCGTTGGCGGAGGGTATTTATCAGAAACGAAGGGGATAATTCGCTTGGTGGTTTAAAAATGGATCCCCTGACTTTTCCCATCCAATGACCAAAAGAAAAAAAAAACCCTAATGAATGGGGGCGGTCCGATTCCCAAGTCTTCCCCCTTTCAAGTTAGACGATTCGGGTCTTGGTAATTTTTCTGTATTTGTAAACTTTGGACTTTGTAAGTAGGGCTCTAACTTTGCAAACAAATTTTATTTTTGTAATATCATCGTTCATATTAAGTCTAAAGTCATCGTTGATCTCGTTAGTCCAGAGCTCATGATCGATAATGCTGGCCCTACTTCGTTTAAATATGTTAACGCATTTCGTTTTTTGCTTAATTTATATGTATAAATTCAAAATATCCTGATGTTCTGAGCCCACGAAGCTATGGCAATAATGATTAAGACATTTCATTTTTTGCTTATATAACTATCTCATATTAATGACACTAGTTATAATTTGACAATACCCATATAGAGCGAGAGCAAAGTAACTAGTTGAATAGTGATCGATGTGTACCAAAATCAACATTACATAAATTAAAAAAAAAACAACCTTGTAATACTTTCAAGTGGCCAGAAAGTTAAAAAAAAAAAACAAGGGTTAGGCTAGGGGTGCGCATGATTCGGATTGCGCATGTTCCGTGCTTAACCCGAGGATCAACTCGCACAATATCGGTCCTTAATTTTTGAGACCGTGGACCGACTCATCAAGCTTGGGATCGATGACTGGACCAGGATTAACCAAGGATCGCTAAATTATTCGTATAATAAATTCTATAAAATAACTTGTGCAAAAAGAGCTGCTGTGGAATAACCTGTGCAAATAAGAAGAGTGAAGTATTGCACATTATTGACAATCTGTTCATGATTACTACAAGGACAGTCAAACCGTTTGACTCAAACGGTGCAACAAGTTGGAACAACGAGTTAAAAAAACGACCGACACTTGTCAAATTCACTACTGGTTTCTCAAGTTTTCCAAGCAATGTTGCCATACATAAGAAAAAATGTTTACCTCTTGTTGGAGCTTTTCTTTCAATATCCTAAGATCTTCACTTAGTATTCCACATAAACTGCAGGGTTCAAAAATTAGAAATTCGGGTTTGAGAAATGTTTACTTTCACAAAACTCGACACAAATTGGGCAAAAAATAACAGTGGCAAAGAATAGGACCCATAGGTGGTGCATAAAAGAAACACACAAGTTCAGACTAAATTGTAACGCATTACTCATACCTTCAATTAGGGCAACGAAAGATGGAGGTCGATAAAGAGCTGCGAGGTGGCGAGCGAGGCAGCAAGCAATGCGAGAGTGAGGCGGCGGGCGAGTGAGCAACAAGGAGGCTTATGGAACCTCAAGAAATTAGGGCTTGCAAAATATATGAGTGACTGAATCCGATCATTCAACCTCGACAAAAAAGAAGTGAAAAATACTTGGGTTGGAACTTGGAAGAATTGAAGAAGACGTAAAATAAGTTGGGCTTATGGGTTAGGCTTTTTTTCCTGGTTTGGGCTCAAGAAGAACTGAAGTAGATGAAGAAGGCTGAACCAGTGAGCCGTTGTACAGTGAAACTTATAAAAATGGCAATATTTATTATATATATATATATATATTATATTGTCGAGTTAGTACCAACCTGACACCCTAAGACCGAAGACCGACTTGTATAATACCAAGTTAGAGATTTTAGGACCAAGGATTGACTCATTCGTCTTAAAAACTCGACCAGGATTGACTGGGTTGGGCTAGTCCAAGGCCAGTCTAGGGCCGACTCTGAACCGTTGCTTACCCCTAGGTTAGACCCAAAAAGTCATGAAGGGATGACAAAAAATTACTTGAATTTTTTTGATACTAAATCTTTGAAATTACACACAAAATAAAAATTACACTACAAAGTAAGTGCCATGCTAATAAAAGTTTGATTCACACCCACTATCATTTAATTTGATCAATACGTAAATTCTACACTCTTTTATTTTTAGTATTCGAATAATGTAACACACTGTTTATATAATTATACGCTATACATGTAGAGTGACATTCTCGAGATCGTCAAAGTGCTGGCGGGTTATTCATTCTCCGGACTCCTTAAGTAAACTCTACAGTACATTAAAAATTAATTTTAATACACAACAAAGTATGTAATTAATAGATTTAGAATTAATAAGTACAAAAGAAAGAGAGAAATGTGAAATTCATGTATCTACTATAAGCTTATAACCAATCTCGGACGACATTTCGCTGCATATTGAAAAAAAAATCCAAAGTCTTAAGAAGAAATTTGAAAATAAATATATGATTAGTTTATTAGAATCGTTTGGCTCAGTTCGTTTCACGAAAAATAACTTTTAGGAAAGTATTTTCTAAATTTTCCGAATTTCGTTTTATGGAAAACAAGATAATCAAGAAATATATTTTCGACCATAAGTGAGGAAAATATTTTCCACCTTTTAAAAAGTGGAAAATATTTTCCATTTTCTTTCTTCACTTTTAAACATTTTTTATCTCCTTTCAAAAGTGACTTATGATCAACGAGTAGTCAATGTAGAACAAAAAAAAAGAAAAAATATTTTTAATTATTTTTCCTAAGTTTAAAACGAACATCCTAAAATATTGTCATTTTTTTTTAAAAACGACTTTCTGAAAAATATTTTCTAGATTCGCTACATTTTTCGTGAAAATGAACAGAGCTTTTATGTTACCATTTTCTTCAACTTCTCCAAATTTATCCATTAATACGCAAGACAATTCTAGCCTCATCATTAATCATCTTTTCAATAAAATTCTTTTTTATTCCTCTTCTTTTCAGTCATTCGATTACAATTTCATTTATTTTCGAGATAATAGTACAAATAATTTATAAATTTTGATTTAATGTGTAATATCAGCCTCAAAACTTTCCGTCATTCAAGATTTATTTTATGATGTTTGTTAGCAGAATTTCACAATAAAATTATTTCTTCATCCTCTTATTTTCAACCATTCAACGGCAAATTGCAATTTCATTTACTTTTGAGATAATAGTACATATAATTTATAAACTTTGATTTAATGTGTAATATCAACTTCAAAACTTTTCGTTGTTCAAGATTTTCTTTTAGTTATGTTTGTTAACGGAATTTTGACGGAGCATTCATATGTAATTTCATTTATAAAATTTTCCGTTGTAATTTTTTTTTTGTAAAATAAATATATCATTCGAATATAAATTGGAGTACATTTGAAAATCTTTTTCAAAGAAATATGGAGTTTTTGATAAACAAAAAGCAAAAGACGAGGAGGGTACTCAGGAAACACTTGCTGTGTCTGCTGCTATTTACTTGCTTTTGGTGTCTTTAGGGTTTTAGAGAGAGAGAGAGAGAGAGAGAGAGAGAGAATGTGGAGATCAGGGTTGAGGTTGTCTCTCCGCCGGTCGCCGCGCAACTTGCATTTGCTCGGAATCTCTCCGGCGGCTCCTCCTGGAGCCCCTGCTTCGTCACCCACTCGTCTGCGCTCCCTCATCTTCCCCAGAGTTGCTTCGGATTGGAATGCCGGACCCATCTCCAGCCGGTTTTTCAGTTCCGGCGAGGTGAGCGGGTCCAATGGTGAGGCGCCGCGTTTCGACCCGGATGCCGACGGCCGGTTGGTGGTAAGTCTTACGGCTGAAGGAGGAGAAGAAGACGTGGGCGGCGGCGATGGCGGGGAGGAGGGTGTTGACGAGATCGATCCTGAGAAGCTGGAGGGCGTGTTGTCTCTCTTGCAGAGCACTGCCGACGGTTCCTTGGAGTCGACCCTCGATGGGATGCGCTTGACTCTGCATTCGCAGTTCGTCATTAGAGTGCTCGAGACCCGGCTACTCGTGGGCGACAATGTCCTTCGCTTCTTCAGATGGGCTACTTCCAAACATTCCGATTTCGAGGCGACCACCTCTGTTCTCCAGGCCCTCGTTCGGTGCATCTGTGGTGGTGGCGATTTTAGGCGGAGGGATGTGTATGCGTTGTGGGATTTGATCAAGGAGGTTGGGGAAAAGGGGAACGGCGTGTTGGACGCGGCTGTCCTCAATCCTTTGATAGCTTCACTCTCGAGGTTGGGTAAAGGGAAGGCTGCACTCGAGGTGCTCGACAGGTTTGATGAATTTGGATGCGTTCCTGACGATATGTCTTATTATTTTGCTATCGAAGCGCTTTGTAGGCGCTCGATGTATGACCTCGCTTCTTCTGTGTGCAAGAGGATGCTTGATGCAGGATGCTTGCCCGACGGCGGTAAAGTTGGGAAGATCATATCTTGGCTTTGCAAGGGGAAGAAAGCCAAGTGTGCCTACTCAGTTTATTTAGCTGCAAAGGATGGGAAGTCCCCTTCTCGATCCTCTATAAGCTTTTTGATCGCCTCGTTGTGTCGAGAAGATGAGACAGTGAAATTAGGTTGGGAGTTGCTGGATGACTTCAAAGGGGACGCACGAAAATATGCTATTAAGCCATTTTCTGCAGTTATTCGCGGGCTTTGCAGGAGTGGAGATCTCAATGGGGCAAAAGAATTGCTCGATAAGATGATTGCTGAAAAACCAGTTCCGGGAAATGCAGTTTTTAACTATGTGATCACTAGTTGTTCCAAGGCCAAGGAGATGGGATTAGCTAGGGAGTTGGTGAAATTGATGGAAGCTCAGGGATTGAAACCGGATGTGTATACTTATACTGTCATCATTAGCGGTTATGCAAACAGTGGTGAGATGGTTCAGGCTAGGGAAGTCCTGTCAGAGGCCAAAAGGAAGCACTTTAAGCTGACACCAGTGACTTACCATACGCTCATCCGTGGCTATTGTAAACTTGAAGAATTCGATAAGGCCCTTGAATTACTTAGTGAGATGAAGAATTGTGGAGTGCAGCCTAATGTTGATGAATACAATAAACTAATTCAGTCACTTTGCTTGAAGGCGTTGGATTGGGAGAAGGCAGAGAAATTGTTGGAAGAAATGAAAGAGAGAGGACTATATCTTAATGGAATCACACGGGGGCTCATAAAAGCCGTCAAAGAATTGGAAAGTGAAGCAGTGGATGGTGGAGAACTGACAGCTGTAGCTTGAACTACCGATATTAGCTGGCTGGTCAAGCCCGGCGAATGGTGGACATCCTTCCGAGTTTATGAACAACAAATAGGATTTTTGGCTGAACCCTTTGTTCAACATAGTCTATTCTTCTGAGTCTATCAACAACCAACTGGACTTTTGGCTGAAATCATCGTGCAACATAGAATCAGCAGTTTTCTTTCTGTGGCTTAGATACACGATGTTACCGGTGAGGAAATGGTAACAAGGTTTTAAATTAAAACAATTCTAATTAAGAGAGATATGTAACTTGCTTTAGTTGTCTCCATTTCGCCTAGAACAAGATTGGAGAGAATGCTTTTTAGTCACAATATTTTCCACACCTTGGTCCAGCAAAACAACTAATAGCAGTTCAGAGGACAATTTGGGGCATAGTGATTTGTACACATTACTTTCTGTTCACTTAAAGGTAAAATGAACTTGCTGATGTTGTGTCAGTTGCTAAAAAGAAATGCATTTGGTTTTACTGCAGGATCATGTTTTACTCGTAATTTGGTGATGAGGAGCTGGATTATGCTTGATGAATCTTCTAAAATCTAGTTGGTATAGAGAACTACCTGTGAAAATGGAGATTTTCATGGATAATGGTGAAACTTTGTACAGATGCTGCATGTTTTTCATCGTTTAGAGACAAGGGGATGTAACTTTTTCTCTTCCATAACCATATTTGCTGAATTCTCTCATTCATCTCTTCGGTTGTGTTGGAATGATTTCCTGGTAGTTTGGAATGGAGGTGAGGTTCCTGGTCTATTCCCATCTCTGCTAAAAGGAAAACACTGGCACCACCATTTGAAGCTTTTCAGTTTGTCTATTTCTGCGTGCCACATACATGTGCATATCCCCTGTCGTTCTGCTGCTGACTTAGGTATGTCTATTAGGTTATTTTGAAAGGCCTCCCTTCGATAAGCTGCAATTATGCACAATCGCAACATAAGGACACGTTCGAGCAGTTGCTAATTTTGTCCTTCTGAAATAAGCTGCGACTACTTCGGGCGGATCGCTATGGGTTGGAATAGAGCGTAAGGCATTCATGCTCCTTGAATTGTGACGTGATTGTCGGGCAAGAGTTCAGGCAGAAGTAGTGCAGCATATTGGAACCCTCGTCGACTGTGTGTCTAGACATTAGCGGGACTTCTCCAGTTTCAAATGGGGAGCAAATCGTTCTGTGGATTTTTGACTTCCTCTATCATTTCAATACACTGGCGCTCGTTTTTGCGGGGTGACATGGTCAGCTGCTTTTCCAGATTCATTCGTAAGTCTCAAACCTTAGGAGTCCATGTTAGTTGACAGTGAAGGCTCATAGTGGACTTTTCTCAGCAGCAGTGACTCAAAATATTTTCGCTGCATTACCCGAATCGACCAGCGTTATGCACAAGCGAGTCGCTGGAATAATGACAACGGGGTTGGCAATTTTAAGTGTCAAAGCATCATAAGCTTTGCCAAACGTACCTAAGATTAGACTCTTAAACAGGTGCCGATTTGTGTCATTTTTTAAGTTCGCGAATAGCTACTTTCCTCTAAAAAACTGTCGCCACTCTATACAGAGACCCATGAATGTGTACTTTGGTCATTCCAGCTATTCACACAAACGTCCTACCCAAAATAGAATTTGGACCTTCAAGTGTTAATGCATCGTCACGTATCATCTTGGTCGCAATTTGCGAAAGATGTAAGGCTCGTGCATTCCTTTGGATCGGAAATCAGTAAATTGAGAAAATGACCTATGACTAATAACACAAAAAACCAACCCGAGTGTGATTGGGAGGCGTACACTACTAAAGACTACTTCCAGAGTGAAAAACTCTTACAGGTGAAGTACATAGAACATGTTGGCTTAAAAAACTGAACAAACAACGATCCTCAGGAATAGAACACAAAGAACCTTCGTCTCCATGTTTGTGAAAAGTCTCGACTCGCTTAAAGCTCAAAATATCTAGGAGGTAAGTAACAAAATGGAGAAACTAATTAATGGACTACAAAGTTCCGCATGGTGGCTTCCTTTCCTCTTTACATTGATAACTAGCCACACAGTTTGAATTAAAAAATACCTGACAACCATCTCTTGAAACGTCATCGGTACCTCAAGAAAGTGGCTTATCTTGCAATGGCACCGGTGTTTTACTGTCATTTGTGCTTGACTCCACCACCAATAAAGCCATAGTGAAGCCAGAGGTGACACCTTAAGATCCAATGTCCACCCCTGTAACGCCTCCAGGAATAGCTTATGCTGGCCTCTAAAAGTGAAACAGGTTTTGTACATATTGAGAAAGAAAATAAAATGAAGTTTTGGTGGAAGGCGGCAATGCTTGTGAACCAGAGTGCAGTAAGGCATGAGTGGGTCAGCTTGAAGCAATTCACTCACCATTAATCATGCACTAGGTTATACACAACTACCACCTGTTGTTTCAGGGACTATGTAAATTCCGAAAGTGGTCAACCATGTCATATGAATCGCTAAGTCGTTGGAGATCAGATCGGTGAAGAACATTAACTTGTGCTTGCGTGGATATATGGTCAACTTTTTTCCCTTTGGATGAAAAGCAGTGCCGGACGCGAATACGGTGATTCCTTGTCTTAGTCATATAGCTGCTACCCACCCTCACCTCTAATACGACTTCCTTGTCCCTGTTGTCCTCACACCACCAGTTCTGAGGGACACCATTGACAAACTGCTCCAAGGTCTGGAACTTTTCATGATGAACTGACACCTCGGCGGTATGTTCTGGTTTAATAATACCAGAAACTGGGCAAACCTGGTTTAATGGAAATACCAAACATTAAATCGGCCACTGACTTCTAAATGTAAGATGTCACAGTCGACCACTGCAGAGCATGGCATTCATCTCAATAATAATTTGTTTCTGATCTTTCTCCTCAACATGCCGCTGAAATCAATATAAGATCTTCCAAAGAGCTAAATCTTCCAAACTAGTCGATAGGTTAAGTCAACCAAAGCCAAATCAAACAGAGGCAGACCCACCTTATAAGTCCCAACACTATATTAGATAATTTACCACATCTTCAGAAGATCAACTACCATTAACAGTTTCAAGATCAATTCCCTGGCTCGACTTATTCTTTTATTGACATCTTCATATTAATAACTAAAAGTCAAAATTCCTCAAGAAACATTTAAAACCATAGGATCAAACAAAATTCAAAGCCACAGTCTTACCCTAAGCCATTGTGGAAAGCCAAAGGAACCTCTCGGGTGATGGTCTAATGCCTGTCCATCGTCTTTGATCATAGAGACACCTTCACAAATTATATGAAATAAAGCATCACACTTCCCAGATTTATTTGTAATTCGCAAAACTGAAGTGTCCTGATTTTGAAGGATTATGTTGTTGGTGCTGACAATGGTTTCTGGAATCACAAATAACTCTTTGAGCGTAGACTTAACACTCTCATTTTGGGCAACAACTTCACCAAATTCTTGCCTCCGCACTGACTCATCAACCCGAGCTATGTCCACATTAAACATACAACGGACTGGTTTGTGATCACTGTCTGTCACATCCATGCAAGCCTCATATCTGCAATTGAACAATGCAAAATCACAGCAGTTATGCATAGTCAGATCTATGAATATGAGACTGAATCAACTTCCACTGGTTTCTTGAAAGAACATGCATCCAAGAGATGAGAGAGTTTATATGTATGTTTAGGACAAGAGAACAAGAGGGAGCAGAAAGGAGAAGAAGAGGAAAAAAAAAAAAAAGAGAGGAGGGGGGTGGAATACAATGGCAATAGGTGCTTGCATTAATGATGCTCACAGAAATCCTGTGATGTAATTATGAGAAACCAAATTCTATTGAAATATAGCTGGGACCTCTCAAGCTTAGCCGAGGTTCACATGGAAGACCAATGCTTATGCATATGTTTAACCGGATGCTCACAAACTAAAAGGTCACAATAAGCAAACGTAACATGCCTCCACATCACAGGTTGTCATGTCAGAAGGCCTTTAAACAGTATAGTGTTACACAACATAATACTAAAACTTACCGTAGTACTGAAGAGACTGCAGGACATTCTAAACTGCATTCAGACTCCAGAGCCGAATGGCTATCACGGTACAAAATTCTGTCACACCATGCAGGAATGCGCTTCTTTTCACTAGAATCATACCCTAAAGCAAAGAGCAAGCGCTTCAACATGATTAGCCATAAAGAACTTTACAAGACCAACCTACTAAGAGGTGCTAAAACGGGTTTACTAAGGGACAGTAAGATATTTCTTTAATTGGCTACATATACCAGCAATACAGACCATATGGTAGATCAACAGCTGATACAAAATTCACATTAAGAAACTACCTGCTAATCCAGCCTGGTGCCGTTCAAACTTGTATGTAGGAGGAAATTTAACAACCGCTTCACGCATTCCTTGGAAAACATTACCAGCTTCCATTTCCACTCGGAGTTGATCCTTCTCCCTAAGCCAATCAAAACTTCTCTGAGAAACAAAATCTCTCGCTTCATCATAAGTTACGCCATCAAGCCGGTAATTGAAATCGCCCAAAAATATGACCAGGTCTGCCTCAGACAACTCAGGCATTACTTCAGCCGACTGGGAGGTAACTCCCTGCTCAGAACAAATACTAAATCAGTACCAACCAGAATATCATAGATCATTACGTGTAACTATATAATATAAGCATGATACCAGTGTTGAGATTTTATACCTACATTTGTTCCATGGAGCATTTGGACAGCAGAAGAAGCACCAACTGCAACAGAAAGGATCAATGGCAAGCCATTTATGTAAGCAAGCCAACATACATAGGCAGTGCAGGCAAGTTTACAACACAATAGCAGGTTTGATGGTATACCAGCTACCACGTTGGAAAATGTAGATGCTCTGGTGAAAGTCATACTCCTATACACATGATCAAAATCAGCATTCCGACGGGCAACTGCTTCAATATGTGCAGCGAAGTGACAATTTACAAAGCACATGATTCGGTCATACACTCTAATCTTCAATCCAACAGCTCCCTGTTTGTATTTCAACCAGGTTAATGACAATAATCCAAAATTAAGGATGGAGACGTGAGAGTTTTTTTTTTTTTTTGGGGGGGGGGGGGGGGGGGGTTTGGGGTGATGGCAATATAGAAAGCATTTGAAAGTAAGCATTGAACTCACAGGTGTGTCTTCTCAAAACACACATATAGCTAAAAATGCAACCAAAGAAATAATTCAACCATTTCAACAACTTGACCATCCTCGACCATTAACTAAAGTGGTGAAGCTTTCTTGGCTAGGAGAGCAAGACAGGCAAGAAACGGAGAGGCACTACGAAGTTCACCATTTACCAAGCTTGACCAGTGAGTAACAGTATAGCATATACTCTATTGTTAGGCACACATTATCCTTGGAATGCAACATCTATTTACTGGGTTTATCTCACCCCCTCAAACTAAATTCTTTATCATAGTCTACGAACACCTCAGTTGAACCATACCCTATCCAAATGTAACAAAGGGCATCTATTGTCCTATCACGTCCTATATCAAAATCACCGTGCAAAGAATACAGCTTACACATCTTAAGACTAACAGAGCAGAAGTTGCAGTCAGTCAGTCAGTCAGTCAGAGATTAATTGTACCGAGAAATAAAGTCATAAAATGACATAAAGTGAGAACTAAAGGCAAAACTCCTTCATGAAAGTTCGTTGTATCATAAAAAACTACAATGAAACATTCTGATAGCCATAAGCAACAAGCAGCAGTTAAAAGTGTATACCTTGTTTCCAATTGCACGCCCAAAGCCACAAGGAACCGCTGCAGCATCAACATCTCCAGCATGAGGTTTTAGAGTATTTCTAACCCTGACAGACACTTTACACATCAGAGGAGAAACTTCCCTTTAATTGATAAAGGATAAAGGAAAATGCAATTGCTTACATATGTAGTATACAGGTAACTTAGACAACTTGCTTGAATACTCTTTTACATTTTGATGAAAATGCAGACACGTCCCTACCATGTCAAATTGTTTTTTACCCCTGGTAAAAACTATTTCAGCCCTATGTATTGCTGATTAATTTTGACGTGGCTTATAAATATGAGCTTAATAAAATGTAGGAGCTTTCAATACACTATCAACTCAGGTAAACATACAATTTGATTTCTCCATCTCACATATGGTGTTTGCCAATATGAAAGAAAAGGGAGCATTCCACATCAACTCATGATCAAAGGAAAGAGAAGAAAAGTACTGACCACACAGCAATAAGCAAGCCAGCTAGTTGCCTAGAACCCATACGTTCAAATGTTGATCCCTCATCCAACGTTTTGCCAATCATATCCAGCCACCAGTGTCCAACTGAACTACCCTCAAGGCCCACCTACAAATAAAATACCAAATTAGTTGATGCAGGAAATGTGATGTAATTCTCCTGATTTTATTTTCCTAAGTAAACAATACCACTGCTCCATAGGGTATCAAATATACTGCACACAATCTTAACAGCGTCTCAATGAACTTAGTGAGGGTCGCAAATTACAGTGGGAAAGCACTATAAAAGAAATTCCTAGTGATTTTTCTACTAGCATTTGAGAAAAATGGCATATGAGGAGAAAATTGTGAATAACCCTAAAGTCAGATGGTTGATTTAAAAGAGAAAGATGCACATTCCATGAGAATTAATTGCTTGGACAAGGAACATTGAATATCACAAATGATATGTTTAATCAGAATGATAGGAAAAACAAGTTCTTTTCCAATTTCCTGGAACAGACTCTAAGGAGCAGAGCACAGTCCAGATGAATGATTAACAAAAGAAGTCACTTACTGTTTCTCTGGCTGCAGATACAGCAAGGAAACCAGCACCCATTTCAACTTCTTGCAGCCCAACAACAACAATACTTGCATCAGAGGCTGCAGAGCCCAGCCATGATATTAGAGAGTCCATAGAAGCTCTTTCTTGTCCAACATTCCACGTGCCAGCCAAGATTTTTATGTTTTCCATCCTAGCGTACAGAAACTCTTTGCCAGCCAATTCTGAACGTAGCATACTGTCGATAGGTCCAGGAGATGTAATGCTCCAACCACGTATGCCACCATGTTTAGCCAAGCTGAAGACATATCCAGCCCCTACAGCTAATCTTAGAACAGGACTGCTGTGGGCTAACCATGCTCCTAGCAGTTTACCCTCAAGGTCCAATACATTTATATAACCACTTGCATAACCAACCCATATGCGATGTCCAAATGTACAAAGACATTGCACAGGAAAAGGATGGTGCTGAATATCTCGCAGACGAATTCCGTTTCCATCCCATTGTATCAGTAAGCCACTTGCACACCCAGTCCAAACCATCCCA
This sequence comes from Melaleuca quinquenervia, assembly GCA_030064385.1. Classification (NCBI taxonomy): domain Eukaryota; kingdom Viridiplantae; phylum Streptophyta; class Magnoliopsida; order Myrtales; family Myrtaceae; genus Melaleuca; species Melaleuca quinquenervia. Next base: position 11,279,744 of record CM057719.1, on the reverse strand, counting down.
TCTATCGTCGTAACAAGTGCTTCTGTTCTCTTAGAATCATCCCCAAATGCCCCTTTTGTTGCCACTCGGCGAACAGCATCTGCAGCTCCTAATATAGCATTGCAAGACCGCTGAAAAAAACCAAAGGAACTCTGTGTTTTTTCCTTTCTTTGACTAGAAAAATATTCCATTGAAAAATCCTGCAGTGTTGAGATGTCGCCTCGGCTCTCTACCTGTCCATCTACACTATACACTTTCAATAACTCCCTCGCACAAGCATCCCTAAACAAGGCAATTATTCCAGTAAACAAAACTTAGATACACATTTGAAAATCTGCAAGCTCCATGATTAAGAAAGGGGAGAACAACTGCTAAGGTAAACATTTTGCATTTAGTCAACCAGATGAAAGAGGGAAAAAAGAAGAAGAAAAGCTACAGTTCCATGACCACAGAGAGAGACCCATAGCTAGGTTGAAGAGAGGACGCAAAAGATCTCCTAAGCAGGTATTTTTGTAACCAACAAAAAAAAAACAAGTCTGTTGGAATAAAGCATCTAATGATGCATGCACTATAATTAATACTATCTTATTCACAAGCTTCATTTGCAAAAGCTCATTAAAGTATATTCAAATATGACTTGACATCCACCACCGATACAAGCCTCCATCCTCCCAAATTGTCTTGCATATCCACATATAAGGACTAAGAACAGTTCGTTTACACTAACTTTCATTTTGAAACCTTCTGAGACACTGCAAAAATATCCATAGACTATGCAACTTGAAGATTCCATACTTGAATTTGAATAGTGGTAATTACTTATTATAAACTAAAAGTGGAGAATTAGACACCCATTTGGGAGAATTGATGAAAAAAATCAAACTCATAATGAAGAATTGATTGCATAAATAACAAGTTGGAAGAGCATATCAAGCTATACATAACTCCAATAGCAGTATGAAAGGAATGCACATACCACAGGGCAAATGACTGATTTCCAAAACTCCACACTTTTCCCGCATAATTATCTGAAAGTAAGTGCTTGACATCAGCAGCTAAACTGTTACTGAAATTATTTGTATTAACATAGTTCCGAGGGTCAATATATGATCTCTCCACGATGGAAGCAGCCATATGTCTTTCTTCCGTTCTTAAAGACAGAGATTTCTCAATAGATTCCCATGGCCAAACTTTGATAACACCACCCTCTGAACCTGACCACAGATCCCCTGAATTGAAGAGAAACTGACTTAGTTTCAAAGAGCTAATAAAACAACGCCCCTGTCAATGAAATCATATATCTCTCTGATGTCATTCACCATTAATCAATGCAAGGATCTATATAAAGAAAGAAAAATTGAGGACTCAGTGATAAGAATGAACACATAGAATAAGCAGAGAAAGCAAGAAGTCCAGCATTTCCACTATGAACAACAAAAGATGTAAAATAAGGAACAATGGTAGTATCTATGAGAAAAAATTACAGCCACTTCTAAGTTAACCTAGCAATAATAATCCCTACCAGACAATATTTTTCTCAACAAACAGCTGGACAAGTATGTTTAGCGGCGGAAAAATATCATAACAGGAAAGTGAAGAACCCAATCTTGCATAAAGTATTTAAACAGAACATAGATCCAGAGATGGAAGTAAAAGGCTAAGTTTGCACAGCCAGGCCTGAAATTTTCCCTGAAAATGTGAACATTTCAATGCATTAGTGCTGTTGAATACTTCTATCGTTTAGTCTCCATCCACTTAGAAGATTTTGCTTGCTCTCACACAATGATTTCTTTTCAATGATAAATAAGATTGCATTAAGAACGTGCAGAGGGCATTCCACCCTTATACAAATTAGAAGTGATCCTTATACAAAAGTACACACAAAAGACTATTTTTAACATTACCAATGAACTAGATGTATCAAATTTAACTTTCCAGCTATACCAAAAGTGAAGAGTGTACAACCAATCATCCCTAAAAAATTTCAAGAGAATTTAACTCCTTGAAATGCCCTTCCATTCCCCTCTCTTCAACTGAGCCAAAGAAAAGGGGACACAAATCATTAGTAACCTGTTCTTTGCAGCACACCAACTGAACGTCTCTCTCCAAGCCAAAACTTCATGTTGCACAATGCCTGAGATCACCCATTTACTCCTAAAGTAGCAAAAACTCTTATTGTTCCCAGCTACAACATATATGTAAATAATTAGCACTCTATTCTTCAGTCTTACACCCAAAAAAAAAAAAAAACTATTAGCCAGTACTTTTTTTCGTTAGTACTATTCAAAGTAAGAACATGTTTCCAAGCAGTCTCCCAAGCCAAAAAATAAAAAATAAAACATTCAACTTAACCTTCACATACCAGAGATTGCTTAATGTCACACAATTATATCAAAAGGAACATGCCTGAACAATCCACTAAAGCATCTATCTGGTGCCACACTCTAGCAATCATCAGTCAAATAAAAAACATGGCATATTAAGCGAATCATTATGACACTTCCCAATGAACAGTTAATATATTCTCACATCTGTCAAAGAATAGCACCTTGGACACAACTCAGCCCTGAGTTCATCACCAACACAATCAAATGTAGCCCCACCACCTTGTTAAACACAAACTCAGCCCATATCCATCAGATAAACGCATTCACAAGCTATAATCCTGAAATTGCGCAAAGAGTAAACATGTAGCATGAACCCTTTAAAGACTCCATAATTCAATTAATTGCAGCAATATCAGCAGATTAAATTTGGTGTTTGGAGCTGTAACTTGCATACAGCAGCTTACAAACCATTTTGAGAACCCATGAGAGTATTTGGTAACACAAGCACCAGGAGACTTCTAGACACCAAATACACAGCAACATCAATCGAGAAAGCGATGTAACAATTAAAAGGAATTGTATTGAGACATAACGATAGTTGCAACTTGACAACAATCTTTCAGATCATCAGCTGCAAAGTTATGAAAGAAGGAAACTAAACTAATTATCAGACTCCAGGGCAGAAAGAATGGTCCATTATTAACTGGGCAACATGCAGCTTACGGATGCTTGCAGATGAAGTTATTTCCATTTCAAAGAGGAAAGAAGCTCTTCAACCACAGCATTCCTCTCAGCCAAAATAATTCACTCCATTTCTCCAAGACACAAAAGATTGGGAGGGAGAAAATGAATGTGATTTCTCTTCTAAGTTTTCTCCATTAGTTGGCTACCTTTGATTTTGTGGCTTTGGTCTTTGTATACTACATAATGAAAAACGACAGTTAGCACTCACTAAGTGAAGTTAGCTATATTAGCTCCTTTTAGCTCTTGTGCTTCATTTAGTACAAAAGTTCAAAACATGGGGTTCTGAAGTCTTCCCTATCCATTGTACCATCCATCTCCCCAGAAAGTTGAATTTTTATTTGAATCATTTAATAGTCATCATTTTCACAAGTGAGAAACCTAAAATAGTGCATCGGAAGGTTAACATACTGTTACATTGCAGTTAGTACTAGATATGCATTGCAAGTGGATCTCCATTGCGAAAAAGTGAATGGTCATGCCTTAAAAATTGGTTTTGTGATGCCAAACCAACATCTAGAATTATATCAATACTGGTTCAGCAGGAAGAGCTTACCATAAGAAGAGAAGACGATGGAGAGAACGGGCCCTCGATGGGCCTGCCACGACAGTGCTTCCTTGAAGCGAGTCTTCTTACTGCTATACGGAGCAGCAACAGAGGAAGAAGAAGAAGAAGAAGAAGAAGAAGAACCACACGACATGCTCCAGCACCTGACCCGTCCGTCCCGGTGACCGCTCCACACCAGCTGGCTCGCCTCGTCAGCCACCAAGCACAAGGTGGGCGACACCCCACCCACCGACTCCCTGTAGGGCGCAGTGTCGAGTTCAGCGTCGGCTTCGGTGTCGGCGCCCTCACCCCTCGCGGCGGCGGCGTAGATATCAGCCGTCAAGTCCCAGACCTTGACACCCCTCTCGCCGCCGGCCCACAGCTGAGAAGGGGTGGCCACAAGGGTCCCCAGCGAACACCCGATCTGGGTCTCCCTCAGGGGGTGCGGCCTCAGCTCCACAGAAGGTGGCCGCCCCGGGTGGACGGCCGCCCGAGCCGGCAGCTTGAAAACGCCCGCGCCTCCCCCGCGGCCCACGAACTCCGGCAGCGCCGCCGTGGCCCTCGAATTCCGCTGGCCGCCGGCCGCGGGGGAGGCGTCGGGAGAAGAAGAGGTGGAGAGCTTGCGATCCAAGAACTGAAGCATGTAGTCGAGGCGCTTGGTGGTGGACGACATGTCGCGGCTCGTTGCGACTCCATCGCCGCCGCCGCCGCCCCCCTCCCCCTCCTCCTGATCCTCCTCTTCCGAGGAGGACTCGAAGTGGGGACTGAAGAAGGGCTGCGACTGGGTAGGAGGAGGCGTGGAGCTCGGGCCCGTGAGGAGGTCGAAATCGTAATTGTCGCTCATCCTCTCGAGCTGGCGAAGAGAGCGAGGATCGAGGACGACGGAGAGAGAAGATCGGATCGGATGAGATCGGACAGCGCGCAAAATCAGGGGCTGACGCAAAGCGGTCCACCGTCCGTAACGCCAACGCCGTCGACGCCACCGCCGGACCTACCAACCCGGCTATATATAGACACTTGTGTTGACTTTTTTTATTTCTCGTGTTGACTTTTAATATCTCGTTATGCTTTTCCTCCGGCCATGAGTTTCTTGCTTCGATTTTCTTCATCCCTAAGTCTTCTATTTGCTCGAAATGTTCTCTAAACTTTCTTCCAATACATAACACTGTTCATGAACTTTTAATTTATTTCAACGTGATCATTAGACTTCTGATACATGTTCAATTCATTCCCTTATTTGTATAAAAAAATATTTCAAGGCTATATCTAAACTTAAATTAATTGAAGAGTAACGTCGAATGTTTTCTTAGGGTACGTTTGGTAATTATTCTCATCCCAAAAATAGCTTTTTTTTAGAATGAGTTTTTTTGAGAAATGGTTATTAGATGAGTTTTTTTAAATAAACGTATTTGGTAATTATACAAATTTATGTCCCTAAAATAGAAAAAAAAAATATGAATGTGTTTGGCAATTGCACAAAATTTATATCCTTATAATAGAAAAATAAAAGAAAAGGGCGATCGGCGACCAGTGGCTGGCGGCGGTCGGCAACCAGCAGCGAGCAGCAGTGGACCGAGGGTAGTGGACAGCGACCAACGGCAAGAGATAAGAACAAAATAAAAAAATATATAGCTTATTTTTTATACTGTTCATTCTCGTCCCAAAAGTAGAAATCTAAAAATATTTTGGTTCTCATTTCTCGTCCTAAACCCATCCCCATATATTTTTTCATCTTGAAAACAAAATGAGAATGAAAATTTATCAAACAGGTTTCATAAACTTGTTTGGAGACAAGAAATTGAGAATGAGAATGGTTACCAAACACATCCCGTCCAAGAGAGAAATTGATTGTGTGTCAACTAAATATTTAGGAACAGCATTGTGCATTAAGAATAAGTTTAAATATCATATTAAGTAAATTTAAAGTTTATAAATCATATTGTATATTAAGTTAAAAATTCATGGACTATTTACATCATTATCACTTTTGAAAAATAAATTTGGACAATTTCCTAAAGGAGTCCAATTTTTTTTTAGTTCAACAACTTGATCCACAACTGCTAAGCAAATTTCCTCCTTTGATTCACGACTACATTCTTTGTGTATTAACTCTTGCCAGTTAGTTAGTTTTTTTTTTTTGGTCGAAACCAGTTAGTTTGTTCTCTTTTGAATAAATGTCCAACGTATCTATATCGTTTTGATTTGATTTAGGTTTCAAAAAAGCAAGTAACTAAATAACACCTCTTCTTAGTGGGTTCAGTTTCAGTTGAGATAACGATATAAATGGTCCATAAAATTTAACCAAATGTGCATTATGATCCATAAATTTTTAATTTATATAATGTGATCATTGAACTTTTAACTGGATGGGTAATCTGGTCTATGAACTTTTAATTAATACAATGTAACTCATGAATTTTTGGTATATATTCAAATTAGTCACTAAATTTTAGGAAAAATGTTCAATGTGATCCTTGAATTAATTTGACTACATTAAACATTTTTATATGATTCAAGAATTAATTTGAACTTATACTGAAAGTTTATAAATTATATTGAATAAATTGAAAGTTCATGCATTACATTATATATTGAGTTTAAGTTTAGAAATTATATTGAATAAATTAACAGTATATTGACATATTGTACTTCTATCAAAATTCATGGACTATTTGCATTATTTTCCCATTTCAGCTGACGTCATTAGAATAACTATAGCACAAGTCTTGTTGATTTAAAGCACCTTAAGCTATGGTCATTTTAGGGATTATTTAAAGGTTCGGGGGAAAAAAAGACGTCATAAGCTTTATGAATTTCGTACGACGCTCATTTAAGTATCATAATGTTTTTTTTTTTGAAGTCACTTAGGCATCATTTGAATTTTAACAGATCATTTGAATACCATGACTTGTTAAAATGTTCACCGCTAGTGCCACGCCATGGCCAACTTTAGACACTTTGATAAAGTTTTTCTTAAAAGTTATGGTAATTAAGCAAATAGTGGAAATTCACGACATTCAAGTGATATGAAAAAAGAAAAGAAAAGAAAAGAAAGAAAGTGGTAACATTCTTGCGACCGGCATCTGAAAGGTATCTTCATCTAGAGATTGCTCGAGGCTTATCTAGACCTTTGTGATTTCTATCTATATTTTTTATTTTGTGCATTTCAAGTATTTTTTTTTTCATGAACCATTGTACTTTATTCATAAGATAGGAGGTGACTATTTAGACAAATCACAAGCTTCGGCACAAATTAAATCTAGCAAACTAGACGTAGGGTTGAAAAGTCAAGATTGCGGTAGAGCGTACGTTCTTTGGGCTTTAGCGGCCTAGTCCACCACTTTGTTGCATTCCCTTGGGAAAAAAGAAAGCCTTGCGTCACTGAGACTTTTGAGGTGTGCTTGGGCTTCAAGTATAAGCATGTGGGCGTCCTCAGGCAATTGATTTGCAGGGGCACTTATCTGCTCTGTTAGATTTGCACAATCCGACTCTATGAGAATCGATAGATTCATGAACCATACTTCCACTAGTTTTAGGGCTTCTATCACTGCTAGGGTTTTTGATTGAAGCAGCGAGGAAGCAAAAACCGATCGAGCAAAGCCATCCAATAGAACCCCTCGATGGTCTCTACAAACACACGCAAAAGAGCTTGCACCAGATTTCAGATCGAAGGAGCCATTAACGTTGGCTTTGATCGTTCCCAAAGGAGGAGGAGTCCAATTTATCGGTAGGAGACTTTGAACCCTGGCTTCATCTCGTTTTTTTTTTCACCCATCAACTAAAGCTCTCTAATTCTGCTCTGGCTTTCGAGGTAACTTGCTGAGGGTTAGCGGTATGATTTTTGAAAACAACTTCGTTCCTTATCTTCCAAATTTGCCAAAGTAACTCGGCCAGGAAATCAAAAGATATTGAGGTATGAGTGAAGTTTGCTAACCATTCGTCCATCTTGTTGATGTTGTGGCTGTTGACAATGACGTTGATTGCACGGTTCTTCCAAATTAGCTCGGTCTAGGGGCAAACTAGGAAGAGATGTCAATGGTTTCTAGGGCTTTTTTGCAAATTGGGCATAAATGTTTAGGTATAAGCTTTCTCCTCAGCAAATTTTCTTTTGTGGCTATAGCATTTTGTCTAATTTGCCACAAAAAGAATTGAACTTTTGGTGCTGTGGTTGTTGTCCATATTTGTCTCCATAGTTTCTTTGGAGTAGAATAAGAAGTAGATGCTTGTTGCTGAGGTTGATTTTCATGGCATGATCTAAGATGGTTGTAGGCACTTTTTGACTGTGTGTTGCCCTGATTTAGTGTGATCCCATTTCAAAGTGTCCTCTAGGATTTGGGGGGAGACTCGGATAGATAAAATGTCATGAACATTGCTTTCATCAAACATTCCTTCCACCTTTGCAACATTCTAATTAGTGTTTTTTGGTTCCATGAGTTTTGAAACCCATGTTGGATAATGTTTGTTTGCTAGCCCTCCAATCGTGCCTCTAGCTATCCACTTATCTTCTTGAATGTTAATTTTTTTGCCATTTCTTACAACCCAGCACGTAGAATTCTTTAAAACATCATGACCTATCAGCAAACTCAACCATCCCCAGGAAGGTTGGGAGCCCTTAACTGCATGTAGGAGAGTGGTGTTAGGGAAGTACAGACCCTTGATAATTTTCGCCCATAAAGCATTTGTGTTTTGAGTGAGCCTCCCTGCTTGCCTATTGAGCAAAGCCCGATTAAAATCAATTAAGTCTCGAAAACCCAACCTTCATGCATCTTTTCTCTTCTTTAGGATGTCCCAATTCTTCCAATGTAACCCTTTCTGTGTAGCATTGTTTTTTCACCAGAAATCAGCAATCCTTCTCTCAATAGCATGTAAATAGAATTAGGAATTTTAAATATAGACCTAGCGTACTAAGGGAGTGCCTGCACTACTATTTTTAATAATATGTCTTTGCCTACTTTTGACAAAAGACTTTCCTTCCAGTTCTCTAGTTTTTTGTTGATTTTGTCCATGATCCACGAGAACATTTGTTTCTTGGTTCCCCCAAATTTGAGGGGATTCCAAGATATTTCCCTATTTTCTAAATTTCTGGCATTCGTAGCTCATGCGCCATATTTCTCTTTAAGGCTTCTGGACAGTCTTTGCTAAATAGGACTCCTGACTTGTTTAGATTGATTGTTTGACCAATTGCAGCACAGTATTGGTTCAACACCTCAGCAAAGTTTTGGCATTCAACAATTCTCTTGTCAAGGAAAAGTATTAGATCATCAACAAACATTAGGTGAGATAATATTAGGCATGCTGAGTTGAGTTTTATGCTTTTGATGAGGCCGCTGTCCACTCTTTGTTTTAATAGTGTAGAAAGAACATTTGCTATAATAATGAAAAGGTAAGGAGAGAGGGGATCTCCTTGCCTTATACCTCTTGTTGGCTGGAAAAATGGTGAAAATTTTCCGTTCATTCTTACACTATATGAGACTGTGGAAACACATGCCATAATTCAAGAAACACATGTGTCACAAAAGCCCATTTTCAACATGCAATCTCTTAGAAAATCTCATTCCACTTTGTCATAGGTTTTTTTCATGTCAACTTTGGCAATCGTATTAAATTTCTTCTTTCTTTTCCTCGTTCTTAGCTGATGAAGCACTTCTTGTACTATGAAGATATTGTCTTGAATTTGACGGTCACTGACATAGGCGCTTTGTTCTTCAGCTATGATTTCTGGAAGCCACTGCTTTAACCTATTAACCAAGACCTTTGAGAGAATATTGTGGGTAAAATTGCAAAGACTAATAGGTTTGAATTGGTCTAACTTTTTCTGGGCTGGGCACTTTGGGAACGAGGGTGATATAAGTTCTATTTAGATTTGGATGTATGTAACTTGTTCTGAAAAAACTTTGCACTTCAATGAACACCTCTGATTTTATATCTTCCCAATGAGTGTAAAAGAATTTACTGCTGAACCCATCTGGTCCTGGTGCTTTAAGTGCGCCTAATTGAAAAGCAGCTTTAGTGACTATTTGTAATGAACAATTCTGTTTTTCAGGTTAAATTAGCAGGAATATTGTCATGCCTCGACTTTCGGGAGCACGGTAGACCCTGATTTTCTTCCCTAACCTTTCCTCGATAATCAGAGCCATACAATAGAAACGAGGTGAACAAACATTAAATACATCATTCCTATTTACATAAGAATTCAATTCAATTTATTCCAAATAAAAATTTACAAGGCCATTTTCCTCCAAGTTTCAATCCATAGAGATATCCCCTTGTCATCATCCAATTACCGCCGATTCATTAACTCAATCTTCCTCCGTCGTCCCTTATCTCCAATGACTCTTTCTCTAGGTCCTCGATTCCTCCTAAAATGGTTGGGGGTGATTGGGTGAGATACTGAAGGTACCTCAGTGAGCAAACCCCATAATCCAAAACTATGCACGAAAATCGCCCTAGGGTCCTTATCCGGGTCTCTAGTTTCGACTGTACCTAGAGCGTAATTTACCCTTACCCTTTCACCTATTGTAACTATCATTCTCTAGTCCACCCATGAGTATACCAATCTATTATCGCAATTGGTTCTAGATCTAATCATCATACAGATTCGTATACATATCTAGATTTAATGAAATAAATTAACAAATAAATGGCCAGTAATTAAATAAATTGCTCAAATCGATCATCAATTAAATAAATTGCATAAGTAAATCAGCGTTCAAATAATTGTCCATTCTACACAATAAGACCGTCCAAGATCGACCTGAGACCTAATCAATTTCCCTAGTCTTATAATTATATCGCAACTTAACCGTCATTAAATTCAAACCCATCACTCTCCCATTAGACGTCAATGTCCAAATTGGTATCTCAAGCCTCACGACCTCGCGTTGGCTCCCTCTTGGCCCAATGGTCTCCCATTCGATCCACCTTAGGCCCAACGGCCTTGTTTCGATCTATTTAAGTCTATCATCTCATTCAATCGGTACTCGGTACCCAATCACAAGTATCAATTCCATTAATCTCATTAACTAAGAACACACAATTGTCCTAACATTTCTACTAAGGTAATAAACGTACCATATTAGGGTTTAGAATGTCAACTTACCTAAATTTCCTAGCGATTTGGTGATCGACGACGGCGGGTCGCAGTGACGTAATCCTTGCACCTCCGATTGTGCTCGGGCTTGACGTAATGATCCAATCTTTGATTCGATGCCACAGACGCGTTGCCCAGCCCTTGAGATATGTCAAGACAGGTTTGATGGACCCCGACGACTCTTCGGCGAGGCTCCTGGAGGTGGACCGTGGCTGTGGGAGGCCGGCCCAGCCCATGGGTGGGGCGATGGAGGCCCACAATGGCGGAATCAACTCTGGCGAGGCCGGACAGGCCCAACTCTCGACCAAACGAGCTGGCTAGAGTCGCTCCAGCGGGCAACCAACAACTTGGGAGTTCACCGGTGGTCGTGGTCGATCCTGGGTGGCCTAAGAGGATGTGGTTGGCCATGGGTGGCTGTGGAATAGCCCTAGCACGGCGCACGGCAGCTTGGTCTTTTCAGACCCACTTAGGGCTCGAATCAAGTCAAGTTCAAATTCTCCAAACCCAGGAAAAATCGACCAAATTGAAGGCTAAGGATTTACTCACCAGACTCCCACAAGTCTTTTGGTGCCATCAACAGCGACTGGAAGTCGCGGAATGGCGACGGTGGTTGGACGAGAGTCTCAGCCTAAATAGGGAAAACCTGAGTCCTGGGCTGGTTTTCGAGGGCTCCCGGCAACATTGCAAACCCAGAAGGCAGAAACGATTAGTTGTGTGAGCAACTAGACAGATGTTTGCTTCTAGGTCGTCTTCCATTTTGGTTGAGACAAAGAACATGATGGAGTTGGTATCCTGATTTAGTGTATGGGAGGAATCGTTTTAGGGAATTGGGCTGTGCTTTGAGTAAGGATGTATGTGTAATAAGGTTTTTGAGATGATGAGTTGTAATGGAAAAGGGTTGAATGAAACAATACCCGGGGCAGATTTAGGGTTTTTATGGGATTTTGATAGTGGAAATGGATTCGGGGTTTGTATGGGTTGTTCCCGACGCTGGCTACCAAAGAAGAAGAAAGATCAGGTTTTGGATATGTAAGCTGCTATAGGGCAGAGGGAGCTATCCATAGAGAGCAAATCTAATTGGCCAAAATTAGTTTTCAAGTATTATTTGGCAGGGTTGATTTAGAGGCAATTCACCTTTCACTGCCCTATGAATCGTCTTAGTCATGCTAAAAGTGTCTTGAGGAGATAGTAAACTTATGATATGCTGCTGGGCTTTCGCTTAAAGAAAGCTTTCAAGACGAGACTTTGTTAACAAGTGAGTGCTTAACATGAAGCTCTCATCTTCTCCAGCAATGCAAATTAATATGTTTTAAGACACAAATCCTCGTCCTCCTTCTCCCTCTTTTTTTTTGGCAGGGACTTATAGATTATTTTATCCTTAAATCCTCTTCAATCTATCATCTGATTGGAATGGAAGTAGCCAATCCTTTCGTGGATTCTGACTGCTTCCATTCCGTTGAGGCAGCCAGTGCTCGCAGTGGATTTTTTCCTCGCGTGGCATCCTATTATTACACGTTCAGAGGAATCAGATCAGAGAATGTGTGGTGAGAAAACTCGCTTTGAAAGTTGAACATGTCAGAAGAAGGAAGAGGATGGCTAAGGTGGATTTTGCAAAAAGCAAAAGGTGGGTTGAGGGAGTGCTCCATCATGTCAGGCTCCTCTTCATGTTTTTGGTTGAATTTCATTAAGGCAAGAGTTTGAGCATACATGGGTAATGCTTCAGAGTAAATAAGAACCCATAGGGCTTGAGGAGGGTAGAGAATTCAGTTTGGAGAATGAAATGAACTATTTTTTATGGGGCCTTTGCAACAGAACCTGCTGTTTCGTTTGCTTCACGTTTGTAGAGAGCCAATTTCTAATGCAGAAGAAATAAAGGGAAAGTTATTAGGCTAGTCCTTATCCCATGTCGGAAAGTCATTAGAGTAGCTTACCTTTTGTACCCTATATAAAGGGATAGTTTCTTTGTATTTTGTATTGAAGTTTGAATATTTGGTACTATTAAAATCATTTATTCTTCTATAATTTGTAGATGATTCTAGTTAAGTTTTTTTTGAACACTTTTGTAGTGCGTCAGTTGGTATCAGAGCATGGCTGGCGGTTGGAGAAATGGTGGTCTTCATGACAACGATCATGGGGATTGAAGCAAGTGGAGCAACATTTATAAGAATGCTAGGAGTTTGCGGTTTGATCAGATAGTGCTCTTGGTGTTGATGCGGTTCAGGATAGACATGAAGACAGATGACCAGGGGCCAAAGCAGCTCGTGGGGGACTTGTTGGCAAAATTGTTCCTAATCGTATGATGTACACTGATAATCATAAGCCGCATGTTGATAACTCGGAAGATTCTAAAGAGGAGGAGAACAGGGTTGATGGTGAAGAAGACAGAAGCTATGGTGTTAGGTTGCGACAATGAGGAGTTGGAGGCAAATATGGTGATCGAGGTAGAGAAAGGTTTAGGGTGCGTGACAGATGAGGCAACACTAACTTTAAATTAAAAGTTGATATTCCTTACTTTAAAAGAGATTTGGATATATAAGAAATTTTGGATTGGCTTGTGGATGTTGATAAATATTTTGAATATGCAAATACACATGCTGATATAAAAGTTAAGGTTGTAGCTTGTCATTTAAAAGTTGGTGTTTTGGTATAGTGAGAAATATTACAATGTATGAAGGAAAGAGAGGGGAAAGAAAATATTTAAACCCGGACTAGGATGAAGATATTGATGAGAGAAGAATTCTTACCACTAGATTATGATCAGATTATATTCCAACTGTACCAAAGGTGTCAGCAAGGGAGTAGGCTTGTGCTTGAATATACTGTAGAATCTATCAGATTATCATAGCGGAACAATTTGTTAGAAACGGAGGGACAACATGTTTAGAGATACATTGACGATTTGAGGCCATTCATTAAGGATTGAATTGGAGTCTAAGTTCTATGCACATTATCTGATGCTAAGAACATGGCCATGAAAGCAGAGCTTATGCAACATGAGAGGAACAAGAGGGGCTTTGATAGCTTTAGAGACAATAATGCAGGATAAAAGAAAGCAATCCAAGAGAGCAGTTAGCATGGCAACTCAAGCGGACGCATTAACATAACACTTCCAAGAGAGTAAGGCTAACAGAAAGTATCCAATGCAGGAAACAAAAGAGAAAGTAACGCAGATGCAAAAAGCTACAAATTTGAACCCATATGCCAAGCCAATTATGGAAAAGTGCTATTGATGCAACCAATTTGGTCATGAATCTAATGAATGTTCTAAGAGAAAAATAATGAATGTAGCTGCTAAGGAGGATTAAGAAAGAGAGACATATTACTGTGAACCAAAAGGAGAGAGTGAAGATTATGAAGATGAAGAACATGAAGAAATTGCATTTGTCATTTCCAGGTTGATATTGGCCTCAAAGCAAGAAGACGAATCATAAACTCATCAGCTATTTTGAACCAGATGTAGTATACTTGGCGATTTCTTTGAAGTATTGATAGACGGCAGCAATATGGAGAACATTATAGAGAAGGAAGCTGTTGATATGTTAGGCGTACCAGTGGAAAAACACCCTAATCAGAAGCCGAAAGCATTAAGGTAACCGAATGATGTAAAATTCTTTTTTCCATTGGTAAATATGATGATGAGATATATTGTGATGTGGATATGGATGTGTGTCATCTGTTGTTTGGGAGACCGTGACAATTTGATGTTGATGCACAACGTTCAAGAAATGTTAATCAATATACTCTAATTAAAGATGGGGGTCGCGCTCGCATTGATAACATTGAAAAGTAAGACAAGATAATATGCAAATAAGAATTTATTGACTCTTACCAAAGAGTTTAAGGCTGAGATGAAAAACCCTAAGTAAGTGCACGCATTGATGGTGAAGCAAGTGTTAGAAGTAGAGGTTCAATTGCAAGTGGAGGAGCAACTCAAATCTATCAGGCCTTTATAGTATGAACTCAAGGAGCTTATGCCTGATGGAATGTCCGATGGCTTACCACCCATGAGGGACATCCAGCACCATATAGACTTGATAACTTGTGATCGTTTGCCAAACTTACCTCATTATTGAATGAACCCAAAAGAAAGTGAGGTTTTTAAAAGAAAAAGATGGATGAGTTGCTGCGGAAGGGGCACATCTGAGATAGCACGAGTTATTGTGCTGTTCGGGTTTTACTAACTCTGAAGAAAGATAGTAGTTAGACAATGTGTGTTGACAACAAAGCCATTAACAAAATTATAGTGAGGTATAAGTTTTCAATCCCAAGGTTGGATAACATGCTTGACAGATTACATGGTTCAAAGTGGTTTTCCAAATTGGATTTGAAGAATGGATACCATTAAATTTGGATTCAACCATGAGATGAGTGGAAGATAGCCTGTAAGACAAAGGAAAGATTGTATGAGTGGCTAGTGATGCATTTCGGACTTTCCAATGCTCGCACATTCATAAGGCTTATGAATCATGTATTAAAACCATTTTATTGGCAAATTTATTGTGGTTTATTTCAATGATATCCTAATTTGAATCTGAGAGAGGTGTAGAAGGCGTAGCGAGATAACAAACTCTATGTAAACCTTAAAAATGTAATTTTTTAACCCATAAGCTGCTATTTTTGGGTTTCATTGTTAGTGCTGACGATATAAGTGATGAATCTAAAGTTAAGGTGATTAGAGATTAACCAAAGCCCAAAACTGTTTCTGAGTGAGAAGTTTTCATAGATTGGCCACCTTTTACAGGAGGTTTATTAAGAATTTTAGCTCTATAAGAACCCTAGTAATAAAATGTTTGAAGAAGGGTAGATTTATTGGGGCGAATATGCAGACAACAGCTTTGGCATCCTAGAAGAGAAGCTATGCATTGCACTAGTATTGGCATTGTCTAATCTTAATAAATTATTTGAGGTTGATTATGACGCTAGTGGTGTCGGTATTGGCATTGTACTTTCTTAGGAGTACATGCCGATTTGTTACTTCAGTGATGCGAGGCAATCACAGAGCACCTATGATAGTGAATTCTATTCTATTGTGTGAGAACTGGAGGTATGGAAACATTATCTAGCAGGCAAACAATTTATACTTTATATGACCATGAAGCATTGAAGTACTTGAATAGTCAGAAGAGGATCAATAGAGATATGCATGCTAGATGATATCAATTTTTGCAAAAGTTTCCTTTCAGATTGTAGCATAAGTTTGGATCTACAAATGTGGTAGTATATGCTATAAGTCAAAGGGCTAGCCTACTTGTCACTTTGAGACAAGAAATCATAGGATTTGACTAGCTACAAGATTGCTACACAGGAGATGAAGATTTTGAACAAATATGGGAAGTATGTTCTAATGTACGACCTACGCAAGATATTTATGTGCAGGATGGGTTCCTAATGAAAGAAAACCAAATTTGCCTCCCTTGAACATCATTATGAGAGAAGGTAATTCGAGATTTACATGTTAGAGGACTAGCTACACATCTGGGTAGTGACAAGAGCAAAGTTGCTTTAAAGAATAATTCTATTGGCTACAATTGCGTAGAGATGTAACCAAGCTTGTTGAGAGTTGTTATACTTGCCAAACCACAAAGGGACAGTCCAAAAACACTTGTCTTTACTTGCCTCTACCTATTCTTGATAACATTTGGGAGGACTTGTCAATGGATTTTATGTTGGGTTTTCCTAGAACAGAAAGAGATTTAGACTTTGTTTTTGTTGTTGTTGATAGGTTCTCTAAGATAGCACACTTCGTTGCATGCAAGAAGACTTTAGATACTGTTAATGTGGCCAAGTTGTTCTTCAAAGAGGTGGTCCCATTACATGGTGTTCCCAAAACCATTACTTCGGATAGAGATAGCAAATTTCTTGGTTATTTTTGGCAGACTTTGTGGAAATTGTTTGATTTAGCATAAAACTTCAGTAGCATAGCTCACCCTTAAACAGATGGCCAGACTAAGGTTTCTATAAAACCTTGGGAAATGTCATTCGTAGTCTTTGTGGAGACAAGCCAAAATAATGGGATTTGGTCCTACCTCAAGCCGAATTCATAATAATGCTATTCATAGTGCAACTGGAAGTCTCCATTCTCTGTGGTTTACACCAAGGCACCTCAACATCCCTTGGTTTTGGTTTCATTATCAAAGCAGCCTGGAAAGGGTGTCGTGGCAGACAACATGGCTGGACAGATCATTGATACTCATCTTAAGGTGAAACAATGACTAGAAGAGACAAACAAATGGTACAAAGAGGCCGCTTATAAGCATCAAAAGAAGCAAGTTTTTGATGTAGGAGATCTAGTCATGGTGTTCCTTAGGCATGAGAGATTTCTAGTTGGGATATATAGCGAACTGTAGTCAAGGAAATATGGGTCATTCACAGTCACGAAGAAGATTAATGATAATGCTTATGTTGTTGATCTTCCAAAAAGCATGTGGATCTCAAGTACTTTCAATGTTTCTAATTTGTCTCATTTTCATGATTCAGTTCAGCCCTTGTATCCAAATCCTAAGCCCAACTCGAGGACGAGTTTTTCTCAAGTGGAGGAGACTAATGCATAAGAAATAAAGGAAAAGTTATTAGACTAGTCCTTATCCCACTTTGCAAAATTATTAGAGTAGCTTGCCTTTTTTACCCTATATAAAGGGATAATTTCTTTGTATTTTACATCGGAGTTTGAATATTTAGTATTATTAAAGTTATTTTTCTTCTATAATTTGTAAAGGATTTTAGTTAAGTTTTTTTGAACTTTTATGTGCTGCATCAATTTCAGCTTAGGGAAAAGTTGATACCGAGTCTCAGTAAGCACAGCAAGACTATCACTAGTTTTGATTGGGTCCCCCAACACTCCTTATCAGATCTGAGTGATCCAACTCAATCACCAAGCTCTCCTTAATCTGCGAGTGAAAGCAGACTTGGGGGGTATCTCGTGGTACTTGTATGCTCATGAAGATGCTAAAGGTCTAGGAGGAGTTGGCTTGTTCCCTCTGACCAATTCTCTTGAGACTAGATACGATGTTGTAGAAGGTCTTCCAGGTTCTTTTATCGGGAAGCATTTACTTCTTCTGGTTGACATATGATGAGTTGGTACAGTGATCCAATAGCCTGCAGTTCTATAATCCCTTCTTGTGCTTTGGCAATAGATGATACAACGTGTGGGAGCAGTTGATTTCAGTAGTTGGATTGAAGGGAGTTTCCTCCGATCACACTGACTATACCTCTAATTCTGGGGTTACAAGTTTGCAATCTAGAAGTCGCTTATTCTAAAATTTGTCTAAACTTGCACGTGTGACATCTAATTGTAAACACAAATAAGTGACATGGCTGGAGGGGATTTGATTTGAACTGATTGAAGAGAAATATTTTCTCTCACAATTCAAGACCACGAGTGTGAAGATTTGGCTAACTAAGAGACCATAAAACATCCTGTTAAACCTTATCAATCGATTTAGTTCAAGCTTTTGGTTTGTAATATGGGCTTAACTACGCCATAGAGCCCACCTCTCCATCCACTCACTCCAGCCCTCCCAATTATGCAATTCCAAAATATAATGAAATTGATTTTGGTTATTGGATTGTTAACACCTTGTGAAATCAATAGCAACCCTTTCCCAAGCTGGGGGGACAAGCATTAGATTCCTTCAGAAGATAAATTGAAAGGAAGTGTTGCTCTTTCTTAGAGATCTCAATCGCTTGTGAAGTGAGTTTCTTGACTTCAATCTATTCGGCTTCAATATTTTCCGTGTGCGACAGCTTTTTGTAACCATGCTTACCAACCGTTACTCTATAAATAGAGTCTCATGTGAAGCTTAGCAGTAAGCCACAGGACCAAAATGCGTGAGCTTTGGAATGGAGAGGAAAGAGAGGTTGCTCCGATGTAAGGGAGACAAAACTAGAAGTGGGTGTCTTCATAAGAGTTAGTTTATTTTGATGTCCGCGAGATCGAATTCTGCCGGGACGATGGCACGAGAAGGGACCCTGAGAAGCTGGCAGTGGACTGCAACTATGAGAGGGCAGTGTTCGTGGAGGCCCACCCCCGGTGATTTCAGGGATGCTGTCAGGACCCGCCACGTCTCGCCCTTGAGCACACGACGATACCTGATTTCCTTCCTTCACTTCGGCCATCAAATGGCAACGTCCTAGGACTTATCACCGACCTTCAATTCTTCAATGGAAGCGTGGGTCTCCTCCCACTGTACTCACCCCCAAATCCATCTTTAACCATGCACCTGAAAATGGTTAACAACAACGGGATGATATATAAATATTTCAGTGAGTTTATCCCTATACCAAAATTAGAAACACTATCACCCTAGGGTCCCTACTTACTACTCAATCTCCAAATATCATTTTCCTCAAATGCAACTATCATATATTCTTTCTTTCCTCGAGATCAATCAATTCTATATTCCTCGAATCCTTCATAATCACCCTAAAATTCTTTTTCGCTATCTCTAGCTAACTCCATTCTTAGCCTCGAATTCAAGCCTACATTCTTGAATCAATCACACTGGTGAGCTAGATCCGTCAGCCTACTGGTCCACGACTGGGACTAGGCCCAAAGCCGTTCAACAACGTCACATCGTGACCACAATCAGTAAATATCCTCAAATCAGCATCTAATGCCACCATCGCCACTGACTCCTCAATTGAGTTGACTTCCAATAGAGTAAATTAACTAAATACTCCTAATTCATTTACCAATCACGTTTTTTTTTTATCACCCAACCCGTCACAAGCCTCTCTCTCTTTGCTAACCAATTTACCTATGAGTCAATCAGTCCGTGACCGAGACTTGGCACTAAGCCACCTACCTGTCCGTCCAATCAACCCCAATAACATCATTCATTCACTCGAATAATTTAATGGAATAAAATAAATAAATAAATAACCTTTAAATGAATAAATTGTAGAATAATAAATTGCATAATAGATAAATTGTGGGGTAACATAAATGATTAAGACTGTCCACAATCGGTCTAAGACTTAACTAAGCCATCTCGGCTCGTCGTCGTTTTCCACATTCAGTGATCCCCATTGCCGTCTTACCATCAAATTGGCTTATTAGCCAAACTATTCATTCATATATCGTCGCCAAGTCCATGGCACATTATTATCCATTCTATCGGTTTGTTCAACCTGCCAAGTCCATGGCACTATTCAAAGCCATAATTAGGCCTCCTATTTACTCAATTGACCCTCCAATCAATCGACGTCAAATCCATTGCACCCTATATCAAGCCACGTTTGGCCTAAATCATCAATTCGCCAAATCCATGGCACGTTGTCATCCCGTATATCGATCCGTTAAGTCGCCAAGTCCATGGCACTATTCAATTCGCCAATTTCCATGGCATAGCATATTAAACCAGAATCGGCTCAAGTCATCCCATCAATCGATGACTGGGGCCCATTGCCCTAATTCCTCGGCTAAAAGCCAAAATCAAAGTGAACTAGGGTCATTAACCACTCCGGTCGATTTGTGAGATCGAAACGCATTATCGCAGTCATGTCGACACTCAATCGAGTCTCGTTTACTTCCAATTTAAATTAGGGCACTTTGGCTTTTTAATCAATCGAGTAAATATTAAAATATCCAAAAATCCTTAATAATCCCTCATCGTCACTTTCGCAACTCAATTGCCTCTAAATCCAGTCCCGTTGACCATTAACCCTCGATTAGGCCCCTTGGGCACATAATTGACCTATTCTCTTGACATGATCGAACCTGTCATTCACTATAGACAAATAATCCTAATGGTCCTACTGAAACGTCACTATGACCAACTATAATCTCGTCAAACTTTTATCGAACTCATTCGACGTCCAGCCATTACTTAAGGCTCATTAGCCACCTCAATCCATCCAATCACCTAATTAGGCCTCCCAATAAATCCTATTAACCTCAAATTAGTTATAAGGGCTCACGGGCCACCTAATCAGTCCTAATATAGGGCCCTTAATGGATCAAATCGTCTAATCACAATTCAAGCATCCAAATGGTTCTAATAAATCTCCTCATCCATTAATCATGCAGTTCAACCATTCAATTCTTTCAATTAGGCTCATTGGCCTCTCAATCAATCTCCCCGTCGTCTCGTCACCAGTATCATGTACTCGATCATACTCGGCTCCATTCATCCAAACGCACAACCAATCCATTCAACTAAGTCCAATAATTCTACAAAAGCAATAAATGCGTCTAATTGAAGTATAGAGAGTCCACTCACTCTTTTGTCCGTGCATCCCAAGCAACAATTCGTGGCGACGCGCCTTTCAAACTTTCGATTGCGCTTGAGTTCGGTGCGGCCTTTCGATCTTCAATTTGGCACCTCGGATGGGATGGACAAGGTTGAGGGCAGCTTCTAGAAACCTCCGGAAGCTCCGGCGATCCTCCGGCGCCGGCATTGGCGACCCTCTGGCGAGGCTCCGACGAAGTTCCAACGAGCCTCTTGGAGGCGGCATGACGCCGTAGTAAGCTGGCCGGGCCCACAAGTGAAGCGGCGAGGCCCACCGATGAGCCCAGTAGCTCCGGCAAGGCCCGAATAGGCTGGTTCGGCCTGAACTCGGCTAGCCGGCGTCGTTCTTGGCTCCAAAACGGTGGCCGGTGGTCCAACGGTGGCTGGGGTTGGTCCTGGGTGGCTCGTGGGTGGCGTTGGGGGTGGCCGAACGGCGCCGGAACGGTGACGACGAGCTCCACTTAGGGCACCAACTAATTCGAGGTTAGGGCACCAACTGATCGAGGTTCGATTCTCCCAATCCTGGAAGAATCGACTAAATTAAAGGGCTAGGCTTGATTCACGAGGGTCCCACGAGCCTATTGAGACCCACAGCGAGGGGTGGGTGTCGCCGGAACGGCCGATTGGTCGGATATAGGCTCCGGCGACTCATTTTTGGGAAAACGGCGTTCGTTTATGAAATTGCCCAAACTAGACAAAATCAAATGCTACAAAAGCCATGATTGGGGTTTAGGGGTACCTACCAGTCGATTGGAAGCAACGGTGTAGATCGAGGGTGGCCGGAACGACCCAAACGCCGACGGAGTCCATGGCTGGAAAAACATGGGGAAAAGCTGGCCGTGGGGGCTCCTATCGATGGCTGCCGTCAGTGATTCAAGCCGATATGGTGGTGTCGGTTGCCTATATCTTGAAGCCGGCGTCTCCATCTTTCTAGTGCCACCAACGGCGAGCAAAACGGAGACCGGAGGAGGAAGGACGGGCAGCGCAATGTGGAGCTCTCCCTCAGGCACAGTGGCAGGGGCAACTCGCGTCCGTGGGGGAGGGAGACGTGACCGGGGGCATGTGGCGGCCATCCAATGACCGAGAGGTGCTTTGACGGGACGCCTACGCCATCCGGCAGGCTACACCTGCAGCTAGTTGGCCACCAACCGTTCTGTGGGTCTCGTGAGCGCGTGCGTGCCACTCGCTCGGCAAAATGCCAAAGAGAGAGGAAAGAAGAAAGGGAGAGGGGCTGGGCTCCCACGTGGGCTGGGCTGCGCGTGTGGGCGGGGCCGGGCCTGGTCCTACTTCGGGTTCAACCCGGTCGTCCGTGGGTTTGCCCGGTCCGCTGACCGGTCCGAGTTGTCCGTTGACTGGTCAACGGTCAACGTTGACCATAGTTGACCAAAAGTCAGATTTTCCAATTTCTTCCAAAATTGCCCCTAGGCCCAAAATTCACTTCTTTTGGGGCCAAAATGCAATTATCTAAAGTCGGGGGACCAAAATGAGATTTTCAAAAGTCTAGAATCGCCCGAGACGAATTTTTACGGTATAATCTGGGACACTCCCAGGGCCGACGGGCCACTACTTAGACCCGTAAATTCGTCCAATTGGACCTCAAAAACGGGACCGGAAGTGGGCTGTTACAGATGCCCTCCAGCCTCCCTTCCCCTAGCTTGGAGGAGCTTCTCTCCGACGTTCCTGGCTCCGCCATCCTGAATTCGCCTCTATTGCTCATTCAAGTAACTACCCTAGCCTTGCCTACTTCCTAGTATGCGAGCTCCACGATGGACATCTTTCACCGCATGCCACCACCGCCGACACCGCATCCTCACGCTTCAGCGCAACCCCAAGGAAGAGGTGCGGCTGTAGTAAAGCGGCTGACAGCATTTATCTTCATCAATATTTTATTATATCTCGACCATATAAAGATGCCCCGCAGGACCGTAGGTCTTGGAGCAAGGGGTGAAAAAATGGGCCCGAAAGATTGGGTTTAACAAAGTCGATGCTAGGATCAAGTTGGACCCTCCCCTGCGGGCCTAGTGCTACAGGCTAGGGCCCGTCGGTGGCGTGCGTCGGAGTCAGTTGAGAATCTGGATCGTCTGACTTGATCAGACCATCTGATAGGGATAACATAACCATTTAAGAGCGGGTAGACATTTTGGAGTTTCTTTTATTATAAGAGAAGCCGTCTGATTTAATCAGACAGCTCCCACGTTCCACGTATGGTACCCCTGCCTTATCGGTGGGGGATCCGTTTCGGTTGACGAAGGCCAAGCGGAAGTGACGGAGGAGCAGATGACGGAGGAGTAGATGACGTCAGCGGCGGATATGCTATTATTCAAATCCAACGTCTCCGACTGTTTTTTTATAATGACATCCCTACTCGTAATTATTTATCTTTTGATATTTAATTTTCTTCAACTTTATAATTTTTGTTATATTGACTTTTCGGGAGTCTCACTCGGTGGGGTTTTCTATTTTGTTTGACACGTAGTGGGATTTAAAGAATGGACTTTATTAGTATAATATTTTTTAGTCAACTACGAAAATAATAACATGCGAGTCATAAATTTAAAAAGTAGTGATCCTCATAATAAGTTTTAAATTATTTCTTTGTGTGATCTAAAACGAGCTATTATTCTCACTATAGATTAAGAACAGTTGTATAAGAATTTCTCTTAAAAAATTCTCTTAAAAAATTCTTTATGCGTGAGATTTTTCATTCCCAATTTCCCAAGAAAACCGGATAAATAATTGGTTTCATTAAGAGGAGAAAGTATTCGGTTGTTAGCAAGAGCCGCGTCAATAGCTCACATGGCACGCATGTTTTACTCATATCTAATTATAAGTTAACACTTATTTGCAGAGATGAAATATAAAAAATAAAAAGTATTTTCTTCTTCTTCTTCCTCCATCCTCTCTGCAGATCTGGTTCCCCACCGATTCTCTCTCTCCTTTCCCCCCGAGAGTTGTTCCTCCGTCGCCACCGCTCAGCCAAAGCTTCCGCCGTCCGCCTGTTTTGTTTCCTGTTCACATTCCCAGCCAAAGCGTTGTTCTCACGTGAGCGTTGTTCCTCCTTCCTCTTTGTTGATGGGTTTATTCCCAGTCCTCTTCACCGACGCCCGCGCTCCTGCTTGCTCACCTTCTGCTTCCACCTGCCGCTGGGGCTCCTGCTTTATACCTGGCAAGCCACGATCGACGCCGTTGCCACCGGAGGAAAACATATCTGCTTCGTCCCTGGCCATGGAGGAAACCAAATCTGCAGAGATAAAGGAGTAAGAAGAAACAATATGTTTCTTATTTTTCAATCTACCTCAGACAACGCGTGTCGACTTATAATTGGATATGAGTAAAAAAATGCCACACTTGCTAACCACCGAATATTTTTACCATTATAACGAGACTAAAAGTGGAGTCAACGCCTCCTTCTCCAGTTGTCTGCTCTCCCATGTACATATGTAAGGAACGAGCGAGCGAGGTTAGCAGGTGTGACACAAGTTCAACTGGGCATTACATCTGCACTGCAACTGGGAGTAATCATCGGGAGTGACCAAGATGGCACCTCAGGGTTCATTGGTATTTAAGGTGCGGAGAAGCAAGGCTGAGCTTGTCCGTCCGGCGGAGCCCACGCCTCGTGAGTTCAAGAGGCTGTCGGATATTGACGACCGAGAATGCCTTCGGTTCCATATCCCCGTGATCCAGTTCTATCGGGGCGACGGCACTGGAAGGGACCCGGGGAGGGCCATCCGGGAGGGGCTCGCCAAGGCACTGGTGTTCTACTACCCCTTTGCAGGCCGCCTGAGAGAGAGGCCGGGTGGGAAGCTGGTGGTGGACTGCAATGGGGAGGGGGTGCTGTTTGTGGTGGCCGAGGCGGACGTCACCCTCGACCAGTTCGGCGATGTCCTCCAGCCTCCCTTCCCCTGCCAGAAGGAGCTTCTCTTCGATGTTCCTGGCTCCTCCGCTATCCTGGATTCCCCTCTCTTGCTCGTTCAGGTACCTCCCCACCCAGGCGTTTACATAATTATTACGTGCATTTACGTTTAAGTAGCAAACAGACCTCCATATATCTAACATGTACGTTGCAAAATCTTGTACTCTGTGGCGGAGTTCGGTGTTTTATCTTGTGTGGGCACGTCAAAGTCTGTCTTTACGTTAAAAGGCGAATATCATTTACCTAACTATGATTAACGGTGAAGAAATAGAGAAGGGATCTGGACATGCGCGTGCGGGAAAGTGAGGTTCCGCGACGTCTGGCTCGTACTTAGAATAATTTAGGGCTTTAAAGAGAACTATCTTTTCACTTAACACGGAATTTTCCATCCAGACCGGGAAGGACCTTTTCTTAATCTTCACGCACGAATGATCTCCATGAGCTATGATTGAGCTGCATGTTGCATGATCAATCGGCAAGGGACCATTATTGATGGGGTTAGTGGATCGACGACCGGTTAATAAGAGAAGATTAATAGTAAAATGATATGACAGCTCATTAACATGGTCGCGTAATAATCAACGTTAGGTGACTCGCCTCAACTGCGGGGGCTTCATCTTCGCATTGCGTCTCAACCACACGATGAGCGACGCGACTGGGCTGGTCCAGTTCATGAAGGCCGTGGGGGAGATGACCAGGGGCGCCGATGCCCCCTCCATTCTCCCCGTGTGGCAGAGGGAGCTCCTGGATGCCCGGGACCCGCCCCGAGTCACGTGCACCCACCTGGACTATGATCAGGTGGTCGACAGAAAAGGTAGCCTCATCCCGCTCGATAACTTGGAGAACCGCTCCTTCTTCCTCGGCCCCACCCAAATCTCCGCCCTCCGCAACAAGGTGCCTCCCCACCAGCGCGCAAGCTCCACCTTCGAGGTCCTCACCGCTTGCCTCTGGCGATGCTGCACCATGGCGCTCCAGCCTGACCCCGAGGAGGAGGTGCGGGTGCTGTGTCTCGTCGACGCCCGGACCAAGTTAGACCCTCCCCTGCCGGCCGGGTACTACGGGAATGCGTGCGTCCCTTCTGTGGCGGTGACAAGCGCGGGCAAGTTGTGCCAGAACCCGCTGGGGTATGCGCTGGAGTTGGTGAAGAGGGCCAAGGCGGAAGTGACGGATGAGTACATAAGATCGCTGGTTGATCTCCAGGTGATAAGGAGAAGGCCCCTCTTCACGGAGGTGGGTTTCTTTGTGGCGGCAGACATAACCAAGGCCGGGTTCGAAGACGTAGACTTCGGGTGGGGGAAGGCCATGTACGGGGGCCGAGCCGAGGAGACACTGCAGGGCAGCACCTACATCCTCTTCAGGAACCGGCAAGGCGAGACTGGCATTATCGTCTTGGTGTGCTTGCCTGTCCCGGCCATGCAGAGATTTGCGCAGGAGCTGGAGGCCTCATGGAAGGATACACCGGCTACCACCACCAACAGCAAGAAGCGATCCATCGTCAATTCTTCTCTTTGAATCATGTACGCCCCCGCAATTTCAATTTCATCTCGCATGGTGAAGTCTTCTAAATTCTTGTTTAGCTGTCCTTTGGATTTTTCTGGGAGTGAAAACTCGTATCTACACGCTCCTATCTTGTTAAACGACAAACCAAGGTTCTTCTATATATTTATTACTATTATTACATTATTGCCGGCCTCTCAAGGCATGTTGCTGACAGCTAAACTCTGGCAATGCGTTTAGTTAGTCATTCATTGTATAGAACAATTAGGAATTAATCCCGATCCCTAAATGAAAATATTATTAAACCACATCTGTACATTATGAGCATTTTCACTAATAGTAACAAGCCCGCATGAATTGCATTCTAATGGCACTGTTGTAGGAAGTTCCTAAACTTAATTAGAAATTTACCGGACTAAGCACCATAAGATCAAACAAAATCCAAAGCCACGGTCTTACCCTAAGCCATTGTGGAAAGCCAAAGGAACCTCTCGGGCGATGGTCTAATGCCTGTCCACCGTCTTTGATCATAGAGACACCTTCACAAATTATTTGAAATAAAGCATCATGGTTCCCAGATTTATTTGTAATTCGCAAAACTGACGTAGTCCTGATTTTGAAGGATTATGTTGTTGGTGCTGACAATGGTTTCTGGAGTCATAAATAGCCCTTTGAGCGTAGACTTAACTCTCATTTTGGGCAACAACTTCAGCAAATTCTTGCCTGCGCACTGACTCATCGACCTGAGCTATGTCCACACTAAACATACAACGAACTGGTTTGTGGTCACTGTCTGTCACATCCATGCAAGCCTCATATCTGCAATTAAACAATGCAAAATCACAGCAGTCATGCATAGTCAGATCTATGAATATGAGCCTGAATCGACTTCCGCTAATTTCTGGAAAGAACATGCATCCGAGAAATTAGAGAGTTTATAGGTACGTTTAGGACAAGAGAGCAAGAGGAGGGAGCAGAAAGGAGAAGAAGAGAAAAAGAAGAAAAAAAGAAGAAGGGGGAAGGGACAAGGGTGAGTGGAATGGATCTAAATCGTTTGACTTGATGATCCGGTGACTTAAGTGTGACTTGACACGGGAGGGCCGTCTGATGACTACCATTTTTTAGGGGACAGGGGCTTTTTTATTTTTTATTTTTTTGGAGGGGATTGGGGGGGGGGGGGGGGCAGCGCGGCTCTCTCTGGCACTGGGAACTACTCGGCAGCAGATCCATTTCCGAGTGGAATACAATGGCAACAGGTGCTTGCATTAATGATGCTTACAGAATCCTATGATGTATTCATGAGAAACCAAATTCTATTGAATTATAGATGGGACCTCTCAAGCTTAGCCGAGGTTTACGTGGAAGACCAATGCTTGTGCATATGTTTAACCATATGCTCACACACAAACTAAAAGGTCACAATAAGCAAACGTAACATGCCTCCAGATCACGGAAAATTTTGGCATGGTCCCAGCAGAGTGCGCCGGGCCATTAGGGGGACCACCTGGTGGGTGGGCCGGGCCACCTGGTTGGTGGGCCGGGCGCAATGTCAGAAGGCCTTTAGACAGTATAGCATTACACAAGATTAAACTAATACTTACCGTACTACTGAAGAGACTACAGGACACTCTAAACTGCATTCAGACTCCAGAGATGAGCGGCTATTACGGTACAAAATCCTGTCACGCCATGCAGGCATGCGCTTCTTTTCACTAGAATCATACCCTAAACCAAACAGCAAGAGCTTCAACAGTATTAGCCATAAGAACTTTACAAGACCAACCTGCTAAGAGGTGCTAAACCGGGTTTTCTAAGGGACAGTAAGATATTTCCCTCATTGGCTACATATACCGGCAATGACAGACCATATGGTAGATCAACAGCTGATACAAAATTCAGATTAAGAAACTACCTGCTAATCCAGCCTGGTGCCGTTCAACCTTGTATGTAGGAGGAAACTGAACAACCGCTTCAAGCATTCCTTGGAAAACATTACAGGCTTCCATTTCCACTCGGAGTTGATCCTTCTCCCTAGCTAAGCCAATCAAAACATCTCTGAGAAACAAAATCTCTCGCTTCATCATATGTTATGCCATCAAGCTGGTGATTGAAATCGCCCAAACATATGACCAAGTTGTTGGAAATTGGGAATAAAAAGGGTGAATGAGAAAATTGTTCTCAAGAGTTAACCCTTAGTGGGATGTGGGTCCTACTTGTGAAAAGCAACTTTGAGTTGTTAGTGGGAAGTGTAGAAGCACAAGTCCCACATAGAATAGAAAGAAGGCTTGTGAGTGCTTTAAATGTGATTATACTCCATTAGAGTGATAACGTAAAAGCACGAGCACTATGCCTCGCGCACACGCGCAGGGGGGGTGCAAATCCAGTTCCCGGCGAACCTAAACTTGTGCGCGAGCGTGCGACCTGCGCACACGGATGTAACCCCGGAAAACTCCGAAAAGTGGGCTTAAAGATAAGTCACTTTTTGCCTTCTTTTTATACTGTTACGTTTTGGTAAAGGCGGGATGAGTCTGAGTCAAAGTCTGAAGATGTGATCAGACTTTGGAGACGGTCAGACTTTGTAAAGTCTGAAGAACGCCAGACTTAACGGTAAAGTCTGTAACCGCCAGATTCAGATTAAATGACGATTTAATCTGTTGTTTCGTAACAGTAAGTTACCATTAAGTTGTAACGTTTGTATTAATCAGCGTTAAAGCTTGTAACGGCTGGTTAATGACGATATTTAATTCCCAAATGACTGATTAATTTCAGTAACGGTAGAGTTAATACCGTAACATCTCCCCACTTCTTTATATATTTCTTCTGTTTTGCTCAAAGATGCGCAGATTATTGAAAAGCTTCTTTCTCTCTCTGTATTCGAAAGTGTATTGCATTGTTTTAGACAAGTGTTCAGCATAGAAGTTGTTCGAGTTCGCCGAAAGCCTCGAAGCCTCGTTCTTCGTTGCTGTTCAACCGTTGTATCCTGGGAGACAGACGTCCACATAGCCTCACATGTACTGGAGAGCATCTCATTGTGTACTGGAGGGGACGAATCTGTTTTAAGGAAACTGTGTGTTACACAGGCCTCGGTTCTTCAATTTCTGTTCTCATCTTTGTTATTTGAGTCAGTTTGTAATCACGTCATTTCAGTGAAGTTCATTTGAATTGTTTACGCTCATTGTATTCGAGCATATCCTCTAACAAGTATTTCCAGTGAAGGCAGAAGTCTGACCACCTCAGACTTTGGCTGAGTCTGACTACCTCAAATTTTCGGAAGCGTTATTCCCAACACAAGTCTGCCTTAGACAACCCAAAAAATGTATTGGTCAGTGTTGACACCTAATTTTGCCGGTCTATTAAGTCATTTTTAGCTTAATTTTTGAGAAAATTGTTATCAATTAGAAATTAGAAATTTATTTATTAAAAAGACAAAAATCAAAAAATAATTATTAATTAAATTAGTGAAAAATAACAAAATGAGAAAAAGGACTTGGCACGTGTCATTAGAGGGGACGGAGGCAGATGGAGTCAGGTGTTAAAAAAATGGAGGGGAAATGAGAGAGCACGAGAGCAAAAGGAAAAAAAAAAAGAGAGAAAAAGTCAAAAAGTCAAGATGAGGAAGGAAAAGTGGAGTGAAGAGATGCGAAGATAAGAGAAAGGCAGAGTAAGGGTTTCCTTCCGAAGGTGGAGAAGTGAGTTAAAATATAAGTTAGAGAAACCCTATTTTTGGGCTTTCATTTTCCTCGATTTATTTTGACTCATTTTAAGAGAAAGTGAGTTATCCGTATAAAGTTGTTGACCCTTACAAAAATGAGTTATAAAAATGGGTTGCCGTCCCTATTAACACCTTGTGAAATCAATAGCGCCCCTTTCCCAAGCTGGGGGGACCTTCAGAAGACAAATTGAAGAAGTGTTGTTCTTTCTCAGAGATTCGAATCCCTTGTGAAGCATGGCTCTTGACTTCAATTTATTCAGCTGCAATACTTGATAACGTTCCTAGTCAGCAATCGTATCTCTTGTATCTAATTTAAGATATTGTCGATATTGTTCCTATAATCTCTCTACTTACCTTAGGCATTCTCAATCATCCTTAATTTAGGGCTCTTGTTATATCTTTATATATAGTCTGTACTAGTGACAGATTACATGACAATAAACACAAGATACAATTTCTTCAATATTTTCCTCGTGCAGCAGCTTTTAGTAACCATGCCTACCAACCTTTGCTTTATAAATAGTCTCATGTGAAGCTTAGCAGTAAGCCACAGGAGCAAAATGTGTGAGCTTCAGAATGGAGAGAAAAGAGAGGTTGAGGAACAAATTAAGAGTGATACTAATGAAGCAACAAAGAGAAAATTCATAACGAAATCGAAGTGCAACTTTCGAATGCATGGTGGTTGTCGTTCAACCAAACAATAACACTGTCTGATAATACCGTAAGACTTTGGATTATCTTAAGATTTCAAAATCGATTGAGCATCACGCATCGAAATTCCCAGTCGAGCCTTGGTGTTGACGCAAGAAAGATTCATCGATCGGTCTCTTCATTGTGATCCCGAGATAGGGAGGCATTTGACATCGATTTCAGCTGTACGGTGTGAAAGATATCACCGTTAGAAATACAATGCTCGATCCTTTCTTCTTCTTCTTCTTCTTCTTCTTTTTGTGTTACATATCATAAGTATGGATTCTTTTTGTGTAGTGCAAAGAGAAGAAGCAAAGCACCTACGACGATTATAGATTTGGACTTCATTTTTCGTTTGGAGGGTGATTAATTTTCTCAAAATTAGGCTGAAGAAGGTAGGATTTGGCTTTAGAGTTGGAAAATTGTAGCAAACGAGTGTGTGGTGTTTGTCTCTTTATGCAAAGGCAAAAAAAAAGGGTCAATTATGCTCCGTTCATTTCGCGGAAAATAAAGTATTTCCAGAAAAAGTTGTTAACAGAAGATATATTTTCTGTATATTAAGCAAGCTTAGGATAGGGAATTAATTAGAAAGGAATTCCTTGATTCTTTCCTTTATGCTTTTTTCCTTTATTACATTCTGCTTGTAATATAAGATCAGTATACTCTAGTGTACATGATATAGCGAATATACAAAGAATTTCCCTCCTTCTTGCGTTCTTCTTCTTCGCAGCCTTGTATTTCGTGACATGGTATCAGAGCAGTTTTTGATCCTTGAATCACTTCCGCACCTTACCCTCACTCTCGTCATATAGCCGTCCACACCAATCATCACCTGCAAAAAAATTATTCCTAGCCAAAAGGACATAATCAACTGCTACCATGATAAAGAACAAGGGAACGTCTGGAGAAGATCAATCCTCAGAGAAACTCCAAGTCTCATCACAGGAAAGTCTGTCTCCAGGACATGAAGAACGAAGCGGAGATATTTCAACCTTGATTCCAGCAAGTCGGGCCGAACCCGACTTGAATCCGATTCAGAATTCCGTGATTCAGACGGAAACAGGAGTAGCCCAACACCCTTATTTGATGTATGGGCCTCCTCCATTCTATTTTCCGGGGATGTATACAGGGCATCTACCAGGCTACAACTGGAACCCGACAGGGCCCGGAGTTGGGCCAAATGGGCTGGCCTCAGGGATTCCATTTTCCGGGCATCCGCTCGGACCGGGGAGCCCAGGAAGGAATCCGAGCAATTCGGACCCCTACTCGGTTCCTCAACCCGGATCCGTGCCGCCGCACTTCCTTCCCCTCATCACCGGCCGACCAGAGCCGAGAGACCCCCTGTATACAGCCGCCGGCGATGGACCGGAGCTCCGGTTGATTACCCGGACTCTCACCGGTCCAGAGAACTACTCAGTGTGGGCAACTGAGCTCCGGCGAGCTCTCGGCACGAAGGATAAAGAAGGTTTCTTGGATGGCACAATACCGATACCGACCGACGATAGGCTACAGCGACTGTGGCATAAGTGCAAACGGTTGATACGCACATGGATCGGCAACACGATTAGCCAAGAAATCGCGGCAGGATTACCTCCCACCGAAGACCCAAAACAGATGTGGGATAATATTCGCGAAATGTATGGTAAACTTGATCGGGCGAAGATTTTCGCCATCGAGCAACAACTTTCGGATCTGAGACAAGGGAATTCCTCGGTTAGGGTTTGCTTTAACTGGCTATTTGCCCTTTGGAATGAACTCGAAAGTGTCGAGGAGAAGTTAGATGCCCCAGATTACGTCTTGCAGCAATACCAATCGATCCGAGAAAGGCAGAAAGCAACAAGATTTCTCTTGATTTTGAACGAAGATTACCTCAGTTTCCACACTCAGATTCTCGCGATGGAGCCGCCTCCGTCACTCGGTCGAATCTACCAGCTGGCCGTTCAAGAGGAGAGTCAGCGACTCTCCGCTCAGAGCCACGACCGTGGTGGCGTCATCCTCGCGGTGAACGGCGCCGGACAGCGGAGGGGAGCACGGGCAAGCTCGCTGGAGGAGGAGAGGCGGACAGAACGAAGCGAGAGGAACCCTAGCTTTCTCGCGGATGAGCCAATCTATGGGCTTCCTTCTGATGGGCTGGAATTCACTGCTGGAATGGAGAGGAATGGGCTGCATGGGCTGAATGGCCGAGGACAGGCGCCTTCAGCGCACGGGCTGCAGACACATGGGCTTGGAGATGACGGCCCAACTCGTGGGTTTTCCTTCAGCGAAGCAGCAGGCCCGCGGGCAATTGGACGCAGGCCAGGAGGCCCGATTTCTTCCGCGGGTGGGCTCGCTGAAAAGGGACTGGGCTCATGGGCAGGTAACGGAGGGCCCGGGCCCAAATCAAAAAATAAATTATATTGTGACTTTTGCAGGCGTCCGCATCATACAAGAAACACCTGCTGGAAATTAAATGGGAAGCCCAATGACAAAGGGAAAAGAGCCCAGGTGCACCAAGTGGCTAGCATGGACCAGTCTATTTCTTATGACAAGTACCAACATTTCCTAAAGGCTTTACAGAAAGTGGACCTTGATGAAAAAAGTGACAGTTTTTCAGGTACCTCTTACTGCCTCTTGAACTCTATTTCAGCTACTGCATGGATTATAGATTCGGGGGCTAGTGATCACATAATTTGCGATGATAGACTCTATTCCAGTATCTTAGAAGATTCTAATTCACCAAAGTCAGTGCAACTTCCTAATGGAAATATTACCACTGTGACCAAAGTTGGCACTGTCAATCTCAGTCAAGACATTATCTTACGAAATGTCCTTTTTGTCCCTCAGTTCAAGTTCAATCTTATTTCTGTGTCCAAGGCATGCATTGATAATTCCTGTCATGTCATCTTTCATAAAGATACATGTCTCTTTCAGGACCATTCGACTGGGAAATTGATGGGAGTGGGTAAAGAATCTCGTGGGCTTTATATTTGGAATGGATCTCCAGATGATTCCAATTTGTTTTTTCCTCATTCTTGTAATGCTAGCTCTTGCAATAAAAATTTCCTTTTACATCAACGACTTGGTCACAGCAGCTCTATTCCCTGTCAAAATTGTTCTATTTGCCCTCTTGCAAAGCAATCCAGGCTATCATTCCCCTCAAGCACAACCCGTGCCACTGCTCGTTTCGGTCTTCTTCATGTTGACATTTGGGGTCCTTACCATACCACTCATCGTGACGGGTCTCGTTTTTTTCTCACTATCGTTGATGATTATTCTAGAGCAACATGGATTTTTCTCATGCAATCTAAAAGTCAAGCTTTTACACATTTGCAGAATTTCATTTCCTTGGTAAAGAATCAGTTTGATAGTACTGTTCACAAAATTCGAACAGACAATGGGAAAGAATTTCTGAGTCACAATTGTCAAAGTTTGTTCTCTTCTCTTGGGATTGTTCATGAGACCACCTGCATTTACACACCTCAACAAAATGGGGTAGTTGAGAGAAAACATCGTCACATTCTTGAAGTCGCTCGTGCACTTAAATTTCAGGCTTCTATTCCCGATATTTTTTGGGGTGATTGTGTGATCACTGCCACGTATCTAATTAATCGCATGCCAAGTAGAGTTCTTGACGGTAAGAGTCCTTTAGAACTACTTTTTGATAAGAAGCCTACTTTGGATCATCTTCGCGTTTTTGGTTGTCTGTGTTATATCACCACTGTGGGTCATAAGGACAAATTGGATCCTCGTGCACGTCAATGCATATTTATGGGCTATCCTGCTCTTTAGAAGGGATATCGGGTATATGATCCGATCACTGGAGAATTTCTTATTAGCAGGGATGTTGTTTTCCATGAAGATCAATTTCCTTTCCAAGCTGTGAGTTCCTCTTCTGAGATATCGGCACCTGGTTCTCGTTCACCATCAGCGATAGAAGAGGAAGAGGATCACCAGCCACTGTCACATCTAATGCCAGGTCATATATTGCCATTGCCAATGCCGACTCCTGCTTCTCCGTCTTCTAGTAATAGTGGCAATTCTGGTGACGATCCTTCTTCCCCAATGGACTTGCCTTCTATCTCTCCTCCTGATGAGCCCGTCGGTTCGTCTGCCTCTGATGATACCTCTATGAGCCCGCCTTCACCTGTTCCAGTTTCTGAGGGGACACTTCCTCCACCAAGACGATCTGGACGCCCCACTCGGCCTCCCACTTGGACTCAGGACTATATTTGTTCCTCCGTTGGCTCGTCAGGTATTTCTCATCCGATATCTTCTTACGTTACCTTTGATCGTCTTTCACCGGCTCATCGATGTTGCGTCAGTCGTGTGTCTGACGAACAAGAACCCTCCTCATATCACGAGGCGGTTCGAGATCCCCGTTGGCAGAGGGCTATGGTTGATGAACTGCATGCCTTGATTTCTAATCACACTTGGGATATTGTGCCTTTGCCATCTCATCGTAAGGCTGTCGGGTGTAAGTGGGTCTACAAAGTTAAACACAAGGCTGATGGTTCTGTCGAGCGCTTTAAAGCACGCCTTGTCGCTAAGGGGTTTACTCAACGGGAAGGTTTCGATTATCATGAGACCTTTTCTCCTGTGGCTAAAGCTGTCACTGTTCGTACGTTTTTTGCGGTTGCTGCTTGTCGCAATTGGAACCTTCATCAGATGGATGTTCACAATGCCTTCCTCCATGGTGATCTTGATGAGGAAATCTATATGAGCCTTCCACCCGGATTACAGAGATAGGGGGAGAAGAAAGTATGTCGTCTCCGTAAATCCTTGTATGGCCTCAAACAAGCGTCACGGCAGTGGAATGCAAAATTCACCAAAGCTCTCAAAGCTATCGGTTTCAAGAAGTCTAAGCATGACTATGCCTTATTCACATGGGCGAGAGGTACGTCGCGTATTTACCTGATTATTTATGTGGATGATATTCTCATCATGGGGAACGATAAAGGTGCTGTTGAGGAATTAAAGTCCTATCTCCATTCAACATTTCATATCAAAGATTTAGGTGCACCTAAATACTTTCTTGGCATCGAGATAGCTCGTTCAGACTTGGGTATTTCTCTTAGCCAACGGAAATTTGTTCTCGAGATTATTTCTGAAGCAGGATTGTCAGGTTGTAAGCCTGCCATCATACCCATGGAACAAAATCTCAGTCTTACCACAGTAGAACGTGATGGTGGCCCTTCCTCGGAAGATCCAGTGCTGGAGGATTCTTCTAGTTATCAGAGACTGGTTGGTAAATTGATTTATCTTACTATGACTAGACCAGATATTTGTTTTGCCGTCCAGAATCTCAGTCAGTTTATGCATCAGCCTAAGCATTCTCATATGATTGCCGCCTTGAAGGTCGTCAAGTATTTAAAGCAATGTCCTGGTTTGGGAATTCTTCTTTCCAAGAATTGCGATATGACAATGAATGCTTATTGTGACTCTGATTGGGCTACGTGTCCTATGAAACGAAGATCCTTGACTGGTTTCTGCATTAAGTTAGGCGAATCACTCTTATCTTGGAAGACCAAGAAGCAAGCCACTGTTTCTTTATCTTTCTGCAGAAGCTGAATACAGGGCGATGGCTAAGACTACGTGTGAGATTATCTGGTTACGTGGACTACTATCAGATCTCGGTGTTCGAATCAAAGGACCTACCACCTTGTTTTGTGATAATGAAGCTGCAGTAAAACTGGCAGCCAATCCTGTCCAGCATGAGAGAACCAAACATATTGAGGTTGATTGTCACTTCACACGTGAGAAGATTGAGGAAGGTGTTATTAGGACACATGGCATTCACACTTCAGAGCAACCGGCAGATGTCTTCACAAAAGCTTTATGTTCGAGACAACATGCATATCTTCTGAGCAAGCTACATGTCTTGGACATTTACAAGCCATTAGCTTGAGGGGGAGTGTTAACAGAAGATATATTTTCTGTATATTAAGCAAGCTTAGGATAGGGAATTAATTAGAAAGGAATTCCTTGATTCTTTCCTTTATGCTTTTTTCCTTTATTACATTCTGCTTGTAATATAAGATCAGTATACTCTAGTGTACATGATATAGCGAATATACAAAGAATTTCCCTCCTTCTTGCGTTCTTCTTCTTCGTAGCCTTGTATTTCGTGACAAAAGTTTTCCATGAAGTCATTGTCCCAGAAAATAACAATATTTTCCGGTGTTTATTTGAAATTTAAAAATTCTCCGGAAAATATTTTCACAAATTTTTTGTTATTTTCGTTCTTTTCTTGATCATGGATGTCCGATTAATGCCGCTGCTCGACTGCCGCCTGACCGCCGCCCAACAGCTGGCCACCGGCAGCAATCTGGGGCCGGCAGCGGTCTAGGGGCCGGTTGCAGTCCAATGACCAATGGCCGGCAGCTGGTGATCCGGCGGCTGCAATGGTCCGGCGGTGGCGGCTGTCCTGCGCTTGGCAGAAGTCCAACGGCTAACTATGGGTTTATTGGTAATTTGGTTGACATCGAGGATCGGTTGGCTTTCGAAAAATGTTTTTTTTCTTTTCAAAAATGAAAAACATTTTCATTAGTTTTAGAAAGAATCTTCTCATTGATTGGAAAACATTTTCTAGCCTCTGAACACCATAATTTCCAGAAAACATTTTCCGGAATAATAATTTCCATGAAACAAACGAAGCCTTAATGTTCAGTTCATCTCGCACATCCATCCGTTCACAGAATATTTACGATCTCCCCTCACCTAAGTCACCTTCCCGAACTCTATGTTATGGGATCTGATTGTTTTTTTATTTTCCTATGCGTCAAATTTCAATTGGGTCCCTAAAACTATATATTTATTTTTTTAAAAAGTTTATTCGATCAAATCCGTGAACTTTATATTTATATGCAATTTGGCCGCAAAATCACATTTTTGTTGTTCAAGTTGGTCATTCTGTCAAATTGTATGGACAAAAATACCGGTGTTACCGTCAAGTCATCATTAAATGATAACATGGCACTCCTTTCAGCATTTGAAAAATGAAAATAATTTAGAAATAAATAATATTGCAAACACATATCTTGAAATATAAGAAACAAGTAAATTCAAAAAAAAAATCAAGACAAATAAAGTAATTACGAGGCGTTGCCGGTGCCGTGCGACCCTAGCCAAGGCTAAATATCATGAGAACCAATGAAGCTCAAGTCGGGCATCAATACTCATCGATCGCAGCGACTCCCATTGTGACAGCAGAGGAGAATCATTAGAAAGAAGTGCAGAAGAAGGTTGGCAGGACATTTGACCTGGGAAAGCAATTGGTGGGAGTGAGTGAAGCTTCAAGGTTATCCACGAGCAACCAGAACTTGGCACAGAAACCAAATCAAATTTCGCAGTCCAGATCATCAACATCTTCACGACCCAAAAAAGGAAATTGAAAAAAGGTAGAGGAAGAATTTCCACAGATGATGCTAGCAATGGAAGAATCATATGACCCCAGAAAACATGAAACTTGCATTAGGAGCAACGACTGCGGGGTTGAACTGTCATAACGAGGGTCGTGCATTTCTATGTCAGTTTCGCCAAACTTAAGACTACTATGAGTAGGATAATTACTCATCAAAAAGAAGTTAGGATTGTCACAAAATAGAAAGAAATTATTATAGTTTTAAACTCATACAAAGGAGGAACTAGCCATGAAACTTAGGAAAAATTATTTTAAAAATCAGTTCTTTTTTTATTTTACTCATTTTTTTGCCGCTGGTCACAAACCATTGTTGAAGGAAGATGAAAAATGTTTGAAGGTGAAGAAATTTCCCACTTTTGAAGGTATTTTTTTTCCATTGGTAGAAAATAGTTTCTTTAACTATCTTATTTTTCGTAAAACGAACACAGGAAAATCCAAAAAATATTTTCTTGAAAGTTATTTTCTATGAAACAAATGGAACCTAAATCTCTATTTCCCTTCTTGTAACTTGAGCCACTATCATAGAATCCTTAGGTCGATCTTGTAAATTTTCTTTTTGGGTCCTTGTGCATCTTCATCCACGAGAATCAAACCAAGAGGTAAAATAATTTCGCCTGTGAATACATGGCTCAGATTTTTAACTTTTTCTTTAATTCATCCATTATTCATGCAGAGTTATCAAATCCAACATCTTGACTGTTTCTTTTTCTAATATAAATCCCTACTTGTAATTATTTATTTTTCGATATTTAATTTTCTTCAACTTCAAAATTTTTGTTATATATTCGTTTTTCCGGGAATCCCTCACTCGGTGGGCTTTTCTATTTTCTTTGACACTTGTGGGATTTAAAGAATGGACATTTTTTAATCCACCACGGAAATAGTGAGTCACAAATTTTTAAAGAAGTGAACCCCTTAATAAATTTTAATTATTTGGTGATCTAGAACAAGCTATTATTCTCACAATAGATTAAGAACAGTTACATAAGAATTTCTCTCAAGAAATCTTTATACGTGAGGTTTTTCATTCCCAATTTCCCAAAAAAGCCGGATAAACAATTTAATTGGTTTCCTTAGAAAAATTAAAAGTGGAGTAAGTCAACGCCTCCTTCTCTTTTGGAATGCAGAGAGGAGCGAAGTTGGCCGCCCCCCTCTCTACTACCAACTCTGGCTCTCCCTTGTACATATATGTAAGGAACGAGCGAGCGAGGTTCGCTAGTGTGACACAATCTCAACTGGGCATTACGTCCGCACTGCAACTGGTAGTCATCATCGGAAGTGACCAAGATGGCACCTCGGGATTCATTGGTGTTTAAGGTGCGGAGAAGCAAGGCTGAGCTCGTCCGTCCAGCGAAGCCCATGCCTCGTGAGTTCAAGAGGCTGTCGGATATCGATGACCAGGAAAGCCTTCGAATCCATATCCCTGTGATCTAGTTCTATCGGGGCGATGGCACTGGGAGGGACCCGGAAATGGATCACCTGCTCTGGTTACTTTCCAGAGCAGGTGATCTGTCATTTGTAGCCGTCCGATCGATGATCGGACGGCTGCATTTTAAAAAAAAAAAAAAGAAAAAAAAACAAAAGGGTGGGCCCCATATTAAAATGGGGCCCACCCTCCCACTCACGTCTGCCCACAGAGTTGGTCTGCTCTGTGGGCAGACGATCCGGATCCGAGGGACCCAGGGAGGGCCATCCGGGAGGGGCTCGCCAAGGCATTGGTGTTCTACTACCCCTTCACAGGCCGCCTGAGACAGCGGCCAGGCCGGAAGCCGGTGGTGGACTACAATGGGGAGGGCGTGGTGTTCGTGGAAGCTGACACGGACGTCGCCCTTGACTAGTTCGGCGACGCCCTTGAGCCACCCTTCCCCTGCCAGAAGGAGCTTCTCTTCGATGTTCCTGGCTCCTCCGCTATCCTTGATTCCCCTCTCCTGCTCGTTCAGGTACCTCCTCACCCAGGCGTTTACATGATTATTACGCGCATCTGCATTTAAGTACCAAACATATCCCCATATATCTAACATGTACGTTGCAAAATCTTGTGCTCTGTCGTTGAGCTCGGTGTTTATTTTGGGTGGGCACGTCAAAGTCTGTCAACGATAATTAACGGTGAAGAAATAGGGATCCGGATCCACTGACGTCACTTCCCCTAACGTTAAGGAATCCAACGGAGAAAAAGAGAGTTTTTGGGGGTTTAATGGACGGGAGACGTGGGATAAAGTCACCTAAACCAAGTCAGGTTATCCTTTTCCAAGAAATAGAGAAGGGATCTAGACATACGGTTGTGCAACTAGACTGGGTAAACTCGATTCTCGGACCAGCCCACCTTAAAAATAGGGTTGGAAACATGGTCTAATGCAAACAAAGTCTGGTAGATGGTCTAAAAAAAGGGAACCAGTTATAACTGGGTCGCTTATGGAATCCAGGTCTGGAACCTACCTTGGACCCTATTGGAAATTAAATTTCATTTAGTGAAAACTCCGATTTTGTAAGTACATAGACTTTATTAAATCATAACTTTTGCATATGTCTCTAGAACATGATTTGTTGTTTATTTTTCTTTATATATTAATTTTACGTTTTTGTTAGAAATTTTGTATCACGTGAATTGGTTATGTTGATTTTACTTTTGGAGGAATTATAAAAATTAGACAAATAAAAAGTTTTATGTTATATTGTGGGAATGAAACTAATATTATATCTATATTTGTTACTAATATATATGTAATGTCGGGGCTTTTGCTTTACTTTATGATTTTGTTTATGATAATTTACCTTGTGCATCTTTAGCTTTTTTTTAGTCAAAAAATTTACTTACTTATTTATTACAAGTGTCTAATGTTTCAATACAAATTAAAAGAATCATGTTAGAAGAATTATGTTGTTTTCTCGCATATTAATATAAAATTTGAAATCGTATAGGATTGGCAGCCTGTAAAATAGATTCCAATATAAAAGGATTAACCTTGAAATCGGACTTGAAAAAACATGGTGGGTAAGGTACAAAGTCCAATGCAAATAGGGTAAGGTACATGATCCAAAAACTGAGAACATGTTATAATAGGGTCGAGTACATGGTCCAAGTCTGGAATCTATCATGTTTGGACCTAATCACCCCTATCTAGACGGAAAGCGAGGTTCTGCGACATATAACTCTTATTTAGAATAATTTAGGGCTTTGGAGAGAAATATCATTTCACATAACACGGAATCTTTCGTCCAGACCGGGAAGGATCTTTTCTTAATCTTCACGCACGCGAACGAGTCTGCAGTCTGCGCAAGAACAGTTGACTAATGATCTCCATGAGCTATGATTGAGCTGCATGCTGCATGATCAATCGGCAATGAGCCACTGGTGGGGTTAGTGGATCAACGAACGGTTAATGAGGAAAGATAAATAGTAAAATGATATGACAACTCATTATCGTCAAGTGGATACTTATGGCGGCATGGTCGCGTAACAATCAACGTTAGGTGACTCGCCTCTGTTAGCGATAATCAAAACTATAATGCGGAAGTGATTATCTACGGATCTTAGATCTTCATGACTTTCACAAACAATAGGATGGTTGAAAACATACCTTTGTCCATGACGCAATGACTTCTTCCTTTATGCTTGATGCGTACGGATGAATCGAAGAAATTTGATTTCTCTCACTTAACCCACCTTTTTCTTTTATGCAATTTTCTAATGGAGAGAAATCGCTTTTTGTTCTTCACACGGGTAGAGAGAGGACCAGACTCTTTTCTTATAATTCAATGGGTGTCTTTCAATGGGTGCCTTCCATCACAGCACTTCACGAAGAGTCGCGTCTTCTCATAGCCATTATTTAATTTAGCATTAAAATTGATATTAAACCATATTATAATGTCATGTGGACCACACTTAGTCTTACATTCTCCCACTTGGTCCATGTGACATTCCTTTCATGGTTCAATAAAGACCATAATGCGAGCAAAATTTAATGCTAAAACCTTTTCTTTAATTGGCTATCATCATAATAATCACCGTTAAGCAAAGAAGACTAACGCGAGTCATGGTGGTTGTACATCACTTAATTGACATAGTCCCTTCCATGTACTACAACTATAGTTCCTTACTCAACATGATCCATAAATGAGAAGTATAATAACGGTCCAACAATAATGTCCTTTTTAGGACTATCTTGTTAAACATTAATATATTTTCCATAATGTATACTAAATAGAAAAACAAGATATGTCAGAAACACATAAATGAGCTCCAAGTGTCAAATGAATAAACATAATGTAATCATAATACAATATTCTCAATGACATCCAATAATGCCCATCCTTTCAACATGTTCACTAAATGTTTTGGGCGGCAATCCTTTTGTTAAGGGATCTGCAATCATGACGTTGGTGCTAATGTGCTCAATTGACACTTTCCATTTCTGAATTTCTTCTTTCACAGACAAGTATTTGATTTCCATATGTTTAGCACCCTTTGAATACTTGTCGTTCTTAGAGAAGAAAACTGCTGCTGAATTATCACAATAAATTTTCAGCGGCCTGGCAATACTGTCGACAATCTCAAGCCCTGAAATAAAATTTCGCAGCCATAATCCGTGAATAGTGGTCTCAAAGCATGCCACAAACTCAGCCTCCATAGTGGATGTAGTAATATCTGACTGCTTGGCACTTTTCCAAGAAATTGCGCCTCTAGCCAAAAGGAATAGATAACCTGACGTTGATTTCCTTGTATCGATACATCCACCCCAGTCTGAATCTGAATATCCAATTACTTCAAGATGATCAGTCCTTTTATATGTGAGTGCGTAATTCTTCGTTCCTTGCAAATATCTGAGGACTTTCTTTACGGCTTTCCAGTGATCTAACCCTGGATTACTTTGATACCGGCCCAGCATTCCGACAGCAAAACTAATGTCTGGTCTGGTGCAAGTTTGGGCATACATTAAACTCCCAACAGCAGATGCATAAGGAATACTTCTCATTTGCTCTCGTTCCAATTCATTTCTTGGACATTGCATTAGTCCAAAACGATCCCCTTTTTGAATTGGAACAATTCCTGCTGAACATTTACTCATGTTAAACCTCTCTAGAACTTTATTAATATATGCCTTTTGAGACAACCCTAACAGTCCTTGTGATCGATCACGGAATATTTCTATTCCTATCACATATGTTGCCTCTCCCATATCCTTCATTTCAAAATTCTTAGAGAGAAATTTCTTGGTTTCATGTAACAAACCAAGATCATTGGTAGCAAGCAAAATGTCATCAACATATAGAACTAAGAAAATAAACTTGCTCCCACTAACCTTCATATATATACACCGATCAACGATGTTTTCCTTAAATCCAAAAGAGGTTATGGTATCATTGAACTTAAGATACCATTGTCGGGAAGCTTGTTTAAGTCCATATATTGATTTCTTCAATTTGCACACCATGTGTTCCTTTCCTTTAACTGAAAAGCCTTCGGGCTGGTCCATATAAACTTCTTCCTCTAAATTCCCATTAAGAAAGGCAGTTTTAACGTCCATTTGATGCAACTCTAAATCATAATGAGCTACCAAAGCCATAATGATTCTAAGTGAGTCTTTCTTGGAAACCGGTGAAAAGGTCTCCTTATAATCAATGCCTTCCTTTTGAGTAAAACCTTTAGCAACAAGTCTGGCCTTATATCGTTCGAGATTACCTTTTGAGTCGCGCTTGGTCTTAAAGACCCATTTACACCCGACCCTTTTACAACCTTTAGGTAATTCAACAAGGTCCCAGACTTTATTTTCACCCATAGATTTTAACTCATCTTTCATGGCATTGAACCATTCAATAGAATCATCACGTTTCATGGCTTGCAAAAATGAATCTGGATCATTACCAATTCCTAAGTCAATTTCAGACTCTTGTAGATAAACCATATAATCATCAGAAATGGCTGATCTCTTTTCTCTTTGAGATCTTCTTAATTCCATTTCTGGTGGCTCAACTACGTTAGGTTCATTATTGACATTTTCATTATGGAGTGTTTGATCACTTATTTGTTGTTCTTGATTATTGTTCGGTTCAACTATAACATCAGAAACAACAATTTTAGAAGTTTTAGGTATGGGAAATTC
Organism: Melaleuca quinquenervia; assembly: GCA_030064385.1. Classification (NCBI taxonomy): domain Eukaryota; kingdom Viridiplantae; phylum Streptophyta; class Magnoliopsida; order Myrtales; family Myrtaceae; genus Melaleuca; species Melaleuca quinquenervia. The sequence goes on along the minus strand of CM057719.1, from coordinate 11,235,519 downwards.
CACCCCAACTTCTTGAATGCAAACATCTCGCATTCCTTCACTCCCACTGATGTCACCATTCTCAATGAACCTAGCATTTCCAGATTCAACAATTCTTGTACTATGATTAGGATAGTAAAATCTATACCCTTTGGATTTTTCAGGATAACCAATGAAATAGCCACCGGTTGTTTTAAAATCCAATTTCTTTTCATGTGGATTGTAAATTCTTACTTCTGCCGGACAACCCCAAACATGAAGGTGTCTTAAACTAGGTTTCCTTCCCGTCCACAATTCAAAGGAAGTCTTTGAAACTGCCTTACTCGGAACCCTATTTAATAGGTACATAGAAGTCTTTAACACATACATCCACAACGATAAGGGTAAAGATGAATAACTCATCATACTCCTAACCATTTCCATTAATGTACGATTACGCCTTTCTGCCACACCATTTTGTTGTGGTGTACCTGGCATTGTGTATTGAGCACAAATACCATGTCTTTCAAGGAATTTAGCAAATGGACCTGGACATTGTCCCGATTCATTATACTTTCCATAATATTCACCACCTCTATCCGATCTTATGATTTTCACCTTTTTATCTAATTGCCTCTCAACTTCTTTAATATACACCTCAAGTGCATCAACAGATTGAGATTTATCATGCAATAGATAAACATAACCGTAACGTGAAAAATCATCAATAAAAGTGATGAAATAACTTTCTCCACCAAAAGATGAAACGTCAAAAGGACCACATATATCGGTGTGTACAATTTCAAGAAGCTTTGTACTTCTTGTGGCACATTTCTTAGTGTGTTTCGTTTGTTTGCCTTTAATACAATCAATACACACTCCAAGGTCGGTAAAATCCAAATTTGGAAGAATTTCATTCTTCACTAATCTTTGCATTCTTTCTTTGGATATATGACCTAAACGATTATGCCACAAGTAAGCAGAATTCTCATCAACTAAACCACGTTTAGTGCCAACATTATGATGCAAGGTCATTAAAGTCTCAACAAAAACACTATCAAGTTTTAACTTGTAGAGACCATCACATAAATTTCCAGCTCCAATAAGAATATTATTCTTAAAGAAACTAAAAGATCCACAACCAAACTTAAAAGAATATCCTGCTACGTCAAGTTTTGACAAAGACACTAAGTTGCGGGAAAACGTAGGTACATAAAGGGTTTGAAACAAATCCAAATAATGCCCAGTATCTAGGATCAATCTATAAGTGCCAATGCCTTCAACTGGAGCTTTGTTTCTATTCCCCGTGAACACATAACTCTCATTTGGCTTTATGGCTTGGATCGTAAGAAATCCCTGCATTGTATTGGAAACATGAGTGGTGGCTCCAGAATCAACCCACCAAGTATTATGAGGAACTTCAGTAAAGTTTGATTCAAAACATACACAAGGCTTACCTTTCTTTTCAAACCAAGCTTTATGCTTCAGACAATCCTTCTTCATGTGTCCAACTTTATTACAAAAGTGACACTTAATAGGACCGTGTTCCTTCTTGTGGATTGTTTTAGAAGAATCATTCAGGTTATGTAATCATTTCTTCTTGCCTTTTCCACCTTTCCTTTTAAAACTCTTTCCAGCTTCTTGATGACTTGAGAAATGGATAGTGTGAGGCTTTTGATTCTTAATCCTCGTTTCCTCTTGAACAAGCATACTGGCCAATTCATTTACATTCCACTTATCCTTCATAGTGTTGTAATTCATTTGAAATGGCCCATATTGTTCATGAGGTAAGGAATTAAGAATAAATTGCACTAAAAAGTACTCGTCCACGTTCATTCCCAAAGTCCTTAATTTTGCTGCTAGATTTGTCATTTCAAGCACATGCTCATGCATGGTACGTGAACCATCATATTTCATGGTGGTCAAAGTACTCATCAATGTACCAGCAAGTGACTTATCAGCAGTTTGAGAGCGCTCCTCCACAAATTTCATAAATTCCTTAGCACTTTCAGTTTTGGGAAGAGTAGTCTTTAAGTTATTTGCAATTGTCATCCGCATGAACATCAAGCTCAATCTGTTTGACCTTTCCCAAGCTTTATGGAATGATATTTCATTATCACTACTTTCATCAGTAATAGCAGCGGGTTTCTCAACTTGAAGTGCTAAATCAAGATCCAGGACACCTAAGTGAAACTGGACTTGTTCACACCAATCAGAGAAATTCATTCCATTGAATAATGGAACAGACGAAGCATGTGAATGCAGAGACACGGGTGCAGAAACTGCAAGTTTACAAGAAGATACTCACAATTTAATGCTTTGAGGATATCACGTAATCAGATTCAAATCATACATAATATGCAAATCATAGTTCTCCTTTGGGTGATCCTATGATATACGTACGTTAAATTATAATGATGCTAATAACTTTTATTTGGCAATAATAAATGTACCACATTAAAATTTATTTGCTATCTTTGGATATACAAACAAATTAAATGAGACATATTAATTACCAACTATTATGTTCTTGAATTATAAGAAATTGATTAACCTTTGGGTAAATCCCTAAATTCTTATAATAAAAGAACTTCAATGTATCCATGAAATTAATAATGATATACAATATATCATTTCATTCATAGCATCAATTATTCATGGATAATTGAATAAAACATTACAATTTCAAAAATTCACACATTAGGGTTTGGTCACTTTGGTGACTAACAAACCTTTCTTAATTGAATTTTTAAAATTATAAAGTACAATATCTATTATTCATAATTTGATTATCTTAAACATTCATAATCAAAATATCATAAAGATATAATAATCAAATTATACATCATAATGCCTAAATAATAATTTACGTGCAATCACATTAAGCAAGGGCAAAAACGTAAATTAAATTATCAAGGGCATAAGAGGAAATTCACATGGCAAGGACAAAATAGTAAATCAATGAATCCCAGGGCCAAATCTGTAAATTTGGCATGTAAGGGCAAATATGTTATTTCGCGAATCAGGGGCAAAACCGTAAATCCGTGTTCGGACAAAGCCAAGGGCAAAACTGGAAGGACACGGATGACAGAGGGTCAGAATGGTAAAACCGCGCGGGGAGTGTGTCAGGCGCGTGCATGGCACACGCGGGCACACGCTTGCGCGTGGGGACCACGCGCGGTGCGTGCCATGCACGCGCCCCCTTTTCTCCTCACGCCGGTTCGCGATTTTCTTTTCCACCGCTCGTTTCACCGCCCAATTCGTCTTCCACAGCCCTCTTCTGATCAAATTAAATTATGGGATTCATAAAACACACTTATACGACTTCATAGGTTCAAGTAATTGTTAAAACGACCAAGAAATTGGCCGAAATCAAGCAACCTTTCTATGAACCCTAATCTTAATGCCCGAGACTTTTGCCCTTCGATTGGCCACCGATAATCACAATAATGCCGAATCAAGTTAGGGCTTTTGTTGCCCATGTCGGTACAACCTTACTAGCCGGACGCCGGCCGATGGGTCGCCGGAATTTGGCGGAAATCGGCCATTCCTCATTCGGCCCCAAATTGCCCGAAAACCATCCGAATTAAATCCATTCAAAAACTCACGTAAATTATCAACAGTATTCAAAAGGCAATTGATCAGTGATAATAAGACCCTTAAACCATCCATATTACAATAAACGGAAAATCAAGAGATCAAAAACCATTGCTCTGATACCAACTGTTAGCGATAATTAAAACTATAATGCGGAAGTGATTATCTACGGATCTTAGATCTTCATGACTTTCACAAACAATAGGATGGTTGAAAACATACCTTTGTCCATGACGCAATGACTTCTTCCTTTATGCTTGATGCGTACGGATGAATCGAAGAAATTTGATTTCTCTCACTTAACCCACCTTTTCTTTTATGCAATTTTCTAATGGAGAGAAATCTCTTTTTGTTCTTCACACGGGTAGAGAGAGGACCAGACTCTTTTCTTATAATTCAATGGGTGTCTTTCAATGGGTGCCTTCCATCACAGCACTTTACGAAGAGTCGCGTCTTCTCATAGCCATTATTTAATTTAGCATTAAAATTGATATTAAACCATATTATAATGTCATGTGGACCACACTTAATCTTACAGCCTCAACTGCGGGCGCTTCATCTTCGCAGTGCGTCTCAACCACACGATGAGCGACGCGACGGGGCTGGCCCAGTTCATTACGGCCGTGAGGGACATGGCGAGAGGCGCTGATGCCCCCTCCGTTCTCCCAGTGTGGCAGAGGAAGCTCCTGGATGTCTTGCCCGGGACCCGCCCCGAGTGACGTGCACCCACCATGGGTATGATCGGGTAGCCGACACCTATGGCGGTCTCATCCCGCTCAATAACTTGGTCCGCCGCTCCTTCTTCTTCGGCCCCACCCAAATCTCCTCCCTCCGCAACCGGGTGCCTCCCCACCTGCGTGCAAGCTCCACCTTCGAGGTCCTCACCGCTTGCGTCTGGCGATGCCGCACTGTTGAAAAAATGATCCAATTTCTAGAATTGTCTAGAATTTTCTAGAATTTGCTAGAAATATGTAGAATTCTCTAGAAGTTTCTAGAACTATGTAGAAAAGAGAGAGAATGTAGAATTCTCTAGAACTCTCTCTCTCTCTCTCTATAGTTGCTAGATTGTTCTAAGCATAGAACTCTCTAGAATTTAGGAACTCCTATAAATAGGGGAGTGGAGTGTCAAATGTTGAAGAAGTCTAAGAACAAGACCAACTACACATCCTCCTTTGTACAACCATCAACTAATACAAATTACAAATTTTCCCTTTTAAATCCCTTGCTTCCTTCAAATAAACTTCACCCACATCAAAACACGCTTCCGCAAAAACCAACAGTGGTATCAGAGCCACGTTCTTTGGTTGGTTTCAGGCGTTTGTCTAAACCATCCGTTCCTAAAACTATCAACCCAATTTTCCTATAACCAAACCATGGCCAGTTCTACCTCATCGACATTTCCTATTCCTATCTTTGATGGGAATAACTATGATTTTTGGAGCATCAAGATGACTACATTCTTGATGGCTCAAGACCTATGGGACATCGTCCAGAATGGTTATGAGACTGCGCAAGAAGGCGCAGGTGTTCCGAAAGATCAACTACAGAAGGATGCAAAGGCTTTATATTTCATTCAACAAGCACTCTCGGAAACGGTATTTCCGAGAATACTTGGAGCAAAGACTGCAAAAGGAGCTTGGGAGACACTTCGAGAAGAATTTCAGGGTTCAGAAAAGGTACGTGTTATTCGCCTTCAAACTTTGAGAAGAGACTTCGAGAATTCTAAGATGAAAACTTATGAGACCGTTCAAGAATATTGTGGCAAACTAAAGGAATTAGTCAATCAAATGAGAGCCTATGGAGATAATATTACTGATCAAAGGGTTGTTGAAAAAATATTGGTGACGCTTACTAAAAAGTATAATCCAATCGTCACAACTATTGAAGAAAGTAAAGATTTGACAACCCTGTCAATAAGTGAATTAATTGGCTCTCTAGAAGCACATGAGAAAAGACTGATGGCACAAGATGAAGATTCGATGGAAAATGCCTTTCAGTCTAAAGTAAACATACGGTCTCATCAATCGAAAAATGGTGGAAGGAGTCCATGGAGAAATAAAAAAGGAGGAGGAGAAATTACACAAAAAGAAAAGTATCCACCATGTGGTGTTTGCAAAAAAACAAATCATTTGGAGAAGGATTGTTGGTTTAAAAATAAACCACAATGCCGCTTCTGTAAAAGACATGGCCACGTTGAAAAAGACTGTCGCTCGAAAATGAATAATCGAGCCAATTATGTTGAAGAAAGAGAAAGGAGAGATAATACATTCTACGCAGGCCAAGCGGCAAATAATAAGAAAGTTGATACTTGGTACATCGATAGTGGATGTAGCAATCACATGACGGGGGACGAAACTATATTCACCGATATTGATAAGTCGGTGAAATCTCAAGTAAAATTGGGCAATGGTGCATTAGTAGATGTGAAAGGAAAAGGGACTATTGCCGTTGAAACAAATAAAGGTCCAAAATATATCCATAATGTATATTTGGTCCCCAGTCTCGCACAAAATCTCTTAAGTGTGGGCCAAATGATAGAAAATGGATATTCTCTATACTTCAGAAAAGATGCCTGCATTATCTATGATAAATATAAAAATGTCATTGCCTTTGTTAAGATGGAAAACAAGAATTTTCCAATACGATGGAATTGCGTGAAAGATATAGCCATGAAAGCTCAACTTGATGATTCATGGCTATGGCATCGAAGATTTGGCCACTTTAATTTTGCTGGGTTAAAAGTTCTCCATCAGAAAAATATGATGAGAGATTTTCCGGCTATTTTAGAAACTTCAGATGTTTGTGAAGGCTGTCTCCTTGGAAAACAACAAAGGCAGTCATTCCCATCTGGAGGTGCATGGAGAGCTAAGAAGCCTTTAGAGCTTATCCACACGGATGTGTGTGGTCCTATGAGAACCCCCACGGCCAGTCAGAATAAATATTTCATCTTATTCATAGATGATTATACAAGGATGACGTGGGTATATTTTCTTCGAGAGAGATCGGAGGTTTTCTCAATTTTCAAGAAATTCAAAAACCACGTCGAGAATCAAAGTGGCCACAAAATTAAAGTCTTGAGAAGTGACAGAGGTATGGAGTACACTTCTAACGAGTTCAACAAATTCTGTGAAGATGAAGGCGTTCATCGTCAACTAACTGTTGGCTACGCTCCAGAACAAAATGGAGTAGCGGAGAGGAAGAATAGAACCGTCATGGAAATGGCAAGGTCTATGTTAAAAGATAAAAACCTTCCTAATACGTTCTGGGCAGAAGCAGTCTATACTGCTGTATACCTCCTAAATAGGTGCCCAACTAAAGCCGTTCAAAATAAAACTCCAGTCGAAGCATGGAGTGGACGAAAGCCTTCAGCGAAGCATCTTAGAGTGTTTGGCTGTATATGCTACGTTCACATCCCTGCTCAGAAAAGGAGTAAGCTCGATGACAAAACAGAAACAGGAATATTTCTCGGCTATAGTGATCAATCAAAAGGCTATCGAGTTTACAACCTTAGGACCAAGAAACTCATGATTAGCAAAGATGTTGAATTTGACGAAAATGCAGCCTGGAATTGGGAGGAGGAAAAGATCGAGAAGAAGCATGTCACCTTGCCAGACACATCATCTTCACAAGAGGAGTCAACAACACAAGAAGAAGAATCAACATCAGATTCCACTAGTCAAGGCGTTACTCCACCAACCTCTCCAAGAGCAACGCAAGAAGAATCTACTCCAGAATCTTCAGTACAAAGGGTAAAATCCCTTAGAAAGATTTATGAAACATGCAACTTTGTTACGCTAGAACCAGGAAGCTATGAAGAAGATGCCAAAGAAGCAACTTGGGTTAAAGCAATGGAGGAAGAGATCAAGATGATCGAGAAGAATGAAACTTGGGAGCTCGTCAATCGCCCTAAAGACAAAGAGGTTATTGGCGTCAAATGGGTCTACAAGACGAAACTAAATGCAGACGGATCTATCCAGAAACACAAGGCAAGGCTTGTGGCGAAAGGACACTTGCAACAACCAGGAGGAGTACTACCGGAATATATAGCAGCAGCTGCGACCACCAGTCACGCACTATGGCTTCGAAGAATTCTAGAAGACATCGGAGAAGCTCAAAAGGAACCAACTCCGATACTTTGTGACAATAAGTCTGCAATAGCTATATCGAAGAATCCAGTCTTCCACGGAAGAACCAAACATATCGACATCAAATATCACTTCATCCGTGAAGTGCAAAATAACAAAGAGATCGAGATGAAGTATTGCAAGACTGAAGATCAAGTTGCCGACATATTCACTAAAGCATTACCACCAGCCAAGTTCGAGATGCTGCGGAATATGCTGGGAGTATCACGAAATTGGATCAAGGAGGAGTGTTGAAAAAATGATCCAATTTCTAGAATTGTCTAGAATTTTCTAGAATTTGCTAGAAATATGTAGAATTCTCTAGAAGTTTCTAGAACTATGTAGAAAAGAGAGAGAATGTAGAATTCTCTAGAACTCTCTCTCTCTCTCTCTATAGTTGCTAGATTGTTCTAAGCATAGAACTCTCTAGAATTTAGGAACTCCTATAAATAGGGGAGTGGAGTGTCAAATGTTGAAGAAGTCTAAGAACAAGACCAACTACACATCCTCCTTTGTACAACCATCAACTAATACAAATTACAAATTTTCCCTTTTAAATCCCTTGCTTCCTTCAAATAAACTTCACCCACATCAAAACACGCTTCCGCAAAAACCAACACGCACCATCGCACTCCAGCTTGACCCCGAGGAGGAGCTGGCGGTGCTGTTCCTTGTCAACGCCCGAACCAAGTTTGACCCTCCCCTACCGGCCGGGCACTACGGGAATGCGTGCGTGCCTTCCGTGGCGGTGACAAGTGCGGGCAGGTTGTGCCAGAACCCGCTGGGGTATGCGCTGGAGCTGGTGAAGAAGGCCAAGGCGGAAGTGACGGAGGAGTTCATAAGGTCTCTGGCTGATCTCGTGGCGATGAGGAGGAAACCCCGCTCCACGGAGGACGGGTCGTCTGTGGTGTCGGACATGACCAAGGCCGGGTTCGGGGACGCAGATTTCGGGTGGGGGAAGGCCATGTACGGGGGCCTGGCCGAGGTGGCTCTGCTGGTCAGCTTGTACATCCTCTTCAGGAACCGGCAAGGCGAGACCGGCATTGTCATCCCGGTGTGCTTGCCTGCCCCAGCCATACAGAGGTTTGTGCAGGAGCTGGAGACCTTATGCAAGGATACACTGGCCACCACTACCAACATCAAGAAGTCACGCTTCGTCGTTTCTTCCCTTTGAATCTTGTCCGCCCCCGCAATTTCAATTTCATCTCGCATAGTGAAGTCTTCTGGTTTTTCTTTTAACTGTGCTTTGGATTCTTATGGGAGTGAAAACTCTTAACTACATGCTCCTATCTTGTTAAACGATAAACCAGGGTTCTTCTAGTTCTATCTATTTGGCTGCCGCCCTCTCAAAGCATGTTGTTGACTGCTAAACTTTGGCAATGCGTTCTTTTAATTATTGATTGTATAGAAAAATTAGGAACTAATCTCAATACCTAAGTAAAAATATTGTTAAACTGCACGTATACATTATGAGCATTTTCGTTAAATAGTATCAAACCCACATGAATTGCATTCTAATGGGACTGGTGTTATAGATATATTATGGTTACGTTTGATCATCTAGATTTCTAGTGAGTATAGGATAATCCCACTTTGGACATTATGAGTTATTTGGGGCCATGTCAAGTATTGATTTTGGGCAATTTCCTCCTCGGCAGTTATTACATTAAATTAAACTTCACGAAGTTATAATCCTAATCTTATTCGAGGTTAAGAAATTTATTGATGAGAATTTGGATATTATGAGTTATGCACGCTAGTTGGCTTTTTGCATCTATGTTTTCTCTCTCTCCCGACGGCTGGAGGTCGGAATCGTAATTGTCGTCCATTCTCTCGAAGGGAAGAGAGAGAGAGATACAAGGGAAAGGATTGGATTATAATCGATTGGATCGGATAGCACACAAATCAAGGGCTCCTAATATATGCTTTTAGATGGATAGAATATTAGGTGGTCCGGGATCACCACGTTAGTGTGGTTATGGACCATTGCTTGCAGATAAGAGAGAGAACCAGCCCCACCCATCCCACGTGGCTCCACGCCACATGTTCACTCTTGATTGGTCTAGGACCACGCTGACGTGACCACCTGATATTTTCTCACTTGATAAAACTCAGTCTTCCACTCCCACCGTTGACCTTCCATTTTCTTGTTGTCCTTTTCCAAGAGCATAACGCTTTCTTAGTTCGACCCCTTGATTCAATCATGTCCAGTGCCTCGACTTTTTCTTGATCCAGATTTGTTTACTTGCTTCATTAACTACTCCCATGCATGTTTCCTCCTTCGATTCCCTGACTGCATTCTCCATGCACCAAGCCTTGCTACTTGTATGTCATTTGGAACAAATTTTAACGTATCTAGTAAAATAAAATAAACCCTCTTCTTAGTAGGCTTGATTTTAGCCTGCATCGTCAGGATAATCACAATGCTAAGTCCTATTAATTTATTGTGCTTCGGTACAAAAATTTTCATTTCAGTCAAATAACTTGGAACTTTTCTTGCAGTTCAATCTTTACGTCGAGTCCGTTAGTTCCATGTGGGCGATAATGCAGGCATAACTTCTTTTTTCCATATACTTTTTTCAACAGCTAAACACAAGACGGGGTCGATTCCTGACTACATATAAAGATGATTAGAAGCAAAATTTGGAAATATACAGGAATGACTAAAGAAAGCCACCACTGACCCTCTCTTATCTTTGTTCTGTTTTATGGATTCCTCCCTGCCTTAGGCTGCTCGATCTAGTCCTATGCGCTCCGGCCTTGATCATCGATTGCTGGAGGAGCTTGTCCAATTGTGGGAGCCGCAGTGCCACAACCACTTAAACTACGAAATCTACATGCAGATAATCCACTGCTCTATCCTGACGAATGGCAAAGGCAGGCCATTGATTCGGGCTCCACATGCTTCGAGGAGATTCAGTCGAATGCGTGCAGCCGGTGCTTGCGGCGACACAAGCGACTTTCGCAGCTCATTTTGGTTTAGTCATGAGCATGGCCGTAGCCGAAGTTGGCGGAAGATGATCAAATCGCTCACGCTCGCCTGGACTGCAGCAGTTGGGTCGTAATGGTTCAGTGCTGGCAGGATGGAGAAAATTATATTAACTCATTCTCAGTTCCTTGAGCCGTGCTCTCTGATGAGCACGCCGATAGCGAAAGCAGATGTCAAGACAACGTTTTTGATGTACACGTTTCGTGGGAATCATTTTTGGCAGAACCCATATGGGGCAGGCATAGTTCTTGTAATGTGGGAGATATTCAACAATAAGAGGTTAATCATGTTGCGTCTTGTGATAATAAGTGGTTGAGGAAATCCGGGTTTGTCTAATGGTTTCCTGGACGGTTGATATGTATTTCGAATGTCAGAGGTCTCGATAGCAGATTCTCTCCTGAACACCCTCGGATAAATAAAAGAGTCCAGTTGCTTATAGTGAGAGGGCTATGGCTGTCCAAGAGCAAAATATTCCCATTTACCAAGTTAAGAGTTGATGCGACGCCTTGGGTTCTGGGGACAATGACCGAACATGGGCTGCCAAAGGAAGGGGGAACGTGGATTGCCTCGTGAGCACACAGGAATTGCAGACATAATCTATGGACTTCTGAAGTCGACCGCCTTTCCTGTCGAAACACGTATAGCTGGTAGAAGGCTTATCCATATCGATTTCCCTTCTAGATTAATTAGTTAGAGCTACGAAGAGGTCCTAAACACGCTGCTGCTTATGGACAATCGGGCAATCACGGAGCCATAGATAGGACAGTTCGCCAAAATGAAGAGTTTAGAAGAAGTAAAGAAACTTGCCTTGAAAGTGGCTTTAGGAAGTGCTATTGTCATGCCTAGAGGAAGAGAGAGAGGTGACTTCACAGAACTCCAAAGTACTGAAAAAATAGGTAAACCCGTAAGTCCGAGCTTTACTGGTAATCATCACTGTTCTGATAGATGCTTCCTTCTGTTGACACCTAAATTTTGGCATCTCATTTAAATATAGGGGTTAATTTTAATATTTGCATATAGTTAGAGCATCTTGCATATCAGGGAACATTTTGACCGTGATATATTTTGACTGCGATAGGAAAGGAAATATTGGGCAAATATATGCAATCAATTTCGTGGATTCAGTCAAAATCACGAAATATGTGAGGAGATATCTTTTGATTTGATTATGTGTGAATTTTGGTAGAAAAATATCAAATGATAAGAAATCGGTGAAGATGTTTGATTTTAGGAAGAGAATCGGAAAAAGAATGGAAAGAATTAAAAATCAATCTCGCTTGATCGAAAGGAAATCAAAGAATATATTTCTTTTTCTTAATCAAAATTTGTTCTCTAACTACTATAAAAGGAAGCCTCAGAGACGATCAAGGGAGAGGGCCACACACGTTGAATACACGGCCACATGGAGAGGACTTTTGGCACAAAAATTAGAGAGAAAGTGTGAGACCTTGAGGAAATTCGGTCAAGAGTGCAGCAAAAGAGACAACAATATGCAAAACAAGAAAAGGGAGTTTGCTCGTTTCTTTTCATCCCTTTTGAATATTTGCTTCTTCTTTTATTCTTTTTTTGCCAGCACGTACATTGAAACAGTTTTCCCATGAAGAGAGTGCCAAGAAGAGAAAAGGGACTAATTCGCTGAAGCAAAGAAAAAGACGCAAGGAGCCGCACAAAAGAGTAGAGACGTTCTAAAAAAAGATAAGTACTTATAGATCACTTGCGTTTTTCCTTGATTTTGCTGTTTGTTCACCAAGCTAATTAGGATTTGTTGGAATTCGTTATTTTCTCGCAGCTTCTCGCTCAAGCTGCGTGATTGGCAATTTCACCGCCGAGCGTCACCATTAGCCGCCACACTTGTTTGATGCAATCGGTTTAAATTTGGAGAGATGATCCCAAAGATTTGGTAAAAAAATTCTTTTTCCTAAGTTGATTTGAATATTTGATTAGTAGTATGTTGTTACTTAATTTGCTTGTTTTGGGTGATATGCATGATCAATTGGAATTTGTTTTCCGATTCGCAACCGCGCATAATTTTTTATTCTATCTATAAGGCTTTAGATGGAATAATTAATTGAGCGGGAATCTATAAAATTGATATCTTGATCTTTAAGACTTAAGATCAATTTATCGATTTTTATGCGCGAACCTTTGTTAGTGAATCTTGGTGCTATTAGAATTATTGATTTGGTTTGATTTTATTTTACCTTCTTTACATGTTTAAATTACTTACATAGTTAGATTAATTGCACGTTTATATTAAGAATTGCATATTTAGATTTCAAGTTTCACATTTAGATAATTGCATGTTTAGTTTGATTTCCACGTTTATATTAATTTGCATAATTAATTTAGGTTGCATATTAGATATTCCGGTAGGATAATTTTAGTTAGATTGCATTTTAGGATATCATCTTTGGTTGAGTAAGATTTAGTTTAAACTAGGAATTGATATATTTTATTTCCTAATTTAGATTAAATAATATTTAGCTATGGATAATTAGGCTAATTAATTCATAAAAAAAATTCCAAAAAAAATTGCATTTCATATATTGCATTAGATTTGTTGCGTTTATGTTTAGATTTTTACGCATGACATATTTCATTAGGCATTAGATTTGATTTAGTTAGATTCTATTAGATCTTTTGATTTGATTTGATTTTCCTGCATGGCATATTTAATTAGATCTTTTGAGTTGTTTGGTTATTTCATTATTTTCTTGTTATTTCTTTGATGTTTGAGTTCGTGAGGTCATCCTTGCATGTTAGGGTCAAATTTAAAATTAATCCAAACTGCTTGCCAATTTTTTTTTGAAAATAATGAAAATGTACCGAAAGGGTGTTAGATTAGTCTAGCATAACCAAGTCCCCGTACTTGGAATCTCTGGTTCGTAGGGGTAAAGTGCAACTCCCGGTGCTTTACATGGGTTTCTAATCGACCCACCAATAATAGATCAATGGCGACTCCATTGAAAATATTTTGTACATTAAAAAAGTGAAACCCAAAGACGTGAATTGGTATGGGCTTGGGAGAGCTTGAGCTAAGTTAATCTTAGCAATCCATTAGCCGAACCCTTAGGTGGTGCACTTTCGGGGAGGTCGCGACACCTTCCAAATTGACATCAAAAGATCTATTACAATACTCCTCATCTCATCCATCTCAAAAGTATTATCTTCCACAACTCCTGTCTCTGTTGTCTGTGGATCCACATATGTCCAGAATCGGTCCGGAGTGGACAAGATGAGCATGCTTAACGGCCAAAGTTCCGCGGTGAAAAGAGGAGATGGTCAGTGAGCAAAATGACAATCAAGAAAGGCTGGGGACTCGGCGATGCCTACGGGTTGAATTGAACCATCGATCGCGACGACTCCTCCCATGCTGATATATTCATCTGTGACAAAAATCTACAGGATCCGAAGGCTATCAAGTAGGAGGGAAGGTTGTTTTGGTAGTCCTGCATCTTCTTTTTCCAGCACATGCTATAGGACGTCTCAAAGTCTATTAATTTGTTGGTGTGGATTCAGAAAGAGTAAAAAGGAAACTAGGCTCCAGGGAAAAAGAGAAAATTAAAGAGATGACGAAACTAAATATGACATGACCAGGTCGTGTACATCTTAGGTGGGCACATTTCGATCTCACCATTCGTCTACCCTAGTGATCTAGGAGCAAGTATTGTGTGCATCCATAAAAGGGGGCCACCTGTTAGGTGGATCCGCCGCTCTTTCGCAGCGGTTGGGGCCCACTTGACAAGTGTCCCCCCTGAGTGAGGGGACCATTGCGCCCGGCGCATATCAAATTTTTTCAATGTGCCAGTGGCCTACATCCTCCCACTACCCTATTTAGCAAAAGTCCATAATTTTTCATTCGTTAATCCTAAAAAGATCCAGAAGATCTATAACAAATTAGGAACGAGGAGGTTTGGTGGTAAGGCTAGCGACGTCGGATCCGAGGTTGCTGGCCTTAGGGGGACCCTAGATCTATGGCCGCTTCGAGACTCCAACTCAATAAATGAGTCGTCCGTTGACCAAATAAGCACCAATTCCATAATGCCTCCTCTTGCTCTTGTCAATAGATATTAAAATCCAGTGGAGGAGGAGTTGTTGTTTTGTGATACCTAGAACATAGGGAGGGGCAATCGGGTTGGTGGACTGATAGAAATTTCTTCCAACCATGCCGATCGTGTTTTCCGGGTTGAAACGCCACGAGTATGGGGAAATGGATCCCTTGCTTTGCCTAGATGGCAAAGTAGGGTGATCTAATTATGGCAGCCGTCCGATCAAAAATCGGATGGCTACCCTTTTTGCTAAGAAAAAAACATAAAAAAAAGGGTGGGCAGTTTAGCCCACCCCTCTCTCTCATAGATCCCCAGATCCCGAGTATGGACGCCGCTTACATCTAAATATAACTGAATTTGCAATGCATGTTATATTCAGGATTCTTAACCATACATCAATAGTAAAATTAGAGTGGATTGGAGAAAAATATGTGCATATATCTTGATGATTCAAGAGTACTAAAATAAAAACCTAACTTAACGAAAACAAGCGGAACACCTTATACGTTTCATCAATGAATTCAGCTCAGTATTTTGATTTGTACAGTTGACCCTGACTTGGCCATAGGACCCACATCTCCACCCACCCACTCTAGCCCTCTCGAACCAGATCCTGATCCTTTGACAATCAGAGGATATGGGTATGGGGGCCGTCCATTTCTAAAACGGACGGCCGCCAATTATTGAGTGGGGTTTTGTTTGTTTTTTATTTTCTTTTTTGGAAAATTGCTGGCCATCCAATTCAAGATCAGACGGTCAGCGTCTGACATACATTAGATGATCCGCTTCCCTCTCGAGTATAGTAAATAAGTAGGGAGTAAGCAAGCTAGGCTCACAAGTGTCGCACATAATTTCAATTGAGCATTTAACAAGCATTACTACTAGGAGTCATCATCAGGAGGGACGAGCATGGCACTGCAGAATTCGTTAGTGTTCAAGGTGCGGAGGTGCGAGGTAGAGCTGATCCGGCCAGCGAAACCCACGCCTCATGAGTACAAGAGGCTGTCGGACGTCGATGACCAGGAAGGCCTCCGTTTCCTGATCCCCGTCATCCAGTTCTACCGGGGAGACGACACGAGGAGGGACCCGGTGAGGGCCATCCGGGAAGGGCTCGCCAAGGCACTGGTGTTCTACTACCCCTTCGCCGGCCGCCTGAGGGAGTGGCCAGGGCAGAAGCTGGTGGTGGACTGCAACGAGGAGGGGGTGGTGTACGTGGAGGCCGATGCGGACGTCACCCTCGACCAGTTCGGGGACGTCCTCCTGCCTCCCTTCCCCTGCTTAGAGTAGCTCTTATTCGACGTTCCTGCCTCCGCCGTCCTGGATTCCCCTCTCTTGTTCATTCAGGTACCTCAAAGTCTTGTCTTCTAAGTGAAATAACATTTGCCTGACGAGGATCAATGGCGACGAAGTCGATCTGACCTCCAGATGGGCATGCAGGATAGTGAGTTTCCACGACGTGCGGCTTACCTCGTACTTCAAGAAACTTTCGATAATAAAGAGAGATGTCATTTGAACTCGTCAATTTCCACGAACACGAAAACGAGTCTGCAATCTGCATGAGTCGGTCTGAGGTTCTTCTTTTGAAAGTCAAAACTTTCGGTCGATGATATCCATGAACACTGTTTGAGCTGCATTTTGCATGATCACTTCTTTGCATTATTTCTCTCAGAAAACTTCTAATAACGGAAGTTCACAACCAATTATCGTTTAATTCACAAAACTGAAAATTGGGGGGGAAGAGCAAGGTTTGCAAAAGTAGGACACACACCACGAATGTTTCCTCTCATAGTTTTTGGGTAAGCCCTTCTCTTGATGGGTACCAAAGCTGTCAAAATGGGTCACCAACCCATATTTTAACTCATATTTAGTTAAGTGGGTCAAATATGGGTGAAATGATTATACAATATGGATCAAATACGGGTCTTAAAAAGTAAAGTTAAGAACAAAAAATGGGTCAAACGGGTTATTCAGAAAACCCATTTTCAACCCAAGTCCTTCTTGTCGTTGCCTCCTCCCTTCTTCTCTCGTGCACGATTCGGATCTTCCAGACTGGTCGTGGTCGCATACCTTGGCTCATATTCCTCCGATTCGGTCATGCAATCACCGTTGATCCTGCTAGCCATACGACTGTTGACGGAAGACCCACATTCTGGAGGTGGAGAGTGAGAAGTCGTGGGGGAGAGGGAAGCAAGTGGAATTGGAGCGTGAATCCTCGAGAGAACCGTCGCCAGAATGAGGTCGCTTTGCCGCTTTCTTGGTTCCGAGACGAGGGTTCTTTCCTCGAGAAGACGTGGAAGCTGTAGTTTCAGAGCTTCAATGGAGGCTTCGTTCTCGTCGAGCCGCGGAGATAGGACGACGACGCAGGAGTTCGGGCGGCGTCGGAGGCAGCTAACGGTGGCGTCGTGCGAGCTCGGAGCAGCAGAGTGGCGATGACGTGCGGAAGAAGAAGCACGAGCAGGGGACCAAAATGAAGCAAAAGCTGTAATAATGGAGGAAGCTGGGAAGAAGAAGAAGACCCGAAGAAACCCACAAAGAAGAAGAAGAAATCACGGCCAAGAGGAAAGGGAGAGAGATATGGTACGGGCCTTGCATTGTCGGCCCTTTCGCGTGGCTTCACAGACCCGGATTCCTTGCTTTGCTAATAACAGCAAAGTAGGGGATTTAGAGAGAGGGGGTGGGCCTCACTTTAATAGGGGCTCACCCCTTTTTACTTATTTTTTTTTAAGAAACACCGCTGCCATTGATAGAGTTCTCTGCTCTATTGACACAGTAGAGCAAGGAATCCACACCCCGGCATCACGTCAACATGGAGAGAGGGAGGAGAGAGAGAGTCAGACGGATCACGGTCAAAAGAAAAAGGGGAGGGGGGAAGTCGGTGGGAAAGAAGGGAAGGGAAGGGAAGGGGAAGAGAGAAAAGAGAGAAAGAGAAGGGGAGGGGAGGGGAGAGAGAAGATTGGCGCATGGAGAAAAGGAGGGAAGAAAACAAAAACCAGAACAACCTTAACTTTTAGGGGTCAAATTGCAAATATCTAAAAATTAAGGACCAAAACGCGACTTGGAAAAGTATGGAATCGCCCGAAATGAAAATTCGCATTTTAGCCTAGGGCCGACGAGTCACTAATTAAACCTCAAAATTTGCATAATTGAAATATTAATGCATTTTAAAAATACAGGTCGAGTCGGATATGAATTGGATCGGGTATTGATCATTATATCTACACTATATGAATATAGGTCAAAACATGTTAAATGGTTCAAATATAAGTCGATTGATATTTGACCCGATGCAAACCTGACCCGACCCACCCATTTGACACATCTAGTGGGTACTGATAGTGGAATGGTCACGTAATAATAAATGTCAGGTGACTCGCCTCAAGTGCGGAGGCTTCACCGTCGCGTTGCATCTCAACCACACGATGAGTGATGCCGCAGGGCTGGTCCAGTTCATGAAGGCCGTGGGGGAGATGGTGAGAGGAGCTGATGCCCCCTCCACTCTCCCGGTGTGGCAAAGGGAGCTCCTGGACGCCCGAAACCCACCCCGAGTCACGTGCACCCACCGCGAGTTTGCTCAAGTGGCCGAACCCGAAGGCCCCCCCATCTCACTCAACGACATAGACCACCACTCCTTCTTCTTCGGCCCCACCCAAATGTCCGCCCTCCGCAAGAGGTTACCTCCCCACCAGCGCGCGAGCTCCACGTTCGAGATCATCACCGCATGCCTCTGGCGATGTCGCACCATCACTATCCAGCCGGACCCCGAGGAGGAGATGCCGGTGTTGTGCGTCGTCAGCGCACGGCCCAAGTTCAGGCCTCCCCTGCCAGTCGGTTACTACGGGAACACGCTCGGGTTCCCCTTGGCGGTGACGAGCGCAGGCAAGCTGTGTCAGAACCCGATGGGATATGCGCTGGAGTTGGTGAAGAAGGCCAAGGCAGAGGTGACGGAGGAGTACATGAGGTCGATGGCCGACCTAATGGTGACAAGGGGGAGGCCCAACATGGTGCCAACCATTATGCTGTCGGATACAAGCAAGGTCGGGTTCACCAACGTGGACTTCGGGTGGGGAAAGGCGGCGTACGGAGGCCCGGCCTTGGGGGCACGCGGCGTTCCTCCCAGGGTGTTAAGCTTCTACATACCCTTCACAAACCGGCAAGGAGAGACCGGCATCTCCGTCATGATGTGCTTGCCTGCCCCGGCCATGCAAAGACTAGTGGAAGAGCTGGAAGCCTTGTTGAAGGATCCCACGGCTGCCACAAACGATAACAAGTCACCCTTTGTCAATTCTGCGCTATAATCTGTATCCTCCGACTCAACACTGCATACTTAATATTCAATCTCATTCCGTGTGGTGAACTCTAGTTGTTAGTTAAGATTTTCCATTTTTCATGGTGTTTCTAGCGCATTGCGCACATATGATAATGATCCCAATTCGCTCCGAAACCCTTTAGTTTTCATTGACAATGCAAAGATACGTTCTGTTTGAAGGTGCGGATTCCTCTAGTTAAATATTGTGTTTGAAAGAAGCAAATTGTTTGTCGTACGTCAATTTCGTCAAGCGTTGGCCATTCGATATTAAAAAAAAACACACAAAGAAACCCCGCAATAAATAGGGGCCGTCCAATTCAGAAATGGATGGCCCCTTTATAAGAGGATCCAAATCCATATTTGTGTTTGAAGGGATGAAGTATCCGGATCCCTCATAATTTCAACAGAGGGAGGGAGGGAGGGAGGATGGGAGAGTGGCGTCACCACCACTCCCCACGATGACCTCTTTCTTTTCTCTTTTAGAGGGTTTGCTTTTTCGGTATTCAATTTGGCCTATAATAAGAAAGTATAGATGTTGGTATCTAATTTTGCCGGTCCGATAACCAATTTTTAGGTTGATTTTTAAGAAACCTTTTATTAATTAAAAATTCGAAATTTCTTTTCATTTTTAATTTGTTTTAAAAAATGAAATTTATTATTTTATTAAGTAAATTATTAATTCCAAAATAAAAAATAATTATTTTTAATTCAAAAAAGAAAAAAAGAAAGAAGAAAGAAGCTGACGCACTTGAGGATTGGGGTGTGGGAAAAAAAAAGGAGGAAAAAACAAGGCCTCGGCAAATAAAAAGGGAGGAAAAGAGAAAGAATTAGAGGGAAGAAAAAGGGTGAGATCGAGAGAGCGCTCCGGACAAAGAGAGACGCGACGGGCGGCAGTAAAAAAGGGGATCCCGCTAAGTCCTATTAATTTATTGTGCTTCGGCACTAAAATTTTCATTTACGTCATATAGCTTGAAACTTTTCTTGCTGTTCAATCTTTACGTCGAGTCCATCTGTTCCATCTGGAGAATAATGCAGCCATAACTTCTTCTTTTTTCCATATACTTTTTTCAATAGCTAAACACAAGACGGGGTCGATTCCTGACTACATATAAAGATGATTAGAAGCAAAATTTGGAAATATACAGGAATGACTAAAGAACTGCTAAGCCACCACTGACCCTCTCTTATCTTTGTTCTGTTTTATGGATTCCTCCCTGCCTTAGGCTGCTCGATCTAGTCCTATGCGCTCCGGCCTTGACCATCGATTGCTGGAGGAGCTTGTCCAATTGTGGGAGCCGCAGTGCCACAACCACTCAAACTACGAAATCTACATGCAGATAATCCACTGCTCTATCCTGACGAATGGCAAAGGCAGGCCATTGATTCGGGCTCCGCATGCTTCGAGGGGATTCAGTGGAATGCGTGCAGCCGGTGCTTGCGGCGACACGAGCGACTTTCGCAGCTCATTTTGGTTTAGTCATGAGCATGGCCGTAGCCGAAGTTGGCGGAAGATGATCAAATCGCTCACGCTCGCCTGGACTGCAGCAGTTGGGTCGTAATGGTTCAGTGCTGGCAGGGTGCCGTGCTCTCTGATGAGCACGCCGATAGCGAAAGCAGATGTCAAGACTACGTTTTCGATCTACACGTTTCGTGGGAATCATTTTTGGCAGAACCCATATGGGGCAGGCATAGTTCTTGTAATGTGGGAGATATTCAACAATGAGAGGTTAATCATGTTGCGTCTGGTGATAAGATGTCGTTGACGATACCCCGGTTTGTCTAATGGTTTCATGGACGGTTGATATGTATTTCGAATGTCAGAGGTCTCGATAGCAGATTCTCTCCTGAACACCCTCGGATAAATAAAAGAGTCCAGTTGCTTATAGTGAGAGGGTTTGAAAAAATCATGGAATTATAAAGCCGATTCAACAAATCTTTTTTATTAAGTATAGGGTACCTAATCCATTTAAAAACCTTGTTTAACATATCAAAGCCAAAATTAATATCAGAGCCAATATATATATATATATATATATATATATATATAGAGTATAAAAATGAAAACCTAACTAAACGAAAATGAATAGAACACCTTATAAGTTTTATCAACCGATTGAGGCCGGAATTTTGATATGTACTGACTTGGCCATAGGACCCACCTCTCCACCCACTCTAGCCCTCTCGAGCCGGATCCATTTTTGAAACGGACGGCCCCCATTTACTGAAGGGTGGGTGTTTATTTGTTTGTTTGTTTTTTAGGAAAATTGTTGGCCGCCCCATTCAAGATCAGATCGCCAGCGTCAGACATACATACGTCAAACAATCCGCTTCCCTCCCGAGTATAGTAAATAAGTAGGGAGTGAGCAAGCGAGGCTCACAAGTGTCGCACACAATTTCAATTGACCATTGTGATAAGCATTACTAATAGGAGTCACCTTCAGGAGAGACGAGCATGGCACCGCAGAATTCGTTAGTGTTCAAGGTGCGGAGGTGCGAGGCAGAGCTGATCCGGCCGGCCAAACCCACGCCTCATGAGTACAAGAGGCTGTCGGACGTCGATGACCTGGGAGGCCTCCGTCTCCTGATCCCCGTCATCCAATTCTACCGGGGTGACGACAAGGGGAGGGACCCGGTGAGGGCCATCCGGGAGGGGCTCGCCAAGGCACTGGTGTTCTACTACCCCTTCGCCGGCCGCCTGAGGGAGTGGCCAGGGCAGAAGCTAGTGGTGGACTGCAACGAGGAGGGGGTGGTGTACGTGGAGGCCGATGCGGACGTCACCCTCGACCAGTTCGGGGACGTCCTCCTGCCTCCCTTCCCCTGCCTGGAGGAGCTCTTCTTCGACGTTCCTGCCTCCGCCGTCCTGGATTCCCCTCTCTTGTTCTTTCAGGTACCTCAAAGTCTTGTCTTCTAAGTGAAATAACATTTGCCTGACGAGGATCAATGGCGACGAAGTCGATCCGGCCTCCAGATGGGCATGCAGGATATTGAGTTTCCACGACGTGCGGCTTACCTCGTACTTCAAGAAACTTTCGATAATAAAGAGAGATGTCATTTGACTCGTCAATTTCCACGAACACGAAAACGAGTCTGCAATCTGCATGAGTCGGTCCGAGGTTCTTCTTTTCAAAGTCAAAACTGTTGGTCGATGATATCCATGAACACTGTTTGAGCTGCATTTTGCATGATCACTTCTTTGCATTATTTCTCTGAGAAAACTTCTAATAACGGAAGTTCACAATTAATTATCGTTTAATTCACAAAACTGAAAATTGCGGGCGAAGAGCAAGGTTTGCAAAAGTAGGACATCCAGCACGGATGTTTCCTCTCATAGTTTTTGGGTAAGCCCTTTTCATGGAGGGTAATAACGGTGGAATGGTCACGTAATAATAAATGTCAGGTGACTCGCCTCAAGTGCGGAGGCTTCACCGTCGCGGTGCATTTCAACCACACGATGAGCGATACCGCAGGGCTGGTCCAGTTCATGAAGGCCGTGGGGGAGATGGCGAGAGGCGCCGATGCCCCCTCCATTCTCCCGGTGTGGCAAAGGGAGCTCCTGGACGCCCGAAACCCGCCCCGAGTCACGTGCACCCACCGCGAGTTTGCTCAGGTGGCTGAACCCGAAGGCCCCCCCATCTCGCTCAACGACATGGACCACCGCTCCTTCTTCTTCGGTCCCACCCAAATGTCCGCCCTCCGCAAGAGGTTACCTCCCCACCAGCGCGCGAGCTCCACGTTCGAGATCATCGCCGCGTGCCTCTGGCGATGTCGAGCCATCGCGATCCAGCCGGACCCCGAGGAGGAGATGCCGGTGGTGTGCATCATCAGCGCACGGCCCAAGTTCAGGCCTCCCCTGCCGGTCGGTTACTACGGGAACACACTCGGGTTCCCCTTGGCGGTGACGAGCGCTGGCAAGCTGTGTCAGAACCCGCTGGGATATGCGCTGGAGCTGGTGAAGAAGGCCAAGGCGGAGGTGACGGAGGAGTACATGAGGTCGATGGCCGACCTAATGGTGACAAGGGGGAGGCTCAACGTGGTGCCAACCATTCTGCTGTCGGATACAAGCAAGATCGGGTTCACCGACGTGGACTTCGGGTGGGGGAAGGCGGCGTACGGAGGCCCAGCCTTGGGGGCAGGCGGGGTGCCCCCCAGGGTGTTTAGCTTCTACATACCCTTCACAAACCGGCAGGGCGAGACCGGCATGTCCGTCATGATGTGCTTGCCTGCCCCGGCCATGCAAAGACTAGTGGAGGAGCTGGAAGCCTTGTTGAAGGATCCCACGACTGCCGCAAACGATAACAAGTCACCGTTTGTCATTTCCGCGCTGTGATCTGTATCCTCCTACGCAACACTGGACACTTAATTTTCAATCTCATTTTGTGTGGTGAACTCTAGTTGTTAGTTTAGATATTTCTATTTCTTGTGGTGTTTCTAGCGCATTGCGCACATATGATATGATCCCAGTTTGCTCCAAAACCCTTCGGTTTTCATTGACAATGCAAAGATACGTTTTGTGTGAAGGTGCGGATTCCTCTAGTTAAACATTATGTTTGAAGGAAGCGAATCATCTGTCGTACGTCAGCCTGACGTATGTCAAATGCTGGCCATTTGATATTTAAAAAAAAAAACACAAAGAAACGCCCTCAATAAATTGGAGCCGTCCAATTCAAAAATGGACAGCCCCTTTATAAGAGGATCCAAATCCATATTTGTGTTCGAAGGGATGAAGTATCCGGATCCCTCGTAATCTCATCTGGGGGAGAATGGGAGGGTGGCATTGCCACCACTCCCCACAATCACCTCTTTCTTCTCTCTTTTAGAGGGTTTGCTTCTTCGGTATTTAATTTGGCCTATAATAGGAAAGTATAGACGTTGGTATCTAATTTTGCCGGTCGGATAACATATTTTTAGGTTGATTGTTAAGAAACCTTTTATAAATTAAAAATTCGAAATTTCTTTTCATTATTAATTTATTTTAAAAAATGAGATTTATTATTTTATTAGGTAAATTATTAATTCAAAAATAAAATATAATTATTATTAATTCAAAAAGAAAAAAAAAAGAAACAAAGAAGAAAGAAGCTGACGCACTTGAGATCGAGAGAGAGAGAGAGAGAGAGAGAGAGAGAGAGAGAGAGAGAGAGAGAGAGAGAGGGAAAGAAGGAGAGAGAGAAGAAAGAAAAACATAAAGAAAAGGAAAAGTCAAAGAGAGAAGAGAGAGTAGAAATCAAAAAAAAAGAGAGAAGAGAGAAAAAGTGAGACGCGACGGACGGCAGTAAAAAGGGGATCCTGCGAAGTAGAAGGAAGATGAAGACTCCGGTAGGTCAACCCCATCCATCTTTCCATCATTATTTTTCTACGGCTCGGAGTCGATCTCCCGAGGATCCCGGCTCAGAAACGCCTGAAGTGACGGAACGCAGTTCGATCCATCAAGCTCGCCCTCCATTTGCTGCTGTTGAACCTGATACGGAGCGCCGACCGATCCCTTGTTTGTTTTTTTCTTTCTGTGCGTGCTTTGCCCTGTTTTGCTTGAACCAGCGAATCAGGGCTCCCAACCATGGTCAACTTTGGCCGTTCGCTGTTTATTCCCGCATTCCCGGGCATTCCCGCATCTCTTGTGCCGTTCGCTGTTTATTCTGGGTGTATGCCCACCATGGTCAACTTTGGCTCGTGTCCCCGATGCTCTCTGGTTTGTTCCCCCATTTGTTGTTCGATGAAATGTCTAAGGGAGATTCATTCAATTTTCTTCCGTTTATGTCTGAACCGTGACCCGTGTAGTTATATATATATATATATTGATCCTCTTTTTGTCCATCACTCAAAAATTCCATGTGTCATGGGTGGGGCCCGCTCTCTCTCTCTCATCCGAACGGGCTTTAATGAAGACCTTCAGAGCGGGCTCCACCTGCCACGTGTCCTTTTTTGAGTGATCAGAGATTACGATGATCAGTGGTTCCGAACCACCTAATACTTTCTCCTTTCATCAAGGTTTGGGTGATGCTCTCGTCCGTGCGTCATGGCCCCTTTGTTATGGATGTCCGACTGAAAGAGTAGTTATCTCGACCAGAAACGGCGGCCGATCAGGCGGAGATCGACCCAGTAGAAGGGCCGTCGGCTCGGTTCTCAGCCGGCCGCTGAATTGAGTGAGTCCGGCCTAATTGAGTGGAAGGAATTGAGGTCGGGCCGGCTAATAGAGCTCCGGATTTGGGTCAGGTAACTAGGCTGCCCTAATTGAATGAAACTTGGGCTGAGCTGAGAGAGATAGACTGAAAAAAAAATTAAAAAGAAAAAAGAGAAATTTGAAACTGGGCCGAGAGCCCAGTCCTTGGAACTGGGGCGATGGGCCCCCTTTCGCATGCCCATGTAAGGGGGCCCGATCAGACCGTCCAAGTCAGCTCCAAATAAGCTTGACCAGGATTTTTTTAATAATTATAATATATAATATTTTTAGTAATAAAAATAATAATTTAAATATATATTCTTATTAAAAAATCCAAAAACTGAAATTTTTTTTATAGAAAAGTCGGTCTTACCTTGAAATTATGTTGTAGTATTAGAATTAGCTTGGTTTAATCATTACCGAATGTTGAAAAAAATCAAGAAGTTGCCCTTACTGGTTAAGTAAGCATTTTGTGATTCCTAAAACTTGTTAGCTTAATTACATGTATTATTTAGCTTCATATGTGGATGCTTAGATGTATGATTAGGATCGATGTATAATTTGACGGTAGCTTACTAAAATAGCTCGGCATGTCCAAATTGCATGATTAGGTTCAAACCCAACCTTGAAGCAATCTGATTGAATTGATATGAACGTTATTGATATTTTTCTTTGAGTGCATGCATGTCGTGATTTATTGAATGAATGAATGAAACTTGGAATCAACACTCGTTGGGTCATGGCCCATAATAGCGATTGAGGAGATGGTGGTCCGATTAGTATATAGTTGGCCCAACAAGCTAGTGGCGATTTTTAGAAATATTTAGGTTGTTAAGAATTTTAAGATCGAAACGCCCAAATGTCACTTGAGATATGGGTTCGAGAAAGTTTGTATTCATAATTGATGAATCAAATATGATTATGGCTTAATGATATTTTTGAGCTGTTTTTAGGGAAGTCAATTTCGATCTCTTACGAGCGATGCCTCTAAACTTACCTATGCATCCTCCTCCTTGGGAAATTCAAGTAGGTCACAATAATACATAAGCCCCAACTTGTCTTGTCAACGCTAGTGTACCATTTCATAGCAATATTTTCAGATTTAGTTTAATGGAAGGATCACTGAATAATTTAAGGATCCAATTGCACAAAAGAAAGTTCAATGACATCACTGAATAGTTTTTATAGGTTCAAGAATTAATAGTGCCTTTATCCTAAAAGAGTAATAATATAGTTGGTCTAGATGGTTAATATGAAAGAATGATTTGAGACTCAACGAGATAGTTCTAGCCCATAATACTCTTCAATGACAATACGCTTATACTAAAAACAACTTGGCTTGGAAAGGAGACACGCCATGGAAAATTATCCTTCTTGAAAGAAATAATCCAACTCAAGAAATTAGGAGTATACAATAAGCGTTGATATTAAATCACAATATAGCTTTTCATTCATAGTTATATACCAGTCAAAGAGAGCAATTCAAATCTTTGAGGACATAAGGAAATTTTGTACCATTCATTTTGATAGCTCTTTGGACAAATGCTTATATTTAGTGGAATTTTCTAATAATAGTAATAGCTTACTGTCCTAGCATTTAGATGGGTCATTTTGAATTTTTTACGGTTGAAAATGCACTAACCCTATGTGTTGAGATGATGTCAGACTTACCACAATTACCAAATCTATGCTGAACCAATTATACGGATGCTAAATGAGACTTAGACTTTTCAATTTTGCCTAATTACAAACTTTTGTGATAAAATGTTCCCTTTGGTCAATTGTTGATGCGGTATCCAATCACTAGCAGTTGTCCTACGTGGCATGCTGATATGTACAATTTTTTTTTTAAAATTACACCATACGTAGATGGCTATTTATTTCGGTTAGTAATTGGTTGGACAGACTCAATTAGAATTTTATGCAAATGTTTAGTGCTCGATTGAATTGAAATCTTTATAATATGTTTATGAGTGAATTGGTAAATCTTTCATTTATTCAGTAATATGAAAAGAAAGTCAGAATGGTTGGAGAGCATATCAAAACAGCACAAAGTCATTAATATATATATATATATATATATATATATATATACATGTCGTAACAGGTGCATATTGAAATTTAAAGGGGGAGAACGTACTTCGAAAAGTCTCTCTTATGAATGGAGCTACGAGACTCTGCACGTGCAGAGGGTCAAGAGCAATTTACATTGACCATCTTGATAGAGAAGATTTGCCATGTTTATTATAAACTCGCTTTGTCGCCAGTTCTATTCGACATACATAGACTATGTTTGGTATAATTTTCATAAGAGGCTTTTGGTAGTCTACGTAATATTTTAAAATGAAAGTAATTCAGAAAAAAGGATATATAAAAATAAATTTGATGAAATAAAAAGGACCTTTATAGATGGAAAAAGAAAAGGGAGAATAGCTTGCTCATTCCTTACATCTAATGTTCACTATTTGGGGGATAAGAATATCAGAAGTACCAAAAGTTATGTACGGTGCTCACTAAAGAGCCAAAAGTTTCAAAACAATCATTTCAGTGCCAATTCTCGAAAAAAAAATGAATTCGCAAATGCCAACGGCGAAAATTCTGACCAAAAAGTGCCATATGAGCATTTTAAATAATAAAAAAAATTCACGTTGCATTTTTAAATTAAAAAAAATTGGTCGAAAAATAAAAAATATATTCCACGTCATTTTTTATTAAAAATTTTCCACATGGAAATCCCCTTTTTTGGTAATTCATCAAGTGAACCCATTATTTTTCAACCGCCATATCTCTCTCCTCCGACCTTCGTTTAATACGCTGTTGGTGGTATTGGATTCCTTAAAACACCATCTATCAGTTTCAACTGATCTTTACCTCCGTACCCACCATTGTTGCCACCGAGAGCCCCCCAAAGAAGCCCCCACAAGCTGTTCTTACCCTATTTTCTAGAAACTCCAAAATTCTTCATTGCTGGAAATTGGCCGTTCTGGCGATGCCCATGTCTAACCGCTGCTTCTATGTTGTCTTTGGATATTTCCTAAGCTCTACCATGTCCCTTGTTGAGGTTGATTTGGTCGAGATATCACCGATCACGTTGTCTTCCTCCTCACAAGAGTCGAGTCCGTGTTTTCACACGGAGTGAACCCCTCATCTTTCAACCACCATATCTCCCTCCTCCGATCTCCGTTGGACGCGTCATTAGTGGTGTTCGATTCCTTAAAACACCCTCTACCAGTCCCAACCAATCTACGACTCTTTAGCCACCGTTGTTGCCACCGAGAGCCCCCAAAAGAAACCCCCACAAAACTGTTCTTCCATCGTCTTCCAGAAATTCCAGAATTCTTCTTTACCGAAAATTGGTCATTCCAGCGATGCCCATGCCCAACCATTGTATCTATGGCGTCCCTAGGTGTTCCCTAAGCTCTACCATGTCTCTTGTTGCGATTGATTTGGTTGAGAAACCACCAATCGCGTCATCTTCCTTCTCACGTGGGCCAAGTCCCTATTTTTAGTCCTGAGTGAATCCCTCCTCTTTGGACCGCCATATCTCCCTCTTTCGACCTCCGTTTGATACGTCGTTGGTGGCGTTGGATTCCTTTAAACACCCTCTACTAGTAACAATCGATCTCCGCCTCTTTACCCTAAAAGAAGCCCCCATGAAACTGTTCTTCCCCTGTTTTCCAAAAATTCCAGAATTCTTTCTTGTCGGAAATTGATCATTCTGGCAATGCCCATGCCAAACCGCTGCTTTTATGACATCCTTAGGTGTTCCCTAAGCTCTACCATGTCCCTTTTGGCGGTTGACTTGGTCGAGAAATCACATATTTTATCCCAAATCGTGGTTGGCCCCTATTTCGCCGGAGTTACTATTTGTGACCACCGTGCCTTCTCCAGTGAGACCCACTCACCGTCACCACCCCCAATTAATAGCTTGGAGTCCTACCATCACAAAGACACTAGCCTCGGCCGCTGGCGTTGAGCTGTTTGGGAGAAATCGACCCTAAAGCGCAACCCCCTTTCTTTCCGACGTTGAATTTTTTATTATTATTTAGCACTTATGGCGATCCACATCAGATTTAGCACCTGTGAATTCGTTTTTTTTGAAAAAGTTGCACTAAAGTAAGCGTTTTGAAACTTCTGGTACTGAAGTGAGCGTCGTACACAACTTTTGACACTTCTTGTGTTTTTACCCCACAATTTGGGAGGAGAGAAGCTCCTAACTATTCGCATTTTATTTAGGATCGGAATTGAAGAAAACATTCAAAAAGTAAACGAAATTGATTGCCGTTTGACTTTATGTATAGCAGAAGTTGAAGGCCACTTCAATAAGTTTCGGGGAGTCTTTTCAAAGCAAATAAGGGTAGATGAAAATATTATTGACTTATGGGTTAACACGATTATAAATTCTAAATGGATATCTTTTTTATGCATTTATCTCGACATAATTTTTCTGTCCTATTATATCTCTAACCTAAATTTACTCCATTGACCTTCCATCCAATATACCGTTAAAATGCATTCAACACGTCAGATCTATCATTATCCACGTCAAATCTATCTTGCAATAATGTATCGTGTATATTGGCACGAATGCATTTTAATGTTATATTGGATTGAATGCTAATAGATGGTAGATTTAGATCGTGATTATCAATTTGAATCTGTTGTGAGATGATAATTAAGTTGATAAAAATGGCATGCCTTCTTTGGATTTTAAATGGTGTAAATTGTTAATTTATTGTGTCACCATCAATGAAAGTGAGGAGGAGAAGTCAACAAACTAGATCGAATAAGAATAAAAGCAAGTAAGATTTGTCGAACTAAAGTAGTTGGAACAAATGTAAGCGATAATCATAATTTGATAATGCGGAAATTCATCATCAAAAGGATCTTAGATCTTCATGATTTTCAAAAACAATATAGATGGTTGAAGGCATGCATTAGTCCATAGCGTAATAACCTTTCTTTTCTATGGAAGAAACGACGAAATCTGATTTCTTTCCC
This sequence comes from Melaleuca quinquenervia, assembly GCA_030064385.1. Taxonomy (NCBI): domain Eukaryota; kingdom Viridiplantae; phylum Streptophyta; class Magnoliopsida; order Myrtales; family Myrtaceae; genus Melaleuca; species Melaleuca quinquenervia. Next base: position 11,205,338 of record CM057719.1, on the reverse strand, counting down.
TTAACACACTTTAACCTTAACACAAATTTTGGATGGAATAAAATGCTTCTTTTATTTCATATTGGTGAAGGGAGGACCATATTCTATTCTATACTTCAAAAGGTGCCTTTTCAATAGATGCCTTCTATCATAACATTTCATTTCATAAAGTCGCACCCTTTAATCACTCGAAGAGTGGCGTTTTCTTATAGCCAATATATATTTTAGCATTTAGATTGATATTAAACCATTGATAATGTCATGTGGACCATAATTTTTTTTACATTCTCTCACTTGATCCATGTGACATTCCTTTCATGGTTTAATAAAGACCATAATGTGCACAAGTTTTTTATGCTAAAACTTTTTTAAATTGTCTATCATCATAATAATCACAATTAAGCAAAGAAAATTGATGCGAGTCATAGCGGTTGTATGTCAGTAATTGACATTGTCCCTTCCATGTAATACAACTATAATTCTCTACTTAACATGATCCATAAATGAGAAGTATAACAACAGTCCAACAATAATGTCCTTTTAAGAACTATCCTGTTAAACATTCATCTATTTTTCATAATGTATACTAAATAGAAAACATGAAATCTCATAACACATAAATGAGTTGTAAGTGTCAAATGAATAAACATAATGGAATCATAATACAATATCCTTAATGACGTCCAATAACGCTCATCCTTTCAACACGTTCATTAAATAGTTTGGGCGATAGTCCTTTTGTTAAGGAATCTACAATCATAAGATTGGTGCTAATATGTTTAATTGACACTCTCTATTTGTGAATTTCTTCTTTAGCAGACAAGTATTTAATGTACATATGTTTAGCACCCTGATAATACTTGTCGTTCTTGGTAAACAAAACTGTTGCAGAATTATTATAATAAATTTTCAGCGGCTTAGCAATATTGTTGACAATCACAAGCCTTGAAATAAAATTTTGCAGCCATAATCCATAGATAATGGCCTCAAAGCATGTCACCAACTCAGCCTCTATAATGGATGTAGCAACAATTAATTGCTTCGCACTGTTCCATGAAATTGTTCCTCCAGCCAAAAGGAATAGATAACCGAACGGTGATTTCATTGTAATGGTACATCCACCATAGTCTAAATATGAATATCCAATAACTTTTAAGATGATCGAATCTTTTTATAAGTGAGTGCGTGATTCTCCGTTTCTTACAAATATTTGAGAAATTTCTTTACAGTTTTTCAGTTATCCAATCTTGAATTACTTTGATGTTGGCCCAACATTTTGACAATAAAACTAATGTATGGTCTGGTGCAAGTTTGGGCATAAGTCAGGCTCCCAACAGCAAATGCATAAGGAATATTTTTCATTCGCTTTCGTTCCAATTCATTTTTTGGACATTGCATTAGTCCAAATTTATTTTATTTCTGAATTGAAACAACTCATGCTAAACATTTATTCATGTTATATCTCTCTAGAATTTTATCAATATAGGAATCCTAAGACAACTCTAACAATCCTTATGATTGATGATAAAATGTTTACATTCTTATCACATACGTTGCTTCTTCCGTATCCTTCATTTCAAAATTATTAAAGAGAAATTTCTTGATTTCATGTAACAAACCAAAATCATTAGTAGCAAGCAAAATATCATCAACATATATACTTAAAAAATGAACTTGTTCTCACTAACCTTCATATATATACACCAATTAACAGTGTTTTCCTTAAATCCAAAAGAAATTATGGTATCATTAGATTAAACCATTGTCGGGAAACTTGTTTTATTCCATATATTGATTTCTTCAATTTGCACACCATGTGTTCCTTTCATTTAATTGAAAAGTCATCGAGCTAGTCCATATAAACCTCTTCCTCTAAATTCACATTAAGAAATGTAGTTTTAACATTAATTTGATACAATTCTAAATCATAATGAGCCACCAAAGCCACTTTTTGAGTCATGCTTGGTCTTAAAGACCCTTTTACACTCGACTCATTTACATCCTATAGGCAATTCAATAGGATTCCATACTTAATTCTCATCCATAGATTTTAATTCTTCTTTCATGGCATTGAACCATCCAATAGAATTATTGCGTACCATGGCTTGCAAAAATGAACTTGGATCATACCAATTCCTAAGTCAATTTCATACTCTTATAGATAAATCACATAATCACAAAAAATGGCTATTCATTTTTCTATTTGTGATCTTCTTAATACCATTTCTTGTTGCTTAACTGCGCTAGGTTCATTATTGACATTTTTCATTATGGAGTGTTTGATTACTTATTTATTATTCTTGATGATTACAAATTTAGAAGTTTTAGATATCGGAAATTCCACCTTAACTTCTTGAATGCAGACATCATGCATTATTTCACTTCCGCTAATGTCACCATTTTCAATGAACCTAGCATTAATCAGGACTAGAATTGTATTTTATTTTTGGCCCAATTAATTCGGCCCGGCCTCATACACGCGTAGCCCATCCTTGCACGCGAAGAGCCCACGGCCCACGCCAGCTCTCCCTCTCCTCAGCCCATCTTAATTCTTTAAGAAAACCCTAAGAGCTCCTTTAAAAAGAAAGGGAAGAAGGAGTCGCAAGGGGGATTGATCGGCAAAAAGAAAAGAAAAGAAAAGAAAAAACAGAAAAGGGAGCATTGATCCAGAGGAGAGGGGATCCATCGACAGAGAGGAGAAAACGTGAGAGGAAAAAGGCCAAAAGGGAAAAAGAGAGGCGTAGAGGGAGAGAGAATGGAGACAAAAAGGGAATGACCAGGAGAAAAAATGGTGGGGAACAAAAAGAAAAAATGGCAAAGGAGGAGAAGAAGATTTCTTGGTCGAGCTCGCCCACGACCTCCAAGATCTCTTTTTTTTGGCGCCTCGCCCGCAGCCTCCTGTTCGTCCTCCCCTGTATCCCGGTAAGTCGCGACCGAAGTCATTTGTTCCTTTTCCTCCAGGATCTCGGTCGGGATGCTTTACATGAGCTAGAAGGGGCTTGACTCAAGCGACTCGAGTTCGCCCACAGCCGCAAACCTCCATGAACCGACAAGGGGAATCACTGCTTCTTTAACCCCGTTAGTGTCGTGTTTTCCTTAAGCATCGCGAACCGAGTTGTTTGGCTATAATTTTACTTGAGCTTTGAATCCTTCCTTGAGTTTGCAACACGTCATCTCCAGCCCTTTTTGCTTGTCGTGCCTTAGGGAGAGTGGTTCAGCTTTCCTTTTACATAAAAAAATCTACCGTTTTTCCATCGCGCGATAAGTGTTTGATAAAATGCCGAGCTGAGGTCCGTGTTTATTTTCCTCTGAGTTTGGTCTATATCTGGATTTTTTTTGTTCTTACGTTGGAAGATGTTGGCCGCTGCGTGAGGCGTGGCGTCGAGCCAAGGTGGCGGTGCCGTAGGACGCCGCACCGAGCGTGTCTCCGACAAACGTCGCGCGGAGCAGGGGACGAGTAGAAGCTGCTTTCCCTTTCTTTTCTTTTCTTTTCTTTTCTTTTTTTATTATTTTTTGCGATGGGTCGAGGGCCTGCTTGAAGGATGGGCCTATTCTAGTTTGGGCCAATTTTTGTGATTTGGCTTAAAGCTTTTTTTAAAATTCGAATTGGGCCATAAGGTTGGCCCAATTCGAAAACCCAACCCAAACCATTAGGGCCCGGGTCAGAAATTCGGATCGGGTCTTTCCGACCCGGTCCTAGGTCATTTTTCTAATTAAAATAATAATAACTTAATAAAAAATTATTAGTAAAAAATTCCAAAGATCCAAAAGTTGGAAGTTTGGTTTAGAAAAGTCAATTTTGCTTTAAAAAAAAATCAATTTCTTACTTTAGAATTGGCCTTTGTTAATCAATCATCAACAACTTTATTTCTTTTTTTTTAAGAAAAATTAATTGGAATCGTTATATTATCATGCGCTTTCGTTCCTTAATCTAATTGCATATCTATTTAGCTTCATATGTCGATATCTAGATATATAATTAGGTTTGCCATAATTTGATGTTTATTCTGAATTAAATCCTAATATTGGAGTACTTGGATTTATGCTAGTAAAGTTTTCACATGATAGGGCATACTCAAGTTAGGTGACGGAGACCAATGTCTCTTCCGGTCTTACTTTTTGTAAGGATTTATCCTATGAACACTAGGATTATGATAGCTTAGATGAATATTGGATTCATGTAGGCTTAGTCTAATAAAACATATATAGGCTTAGCATTATATTTACCAATGAATGGTTAATATAGTCTAAGTATAGACTTTGTTTGAAACAACTTACTAGATCTAAATCAATACTTAGTTCTAAGTAGTCAACTTTCGAGGGATCATGTCTCGAGGCTTATAACAAGGCCATGGATTTTTTAAATACCCGATGAGTTGCATGTCACGCCTCAAAACTCTCCCAGGTAATTTCGCCACATTAACTATTAATTTAACGTAAACTACATAAGTAATAAATACAGCGAAATTTCATTATTTAACCTTCGACCAATTCAAGCTTACAACAATATTCGAAATCAAATAAATACAATAACATTGCCCAAATAAAAGGCCCACCATGGTTCAACTAAACAATAACTAAACTTTAATCCCAATAAATACTTAATCTCCAACAATTTAATAAAACATCCATATGAAAGGGAAATAAATAAATTAAATAAATAAAAATCACATCATCGTGAGCCACTAGCCTCATCAGGCCCTCGAGGAGGGACTCCCTGACACGTACCTGTAAAAATGGTTAAACAACAACAGTGAGATTACTCAGTGAGTCTACACCCTAATTCCCGATTAGGAGGGCACTCACTCTAGGGTCCCTAATTTTTATCTAATAATCCATTCATCACAATTTTCACTCGAATTCATCATTAGATCACTAACCCCACTTTTCCTTGGTATAATCAGGCACAATGTAAAATAATAACCACATTAAATGCAACCATATAATTAACTAATCACAAATCAACAATAACTGCAACCATTGACCAATCAAACAATCACCACATTCATGAATAAAGAAATTCATATCGAAATTCCTATAATTCCAACCGCTTGAGCCCACCAATTAGGGATTTCCCCGGGTCCCTACTCGAATCCAGTCCATTCGATACACTACGGGGTCATCACCTTTAATTGGTCGTCATTTGGCCGGTCAATCGATTTCGGCAATTATCCGAAATGTCGCATAAATTGAACCACCCAATACCTCTTTAATCAGTCAAATATTTATATAATGTTAAATTATTAATTTAATAATTATTATTACTATTATTTTAAATATCCAATCTTTAATAACCACACGCACGGCCATTTCCCTCAACATTCTAAAATCACTCTCAAAAATCACTATTCTGCCATTGACTTGGCAAATTACCATTCTGCCCCTACATTTGAATAAAACCCCATTCTGCCCTCATCAGGCTATATTTACCTTTCTGCCCTTTTCGTTATAAGATTACAGTTTTGCCCCTGTTTATCGCCCAAATTACCCTTCTGCCCTTCTCTTACAAAATTACAGTTTCGCCCCCTTACTCCAATTAATTTACCATTCCGTCCCTAATTTCTCCAAAATTTCATTTTCGCCCCTAACACTATCCAAAAATTACTGTCCGACCCCTACATTTTCTCTCAATTTACAGTTTCGCCCCTAACACTATCCAAAGTCACTATTCAGCCCCTAATTTCGCCCAAATCACATTTTGCCCCCTAAATCACCTAAGAATTTGCAGAATCCATAATCGGTAAATCAATTAATCAATTAATCTACTAAAGCGGGTAACCACCCTAATCAAGAGTTAGAGCTCGACTCACCGGCGGTCCGAGTTCGTTGCGTTTTCCGGCGATGCTCCGGCGAGCGTCCGGCCAAAGTCCGGCGAGGATTCCGACGAGCTAAAATTGACGCCGACAAGCTGACTAATCACTTCTACAAATCAATTAAGGTCACAACATTAGCATCTATTATTTTCAAATAAGAACAGATGCTGTTCTCGGCCAAGGGAGGAAACCTCCAGCTCGTTCGTGTGCAAGACTTCGAGCTGGCGTGGCCACGCGGCAGCGCGAGAGGCAACGAACACCTGGGGACGGCGGCTGGGCCACTGGGTGACGTTGGGGCGCGGTTGGTGGCTGGCGGCGCGGCGGCGAGGACCTCAGCTCACGGCGAGCCTCAGCTCGAGCTGTTCGTTCAAGCTGCATTCATGATTAAAGATCAAATCGAATCAATTGAAGCAAGATCGAGGGTAATTAGTTACCTATTGGCATTCGAAATAGTCTTGGGAGGATTTCCCAGACGACTATGGCGATGGATTCCGTCGAAGTTGACCGCGGTCATGGGTGGGAACAACTGGGGCGGCAGCTAGGGTTTTGTCCAATTTGAAGACGATTTTGTGCGAAAAAGATGGAACCAACTCGAAGGGAAACCAGCTGGTGGACGACGAGGCTGCCGCGTGTCCGGCCGTTGGCCGAATCGCGGCTTTCTCGCGTGACCGGTGCAGCTGGTTTGGCTAGGGTTTCTGCAGAGGCGCCGTACACGAGGAAGAAGAACAGTGGAGGAAGAAGCAAGGCAGCCGAGCCGAGTTGGGAGAGTTGGGCCGTCTTTGCGGGCCGCACGCACGAAGAAAGAAAGGAGCTGGAAATAAGACTGGGCTGGTTTAATTCAGCCCACACGCATAAGGAAAAGAAAAGAATAAGAAATTGGGAAAGAAATTGTTTTAATTTCTTAATGCCAAAATAGGAAATAATTACTTCTAATTACGCCCCAAAAATAGGGTTGTTACATTGCAAGTTTTACTTTTTTTTGTCATTAGATAAATGCTTTCAATTATTTGAGTGTTTATTTATCGTGTCATATTTTAACACATTGATTGTTTATTACTCGTATCGTCTTTCTATAAATTGTGTATTAATTTCCTTTCTAGATTTAATTATTTTATTCTAGAACTGCATGAAAAAGACCATATAAAAATAAATTACTAAGTGATGGCTTTTAGGGTTTAAAAGACAAGCAAGAATGTATGATCGTTTTATATTAGATAATCAACTAGTTAGGTACCGAAAGGGCGTTAATAGAAATGTTAGCGTAAACAAGTCCACTTACCATATAATCTGGTTCCGTAGGAATCGAGACGACACTCCTGCGTCTCGATCGGTTTCTAGCCGACCTTAATAGGCTAGTAGCGACCCCTAGATATATTTTAGGTTGTTAAACAATTATTAAAATCAAAATGCCTAAACATCACGCGAGGTATTGACTTGGGAGGGTCCGAGCTTGAGATTGAGGAGTCAAGAGCAATACTTCTAAATCTACCTTAGAAATAATGCCCTCCTTAGTGGGAAAGGCTCAGGTAGGTCGCGACAGGAAATTCCACCTTAACTTCTTGAATGCAGACATCATGCATTCTTTCACTTCAGCTAATGTCGCCATTTTCAATAAACCTAGCATTTCCAGATTCAACAATTCTTGTACTATGATTAGGACAGTAAAATTTATACCCTTCAGATTTTTCTCCATAACTAATGACGTAACTACTGGTTGTTTTAAAATCCAATTTCTTTTCATGTAAATTGTAAGTTCTTACTTATGTTGGACAACCCCAAACATGTAGGTATTTTAAACTAGGTTTCCTTCATGTCCACAGTTCAAAGGGAGTTTTTGAAACTACTTTACTTGAAACCATATTTAATACATAAATAGAAATCTTTAATGTATACATTCATAGCGATAAGAGTAAAGATGAATAACTCATCATACTCCTAGCAATTTTCATTCATGTATGATTATGCATTTTCGCAACACCATTTTTTTGTAGTATACCGGTATTGTCTATTGAGCACAAATACCATGCTTTTCAAGAAATTTAGCAAGTAGACCTAGACATTGTCCCAATTCATTATACTTTCTATAATATTTGTCACCTCTATATGATCTTATGATTTTCACCTTTTTATCTAATTACCTCTCAACTTCTTTAATATACACATCAAGTGCATCAACAGATTGAGATTTATCATGCAATACATAATGTAACCATAACGTGAAAAATCATCAATAAAGGTAATGAAATAACTTTTTCCACTAAAAGATAGAACATCAAACGGATCACATATATTAGTATGTATAATTTCAAGAAGTTTTGTACTTCTGTGGCACATTTTTTTGCGTGTTTTATTTGTTTACCTTTAATACAATCAATACACACTTCAAGGCCGATAAAATCCAAGTTCGGAAAAATTTCATCTTTCACTAATCTTTGCATTCTTTATTTGGATACGTGACCCAAACATTTATGCCATAAGTAAGTAGAATTTCCATCAACTAAATCACGTTTAGTGCCAACATTATGATGCTAGGTCATTAAAGTCTCAATAAAAACACTCAAGTTTTAACTTGAGAGATCGTCACATAAACTTCCAATTCCAATAAGATTATTATTATTAAAGAAATCAAAAGATACATTACCAAAATTAAAAGAGAATCCCACTATGTCAAGTTTTGACAATGAAACAAAATTGTGGGAAAATGTAAGTATATAAAGGGTTCGAAACAAATCCAAATAATGCCCAGTATCTAAAATTAATCGATAAGTGTCAATGCCTTCAATTGGAGCTTTGTTTCTATTTCTTATATACACGTAGTTCTCATTTGGTTTTATGATTTGGATTATAAGAAATCCTTGTATCGTATTGGAAACATGAGTAATGAAACCAGAATCAATCCATCAAGTATTATGAGAAATTTCAATAACATTTGATTCAAAACATACTAAAATATAAGCTTATCTTTCTTTTCGAACCAAGCTTTACGCTTCAGGCAATCTTTTTTCAAATGTCCAGCTTTATTACAAAAGTAACACTTCATAAGATTGAGTTCCTTCTTGTGAATTGTTTTAGAAGAATAATTCAGGTTGTGTAATAATTTTTTCTTACTTTTTCCACCTTTCCTTTTAGAATCTTTCTAACTTCTTAATGACTCGAGAAATGGACAGATTGGGTCTTTTGATTCTTTATCCTTGTTTCCTCTTGAACAAGTATACTAGCCAATTTATTTACATTCTACATATCCTTTATAGTGTTGTAATTCATTTGAGATGACTCATATTGTTCATTATGTAAGGAATTAAGTATGAATTATACTAAAAAGTACTCATCCAGTTCATTCTTAAAGTCATTGATTTTGCCGCTAAGGTTGTCATTTTCAAGTACATACTCTGTATGATATGTGAATCATCATATTTTATGGTAGTTAAAGTATTCATCAATGTACTAGCAAATGACTTATCGGCAATTTGAGAGTGCATTTCCACAAATTTCATAAACTCCTTAGCATTATTAGTTTTGGGAATAGTGGTCTTTAAATAATTTGCAACTATCATAGTAGCGAGTTTATCAACTAGAAGTACTAAATCAAGATCCAAGACACGTAAGTAAAACTGGACTTATTCACACCAATTAGAGAAAATCATTTCATTAAATAAAGGAACAGACGAAACATACGAATGCAAAGAAATATATACATATACTACAAATTTACAAGAAAACACTCACACTTCAATGCTTTGAGCATGTCATGTAATCAGATTCAAACCAAACAATTTATGTACATCATAGTTCTCCTTTGGGTGATCCTATGATATACAAACATACATTAAACTATGACGATGCTAATAACTTTTATTTGGTAAGTATATGTACCCCATTAAAATTCATTTACTATCTTTGGATATATAAACAAATTTAATGAGACATATTAATTATCAACTATTATGTTCATGAATTATAAGAAATTAATTAACCTTTAGGTGAATCCCTAAGTTCTTATAATAAATAAGCTTCAATGTATCCATGACTTTAATAATGATGTGTGTAACATATCATTTCATTCATAGCATCAATTATTCATGGATAATTGAATAAAACAATACAATTTCAAAAATCCAGACAAAACAGATCGAACAAGAATTTGAGTCAGTAAGATACCAACGTTAGGTGGAGGATGAGACAAATTAAAACCATGTTCATGATTGGTCGAGACACAAGGATAGATTCAATCACCTAACATAACACCGCCAACCCATGTTTTCAGTTAATTCACAATCATCTACGTCAACCCAAGTGGACAAACAACATTTTATTCTCTTAACACATCTACCCGAAAACCCAAAGCAAGGATTCAAAAAATCAAGGGTCCTGTTTGTTTCGCGGAAAAAAAATTTAGAAAATACCTTCTCGAAAATAATTGTTTATACCACTTATGAATACGAAAGATGTCATTTTATAAATGTAGATTATTTTCAATAACGAAAATATTTTTCATCAGCATCGATAACTTGTAACGAAATACTTTTTTAAACAATTCATTTTCTGTCAAAACAAATGGAGCCCAAACTAAATGATTATTGCACCCACCATGGGAGTGAAGGGTGTGCCGGAACATACTAAATTTTTCCTGAGGACATAATCGACAAAACAAAGGGATCAGGCCACGAGAAAAATCTTCAGCTTATAAGTGTCGGGAGATCACGAGGAAACAGAAGTCTCGTAGATGAGCGGTGTTGGATAGCCACGTGTCGAGGTCGCCATGAGCATTGGCGGATCCCATAATTGACCGGAGAGAAGAGTAAGGGCGAGGCGTGAATCACACCCGCTCGGGCCTCGATCAATTGCTTTCCTCTTCTTGAACTTGTGGGTAGACAAAGTGCTGGTCGTGCTTCAGCTTTTTGTGGCTGATCTTGCAACCGTCCATCCTCGGCCCTCGGCCCCACGCAACCATTTTTGCCCGTCCATTGAATTGGTCATTTAATCTATCATAAATCTATTATACGAATGTCATTTTATCTCTTGACTTTTCGATTTTTCAATTCACTCCTAAATCTCTTTGTGTGAAGTTCCAATATAATCGTTCCGATCAATTTTTGTTAAAAACTATCAACATGGCAGCGTAGTTCGGTCCAGAACTCTTCGATTTTTGCCTATTTAGTCGTAAACCTTAGAGCAAGGTTCCAATATAGTCTTGTCTGTCAATTTTCGCTAGCCGTCGAAACACCGCCGTGTCGGCAATCCCTATAGAAGATTGGCAAAGAGGACTACACTGGGATTTCTTCGAGCAAATGTTTAAAATTAAATTAACAAAACAAAAAATGCAGGACTAAATTATCACCGGCACAATGAATTTTTGGGGCCGATTGGACAATTTTTCCTTAATAATTACGCATTTAGTTTGTGACAATCCCGCACACACATGAGATACGACGATTGAACAAAGGAGGTTTATCTTGTCTCGTTCGTGCCGTGGATGATCGCGATTACTTCGTCCGTATGAATCCCCATGTGGACCCATGGAAAGAAACATACGTCCAAAATTAGAGGGATTGCAGATTCACAAAGCACGAGCACCTCATGAAAAAGTTGCTGATCATTTTTGTCACCTATATTGGCTCGTTTTCTTGCTTGAAAGGTAAGATGAACTTACGGTAAACAGGAATGTACTAGAACACACATGTTAATTGAGATCAATGCCGGGTCGGCCATGTTTGGCGACATGTCGGCCTTGTTCGCCACGTTACCGCAGGCCTTCGGTGTCGTTTGGCACTTTTTTTTGGAGAGTTTTGAAAGATACAATTGCACTTTCAAAATTCTCGAAAAATATCTTGACCCAAGACAGGTCCATAGGAACTCCTGGCTTTAGCATTTTCGAAATGTTGGCATATCTTTTTTATTTTCCCTTTCGGTTTGGCCATGTTAAGTTTCCGAAGTTCCAAAAATGCCCTCATCATTCCCACCTTGCGACGTCACTGTCGACACCAAGCTGGCGGCACTAGATGTGATCACCAGCAAGCCAGATCTTTCGTCGGCAGCCCTAGACAGCCCTCATCGGGAATCGTCGAGAATAGGCTAAGGTAGTGCGGCCTCAGGCAATAGCCACAGGATTGCCAAATCCGGCTCGCCGGTGGTCAGATCTTGGTGGCGATGAACACTTTCATTTTTATGGCTCCAATCGGTACAAATACCAGTGCATACAGAAAAGTGCATATAGGAAATTTGCGGGTAAAGACAAGATTCTCCGGTCTTTTTGAAAAATTCTGAAGTATATGACGAGTTGAGGAAGTGTGGCTTATAGTACACACTATGAGATCTTTAGGAAACGATATAATGTTCATAAAAATAAGAACATTAAATAAAGGAACATTTTATTAAATAAAGGAACAGACGAAACATACGAATTCAAAGAAATATATACATATACTACAAATTTACAAGAAAACACTCGCACTTCAGTGCTTTGAGCATGTCATGTAATAAGATTCAAACCAAATAATTTATGTACATCATAGTTCTCCTTTGGGTGATCCTATGATATACAAACATACATTAAATTATGATGATGCTAATAACTTTTATTTGGTAAGTATATGTACCCCATCAAAATTCATTTACTATCTTTGGATATATAAACAAATTTAATGAGACATATTAATTATCAACTATTATGTTCATGAATTATAAGAAATTATTTAACCTTTAGGTGAATCCCTAAGTTCTTATAATAAATAAGCTTCAATGTATCCATGACTTTAATAATGATGTGTGTAACATATCATTTCATTCATAGCATCAATTATTCATGGATAATTGAATAAAACAATATTGTTTCAACAGTTCAGACAAAACAGATCGAACAAGAATATGAGTGAGTAAGATACCAACGTTAGGTGGAGGATGAGACAAATTAAAACCATGTTCATGATTGGTCGAGACACAATGATAGATTCAATCACCTAACATAACACCGCCAACCCATGTTTTCAGTTAATTCACAATCATCTACGTCAGCCCAAGTGGACAAACAACATTTTATTCTCTTAACACATCTACCCGAAAACCCAAAGCAAGGATTCAAAAAATCAAGGGTCCTGTTTGTTTCGCGGAAAAAATATTTTAGAAAATACCTTCTCGAAAATAATTGTTTATACCACTTATGAATACGAAAGATGTCATTTTATAAATGTAGATTATTTTCAATAACGAAAATATTTTTCATCAGCATCGATAACTTGTAACGAAATACTTTTTTAAACAATTCATTTTCTGTCAAAACAAATGGAGCCCAAACTAAATGATTATTGCACCCACCATGGGAGTGAAGGGTGTGCCGGAACATACTAAATTTTTCCTGAGGACATAATCGACAAAACAAAGGGATCAGGCCACGAGAAAAATCTTCAGCTTATAAGTGTCGGGAGATCACGAGGAAACAGAAGTCTCGTAGATGAGCGGTGTTGGATAGCCACGTGTCGAGGTCGCCATGAGCATTGGCGGATCCCATAATTGACCGGAGAGAAGAGTAAGGGCGAGGCGTGAATCACACCCGCTCGGGCCTCGATCAATTGCTTTCCTCTTCTTGAACTTGTGGGTAGACAAAGTGCTGGTCGTGCTTCAGCTTTTTGTGGCTGATCTTGCAACCGTCCATCCTCGGCCCTCGGCCCCACGCAACCATTTTTGCCCGTCCATTGAATTGGTCATTTAATCTATCATAAATCTATTATACGAATGTCATTTTATCTCTTGACTTTTCGATTTTTCAATTCACTCCTAAATCTCTTTGTGTGAAGTTCCAATATAATCGTTCCGATCAATTTTTGTTAAAAACTATCAACATGGCAGCGTAGTTCGGTCCAGAACTCTTCGATTTTTGCCTATTTAGTCGTAAACCTTAGAGCAAGGTTCCAATATAGTCTTGTCTGTCAATTTTCGCTAGCCGTCGAAACACCGCCGTGTCGGCAATCCCTATAGAAGATTGGCAAAGAGGACTACACTGGGATTTCTTCGAGCAAATGTTTAAAATTAAATTAACAAAACAAAAAATGCAGGACTAAATTATCACCGGCACAATGAATTGTTGGGGCCGATTGGACAATTTTTCCTTAATAATTACGCATTTAGTTTGTGACAATCCCGCACACACATGAGATACGACGATTGAACAAAGGAGGTTTATCTTGTCTCGTTCGTGCCGTGGATGATCGCGATTACTTCGTCCGTATGAATCCCCATGTGGACCCATGGAAAGAAACATACGTCCAAAATTAGAGGGATTGCAGATTCACAAAGCACGAGCACCTCATGAAAAAGTTGCTGATCATTTTTGTCACCTATATTGGCTGGTTTTCTTGCTTGAAAGGTACGATGAACTTACGGTAAACAGGAATGTACTAGAACACACATGTTAATTGAGATCAATGCCGTGTCGGTCATGTTTGGCGACGTGTCAGCCTTGTTCAATTATGTTGCCGCAGGCCTTCGGTGTCGTTTGGCACTATTTTTCGGAGAGTTTTGAAAGATACAATTGCATTTTCAAAATTCTCGAAAAATCTCTTGACCCAAGACAGGTCCATAGGAACTCCTGGCTTTAGCATTTTCGAAATGTTAGCATATCTTTTTTATTTTCTCTTTCGATTTGGCCATGTTAAGTTTCCGAAGTTCCAAAAATGCCCTCATCATTCCCACCTTGCGACGTCACCGTCGACACCAAGCTGACGGCACTAGATGCGATCACTAGCAAGCCAGATCTTTCGTCGGCAGCCCTAGACAGCCCTCATCGGGAATCGTCGAGAATAGGCTAAGGTAGTGCGGCCTCAGGCAATAGCCACAGGATTGCCAAATCCGGCTCGCCGGTGGTCAGATCTTGGTGGCGATGAACACTTTCATTTTTATGGCTCCAATCGGTACAAATACCAGTGCATACAGAAAAGTGCATATAGGAAATTTGCGGGTAAAGACAAAATTCTCCGGTCTTTTTGAAAAATTCTGTAGTATATGAAGAGTTGAGGAAGCGTGGCTTATTGTACACATTATGAGATCTTTAGGAAACGCTATAACGTTCTAAAAAAAACAAAAATAATTCCCTTAGAGCACCTCTACATGGCTAAAAATTATGGTCAAAAATATTTTTTAAATCATTCATTTATCACGAAACAAACAGAGCCTTTATTATGTTCAATCCCAATGCCTCCAAGCAAAAACAATGATGTTTCGCGAAATGTAAGATGAAGGGCAGAAGTGGAACTGAAGA
Source organism: Melaleuca quinquenervia (assembly GCA_030064385.1). Taxonomy (NCBI): domain Eukaryota; kingdom Viridiplantae; phylum Streptophyta; class Magnoliopsida; order Myrtales; family Myrtaceae; genus Melaleuca; species Melaleuca quinquenervia. The sequence goes on along the minus strand of CM057719.1, from coordinate 11,190,296 downwards.
CTCACCAATTGATTGGACTAGGAGGGTTTTTATTTTTTTGAGTGATGACTCTATCACGGGCCCCAGAGCCTGAATCGCATTGAAAGGCCGAGCCCCTATATCTTGGAAAAAACTAGTATATGACCTCAACACCATATCTTCATTTAAGACACTAACAACTTCAGGTTTCGAACTCTCGGTCTCGGCAATGAGGAAAAGACTATCAATCAACACAGTTACCCACGGTTGAAGTGTACATAATTAAAGATATCGTTAAAGTCATTATATGAATCCGTATTAAGCGATTTCTATTCACATCCACCGTCAAATGACGCAAGCCCAATGCGAGATTCACAGGCGATGCGACGGTGGGGCCGCCAACCGGAGAGGAAGTTGGACTGCGGCTTTAAGAAGAGAGAGGGGTGGGTGGGGGGGGGGGGGGGGGGGGGGGGGGAGCCATGTGAAAGCTCGGCCTATGAAACGCGACTGCTCCGGTGACCAAGACTTTCGGCAGATGACGGCGACCTCCTTCCTAACCCAGAGATAACAAATGCAGAAAGACGACGACCAAGACCTATCTCGCCTTTCTTTAATGGTGCGAACGACGACGGGCTGATCAGTTGCTGCTTAAAAAAGAGGATGGGCGACCCGAGACATTAAACAATAGGGTCGGCGGGAAGTTGCTTGGCGATTCCGATCCGTGAAACAAGTGCCTAGGAAGCAGACATGACAGTCCAATTCAAGCCGGTCCAGTCTACCAGACACAATGTGAACTGAGAGGGACTTCATGTGGGGAAACGGGGTTCGTGGATACGAGAGGAAGGCCGTGAAGCACGAGCGCACATACCCAAGATTAGGCTCGGAGGGACGATGTTTGGACTGGATCGGAGGGAGAGAGCTCCCTCCGACCGCGCCGTTGATTGGCGGGTCACAAGTATCGGACACTGACAGCTCAGATAAAATGTTAATCGAATTCATGCGCAATCAACAACCTTAATTTTATCACCATAAATTGACGATACGGTCGGAGAGAAATATTTTGTAAATGGGCACCCCAAAGAATCATTACTCGGGCAAGTTCGGTAGTTCGATTGAGCTCGCTCGGATTTGTTTATCCATGTGGACGGGTCTGATCTGGAACAATTTTGGCCCCAAATTATTGAGGAGGAAATATTAGGTGATTTGAGACCACCTAATATTTTTATCCGAGCTCGTTTACTAATGTCAACTTGTCAAGGGTCAAAAATGGTCATTTTCTTTGGAAAGAGGGCCGCAGCAGCCAGGAAAGTTGGAGGCAACTTTCCCACGGAAAAGCAGACGGCCCCTCGAGTCAAGTCGATCGTGAAGCAGCCCGCGAAGTTGTCCCGGGGGCCCGGCCGCTCCACCCACTCGCACCAGCTCTCCCGAGTTATATATAAAGCAAGGGGGCGAGCGAGTGAATCTCAGAAGTGTGGCAGGAAATTTCTATTGGGCACTGTTTCTGCACTAGCACCAGTAGCACTCGCCAGCACAAGGAGCGACGACCATGGCCCCTCAGGATTCGCTGGTGTTCAAGGTGCGGAGATGCGAGGCCGAGCTGGTCCGCCCGGCGAGCCCGACGCCTCGCGAGTACAAGAGGCTGTCGGACGTCGACGACCAGGAAGGCCTCCGGTTCCAGATCCCTGCGATCCAGTTCTACCAGTGCGATGGCACGGGGAGGGACCCGGTGGGGGTCATCCGGGAGGCGCTGGCCAGAGCTTTGGTGTGCTACTACCCCATGGCAGGCCGACTGAGGGAGCTCCCGGGCCGGAAGCTGGTGGTGGACTGCAACGAGGAGGGGGTGATGTTCGTGGAGGCCGACGCGGACGTCACCCTCGAACAGTTCGGGGACGCCCTCGAGCCTCCCTTCCCCTGCCTGGAGGAGCTCCTCTTTGACGTTCCCGGCTCGTCCGCTGTCCTCGACTGCCCACTCCTGCTCATTCAGGTACTGTAAAACAAAGTCCGTCTTCTAACTTAAAGGAGAAACATCATAAAACCTGGACACGGACCCGCGCATGCAAAGAAAATGAGGTTCCGCGGCGTGTTGCTTTCCTCGTGCTCGAAAAATTTGGGTGTTTAAAGAGAAACATCACTTCACTTAACACGTAGAATCTCCCATCCAAACCGCGAACGACCTTGTTCCAATTTTCACGCACACGAACTGAGTCTGCAATCTGCATGGGGGGTCGGTCCAAGGTTCTTCTTTCGGAAGTCATAAAACACTCGGTCGATGATCTCCATAAACTCTGATGGAGCTGCATGATGCATGATGACATCTCTGCATCATTTTTCTCGGAGAAAATGCTTCACAAAGGAAGTTCATGGCCAGTTACTGGTAGGAGGGGCAAAAGCAGAGGGCCGCAGGAGTAGTACTGACAGTGCGCATGCGTCCGCTCAGATTTATGGATGAGTCCTTTTCTTGTTGCTTGGCTTGGGATCTTTACAGAAAAGTTTGCGAGTCTCTTTAAGGCTATACGGACGTCAACTCATCTTATCGCACGTTCTAGCTCTACCTTCGTTGTGGTCATACTGATTTTCATAATTTAAAAACTTCGGACACCTGTCCAAATATAAGCTGTTTCAAAGTAGACTTAATCCGAGTTTTCAATCGTAAGAACGAATTTATGTAGGAAAAATTGCCATCCATAGAAAAATCTTTTCGATGTCGGGAGGGGCGGCCCCACTGCGTCCTTTAGCAACAAGCCAAGGGCGGGGCAAAAATCATGCACAGAATATTTCGAGATTCACGACACCGCTAGAGATTGGGACTTGATGGAGGCTCGAGTGCCGTGCCCCACATGTCCACGGGCCACTAGTGGAGGGATTAGTGGATAATTTGCATGACTAGTTGTTAATTAACTGTGGGGGTAAGATAAAAATGGACAATCCACACCTGAGCTTATGCTGCTTGTTTGGAGGGGTCTTTCAGGAGTCAAGGACTGGTTGATCGTAGTCCATTTTATTAGGTTTTGATGGTGGGTGCTAATGGTGGAATGGTACTGTGATGATGTGCAACAGGTGACTCGTCTCAAGTGCGGGGGATTCATCTTCGCGTTGCGTCTCAACCACACGATGTGCGATGCGGCGGGGCTGGTCCAGTTCATGAAGGCCGTGGGGGAGATGGCGAGAGGTGCTGACACCCCCTCCGTTCTCCCCGCGTGGCAGAGGGAGCTCCTGGACGCCCGAGAGCCGCCCCGAATCACGTGCACCCACCGGGAGTATGATCAAGTGGAGGACACCAAAGGCACTCTTATGCCGCTCGATGACATGGACCACCGCTCCTTCTTCTTTGGCGCTGCCCAAATGGCCGCCCTCCGCAGCCGGGTGCCTCCCCACCAGCGGGCTAGCTCCACCTTCGAGGTCCTCACCGCGTGCCTCTGGCGATGCCGTACCATCGCGCTCCAGCCAGACCCCGAGGAGGAGGTGCGGGTGCTGTGCATTGTCAACGCCCGGACCAAGTTTGACCCTCCCCTGCCAGCCGGGTACTACGGGAATGCCTTCGCGTTCCCCGTGGCGGTGACGACCGCAGACAAGCTGTGCCAGAACCCACTGGGGTATGCGCTAGAATTGGTGAAGAAGGCCAAGGCGGACGTGACGGAGGAGTACATGAGGTCCCTGGCAGATCTAATGGTGAAAAGGGGGAGGCCCCACTTCACGGTGGTCCGGTCCTTCCTCGTGTCGGACACGACCAAGGCCGGGTTCGGAGACGTCGACTTCGGGTGGGGGAAGCCAGTGTACGGGGGCCCGGCCAAGGGAGGAGTAGGGGCCATCCCCGGGGTGGCCAGCTTCTACATCCCCTTCACGAACCGCCAGGGCGAGAACGGCATCGTCGTCCCCGTGTGCTTGCCCGCCCCGGCCATGCGGAGATTCGTGCAGGAGCTGGACGCCTTGTTGAAGGACCCACCGCCAAACCCCAACACCAACAAGTCAAACTTTGTCATTTCTTCACTGTGAACTGGTCCGCCTGCGCAATTTCTACTCCACCGTATGTAATGACTACTAGGGACGGGCTTCTCTATTGTTAAACGAGGGACTTAGGGCTTTTCGTTTACTTCAGCTTCTGCTCACGTTGATCCGTCAGCCTGCTGTAGTGAATTGATATGGTTACCAGTAGAAGGGTGTAAGAGAATGCCAGAAGTGGTGACAACCACTCTCGGGTTCAATAAGCCAAAGTAGCAAAAACTCTTTGCTATAGACTATTTGGTCAAGTGTTTGTGTATTTATATGGATTAAAATGCGCAACTCGATCCTTGGATCTCGTAGATCCCATGAAAGTCCCGAAAAAAGAAATGGTCATACACTTGGGCAAGAATAGTATCGAGTCGTCAAAGTTGATAAAGGACAATCATTTTGAAGAACTTTCATTCGGCATGCCAATGATGTGAGGGAAATTATTGCACGAACAAGATTCCGATGCCGACGAGTAAACGCTTGTTTCAATCCTGATAAACAAATCAAATAAATTAGTAATTGAAAGCACCCGTTTCATGTCTATTTGTGCTAAAAAGTACTTTGTGCCTACCATTTATTTTACTAAGTAGAAAAGTTAGATAGCTTTCATCTTACTTTTGGAAATTTCAAAAAAAAGGAAAGGAAAGGAAAGATTATTACCTAAGAAAATGACAAGTTATGTGCACTAAGCTGAGATGGGGATGGCCGGAACTGTCTTATATGTTATTCCAAGTCAGTGTGTCCAAATGTCATCAAGGCATTTTCCGCCTTTGTTTAGGCCCTTTGGCCTCTCTCTATCAGGTACTATCACATAAACTGCCGGCCTCCCAAAGCATATAACCTTCTGCTTTGGCCATACACCAAACACAGCTGAGGGATCACACACATCCCATGGACGCCAGAAGATCAAACCGAGGCACCGGACCTCCTCCCAAGAACAGCCGCAAGGATAACAAAGACGAAGACCTCCTCCTCTTCAGGGAATTGCATCGTCGCGAGAAGGACCGTGTCATGAACCTCCTCCTGCCCGTTTCCGAGGAGTTCGAGGCCAACGGGATTCCCGGTATGTCGTCCCCCTTCATGGACACTTGGTTATGTGTTCGTGTGTAGACTGTGAATTATGCACACTCTGGCTCGATCTCGACGCAGGCAACTATCCTCTTCCTATCTACAAAACCGCGTCCGGTAAAAATGAATTCCTCACCGAGAATGACAAGAATGATTATGACTGGTACGTTAGTCGCCTGTCTTCCCTTTCCTCCTCAACCACCCTTTCGTTTAAAGACATTCCCATATGTGCCCTTTTTCAATTGCTCATACATATTATAGATCATGAGAAGCTGCTGAACTTTCTTTAAGGTTGAAGACCCCTCCAGCAACTCCTCTATTCCCATCATTAGAGATGGAAGCTAATGCAGTGGACTACCCAATGCAGCGGGAAATACCGATTCCTCAGCATCTTTCTCGGGTAATGGTACTATTGATGACAACGGCCATCTCAGCTTTCTATAATGGAACATAACTTTTTTCTTCTGTGGATGCCTGCTTGAAGTAGGATTATATGGAAATTATGTTCAAATTGGAACCTTACGAATAGTCCGACATGAGCTATGTGGGCAATACACTTAGCATTAAACTGATTTTGCAAAAGCATGATGCACAGAGCGCGTGGATGGTCTTGTTTGATTCGACTGTATGGGATCTGCCAGTTCACTTCTATGAATAAGGTCCTGGAAACTTTTCCAGACATGTAGCTAGTCTTTGGCAAAACAAATGCACGCAAGAGAGAGTCGCTTTTATGTTTAGTAGCTGAACGAGAACTATTCGCCTCAACATATTATAAAGGGATGCAGCTTGTGTACGATTGGTTCTGTTGGAGACCTAAGATCCTTTGCCAGAACTAACTAGCAAATGACGTGACAATCTCTTGATTTATCTTTACAAACCTAGAGAAAATCGGCAAAATTTTCTAGCATTAGAGTTCACTTTTATAGGCTACTCATATGACAAGTAGCACTCAGTTTCAATTTCTGGCATCCGCGTTAAATTCACCCAGTTGTCTTCTTGCACAACTATAACCCCATTGTACCATGCTGCGATCAAAGGATTATACTGTTCGCAATGTTGAGTATAGCAGCCTGATGACTCACAGTGTCCGCACCAGTTTGCAGGAATTGTGGGCGGAAAAGAAGCAACCAACGGAACCCGAAAGTCTCCACAAAACAAGCCAGAGACTCCTCCGGCATCTGCATCAGTAACCCAAAAGAAGAGTCTCTCTCCAGCTGATCCCACTAATAGGTCCCCAGCCTTATTTATTCTGAATCAGAAGATGACTCAAGAGCTGGTACTAGCCAAAAAGACGGAGGCAGCTCCCATTGCTTCAAAGCCTGCCAGTGTGAGCCACAGACATGGTCGTTTCAGCGGCGTTACCAAATCCGCAGGAGCAGACACTAATGCAATTAGGCCAAGCAGTACTGACAATAGGAGAGGCGTGTCACCTCTAAAAAGATCGACGATACCCACCCAGTTTCCAGGTTTCTCGAATGAAACTCCCTCTAATCTTAGAAAAGATCATCCAGCATCTACTTCACGTGGTCGGTCAAACAATAGTTCAAAATCGTCAGTAACTCATCAACCACCAGAACCCTCTGCAACCCAAAGGAGACAATCATGCTCACCAAGTGTGACCAGGGGGCGGAAACTGGAACCAAAATCCGGAAATGTCTCAGGGAATACGGCACCATTCTTGCAGGCTCATCCGAGAGGCACCAGCCAAACAGGAAATGGTTCGCAGGTATTACTAGGGAGTAGAATGGTGGAGAAAGTATTGAATGCTCGAAAAGCAGGGAAGCCTGCAGGACCAAATACTGGTTTCGCATGAACCGAGTGGATTTTCATGCTCTGCCCCGGCAAGGTCTGGCACTTGAGGTTCAATAGAAGGGACACAACGCCTCAAACCATCAGAAAGAAAGACGGGGTCCTGGATTGGATCCTGCCACCGATGTCGCAGGCTCAATTTAACAATGATGATAGCCTGGTATAATTTGTCGTTTGATTTCAAGTATGAAGAGTGACTGATAAGAAAATTTGGACATTCCTAGTACTGCCTACTTTTATCTCGGTTCCGAAACTTAAGACGATGGACACCTGTATACCATCTACTTCATTTCCGTAGTCCTATGATTCTTTTTAAGCAACACTGGCATCTCCCAGTCGGGGCCATCCATTTGCAAAGCATGTTTCATGCATTTGAAAAGCATGATATATGGCTTTGAGCGGACAAGTGTCGAGAATATCTTGCTAGAATAGTATGATCTTTCAATCACATGAATATGAGATCAAATTGATACATAGAGCGTACCCATTTCAAAAGAAGCAATTATTGATCCGAAGAGAGATGCTGTCTTCCTATGGATATGAATCTTCATCACTCTCCTCTATAGTGGATGTGATGGGTGTGTCTTTTTTCTCTCAATAAGTTTGTGGAATATAGGGGAAGCATGATAATTAGATGCACACATTCTCCACCAAAGAGAGACCTAACATAGAGAGGATAATGGGACCAACCCTAGAGCTGCCAAATCTCAACCATCCATCAAGGTTTTAAGATATAAGTTTTAGACGCCTAATTGGATGTCACAAATATATGCCAAATTATATATTTAATTAAATTGGGGCCACGTCAAATGTTAAATAATAGACCTGATAGGCCATGTAATTGGGTTGGACCTTGTCAAATCCGACACTCTCCCACTTGGCCAAAAGTTCTATATTCATCTAGCTCAATATGATCAACACAATATAATCAATCATGTGCATCATCCCTTAAGTCCTGTCCAACATTTATACAAAAAAGAATTGAAGCCAGTATCCATATTGCAAGGCCACAGTCCGGTTCTCCGACTGCTATCCCAGCACAAACGTTAAACGTAACATCAAATGATTTAGTGGTCATCAACAACAATGTCTCATATAAACATGTTCATGAGGTCCGTACATAATTGTTTGTTTCAAAAGGCTTCAAAGGTTAACGTATATAATAAGAAGCAACGAACATTCATTTAAAATAATATATGGCCCAAATGCTCATGCCTAAATTTTGAGGAACTCTCATTCTTTGATTTTCGTTTCTTATTAGTTTTAGCAACTTCAACATTCGCATTCATTGAAACTAATGATTTAGTCGAAGAATATATGCTTTATAACAAACATGACTTAATAAAGGGGACATGGACATCATGAGTTTGGAAAGTTATGTACAGTACTCACTTTAGTGCCAAAACTTTCTTTTAGATCACTTAAATGCTAATTCCTATTTATTTGTCAGAAATCCAATATGGCTTTTTCTATAGGTGTTTTAAGCTGATGTGGCTTATTGAAAAATTTAGTCAGCATTTCAAATATTTAAAAAAATAAAATTAAAAAATAATAAACACAAACTTAATTAGATTAAAAAATAAAAAAACTAAAAATTTTAAAAAATATATATAGACAAAAAAAAGAGAGAGAAGAGAGAGAACAGGCAGTGAAGCTTGTAGACCTAGCCACCGCCACCCCACATCACTAGGAAGTGCAGCAAGGGTAGGGGATAGTCGATAAGGGTCACCGAACCTTGACCATGGACTGACAACCCTCGCCTAGATTTAGGTGACAGTCGTCCGCCCTCGCTAAGACCTAGCCGAGGGCTGTCACTAGCTAGCCCATGGCCGAGGCCCAATGAAGCCTGCCATTCCCACCCTTGTCGTTCCTTCCCGACGAGGCAGCAAAGGCTTATAGCCCTCATCTGGACTCTCCTTAAAAAAAAAAGATTAATATAAATAAAAAAAATCCGTAGAGGATAAAAATAAATTAACCCACATTGACCAATCTTTTTTTTTAAATAAACCATATCATAATAAAATTCTAACTATAAATTACGTAAATAAAGTGCTCAAAAATTTTTACCGTTGGCTTCTATTTGGCACTTAAGTTAGCCAACAAGAACTTTTGGAATTAAAGTAACATTGTATACAACATTTGACACTCATGTCATCCTTCTCCCTTTAATAAACTATTACCTTTCTTCTCCAGCTATTGTTGAAACTTTCAATAGATTTTCCTCCCATGTACTTTAGCTACACAAAAATGATACCAAGGACCACCTGGTCTTTTGGAACCCCAGTGACCTGCCTTGTTAATCATAAGGTTTGAAGTACCCTTGTTTCCATAATTGCGACCCTTTATTTGTTCATAATCATAAAGGACCAAATTGTGCAGAAAGAGATGTCATAATGAAGTGAACAAGGAAACCTTCAGAGATTTCCATATCCAAAGACTTAAGTTGAGTAGCCATATCATTCATCCGCATGATGTGCTCATGAACACCATTCATTCTATTATTCTTTAGGGTAATCATATTGCAAATAGGAGCAGTCCCCTGTGCCTTGGGAAGTGCCCTCATACTGCTTCCCAATGTGAGCAAGGTTCTCCTTAGCATCATTAGAGCCGGGAATGGTTCCCCGGACAGCGGTCCTTCATCATTAGAGACATGCGGTTGGATCACTACCACTTTTCATGAGCAGCTTTCTTATCATTTGAGCTTCTGTGAGTTCAGCAGGGGGCGTCAGCCAGTAATGCATTGTCCAAATCCATGACCCCAAGAATGAGACTTATTTGCTATTTCCACTTCTTAAAATTTGTATCACATAATTGTGGGGACAATTGCCATTAAAGTCCCAAACCTTAACATATTTTACCAATTCAATCCTAAACCTTTTTTTTGTGCCGATTCAATCATAAACATTTTGCAACTTTGCCATTTAAGTCATTTTCGACGGATTTTGGCCAAAAAATGCCTATGTGGTACAACCGGACCTCGCCGGCGACAACGTGATTTTTTTTCTCTTTTTTTTTTTGCCAGTCACTCCAAAGGACGGCCCCTCACTGTCTTCGGACGAAGGCGGAGACGGCCTTCACGCCATGTTGTCACCGACGAGGTCCAATTGTGCCACGTTGTCACTACATAGGCATTTTTCAGCCAAAATTTGTCGGAATGACTTAAATAATAAAGTTACAAAATGTTTATGACTGAATCGACAAAAAAAAAGGTTTATGACTAAATCAGCAAAGTAGGTAAATGTTTGACTTAAATGGCAATTGTCCAATTAATTGTTCAATATAGAAGAAAGACAACTCCTAGTAGCAGCAATATTTATGCTAGATAAAAAAAAACGAATAAATTCATGCAAATAAAACTGAAAAATAAACGGTTAATTTACGTGTAAATTAAAAAAAACATAAAAAAAATTACCAAAACAAATCCACGAATCATCAATACCTTCCGTTGGGCCAATTATAAACACTTTGAAGGCAAGAATAAATTAAAATGAATCACTGTGAGGCAGAATTATTCAGATCGCTTATTTGCAATTCATTTGCTCATCAAATTATCTTGATACTCAAAATTAAAGATCTTAATTTTTGGTTGGGCCAGTTACAAATTTAATCATGATACTCAACATAAGACAGCTTTAACATAATCTAAATCTATTTAATACAATAATCTTCCGTTGTGCTATTTTGAACCAAAATAAAGAATAGAATAATCTTTTTGACAAGTTTAACACTAGCCAATCGCCAAATGAATATAAGTAGGTATCAAGAAAGCAATCAAATACGATGCCAACACATTGATGACATTAACAATACTTGCTTTTCTAAATACACAACACAAAACTAGCCCATTCAATGGCCAGATCACGGAATGATAACCAGAATTTACGACAACATCTATTAATTTTAGGGATTTGTTAATACAAACTGAAAAAAATCCAAATCGAACGCATTATTTACATAAGATATTCAAAAATTGATTACCATCATATATTTATTCCATCATCAACAAAATACTATGAATCAATCATTAAAAAAACCAAAAATTCATAATAAATATTAGGGGAAAAACCACCAAAAACTCCAAACTATATTCTATGTGACACATTTACCCTAAACTTTTTCTTATGACATTAAAAATCTTGAATTTATATTTCTGTAACACATTTATCCCAAATTTTTTTCTTCTTCTTTATGGCAAGATGAGGTTGGCGAGGACCGCCGAAGCTCCTTAAAGTGTTACAAAGCCATCACCAGTGGCCCTCGCTAGGCAAATTAGATGTCAAAAATAAAGAAAAGAAGAAGAAATTTTTTTGGGATAAATGTGTCACAACATACAAGTTTAGGATGTAGGGTAAATGTATCACAAAGAGATAAGCTCGGAATTTTTCGTGTCATAAAAAAAAATTTGGGGTAAATGTGTCACAAATGCACAAGTTGAGGTTTTTAGTGTCACAAAAAAAGTTTAAAGTAAATATATCACAAATGGTATAGTTTAGGATTTTTGGTGATATTTACCCTAAATATTATAACCATGTCCATGCGTTGAATCAACCCTGCTCCGACACCATATGCTAGAATGATAGAATCTTTCAATTGAAAGAACATGATATCAAATTGATAAAGACATCGTACATGAATCAAGAGAAGCCATTATTGATCCTAAATGAGAAGATTTCTACCTACAAGTATGAATCTTCAAAACTCTCCTCTATGCTGGTTGTGATTAAGAGTGTGCAACCAGACCGGATACATTCGGTTCTCGGATCGGCCTATCCGAAAAATAGGGTCAAAAACCAGTTCTCAAAATTCAGAATCGGTTTGAACTGATCTGAGAACTAGTTATGAGGGATTAATCACCTGTAAATTGAATCAATCGGACCGGTTCAAAAACCGATTTGAGAACATGTAACAATCCATTTCTTTTTTATTTTCCCCATATGTTCACTCTCCTCTCTCTCCCTCTTTGGTCGTATCTTCTCTCTCCTCTTTCTTACTTTTTCTTTTCTTCTCTCTCCTCTCTCTTCCAATCGAACCCCTTTTTCCCCCTCTCTCTCTCTCGTTTCCTCGTTCCCTATGCGCTGACTCTTTGTCTCTCCTCCCCACCTCTCTTCTTTTTATTTATTTCCTTTCCTTTCTTCTCTCTCCATTCTCCTCCCCTTTTGTCGCCGAAGCCTTCTCTCTCTCTCTCTCCTCTCTTTTCTTTCTCTTCAGCTCAATTCGTTTTACAAAAAAAAAAGAATATATCTATAAAATATTTTTCAGAAAGTCATTTTCATAGAAAATAATAATATTTTTTAGTATTTATTTGAATTTATAAAAAATTATAAGAAAAATCAATTTGTTTCTTTTCTCTTTATTTTTTTGTCATACATTGACTGCTTCTGCACACAAACCACTTTTAAAAAAAGATTAAAAATGTTCAAATACAAAGAAAGAAGATGGAAAATGTTTTTCACTTTCTAAAAAGCAGTTTTCTATCGGTAGAAAAATATTTTCCTAAACTATGTTATTTTCCATAAAACGAACGCTAGAAATCCAAAAAGTATTTTCCGAAAGTTTTTTTCCATGAAACGAATAGAGCCTCTATCTTCCTTTCTTTTCCCTATTCTTATGCTGACCTTCTCCTTCTTCTCTGACTATCTCTCACCTCTATGTTGACTCATCCTCTCTCTCTTCACCTCGACTTGCGCACAAAGGGGCCCATGGTGCAGGCCCGTCCAATTCATATTTATTGTTAATGTATATGTAATGTTATAATTTTTGCTTTGTCTTGCGATTTTGTTTATAATAATTTGCATTGTGAATCCTTAGTTTTTTGTTTAATCAAAAAGTTTATTTATTTATTCATTACAAGTGCTTAATTTTTTAATATAAATTAAAAGAATTATGTTATTTTCTCGCGTATTAATATAGAATTTGAAATTGTGTAGAATGAGCGGTTACAAAACAGGTTCTAATATAAACAATGTTAACCTTGAAACCGGACCGGAAAAATGGGGTGAGTCGGGTACATGATTCAATGCATACAATGTACCTGACATTGTCAAAATAATGGAAACTAGTTATAACAATATTGGGTACAGGGTCTAGATTTTAAACCTACCCATCCTGTACTTGACCACCCCTAGTTGTGATGGGCGTGTGCTTTCTTTTTTCTCTCAACTATTTTGTGAGAATTAAGGGAACCATGATAATTGGGTGCACACATTCTCGACTAGAGAGAGACCTTTTATAGGGAGAGTAACGGGACCAACCCTAGAGCTGCCAAATCTCAACCGTCCATCCAGGTTCTACGTGCTCAATTGGATGTCACAAATATATGATCCACGATGTATTTAATTAAATTGGGCCCATGTCAAATGAATGCAAGGATCCCGGGAGACGAAACGGGCATTTATTGTTCTGAAGCCCCCGAGTTGATCTTCAAACCAATGAGACATCTAATGCCTTCGTAACCATCTTGCTCCGATGGGCATTACCGTGAGCGTAACGTGAGGGGCATGCTGCTTTTTCCCGATGTCTTACTGCTAGGAGCATCAAATGGATGGGTCGAGTCGGGTTTGGGTCAGGTTAAACATGGGTCAACCCACATTTGACATATTTAACCCGTTTTGTGTAGACCAGTACAAATACCCGACCCGACCCGACCCGTATTGATAAAATATTTTCATGTTTAACCAAGTTCAGAAAAATTTGCTTGGTGATTTTTTAAATGTATTGTTAAAATAAATTTATGAAATATGATTATTTGATAATTTTTTCTAATTTTTTTCGAAATCTTAATTATTTTTATTTTAGATAATATTTTTTTTCTTTTTTTCTTTTTTCCTCTTCCAGTCACCAGAGTCTAGTGAGCTCATCACTTGCATCTTGGCCAGCAACCAACTTAGAAAGAGGGAAAAAGGAGAAAAAAAAAAGAAAAAAAAAAGAAGGAAAATAAGGGAAAAAACCAATTTTTACTTTTACAAATAAAATAATTAGAATAACATAATTTTCATAATCTTAAAATGAATTGTTAATAATATTTGAAATTATTTATTAATAATACTTAAAATTAATTAGGTAACCCGTTTAGAACCTATTTATAATTCAGTGATCAATTTAACATTTATTTAACATTTTAAGTTAAATATGAGTTAAAATATAAATTTTTGACTGGCTTTGCTATCTCTACTTACTGCTGACAGTACTCACGTGGGAACGGATCATGGTTAGGGAACTCACTTCTGACCAGACAGAAGTATAGCCTTCCTATTGGTCTGCCCCATTTTAATGGGAAAACTCCCCTCCCCTTAAAATACCTTGACCTCCTTGACACGGAGTCAGGGGATCCAGAGTTAACGGGATTTGTTCCCCCCCTCTCTCTCTCGCGCTTGAGATTTTGGGTTCAAGAAAACTCGCCAATACAGTGCTTCAGGACTGTGGTTGTCAACTGTGGAGTGTGCAGTTCAGAGCAAGCCGAGTAGAGTGGGGCGTAGGAGCGAGTCGACCGACGGACATGGAGCAACAGATAGAGAACAGGCAGGTGATATTCAAGGGGTTCATAGAGGGGGCTCCAAGGGAGACGGACATGGAATTGAGGGTGGGCAGCGTCAGTGGCAGTCTCAAGGCGCCTGCTGGATCAGGTGCTTTCCTGGTCAAGAATCTGTACCTCTCTTGCGACCCCTACATGAGGGGACGCATGCGCGACTCCCGCACTTCTTACGTCCCCCCTTTCGTTCCTGGTCAGGTATAATTTCTCGGTCTGTGTGCTCGCTTTCGTCTTGCTCCTGCCCTCTTGTCGTGGTCGACAGTGATATCCATGGATTCCACAACCACGTCATTTTCTATTCATGGGAATTGGTTCCCCCAACTTTTTTCATGCATAGCTCGTCTCCAAATGGAGTCCGGATCCCTCCTTGCTATGAAATGATAAAGCACCATATGCGGAGTCGCTGCGTCATGCTTGTTTTGTAATCATCCGCATATATATTATAAATTCAACTTAGGGAGTTGTAATCCACCCAAGAGTTTAATTGGTGCAGCCCATCGAAGGCTTCGGTGTTTCCAAGGTTGTTCACTCCGACGATCCAGACTTCAAGCCTGGGGATTTAGTTTCGGGGCTAACTGGCTGGGAAGAATACAGCTTGATGAGGAAGACCGACCAGTTGAGAAAAATCGAGCAACATGATGTCCCTTTGTCATATCACCTAGGCCTTCTCGGTATGTTTCTCCTACCATACCTTCTTACTTCGTGAAGCGTCTCGCCAACGAGTTTGCCTGATTCGTTTTTCAGTATAACTTTTCATGGCCCCTGTAAATGATGCCAGTGGCACCTAGCTTTCTTATCTAGTCTACTTTAGGAGCCACATTGCGTTCACCTGCAAGTCTCTTTAGCTAAAGATTATTTTGCTTGATATAAAATATTGTGATGCTACCATCGGAAACTTCTCTCATGGGGTTCTGTCTAAATCTACCGCATGAGGATCCAGTTGGGTTATATTTGTATAGCAAGGCCTCCAACCCACCTTGACTTCCCCCTCAACGGTTTGGGGATCCGGCGCAGGATGAATTTTTACCATAGTTTTTCTAATCAATTGAATTCATGAGTCAATCAGCTGGTCGCTTCAGCACCACTGGAATACTGATACCATTTTATAAAGCCGAATGACCTGTTCAGAGGTTTCGAAATTAGTCATTGAGGTTTCGAAATTGCTGTCAAATGTGCAATTGGGATTGTCATACAGGTGCATATTGTTTGAAGCATAGTTTCTGGTAGCTGCCGTTTATTACAATATTTGGTGGACCTATACAATCCCATTGCGCAACTAGTTTTGTCAAATTATTGTGGTATGTCTAGCGAGACAAACCGTACTCAACTCAGTGATGCGGCAAATTTTCACAGCATAAAAAATTCCTAGTTGTATGGTTAGCACAAGCATCTTCACAGTAGCACAAGCCTCTTCATGGCTCCTAAGTTAGATTTTATGCAGGTATGCCAGGATTTACTGCATATGTAGGATTTCATGAGATATGCTCCCCTAAACAGGGAGATTCTGTCCTCGTCTCTGCAGCTTCCGGAGCAGTTGGACAGCTTGTTGGCCAACTTGCTAAACTGCATGGCTGCTATGTAGTTGGAAGTGCAGGCTCAAGCCAAAAGGCAAGTCTGTTAGTCACTGGAAATTACAGTATCATTCTTTTAACTGTAGATTGCAAAGAGAAAGATCTAAATGTCTTGAGTACGAATTTTTCAGGTTGACCTGCTGAAAAACAGACTTGGATATGATGAAGCTTTTGTCTATAAAGAAGAGCCAGACCTGGATGCGGCTTTGAAGAGGCCAGTGCTACTCTATTGCATTGCTTTTGTTGCTTGATGATAGGCTAACCGTGGAATCATCTTGATCTCTTTCCTTATATACTTCCGGGAAAGATCATTGATACTTATGCACGTTCCTCCTTGTTGTCTTTTCAATTGAGTGGCTAAACTATCAATGGTGGGCTAACAGGTACTTTCCTCAAGGCATCGACATCTACTTTGACAATGTTGGGGGAGACATGCTAGATGCTGCACTTCTCAACATGCGTGTCGGTGGGCGCATTGCAGTCTGCGGCATGGTATCGCAGCATAGTCAAACCGATCCACAAGGGATCCACAACTTGTTCAATCTGATAACAAAGCGCGTTGGGATGCAGGGGTTCCTGCAAAGCGACTACTTGCACCTCTTTCCCCTATTCTTCAATCAGGTCATGGAATACTACAAGCAGGGGAAGATCGTTTATATGGAAGACGTAGTTCGTGGATTGGAACATGCTCCGGCTGCGTTTGTCGGCTTGTTTTCGGGTAGAAATGTTGGCAAGCAGGTAATACATGTTGCCAGTCCATAGGATGGCTAATGAATTTGGCAGAAACCGGGGAAGAAGTGTGAGGGCCTATCCCATCCAAGCACCTAGTCTAGATTATTTCCTCAAGTGCTAGTAAGTCGGGCACAAGATCACAACATTCCAATTCCATCTCTCCAACGTTTGATAGTGTAATAACGTTGAGCGAATAAAAATACTGGTGCGATAATAATAGTCTTTCCCGGGTGCTGGTCATGTCCTGTGTTCATGACCAGTAGTGTTGCCTTTCTAGCCGCAAATGGGTTTTGTAAAACTCAGACTCTGTTTCCAGGTTCATGCGACATTTAGCTATTAGAAAAAGAAGATGAATCCTGAGGCTTATCATATCTCACAAAGATCTTGTTGAGAAACGCCCTCATCAAAACCAAGTAAAACCGGAGCTCATGCGATACGCATTGCCCCTATAGAAGAAGAAGGGATACCAAGTTTGGTCCTAGAAGCCATGTAATCAAGAGGATGAGTAATAAGAAAGTACGACCGCAACAATTGTGTGACGTTCATATAATCCCTGGGCCTTCCTTTGAGGAAAAATGGGAAAGAATTTCTTCTCAATCGTCCTCTTTCTTTTCTTCCAAAGTAATGGAATAGGGGAGTATCAATTTGTTTATTTAGTTTTGTAGATTTACCATGGAAGCAAAAACTTAGTGATGAAGATGGTCTTCCACCGGTGAAATAAACACTTGACCAATCTTGTTTCGTTTTTTGAGGAAGTAGGTGACAACCGGAGTAAGTAATTTACCAACTTCGTGTTGGAATGGCAGTTATCTGCCCATGTAGAAATGCACCACTCAAAACAAAAACTTAGACGTGAAATTTGCAACTTATCAACGTAGATCCGCTCAGAAGATAGTTAGTTACCAACAAAGGATAGAATTTGCCTTATACTTTTCACCCTAATTGACATGTATGTGTCTGGAACAATCCTGTGTTCTGCAGTTGGCAAAAAGTTAATCCACGACGATGCACAAACATCAAAACTGATAAACATTACATGTAATGTTACTTCAAAATGAGAGATACTGACGCATTGCATGACTTTTGCTGGTGGCTATGAAAGCTTTTACCATTACCATCATCTATATTCAGGACTCACTTGGACAAGTTGATAAACTAGCTGCATATATATGTATTTATATCCTTATTCAGAATTCACACCATCCCTCATGCTGCTAGATACGCTTAATGTCAGCATCCCTATCCACAGCACACGACAATTTGCCCTTGATCAAGCCCCTCAAGGAACAACCATCTAGTCCAACGATCTTCCTACATCCTGCCCAAGAAATCCTTTCCGACGACATGCATCAGAGCATATGTAAGCCCTATCAACAAATAGCAAGAAAGTTGGCAATGATCTTGCAACTTTCCTTCCAATAATGTTTGCAGTGCTAAGCTCCCTCATATAGTCATATATCTGCAAACTCGTTATCATAGTTGCTCGTAGTATCTTTAAGACTCTTAGCCTTGTTATTCTACATTGACTCACTGTGACATTAACCCCGAACTGTTCTTTAACAAGCCTCTTCAACTTACATGCACTAATTTTAGGCATTGCACATATGACAGTCTGTGCGTGGCTAAATGAGTAATGGTCAATCTCTTATTCTCGAAAGTTATGCCATATATGTGTTGATTCTTAAACTTTGTTTGAATGAAATTATCTACTGTTACTGTCCATCTATCATCTAGTTACAATTGGTCGGCATAAGCCTGGCTCTTACGAATTCAATTTTGCTTTACATTTGTTCAACCAGAATTGCTTCTTTGAACTCTACTTCTGACAACCAATACTGCACTTCTAGTAGATGGATCATATGATAATGGGAATTTCCTTCTCCTTGAAATAACATTTCCTACTCTTCACCCTCATTATCTAAACCTAAATGAAGACTTTCTTCCTCATACGAATCATTGTACTATGTTGGGCACCTAGAAGCATTCATTGACGTGATATGTAACTCCTTTTGTGAAGAGTCACACTTAATCTTGTAGAAGTACTAACTATTGGGAAAGTCCCTTATAATATTTTTAAAATAACAAAATAATCAAAGAGAGCTAAAATGTTTAGTGAATGAGTAAAATCAGTTGAAAAGATGCTCAAAGCATTATGCAAATGATGTCTTAACATGATGTCTAAAAAGTTATGTGAGTTCGATATCAATGGTGCACAAAACATTAGGCATAGATGTTTACGAGTGGGGGTTCCTTAAGCAAAAGGTGGACAAGTTTGAAATTGAGAGTTCGGCTAAGTTTAGAATTACTATGAATATGTGAATAGTGAGGTAGAGGCACAACTATCAAGATACATGGATATCATTAGACATCAATTATAATATGGATATAAGTATATCATTCTTAGATATTGATAGCATATTGTGTGAATATCAACAAGAGAATCGCTGTGCATTGCATAAATACCCGTAAGTAAGCTATAGATATCGGCTAATTCATTGCATGGATATTATGAAGACAAATGTTGGATATTAATAAAGCAATCTCATGGATATTAGTAGGAATTACACTTCAATACTATCATACTCTAATTATTATCATAATATGGCTAAATATTAATATAACACTTGTTTTACCCGCAACAAAAATATTAATAAGAAATTCAAAACCATCTTTTTGAAATACTTTATCTCATAAATATTAGAGGAAGTGATCTAGTATCTATTCCAATTATGGAATGACATCATTGATTATCAATCTCAAATGTATCTATGCAAAAGATTTGAGATATGGGTAACATCTTGGTGGATTATCAATCATAATGAAGACAAACTACTTTGCATATATGAAATACTCTATTTATGGAAATCAAGATTTGTATGTATGGGCAACCAAATGACATGATCTCTTATTGTTCAATCTCGGTGGCTACCTAATCTTCATCAATCAACCAACGGCTAGTTTGGAGATTGATCCTCTTGGAAAATGTCCAACGGGAAGTTCTGGAAAACAAGGAGTATATAAGAAGACCAAGGAGTTGAAGAGAGAGATCAAGAGACAAATTTCCAGAGTTTTAGAGAGTTTCATATTTTTTTCATTTTCCCTTTGTGAGTATATAATTATAATCTTTTGAGAAGTGTTAACAAATTGATAGTTTATGCTTGAGTGCAAGATATAGAGTCTTATCAACTTGAATATATGCAACGTCTACTTCAAGGAAAAATCAACTTGAATATAAGCAGCACATACTTTGAGGAAAAATGCTAGATTATAAGTAGCACTTGCTACTATAACTTCTCATTGATTGATTAATGGAATCTAGCTAGTAGACTATTAGCGTATTGGTATTTACGCTTGCTTTTAACCGAACCACTCGGTATACCATTTCTTCCATCTCTTAACCTTTGTCCAAATAGTATTGTATACTAGTGAAGATCATAATATCATTGTCATTCTTCAAACTCCGACTTCACTCAATTTTGATAATATTCAATTTGACTATTTTACTTCTACATTAAATTGTCAAAATGTTATTAAAAATACATATTCACCCTCTTTTTAGGTTATATTACTAGCTATAACACTAATTGCCTCAATGTTTACTCTAGCTTTGAGGCTATATTTATTTGCATATTTCTTTTATCCATTATCTTGTTTCAATGATTAATAATCATTTTTGCCACTCAAGTATTCCGCATCCACCAAATTACATCATTGCCTGTATCCTAATCCAAATTTCCATTATGGACCTTGACTCAATTCCCATCACCATCCACATTCTTAGCCTCATTAACAACCACATTGCCAGCTAAATTCTCGATACTTCTTACATTAACATCATATAGACCTTTAATTTACTTTGAGTTCCCCATATCTAATCAGTATAATAATCCACATAAAAGTCAATAAACTCATGGTATAGATGATGATATAAGAGATTTATCATAGCAGAATTACTTCTCGAAACTTAAGATCATCTTTGAGAGCACTACTTCCAGGAGCTTTGTAAAAAAGTTTGTTTATTTTATACCCAACCACAGGCACAAAAATGTCAATTATATGGTAGAATGAACACGTATCGAAGTTTATTTTGATAACAGTGACGCTTCCACCTTGTGTTCAATAGGTCATCCATTTTGAAAGCTAATCTCAATGAAAATTTGTAACAGGAACCTTGTCATCGACCCTTGAATCTACAAGGGACCAAAAACATTGGATGAAAGACCTTTTTTTTTTTTTAAACAATGCACAACAAACAGAATTGCCAACAAATCGAAGATTCTGACATACAAAAGAACTATTTCTCCAAAAACCCTAAATACAATACTTTTATGATTTTACAACGAAACGTAACATTAACAACAGAATAAATGCTTGATGCACTGTTCATTCTCTCCAATGTCGTCAATCTTTTCCCTTCCGATGTCGGTTCTCTACAATTAGGGCTTGTGCCAAGGTGTCATGGGCATCCCATTTGAAAATGTAATTACCCAAATTGGCCATTTCAAAGGGTTCAAGAGGAAGAAACGGGATTTTCAATTTACCATAGACAATTCAACAATAAAAGCCTACGTACAAGAGAGAGATCGATATATAGGCCACCTCATTACTTTTCATCCATCAATCAACTGAATCGCAGAACATTTGAAGTTTCGGGATCTAATTGCAACATTGGGATAATTCCAAGACTTGTACACATACATGTCGCAAGTCATGGAGATTCGACGCACTTATGCCATGAAAATATTCGCATCTTCTCTCCGAGCCCAAAAGGACTTGGCTTTGCTGTTCGTTCATCGTCAACAGGACACTAGAAACTAGACAGCGGGAAGAGGATCTTCCGCCCACGGTGCCCGCGCGTCTGCTGACTCTCTCCCGTCTCTCCCTCTGAACCGGGACGCCTCCAAGAGCTCCTGCAATCCCTTCTCTCGTTCGTTGAGCTTCGATCGGTACGCGCCGCCGGCTCTTCCTTTCTCGGGTCAGTGCTCCTTCCCTCCACAAGTAGGGTATGCTCTTTTGTGGGGATGTTGGGCGATCGGTGACGCCATTGGTGACCCTTTTCCTCATCAATTTGAATCTCCCTTTCGGTTGAGTTCGCGTTCTGCTCTTCCCCGGGCTTCAAGCGGGGAGGAGGATCGGACGACGCCTTGTCTGACAAGCTTCTCATGTCTGCTAATTTTTTGTTATTTTTTCTCCTTTTTTACCCCGGGAAAGGATTTGCATTCTTGGATTTGATTATTCTGTCGTTTGCAAATGATGTCTGGTTGAAGAGGAACCCAATTGGATGAATCGTTCTTTTGCAGGCTGCGGATAGAAAATGTCTGGCGTATGATTGGGTTGCGGTTTTCCAAATCGGAAACTTTTGTATGGTTCTGCTGCTAGGTTGGTCTGTCCAATCTTTCCAGTGAAGTGGGCTTGATTACTGATTCAATTGCCTGAACGGTCAAGGGGCTTGATGATCAGGACGCGCGAATAACTTCTCTCTGTAGCTGCATTGCCTGACTTCGTAGGAATGGCTTCCAAAGCAATCTTGCGCAGGCAAAAGTACCTCGTCAGCGTACTCAATCACCCCACTTGCTTAATCAGGGCATTCGCATTTTCTGAGCATGGCCAACTTCCTCTGGGTGATGGCCCTCAGGATTTGGGTCGTGCACCAAGCCATGCATTTGCTACTACTGATCTTAAAGCCGATGGAAGTAATCATCAGTCGTCTACTTATGCAATGCAACGGTTTTTCAGACATCTGCCACATGGGGTCCAGACATTGGACCACATAATAGATAGGAAGGATCTTGTTTCTTCTTTTAGAGTAACAAGGATGTCGGAATTTGTGCGGCATGCTTCTATGGCAACAGCTGGCCAACCTGAAACTCATAGTGGTAACGGTAAAAGCAAGGAAAAGGCCACTAAACAGGTAAAGGAAGCTTCACCTGAGGAATGCGACCAGGCAGTTGAAGGATTGAGTGCAGCAAAAGCGAAAGCAAAGGCTAAACAGATGCTAGAACCCCAGAAACATGATGAATCTTTACTGAAGAGAGTGCAGGCTACGCTTTTGGGAATTGGTCCTGCTTTGAGGGCCATTGCTTCGATGAGCAGGTTTATATATTACTGCCTCATGGCTATACTAGTTCAAGACTCTATTGGTGTGTCTTATCATCTATGATTTGTTCAGGGAGGACTGGGCTAAAAAGATTCGCCATTGGAAGGATGAATTTATATCTACCCTTCAGCATTATTGGTTGGGCACAAAATTATTATGGGCTGACATTAGGATTAGCTCGCGGTTGCTCATAAAACTTGCAAATGGAAAGGGTCTTTCTAGGAGGGAAAGACAACAACTTACGCGCACCACGGCTGATATTTTCAGGCTAGTTCCTTTTGCAGTTTTTATTATAGTCCCATTCATGGAGTTTCTGCTGCCTGTGTTCTTGAAACTATTTCCAAACATGTTGCCATCAACATTCCAGGACAAAATGAAAGAAGAGGTGAGCTTGCTTTATGTTTGCTTCCTCTTGTAACGATCTTCATTTTCATTGTACTTGCTTAGGCGGCACTTTTAAATTACAGTTCACGAGAACATTCTGCAATAGCATGGTGCTTAAGATAGAGAGCAGCAGACATCCTTTGAACAATGTTGTACGAAATATTTGCTTAGCACTTTATCCTGATTGGGAATTGTAGCCTCGGGGCCAAAATAAGAGGCCAGGCCTTTGGAAAGGGTACTTCCAAGTAGTAACCTTTTGGGGGTGGATTTTTACTTGCGGACACCATTTCACAATCTGTGTGTTGTGTTGAAGACTCGGGGAGTGCAAGCCTGCTATGCTTCATCAGTGCACAAACCAATGTGCCATCTCAATGAAGTGCTCCCCTATGCTCAAACTAATCATCAGAAACCGCCAATTCCCCTCCCCCCACCCCCCCCCCCCCCCCCCCCCCAAAAAAAAAAAGAACCCTCCTTTTAAACCCAAAAGAATTACTCTCATCATGAATTTTGGGTTGGTCTTTACATATGTGTCATTTTGCAACCTTTTTCCGGCTCCATGTGGGAGGTTGCTAGAAAAGTGATTTATTATTCAAGGATGAAAATGATGATTTGTGTTTTTTTTTTTCTAATTTTTGGCCTGAACCAACTGCACTTCAATTGCATGGTAATGGTAATGGGTTATTAACTTTTGACAAAGAGTGCGATTAGGCTTGTATCTGTATATAATATGTGCCTATGGTATATCATTTTATTTTCTCCTTTTCGTCCCAGAGCTTTTCTGTCAAATCTTGTGAGTTTAGTCCTCTTCTACAGTGCCTGATAGATTGCTGCCACTTGTTTCTTAATGCTTTAATTGGGCAGCAAAATGCGCAATCAAACTTTTTCACCCATATTATGTAAACATTTTGGTTGATGAACTATTGGCATATGGAGCAGAAACACATTCAAGGGTTTCCAAATGCTGCTGGATGATTGGAAGTACAGCAATATTAATCTTGTCCCTTGGAAAAAACTCAAACCTGCTCATATTGCTGCTTCTTGGTATTGAGAGGAAGAACCTTCATCTAAATTGAGCCATAAGATGGGAACTGTAGATGTGCATTTTCCACTGTTCTTGCAACTGCGTTATTTCATTCATGTGAACTTTGAGCCTCAGCAGAAATTTTTTATTTGTAGGAGGCACTGAAAAGACGGCTCATTGCTAGGATAGAATATGCCAAGTTTCTTCAGGACACAGTCAAAGAAATGGCAAAGGAAATCCAAAGTTCGCGAACTGGAGAAATTAAGAAGACCGCAGAAGATCTGGATAAATTTCTGAACAAGGTAAAGAGTTATTTGCTTTACAGTTTTGATTAGGTAATTTCACTCCCATTTTGTGGGTTGAGTTGGAGTCTTTTTTAAACAGGTAAGAACAGGTGCTCGTGTGTCCAATGACGAAATTTTGGGCTTTGCCAAGTTATTTAATGACGAACTTACCTTAGATAACATTAGCAGGTTGGCAATTCTTTAAATTTTGGCATTCTTGACCTTTGTCTAAGATTGGGTTTGCTTACAAGCTAAGTTAAAATTTCACATAGCTGTCATTCCATTTTGTTATGATTACAGGCCTCGACTAGTGAACATGTGCAAATATATGGGAATTAGCCCATTTGGAACAGATGCATACCTTCGTTTTATGCTCCGGAAGCGACTGCAACAGTGAGACAATATGTTATACACAAACTCATATCTAGATATTCAAGACTGTTGTTTATTAATAACTTCCCTCTACTCAATTTTTAGCTGGCATATAGAATCCTTCATATGTTCTGCTGTGAGTCATATAGGAGGGAACTGGAGTTGGTTGATTGAGGATGTAATGCAGTTTTTATCTGTTGGATTTGGCAGGATAAAGAATGATGATAGGATGATTCAAGCAGAAGGTGTGGAGTCTCTTTCAGAGGGAGAGCTTCGTCAAGCCTGCAGAGATCGAGGTTTGCTGGGATTACTTTCTGTGGATGAAATGCGGCAACAGGTTCTCTTCATTACCATTTTTGTTTAAATTCACTTTCTTTTAATAAGTGGGGTTTTGTGTGAACAGTTTATGGGGGTGTCTGGGGCCACTTAAATTATATGCTCGCTGTAAGTTGCCTGAAATACCAAGTTGTTTTGAATTTTCGTGGAAGAAAACCTAAAAGAGTTTAAATGCTGATGTCTACATATCTTTAAAAGTTTGAGATGGTTCCATTTTAAGAAAAAAATAATCCCGATCTCTGATATTTAAAGCAGAATGAGATCTTAAAAGTTTAGGTCAGTCCAAATACCCAATGTATGAAACTAGGTTGACTTAAGTAATAGTTTTGAGCTATGTTGATTGTTCATTTGAGTATTATTTTTGCAGGGATATTCTTTTGTCAATTGAGTTTTTGAATAAGGGTTACCTAGACTAGATACTCCATCATGCTCGGTCATCCACCTTGGTACATGAGCTTAATGTTTTAATCTAGATTTTTAAATTGTGGCTTCTCTTTTCAGCTGCGTGATTGGCTGGATTTATCTCTCAACCATTCTGTACCATCTTCTCTTTTAATTCTTTCAAGGTAAACCTTTATGCATTTGGATATCGCATTGTGTGTCATGTCATTTTCTTCATTGCAACATCGTTCTCATTTTGACAGAGCCTTCTCTGTGTCTGGAAAAGTGAGGCCAGAGGAAGCTGTCCAAGCAACGTTGTCATCTCTTCCGGACGAGGTTGTGGACACTGTTGGAGTGACAACTTTGCCATCTGAAGATTCTGTTTCAGACAGGAGGAGGAAGTTGGAGTTCCTGGCAATGCAGGAAGAACTGATCAAGGTTGGCCATCCTTCTTGAGGTTTTCATATAGTTCGAGTTTGTCAAGGCTTTTTAATGCCTAAGCTAGCTGGTGGTGATCCATGCAATGTCCAACATAATGTCTAGCTTTGAGAGTGCATATGGTTAATGTTTCTGCTTGGAAGTAGGTTTCTCCCTTTTAATGTCCTTGATGCAGAGTCTCATTTTCCCACTAAAACTATTCTCTTAATTTTGGTAATTTCTGAGCTTCCTGTTATTTTTTTTATTTATGTGGAAAAACTAGATATAGATGTATTCTTGGTTATGGGGGAGAGAGAGCCACTCTTTATTTTGCACATGCTTTATAAGCTAAGACAAGAATTTATTTGTTTATGTTTTCTGCCACAAGAATGAGAACATTATACTAATATTTGATTTATCTATAATCTTCACTTATAATGTTATGATTCATGTGTAGGAGGAGGAAGAAGAGGAAGAAGAGGAGCAGGCTATGATGAAAGACTCAGTTAGTAGTGAAAAGGATGTTGCTTTGGAGGAAATGGTCACTTCTACATCCAGAGAAGCCGTAGAACAGGCAAAAGCAAAAACATTGGAAAAGCATGAGCAGCTTTGTGAGCTTAGCCGTGCCTTGGCAGTATTAGCTTCAGCATCTGTATGCATTCATATCTTACTTGTTTCTATAAAGAGGAGGTAGCTTTTTGTTGATTTTTGGTGTTTCATCTGATTCCTGTTTATATGTTCTATGATTTCAGTCCGTGAGTAGAGAACGTGAAGAATTTCTGAGGCTTGTCAAGAAGGAGGTATTCCAATTTGAGTCATTGATGAAAATGTCTACATTTAATCCTTCAGCATGCGTGGATTGCATTTCGCTTCCCATGATTGCTGAAGATTGCTTTAGATAGAACTTCTGAAGAGTATCTTTTCCCATTTTCTTGTTGGTAGGCAAATGATCTAGCATGCCAGATATGTACTATCCAATCTGAGTATGCACATATACAATATGTTATCTTGAGTCTTTATTTCCTTGGGTCTTGCATATGGTGGCAAGAGTTTCATCTAGATAACTATTATTTTCTTTTATTTATACAAGTCTATGAGTCGGTGATTCCTCTTTCATAATTTACCTGGTAAATGATGTAATTTTCTCTTACAACTGCATGGTCAACTGTGTGATGTGTGACATGCTTGTGTTAAAGGTTTGAGGCCCCTGTTCCTTGGATTTGGAACTTCTTTCTCAACGCGTCTGTTGTTTGCATCAGCAATCAAAAGGTGTTTTATGACTTTGCAAGAGCCCCTTCTCATATTAAGTATCTATATACAACTCTTTCCCACCCCTATTCTCAGGCTATTAAAAGTCAAACAGTACGTTATACATAAGGGATCTGTATCAAGGGGTATCTGTGTTCCACTCTGTTGACAGTTTTGCTCAGCATAATATGATTACTCTCTTCATCATGAAGGGGTTGACTAATCTCTTGGTCTTTGTCACAAAATGAAGTAAATTTTATTTGTTGACTTGGGTTGAGGGGGCGAAAGTTGTCGTTGTCAACTTGGGCTTGTGAGGGATGTAATTCTCCCCCTCTTTGGCATTAATAGTATTTACCCGATTATCGAAAAACAAAATGGAGTAACCTTTCTTGGTGAGATTGAATCTAATTATTTAGCATTGCATTAAGACGAAAAAAAAATAAATCAAAAGCTGGAGAAGTTATGTTTGTCCTCTTTTATTTTCTTTTACAGTCTTGTTTAGATTCCTTTTCACATCTAATTTTCTAAATCTCTGTTGTCATCCCCCAGATAGATTTGTATAACACCATGGTGGAGAAAGAGGGTTTGGAAGGTGAAGAAGCAGCAAAACAGGCATATAAAGCTGCCAGAGAGGATAGTGACCGAGCTGCTGGGATGACCATTGGAAGCAAGGCTTCCTCTGTCCTAATTGATAGGGTAACAGTAGTTTTGAAGGATTCTAATTTCAGCTTTTGTTATTTTAGTGCACTCTGCAGCAACTTAACAGTGTTCCCCCTGATGCGTGGCTCTGCAATACAAAAATGACTGAATGCTTGGCTTTGGTTCTTCATCTTAGGTTGATGCAATGCTCCAGAAGCTTGAAAAAGAAATTGATGATGTCGATGCAAAAATCGGAAACCGCTGGAGACTTATTGACAAGTATGTTAACCACTTGCATTTAGTAAAACACCTTTTATTAGGGAGCTTTAGATTTCTATAGTCAAATACTTGTTTCTCCTTGTTCTATCTCAAGTCCCCAGTTAAAACCCTTCATCTGCCAGGGATTATGATGGTAAAGTTACTCCGGAGGAGGTTGCATCTGCGGCTATGTACCTCAAGGACACCCTTGGTAAAGATGGCATCCAAGAACTTATCAGCAACCTTTCCAAAGACACAGGTCAGTAACAAAAGATTGCAGTTTTCTCTTCCAATTGGACTCTGAATATTAAATGGTGATCTAGGAATATCTGAGGTGTTAGAAGTTGTTCAAAGCTTCTCCATATCTATTGACATTGCGGTTCTAGGAAAGTATCAATTAGAAGTATGTTTTCATCTATGCAGTGCTATAGCTAACTGGAGAATGATATCAATTTGAGAATGATATCAATTTGAAGTCCCTCATCTTTTGGGTCGATAGAACATTGTTTTAGAATACTTTGTGTAGATTTGATGAATGATTGGGCTTTCCACATATCCAGCACCTTCCATCTGGAATTTAATGGTCAGTTGGTATTACACATGAAAGAATTGTGGACACATTATTTTGTTTTGGTGATTTTGCTGGAACAGAAGGGAAAATTCTTGTTGAAGACCTTATTCGGATGGGAGGCGAGGCAGAAGACGACCATCCAGGAGAAGAGAAAAGGGCTTAGAAGACAATACCCCAATTTGGTTACTGACAATACCCCAATTTGGTTGACCCGTTCACTCAAGTTGGCAATCCTGTCTGTGGTGTGGCTGCTATCAGAACCTCAAATGGTGCCCGTCGTAGTTGATTCTTACCGAAGCTACAATCCCGTCTTGGTGATAGAAAGTAGAGATGAGAGAAGACCATCTGCCTTTCAGGGTTCACAACATTGTTGGCCGGGGGTTTCTGAAGATGTTCCTCACACTGTTCATACCAAGACATACTATGTTCCTGATGTCAGTCTTTGGACTGAGTCTTTCTCCTTCAATTCATACAGCGCTGAGCTGACAGTCTGAAAAAGAACCCTCAAATCATAAAAGGGATGTTTCCAACTATATGCTAATGCAATTACTCTGCTTGTAGCAGTTTTGATTACAGATGCTTTTGCGCCTGATGTTCAAGAAAGGTAGAGGGACCTGTGTGACGGTTGTATAATATTCCAGGGCCTTTCAATAGTACCGCGCCCTCTCACTCGACAAAGAGCTGTGCCTGTAGTGACCTCTTGTAGTAGGTCATCCGGTTTAATTACGACGTTGGAATAAGATTTTATGATAAGGGAAAATATTTATTTAGTGCTTCGGGTAAAGTAATTTCCTTTCCGTCAGAAGGAGCGGTCCATGAAAAATAATTTGCTTAAATCAATTAATTTTTCGTCACCCAAACACCGAAGATTCGAAAAACAATTCGTTGAAAACGGCTTTTATTTCAGCAAATGGTCCCTTAATAGAAGCTACTATTTCAATTTTAGAAATTAATGTAAATATAGACAAATAATGTATGATTGAAAGTCCTTTTTTGTCGATGACCGAAAGTTTTTCGTCAACTAAATTCTAGAAGCAACATAGATTTGACGTTACATATATTAATTTTCTTCTTCTTTTCATATTATTCATCTTTTGCGAAATGCAATTAATCTCGCAATATCGAAACGAATTCCTAAGCGTTTAAACAAGTCCAATTGTCATGCTAATCAGCCTCGCTCACTTAATTATCAAATCGGATTCCTTGAAATCATCGGTAAATAAATGTTTGAGAAATAATCCTGGCAGCGTGGAAGGAAGAAAATTCTTAGGATTACCTCTGGTAGACATGTGGTCTATCATCCTCGTACCCTTTCATGGGTTTCGGACCAAACCAACGCCTTTTGCTCTGGTTTGGTCCTTTGATCTTCTTAAGACTCAAAGAGGACGGCAGCGGTCGGTATCTGTTTTGTTTCTCTCTCTCTCTCTCTCACTCTCTCGCGTCGTACCCCCACTTTGGCTGAGTTGGCACGCTGCGATTGGTCGAGACCCGCGCCCTGGAAAAGTTGACCGAGACTTTTCGAGCTAAGCGGGTGCACGCAAAGCGGTGCCGCACCTTAACTCGCCCCCCAGTTCGAAAATCCGAAAGGCGCTTCTCTCTCTCTCTGCTCTCGCCCTTCTTCCTCTTCTTCTTCTCCTGCTGCTTCTGCTGCTGCTTCTTCAGCTCGGCTCTCTCGCGCATGAAAGTTTCTAAATTTACGCCTCCGGCCTTCGAATCATTTCCTGCCCGGTTCTTCCCTTCGGTCCCCCCGCGTCTCCCCCGGTTCGCTTTCCTCGGCTCGCTCCCGGCCGCCGGTCCCCCTCGGTCGTCGTTCGCCAGGCGGCTTTCCCCTTGCGCGAGGCTTGGGGCTTCAATGTGGTGCTAGCGCCTTCAATTGCTGCTCCGCGGCTCCAATTTCGGTCGGTTCGGCTCAATTCCCTTCGGGGCTCCTTGGTGGTTGTCTAGGGTTTCCGATGAGCGATTGGAGGGGAGGTGGGTGGTTTGAATTTAGGGTTTTTAAGGGTGCCCAGTAAGATGAGGTGAATCATGTATTTTGGTTGCGTGGGAGGATGGCGCATGAGCTGAGTTGGAGATAGCTCTTCGTAAACGGTGTTGAATTTGGAGAACCGCTGTGAGAAAGGAGATTCTTCTTTGGTGTTTTTTTCGTTCCATAGGTGTATATGAATCGTAGGGTAGGTGAGTGGTGAGGAGAGAAGGATGTTTTATTCACAGTTCATATTGGCAAAGAAAGGTCCGCTCGGGACGATATGGATCGCTGCCCATTTGGAGAGAAAGCTTCGCAAGAACCAGGTCGCTGACACTGACATCGGCGTCTCTGTAGGTCAGTGGCTTTATAATTCGCAGCTTTTTGGCTTTTGTTTTCTTCATTTCACATCTTCTCCGGCAAGATAGATTATCAGACTTCTCTCGCATCTAATGTTTGTATGAAACGCCCGCCTTCACATGACTGAGGCAGGAAGGGCTATTTAATTGCACAAGTCATTTCCTGCAATGCGATGATACTGTGGTGGATTTTTTACAATCATCTATATTAATAGCTGAGGTTTGCCCATTTTTATGTAACTTCTTTTTCAAACAATTTAGTCACACTTATTATTCGAATTTGAGGATTGTGGTCTACAAGGAAAATTTAAAGTATTTTTTTTATGGCCTCAATCAACTGTATCATAGATACCTAGGATGGTGCTAGTTGAGCTCTTGTATCCAAGATATGCTTTGATATTTCAAGATCACTAAAACAGGCTGGGAGCCTAAGTTGTCTGGATCAATCATCTTCTTTTGGGAGCTAATGGATGTTACAATGGGTTCGATTTTATGATATTGTCCGATTTTATGATCTTGAATTGTGATTTTGCTGCGATTTTGAATCTTGGAGACGATTGAGATTATTCAGTCAGTTAGACTTGTAAGGTCGTGCGATTTCATGACTTAAAATAGCAATTTTTAATGAGAATGGGGAGACTGCATGACTAGAAGTTTTGGGAGCTGTACAAGATTGTAGAAGCATGTGTAGGAAGCTGTTCTTTGCTAAATTTTATTTGCTGCACTTTGAATGCTGTGACCTGAGGCAAGTTGCTTTTTGTACTAGTGAAGATCACCAGTAAAGTCTACTCAGAACCATTTTTTTTTTTGTGGAAAAAGAAAGAAATCTATGCTATTTTTTACACATGATCATCCCTTATGCCAAGTTCATTTGCAAATCAATAAGTGTATGATTTTAACGAATCATGCATGTATATATCCTGTTTCTCTACCTTGTAATGACATCATATACTATCTTTTCTAAGATTTATTATTCCTAGATGGTTTCTGGTTCTAAGAACAGAGTGATGGTTTCAGTGGGAGTCAGATGCAGAGTTGTTAGCCCCAATAATGAATAACAAAACAATTATTTTTTGGCATTCTTCAGCTGCATTTAACTTTTTGGCATGGTTCATATTTCTTTCGGAGTCCATCACTACGACTTTTCATGTGAGGGGAAATTTTTATTGATTACTAGGAGGCATGCAGTCACAGATGGTGTAAAATAAAGTGCACAAAGCTCATCAGATTTTCTTCAAAAGACTGGTCGAATTTTAGTTGTTGTAGCCTTTAAGCCCCGGGACAATGACCAAGTTTTTGCACTAGGTTATCATCCTCTTGGTGCCATTATGAATTTCTTTGTAAGGCTGATTACTGCATGCCTTAATTGCATAACTCCACATTCTGTTTTCCTTGAACAGATTCAATTCTTTTTCCTGAAGTGCCCATTGCCCTCCGGCTTTCTAGCCATCTCTTGCTTGGAGTGGTGAGAATATATTCTAGGAAGGTCGGTTACCTTTTTGATGACTGCAGTGAAGCTCTGCTGAAGGTAAAGCAGGCTTTCAGATCCACTGCTGTTGATTTGCCTCCAGAAGAATCTACTGCTCCATATCACTCTATCACATTGCCAGAGACTTTTGACCTTGATGACTTTGAGCTGCCAGACAATGAAATTTTTCAGGGGTTGGTACTCAAACTTTTAGCTCAATGTCATTTGTATTGATAACCTGTCATTTATTAATTCCCTGGTATGTCAGCAAAATGTTTCATTTTAATACTGTGGTAGGCGTATGGGTGGTGAAGGCTTTATGTGTGATGAAGCTCTGCGCAGACATGTTTTTCTGTAGTATTTTATCCTGTCAAAGTATCAGGCAAATTTTCTAATTTTGCCACCCTATCTCAAAGTTCTGTGTCCACTATGTGTGCTGAGCATT
The DNA here is from genome assembly GCA_030064385.1 of Melaleuca quinquenervia. Classification (NCBI taxonomy): domain Eukaryota; kingdom Viridiplantae; phylum Streptophyta; class Magnoliopsida; order Myrtales; family Myrtaceae; genus Melaleuca; species Melaleuca quinquenervia. Next base: position 11,157,397 of record CM057719.1, on the reverse strand, counting down.
CAGTGCTTTGTGCTATATCTAATGCTCTTTCTTCAAACTTCTGATTTAGATTCAACCGTAAGCCAACTCTTTCTTTGTCTGAACTGAATCGTGAGTCGGTTGCTTGGCCTTTCTTCTCTCTGTGTTCTCTTTCTTCCAATGAGCTTTCTAACTAGAAACCCTTTGCCTCCCTCCTTCCTTTTATGTGCATGTGCTTGTAATGGTGTATTTCTTGGCTTACTGATTGGCTGTGGATCATGGGAACATACACCTGTGTCTGGCTGACTCATGGCTAAGCTTGTGCTATGAACAACCAATTCAACTCCCTCTACCTTGCTGCTCCCCCCCTTCCCCCCAAGTGTTCTTTCCTCTTCTTATTTCTTCTTCTTTCTTGGCCATTGGGCAAAAAATGACTGCTGTCTTCTGATTACCATGGATTCACCAGTGTTGTGAAAAGTTCAATTTTCCACTTTCTTGCAGAAACTATGTTGACCATCATGTTAGTGCTAGGGAGCAAATTACTCTTCAAGACACCATGGATGGTGTGGTTTACCCCACATCTCAGTTTGGCCTGGATGGTTAGCATCATTTTCATCTGCTGTATATTTGACTTCTACATTGTCATGCTCATATATGTTGCGCTATGTGCTCTGGTTGCAGAGCGCTTTGGCGATGGTGATACTTGTCAGATCTCTTTCGATCTTGATCAGGTAATTTCCTTGTATGTCGTGTTACTGAATTTAAGTTGGATTGCGGATTGGAAGTATGATAGATTGGCAATATCTTGTCGTACTCGATTTCATAAGATTTGTGATTACTTGAATTCATTGATAGGAATTGTGCCAAGGAAGCTAGATCCAATAGTTGTTCCCAGTAAACTAGATCTGAATGTTTGATGTGTCTGCTTAAGTTAATTTTTCTTGCTGGGATAAACATTGTATTTATTCTTCTTGAGTGGGATAACAGTTTTTGTTTTATTTGTCAGACATACTTTGGCATATCCTGCATGCAAAACATCCTCATTAAGGATTGATTTTCTGTTGCTGTAGGCCCATAAAAAAAGTTTGCTGAATTGTATATTTTTTGTGAACTTTGTGCTTGTGATGGTATAGAAACACATCTACAGCTTTCAATTGTAAATTCTGTCAAAGAAAACGATATCTGACATGACATGCACAAGATCTTGAGGTCATACCTGATGCTGTTCAATGGGAACTGAGCCTTTCTGACTTCTTTTTTGACTTTTCATCATATTTACCACAAACAGGATTCTTTGGTAGAGAAGGTTGCAGCTCCAGTGTTTGATGGAGATACTGAGTAAGTTCTATGTCTGTGAACTCTGCTTCTCTCCTTATTTCTAATTCATACATGTAAACATCGTATATTGCTGAGAATGTATTTGTACATGTGCTTCTGTTTTATATTTGCTGAGGCTGTGCTAAGGCCCTCTCTATGCGAATTAAATCAGAGCATCAAGTGGTAAGATCCCCAGAAGTTGGAGATCTTTGTTAATGTTAGTGTGAATTCTTAGTTTTACAAAGAGATTATAAAGCTGCAAAATTAATGCTTTCTGTGAGATTTTGTGGGACTATTGTCAACTGCTCTAAAAGTTTAAGCTGTTAAATGAAGGCGTGGATTAATATTTATTCATTTTAACACTTTCAATTTTGTCAGTCCTTGATTAACTAACATTAGACTTTGTGAAAAAAAAGGGGGGGAAAAAACGGTCCCATGTTTTATGACTTGTGATAACCTATTCTTTATGCAAATTCCAAAGATAGAGGTTTTCCTTGAGTGAAGCCTCACATACACTTTTTCGCTTTGGCAAAAATGTTGCACGAATGTAGTCTACCGAATGCTGATGGTACACTTAAGAAGCTAATGACAGTGTAGAAACACCGTAGGCTAATGTTATTTTAGTGGCTGCATGTGAACTCCTGATATTCTTTAGTTGTGAGTTGCAGTAAGTTTTGCTAGTTATTCCCGTATTGAATGTGAATAAGCTTTTCATCGAGTTATTCATCAGAATCAAAGTCATAAGTATGATATTTGCACTTATTCTTGATGTATAGTATTTTTGAACTTTTTGAGGTCCTGTCAAATTAACATTCAAGTGCGACATATATATGCATTAGTTGAGTTGTTACATCTTGTGGAGGCCACTGTTTTCTTGCTGTTATGATCTTAGGCTTGCAAGAGAGAGAGTGAGTGAGAGTAAAACACGACGAGGCTACATTGTTATCATGTAATGAGAACCTAATAGTTGACTCCATCTGTAGACCATACAGAGGCAGTACAGAGACACTTGTACTTTTCGACCTAAACTTATAGATTTCATCCTTTGACCTAAGACGCACACTTAACCTATGGTATGCATGACTTGGCTCACAGCACACCTTACTTAAGAGACAACCTATAATAACACTTTCTCTTCCACCGCTTAACTTGCACTCCATGCTTAATTCTCCCTGCTAAGCTGCTGCATACATTGAACCTACCTTCATTAGCAAAGACTCTAGGCAGTGGGAATTCAGTACCTGCTTTTTCTGTCATTTTCTGTTAAGTCATTGACATTTCAATTTATAATTCTGAGGTGGAAAAAGTTCCGGTTTTGCTTTGGTGAATAAATTCTTGCAAGTAGTAGTGCTGATGGATGGATAAAAATACCATTCTCAATTACTAATAAAATAAAAAAGTAGCCTGGTTACTTACCTTGGAATGTACTTCTATTAGGGGAGTTTGTCTCCGCAGGGTCATCAGTACTTTTTTTCTCCTTTTCACTTGTCCAAAACCTATCTGGAGTTTGCTTTAGCCTCGCTTGATCACCATATCAACTTTGATATTAGAGGCTCAGAAATGGATGATTTACCTATCAATGATCAGGTTTTCTTTTTGGTTGCGATTTTATTAATTGATAAAGTTGTGCCTTTATAATTTCCTTTATCCTGTCAAATGCTGATGTTGGCCTCTTCAACATTGCTCAGTCTCATTGAAATCTCATCTGTGGTAGGCTACTCAATGTATTTTGTCATTATGCTTAATGTATTTCAGAGTTCATCCTCATGGACACACTGAGTCTATGGTGCCCTTTGAAGGAGACGATAATGATGATAGAATTCAGAAAGAACAATCAGACAATTGCATTGGACATCAGGTTATCTTTCATTTGGCTCAGCTACCTGGCATTTTATCAATTAAATGACATGCAGTGTTTCTTTTCAAATATTCTCATGCAATAACTGCCACATTTTTAAGCAGGGAGAAGCTCTAGATACCAATTCTGAATTCATCGAGTATGCTGAGGCTCCATCAACTCCTGGATTAGTTGGAGAGGCAAACTTGCATAGCATTAAGGATACTGTTGTCTCTGATGATCATGTAGCAGAATCAGTTGCAATTGAAGGTATGGTTTGTCTATCCAGTGAGCCAGAAATTTATTATGTTACAAGCGCAGATGATTGTCCACTGTATGTTTTTTTAATTGCAAAACTCTTCTAGGAATGGCTGCTGGGGAGAATGGCCTTCTCGTTAGCGAGATGGAGGTCACACAAGCTAATAGAGAAGGAATTGAGGGTCATTCATCTTGTTTACTCCCGTTACAATTTAATTGAGTCAATCAGTCTGCTATTATTGGCCTGAAAATGTCTAAATATTGTACTGGTGGTTTCAGAGGTCGGAGGTGCTGATAATGTGGTTCAAAGCATCAAGGATAGAGGTGGATGCGTCAACAATCGAGCTGATAGTAAATCTTCAGAAGCAGATGCAAGACCTGATGAAGTTGTTGGAACTTCTGCTTTGTCTCCCATACCTTATGAACCAGAGAAAAGCAATACCAATGATGATTCTGGAAATTTGGAAAAGGCATGTTCCCATGAAAAAGCATTGCCTGATGTTGAGGATGATGTTTGTGAGGATACAAAGAATCCGAATAGTAAAGACTCAGCTTTGCCTGACATAATTCAACAAAACAACGTGCATGACCATCAATGCTGTGATTCCAACATGGGTGATCAAGGCATATCTTATATTGGAGGTGAAAATGAGTTCCCTGCAGCTGCCATTGCTGAATCAGCATTAGAGGCTGACCATGTAGCAGAACCTTTTGTATGTCAAGATGGTGGGGATTTAGATGGGCAACTTAAGGATGTAGCTCTGAATGATCAATCAGAAAATATGAACTCAGGTGCATCAGCCTTGCCTCCTCCCGAGAAGTTGCTCTCTGTGAGAGATGAGGTTATTGATGAAGCAAATAAGTTTCTAGAAGAGTCAACACCAGATAAGGAGTCTCTTGGAGCTGGACTTAGTGGAGCTGGCATTGGACACTTATCAGGAAGAAAGCGCAGTTTTACTGAAAGTACATCAAGTATGCAGATCGACTCGGAATCATTTGAGTTGGCGTTTTCTAAGAGAACAGTTGAGTCCATTCCTGATGATGACGATCTATTGTCCTCTATATTAGGTATTGAAGTGATTTTGCCTGAATTTACTTGAATGTTTTGTTCTCTGTTATGACAAGTCAAAACCATTCCTTCTCTTTTTTACAAAGTTGGAATTATTTTAAACCTTACTCTTTTATAAGGTTCTATGACTGAAAAGCTATATTGTTTTTTAGTGGGAAGAAGATCTTCAGTTCTGAAAATGAAACCTAGTCCAGCAGCAACTGAGGTCACCTTATCTAAACGTCAGAAGACTGCTCAGCGAGCTAGTGCATACAAAAGGAAGGTTCTGCTAGATGAATCCATGGTCCTACATGGCGAGTATGTCACAGTTTGATGTTTTATATTCTTTAATCCATTCTATGAAGTAAGATAGTTCTATGGCCTGCAACATCATTGCCCTAATAGATTTCTTTTCGCTCTGTAGTGCAATCCGGCAACAGTTGATCAACACAGAAGACTTGCGTCGTGTTCGGAGGAAAGCGCCTTGCACCCTTTCTGAGATATCAGTGATTCAAAGAAATTTTGTGGGAGATGAGATATTTAATGAACCCATACATACTGGTGAGTTCAGAATTCGTTATAAGAGGTTTCTGGCCATGTTCTTTCTCTATTGGCTCTATATGTGGTTTGTGCACTGCTAATTACTTTAGGTATTGCCACCAGTGTCACTCACAATGCCTTTCTCATATGCCTTTTTTTTCCTGCTATGCTGCTGTCTGTCTCTTCCATTTGGTTTTTTGTGTCGCGTTCTTCCTTTGCTAGTCTTCTACTGGTTATTTTTTGTTCCAAGCACTGCTGTTCAGTCCTGCTTTCTATCACATTCCTCTTTGATTGGATAGTCTTGTTATGGTGCCACAGACTCTTTTATTTGGAAAATTACTGGTCAATATGATTACATGTTGACAGCCAAGGATTTTCCCTCAAATGGTGATAAAGAAAACATATAATTTGTGTGCATGCACTAATACAGACAGATACATTATGTCATTTAATAGATGTTTTTCATCATTACATACTGGTCTTGCCCGAGGAGAGTTGTGCAAGTGTCAAAGAAATGAAAGTTTGGACTTGTGTTTCAGGTTTGTCAACGGATCTGTTTTATATGCATAAAGAAGCCTATGATTTGAGCAGAACCAATATCTCTGAACATGATGAGGGTACCACTCATCCTATAACTGCAGCTGGAACAGATTCTTTTGATAAGCCTGACTTCAATAAAGATACTGAAATGGGTGGTGCCCTGGAACCTTTGATCATGATAGATGAGCCAGAGAAGCAAGCCTTTGAGACTTTACAACATACAGAGAACCAGCAAGGTGAAGGTATCGGCGATTATCCAAGTGTTGATTCTGAAGTGTCGAAATCTCAACATGAACATTCAGTGAAGATAACTGAAATGGAAGTAGAGGGAGAGAGAATAGCAGATGGCGATGCAGCAAATCATCTTATTGTTGCTGAGGCTCATTCAAAAGACTTAACAAGTCCCTTTCCAGAACACCCAGTTAATGCTTCTATCAATTCTGTTGAGAAGTCAGATTTCATGGATAAATATGTTGACATTCATGAGTCTCTTCAGGTGGATGCTTTGTGTCCTTCATCTAACGCGTTGAATGCTGGGGAGGATTCTCCTAAAACTGATGCATTGATTGGAAACCGAGTTGACACAGTTAAAATAGATGAACCTAGTGTTATCGATTTTGGTGTTGAAATTGAATCTCATAATATAAAGGAAGGTTTTACAGAAGATCAGAAGAGTGGTGCCACATTTGAAGGAGTTGATGCTGAATATCGTTCAACTGGGAATGATGCTGATGGGCTATTGGTGTCTGCAGCGGCAGTAGCTGGTGATTTTGATGAGCCGGTTTTGAGAAATTGCAGCATATCGGCTGATGAAATCAGTAAATTTTCGAATGATAAAGTTCAGGATGTGCAGGTGGAGTGCAATAATGAAAAGTCCTCTATTTGGAATTCCAGTGAGCCAAAAGCTGATTTTATGCACTTGCTGGGTGATAATGGGCATTTTTCTAGTGCTTCCTTGATTAATGAGGAAAATACAGGCAACTGCGATGCTCAGAGCAGAAAGGATGCAGAATTTCTTGTACTTGAAGGCACTGCCATTTATGATCAACATGTAAGTTGTTTCTGATTCTCATCTAACTTCATAAACCGCTTCACCTTTTCTTCTCTAAAACTTCTGTCCCTTTCCCATTCTAGTGTATTTTTTTCCTGCTTCATTAACAGATGCTACACTGGGAATAATTTTACCTAGCTAATAAAATGGCAATCAATGTTTTTATACATGATATGCGGTGGCGTAAGAATCCTGCCATTTTTATTTCTCTGTGTAAAAACCATATGGTGTTATTGGTAGAAGTTACACTGTGAACTCCTCGAGGAAGGCTGTCATCTAAATGGCTGGAGTATGTATTGGGAAACTTGAATGAAAACCAAGGGACTGCTAGATTTTGGTGGTCTACTGTATTTATTTAGTGGTTCTAAAGCTTGGTACTGTCAACGACTATGAAGATATGCCATTGCTATTATTTTGACTTTAGTTGCTAGGTATCATTTTGAAAAAACCAATGGGTTAGTATTTTTGTGGAATGTAAAAAGACCAATGGTGGATAGGTTGAAAGGATACATGTTTATCCACGATAAGGATAGCATGCATGCAGAGTGTGAACTTTGGGTGGGTTAAAAGTACAATATCTGCTCATATTGTAATCTGTGGTAAAACTTGTACATAAAAGTCCATAAACATCAGTTGACGAAAGCTTGCATGACTATAATTTTCTCTGGCTAGCATGCTGCCAGGTCTTATGCTGGATAAAATGGAAAAGTAATGACCAGTGATTGCTTGTAGATATCTGTTCTAGGTCAGCGGTTATTTTCTTCAGGCAAAGATGTGCTAAAATCAGAAAAAGGACGTGACTCTTACGTCTCTCTTGATCTTGACAGCAGGACTTGCTTTTTAATATAATTGCTTTAAAGCATAAATAATGTATATTTGGCTTACTGTTGCAGGATTTAGAAGACATGACTGCCGCTCCTAATGATACAGGTTATTTGTCTGTTCTATGTTTTACTTTTACTATGTTGGGAAATAAATAAAGTTCTGGAGTGCTCATCTGTGGTTATTCTTTATTCCTTCTTGTCTTAGCCCTCTCAAGTTGACATTTTAAACTTATTGTTTGTCTTGTTTCAGAATTTTTGAATGTGGATGATGATGATGAACTGGCAGAAGATGAGCACGCGATTGATCCAGAAGAGTCGCAGCTTCTTGAAAACAGTGGATGGTCTTCCCGCACAAGGTCTTTTTCTCACTAAAAAAATGATCATTGGGATATTTTTCTTGCAAAATGAGGAATTTTTATTCAATTCAAACAGATCTTGAGATTGCCTAATATATTCCTTTAGGAAAGGTGATGCCAATATTTATATGTTTTGAGCAATCTATTTGTATATGTGACAAAGGGTTGAAGAAAAGGAATAAATATTCTCTCTTGAATAACCTTTTTAAGCCACCACTAGGAATATTCTGATATTGTCTGTAGGTTAATTAGGTGCATGAGCAATCTGTCCTATTCTTGCTTTACGAAGATTTCTACGAGAATGCTGATGGTCTCCTGCAAAGCCAAGTTTCTTGCTTTGAATGCATACTCTTCTCCAGGAAGTTCCTGGATCTGTTTCTTTCTGACCTGTCAACTTGGTTTCCTAGTGGTGTCTCTGTTTCTAGATACAAATAATAAAGAATTATAGGTTTTGAGTTCTGTGTGTATTTTCTGTTAGCTCACATGATCTTATTGAACGCTCAGTGAGAAACTAGAATGAAAATGGGTGGGCCAAAAAAGTTTGAAATGTATGTCAAATCAATTGACAGGAATGCGTCTCATCTTAGAGGTTTTCTGTAATCTCATTTCTCTGAAGATAATACATATCTGTATTGAACTCATTTATGCCTGAATATCGTGGATTATATTTTTTAGTGAGGAACACTTTATCTTCCTTCTAATACTTGGACTTTCTCTCATATACATATTGATTTCTCTCATGCATTTTCTAGGACCTCATAATCTTTACATTTCCAACTGTATAGATCCAGTGGTGTTGGCATGGTTAATTTTTATATTATCTTTCATTATATAGTCTACGAAAATTACATCGATCCATTTATCTTGTCATGCTGTACTGTTGTCCTCTTCAACTCATTGTCCGCCCGCTTCTTGTACATATGCTTGTCTATTATAAGCCTGGTCTATCCTCTTCAAAATTGGCTGGTCCTTTCTTTTATTACAAGTAGGATAAGCTTTTGAAATGTCATGTTGCCTCTATTTTTAAATAATCACCTTAATTTATGATTCATCAACTCCCCTGATCATTCTCACTGCATGAGTGAGTTTTAGTGACTATTGATCTCTCTCTGTCTCTGTCTCTCTCTCTCTCTCTCATGCATGCGCACAGGCACAGAACTCAGTTATTGTGATGTTGGAGTACATTATATATTGGTCATCTCGCTCTCTGCTTTCTTAAAAAGATGATTTCTTAGAAAATCTCAAGTTGTCTGTGCTCTCTTTTTCAATTCATGCTGTTGTTCCATCTCATATGCTATATGATATCCTTAAGATAATTTGTTTTCTCTCCCTTTGTGCTCACAGGGCTGTTGCAAACTACTTTCAAACTTTATTTCATAAAGAAGCTGTACGTGCTAAAAGGGGTCTTGTGATGGAAACTTTGTTGGCTGGTAAAACTCGTAAGGAAGCATCAAGGTTGTTTTTCGAATCACTGGTAAGTTAAAAAACTTATTTCTGAGTGTATCTCTTCCTCTGTCATTTCATGCTTCTTTTAAGGCATAATTCATAGGTTATGTGCTCCACCTTTCTAGATCACAAGATGATGACTGCTTCACAATTACGAATATCGCAAAGGATAAAAGTATTTCAATGACTTTCCAACTGAGAACGTTGGAAATGGTATATCTCCTGCTCCCCTATTTAATGTGTGTAAAAAACGTGTTTGCAGGTTCTTAAAACAAAGGATTACATCCATGTGGAGCAGGAAACGCCATTCAATAACATCAATATCCGGCCTGGGGTCAAGTTGATGAAATCTGACTTTTGATCTTTGATATATTATATGAAAGGCATGTACTTTTCACGGCCTGTCCATATCCAGGTGGTGCTTAGCATGCATTTTAGGCTCTTCTTCCCCCCCTTGAAAATCTGTTTTTAACTTTATATGATCACTCGTTGGTTGTTAACCTTATATTGTTAGATAACTGGGTGGTGTAGACATGTAGCTAGTGTTGTAGCCCTGTAATAATTTGTATATATATGTAAAATAGTTCAGTCTGCCATTGCAGTAGAAAGTCGAAGTTAACCTGTTTGTTTGACCAAGTCCGCCTTCTATGCCTGGGTGTCCTGAACCGACTCTTGTTCTGAACCGACTATTGTTTCAATCTATCTATCACTGATTGCTTCTCTTGTGTATTCTTTCCTGCCTTACTGCAAGGCGATGCTCGGCGAGCCTCGTTTTGATGTCAGATACTAGAAGTCGGCTGAATTGTGTAAATAGTGCGTTTTTGCGACGCTTGATTGCGTGGAGTCTATGGCATCCGATCGTGAAGTCCAGTTCAAAGGAAGTAACATTGGCATAATTTGAGCGTCCTCTGTGACGTAATCGATTACCTTGTGGTCTAACGTTTCAACGTCAAAATTAGTTTATGGCACAAAAAACCGCTGGTAACAACACCCTTTCAATGTAACTTTGCTACTTCGGGTGAACTTGAAAATCTCCTTTTGAGATGATACCGCCTCCAAATTTTGATTCTTTACCAATCATCTGTCAAGCTTTGGTTTAGTTATAAGCATCTCTCTCATGGATTTCCTTGAATATTTGTTCACTTGAGTCATTTGAAAAAAAAAAAAATTGAACTAATCTTTCCTTGTCTGACCGAACTGAATTGCATTCCAAACTAGTTTTACGACTTTCACCACTCTGTCAGAAGGCAAATGCGACATAAGGAGGGGTCGTCACCATCTTCCTGTACCATGTGATCCGAGTGTGGCTCAGAGATGCACAGAGTACAACTGGGATGCTGTAAAATTACAATGGCGGGAGGCACTTGAGATTTTGTACCTTAAGCATGATGACCTTTAATCAAATGACGCAACACAAACACACACACAACAAAGGCAACAGGCTGCAAGGGATGCTGTCGCCGTATTTAAAGGCCACAGTACTGCTGCAAACTATGTAGTCAGCTAGCTGACAACCAATGTAAAGCAGAGAATGTCCTTCTGCTTACCAATACATTGCTTTAGAATGATATAGCAAAAGAGAGTAGAACCCACTACTCGTCCTTCCCACTCTTTCCATCATCGCCTTTTAGAAACCGCAAGAACCAATATGCAGACGACTTTGGGTGTCGAGACAGCCCATTCTTGTAGTCTACGTAAACCAACCCAAAGCGTTTTGTATAACCTTGAGCCCACTCAAAGTTGTCCAAAAGTGACCAAGCAAAATATCCTCTCACATCTGCCCCATCCCTGTCAAGTACACATGAAAAAATTTTGGTCTGTTGTTATTTTGGGAGTCAGAGACAAAAACTAGCTATCCAGACGAATGAATGGAGATAAACACAGAGCAAGAAACACAAATTATTATGCATGTCACAGTTCTAAGAACAAATTTTGCTTATTATTGCCAGGAACGAAGCTGGGACGCAACCACACAGATTTGATAGCTGTCCTGCATAGCTGAGTGGGGGAAATGACTGACTGCATAACAAGTCAACACCATTGTCTATTTGACTGAGTTAAGCTCTAATATCCAACCACTCGTCCACATCTATTGCGAACCAAATAGCATCACGATTTTCTAGCTGTATGCATATGCAACACTCAAAGCAAAGTGACTCACTTGACTGCCTGAGCAACTTCAGCCAGGTATCTCTTAAAATAAGTAGTTCGTAGTTTGTCATCTAGCATCTCATGGAGAGGAGAAAGGTCATTGTCTTCATCATCCATTCCTGAAATGACAACCAAAGATGCAAAGTATTAGCCATTCCGGAATGCCTGAACAACCTCTTCTAGGATACAAATATATCCAGTTGACAGAAACATATCTATCCTCTTAGATATAGTCTAAAAGGATTCTAGGACAAGAAAAATCAATTGCATCTGAACTATACTCCTCTAATAATTAAATAAATGTTAAGACCAACCATAATCTAAACAAGACCATGATAAATCCAGTAAACAAGCACTGAAGGATAACACACTTAACATCCTAGTCCATGTCCAAACTGCACTCAAACTGAACAATGAAACTGATTAATAGGGAACCAGACGCCACATAAACCTTGAGGGGACATGATGAATTGTAAGTTGACTATGACACAAGGTTACAAGTCCAATCCTAATACTTAAATTACAAGGTCAAAGGAAGGAGACTACAAGCATGTAAGACCACAGTAAATCCAGTTAATAAGCGATTATAGGATTACACACTTTAAGAAAAGGAACATAAATTAACAAATAAGTAAGAGGAAAAGTTCCAATCTTTCAGTATTACCATTCTCAGTGACATATATTGGGGGATTATTGTATCTCTGTGCAATGTAATTGAGAACCTTTCGAATGCCCCATGGAACAACATAAAGCCATTCTGATGCTGCCTGCCACGTGTAGAAACTTTTCATGCAATATAAACAAATGACCATGTCGCCACGAACATAAAGATAATTGTGTCGATTGCATTGTACCGTGTAAGATAAGGAAATATTCTGGATCAAGTTGTTCAAGCTTGATCTTTAGGCCATTTAATATCACATCAAGGCTAGTTATCGAGAGTAGTGAGCACAACTCGTCAGAAAACCTCTTTGAAGCAATTCCATTAGGTGCGGTGAATTAGTATACTGACAGTTTGTTCAATTGGTTAATGAAAACTTTCAAATGAACCCAAACCTATCAATTTTGAAAAGTTGCCATTAAAAACCAGACTAAGCAAGAACAATCGGACCTTAACATGAAGGTATCGGTATGCATATAAACTGCCGATTGGCATTCCCTCATATGAAAGCAGGAAAAGTAGAGCAATACCAGTTCAAATAAATCTAGCTTGGTGACTATACAATTATTCTAAAAATCATGTAAATCTAGTTTGGTTTTTCTGTTTAGTTTCATTTTGGTAAGAAGTTCAATCAAGACTAAATTGACTTAACTGAATTCACTTCCCTAAACCAAACCAAAACAGTATCTCAAACTCCTGGAGTTCCATTTAAATGGGACATTTTGTTTTTGGGCCTCAATTTTGGCTTTCATTGGGCTGTAGATTTATCCACTTAAGCTGGGAGTTCCATGTCATCAAAGAAACGGACAAGAATGTAATTTTCTGAGACTTGCTAGACAACAATTTGAAAGGTCAATTTCTAATCAATTTATCACTAATATGCACCACCACAGCAGTAGTACATTCCGGTGTAATAGGAAATTTCCAGCAACAAACTAGATAAAGATGCAACTACTGCACAAGCTTTAGCTCCATGCGAGGCATGGTGAAACTTTACAAGCCTAAGCGGCTGACTTATAACCATTCAACTGATTTACAGAGCTAGCTAACAAATAAAATGAGACTTAAGAAACTACATCTCAATTACTAAACTGCAACTAAAACCTTTCCTTTTCACCAGTGAGGGTTAATTTCTTTTCCTAAGGCAAAGTCTCAATTAAAAAGAAGCAATCATACCATCAAGGCCCTTACACTAAAAATTAATTAAGACAGGGTCCATGATGAGTCTGTTAATTCTAAGCTTGGAGATGTAATCCACCAAAATCAAATCATTCAAGCCTGTTTAGACATGTAATTAGTACACCAGTAACAGTGGATTTCCTGTTATTCACATGAACTCAGGTCCCTCCCCCACCCCCCCCCCCCCACCGGTTTTTTTCCTTTCCTTTTCTCTCTCCTTCTCCTTCCTCCAAGATATTAAAAATGTAGTGTGAATAGAAACATCAGAATCTCTTATACTGTCAAAAGCATGATCATCATTTAGCAAAGTGGAACCACCCAATATTTTTCTTGTAACTAATGGCACTGCACCTCTTTGACTTCTCTCTCTAGGTTACCTTTCACCTATGTTTTACCTTTCACAAAGAAGCTGAATTATCTTTTTTATTCATCTTGATAAAAAAGAGAACAGATTATACACGCGTCATAACTTATTCTGACAGCTCCATCAAAAGGAACTGACCACTAGCTCCCCAACACCCATCAAATGCTCAGAAATTTCAATTTTTGGCAGTCATTAGTTCCATGCATGCTTTGAAACATGACTTCTCTTCTCAGCCAAAATGAGCACAAGTGAGAGAGAGAGAGAGAGAGAGAGAGAGAGAGAGAGAGAGAGAGAGAGATACCTTTTCACCAATAGTTTCCCCTCCTTCCCATTTTTCTGTGTAAAAGTAAGAGATTAGAATGGAGTACAGTATCAAAAATCTTAACACCACTAAAAAAAAACTAAGCTAGTCTTTACATTACCAAATCTTTCCATCTGTTGAGCTTTGTAGAAATCACTTTCTTCAGGACTTTCACTTGCATGAGCTATAAACCTGGTTGTATAGTGATTTAGACCAACAAAGTCCACCGAGTTTCTGAGCAACTCAATGTCTTCCTCTGAAAATTCAGGGAGCCGATCTCCAAGTATTTCGCGCATGACTTTAGGATAGTCTCCACAATATATAGGATCGAGGTACCTGCCCAAGAACTCTTTCTTATGCTAAACTGAGTACAACAGCTCTAATGTGATTATGCAGGCAGCACAAATAATCATTCAGCACTAGAGTGAAAGAGAAGGGAGTGTCCAGGGTACCTCATTGTCTTTAGTTTATAATCAATTTTAACCCTCTGGGCATAAACCGATTTGTCTCCCCATTGGATAATGTTTAGATACTGAACCACATTTCAATTGATCAATTCATGTTTTTAGATAGGTTGGTGATGGTTTCATGTGGCCCATATGCAAATGCATTACATGTCTTAAGATTATCTCAATATGCTTAGTGGTATATATTCTGGATGCTAGTCCAAAAGTCAAACATTTTTACCGACAAAATTCATCTTCCTTGTCTTCAAGTCTGTGAATAAAACTAAAAAACAGAAAAGCCATATTACCAATTACACGACACCTAAAGGATTGGCCCCTCTCCAACCAAAAGCTAATCAACAAGATGTCAATTTCTAGACAAAAATAAAAGAATTAAGACAGGCATTGTGATTTATAGATAAATTATGTCAGAAGAATCACCAGCCAAGCTGAAAATCAAGACGCCTAGCTGCAGCATCTTTGTCTTCAGTCTTTTGCGAGTAAGCCTCTGCCCATTCACAGTCCACCACCAAACCTATTTGCCCACATTGCTGGTCCTGCAGTAAATTATAATGGGCACAGTAAAGAGAGGAATTATATGCTAAAACTCTCTTCAGGTGATTTAGGAGTCAATGGTATCTCTCTTATCCCCTATTCTAAAGATTTGTCAAAGTAAGCCTAATTGTCCGTTTCCCTTCTATCCTCTAAATCCACAAAGGGTGATGAAGTACCATTAATTACCAAGAAAGCTCGGCATTAACAGTAAACCAATTAATGATATTTGCTTCTGTAATTTCAATACCATTCAAACTCAGTGCATTCCCAGTCATCTCTATTAAAAGTAGCAAAATCTAGTCACCAATCTGCTCTAGTATAGTTTGGCCCAGAAAAACAATGCTTTAGTATATCCTTTATTTTTGGGAAAGGAAGGAGGTCTTCTGTTTTTTTCGTTAAGGGGGATAGATGGTGCCAGACCATTCAAGACTAATGCATTCAGTCGTACATAACTATAATATGAAAGTGTCTACCCTGTATTTCTTCCTATATACGGAGACAGCAGCAGCATGTGCCAAGAGCTGGTGGTGCGCGACCAAGTATGGTTCAGTATTGGAACATTCACGCCTGCCAGGAGCAAATATGCCGAGACCATACCCATTGACCGCAGTTTGAAGGGGTTCATTGATCGTAATCCAGTTCTTTACTCGATCACCGAAGTTTGCAAAGCATGTTTCAGCATATGTTGCAAAGCAATTTCTTGGTGTCCGGCAGAAACAAAAAAAGGCATCAATCACTTTATGCAAACTTATCTTTTGAACTAATATTCAAACATCATAATGAACATTGACTCTTGGTCTCGCATTCAACTCGAAGTTTAATAGAAACAGAAGGAAAGGGAACAAGATTTAGACCAAAGTTGTCTCCAGGAAAACTAAGCAAGTCTGGGAATTTTCTCAAAGAACTAATTATGTGATTCACAGAGCTTCTGACAGGTCCCAAGGGATCTCTTAGCCAGTCACAAGCCTCAAATTATGATGATTGCCATATTACATAGCCTAGTTGTTGCACACATTGAGTAAGAACAAATCTTAGCTGTCAAAAACTTCTAAAACATTTCTGCAATGTTGCTAAGAAGTTAAATAGTATCATACAAAAGACCTTGGGTTAGAATTGCATGTATTGCAGTAGCTTCCTTCCTTGCATCAAAAAGGGTTTTTAACAGTTCTAGTTAAGTTGCACCCATATCTCCTTCTGAATCATTTTTACTCATGTAAAAGGAAAGGTACGTATAGCACCAACATGTTTTCGCCTGACGATCAACAAACGCAAATACAAGGAACATTTACAGAGCCCCCAGAGATCTGAAAGTAGACAGAAGAACGACATGGAAATTCTTATTCAACTAGCTTTTACTCATTCCATCCCTAAGGCATTTTTATCATTTAGGGGGAACTGTCTTTATCCCACAAAAGAGTCCCACAGATAAGAGAAAAGAGACTATCACACAGATTGATACTCGTGAGACACAACTCAATGCCTAACACAATGATTATGCCTAATTTCACCAATCCTCCCACTTCCACATCAAAAAGAAAAAAAGGAAACAAAGAAAACCATCACAAAGGTCCTCCAAAAAGCATTAATGAATAGAGGTCATGGTACAGAAGGCGCCTCAAGTTGATTTATCTTCATGAGTGCCGAAAATTCTTCATTCCTATATGTTGCTAAGCAATTATGATGATATATTCCAGTCTCTATCTATGATTATTTTATTTAAACACCACTTAATACACATCTAGGACATCCTGCATTAGTTCAACATTTATTAAAACTGCTAGCACCTACTTCACACAATCTCAAGAAGTGCAAACAATTATATACTAGACCTTATCTTTCAACCACTCAGTCATCTTATTTGAGGTTGAAGAACAGCAAAGAAAACTGAAAATGAGGAACCGAAAGTCAAAAGCATAATTTAATATCACAAACTAAAATTGGAAGAGTTGAAAGCAAATAACTTGTTAGTTACACTGATGTATGCTTCTGCAAAGAAGCCACGGCTTGATCTTTGCCAGCAAGAAAATGAAATATAACTTACACAATTTGCTTACTTAACCACCCTCCCATTGAGTTATGAAGATGCAAAGGAAGATCCCAATGATACAATGTCACATATGGCTGGATACCTATAAAAGAAAAACATATGTCTAATTGGCTTCACTTGAAGCAAAAGAAAGCCAAACAAAAAAATGAGTCCATACCTTTTTTAATAAGTGCATCAATGAGTTTGTTATAATATGTAATCCCTTCCATATTGATTTGAGATCCCAAACCATCTGAGAACATCAATTAGCCAACGAATATGGCCTCATTAGGATGACAAGCGACCGCTGATGTAAACTAGATTATGTATAAGGAACTAAAATAAAAGAAATTACAATATTTAGTACATTTCTGTGGAGGTGCATATAGACATAAAAAGTTCGAGTAAGTTAAGAATACCCACAAGACACAATTAAAAGAATAAGGGCTACAGCATTTTTCTCTCATCAGTTTCACTTTTTCAAATTTAACCTCTGTAATTTCTCCAAATTCTCAACTTACCTTATATATTGTCATTTAATCCAACCTACCTTCCAAAAATTCATAGTGTGAACATTTTACCCATTTGTAGGATCTTCAGAGTCTTAAATTATCTCGATACAACACCTAGTCACTGCACTCCATTTGCAACCACTTAAACCAGCAAGTTTTCTAGCACAAGACAGCATATAAAGAGGATGTGCTCTCTTGCTTGTTGATACACAAACTCTTGATAAGGCGAGAAATTTCGTGTTAACAAAACAAATAAGCTCAGCCTTTAAGCAACAATTTCCTTTACTTCAGTGAAGATTTTTTTTTTAATATGAAATTCAGTTGATCTGCAGCATACCAGGGTATATGCGAGACCATGATATGGAAAATCGATAAGCATCAAACCCAAGCTTTGCTACAAGATCTATGTCTTCCTGCGTAATCAGCAATCAGATCAGAGGGGAATATTCAGGGACAAGAAAAAACAACGATCAAGGACGATCTTCAAACGAGGAAGAACGGCAACATGAGATAGCGATGGAATCAGAGGTTGATGTGCGTGCTCTGAAGAACGGAAGAACCCTATACAAGCTTGGCTACAAACTAAAGTGCTTATCCATCAAACTAAACTAACGTGAAGCATTCATTCTTGGGTTCTTCCACAACTTCTCTTCAGCCAAGAGCCCACTAAATAAAATTTAACGGGTTCTCTAGAGCGACAACCTCATAGCGATGATAGTGATCCACGGCCACATCCCCATTGCTCCCATCCACGATTCTTCCTAGAAAAAAGGCCAAAAAAAAGAAGAGGAGAGTCATGCGAAAGAAAGCGCGATCGGCTTCCAAAGAGAGACCGCGGGGAGAAGGAAAACGCCGTGCCTTCAACATGCGAGAAGGCATCCCAAATGCTCGCGCCCCTCCCTCCTTCGCCGGAAGCTCCCTCGATCTGGAGACACCAACAACAAGCAAAAGGAAAAAAACAGAGATGAAGCAAGCGCCCATGCAAACATCACCTCACGATCCGACACACTCTGCGCGCGCGCGTGCGTACTTGATAAGCAGAGGTGGCGACGCCGAAGACGAAGCCGGTAGGGAAATCGGAGCGGGAGAGGTGATGGTGGGGAGCGGATCCGCAGTCCGCTTCGAGCTCCTCCTTCTTCGCCATGCGAGAGCTTCGAGCGAGAGAGCGAGAGAGCGAGAGAGAGAGAGAGAGAGACTGCGAGATTCGACGACGGGATTCGCCGGTTGTAAAGTCAATTGTAGCCATTACATATTTATTCTCTGGCAAAATTTTATATTAGATTAAAAGAAGGAAAGTGTCGGAAATACACGTAGACCTATTTAATAATGCGAGAATACTATTCTCGCCACGGAGGCGCTCCGTCTCATTTTCCGGCGTTTGTAAAATATTTTCCTACCAAAATTTAAATCTAAAAAAAATATTTATTAAATTTTTTTTTAAATTTTATACTTAAACTCCGTTCGTTTCACAGGAAATAATTTCTAGAAAAAAGTGAGAGATGAGCTCATAAGCCTTGGGCAATGCTCAAGTTCGCTGGATTCTGGCAAGGTTGAGCTTGAGGTTGATCCTAATTGGCCTTGGGTGAGCACGTCCCCCACCTAATGACATGTTTATGAAGAAAGGAAAGAAAAAAAAATTATAACAAAAGAATTTCCAATTTTTCAAATAATTTTCCTTAGGAATATTCGAATTGTATTTTTTTATAACAAATGATGGACATTGTTTCCTAGTTCATGTCTAGATTTCAGTCAAACACTAGAAAAATATTGTCATTTTCCCAAAAAATAACTTATTGAAAAACATGTTTTGGAAAGATGTCGTGCTTTTCATGAAACAAAAGGAGTTGAAGTTTGATTTGATTCAACTAGTTTTTGAACTTGGAAACGATAAAAATGATTTGTCCCTCGAAAAATAAATGATTTAAAAAATATTTTTCTACAAATTATCACTTGTACACAATGAATGAATATCCATTGCTCATAAACACACACATATATATAGCTGACATTAATGGAAATATTTTTTAATTAGTTATTCGAATGTTGTAAGTAATTACATATTTAAGAAATTATTTTATTTTTACAGGTAAGCGATTTCAAGAGGAATCTCCATTCTTATGTACTCAATGGATGCTCAATCCTCATGCGATGTTCACCTCTCAAGTGGAGAGCATTCTGTTTCCAACTTGCAACCTAAAATTGTTTTAATTGGTCATACAAATCCCGACTTCATGAATCAATCGACGTATTAGCTTCGATAATGTCATGGTAAAAAATTAACATTTGGACTAATCGAACTTAATTGGCTCAAAAGTAGAGAAATTGTTGAGCATGGGAGTGAGTCCAAAGTCACCATTTGCCATTTAATGGTTTATAATAGCATGGATGAATAGAAATTCGTGGATGGTAGATGATAACATGAGGTTGAACAAACTAAACAACAATAGTAGTAACAATAAATAGGTCTATAAAGTGGATGGGTCGAGCTTGATTTGGGTTGGGTTGGAAACGGATTGACTTAAATTGATCCATTTAATTTGTGTCGACTCATTTTTATACAATACAATTCTAAGGGCTCATGCTCAATCTGACACGGAGCCAACCCAATACATATTATTGAAATACATTTACATTTAACCCAATTTCTTGAAACCACACACGCCGCCCACTTTAAGCTCTTTGCGTAAGTATGTTGTCTGGATAACATTTTATGTCAAATTTCATGTGTACATTAAATGCAAATCACAAGAAAGCAGGACCAAAAATAAAAGTATTATGATGGTTGTTTGGTACATAATCTTCTCAGTTGGCACTCAAATTGCCCATAAAATATGATTACTATTTTTCTCAAACTCTTTTATTATTATAGAATAATCTTCGTCCGTCCATCTCTCTACTGCTTTACTTTATGAGCCAATCCCCAAATAGTTTAAAAGCTTCACTGAATCGCCCCTGTTTGCATGTTGGTGAGTCGTCTTCCATAGCGAGTTCGACTCATAAACCACCTTTTGTCCTTTTTTTGACCATAAGACTTCCATCCTCTTTCTCAAAGTTGTCTGGCTGCAACGTAGCACTCTATTCACAGCCATTTGTTGAGACACTAAGTTGAATATGTAACTTTCAAACTGATGGTCCCATATGCATAACTTCGGTGGATAGACAGCTTTAGAATTATGACAACATGATGTGCTGGTCCAGAACAAATTGATGTCAACCAGCCTGCACTCAACCCCACATCTGCCCAGTGAATGAAAGTGCACAGAAATAGAGAACAAGTTAGAGATCTATCAAGTTACTCTGCACCTGTAAGTGGTAAAAGGTCAGCACTCAGAAAGAGAACCTCGACTGCTTATTGCAACCATAAACCATCTTCAACACCTAGTTACTATACTTCAAAAAAAGCAAACAAGAACCGTCAACATCTGATGATCCACCATCTGAGAACAGTTTATGGAGGGGGGACTAATTACTGAGACGGGACCACGTCTCCAACATCGGAAGAGAATCTACCTTTTGCAGGCCATATACCATAAAAAGCAGGCCTGTAAATCTGATCAAACTGCAACAATTGCTTCCTTCTGACGCATTTTCGCATGCCATGATGAGACTTATCTCCAGCTTTACATATAGATGTGTCATCAGAAATCATCTCCTTCCATCCACTCACTAGCCTTTCAAGGTTCAAGTCATCATGTTGTGCTGCCCATGTCACAGTAATAGCCGTAGTGAACTTATGCTCCTTCAAGATTTCAGTTTCGGCCTTCCTGCGTATGTCCCAGTGCTGTTCTTAATTTGAGCAGATAGATTGACCCAGAGGATGCAAAGATGACAAACGAGAGCTGCTTACCACAGAAAACGTTAATCTCAACACACTTAAATGACATAGTAAAAAGAAAGAACAATGACAAGCATGTGAGGAGATAGAAAGGGAGAAATTATTGAAATTTGTGAATATTTCAAGAATTCTTGTTTCTTATACTGCGCACGTTCACATGAATTTAGGAAAACCAAAATATGAACCAACGTCTAATAAACCTTATACATTGAACGACAACGATTCCGCTCACAAGTAAGTGGACGACCACCATGAGGTGTTGTGGGCTCAAGGGCAACACTCTCGAAACAACATCGGATTTAGATTTATGTTTAAGTTGATCCATTTGTTATGGGATTAAAAAGGTTATGATGGATTTAGGTTTTAGACCCATTCATAAGGGCTATATATATTATTATTGTATGAGAGATCATTGTAACAAGTTGTGCAGCCGCAAAATCATAGCGAAAACTCTTTGCAGAATGTAACCCCTATTTTGTTTGAATCTTGGTAAACTTTTGTATCGTCTTATTTTTCTTTGCATGACATTTCTAATTTGATTTATGATACAACCCATCAATTGGTATCGTATTCGGGTTTGAGGAATTAGGGTTTATTTGAGATGTCATAAGCGTCACGAATTGAAATAGAAAAATTCGATAAGACACGATTCAATCTGTGGAAGATGAGATGGAGGATTTTCTTTGTGATCGAGACCTTTGGTGGCGATTGTCACGAAAAGGCCAAATATTATGATAGTCAATGTCGTGATAGGCAAGGAAACATAATCGATTCCCAAAAAGCTAGATTTGAATGAGATTAAGGAATGGGATTGGATCGATCGGAAAGCAAAGGGCTTGATCCGGCTTTCTCTTACGAACACAATTTTGATGAACGTGATGAACAAACTTAAAGCCAAGGATTTATGGTAGAAATTGGAGTTGCTATAACAAATTAAGTCCTTGGTTAAAATAAGTTATTCTTTAGGAAAAAAATGTATAATCATCGGATGCACGATGGCAATTCATTTTCTACACATCTATATAACTTTAACACGTTGATAAGTCAACTCTTATCAATCGGTGCTAAATTCTAGGATGACGATAAAGCGATAACACTACTCCATCCACCGTTGGATTCATGGGATAACCTAATTGTGGTAATCAGTGATGGGGACTGTTGACACCTAAATTTTTGCGCCTTTTGTTTTCTTTATTTTATTTTATTTTTATCTTTATTATTTGCATATAGTTAGAACATATTGCATATCAAGGAAAATCTTGGGCATATATTGGGCATAATATATTTTGTTTCAAAACAGGAAATAAGGACAAGGAGGAAACAAAATAAAAGGGGGAAGAAAATAAAATTTTTAGGAAAAGCAATATTTGGTCCAATGGACCGAATATTTGTTTTTACTTGCTCAAAAGGTGGACTTCTTCTGACGAGGGGGGGGGGACTTTTTTTCACTGAAAAAAAAAACGTACAGAGAAAGAGACGAAAAAATTAGAGAGTGCCTCAAGGGAGGAGCAGAAAAAATCAGTGATACAAGAGGAAAAAAAAGTGAAACAATGGGGGGAGGAGTTGTAAGAAAAGAAGAGAGCGTGTGGGCAGTTTAAAAGAGTCAGAAAAAGAGAAAAAAAAGGGTCAAAGGGGAAGCATAAAAAAAAGAGGAAAACCCCTCTTCATCTTCGCCGAGTCCTCATCGAATTGCATGGTGCTGGCCGCATCTTCGCGACTTGGAAGATTTTTATTCCTGCAGCTTTTGTTGGCCACGTCACGAACACTAGCGTACCACGGGCTCATCCCTGGCCACGACTTCTTGAATCCATCAAGTGGAAATCTTTCACCACGAATATACTGGGAATCTCGATCTTGCACCACGGCAATCCAACAAAAATCTAGCCAACCACAGCATTGGTCAAGCGGCGTGTTTTCGTCCCAAAAAGAAGATAAGCACTCATAAATTATTTGTGTTTTTCTCTAATTTTATTCTTTATTCATCGAGCTAACCATGATTTGTTGCCGTTCGGGGTTTTCTTGCAGATTCTCACCTAAGCCACGTCATTGGCCACTTCACCGCCGAGCGTCACCGCTAGCCGCTGTATTCTTCGCCCGCCATTGATTCGAGTTTGGAAAGATCGCCCCAAAGATTTGTTAAATATCTTTTCCAAGTTGGTTTGAATATTGATTGGTATGATATTTTACTTAATTTGTTTGTTTTGGGTGATATGCATGATCAATTGGAATTTATTTTCCAATCCACAACCGCACATCGATTTTTTGTTCTATCTATAAGGCTTTAGATGGAGTAATTAATTGCGCGGCTATAAAATTGATATCTTGATCTTTAAGGTTTGAGATCAATTTATTGATTTTGTGCGCAAACTTGTGTTGATGAATTTTGACGTTATTTTCATTTGCTTGAGTTGGTTAATTTAGATATTATTTGCATGCTAGAATATATTTTGTATGTTTTTCCTATTTTTGCATGTTTAGATTAATTGCACGTTTAGGTTAAAAATCACATTTTTAGATTAAGTTGTGCATTTAGATAATTTGCATGATTAAGTTAGATTGCATATTAGATAATCTTATTAGATTTAGAGTAGAGTAATAATAGCTAGATTTTGCATTTTAGGATATTATTCTTGGTTGAGTAGATTTTAGTTTAAATTAGGAATTAATATATATTGTTTCCTAATTTAGATTATATGATATTTAGCCATGGATAATTAGGCTAATTAATTCATAAAAATTCCAAAAAAATTGCATTTCATATATTGCATTTGATATTTTATTAGATTAGATTTTATTTGATTATATTTGATTAGATTAGATTTTATTTGATACTTGATTTTATAAGATTTGATTGGATTGGATTTGATTTGATGCATGATATATCATAATTTAATTTTGTGATTTGTTTTGGATTTTCATTCCTTACTTGTTATTGATTGAGTTTACGTGTGATCACTATTGCATGTTAGGGATAGATTTAAAATTAATCCAACCTGCCTGCCGATTTTTTTGAAAATAATGAAAAGGTACCGAAAGGGTGTTAGATTAATCTAGTATAACCAGTTCCCGAATCCTAGATCTCTGGTTCGTAGGAGTAAAGCATAGCTCCCGATGCTTTACATGGATTCCTAATCGACCCACCAAAAATAGATTAGTGGCGACTCCAAATTGAATATACTTTTGCATGTTAAAGAGCGAAACCTAAATCGCGAATTGGTATGGGCTTGGGAGAGCTCGAGCTAAATTAGGCTTAGCAATCCATTAGCCGAACCCTTAGGTGGTGCACCTTCGAGAAGGTCGTGACAGGGACAAGGCACTGTCACATGAGAGTATATAATCGACCTTATTATCATAGGAGACACGAAGAAAATGGTTAGGGAATTCTGGTAAAGAGGCGTTGGGAGCTAAGGGTAGGCCAACAAAGAAAGTTCTAAATCAAAAAGGGTCCAGATCCAAATCTTGTGGGCAATCAAAGAGTAGGAAAAGGATTGTGAAGTGCTGGAGATGTGAAGAATTGGGCCATATAAATTGAGACAGTAAAGACAAGTCTAGTTTTAATAAAGAAGTTGAATCATCCTCAGAAAACAAGGAGGTTGAGACAAAAGATATGTATTACATGTATGGCACGATTAGACAATGATATTTGGCCCATCGATACCGGTGCTTCATAGCATATGACGCCTCATAGACATTGGTTTTGTGAATATGAGCAATATAACATAGAGATGTCATGCTCAGAGACTATACTGCAGTTCAGATTGTCGGGCGTGACGAGATGAAGCTGAGGATGAATGATGGCACAATGAAGACTACAAAATGTGATGCACATACCCTTGATGAGTAGAAATATGTTATCAATTGGTATGATGGCTGATTCGGGGGTTATCTTCAGTTGTGTAAAAATTCGTGCAAGATGACTTGGGATTTACACAAGGAGTCCATTACGTTACGTTGTACAAGCTGCTCAGCAAAAATGGTGACTATTGATGGAAGGTTTCTCTCTGAAAAGACAAAGGAAGATAGATATTATACGAACATGTTGTGGCATTGGAGAATTAGACATGTTGGTGAAAGGGGATTGTCTACCTTGATTTCGAGTCAAATGGTAGATGGAGTATTATATTGCTATATAGGTTTTGAATTCTGTGAACATTGTCTTTGTAGAAAACAAAATCGACTTAGCTTCCAATACATCGAAACAAGAGCAACAAAGATTCTCGAACTAATTTACAGTGATGTTTTCGGGTCTACTCCAACTCCATCTGTTGGAGGATCCATGTACTATATATCAATCATAAATGATTTTTCAAAATATAATTGGATTTATTTTATTAAAATTAAATTAGATGCATTTGAAAATTTTTGAGAATTTAAGGTTTTGATTGAAAATCAATTAAATAGGAAAATCGAGGTACTTCATACTAATAATGGAGGTGAACTCTATTTGGACAAGTTCGAGCAATTCTGCGTGGATAATGATATTGCAAGGCAAAGAAAAACTCCATATACGCCCCAACAAAATGATGTGGTTAAAAGATTAAATTAGTCTATTATAGAGAAGGTAAGATGCATCTGAGTTGGGCAAGTTTGGAACCTGAATTTTGGGTGAAAGCTGTAGCCACGACCAATTTTTTGAACAATCAATCACTGACCTCATTAGTGAAGAACTGTACATCATTCGAGGTAGTGTTTGGGAAGAAGCTGAATCTATCACATATTCAGGTGTTTATGTGTAATGCATATGTTCATGTACCATAGAAGAAAATGGGTTAACTTGACAATAAGTCTGGAAAAAAACATATTCATTGGATACGAGGAAGAGGTCAAAGGCTAAAAGCTGTGGGATTTAAAATTAAAGACCATCGTATATAGCAGGAACGTTGCCTTTCGTGAATCACAATCCCAGGCAAGCACACAAGAAAGTGATGAGTTCAAGAAAGTAGTAGTATTTGAAGAAAGTCCTAAAGTTGAAATTGTGGAAACGGTTCCACAAGGTACATTGGTGGAGTCCAATTCTATTCTAGAACAAGGGGACAATGAAGTCGAGGATGTAGAATCGGATGAAGACTCAAACATAGATAATATGCCATCTCTTAGGAGATAAATGCGGGAAAAGCAAGCGCCACTTTGGTATTCGTTTAGTGTATTGAGTACATTTCATGCCTTAAGTATTACCGGAGATTATGATAGTTTTGTAAAAGAGACGAGATCCATGGATGATGTGAATCAGTGGGAGCTCGCAATGATAGATGAGATGCGGTCGCTTGACCATAACGAGACATGAAACCTATGTAAATCGCCTAAGGATAGAAAGGTAATTGGGTGCAAATGGCTATTCAAGCGAAAATTGAAACTAAATGGGACTGTGGGGAAATACAAGGCGAGACTTGTAGCTAAGGGATACTCTCAGACCAAGGGAGTTGATTATGACGAAATTTTTTCTCCCAGTTTTTTGTTTAGGCTGCCTTGCTTGCATTCTTCTAATTATCTTTGAGGCAGAAATTCTTCAGTTGGAGCTTGAGGGAGTTGCCATTGAAAATGATCTGGAACTTATGAAGAACCGATTTCCCTGCCAATTGTATGCCTGCCTTTATTTAAATATGCATGGGCACAAGTTTTTTGGGTCTCTGTGCACGTTGGGCTTAATTATAGAGTCAGTAATTTTATGTGGAATCCATATTTTGAATGTAAATTTTTGGAGGTCAGGTGCCCTAGGGATGGTTTGAAAATTTTTTGAAGGGGGGATTTGATTAGGGAAGTGGATGGAATTTGATTGAGACTAGCGTGCAAGCATGTTCAGAATTCAGTGGTTGCTACGGTGGAGTTGTGCCTCATGAAAAAAGGGCTTTGTTTAATCCAGTTTCCTTCTCAAGAGTACCCCTTTGGACAAGATCCCAAAGAAGCATCATGAGAAGAAATGATGCTCATGATGCCACCTCAAGCATGAACGTAGTCATGAAGCTGTGATAAAGCCAGAACTTTGTCGTTATTTGATGGGAATAATTGCATGCCATCTGATGCTTTTGGCCTCCAAATGATTTTATCACCATCTACTTTACACATTGCATGTATAGTCTGTCTTTTTTTGTGTGCTTATGGAGGAGACTAGTTTTTGTAATTTGACTTGTATACAAGGATCAAGACCAATTTGGGGATGTCCAATTCTCTGGCTACTAAGATAAGATTGCCCAGAGCATACTGAAGCAGTGTTTCCTAGCCGTGTATCTTTCAGAATTGCAATTAAACTTATTTGCTGAATGTGTTTTGAAACTTGTAATCAGCTTTGTTTTTTAATATTAATTTTAATTTTGATTTTGGTGAACTGGGCAATCAACATTGTCACCATAAGTGGCGGCGTTGCTGAAACAGTTATTGCCTCGTAAGTAGATTTGTACTAGTGAAGAGACCAGATTCAGCGTTGAAATGCAATGTTGCCATAAAAATATGAAATGAGTAAGGTTGTTGATATAGGAATGCTTCAAACGACGATATTGTCAACTGTGAAAAGTTCGATATTTGAGTTAGAAAGTTGAATTCTTTTTTTGTAAAGTTTCGACAGTCCGGAATGTCTTGAAGTGGTAGTATTTTACGGATTTTAATTTGAGCTTATGAATTGTTGAAAACAAAATTTTGAAGTTTTACGCGAGCGATTGCGGACACTTTTTCGCATGCGGAAAACTTCAAATTTTTGATTTGAACAATACGTATGCTCGAATTGGAATCGGTAAAATGCTACAACTTCACGACATTACATACTATCAAACCTAAAAGAAAAAAGTTCAACTTTATGACTCAAGTATCGGATTTTGAAGTTGTCGGCCAATTTAGATACATTGATTCTTGTTTAATTGTGAAAGTTTGATATTTGAGTTAGAAAATTGAATTTTTTTTTGTAGATTTGATAGTTTGGGATGCCGTGAAGTGGTAGCGATTTACGGATTTTGATTTGAACCTACGCAAAATTTTGAAGTTTTCTGCAAGTGATCGCGCGCACTTTTCCGCACGCAGAAAGCTTCAAAATTTTGTTTTGGACAATCCGTAAGCTCAAACTGAAATACATAAAATGATACCACTTCATGGCATCCCAGACTATCAATCCTATAAAAAAAAAATTCAATTTACTAGCTCAAATATCGGACTTCGCAACTCAAATTAGAGATGTCCATCAAATTAGGTGGGAAGCGCAGCAAACACGATCGCAAAAAGCAACAATACGAGCAACTAAAAAATGGGTCCTGAAATCCACTAGCACCATCAACAATTGGATCCTTGCAAACATAATGCCAAGTCGAAGAGAGCGTAAGAAGGAGAGTTGGGAGGAAAAATTAGACAAAGAAAGTTCACGAAAAGAAAATGTAAGCATCTCCATTAGAATCGGAACAACATAATAATTTGTTCAAACTAGTAATATTACAAGTTCAAACCAACCACAAGTATGCGTGGAAAACAGATAAAGCCAAAAATAATCCAACCACAGTATGACTAAGCTATCAACCCAAGTGTTTGCGCTTCGTTATAGCAGCTGATAAAGTCAGTCACAAGAACAATCTCCTCTCCCTCCCCATATTCACCAACATGATTATAAAGGGAACTAAAACTCTGGAGTAAACTGCAAAATGTTGAAATTATGTACCTTTGGAGCGGTTCATGGCGGCAAGGGCAACAGGGCGCGAGCGATGGTGAGTCCGCATCGGGAGGGAGAGAGACTGTCGAGAGTCCAATGCCTGAGAGAGAGCTGGAGGCAAGGGACGCAGTGAGGCGGCGGCGGCGACAACGCGTTTCGTTGGGAGCGAAGTTAGGACACACACCTCCTTCACGAGCGTCAAGAGTCCGATGCTTGAGAGAGGACTGGAGGCAAGGAACGAAGCTGAGAAATGGCGGCAACGGCGCGGTTCATCGAGAGCGAGGTGGGTCGGAGAGTCAGGAGCGAGTCCATAACACACACCTCATTCACGAGCGTCGAGAGAGACCGATGCTTGAGAGAGGGCCAGAAGCAAAGGACAAAGCGAAGCGGCGGCGGCGGCGGTGACGCGGTTCGTCGGGAGCGAGGTGGGTCGAAGAGTCAAGAGCAAGTCCAGGACACACACCTCCTTCACAAGCGTTGAGAGAGTTCGATGCTTGAGAGAGGGCTGAAGGCAAGGGACGAAGCGGAGTGACGACGGTCGCAGTGCAGTTTGTCAAGAGCGAGTCCAAGACACACACCTCCTTCCCGAGAGGTGGCGGCGGATGAAGCGAAGGTGGAGGCAAGGGCGCTCATGAGTCGGGAGGAAGGGAGAAAGGGCCACGCAACGAAGAGAGATCGAGTGTCTTAACGCTTGGGAGAGGCAACGAGCAAAGTGTAGGTGACTGGGGCTTTGCAGTTTGTCCCGGCATATGCTGCTCTCTCGACGATCCGATGATTGCTGTGCATTCCTTGTGCTCTGCCATGCGGAGAGATTATTATATTATGCTCGTAAAATCAAGCCTGGACGTAAATTCTTCTGGGAAGAGTAGATGGTAATGCAGAGAATGAAGAGTTGGGACTGGACATGAACAGCTTGAGGTCCGTCGCGTCGATGAGAGAGCTCCGGGCTCGTTCAAGGGGGTTTGCAGCTCGAGAGCGGCGACGCGATCCAAATGCTTGCAACTCTATCAAATGCTGGAGACTGCTGGAGAGAAAAGCCATGCCTTCAACAAGTGAGAAGGCGTCCCCAAAGGTCGCACCTCTGCCACCTTCGCTGGAAGCTCCTTCGATCTAGGGACGCCAAGGAAACAACTGATATATAGAGATGAAGCAAGCTCACGCAACTATCGCCCCATGATCTGATCCGATGTGCTCCGATCAGAACGTGAGAAGGCATTCCAAATGCTCGCGCCTCCACCACTCTCGTCGGAAGCTCCTTCGGCCTAGAGACACCGAGAAACGAGGAGACGAGACGCAGCCAGCTCCACGCAACGTCACCTCTCGCGATCTGCTCTGTTCCGATGTGCTCGGATCGGAGAGGAAGAGGGAGAGGTGGCGACGCCGAGGACGACGGTGGGAGGGAAATCGGAGCGGGAGAAGAGTTGGCGGGGAGTGGATTTGCTGTTCCGCCTGGAGCTCCTCCTCCTCCTTCCGTCGCCGCCATTGGAGCCAGTGGTACGAGATTGGGGTGACTGACAAAAGTAAATCGTCAGCTTTTTCTCAACCCCGCTGCGCGACTGTGATTGGTCGTCAGCAATTAATTATTTGTTCTCTGGAAAAAGTAAAATCAAATAAGAGTTATAAAAAGTAATTAATTCGAGCGGATTGGAGCTTTTTATTATTAATTAATGGTGGATTATGAGCAGATTATGGTTGACTCGAGACTGAGAAATTTGCATGCACCTTTTTTCTCAATGCAAGAAATATCACTATGAAATCGATATGATGTTGCCAATTTTGAAGTTCAAAAACAGATTATGAAATTCTACGATTTGTGCAACATTACGGTAGGGGGTATAAATATATAGATAGATTCTGTTTGTTTCACGGAAAATAATTTTAAGAAAATTTTTTTCCGAATTTTCCGATATTCGTTTTACGAAAAACAAAATAGTCAAAAAAATATTTCAAAAATAAGGAAAATGTTTTCTGCTTTTTGAAAATAGAAAATATTTTCCATATTCTTTATTTACCTTTTAAATATCGTGACTTCTAGTAACGTATATCGATCCCACCCGAGACCATCGAGGAGGTTGCTGCCTTTGATAACGAGCTCGTAATCTCTAGAAGCAAGCTCGAGACTTGCTTTGAATTGGCAAATTCATGGTCTTTGATAGCAATCATGAGCTCGTGGGAACCTAATGAGACTTGTGTCCAAGAAAGAAAAAATTTAAAAATTTATTTTTTTCCGAACACCCAAAAGTACTGTCATTTCCCAATAAAATGACTTTTTGAAAAATACTTTTCAGAAATGCTACATTTTCCATAAAAACAAACGGAGCCTTAAATGGCTTATAGAGGAAGCGCACACAATTATATAGCTTACCATGTTTCAGCACATCACTTATTTATTATTGGCTCGCAACCTAAAAATTACTTCAGCTAATCGCAAGGAAAAAAAAATCCCGACTTCAATAACAAGTTGGCATTAGAGCGTATCGAACTTAACCGACATGAAATCGGAGGAAGGGTCGGAGCATCGGAGCGAGCCGAAAGTTAAAAAAATAAAAAAGAAATTCGCTTTCTAACGATCATTGGGATTGGCATTGATCATTGGCTATGGTGATTAGGGCAAAAAAAGAAATGAATAATAAGAACTAGCCGTTCCAGTCCCGCAAGGAGCTAAATTAGAATTAAAGCAGATGGGGGGCCGGGTGGGGCCCCCCCAAGAGCCTTAGGGTCTGCTGTTCTTCTATCTTATTTTGTTTTTTCTGCAACGGTCGAATTTTGCTCCCGAAATGCCTGAAAATGTGACCGTTGAGCATCTTTCTTGCCCGATATATAAAACACGTCCCCGTCTTCCTCCATCCCTCATCCACTCCTCTTGAAATCCTTCCTCTTCAGCATTCGCCAGCGGCAAAGAGCTTCGCTTCGAAACTCAGATTCGTCCAAGAGAGAGAGAATGGGGATGCTTTCGACGACGGCGCCGTCGATGTCGGCCCACTACTACCACACCCACAAGGTGTTCCTCCTCTGCAACTACGTGCTCCTCGGGGCCGCCTCCAGCTGCATCTTCCTCACCCTCTCCCTCCGCCTCCTCCCCTCCCTCTGCGGCTTCTTCCTCATCCTCCTCCACGTCTTCACCATCGCCGGCGCCGTGTCCGGCTGCGCCGCCGCCTCCTCCGGGTCCAGCAGCGGCAAGTGGTACGCCGCCCACATGGTGGCCACCGTCCTCACCGCCATCTTCCAGGGCTCCGTGTCCGTGCTCATCTTCACCAGGACCGGCGACTTCCTCGGCAACCTCAAGTCCTACGTGAGGGAAGAGGATGGGGCCATCATCCTGAAGCTGGCCGGCGGGCTCTGCATCCTGATGTTCTGCCTCGAGTGGGTGGTGCTCACGCTCGCTTTCTTCCTCAAGTACTACGCCTCCGTCGAGGGCGACTACGGCAACCACGGCAACCATCTCAAGAGGAGTGCTAAGGTGCAGGAGGAGAGCATGAGTGACTGGCCCTGGCCTTTCCAGGTCTAAAAGCATTTGGGGATTGGATCTGTTGCCCTTATTAATATTTCATTCATTTATTTTTCGCGTATATGATCCATGTACCTTCTTTACATATTCGTTCCCTTCATCAGTAATGTCCTGATTGTTACCAGTAATACCGTATTGCTTTTGCTATTCAACCTTGTTCATAACATCCATATGTCAATGTTATGTCCCATTCTTCTTTAACAAATGCTGTTAGCCAGTTCAATAGCAGAACTAATAATGAACTGGTAACTCAATAAACCCTCCGTAAATTTGGTATTCCTACGCCATTTACAATAGCCCCATTAGACACGGGCCAGTCTTCACATTGGTCAAGATCGGAACAAGAACAAAATGATTCATAGGGAATCCTAGTGGGGGTATCTGGTTTGATTCGTGTGCGATCTGCTTCATACACATAGTCAAGGAGACCATTGGACTTGGTCAGTCTTGACTTCTGATCATCTTACCCGACTGACGCATCACACATGGCTCAAAATTGGACATTGTGGGAAATCCTCCTAGTGCAAATATTTGATTTTATGTGCAATCTGTTTCGTACACATATATAGTCAAGGAGTAGATTGGACTTGGCCAGTCTTGGATTCTGACCATTTTACCCAGCCGATACATTGCATATCTAAATTGTAACACATTATGGGGAAGCGCAGGAAACTATTTGATTTATGTGCAATCCGCTTCACACAGACAGCAGAACTTCAGGGGATGACGCTACAACCAGTCTCATCCGCATTCACACTCTCCCACCAGCAGGCGGCAAGCACCTCTTAGAGAAAAAAGCAGCTATACTTTTGGCCCTTCCACCGCTCCTCTCTACCAATTTGAGCATGCAGAACAGATTAAAGATACACAATAAAGAGATATATAAAGCACCCAAAGTTCAAACTGACATATAATATACCTGGCGAAACAGACAAACCAAGCTTGTCCAAGATTTCTTTCTTGACCTGTCAAAACAAAAACCACCTTTAAAGCAACAAAATTAAGTTGAACCCATTTGCTTTTTTTGCTTGCCAGACAGAAACATATATCAGACCCACTGGAAATTCAAACAGACCTGCCAGCGGTTATCCACAAAATCTGATATCTCACGGACTTTATTCCTCAACAGTGTTTTAGAAATAGCAGGAAGCTTCTGTTGCAATGAGTCTACGACCTTGTTAATACCATGTGAACTTGATTGTATAGTGGATACCTGAAATATCAAAGCTACCATTAATCAAACCCAAGGGAACACCAAATAGCATCCCTTGAATAGTGCAGTGACCGAATCATTTAATAGTAAGCTCACAATGGTGGGCAACTCGGAATCAGGTACATCTAGAGTGTGTGCCGCTGGTGTTAAGCAGCCCTTGCTGTTAGTTGGGCAATCCTCTTCATCCTCATCCAAGATGTTGTCAGCTGGACATTCTGGAAGTTTGGCACCCGGCAAGATTAGCATGCTTAATGCTTCCAAGCATATCTGTTCCAGCTTTTGAGCGGCACTTACTTCTCCAGCCTTTTTTTGAGTGGATTTCTCATGGGAAAAATTAGTAATTATAAACGGCTGATTTTTCCGGAGTGCATGCTCCGTCACATTGTGCAGATGCTTCTGCTGTTGAAGAAGCAGAGAAAAAACCAAATGCTCCGAGTCTTGCTCAGAAGAACAAGTCATGCCCTCCAGTGGAATATCAGTTTCCATCTTGTCAACTTGTACACCCTGCCATCAAACAGATTCTTTAGACAATACATTATATAGAATGAAAGAATGTTGGGTTTATTTATGCCAGCATTATAGGAATCTTATGTTATTTGTAATCAACCTCACGTGCCCAAAGATGTCTTTTCATATTTAGAAACTAATGCTCCACTCAATAAGAACCAAGAGTTCAGATAAAAATGAGCAAAAACACTCTCAAACATTCAGCTAATGGCATAAACTATAACATGGTAAACCAGAATTAGGAACCCCAGTAGCAGATGCTGACTCACCTAGAAACTTACACCTTACAACTTAAGTTCCTAAAAAATTGGCATCTATCCAGGCTTGGCATTGCTATCCAAAAGTAAATTGATTCCCAATTCCCTCTTTACAAACATTTCTCCCAATCTAAGGCACTATGCAATGGTAACTTCATCAGTTTTGAACCCTCTTACAGATAAAGAGATTCAGTAACAGAAATAACTATTTGGAAAATGATTAGCATACAACAAGATGAAACATCAATAATCATTACCCACTGACAAAGTGTTACTCCATTGATCGTCCAGCACCATTAATGAAGACATACCTTTGGCAAATAACTACCAAGAAAAATAAGATGCAAGGCCAAAAATTAGGGTGTTTTATATTGCACCTCATTTTCGGAGAGATAACCATCAGGTACAAAAAACCCATCCTCACTTTCATCTTCATCAGCTTTGGAACAACCCTCATCTAAGCCTTCTTCATCATCTTTATCACAATCAGATAGGCTTTCTCCAGGATCCTCCTGTGCAACAACCATGGCATGTATCATATAAGCAGTTGCAATCATGATGTCATGAATGTTAAGGATTTTTGAGGATATACCTCTTCCCATTCCTCGTCACTATCAACATCATAATCCAGCTCTGGATCCTTCCTAAATGGGTGGCGCCCCCCAACAGCTTCACTGATATGATCAATAAAGCACAACTGTTAATAGCAACAACACAAGAAATAGCAGGGCACTGACAGAAAAAACCTTAACATGATTTGCAAAAAGCTCAAGTTTGCATGGATTTCACACAGTTCCCAACATATCCTAGATATGTGAAGAGGAAATCAATCCAACCCTCTAGTAGGAACCCAATTTTTCTTACAAGGATGTCGGCTACCGCCTACTCCAATTCAAGACTTGATGTATCACTATGAGATCAACTCCACAAGTCATGTATCTAATACAATGTTGATGTTCAATCTAGCTCACCAACTGCCTAAAATAAACCAAATATTGCTTAACGATAATGTTGCTATTATGTTCCTCATAGACACTGGAAAATGCCCCATCCACAAATAAACAGATGAGGGGCAACAGAGCTTTAAGCAGGAATTTTATGACAGTATCTTTTTTTTTTTCATATTTTTCATCAAGAAAAGGATGGAGTCAACCAAGACGTATTCCAAAGACAAACGCAGATACATCTACAGGTCACTAGCTGGAGAAGAAATCAACTTATTCTATAACCTTCTCAGGGTATAAAGTTGTGGGGCACTGCCCACAAAGCAATAGGAGCTTCTTGGTGTCTTCTCGACATAAATACTGAGAAGAAATCGAATGTTGGAGGGAAACTGTGCTCATACAGGGGGAAAAAAGGAAATTGCTAATTGCTATCTCCACGTTTAAATCTTATAAAAATCCAAAAGAAATGGGATAACTTTTAAAGACATCAAGTACATCCAACTTTTGCACGAATATAACTGCTTTCTTTCTACTGGTGATATAGCAATAATTTCCCCCCCAAAAAACCTCTTGATAAAGTAAAATAAAAAGGAACCATCAAAGAAAGCAAACATCTGATACCACCATCCACAAATGAATTACACAGAGAGGACTAAGTCTCAAACAACAAAAGAGAATTACCTTTTTGCAGGCCATATACCATAAAATGCAGGCCTGTAACTCTTATCAAACTGCAATAATTGCTTCCTTCTGACACATTTCCTCATACACAGATGAGACTTGTCTCCATCTTTACATGTTGATGTGTCATCAGAAAACCTCTCCTTCCATCCACTCACTAGCTTTTCAAGGTTTAACTCATCATCCTGTGCTACCCATTTCATGGAGTTAGCAGTGGTGAGCTTAAGTTCCTTAAATATTTCAGTCCTGGGCTTCCTGCGTATGCCCCAATGTTGTGCTTGATTTGAGCGTATAGACAGACCCAGACAACGCCAAGATGATAAATGAGACCTACTAACCACAGATACGTTAATCTTGACACACTGAGATGAAATAGTGCAGAAAGAAACAACAAAAACAAGGATGTGGAGAAGATAGAAAGGAAAAATAGGATGTCGAAACCTACTTCCAGATTTGGCCTATGGTAATTTCTTGATTTGAGGAAAGAGCAGAATCCATTGAGCATGCAACTGACTCATGGATCCATTCTCTTGCCTTACAGGACAAAGGCAAACCAGGTGAGGATTTGTCATCCAGGGCAGGTGAAGTAGTCTTGCTTCTTTTGAGGAATCGTTCCATCATGGAAGCTTGCTTCTGCAGCGCAAGTTGCTTCTTCAAATCAGCTTCCTCCTTCTCTCTCCTACGCTGATCTTTCTTAGCTTCATCCTGCTTTTTAAGCTGTTTCTTCAACTCAAGCTCTTCTTTTTCAAAACGCTTCTCTTCTTTCTCTGCCTCCTCTTGTAAGCGCTTCGATTCCTTTTCCTATGGACATGGATCAAAAAAGCAATGTGGTAATTAAGGTGCAAATGAACTCATGTGTTATCTATATACAAAATTAACAAAGATCTAGGGAGGACAAGTTTTCCAAACAGATGACCCATAGTTCATTATGTCACAACTCTTTACTTGAAGCATCTGTTAGAATAATAACTAGATCGTAGTAAAACAATTCACTCATGAATACAAGCCAGGAACTAATAAAATATCGAACTTACAGCTTTCAACTTTTGCTTCCGAAGTTCACGATCCATTCTTTTTTTCTCTCTCTCAACTTCTCGTTTATTTCTCTCCAATTGCTTTATATATGCTTTAGGATCCAGTTTTGCCTCCTTCTCAGCCCTGAAAAAATATAAATGCTTTAAGTAACATTTATACTCTGCAATGAATCTAATAGACCATTTTTAGATGCATACATGTCAGCACGAGTCTTCTGCAGCATGCTATCTACTAACAAGCGCAAATCTGTCTCGTTTAGCGCTTTACGAAGCTTTTCTGATGCTTTCAACAAATCAAGCTCGCTATCTGGATCATGTTCTGACTTCTCTAATGCATTTACCATTGCTGAAAGAAGACACGTACCACAATTAGCCAAAGAAATGTTGCCAAGCAAGAGATACAATCCCAAAGCTGCACCTCCATTACACTGCCTCCATGATTATTTAATTAATATGCTAAATACGATCCGAGGAACAAGTTTCCATTATGCACAGTACAAAGGAAGAAAAGTCAGATTGCATAATCATAAGATTCTGCTTTAAACTGAACTATCATAATTCGCACACCAATAATTCTGCAAAGTTAATACATTCATTCAACTGACAAAATTTTTTTCAAAAGAAAGTACAAGTCTGAGAGGTCTTCCTTTCACTATTTTAGAGTCCAGATAAAACTCCAGAAGCATGGAGAACTGAGAGGAAGCAGATTCTGAGATATAGTCTCAAAGGATCTATGACAAATACAGAGAAATAATGGAGCATAACGGTAAGTGATTCAGAGCAGCCAAGTTCACTTCCCAATTATAATCAATTGGCCTGACTAGATTGCCATAGATAATAATGATCACCTCCTCTATAAAAAGTGATTTAAACGCATATTGGTACAAGATGCATCCAGCCAATAAGGCAGTACTTACAGGCTAACTACAGGACATGCAATCACTATACGAACATGACTAAAGAAAGATGAAGAAATAAATCAAGAATGGAGCTATACTAAGAAATCAAATGGAATGTTAGATAGAGTTGCCAAAAGATAGCCCAGCATTCCTCTGTTCCTCTTTAATGAGTAACCAGGGCATTTATTTATTTTTACCAATAAAAAATCGATCAAAACAATTATGTGCATCTTAAATGTGATGACACAGACTGACGAACAATTAACCTCCACAGGCAAATTAGAAGTTCACAATGCGAGACATGTTTGTTAAATGCCTTTTCTGTTCCGAAAGGCCAAAGTCCATCAACTTAGTAACTGTCCAATATTTAGAACTGCATTTTACCACATTAAGCAGAAGAACTAATAGCTGCGCCAAATAAAGAAAACTATAAAAAGGAATCGATTCAATCACCAGAAAGAGCACATAATCTCTCACGAATCTTTCTCCGACACGTGCGTCGAATCTTGATAAGACCATGCACGGACTTAGGCAACAACTTCAGCTCTCTAGTCTGTAAAAGTTAAACAAAGAAAAAAATTGTAGATCATCAGTCTAAGAAAAGGCTGGATAATTGAAAGGGACTAAAAAGATAAAAAGTCGTAGTTCGCATTATGGTGACATAATTGCATCTCAAACCATGTTGGTTCGTGTTGAATTGACTAGCTAAGATCGTGTCAATTTTTCATTCAAATGAGGTGCTTTGAATTGCACCATATTTGTGCTTTTATACAATTCAAGCCAGGGCCGATGCAACTGGGTCATGCGCAAAATCATGAATCATGACTACGATAGCAGATTTTAAAACTGAATTTGCACAAACATTGCATACTAAAGCAAAAACAAATACAATCAAAGATGCGACCAATCCAACGAGCTTAAAGGATATTCATGCATAAGCGAAAAGGGAAGGAAGTGAGGACCTCCCAACACCAGAGAGAGGAGGGAGAATCATCTTCCAGAACGTCGGCGTCGGCATTGGGAACACCATACATCACTCTCTGCCCAACGAACACGACTCCACTCTTCACCGACGCCACCGTGACGCCTCCTTCTCCCCCCGCACTGCCCTCCTTCAACTTGCCATACACCTCCTCCACCAACTTGGAAAGCGGCGAGGCGCTCTCCTCCAAGCAGCACGCGATCGCTCCGTTGCTGGACCCGCATTCCGCCGCGCTCATGTCCAGGGCGAGCTTCTGCCGATCCATCATTTCGCGGTAGTAAGAGAAGAGGCCCTGGATTTCGGCATCGAGGGCGGCGATTCGGTCCCGCCTATCGTCGGCGCTGAGGTTCTTGAGCACAGAACGAGAACCCCTCTTGCGCTTAAGGGTCTCCCGCGAGTGGGAGGCCATCGAGGGCTCGTTCGCGCCGTCGATCGCCGTCGGTTCAGCATCCACCATTTTCAACTTCCTTGACCCCAATAAAGACCCAAAAAAACCGCACAGACAGAGAGAGAAAAGAAAACCCAAGAATCCGCAAACCGGAGATGCAGAGACAAGAAAGGGCGGTCGTCTGCAATAATCTAGGGTTCGGAGGCGCGGATCCTGAGGGGAGAAGGCGAAGCGCGGCGGCGGCGACGGCGGCGGCGGCGACGGCGCGTGGGGAGATCTCGGAGGCGAGGCACTGTGACGACTTCCCTTCTTCACTGCATCGAGAGCGAAGGAAAAAGAGAGAACCGCTCCATTTTCGTCTCATTTCTCTCCATTTTTCCTTTTTCCTTTTCAACTTGCGGAATTAAAAATTGGGGAAATTTTTTTGAAAGGAGGGCGGAGTGCGTTCTCAGTTCCCGCCAGGTGGCGCGGCGAAAAATTTCGGCGGGGGGGGGGGGGGGGTTTTGGGCTCGCGCGGTTTCCGCCACCACCGTGGCCCGGAAAGAGAAGAGGCCCATCACGATGCTCCGTCCATAGGCCCAACAAAGGAGAGCCTGTGGGGTATTTCCGTCTTTTCAACTTTCGCTTTTCCGACCCTCCGTCGCCGGAAGAAGAAAAGAAAGGACAAAAAGTCGTGGAAAGACGACCCTGACCCTGACCCTGACCCTGACCCTGAACGTTGGCCTGATAACGTCACCCTTAAACCTCCAACTCGCCGATGTGATTGTTGGACTATTTCCGATCGTTGAATCTAGTCCTCTAACTTTCAATCGATTTGCTTTAATTCTTCAACTTCCATGGCAAAATCAAAATTAGCCCTTTCGATAATACTCGCGAATTTTCATATTTACACTATTGCCTGGATTTTGATTTTGATTTTGATTTTGATTTTGATTTTTCATTTCCTCTATTCCCTAAGCTTAGAAAAATGATATCCTTTTACTACCTCTTTTACTGTTTGGCCTATGTGACTATTATGATAATTCCTATTTAGGGTTATATCATATCAAAATGGCTGCCATTAGGAAATAAGTGTTTCAGGAGGAACTACAGATGGTGTTGGTTTAGTAATAGGTAATTGTACTTGTATTATCTAAATATTGTTCTTAACTTTTCAGATAGATAAAATTCTCAAATTTCTTGTGCTTTGAATTTTCTTAATAAATTTTTGTTGAATCTATACATAAGAAAATAAAACTAGTAAAAATATTAGTCGAATACAACTCTAAATGGTACCATCATAATATTTGTAACGATAAAAAAGTAGTACAAATAGATAGAACGGTTTGGTTGACAAAATCGGATTGAAATGAAAAGATGTTCTAATATATGGAATTATGGAAACTTCTAGATAGTACCAAATGACTGATTTGGCTTGGTATGAAAGACAGATTAGAAACAACAAATTGAAATTTAGAGATGAGATTAAATATTTATGAGTAGTTTAAGCACCATAATTCTAAGGATGATGTTGCATATTGAGTCAAAATATGTTGGCTATTATGTCATGCACGACGTCCTCCTATTGAGGACTGCAGCCTCCGACAAGCCACATAAACTTGCAACTAAAATTATATATATAAATATATATTCATAAAGTTGTAACAACATCGGATTTCAATACATTTGAAAACTCAGATAAAACCAACAATTATCAATAGGCTTATATAAAAATTACCTTATACCATACCCAAAATCGAACCATCAAAAGTCCTGGTCAATAGTGCTCTTGTCCTACTCGCTACTAACTAAATAACCTGAAAGACTTGGAATGAATGAGGTGAGCAATTACAGCTTCATGAGTTGTAAAAATTTCTTAAAATTGTATTGAGTATTCACTATTCATATTTAAAAAAGTTACAAAACTCACTCACTTGAAATCTAGTATATACATAAGCATATATGTGCATGTCTATATATATGAAAAACATATCTAATCAATAATATCATAACAAACATCAAGGTCTAATACGTCGATCAATCGATTTCTCAAAATCCAACCATGATCATGACATGGCGTCCGGTTAGGGAAGGGAGCAAGATTCTTCCATTGACAAAGTCTCTATCTATTATCAACCGGTGGCTTGGTCCTAAAAAAAAAATCCCAAAATTGCTACACATACCCATAAAACGCTTAATCTGGTTTAAATTGATAACGAACATCAAACCATCATCATCTAATAACCAACAAATTGAGGCCCTAATCTATATCATAAATTACAATACACTTCATAAACCATTTCAAAGTTCATTTCATCAATCAAGATAACGAGTTATATTAAAACTTTGGAGAATGCCTTTCCTAAAACTTTGAGAGCTCAATCGCTGTTTGTCGCCATATCTTGCAAATTTGGAGTTTATAGCCATTACCACCACTTGTAAGAGCTTCCTGAGCCCTCCTTGAACATAACACCACCAATCGTTGCCGTCAACTCCTCGCTGTTTGGGCAAATTTATCCCTGAAGTGCAGCTACTCATCCTAGACCTAGAATTTCGGCTAGCCTCCTTCCTTGAGTGACCCAAGGCAGCTCCGGCAACCTCAACGACTCCCACTGATCCCCAAATGCTCGTAATGAATCCTAATCAAAGAAAAACTGGTCTTACCCTTTGACATTTCCTGAATTGCTCAAATTTTCCCTTGACCTAGTTGCCGCGCGCCTAACTCGATTTCCCTGTATTCTGGCCGAGAGACCACAATTGACTTTTGATGACCTTCGGCCACTTCCAACCACCTCTAGCCACTGTCCTTGATGCCTTAGACCACCCCACACATCCCTCAACATCCCCAGCAGCCTTGGCCGCCTTATGGAGCCACCACGCCCTCCAACTAGCCACCAACAACAATTGTTCCGGCAAGTCTAGCTAATGGTCAATACCGTTGACCATCGCCGCCAGCTCCTTCATGATGCGCCATACCTCTCAGGATCTAGTACTGCTAGTTGCGCAACTTTCTATGAGACCAAAGATGACCGACACCACTAATTACATTTAAAGCTTGGACTAAGTGTGAGTTTACCTTCTAACTCTCTATTAGGGCGATTGTTCGCTTTAATAGCTGATTATAAGTTGTTTGGGTTGATTTGGTAATTATTTGAATAGCATGGGCACTTTGGTAATTTTGGTGAATTAGGGGCAAATTGTTAATTTGGGCTCATTAGGGGCAAAATGGTAATTTTGGCTATGAGGGGTCTTTTGGTAGTTGGTTGTTCAAGGACATTTTACTAATTTGGCTAATTAGGGGCATTTTTGGTATTTTTGATTTGGACAAGGGTTTGTTGGCCAAATGATAATTAATTGAGGTGATGATGCCCGTAGGATATCGAATGGTGGATTGAAATTCAAAATAAGGACCCCGAGCAAATCCCTGATTGACATGCTCGGGCAATTGACAAATTAGAATTACCTGAGAGTCGATTTATTATTAATCTTTATTTGATTTAATTGCTTATTATTATTGGATTGTATACCTTACTGATGATTGAGTGGTGTATTATGATTGATGTCTGATTGAGCTAACTATAATTGATTGATTAGTCCGGACTAGTACTAAGTCGTGGACCGTGAATTATTGGATAGAGATTCGAGAAAATGACTGTACCAGGAGAAGAGTTGGGGAAATTGA
The DNA here is from genome assembly GCA_030064385.1 of Melaleuca quinquenervia. Taxonomy (NCBI): domain Eukaryota; kingdom Viridiplantae; phylum Streptophyta; class Magnoliopsida; order Myrtales; family Myrtaceae; genus Melaleuca; species Melaleuca quinquenervia. Next base: position 11,114,494 of record CM057719.1, on the reverse strand, counting down.
TAGGACTACGGATGTGAGTAAGAGACTCATGTACTGAGATGAGGATTTGTCTATTGACTAGGCCTCGAGGCTCATACAATTCCATGTTTGACGAGAGAGTTAGCTTACCTATATTGGTAGTGATGGCTAGTACCTTGGGTGACAAGTAAAGCTGTATTAGTAAGGCTTGTGTGAGAGATGATGGGACCAAATAAGGACTCTAGAGTGAGTGTCCTAATTGGGAATTAGGATATAGACTCACTGAAATTTATATATCATTCATTGTTTAACCATTTTTTACAAGTCCTGATCATGGTGCATCTCCTCAAGGGCCAAGTGAGGTGAAAGCGCTCACTCACGCTAGGTGGTTGGTTGTTGAGGTCGTATCTGACTATGGGTACTTTTAAGAGACATGAGACTACCCTTGACCCATAGTTTTGGTTGTATTATCAAATGGGGTTCGACCTTTTTGTGTGTGACATCTTGATTTTCAACCCCGTCTCACCTTTTGGGAAAATCCCGCTTGGCCAAGAATTTTGCGGATTAGAATTGGTAAGCGCTTGAATGTAACTTGGGGGTAATGGGTGCAATTCGTAGGTATGAAGGGTTGCTGTGTTATGGCCTTTATTATTGGCTTGTTGGAAAAGATTGGGAGGGTAAATTGCTGCTGGATAAGAGTAGTTGGCAAATGGGACATGTACTTCAATGTCTTTGATAGTTTAGGTTGACTTTGAGGGCCCTTATCATTCTTCTTGACAGAACATGTACAATTTCTTCTTATTCAATTTCCTCTTCACTTTTGACTCTCTTCCACCTCCATTACGCCAGCGGAGATGTGGAGCTCTCAACCAGCAGCTCAAGCAGCGACTTGCAAGGCTTGTTCAACCTCTTCCAAGCTTATTTTCATGTCATCATAGACTCGAATTTTGATCACTTTTGTATCATTGTCGACGTGGACTTGTTGGCTTGTTAATAAGGTGGGTCTATTTTCTAATTATTTCTTAGGTTGTGATTACACTTAGGAGTTAACTAAGTATTACTTAGCTTGGTTACATTCATGTTTGGTTGGAGTGACACCCGTGAAGGTGGTTTATTGTGGTTTAATGATTTTCTTTTGAATATGATTGCTTGACCCTCGCCGTTTGCCGATTTTGTGGAATGAGATTTACTGAGATTTCGATGTCGATTCCTCTTGATAAATGTTTTACACATCTTCAGCTAGAATATTCATTTAACTAAAGATTTTATGGATTTAACACGGTAATATTTCGACTTCATTTGGAACAAAACAAAACATCTATTTTTTTCTGTAACTCGTGACCTTTTGGTGTTCATTGGATCTTTACCAACTCTTAAAGTTTGAATTTTGAAAAGGTTTATTCACAAAAGTTGTTCATCACATCTTGTACTCGAACATAGTCAAATTTCAAAGCAAACAGACTGAGCTGGTCTTTAAAGACGCAATTTCTGAAAATGGACACAATTTTTGTAGTAATTTGAGCGATTTACTGCTCTCAACCTAGAAGGGAAGGTCATGGAGTCTTCGTGAAAAATAGTCATTTAAGTGTTCTTTATGACATATTAAAAGTTGAGAATTTTTTGAACTTGTTTGATTGGGTTTCTAGATTTAAGTTTGGAAACGTGCGAGTGACCTTATTTCTGTTAATTGAGTTTGGCATTAGCTTTTGTGGTTGTGGATGTAATGCTTGCTAGGAAGTGTATATGTGATGACTATTGATTGTGTTGTGTAAGCTAAATATGTGATAAGCAAGTATGGATTTCCACAAGATAACGAGAACTTCGTGGGGCCACCTCTAGAACGCAGGACTATTGCTATGCATGGTCAAGGGCTAAGTGTCACACGATAACATGAACCTTCATTGGTGCCACATTTAGAGCATTGAACCATTGCTTTCTGGCCAAGGGCTAAATGCCATGCGATAACGTAAACCTTCGTGGGGGCCACCTCTAGAGCCTTGGACCAAAGATTGTATGGACCATAAAAAGAACCTTGTATCATTAACATGTGTGGTCATGGACTAAACGCTATGCAATAGTGTGATTTCTGGATAAGGGCTAAATGCTACCTGATAACGTAAACTTTTGTGGGGGCCACCTCTAGAGCTTATACCAAAGACCATGTGAGCCACCTCTAGAGCCTTGTACTATTGTCATGCGCAGTCAAGGGTTAAGTGTTACACGATAATATGATTTTTCTAAAACATTGTCATACAGCCTTGAAATTATTTATGGAATGTTGGATTGAACTATTAATATGATGTGCCTTATAATCAGGACCTTTGTGAGTATTTGATGATTGATGTGCAGTGTTCCAACTGTTACCGATATAGGTTGTATGCATATGTACATGAATTGTGGAAACTGACAGTGGCCAGACTCCAAGATATGCATTTGAGGTTTGAATCTGAGTTTCAGGTTGAGTCTAACAGTATCAAACTGTGTTGAGTCAGACCGTCTATCATCTAAGACCTTGTTTAAGTCCCGTCTAAGACCTTGTTGAGTTTGACTATCATTAGACTATGTTGCTTCTGGCTTGAGATTTGTGTATGATATGATAGTGAGTCGAACTTGAGACTATTGCCTCTAGGTGAATTCCTTCATAATCGAGAATTATAGGGTAGACTTGTTGAACAGTTATATTTTGCATGTCTCTAGATGAAGGTGGGTTGCGTATGATAGGAGATCACACAGATGATGATTTTGGAGCACATCTTTGGATGGATCTGGTGCAGTAGTTATAGACCCTGGAGTTTCGATAATTATATAAACCATTTTTGGTTTAGTCTTTTGTGTACTTAACTCCGAAGTTATTTATAAAACATGATTTTGTGAAATTTGGATGTCCTGCTTTTCTATCCCATATTTAATGGTTGTTAGGGGCTTGTTTAATTTGCTTCCGCATGTATATAATTAAATGGGTCAACGACACCACCAAAAGACATCGCAATTCAGTCAACCACTGAGGGATGGCATGTACTTGAGGTTTGGGGCATGACATCATGGGTCCTTTGTAGACGTTGATCCTATTTATTTAAGTTAAGAAATTTTTCAAATATCTTGGGTTTTGTCAAGGATTGATGTATTGCTTCCACTATGTTTATTTATATATTATCGATTGGGTCGGTGACAAGCCTTGAAAATGTCATGAATTTATTGACCGATGGGGAACATATTTAGGGATTGTTGTGTGCTTGGGTTGAGAGCGTGACATTAGGCATGTCATAGATAATTGCCCTGTTTTATAAGACAATGTCCAATACTTGTTGGATGTTAGGGCATCTATGTTCAGAGCCATTTGGCTTTGTTGATGCCAAAATGATCTAGTCATCATCTAAAACATTCGTACCCTGCTCTCGATTGAGGTGAAGAAAATCACTAAAGGAGTTGAAGAAATTGAAAACTTGGGAGAGCTGGGCAATAAATATGATTATTTTGTCATATACTTAGCTCTTCCATGTTTCATTGTCAATCGTCAAGACATCATCCCTATTGATTATGATAATCTAGATGAACCAACTCATTCAAGTTTAATTGATCAGGAAGACATGTTGATTAGAATTGCCGACATGTTTGATGACCGTCTCATCGACAATATCGAAGATGGACTCTTAAAGGATTGGGTGAAGCCCACATGAGTAACCATTTTAGATCAAGGGATGAGTTTCTTTGCTTTCTTAAGATCTGTATTATATCTTGTTAGGATTTAGTTATCTATATTTTGAAATTCAAATGTAATTAATTTGAATTTTTCAATGAAATTACTAAGTTTTATCTTAAGAGCTTGAAGGGACATTCCAAATAAGTCCAATGATGATATCCAACATTTAGAAATTATACTAAAAAAGCTCGATGCCTAGACCCTCTCATGTATCTTTTTCTCTCTATAAAAAAAATTCAAATTTCAAAAAAAAAGAAAAAAAATTGAAATTTTTGAAAAGTTCGCTTCTAAAATGTTTAATGTATTTAACCCATAATGTCCTATTGATTGATTTGCACCACGTTTCGAGGATGATTTGGGGCATGTAAGAGGGATATAATGGTCTAATCTAATAAACAATCTTCTACCAAAGAGGATGTTAACACTAGCAACAAGGATCTCATTGAAATCCAATAGACTCTGGATTACGAGAAGCCTAAAAACATGGCAACTGAATGCATCGTCACTATTGACCCCAATCACTCAGAATTTAGAAACAGGAACCAAGTTACTAGAAGCCAGAAGCCAAAGTAGATTGACTAATTGCTCTTCTCAAGGAATATTATGATATCTTCACATGGACTTATGCTCTTATGTCTGGTCTTGACCCAATAATCATAGAGCATAATCTACCAACTTGTCTAGACACCCTTCTAATAAATAATAACCGCAGAGGACCAAATCACAATTGTTGAAGAAAATCGAGAAGGAAGTCATGAAACTCCTCAAAGTCAAATTCATCGAAGTGCCTTAATACCCAAATGAGTGACTAACATAGTGCCGATAATGGAAAATGATGACCAAGTATGCATTAGTGTTGATTAAAGAGATTTGAATAAAGAAAGCCCCAAAGGCGACTTATTGCCACCTCACAATGATGTGCTCATAGACAATATGGCCAAGTTTGAGCTTCATTCATGAATTATTTTTTGGGATATAACTATATCGATATTGTTGACACCTAAATTTTGGTCACATAATAAATATTCAGAAATAATCTTTGGTGAATATGCAGAAGAAGGGCAAAAGGAAAATTTTGAGTTGCAGAGTAAAAAAGGAAGCAAGAGGAAATCAAGTGCCTTTAATGGAATTTCGATGGCGCTCTTGGAGAGAAGTCCTTGTGGTCTTTGGTCAATACCAAGTCCAGTAAGGTGTCGACTTCACAAGAAGAGAAAGTGGATGCTTTGCACATGCAAATAAAAGAAGAAGAAGAAAGTATAGATCGAGAGATCTCTTCGGATCTTTACCTTTGTCAAACAAGAAAGGAATTGCCAAGAAAAGGATAAGGAGGGGCAGCTAGATTTAAGAGCATGGATACAATATAAGAGGAGGAGGAGAGAATTCTTTAAAGGAGGCTGGAAAATTACACACATATTGAGAGCAGGTCACGCATTGAATACAAGGCCACATTGAGATAGAGAGCTGAAAAAGAGTAGAGAGAGGATTTGTGGTTGAGCTTTGTCGGCTGAGAAGCGTCCTGCACACTCACACCACCAATCCCCACTAATTAGCCTGGTGTTGCTGCTCTTAATGCCAATCCAAACTACGACGATGGCATTATTTTCTTTTGATGAAGACAATGCATCATCTCTCCAATATGGTTAACTAGATTTCACCGAGTGACCAAGAGTTGTTTTCCCAATCATCCTTTTCCACATGGAGGCATCCAAAATGGACGAGGAAAAAATTGACTGTGGGAGCCTAAAAAATTCAAAACTCCACAATCAAAGGTGTCAAGACTATTAATCAAAGTCAGCCTCTTAGATCACCGAAGAAGACTACGAAGACTGATTCACTAGACAAGCCTACATTGGAGAAGCCTACAGCTAAAGTCGACAGAGAAGAGAGAGGATCGTGCAGATTGATGCCATTCAAGACTGAAGCTAATTACAATAATATAGATGTATCAATAGGTTTGATGTATTGTCTATGGAAACTGGTATAAATACAGTCGACACAAGTAGAAGAGTTTGACTGAGCTGTTAATTAGTTAGTTGATGAACGTTTTTTTCTATTTTCTCCAACTGTTACCAAAACAAGAGCTGTTATATAATCCAGCTCAATGTATTGAATAATCATTGAGGTTTTCAGATGAATGAGATGAATTTCCATAATCTCTTCTTCGTTTTTATTTTTCTCTGAAGTTAAGTTTCTCAAAAGGATCATCTTAGAACCAAGTAAACTCGATCCAAAAGCGGAGGGGTTGGCAAAGTTTTCTAATGGTCAACGTAAGAAGCGCAAGGGAAATTTTCTGTGGGATCACTCCATGGACTTTCTTGGAGGATATTACAGTTGCTTCTTGTGCCACAGTATTGGAATTTGGGATGAGAAAGGGTGAATGAGAAATTGTTCTCAAGAGACAACTCTTAGTGGGATGCAGGTCCCACATGTGGAAAGCAACTTTGAATTATTAGTGAAAAGTGTAAAAGCACTAGTCTCACATAGAATAGAAATAATTCTTGTGAGTACTTTAAATATGATTACACTCCATTACAGTGGTAACGTAAAATCACGATCATTATGCCTAGCGTGCACGCATAGGGGGTGCAAAATCGGTTCCCGACGAAGCTGAACTTGGGCATGAGCGTACAACTTGCGCACACACATGCAACCCTGGAAAACTCCAAAAAGTGGGCTTAGAGACAAGACACTTTTTGCATTCTTTCTATACTGTTACGTTTTTTGTAATGGCAGAATTCGTCTGAGTCTGAAGGTACGATCAAACTGTGGACGTTCTAGCAATAGCCAAACTCGTTCTGGAGATAATCAGAATGTTTAATTCTCAAAACAACTGATTAATTTCAGTAACAATAGAGTTAATACCGTAACATCTCCCTAGTTTGTCTTATTATATTTCATTTATTTTGCTTAAGCGCAGATTTTCAAAAAGCTTTTTTCTCTGTATTCGAAAGAGCATTGCATTGTGTTTGATTATGTTTAGCATAGAAGTTGTTCGGGTTCGCCGAAAGTCTCGAAGCTCCATTCTTCGTTGCTGTCAACCGTTATATCTTGAAAAATAGACATCTACATAGCCTCACGTGTACTGGAGGGAGCCTCATTATGTACTGGAGGACATGAATTTGTTTTAAGGAAACTGTGTGAAACACAAGCCTCGATTTTTTTTACATATTCAGTTATTAGTTTTGTAATTGAATCAGTTTGTAATTGTGTCATTCTAGTGAAGTCCATTTAAATTGTATACGTCCCTCGATTCGTGTAAATCCTCTAACAGACAGCACCTCATCGGCATCGAGCAAGCTTCCCTCCCTTTTATCATCGTTTGATTTTTGCATAATAGGTTTCATTGAGAGTCCTATATTATTGGTGACTTTTGCTACTTCATAATCAAGTTCACTCCTGCTATGTTGATCACTATCTTGCGTGAGTTGTCGCCATAAGCTCAAGCCAAGGCACACCATGAACCCTAATCCACAACTCAGCTAGTTGCACTGACCAAGATTCCCACGTACCACCCACCGCGTAAGAATTTGGAAACTCTACTCGAGCAACATCGCGATTAGGTATGAATTTTCATTAATTTGGTTTATACATATTTTATTGCCTAATTCATGAGATCTTGATTTTTATTTGATCTTTGGTGATATTAATATCCGTGTGCTTTTGGGTAGCCTTCAAATTAGGATTTATTTCATAATTCGTAACCGTACATCGATTTTTTATTCTATCTAAAAGGCTTTAGATAGAATAGTTAATTACGCAAGAATCTTTAAAGTTGATATTTTGATCTTTAAGGTTTAATAGCAATTTATCGATTTTTTTGCAAATCTTCTTGTGAATTTAGATGTTATTTATCAAAAAGATTTCATATTAAGGCGTTTTAAATAAAATTGCATGTTTAGATTAGGTTGCATATTAGATAACATTGCATTATGGTACATAATTTATTTCGAATTTAAAAATACAAAAAAATGTCATATGCATATGGATATTACAAGTCATGTGCATGCTATATAGTTTGCACGTTAGGAATTGCATGTCATATAAAGATTAGGCACATAAATCTCATACATCATCATTATCATGTCATTTAGAAATTGCATGTCTAGGTCATAAAAAAACAAAAAAAAATCATTTGACTTACTTTGTTAGATTATATTTGTTTACTGTTTTGTTTTATTGAGCATTTACATAAATGTTTGTGCACCCACGTAATCATTATACACGTTAGGAATTAACTAAAAATCAATTCAAGATGCCTGCCAAATTTTGGAATAAAAGAAAAGTTACTGAAATGACGTTAGAGTAATTTAGCGTAATAAAGTCTCCATACCCACATTCTCCGGTTCATAGGGGTAAAGTACAACTCCATTTACATGAATTTCTAATCAACCCACCATAAATAGATTAGTGGCGACTCCAAGTGAAATTAATTTTGCACGATAATAACTTTAACTTAAGTCGCAAATTGGTATTAGCTTGGGAGAGTTCAAGCCAAGTCAAACTTAGTAATCCATTAAGCAAACCTTAGGTGGTGCACCTTCGGAATGGCCGTGACACATATGAAGGACAAAAACAAATAGAAGACTACACTCATCACCCCTTGGGGGATATTCCATTACAAAGTCATGCCCTTCAAGCTCAATAACATGGGTGCAACTTATCAATGAGCCATAGTGGTTATGTTTCACGACATAATGCATAAAGAGCTCAAGGTTATGTCGATGTTATGATCCCTAAGACTCTTCTTGGTGAAAGTCATGTCAATACCCTTAAGAAGTTATTCATACCACTATGAGAGTTCAAGTTTGGACTCAATCGATCAAAATGTATATAGGGGGAAATCTCTAGTAAGTTGCTCAAATCCATTCTAAGTAGTTTAGGAATTGAAGTGACCCAAAAAAAGTTAAAGCCATATGCAACTTTAAACCTACTCAACTGTGAAGAATTCATAGTTTGTTTGGTAGGTTGAACTACATAACTCGATTTATCTCCAAACTTTTCGAGACAATTAAGCCTTTCTTTAGACTCCTCAAGAAGAACGCTCAAATTGATTGGGACGAGCATTGCAAAGAAACCTTCGAGAAACTGAAACAACTCTTAATGAACCCGCTGATATTGGTTCCACCACCTTTAGGTCGCCCTTTCATTCTCTATCGCACTAATAATAGTGAACCCCTCAGTGCAATGCTAGCCCAAAAGTAGCCCAGCAATGGGAAGAAATGGTTTAATTACTACTTGAGGAATAAATCGATTGCATCAAAGTTGAACTATTTAGAGTTGAAAAGAACATGTGCCACCTTAGTATGGTTTTGCAGTGCCTTGGACAATGCACGTTGCATCATCAGATGCTCATGGTTATTGAGAATGACCCTATCAAGTAACTATTCAATAGATCCATCCTAGTAGGAAAATTTGCGAGGTGGCAGATCCTTCTCCAAGACTTTGATGTACAAATCTTGCCTTGTAAGTTTGTCGAAGGCTGAGTCATAGCTGATATATTAGCAAAAGTCCTAGGAGAGCCATACAAAAATGAGTACGCTCCCGATCACCACATTCAAACCATTGACAACAAAATAAGGACTATGTTCTTTGATGAATCAGTGAAGTTGTTAGCTTCTTGGATTAGGACAGTTCTAATTTCTCCAAATAGACAACATTACCCTGTGGCAGCAAAATTAATGCTCTCATGCACTAATAATTTCATAGAATAGGACGCATGCATACTTGGCATTTAGGCAATTGTTAGGATGCAAGTCGGCAATATCAAAAGTATATTAGATTAACCTAGCGTAACCAAGTCTCCAATCCATAAATATCTAGTTTGGACAATTAATGTTTCTCTTGATACTTGTCGCGACCTACCCTAACTCGGGAGGGGGGGTTTGGGAATAGGTTTAAAGGTATTCGCTCCTGATTCCTTAATCTCGAGCTTGGATTCTCCCAAATCCATACCTTATGTGACATTTTGGCGAATGTTCATTTTAAAAGCTCTTTAATGACCTAAAACATTTCTAGGAATCGCCACTAGCATATTATGGTTGGCTAGAAACCAAATGAAAGCATGGGAGAAATGCTTTACTTTCTACGCAACTAGAGATTTTTAGGATACGATATTTTTAACTGCCTAGTTAATATCCTTTTGGTACCTAAGGTTGATCATGATGTTAGCTAAAGTGTTTTTACGCAATTTTATATTCAACAAAGACTAGTCCACTAATTGAACAATGTGTTATTAAATTCAAATCCTAACCATGCTAAAAGAAAATCAACAATCAATATAATGAAATGCGCAATCAAGTGTTATTGAAATAAGTGTGCAATCAACAATCCTAATACTGTCTCTAAAAGAAAATTCAATCGAAACACCCCCTAAAGTAAAGCCCTAAAGGCTTATTCAATTGACTTTTTGAATTTTTTTATATTTTTGTTAATTTTCTATTTCGTAATTTTTATTATTTTTCATTATTTCCTTTTGATTTTTCTATTTCTTTTATTGATTTTCTTTTATTTTCTGACTTTATATTAATTTTCTAATTTTTATTGATTTTCTACTATTTTTCTATTTTTTATTTTTTTGTTGATTTTCTAATTTTTAAAAGTAGATTCAGACTGAGTCAGAAAAATTCGATCGGGTTGACTGACTTGAACCCTAATGGTTCGAGTTAGCTTTAGAAATGGGTCGAATTATAAATCATACTCAATTTAAGGACGGATTGTACCGGGCTTAGAAATGGATTGGGCTTTCAAAGGAATTGGACTTTAAAATTCGAATTGGTTTAAGTGTCAACTAGGCTTGGACACGACTGGGCTTGCCATAAGTCTAGTTCGATTTTCCTTCATTTCCCACAGCCCAACAACAAAACTTAACCTATTCCCATGCCGGACTAAAACGAGACAACAGCTTCAGCCTAATCTGAGCATGTCTCACGACCCGATCTACCCCACACGATCATCTTCTTCAGGGAGCACGCACGCCTACACTCTTCTTCAATACCGTGGCCAGGAGCTTCGATGGATGAGCCACTGGAGAAAATGTTGGCCAGCGACATTTTCTTGGTGCAATCAACACTACTTAGCTAATGAGATTTTTATAAATGACTAAAGTTCCACGATTAGACTAAATATCGAAGGAAAATCCTCGGATTTTCAGTTAAGTATTTCATCGAATATGTAGAGTTCAGTATTGATCTATGAGTTCTAAAACCAAAAATAATCTAAATCTAAACCATCAGCTCTCATAGACGAACAATCAAAACTCACAACCTATGATAAAATCTATAGAAAGCTTAAAAAAAATCAAACGAATCAATAGCCTATGTTCAACTCCTAAAATCACAGCAATAAGAAGTCAAACTCATGCTCGGTGCAAGTGCAACTTACCGGTGATCAAGATGTTTCAATAGTCGTGGATGAACTTTAAGAGATATGTGAAATCCAAAAGCCACTCTTCCGATTTACCCCTCTCCTCGGTCAAAACTTTTCTTTGATCGCCGAGAGTTAGATGAAAGTTCAAATCAAAGCTACCAAGAGTGAGCCAAAGCTAAAGTCCTCCTTTGAGCTCCGCTTGAGAGATTTCCAGTGAGAGAAAAAGCTTCCTCGAGATGAATCAGCTCCAGAATCCCAAAGGAAGAAGAGAGGAGCTCGAGCGCAAGCCTCAGGCGAGAGAGAGAGAGAGAGAGAGAGAGAGAGAGAGAGAGAGAGAGAGAGAGAGAATTCCTCCCGCTTTCCGTTTTCCTTCTCTAACTGAATCCTCCCCTTTTCGCTAGAGAGAGAGAAGTCGAGAGAGAACTGCCCCCACCAAAAAAAAAAAACGAAGCTCCCCTCGTAGCAACCCCCAAGCGAGAGAGAGAGCTTGCCAAGAATTCCCCTCGGTTTTTCACTTTCTTTTCCTAACTGAAAGATCCCTTTCTCCTTTTTTTCTTTTGCCCGAGAGTGCCCCCAACACCTTTTTGCTCGTCAACTCCAGAACCAGGAAAAAGGCCCAGCTTTTTGTATAAGCTGAAGACTAGGGGTAAGCAAAAACAGGGTGGGTAGGTTCTAGACCTGAACCCTGTACCAAATCCTGTTATAATCGGTTTCCATTTTTTGGACCATGTACCCTATCCTGTTTACATTTGACCCTATACTTTACCCACCATATTTTTTCTGTCCGGGAACAGGGTTAACCCTGTTTATTTTGGAACCTGTTTTGCCTAATAATATGCGAGAAAATAACATAATTGATCTAATTTATATTATAACATTAAGCACTTGTAATTAATAAATAAGTAAACTCTTTGATTAAATACAAATTAAGGATGCACAAGGCAAATTACCATAAACAAATCATAAGGTAAAGCAAAAATCATAACATTACATATATATTGATAACAACTATGGACCTAATATTCTTCTTATTACCACAATATTACATGAAACCTTTTATTTGTCTAAAATGGTTAACAAATTTATAGCGCAAGCATAAGTTCTCCAAAAGTGAAATTAACATAACTCATCATCTAAAAGTGAAATCAGGCATGTTAATCCACGTGATCCAAAATCTCTAACAAAAACTAAAATTTATGTATAAAAGAAATCATGCTCCAAAGACATGTATAAAAGTTATGATTTAATAAATTTATTTACTTAATAAAGTTTATTCAGAAACAGGGACCAAGGTACCTGGACCCTGTACCCAACTTTGTTTTAATCGGTTCCTTTTTTTTTGGACCCTGTACCCGACCATATTCCCGACCCTGTTTTCAGGGTGGGCCGGTCTGGGAACATGGTTTACCCGGTTTGGTTGCACACCCCTATTGAAGACAAATAAAAGGCCTAGCCTCCAATTAGGTTGCGAAGATGGGTTTTGATCAATGGGCTCGCAAAAATGGATCTTCAGTTTATGGGCTCGCGAAGAAGAGTTTGGCCGAAAAGAAAACAGGCGATAGGCTTTGGAAATGGCCCATTCGTGGATGGCGCACATGCCGCGTGAAGCAAAGCCCGATTAATCAAGCTCGGCCATTGGGCTTTTATTAAATTTTTTTATTTTTTTTAGAAAAAGTTCCAATCAATACTAATTTCTTAGAAAATTGACAAGTAAATGGTTTATTGGGCGGGTAAAAATTATGTGTCAATAGCTGCCCCTCTTTGAATGGGAGTTCGAATAAGTTCCATTCAAAGATAAAAAACATCTAATTTTGCTAGTAAGCATCGGCAAGCATTACCGCATTTTCCTCTTTTTTTATTTTTGTCATTTTGAATTTTTTTGTTCATTATTTTGGTTTGGTTTGGTTTTTCTTTTTCTTCTTTTTTTGTTTTTTTTCCTATTATTTAACATTGATCTTAACTGAAAGAGGAAGTCTTGCTATATAAAGATGGGTTTCAATTGATGTTAATGAGTCTTACCATGTAAAAATGATTTTGACTAATGATGAAATGAGGAGTCTTACCGTGTAACAACGGATTTCAACTGATGAAAAGAGTAACAAGCCTTACCGTGTAACAACGCATTTCAGCCAAAATAACGAGAAACAAGTCTTATCGTGTAACAACGAATTTCGACTAAGATAATGAGTAACAAGTCTTACCGTGTAAGAACCGATTTCGACTAAAGTAACAAGCCTTTACTATGTAACAACGGATTTAAGCTAAAGTAACGAGTAACAAGTCTTACCGTGTAACAACAAATTTTGACTAAGGAATGAGTAACAAGTCTTACCGTGTAACAATGGATTTCGACTAAAGTAACAAGCCTTACTGTGTAACAATGGATTTCAGCTAAAGTAACGAGTCTTACCGTGTAACAACTGATTTCGACTAATGTGGAGTCTTACCGTGTAACAACGGATTTCAACTAAATGAGAAAGAATTACGGGGCTATGAAGACTCGTTGGGATCTCCGGGCAACGATAGCTTACCGTGTTAGGAAAGGACTATGGAGCTATGAAGACTCACCGGGATCTTCGGGCAACAATAGCTTACCGTGTCAAGAGAAAGACTCAAGGGCTATAAAGACTCACTGGGATCTCCGGGCAACGATAGCTTACCGTTCCAATGTAGATTTGAGATATTATCAATCATCAATTTTTCTTTTCTTTCTTTTTTTTCTTTTTTGATTGACTCATAAGAAGAATTAGTTAAGCATGCCAACATTTGAAATAGACCTTATTTGAAAGAAGCCGCCCTGTGTAATAATGGTCTTGCATCAAAAACAACTTGGCATAGGGTGATGTCACCTTTGAATGCCAACATTTTTATAGAATTCACTGTAAGCGCTTGACATTTGCCAGACATTATTTTCAAATGAAAAAAGGAACTGGAAGTGTTTGGCATAATCGGCATTTTAATCAAAAATGAGAATTCTAGAGCAAATGGACTAACATTGCCAAACATTTTAAAAGATGATGTATTGAAAGTATTTGACATTATCATGCATTATTATCAAATGACCATTTTTTTTTTGGACTGGAAGCACTTGGCATAACCAGTATTATTAATCAAAAGTGAGAATTTGAGAACAAATGTAATGTGAGTTTTTGATCACACCAGATATTGTAAAAAAAGTATAAAAGAGGATGCACTGAAAGTACTTAACATAATCAGGCATTATTGCTAAATCCTAACAAGGATAGATCGAAAGCATTTAGCATTGCCAGACATTATTGTCAAATGCAAGAAAAGTTAAGGCTATATAAGTAACTCGAGTGAATTTTTTTCAAAGTCAATATAAAGAAATTTGATGACATTCAAATAATTGTCAAGTAATTTGTGGCATTGCCATCAATTTATCAAAATTCATTTGGAAGAGATTTTCCAACGAAGTGATCTCAATTTATTAAAAGGAACATGTTAATGAAGCTGAATTGGAGTACCTTAATCAGAAAGGTCTTCTTACAATATTTCAAAATGGGTTTTTGATCCCATCCATTAATGTGGGCTATCATTTTTGTCTATTGGCAGCACCTCACATAACCTATGTCAAAGATCTTTGGAAATGTTTGTGGGAATACACTTTGATCAATCGAAAATGTCTTTATAAAGATCGTAATGTGGGCAAGGTCATGGGCTTATACAAAAAGTAGTCATTTTGAAGCTAAGAAAGAATTTTCAACATTATCTTTGTCGAGTTTACAAGTCAAGAGCCTTAAAGATAAGATAATAAATGATTGCTTCCACTCATTTAAGCAGTATTTTCTTTTGTGAAATCTTCATATCTACTTTAAATATTCCAATCGGAAGAGTCTTCTGGAAAAGGTTGTAGTGTCGACTTAGGGTAAGGCTTGAAAGGCTTACACGATATTTTCAGAGAAGCTTAAAAGGAAGTTGGTGATTACCAGGGCATCATTACCATCTCATTTGATTTGATTTGATTTCTTTTACTTTTGAATTCATTTTGTCTCGAGAGTCCATCAACTAGACATTTTTGAGATATAAGAGCTATGCTCTCTTTCTACCTTTCTTTCTTTTTCTTTTTGGCATTTGCATGATAGCATACTTTTTGCAGGCATGCTTTTTATCCTTCCCTTTTTGTAAGCATTTTTGCTTTGGACAGAATTTCCACGGGCATTGGCCTTGCTTTTACCAGGCACACTATTTTTGCATGCCCCCTAATTTTGCTTTCCTTTTGTATTTTCAGGACTCTCAAGACATTCTCAACTATTATCATTCTTCTTGGTAAATCAGCCTTGCCCCAGTGTAGGGAAGTAATCACCACTTGGGTTTTGAAAAGGAATTTTAAGGCCCAACTTGGCTAAACAATGGATATAATTGTTTGGATAGAGAAATGGATGCTCTTCTTCACTTTGGGATGCTTCGAACTTTTATGAGAATTCACCTAAGGTTACCACAAAAAGATTGCTGCAAGTGGATGCAATAAAATCTTTCTAAATCTTTTTCTCCAAATGATATCTTCTTTTAACCATATCCTCCAAAATTTGCCATAATGTGGGGTGGTTCTTGATAGGGGTGTTGAAACAATTCTCCTTTTTTTCAAGCTCAAAGTGGCTAGAAAGAGATATATAGTGTATGGGATAGAGAAAGAAATGCACTTCATCATTTTGATCCATGTATTGATCGCAAACAAATCCTTTGTCCTAAGACAAGGTTTTTTTTTGTTTGTTATTTTTTGTTCTCACTCAACTCTCATAGTGTATTGGGAATGTGTTTGGACAAAGCTTGCCTTTCATCATCTTAAGAACTCCAAACCAACACAATTAATGCTCACTTCCTTTTTTGCGCAAAAACACTTATTCAAAACATCCTCCATTGGGATTTTGATGTAAGATGTGTGTACCAACTTATTGGTTGACAATTAAAGAATGTTATTCAAACATTTAAAATAAATGACTTTTAAATTTGTCTCAATTTTCTCTCTTTTTCCTTTTTTCTTTTTCTCTTTTTTTTAACAAACTTGGGAAGGCACAAAGCTATTTGACATTCCAAATAGTTTTTACTCATGACATTCTAAACAAATTTTACTCATACTCTTATGAAAAGAGTTTTAGGGAAGGAGATACTCACCTGCCTCCCCGATAGCTATCAAGTGGCCCTGTCACATAGTAAAAATACTATGTCAATAATTGATGTTGGGAGTAAGAAATTGAAAACAATACAATGTTACCCTTGAGCTTGACACAAACGTGTCGGTGCTACCTCCAAGTGGGGTGAACATTAATGTTTTGCCCCAAATCTTGTCTTTTGGACTTCTTGGCATAACGCTATTCTATTTTTCAAAAAAAAAATTAGTCTTATTCTTATAAAAAGAGATTTCAGGGAAAGGAGTACTCAATTGCTTCCTCACTAGTGATCAATCAACCCTGCAATGTAATAAAGACATTGTGTCATGGAAGGATCTTAAGATTAAGGAATTGGAACGACACTATGTTACCCTTTGGCATGCTTTCTTTGATATCATCACATCCTACACAAAGGGGAAGACTATATGTTAGAGATAGCATTAACGATGGTATATTGGAAATAATACCGAATTACCCATCCTTTTGTGTTTGTCGCTCATATGCTAACATTCCTATTAAATAAAAATGGAATTGTATTATTAATGGTATCAAAATGAATGATTGGAATCGATACAATTTACCCTTCATTCATTTTTCTCCCTTTTGTTCTGCCTTTTGGCATCTTAAATGCTTTGTTCCAGTTTATTGCATCGAAATGGATGCTTCAATCTAATCATGCTTTCTTGGTAGAAGTTGTTGCTCTAACAATCAATATGCACATTATCCGATAAGAGATAGGATGTATTACTTGCATTTGAAATTTGAACCAAACTAATTTAGGAACAATACATCCTTTTCTTTTACGAAAGGCATAATTTTGGATAAGGGTTGTTCTCTTCATGCTGTCTCATTGCTTGTTAGGAATTTGCCTATCCTTAACCCTTTTTGTTTTTTTTTTCAAAGTCTTTTGCTTGAGGGTGGCGGTGATCTTTCCGACTTGTGGACATCTGTGCCTTGAGGTTATTTGAATTCATGATTTTGAGTATCCAAAAAATACAATGTCAAAGTTAGACTCTTTTTAATTTGTGGAGGTAATTGATCAAGAATCTAATTCAAACTCCAACTTAAAATTGTCCATTCTTGTCTCATTTTCACAAGAAGATGCATAAAATTAGTTTTGAAATAAATCGATTTCATTTAAACGATCATAGTCTTACTCCATGAAATTTTTTGTTTTTTTTTTCAAATCTTCCGAGAAACTCTTGAATATGAGAAATAATTATCATCCTAACTTTCAAATCCATTTTTTAAGAAGCACGAATAACCTGCAAAAAAGAAAATGATGTCAGCTCATAATAAAAAATGATGATCTTTCAATGAGATAGCCTCTTTTAATTAAAGTGAGGTGACGAAACTTATCCCGTTGCCCCTGCTTATGGGAATTTAGTACTTCACCAAAATTTTATTGTAAAAGGAGATGTCATTAAAAGATCAATTTGCAGCTATCAATCAAACATCCATTCCATTTCAAAAGTTTCATAGGAGAATGTGATTTCAAATTTCACTTTTGTAAAATTAGAGTAATTTTTATTTCAAGAAATCAATACACGAATGTGATTTGATTTTCAATTTTTAGAACATGAACAAGGAAGAATTTCTTTAAAATGTAATTTTAGTGCCATGCCCCAACATATAATTGTCACTTGGAGGAATTTTTGCACAAGTCTGATTTAAATGCACAATTGAAAAACTTACAAAAAACCATCATCTTTATAGAGGCTAAATTAAATATGTTTAAAATCCATATTCAAGCTAATCATGAAAAGCAGTTGCCAAAATTTTCAATTTAAATCCTAGATCACTAAAAGCATTTGATTGATTTCTGCACATTTAAAAAAATGAAAATTAAACAAGTAGAGGAATAAAGCATACTTATAGAGGGTGACAAATTTCTCATTCTCTTTTGTTCTTTCAATCACATTGACATGCAGATGTACTTGTGAGGTCAACTATAAAGTGGGATTCTAAAGGTTTAAGGCTCCCATTCCAAATTAGATCAAAAGAGCTTTACCCACTTTGCACTTTCGTCGGACAGTTCTCTTTATCACTAATTGAAATGAGTAGGACTAAAAGGGAATCACCATGAATCATGTGATCCAGAGCTTTCCTAAGGGTTTTTTAAGCAACCAGGGTTTTAGGTCCCGGGTTGTATGTGCAAGATGTAGTGCTAAAGCTTGTTAGAAAACATGCATAGCGGTTTATATTCAAACAGCGCTTCAATAGTATCCACATATACATACATTCCTATAGCAACCTGCAAAACCAATCGATTAACAAACACTCCACCCCTTATAACTCCCATCCTACAAGAACATTTAACACATGATTAGCAAACTTACCTCAAACTTCATATAAGCGATGTATAAAAATACATTAATTAACAATCAACCAATTTTACTAGGCCTAAGTCTATAAGCCCCAGCGGAGTCGCCAAGCTATCGCAACCTACCCTAACCCAGGAGGGGGGTTTGGGAATAGGTTTAGAGGTATTCACTCTTGATTCCTCAATCTCGAGCTTGGATTCTCCCAAATCCATATCTTGCATGACATTTAGGTGAATGTTCATTTTAAAAGCTCTTTAATGACCTAAAATATTTCTAGAAGTCGCCACTAGCCTTTTATGGTTAACTAAAAATCAAATGAAAGCATGGGAGAGGTTCTTCACTTTCTACGCAACTAGAGATTTCTAGGGTTCGGGTACTTTGTTACATTAATTATCTAGTTAATGCCCTTTCGGTACCTAAGGTTGATCATGATGTTAGCTAAAGTGTTCTTATGCAACCTTATATTCAACTAAAGACTAGTCCAGTAATTAAACAATGTGTTATTAGATTCAAATCCTAACAATGCTAAAAGAAAATCAACAATCAATGTAATGAAATGCGCAATCAAGTGTAATTGAAATAAGTGCGCAATCAACAATCTTAATATTGTCTCTAAAAGAAAAGTCAATAGAAACACCCCCTAAGGTAAAGCCCTAAAGGCTTGTTCAATTGATTTTTGAATTTTTTTATATTTTATTAATTTTCTATTTTCCTAATTTTTATTAATTTTGATTATTTCTTTCTGATTTTTTTATTTTTTTATTGATTTTCTATTATTTTCTAATTTTTATTAATTTTCTAATTTTTATTGATTTTCTGATTTTTTATTGATTTTATATTATTTTTCTATTTTTTATTTTTGTGTTGATTTTCTAATTTTTTATTGATTTTATATTATTAAAAGCATATTCGGACCAGGTTGGAAAAATCCAATCAGGTCGGCTGACCTGGACCCTAATGGTTCGGGTTGGCTTTAGAAATGGATCGGATTATAAATCATACTGAATCTAAGGATGGATTGGACTGGGCCTAGAAATGGATTGGGCTTTCAAAGGAATTGGACTTTAAAATTCAAATTGGGTTTAAGTGTCAACTAGGCTTGTTCACAACTGGGCTTGCCATAAGTCCAGTCCGATTTTCCTTCATTTCCCACAGCCCAACAACAAAACTTAACCTATTCCCATGCTGGACTAAAACGAGACAATAGCTTCGGCCCAATCTGAGCGCGTCTCACGGCCCGGTCTACCCCATAGGATCATCTTCTTCAGGGAGCACGTACGCCTGCGTTCTTCTTCAGCGCCATGGCCAGGAGCTTCAACGAATGAGCCACCGGAGAAAATGTTGGCCAGTGACGTTTTCTTGGTGCAATTGACACTACTTAGCTAATGAGATTTTTATAAATGACTAAAGTTCCACGATTAGACTAAAAATCAAAGGAAAATCCTCGGGTTTTCGGTTAAGCATTTCATCTAATATGTAGAGTTTAGTATTGATCTATGAGTTCTAAAACCAAAACTAATCTAAATCTAAACCATCAGCTCTCATAGACGAACAATCGAAACTCACAACCTAAGATAAACTCTATAAAAAGCTTAAAAAAATCAAACGAATCAACGGCCTATGTTCAACTCCTAAAATCACAGCAATAAGAAGTCAAACTCATGCTTGGTGCAAGTGGAACTTACCGGTGATCAAGACGTTTGAAATAGTCGTGGATGAACTTTAAGAGATCCATGAAATCCAAAAGCCACTCTTCCAATTTACTCACCTCATCGGTCAAAACTTTTCTTCGATCGCCGAGAGTTAGATGAGAGTCGGAATCAAAGCTGCCGAGAGTGAGCCGAAGCTAAAGTCCTCCTTTGAGCTTCGCTTGAGAGATTTCCAGTGAGCGAAAAAGCTTCCCCGAGATGAATCAGCTCCAGAATCCCAAAGGAAGAAGAGAGGAGCTCGAACGGAAACCTCAGGAGAGAGAGAGTTCGAGAGAATTCCTCCCACTTTCTCTTTTCCTTCTCTAACGGAATCCTCCCCTTTTCGCCAGAGAGAGAGAGAGAGAGAGAGAGAGAGAGAGAGAACCGCCCCCACCAACAAAAATGAAGCTCCCCCGCAACAACCCCCAAGCGAGAGAGAGAGAGCTTGCCAAGAATTCCCCTCGGTTTTTCCCTTTTTTTGCCCGAGAGTGCCCCCAACACCTTTTTGCTTGTAAAGCTCCGGAAGCAGGAAAAAGGCCCGGCTTTTTGTATAAGCTGAAGACAAATAAAAGGCCTAGCCTCCAATTAGGTTGCGAAGATGGGTTTTGATCAATGGGCTCGTGAAAATGGATCTTCAGTTTATGGGCTCGCGAAGAAGAGTTTGGTCGAAAGGAAAACAGGTGATAGGCTTCGGAAATGGCCCGTTCGTGGATGGCGAACGTACCGCGTGAAGCAAAGCCCGATTAATCAAGCTTGGCCATTGGGCTTTTATTAATTATTTTTTATTTTTTTAGAAAAACTTCCAATCAACACTAATTTCTTAAAAATTCACTAGTAAATGGTTTATTGGGCAGGTAAAAATTAGGTGTCAACAATACTTTACATAGGTTTCTGATTGACTTACCAAAGATAATTAATGGGGACTTCAAATTAAAAATCTTTGCATGCTAAGAATTTGAACCTTAAGTTTTGAATTGGTATGAGTTGTTGTGAATTGGTATGAATTTTGGAGAGCCTGAGTTAAGTTTAGTCATAATAATCCATTAGCCAACCCTAGGTGATGTACCATTTGTGGAGGCCGGACATGATAACACACTCCTAATATTAAAAAAACGAGGAAATTGTGATATTAAGTAGCACATACACGTGATTAAATAACTTTTATTTAACTGATTATACATAGTCTTGGATTGGAAGGTGACATCTATATATGGCTTGGGATATATATAGTTTTACGTAGTCAAATTCTTTCCAAGTCACCTAATCGATGGTGACCATGAAAATGTCCCTCTCCTTCTTTGGGACCTAATAACTTTTGTTATGTTCCGCTTGGCCAATCCTTTACGAATCTCATGAGTGATTATGCTTCTCATTCTCAAGTGATAACATTGAACCCAAGATGGTCCATGACAATGTCTTATCGTGCATATTCGAGCATACAACTTAATGGTTGAGTCCTTGAAATTCCCATGTCTTTATTCTTCCACGAGACCAATAGGTCGAAAGTTCGTGTCATTTTTTCTTGAAAGGATATTTTGGTATGCAGATAGTAGTACTGAATAAAGCACAACATTAAAGCAACAGTTGTAAGTTTTTCAACACTTTCGTTAGACCTAGCATGATTCGTGCCGTGCCGGAAATATCTTAGGATGACATGTCGTGTCATGGGCCCATCTCGAATGAAGCATTGGCTCTGGCGCACATGTGTATGCATGTTCATATATAGAAAGTAGAAAAGCATCGGTTTCTTTTCCTATTTATGACAACGTGCACAAGCCATGTATCTCTATGTTGGCTTCGTCTGATAGTGAAATCCACTTGCATTGCAGCGCACTCCGCACAGATCAGAAGATAACACGAAGACGGGCATTAATTATAGGAATGACAGTACAGATAGAGCTGCATTGATGCAAGCATGCGCGATTGCATCAATGTTCATAACCCCGTGCGGAGTTTTTCTCGTTACATGCGTAGAGATTCTAGGTATGTGGGGTACAATTTTCTTGGAATATGTTGGAAGTCATCTTCGTCGACCGCCGGAGCCGCTCTCCCTCTGACAGTTGAAGTAAAGAGCAGCGACTGGGGATCCCAGGTTGTAGAGCTCCGCAAAGTCCCTGGTGTTGAAGTTCTGGCGCCAACCGGGTGCGTACACTGTTTGCCGCCCCAGTTGCCTGAACAGCACGAACACGAACCTATGAATCCCCATAGATGGCCGCGGACTTTCGTAGCACACAATCTCCTGACCTGCACGGCCCAAATGATGTCAGCGTCCCTTCTCTTAGTTGGATTTTTCCTCTACAGGTATGCAATACTTAAAACACTTGGTCGCTTGCAGATGACGAACAACAGATAAGATATATAGTTGGTGCAATTTTGTACACTCACCAAAGCTCGCCCCTGTCGTAGCTGGAATATCAGTCACCAACCTACGAGAGGCGGCATGTCAAGAGATGAATCAGGACTATGTATATACTAGGCAAAAAAATTCCAGTATATCCATCGAAGAAAGTAAAGGAAAAGAATAAGTGAAAGGAAGGGCCAAAAGGGTGCATGAATATGTTTCTTATCTTCCATGCTGAATGTACATGATGTGTAGTCATATTACCCGAGATATTTAGGCGCATATTCATGTACGTCGCCGAAATAATGGACGGATGATTAGCCACGGGTTTTCTCTTTTCCTTTCTCCAATGATTGAGAACGCTATACTAAGCTCACAATAGATACTGAGCAGAGGTGAAAGTTAATGTAAAATCCACGGTTCTTTCGTTGATCTCTCTGTCGCCCAACTTGATTAAGTATCTCAACAAATTTACTTATATGCAGCAGAAATCTTGCGTGTGTATGAGGGAGGGAGGGAGGGAGGAGGAAGAGGGAGAGTGCTTTTTATTACCAGTGCAAATATTCTCTGAGATTAGGATCACTAGGGCTGGGGGCATCAGGGTCTACCATGACCTGCAACGCCCGAGGACCGAAGTATGAGAGGGACATTTGACCATGAGATCAGAAGGTTAACCATACTCGAAACAAAACAAGTGTCGAGGTTGCTGACTGACCAGGGTGTAGAAGGTCCGGAGATCGTCGCCCCCAATTTCGATGCGCGGCGGGTTGACGACCTGAGAGGGTTTGAGCTCGCAACTGTTGTTGACCTCCCGGTTGTTGTAGATGACGCGGAGAGAGATGGACCTGGTGAATGCATCCAGCACATCCCCTATCACTCTCCCCACCACCAATGGGTCTCTATCCCTGTCCCTCGGCATCTCTCTTTGATTACGTATGCGTATACCACAACAGCTCACTATCTGCTGGAGATGTTGAAGTACTCGGACGACAGTCTCTCTCTCTCTCTCTCTCTCGCTCCCTCTCTCTCCCTCCCTCTCTCCCTCTCCTGCTCCCTCTCTCTTATATAGATAATGCATGTAAGATGCATTTTCAAGTGTATATATAGTGACTACACAGTATCTTTTCCTTTGGAATAATGACACAAATAATTCCTAGATTTTAACCCAATATGCAATGTGGTCGTTGAATTTTTAATTTATTCAATGTGATTCCCGAACTTTAATCCAATGTGCAATTTAATCCGTTAACTTTTGATTTATTTTATTTGGTCCGTAAACTTTTAGTATTTGTTCAAATTGGTACATTGAACATTTCATATCATCTAAAGACTAATTTTAATATGTATATGATTAAATGACAAGTTAAATTAAAATTCACGAATCATATTGTACATTTGAACAAAGTTGATTATTTATGTTATTTTCCTTTTTCTTTTTATCCCGTCACGTGCTATCTATCACCAACTTTGGTGTCATCTTCAGTCTTTGAAAACTGTTCCTGGCAAAAGTTGAGGGGACCTATGCGTCAGTCCCTTGCAAATATTCCCGAGACCCTGACCACTGGAGGAGGAGGAGTGTAATGTTTGAACAGAAACACCGTCCAGCGCTCATCAAAGAGCATCCCATTATTCGACCCTGCTGTCTGAATCTCGCCCTTTCGATTCTTAAAAAAGAATAACATACGAAAGCAGGCTTGTCTATGGAGTATTTTGCGTAAATACCTCGGAAAACAAACGGGCACCGCAGGCTTTAACCTGTACTGTCCGAGGATGGAAAAGGGTGGGTCACTTTCGAATTGCTAGCTAAAAAGAAGAGGTGATAAGCTGAGCCGAGAGAGAGAGAGAGAGAGAGAGAGAGCCTAGGCCACGCGAGAATATCTGTCATTTGGGATAACATGGTCAGTCCAGTCACCCCATCCCCAAGTATATCCTTTCAAGGCTTTCAGGTTCATCACCTATGTATCCGCGTTTTGTGTATCCTTTGTATGACTGCAGGACTAGGGTTCTTCATAACAGCCAGTGTCGACGACGACGATATAGAGCATGATCAAGTCTTCATAAATAGACAACAATCCTCCCTTTATCTTCTCTGCGAGCCGGGGTTCGCAGAGCCACTCCCCCCAAAAAGCAGGCAATAGAAGGGGGGCTGCTTCTTTGCACCAGAAGCAAAGCGATTACCTTTCATATTTGCCTCATGAAATTGAAGGTTGTTCTATCCAAAGTGGACCGGCATTGTTGGGTTGGGTGCATCCAGTCCCAGAAAAGGACCATGAAAAAGATGATGGACTTCTTCTCTCCATACATTGGACGAGATAAGTCCCGATTGCCATTTTCCAGGGAAAGTATTTGGGGCGTGAACCCGACACCTTAGTGCCATTGACGCGTGGAGAATCGAAGGAAACAAGTTAAAGCTCGTATTCTTTTTCGTATCCAGACATCAAATGGTTTGCCCTCTCTTTGCTGTTTTCGAAGGCAACAAGGGCCGCCCTAGATTTTTTCTACGGACGAAGGGTAAGTTGGCGATCCTACATGATTCCCCGCACGCATGTGGTGTACGTACAGCAACCTTACGTCCCCACGTATTATGCGATCGCGAGATCTTCCCATTGCGTATCGTTGTCGCACCAGCACAAGTAGAACTAGCTTTTTGTTAGAGTTATTCCACTTTGATTATGAAAGGAACTGATGATAACTTTACGTGTATGTGAATAATTCCCACGCTTTTAGCTGACTTTTGAAATGAAAGAAGCTCAATTCAATTGTTCATGTTTTAATAAAAACACCAAAGGTGATGATGTGAGTAATTTTGTTCATGCAAAGGATTATTATCTACTATTGTTATATATACATATATAACAATATATAGCGAAATCTGCCTATTCAAATGCTTAATGCTTGTTCGACCAAAAAAAAATGCTTAATGCTTGGTAAAATCATCTTTGGAATACAATTCTTTTGAGAAAGATGCAATACATGCTAAGAGGTTTACCATACGATCTCTTTGGTCAGCGATGCATGTTTTACATTTATCTTCATTCTATGTACTTGCTCAATGAGATGAAAACTTTTGAAGTTTTTATTTGGACATAATTACCCAAATGAGTCTTTGGGGCTTCTTGCATGAATGCCCTAGTTGATTCAGCATTTATAAGAGGCTTTGGCGCCCCCAAAGACTCTTCATCAATTGCAAAATGGCGTTTGTTAGAGTTATTCCACTTCGATTATGAAAGGAACTATTACAAGTATGTGAATAATTCCCACGCTTTTAAGCTGACTTTTGAAATGAAAACTGACTTTTGAAATGAAAGAAGCTCAATTCAATTTTTCGTGTATTAATAAAAACACCAAAGGTGATGATGTGAGTAATTTTGTTCATGCAAAGGATTATTATCTACTATTGTTATATATGTATATATATATACAGCGAAATCTGCCTATTCAAATGCTTAATGCTTGGTAAAATCATTTTGGAATACAATTCTATTGAGAAAGATGCAATTCATGCTAAGAGGTTTACCATATACGATCTCTTTGGTCAGCGATGCATGTTTTACATTTATTCTTCATTCTATGTATTTGCTCAATGAGATGAAAACTTTTGAAGTTTTTATTTGGACATAATTACTCAAATGAGTCTTTGGGGCTTCTTGCATGTATGCCCTAGTTGATTCAGCATTAATAAGAGGCTTTGGCGCCCCCAAAGACTCTTCATCAATTGCAAAATGGCGTTTGGTGAAATTTTAGGAGAACTTAGGATCCGTTCGTTTTGCGGAAAGTACTCTTCCGAAAAATATTTTCTAGAAATTGTGGTGTTCAGAGGACGAAAAATTTTTTACCATGGAAAATGTTTTCCAATCAATGAGAAGTTTCCCTCTAAAATTAAAATATATATATATTTTTTCCTCTTTTCGAAAAGAGGAAAACATTTTCAAGAAACCAACCGATCTTCGATGTCGATTAAATTACTAATAAATCTGCAACCAGCCTCCGGGCCACCGTTGGTCACTGGACCGCCGCCTGCCGCTGGTCGCCAGTCGGGCCATCACCGAACCGCCAGACCTCCGACCGCCACCGATCGCCAGACCTCCGCCAGCTACCAGCCTACTATCGGACCTCCGTCAAACCTCCGCTAGTCACTAGTCGCCCACCGGACTGCCGTCGAGACGGCGGTCGAGCGGCAGTAGCCGTAGTCGGGCATCCATGAATAAAAAAAAAGGAAAGAAGAATATTTGTGAAAATATTTTTTGAAAAATTTAAATTTCAAATGAACACCGGAAAATATTGTCATTTTTAGGGAAAATGACTTCCTAGAAAATATTTTTCGGAGATGCTTTATTTTCCACGAAATGAACGGACCCTTAGAGAAAATGCAGTTTGCATCTTTCCAAAGGTCTCAAAAGGCAAGTCTTGGCATCGTTAATCTTCCCCTCAATGGCTCATCGGTGGTTGAGCTCTACCGAGAATAGTTTGAGATTTATGGTCCATTCGTTTGGCGGAAAATATTCTTCCGGAAAATATTTTCCGAAAACTGGGCTATTCGGGGGAGTTAGTTTGAGAAAATGTTTTCCAATTAACCAAATATTTCCTTTTAAAACTAAGGAAAATGTTTTCCGTTTTTGAAAAATGGAAAACATTTTCCGTATCTCCTCTCTTTCTCTCTTGTCATGAGTCTATGAGCAATTTAATTGCCGGCCGTCGCCACCACCCGCTGCTGCCACCCGCTGACCGCCGCCCCCGGCCGTCGCCCGCCCGCCGCCGCCGCCCGCCTCCGCTGCTCCTGCCGGCCGCTGCTGGCCGCCACTACCGCCTGCCCGCCCGCCACCCTCGGCCGTCGCCCGCCCGCCGCCGCCACCCCTCCCCCCCCCCCAACGGCCGCCACCTGCTGTCAGCCGTTGCCCGCCGCCACCCACCGCCCACCCGGCCACCGCCCCCCGTCGGCCACCGCCCCTCGCCCGCCCACCGCTCACACCGCCGCCCCTGTCCGCCCGCTCACTGTCGCCGTCCATCGCCAATCGCCGGATAATTTCTCAAAAAAAAATTCCGGAAAAAATTTTTCGGAAAATTTTTAAGTTTCAAACGAACACAAGAAAATGTGTCATTTTCTAGAAAAATAACTTTCTAGAAAATATTTTCCGGAAGTGCTTTATTTTTTGCTAAATGAACGGATCCTTAGGAAAAAAAAATAGCTAAAGTCCTTCACACAATGAAGTTCTTACCAAACGATATGTAAATCAAACTTAATCGGCTTTTATGTAAATACACTTTATAAAGAACTACTTGCGTTTTGGAAAAAAATCCCTTTTAATCCAAAGGCCTTTACATTGTCCCAATACATTCCCCTAAAACCGAGCCAAACATACCCAAGTTTGGATTTCTTCAAATTTAAACAAATGACAAGTTATTTAACTTCCCAAGTAACTTTGTTTTTTTTTTTTTTGAGATTTCCTTTTCATTACTCTCCGCAATTCTAAATTTCAAAGTTCTCTAGGAGGTCAATTCTCCACAATTTCTTTGAACATGCGGCTTTCAAATTTTTTCCCGCGTCGATAATCCATATACTAGCTTTCTTAAATCTTTAGCGAAAAAAGAAAAAAAATCAAAATAGATTACAATGGAGAAAAGAAAAAGAAGGAAGAAGGTGGTAGGCAGTAGTTCTTACGGATTCTTTTTTCACTTTGGGAGTTCTATTGCTTTTTAAGCTTTGTGAAAAGGTCGAAGATTTGTCACCCAATGAGAGGCGACGCTTTTCAACGGACTTTCTACTGTGTTCACCGAATGCATAGTAGTAGTAGCAAGTCATCGAAAAGTTCTTTCAATACTCATAAGAATTTTCTATTGATTCGTCCATATTTTGATTCAAATGAGATTACCAATCAAGTGCACGTATTCATTGCCAGGTTCAGCTTCCAACTTTTGATCTAATTTTATGCAAATTGAAGAAGAGAGCTGATTGACGATTTTTAGAAGCATGATTAAATCGATCATTGTCGGATATTATGATTTAATCAAACATTGGGTGATGTAAAGTGTGAATTTTCAACAAATGGTATGATAGGTATGATTATTGGTATAATCTAAGGGGGTAAGATTCCTCTTTATCTTTAACCTACCTAATTCATGGGAATTACCACTTAGTGACGTAAGCGAATATGATTCTTTGCCCAGTAATTGATTTCTGTAATTTCATGTGAAGATTTTCTTTTTAAGTGAGTCATTTGTCATTAACTTGGGTATCCATAAAAAAAGAACAAAATGTGTAATTATGGGATAATCATGTTACTACTTCTCTCAGCTTTTCCTTTTTCTTTTTCGAGAGGAAGCAACCTAGCACAACTAAAAACAATTTATAATGGTCTGCCTTGGTTCACTTGAGGTTTATTTATTTTACCAAATGGTCCTGCTTCTACTAATTTTTGTATCTTTAAAAAGGAAGCAAGCAACACAAAAAATGACATGGTGTAGGAATAGAAGGTACAAGAAAATATCAATTGGGGCAGGTTTCGGATTAAAGAGAGGGCCATATGTCGAGTACTTAGAAGCTCACTCCCATTGCACTAAAAGACTTACATTATAGATGACCAGTATGAGTAGAGCTTAGTTTCTCACGAGTGGTAGTCTCATTAAGCTGAGGAGAAGAACGTTAGGAGTGTCAAAATACTTGTGTATGACACTCACTCTAATATCAAAAGTTTCGATCGGAGCACTTAGGAGTGTCAAAATACTTGTGTACGACACTCACTCTAATATCAAAGTACGACACTCACTCTAATATCAAAAGTTTCGATCGGAGCACTTAGGAGTGTCAAAATACTTGTGTACGACACTCACTCTAATATCAAAAGTTTCGATCGGAGCACTTAAGTATCAAATCAAGAAAAAACGATCACTTAAGTCTAATGGTGAGAAATTCCATCCACTTTACTTACGTCGCACTTATAATTAAATTTTTGTTATAATATGTAATTTTTTTAAAAACAAATCTCGTCCATATGGCTTTTTAATTTATTTTTTCATTTGATATGGCTTTTTAACTTATTAAAATTAGTTAAATTAAAAAGGGGGTTTAGAAGGGGTTTAGAAGGAGAGCGGGGGTGTGGATGGGTGGAGAGCTCACCTACTCTTCTCGACGATGGTGGGGGCGACGACAACAAGGGCATGCTGCCCATTCTCTCTCATATACATTTTTTTTTATTTTTTAATCTAATTAAGTTTATATTTTTCTTGTTCTTTAAAAATTTTAATTTTTTTAGTATTTTAAATGTTGACTAAACTTTTCGGTGAACCACGTCGACTTAAAATATCAATAAAAAAATATCAACGTTGAATTTCCAGCCAAACAAATCGACATTGACACTGAAATGATCATTTTTTTAATTAACATTCCAATTATCCGAATAAAACTTTTGGTACTCAAATGAGTGTCGTACTCAAGTTTTAGCACTCTAGGTGTCCTTCTCCCAATTAAGATGCAAGAGTATTTAAATGAGTAGCCCATTCCGAATGCCTAATAAGAATCTAACACATATATTAACCTGCAAATTCATTTCATAAACTAGTCTAAATGACACGATTAAATTCTTAGTAGACACCGAGATCCGTATGCTCTTTCATATCATTATCCCACGGGTAATATTATCTTCTATGCTCCGTGTATATGAATTATCTTCCCAGTGTGAAGGCAACAGGTGTGGTCTAATATTAAGCATCAATCTACTATCTCGGTGGCTTCTTGTCCTTTAGTCGCAAGCATGGTATCACATGCCTGAAGTCGACAGAAAAATGTCAAGTGTATTTTGAACAGCTTTATCAAGACTTGTTTTACTAAATGGGGTGGCAAGCATTCAGTGGGCGGAATGCGACATAGTCCATTATCAAACTCAAGTGGACATTCATACACTTGGTCATATATATGCGAATCAAGATAGAACTTCGGGGAAATGAAAACTACGTTAAAAAGCTAGAAAGACAAGGAAAGGCTGCAATTCCGGACCATGCGTTAAGCATCATGCATATCCTTTACAAGTGCTACAAAGTTGAGGATTACCATTGCCGTGATTGGTTTGAGAGGATAGATTCCAGATTTCTTGAAAAAGTCTTCGGTATCGGAAGTTGGAATTTACCTTTCAGAGTAAAAAGACCAATCAAAACCGTGCAAGCAAGAGTTTGCCTTCAATGCCTGAGTTGGTTGTCGCTCCTCGTTTTATAGACTGCATAAGCCACTAATATAGGAACTGATAGGCTGTATCCCGGAAAATTCATGAATGGATTCATCTCGTAAGCTTTCATAAGAGCCCTGCAGTTCTGTAACGAGAAATGATAAAAATGGAGAGGCAACGATTAACACCAAGGTTGTGGAATCATTGACTGTAAGTGATCTGTATGCTTCCGGATTGTACTATTACACTATCCATTCACAACTTTTTCAGAAGATTGGCAATCAAGAAGCAATGGAGTATTTCGTAGACATTCAAAGCATGCATCAGAAGTTCTCTCACATCATATAAATCCCCAAACCCAAAATAAATCAACCATATAATATCCTGCATCATCTTTCTATAAGCAGGTGACATGAATCAAGTATGTCCGGGAAATATTTGAGGTAGGACCACTTATTATGTCACTACCTTCTTTAAGAAAATTCCAAACACAATGAAAGGCAGGTTGAATAGCGAAACTGAGTGATAGACAACTAATAAACCAAGCCAGAGCATAACCAACGTTGAGGATAAACCTCCATTTCTGGAAGGACAGTGAATGAAGACTTTAGAAACCCTCCATTCAACTTATATCAACTTCTCATGCAACTCTCTAAGCTAATCTCTTCATTCAATTTCATAGAGTCCAAAAGACCTCCATGCTGCTTCTTTTTATATCCTAGACCTCAACATCCTTTACACATGAAGTAATTGCAGAGGATCTTACTCCTAAATATTCCAAGAAATCACATAAGCCATTCATTACAAGTAGGTCATCAACGAAACTTACCATAAAATGCTTGCAACAAACTGCTAAGCAAACCACCAAAAGAAGTTTCCGCAACCAACGATCTCCAATTGCCAGAACCAGTCTCTTAATTCCTCGGGCCTCATGTTTTAGCAATCTCGTTTTCTCCTGACCATAATCATCTTTCTTTTTCCCAGCAGTGGAGCATATATGCCGATGAAAGCCTCTTTCAGCAGCCAAAGCTCCACAAACCAGTATCATTGGCAATACCACAGTGACAAGATGAGGAAGAACGACTACCATGACATCCGGAAATCCCACAAGCTCATGATTTTCACCTAAATAGACATCCTTAACAACCCAACCCTTGTAAGTCATATATCCCCTTCCACCGTTGGTAAATATCCGGCCGCTTAACCAAGGGAACAAAAGAAGGAAGAACAGATACCCCAAAAAACCAAACCATAACACAGGAATATTGCAGAGCTCCTGCAAAGACCATGCTAAACCACCCACAATGCCTTTACCAGTGGCAAATCTCATGTATGAGTACTGCTTTTTTAGGAATAATTGGATTGCTTTTGGGATGAGGAGAATAGAAAACATAAAGCACAAGAGAGACCAGAGTAAAGCGAAATATAAACCAGCCCACTGACAACCCATGACAAAAAACTCCTTCCATGTCCACGAGACTTGAGCAGTGAGACCATTAATGGAAAATGGCCTTACTTCTGTCGAATGTGATCTACCAGCCATGTCAACAGCTTCGATCTGAAGCCAATATCTATCGGGTGACGGGTCCTCAAAGGCCCTGTAATTCCAGGCAGCGCTGTATAAATCCCCCCTTGAGGCATTACTCTCATGCTTAGTCATATGTGCTTCCATGACCATGACAAAATATCCATCTCTGGAGTCATATACTCTAGCGACAACTGACACAATTTGAGAAACCGAAAACACCAGAGCTCTAATTGTTTCATAAGATGAAGGGACCATATGTTGGCATTCAAACCTGTGATGGGACAAAGATGTGGACATAAATCGTGAATCTAGTGGAAATGTGGGCACAATAATAGTTTCTTTGACTCCTGGCTTGAAGTCAATATCCAGGTATGAAACATGACCACTATCAATGGCCAAAATACGCATGGCTCGACTCTTTCTCCAGTCACCCATCTCCCATTCCCAGAATTCTTTGGATGGGGGGGCTCCAAAAGAACAATTCTGATCCCGTAAAGTAGGCATTTGGTGAATGTTTAGCTGGAACAAATTGTGCGGAAAGGAAAGGCAATCACTTGACTGGTGATGACGCTTCAAATTCTTGCCAAACCTTGTGTGGAGATGTCCGCAGAGATAGGCAGATAGCGAATTTTTAAGAAAAATATCTCTCAAGCTCTTCGCCGAAAATGAGGCAGCTGAGAATGAAAGAGGGAAATGCCCGAATGATATCTTGGTTACTGGGCTAGTGGTCAGGGAATCCCACTGTGAAAGCTCAGAATCCAATTCCTCTAAGAGTTGATCAGTGGGATGTCCAAATAGATTAGTCGGGCCTCGTGTACCCACCGACTTTGTGCTATCCAATCCCACAAACAGGTGTTTCCGCTCCCCTGCCTTGAACAAATGGATCCGTAACAGGGCATACAAAAGAAATTTCATATTGAAGAACACAACTGTTGGAATTACTACATAATAACAAAATAAGACTAATTAAGGAGACACAACACTGTGCAACTAAAGCAAAGAATCTCATCAAACAAGAGCCACTTTTGGGAGCCAAAAAAGGGGCAGAGGCTAAATTCATGATTGAGCTAATTCTAACAAAGCAATGGAAAGGGAAGGGACTTCGCATATATGATCTCGCCAAAGAAAAAGAACACAGGAACAACAGGCGGCAGTGCTGCAGAACACCAGTATCTAAGTGACGGGAGAAATGTCAAACTCAAACAGACCTGAAGAGTGACGCTGTTGATGTTACCGGTTCTTCCCAATTGGGCGTTGATACTATACTTGGAGAAGAAGTCGAGCGAACCACCCTCAACGTTGACGCCGAAGTTATCGTGATTCCCTCTAAGATCGTAAAAGAGGCTCTTATGGAGACCGCTCTGTCTCACCACGTCCTCCATCACGTCCCGGTACTCCAACCACTCCTCCTCGTTCAGCTTCATCGTGAGCAAATCCTCGCTCTTCCCATCTGCTAGAAAACCGGACCGTGAGTTGAAACGCACACACAGAGAACAAAAAAGAGCATCAGCCGCAGTAAATTAAGGGAATGACCTGTGAGGTCGCCGGTGATGAGGACGAGAGACGGATTGATGAGGGAGAGAGCAGGGGCGACGAGGGTCTTGAAGTGGGCCCCTCGGAGAGGATGGTGGACGCTGAAATGGAGATCGGAGAGCTGGACTACCCACACCACCGACTCCGGCGCACCCTTTACCTCTATCAGTCTCCGGTCCCTCGCAGCTTCAGATAGATGAAGAGCAAGAAGTAGAAGGAGAAGAAGAGGAAGAGCAACGTTGCCTCGCCATATCAAGGACAAAACCACCATCTCCGCCGGCCGCGGAGAGACGACCGATCGATTGCTGCGGCGGCAGCGGTCAAATGCCCCTCGTATCACGGTGATGACAGCCTTAATTGTTTACTCTAATAAGGAAACAAGCAAAACAATTCAACGCCTTGAATTCCATCACCGTTTGGTTTAGCAAAGGGCATAGCCTTAACCTAACTGTGGGCGAGATTTTTTTATTTCATTTTTCAATTTCACCGGAATTTACTTTTCATCGTATTCAGTTTTTATTACATAGGACAAGTTTCATGGCTATTTCAGACATGAAATATTATAAGTGGTTAAAAGAATCGATAACTTTATTTCAAACGTACACAAATTGTGTTGAAATTTAATTCACAACAATGTTTGAGAACATAGATATACAACTTCATAGTGTAATTAACCATGAGACACCCCAGAACTTCAATTGGTGACTTGTCACTCCTTTTCATCGGTGTCTTCACCAACTAATTGCGTTATGAAAATCGTTGTCCCTATGCTATTGTGTATCGATAGTTGATTCATGATTGTCATTGTATATTATTATCGTCAACTATGTCGGCCGCTAACAATGGCTCATGTATCTAGCGTTGATAACTACTTATTTTCTAGTCACATGTCTACTCATGTCAACGACATAGTTAAATTTTGTGTAAACATATGTTACCTTTAAAAAGGATTAATCTTTTAAATATTTGAAAGCGTACAAGTCTCTATTCCGTGGTTTGCACTCTATACTCTAAAAGCTACCTTCTAATACTCTAATACGTTACTTTAATCGATATAATTCGAAAAATCGTCATTATTGTGAATGACATCTTTATTTATCAGCGCCTTCTACATCATTGCTTTGTTTCGAAAAGTATAAAATTGGTGAAGATTTGATTTCTATCCCTATTTCCTTTTTCTTCTTCAACCTCAAACCCTAGCCTTCTTCCAATTTAAATTGTCGACTTCAAATTTGTGCTAGTAGTATC
The DNA here is from genome assembly GCA_030064385.1 of Melaleuca quinquenervia. NCBI lineage: Eukaryota > Viridiplantae > Streptophyta > Magnoliopsida > Myrtales > Myrtaceae > Melaleuca > Melaleuca quinquenervia. The sequence goes on along the minus strand of CM057719.1, from coordinate 11,079,524 downwards.
CTCACAATATAGGTAACAAGTCAAAATTATTGGCGGCATGTAAAATAGATGTGTCTCACATGACAAGAGAGATACCAGTATTGTAACGCCCTGCTTCTGACCCCCTTTCCGAGGTCCAATTGGCCGAATTTATGGGTTTAGTTAGTGGTTTGTTGGCCTTGAGAGTTTTCTAGACTAAACTGTAAATTTTTGTTTCAAGCGATTCCAGACCTTTGAAAAGGGGGTCGAAAATAGGGCATTACAATTAAATTTACGGTTTAGTCTGGGAAACTCCAGAGGCCAACAAGTCACTAACTAAACTTATAAATTCACCCAATTAAACCTCGAAAAGGGGACCGAAAGCAGGGCGTTACAAGTACAGGTAGTACTTGTGTCCAAATTGCATGGAAGTTTGATTGAGATAATTATAGGCAATGCTTGTTCAGAAAATCATAATTAATGGACAACATTTTTGTTTAGTTGAGTGTGTTAGATTATGTGATTTTATCACTGAATAACAATTTCTAGGTAAGCATATGTCACAAACTAGTTTGAAAATTTACTTTGGTAAGCTTACTTCTTGAATCACTATCAAAGCCTGCCCTTTCAAGAAAAAACCTTTCTAGGAGTTGGCTGATGAATTATTAAATCTAAACCTAACTCAAGTTCTCCAAAATTCCTATTAAGTCCAACTTTAATTCAAGTTCTAAACATGCAAATCAATTTTACTTAGGAGTTGTCACCAATCTAATTTGATGGGTTGATTAGGAAACTAAGTAAATTGTGGAAGAATACTTTACTGTTAAGAACCAAAGATTATGAAAACATGTACTTAAATTACATTAGATTTTTCTAATGCCATTTCAATACCCGTTTCCCTTTTATTTAAAAAAAAATCAAGCAACTTGGATTAATTCTAAACATATCCATTAACGTGCAATGGGTGATCATGCACATGAGCAAACAATTAATAACACTCAATAATCAAAACAATAAATAAATTGCTAGAACATGGAAATGAATTATATTCCTCAATGCAAGCTAAGCATGTTAATTAGTTTCCCAGATATTTGCAGAGTATTTATTAAAAAGAAATGCAATGTCTATCCTGACACGATGAGCTAATAAAAAACTTTGTGTAAATTAAACTATATGTAATGCATGTATTGTGAATCTATACTAAATTACGTATGCATGACCTAATTCTAACATGGCATGCAATTTTAATTATATGACCTTACATAGACAATCCATAAATGACATGGATTGATGACTGTTCGTACATAAATTTTAGTGACACATTTAGTAATTCATTGCATAGAAAATTAGGAATTGATCCCAACCAATGGCTAAGACCAAGGTAAGGGCATGTTCATAATCCTTATTTAAATAACTTGCTTGATTGATTAAGGTAAGGTGGCTTTCCTCTTGTTGCGGTCACTATGGCTCTTGCTTGAGTCAGGAAGTAAAGAAAGACCGGCTTTCCCCTCTTAACCAGGCTCGGGGTAAGTTGAAGCTATCTTGCTCAATTGATAGTTTTTTTTTTCTGTCTTATTGTAGTCAAATCTTAAAGTTTCTAAAATAGAGCTAACTTTCCTGATATAAAATGAAAACCTACCTACTTTCCTTTCCTTTGAGTGCAATAAGGTAGTTAAAATCAGATTATCGGATATGAACTCCAATTGCAGTAAAAGAGGCAGTATGAAGCCTAGCTACTATTTTTATTGAGTAAACAAAGAAAAATGTTAATATAATTGCATATTAACAATAGTTCACATTTGCCCTATAAGCATTAGTAACATTTAATAAAACCAAGTTGAAGTAAATCGCACTATAGTCGGTCCGAGAGCGAGAGGCATTCGAATTGGCTCGTTCATGGATTGCATTGAGATCGGCCTAGTATACTTGAATTTTCAAGGCCCAACCTAGTTTGTTTCCATTTTGCATGGTTGGAATTCTCCACATGAGAGAACGATAATGCATGATCTAGCAATATTTTTTATATAATCGAGAACTGGCCCTCTGTCTGGGCAATGCTCCTATACCTCAAGAGAGACTAGCACAAGACCCCAACATCACGACCCTCCACTTAAAGCGTTAGCAACCTCGGGCGATGCTACCAATACAGTTATCCACCGTTGAGTGTTGATATATGATGCAAATATTTGGCCAGAAGAAGAGGCAATGAGTAGGCCATGTGCAGTGGGATACTGCTGATTTGATTGACCAAATAAAAGAAGCAAAGAAAGGGAATCGAGGCAGGAGAATTTACCTCACCAGCTATTCACCTTCCGTTCTTCCATGATATTGAAGTTTTAGGTAGAACCATGACTGTGTTTAAGGAAAACGATGGAATCAATCTGGTTATTTGAAGGGGAAGCATTCATGGAGGTGCGTACAAGTCAATCTTTATATTTATTGATAGTAGCAGCACCATCAAGAAAAAGGAGAGATTAAGGGGATTCTTCTTCATTCCGGTCAAATCCACATGTATCCACATTCTTAGAAGAGAATAAGACAAAATAGAGGGGGAATTCTCGGCCACACTTTTCATGAAGAGAGAGATAGAGAGAAGGAAAGAAAACATCATGAGTGCCAAAAGTTATGTATAGGGCTCACTTCAGTGCCAATTCCTGCAAAAAAAAAATGATATTTTAAATGCCAACGGCAAAAATTTCAGCCAAAAAATGTAATGTCATCATTTTTAATAATAATAAAATACTATTCAAAAACAGACGTTGCCTCGCCTTGAAACTCGGTTGGAATTTTTGAGCAGTTGAAGCCTTTCCACATCAATCCACAGCCACCCACCACCACCAATCGAAAGTTAACTCATTTCCGCACCTTCTTGAGCCATCACGTCGCCCCTCCTCGCCGTCGAGTCACCAAAATCTCGTTAGGAGTTACTCAGATCACAAAGAGCCCCTGTTTCGCGAGTAGGGAGAAAAAAACATCAAATTAGAGAAATTCAAGAATACCCACGTGAAAACAAAAGCATCACCGTGTTCCTTGGCATCTCTAGAATACATCCAAACCATTGGACACGATCATTTTGGTCCCGAAAGCTATTGAAGTTTGCTGGAAAGCTTTGTTGCTCAATTTGTGCACTTAGTTGAGGTTTATGGCCATATCTCGGGATTTTGGAGCTTCTAGCTATGGCTACTAGTTGGAAAAATTTTATGAGCCTCTCTTGAGCACATCGCCACCGGTCTTGGCCATCAACATTTCTTCGTTTGAGAGAATTTTACTATGTCATTCAATTGCTCCTCCCAGATCCAAAACTTCAGTCAGCCACCTTCGTCGAGCCACCCACGACATCTTCAGCCACCTTAGCGGCTACCATCGGTCACAAAAATGCTCATGAGCGAGTCTTGCTCATAACCAAACCGGACTCTACCTTCGACATTTCTTAATTTGCTCAAAGTTGGCCTTAACCCGTCGCTCATCGGATTTATGGCAAGTTGGCACTGAAATTTTTGATTTTTTGAAAAAGTGGCACTGAAGTGAGTATTGTACATAACTTTTAGCATTTATGATGTTTTTTCCCCAAAGATAAGTTTTCTTCTTCTTTTTCGGCCCCCTCAACTCCCCTCGAGCATGCCTCCAGCCGCATGCCTCCATACATGACTTGACTCCTCTTGAGTGCGTCCAGCATCCCTGAATCACGTAGGGGTTCACCCCTTTCCCTTCAATTGAACTCCCCCTCGGGGTTCTCCTGCCCTGTTTTGGGCCCACCGGACAGAAGGGACGGTCCATCAGTTTGAACAAGCTCTAACCCCTACTGAGGCTTGCTCTATGTTTCTAGTGTTCCCTTGCATTCCTTGTATATCGTCAAGTAGGATCGAGGTTCATTACGAGTCAGGAACCATCATTTTTGATTGTGCACCACCTATTCGCTATATTGCCTGAATGGGGACCATGGATGAGTTGGGGTATTTTCGGAACTACGGCTGTCATTCTATGTATTACGGCTCGAATTTGACTCGTGGGGTAGCTGGGTGAGCTGCGTAGTTGAACTGAGGTGGTGGCGCCGCCCTTCTCAGCCATCGCGACAGGCATGCACGAAGCAAAGGATGTCTGAGCTCCGAGAGGCCGAGCTGACCTTGCCCTCCGCTGGGCCTGAAGCGAGCTAGTTTTTGTTTAAAAAAAAAAAAAGGAAAAGAAGTGGAAGTGGAGTAGTGGCCCGCAAGCACAGGCCAAAGGGCCCCAATTCGTGGGTCTGATATGTAAGCTCAGACCCCTTGGGCCAAGCCTAAACCCAACTTGAGTCGAAGCCCGACCCGGGATCTTTTTAAATATTATACAGTATAATCTTTCGATAATATTTTTTTCATTAAAATTATTAAAATTTGGTTTAGGAAACCTAGCCTTGCTTTAAGATTAAGTTCTAGCATTAGAGTTGGCCTAGATTAATTGATAGACACAAATTTTGCAAAAAATATGGAAGTTGACATTGGTGATCGACTAAGCGTTTTATGATTCACAAGGCTTGTTAGCCTATTCGAATGTATTATTTAGCTTTGTATGTTGATGCTTAGATGTACAATTAAGTTTGGTGTATGATTCACATGGTTTGAATGTATATCATGACTGCATTGGATGAATGTTTGCATGTTAATTAAATTATGGCTCGTGATGACAATTGAGATACCTAGTGGGATCCAACCCACTATAGAACCGATCTCTTCTATTGTTGATTCGTTGTCAAAGTTCAAATCTTCTTATGTTTTTCTCGAGTTATAAAAGGACCAACTGAAGAGGTTTGTAAGAATTTTGTACCACACCAAACAACTGAGCTATTGACAGAAGGCTAAGGGAATATGGTTATATGCTCTCTCTCTCTCTCTCTCTCTCTCTCTCTCTCTCTCTCTCTCTCTCTCTCTCTGTCTGTTTTGACAATTATAGGCTATCTACAGACTTTAATACTGGCATAATAATTTTAGATGTAATTTTTTTTTAGGTTTTGTACATTTAATTTATGGCATTTGATTTTTATGACAATACAGTTATATTGTTTTAGCCTGGAAGGAGCTTAAAGACGCTTTTTACCCATATTAATAAAGTAACTTCATATTTAACCAAATATAGGAAAACTTACTTTTTATAATTTTTGCAATGCAATTTAATGTTTACCATGAACCACGATATGCTATGCCATCGATTGGGTTGAGATGCATTGTCAAATATTTCTATTGGCATATTATAACATGAAGGATAATGTCTTTTTCCCCACACTCATTATACATGGTTAGACTGTATAAGTCTGAACTCACGTTGTTTGAACCAAGTTGAGTATTAAGGCGATCTCCCACCTTAGAATTAGGAATTTCATTCACTAGGTTTCATTTCATTCTTTTATTTTTTGGACATGTGGGATGAATTGTGCACCACGTATGTATTTTGATTGTGTATGTGAAGATATGCTTGTACTAGGGTCAACAATAATATATATATCCATATGATTGATAAAGTGGTTTCCCCGTAAGTTTGTTACGTGGTATATGAATATTGAGGGGGAGTTGGCCGAACCATTAAAAGGCTTTGATGGCAACGGTGATGAGTTGTTGGGTCAGGTTGAGGATTAGTAGTGAAAGGCTTGGCAGGTTTAGGGCAAGGAAGAATAGTTTGGTGATAGGTGACCCTAACATCTTCTCAGGACTTTTGTTTCTTGTGTTGGTATGGGACATATTGTAATACTAGTGTGATTATAAAGAGGCATGTGTACAATATCAACTTGTGCAACTCTCTATTTACGATGTTGAGAATGTTTTGTTTCGCTTCCGCATGCTAAGAGAAAATATGAATTAAAGTTTGTAATGACGCACATAGTGTGTGACATATTCGTGGTGTCACAAATATAACTAGCTTATATTGCATCAATATATCCATACATTTTAATCAGCATAAAATAGGTCGAGCCAAACAGAAAGAACATATGCGACAATTGACGGAATATTTTCTCACATTTTATCCTTGAAACTTCATTTTCTAAATGGTTCATCCGAGATCCTTGAACCTTCTTTTCCTCTTGCATTGAATAGGCATCCTCCAACTCTTTTGCTAATGTAGGTGGAGATTGATGTCATCTTTCAAATAGCTCCAAAATTACCTCTAGTGCTTGACATGAAAATTCCTCATCGACCCATTTGAAATATTCACTCTTCGAGCTTTCTCTATGCATGGCACATACATGATGCTTTCTCCCATGATTCAAGCTTGTCCAAATTGTTTTTCTTATACTTCCAAGCTCACAATAGGAGTAATATTCACCTTCGTCTTGGTTATATTGATATGAACTTGAGCCACTGGCCATACCCTTGCTCTCCATTGTAAGATGCAGCTCTTAATTTTGCCTCAGAAATACCTCGGTCTTAATTAGGTTTTCAGGAAGAGGTAAAAATTGGCTCAACATGTCCACAATTTTGTTATTTTTGGGAGAAAGATGTGTAACAACGTAATTTAGGGCATTTATGCTGAAATGTTGCCATGTTAGTCGGCAAAAAACATATTATCCCGTTGGATTTTTGACATTTCAAATTGGTGATATTAATTAATTATTTTTGCTGAAGTGACACTGCAGTGATGTATGAAAATATTTTCAAACTAAAATGAACGTTATACAAAAGTTATGATATTTTTAATGTCCCTTTTTCCTAATCTAACATATGAAAACATCTGAAATTGAGATGGATGAAATAATTTAGTAAATGCCCAGTTACTCCAATTTACTAGATTACCTCACATCCCCTTCATTTAAACAAAAAAGGTTGGCTGTAGAGGGAGAAGTTGGTCTTAACTTTTTGTTTCCATTTCTCTCCCAACATAATCATCATCCGCTAAATCCTTAAAAATCCGAGAACAACCATGTAAGTTTGAGGCGTGCAATTGTCCGCTTATTTCTAAATCCCCCGACTGCTGAGGCTTAAGTGGCAATACTGTTCCTCTGCATGAGTGAACTCCTCATGAAGTGCAGCAAGGACCCACCATTACACCCGGATGAATCCAAGCTGAGTACGACGGTTCGAACTCGACAGTCCAAGATGGGATCAAAGTAGTACCCTCGCTCCCAAATCACTCCGTCTGGCGAGTTGGAAAAATACGCTCTATCCGGACTGTTCAGAAGAACGTTTATAAAGCTTTGAGTGAAAAACTGTGGTATTTGTTGCGTGTTACATGTAGCTGAGACAGGACCGCAGCCGAGATTTCTTTCTCTCATGATTGCATATTTAAGTTTTGTAATTATTAGCAGAGAAAAGAGTCACTCCCGGTGCATAGCTTGCAATGGAAGGCATGGACATCTCACGTTGGTAATCTAGGAATCCAGATCTCATGTGTGTCCCATGTACCCATTTACTTATCACGCACAATTGACCCGTGAGTTCCTGGGATCGCCGATGCAATAGAGGAAGAGAAGACAAAGCGACTGGCGTTCTTTGTGGGACGATATCAATGTATATATACCGTTCAGAATTACACAGCATGTTTAGATTGACGAAGCGTGACAAAAGCTTCTCCGAAATTATCCATTGCATGCAGCCCACTAGAAGTTACCCAAAATTATAGCATGAGAGAGCTCGAGCAAGAGGGGGGCGATAAAGCTCTCGGATGCTATTGCATGAACATCAGAGACCGACCCTTGGAAGTGCGAGTTAATGAAAGCTAAATGTTAGTCTGATCAACTAAAGGGGCAAAAAGAGAGACCAGTAAAAGGAAGGGTCCTATCTTCAATCTATCTGTGTTAGCGCATGACTAATGGGGCAGAGGCGGATTTAGTTAAGAATAATCAAAAGACAGCGAATTCAAACTAAGAGGAGTGAGTGAACTCCTGCATGATGACGGCCTCAGATCAAGTGTCATTCCACACAGCAAAAGGAGATGCCTCCATCTGATGCATCGAGCAATTGTTACTAGAGAAGAGTGTTGTCGTCGTCATCGTTGTTGGTGGCACTGCAGTGGGTAGCCAACCCGGCTCGTATCCACCAGCTTGTTGATAATGTTCATTGCCGCAATCATCTTGAATGTGGTTCTGTTGACCATACCCAATTGCTTTCACTATCCCATCATTATCTTTAGCCTCATTCACTCTGAATTGCTCGGCATGCTGATTTTGATGATGATGGCCAATGCCACTGCTAGCCAAGACAGTTCCTACCGGGATCCCAAGCCCAGAATGAGTACTATTGCCGTATGCAGCTGCATTGTTGAATCCGCCAGCACCATACACAAGAGAGTTGGAGGATGAACTGTGTTCGATGGATATAGGGGAGTCTATGTTATTGTTGGAAGACTCAGTGGTGCTCAACAAGAGGGAAGTAGAAGAGGAAGGCTGGTGGTTGAAGAAATTGTGGGTGGTGTTAATAGTGTTGGAGTTGGAATAACCATAATCATCTTCTTGCTCTTGCTTGCATGGCCACGCCCTCTGCATATTCCCATATCCATATGGTGAGGGCAACTGATAATGCCGATGCATCACATTCTGCATATTACCGTTGCCCATCCATGCCTGCGCCTGTGCATGCGCAGGTGGGAAATCTCCATAATCAGTAGTACCACCTTTGAATGCTGTATGGGGCCAGAAAGCGCCGAGTGGTGATCCAGAGATGAAGCTTTGGTGGTTGTGTGATCCCCCAAGAGTGATGTGGCCTGCAATGGCGGGCAGAGACTGCTCGACTTCCTTCAAGCGCTTGGCAGCTGCTCCAATAGGCAAGTTGGTGCTCTCCATGATGGTTTTCACGTCATAACGGTTCATGTCGAAATTGGTCACCGCGTTCAGCCCCCTGAACTTTATGGCGGCTATGTCATATGCCTCGGCTGCTTCCTCTTGGGTACCTGCCGGCAATAGTGGCATTGAGGGTGCAATTCATCAGATACATGTAAATATAAACACGTAATGTGGCATCCATAACAGTTAAAAAGAGTCAAGACTCGAATACGTATTTAATATATTATAGACAGTTTTAAACTGCTGTGACTATATGAACACAGGAGAACTAGGTAGAGAACTCACTGAAAGTTCCCAAGTAAAGGTCCTTATTTCCAGCAACCCTCCCTATTCTTGCTTGCCACCTTCCATGCTGGTGATGTCTGCCACCACATACACACAAAAGGTCATATTAATTAAGTTCCAAACACATATTACATCCTCATATAATATGGGAGATCTTGACAATCTAATCTTGGGGATTCACCGAACTGTGGGCCACAATCAATCCATCCAAAAGTCATATATGTTACCTGGTCACTCCCCTATAAATTGACGCCCCGCGAGAAAACCCACTACTCTTCCTGCAGCAAGGCATCAAAAAGATAATTAAAAAAGAAAGAAAGATCCATAGAGAATCTTTGAAAGTTCACCTTCAATTCATTCTTATGCAGACCATATCATTATTCCTAAACATCTAGTGAATATAAATTAGTTGCGTTAATTAGTGATGAAGATATAGCTTGTACGATATATTACTGTACCTTCGCAAAGACGCAATGAACTCCTGCCTGGTCATGTGCTTCATCTCTTCCAACTCTTTATCGTAATTGCTGATCTGAAAGTTCATACCCAACACATTGTTTTAGATAGAAACGAGACGAAAAAGATGCAGTCATCTAAGTGGGAAACAAAAGGAGGCACACTTGTCGGGTAATTCATTGGTGAACTGAGGACACATCCCTCGTATTAGGGAGACCATTTAGGATCTCATCTAAAACATGTCACTGCCCGGAAGCAAAAGGTAGGACAACAAAAAGGTTAACCCATCCATACGAAGTCTAATAATAAATTAACAAATTAAATTAGACGCAACGCAGTAATGGGTGCAGGTACTTACAGGGAAATTGGTCGTTGTGGTGGTGCCCCAATACTTCAGAGCGGCTAAATCATAAGCTCGGGCGGCCTTTTCTTCCTTGTCATAACCTCCTGCATGAACAAATCAATCATCACACGACAAGTTAGATCTAGTAATAGAAATCTAATGATGTATCATGAGCTCAATTTGATTGACGAGAAAGATATGGAGGGCTGATATTGGCACGCAAATGGATACTTACCCAGATAAACTGTGTCGAATTGAAGTCGAGTGAGGATGGAGGAAGCCCCGCCAACATGAAGACATTTAAGTGGAGAAGAAGTTTCAGACACATGAAAGTATAGAGGACATACATTGTGATAAGCGCCTAGCCACGAGACGAATGATAAATAATGACTCATAGTTATCTGAAAAGGGCATCGAAGTTACTGTTACCTTGCCTTCCCTTGCGAGTTTGGCCTTCCCGACGGCATGTGTTGTCCCAAAGGTGAGCCTCATATCTCCCAGTCCATCTATGCCTGCACCAAAAGCAAAACTGAGAACATACAAGTATAATTTATGCTTCTCCCCAATGAATATACATATGCATAGATATACATGAGAAGGTAGTGAGGAGTTGGGGAAAAAGGAAGAAGGGGAACCTGGTAACTCCACGATAAATGGAAGTGCGTTGTCCAAAAGTATCGACGGATCTGCGAGGGAGGGAGTCGGCGGAAAAAGTGGTTGGGATATCAACAGTAGAGGAGTTATTAAGAGGAGGGGGAGCAGGAGCAGGAGTGTTCGTTTGGATTTGTGGATCATTGTGATCGATACCAAAACCACGGCCACTAGCAGAAGCGGTGGAAAGCGACAGCGCCTGTGCTGGTGCACCGATCTCCGTCCCGGCCAGACTAGCACTAGTGTTGCTATTGGGAGGGTGGTTCCTGAGCCAAGACTTGATCATGGACAAGCCAAGCATGGAGGAGGACGAGGCGGACTCGGACGCGGACGCGGACGCGGAGCCGCCCTTGTTGTGGTTGGGGTTTAGGTGGAGGCGGTCGTGATCAGAAGAAGAGGTGAGGGGGTTGCACCCCAGGAAGTTGTCGAGCTTATTGTGGGGTTGTTCATCATCAGCTCCTGGGGTTTGGGCCAAGAGCATAGCTGATGCTGATAAGTCTACCACCGAGCTCATAGCTTTGAAGCTCCCGTCTCCTCCCATCCGCTTCACCCTCCAATCTGCACCCACACCCATTCGTTTATTCATTCATGTATTACCATTATTTCATCCATCGATCATCATCGTCATATACATGGATCAGGTTCAGGAGGTCGAAGAAGAAGGTAAGCGAGTGTGTGAACTTAGTGATATTACCTGAAACATCCCCATCATCAACAGTGGTGGGATCAGAAATGGCCCGGGAGTGGGAGAGGAAAGGAAGCGGGAGAGCAAGGGGCGGCTGCGACTGCGAAGAGAGAGAGAAACCCAACCACTTGTTCATCGAATCCATTTGTCTTTTGGATCTATTCACCTTCTTTGTATCCGAAACATATACTTCTCATGCGCAGGAGTGATCAACCTTCTTTAAGCAAAAAGATGTAGGAGGAGCCACACTTCCACTCTGGTCAGAGAGGGAGAGGGAGAGGGAGCGGGAGAAGCATTCCCCCTGATATGACTTCTGTGTTTTTGCGCCTCTGAGATTGCAGGTGGAAGAAGGGAGAGAGGAAGAGGAAAAGGCCATACTTGCATCTTCATATATTTTTATATATGCCGTCTTTTTCTTTAATTTTTTTAACAACATAAAAAAGTCATTTCGTAATTTCCCCCATAACCTACAAAAATGACTTTTAAGGAAAAAAGAAAATGCAGGTACCTTATTGACCTCCTTTGACTGCTTTATCTTCAATGCCACCCACAAGGGTTTATCATTTGTTCATATTTTGGACTATCTGTACATTGATATAGAAGTTAAAAGCACCTGATTCACCGCCTTTAAGGAAGGTTTATTCATATACATATGTATATGTATGTATGTATGTATATGTATATGTATATATTGATGCATCTTCTTCTACATAGATAGATTGTCCACACAGACTCCTTCCTTATACCGATAGAATAGAGATTATACTTACAGTACAGAGTCTCATCAGTAGTTCATTAAATAACAAAAGCACAGAAGCAAAGTTGGAACGAGCTATGCACTTCCCAAGCGGAATAGTTTAATAAAGCAAATTCGAATATGTTGGAACTAAGACCAAGTAGGGAAAGCTGAGATTATATTCCTGCCCTTTTGTCTTACTAGGTTTGGAAAAGATCAGGTGCAAGAACTCATTAACATTTGTAGATGCATTATGAAATTGACTATGAGCATGCGTGTGCTTCCTTAATTTAAACTTAAAATCCACAAGGAAGAGCCACAAATTGTTCTGATAATGATGAGTTGCAGGGCGATCAGACAGGCCCCTCCACTCCCCCGTCACCAACCAACCCCACCACAACCTGCGACTGCCACCACCGTAGTCATGGGCATGGGGACCTTTGAATCTATCAGCACTTCGAATTCTAGTAAACTGTTCATCGAATGCATGTACGTTATCCTCTTCAAATCACTATATCTACTTCTCCTATCTATCGCCATAAGATCAACTTCACATACATCTAAATCCCGCACATCGAATGTTTTGCTTTCCTTCTATCTTTCATAAAAAAAATCAATAGTTATTATAACATATAATGATTGACCAAAGAAAAATTATGGCATATAATGACAATGTTATCGAACCCGTTTTGATTGTGGACTCGTACTAAGACATCAATTACTAAGAGATATCGTGCTTTCTAAATTTCAAGAAAAAAAGAGTGCAAGTGACATTTTTAGAATTGAAAAAGCTTCTTTTTTTTTTTTATGAAGCATACTCAACTACAAAACAAACTTTCTTTTCACCACCATCGAATTGCAAAATGGCATGAATTCCCAAAATCGTCACCACCACCAAACGAACTGCTGATCCCCCGTTTGAAGCGGGAGGTGTTTCTTTCTGAGATATTCTGCAGACTGATGGGTTGCTCATTCATGCAGTCTTTAGTAGCGCAATCCAAGAAAAAAGCAGATAAATATAGTATTAAATGCCACTTATCATATTCATATTCATTCTGAATCTTTAAAAAAAAAGGTAAGAGAGAGATAAAAAATTGATTGATTAATTAATTGCGAAAGTTGCACCCCCACGAGAGGACATCAGCCCTGGTCTTCCGGGTCTTACTAGATCTCCTTTATTTATTTCATTCTCTCCAGTATTCCCAATTCCCTCCTCTGCTTGTAGTATCTATCTACACGTTCCTCAATATTTTAGTCGCTTTTTATATTTGCAAAGTTAACAACTTGAAGAAATTGCAATTTTCATACCCTGAATTACCTCTAACGAAAGGTAGTCCATATTCGGCAGTTCGAAATTTCTAGGATGCTGAAAGAGTGACTTTTGAAAGATAATTATTTTCTCTGAAAGGTCTTACTTTCTAATTTACTGGCTCTCGTTCTTTTTCATTAGGTTGTTGCTTACCAAAGCTAAAAACATTGAAAGGGACATCGCGAGACATGAAGCGCATTTGCACCGAACGAGGTGTTCCGAGTTTGATTGTTATTCACTTTATCGATAATCTCTCACTCTATATATCCATTCATATTCATGCATCCACGTTCCATCATATGCTGTGATACCATCGTATCTAACCACTAACTTTCTTTATATGAATATTTTTGACAGGTGCCCTAATAAAAGAAATGAGTAGAGAGACTCGTGTTAAACACATGTTTCATTGCTGATTTTTTTTCTTCTTTTTTTCATAGTTATTGAATGATGTCAATTTGTTGGCAAAAATCCCTAAAAGAATCTTCTTAATCACTTGAGAATGAAAACATGTCTTTAATTTGTGTTAGGAGTAAGTATAGTTTCAAGGTAGAATCGAGATCTAAGAACTAAACCATTGAGAACCAGTTTGGTTCTAGACTTTAAGATATATAGGATAGGATCCATGTTTCAAAATTTGAAAAACCAATTTGGACGAGTAAATTCCAAGTTCTAAGTAGAACCTCGAACAAGTATGTATTTTTCTTATCCTATATATTCGCGCGATCTTGTGGTATACCATTGCATCCAACGATAAATATGTAATGATTGAGACTTTTAATTTATTAATATTCATATTTTTTGTGTATTTAAAATATGTGTTGTAATCAGTAAATTATAACAAATGATGATCATTAGATGTGCTCATTCTTTGTAATTATTGAATTAAGAGTACAAGTGAAATTTGAGTAGACCTTAAATTTATCGCTAAAATCCGTCACATGGTACCTTAGAAATGCTTAGACATGCAGGGTTATTTTGAGTGTTAGACAACCTCCTGTGGAACATTAAACTTATGCACACCTGATGAGATGTGATTACTAATCAATCGGATGTCAGAGGATGGAGGCTTGAGATGCGATTACTGATCAATCGGATGTCAGAGGATGGAGGCTCCTGCGGTCCAGCATGTCGAGTTTCTGATTGATCTGACATTGTATGTAATGCCATGCATGGATATACATCATGTCATAGAGCTGGTGCATGCAGCCCACGTACTCAATGAATGCCATCTGTTGCCCAACCGCCCACCAAGTATATATAATTCCTACCCTAAAAAAAATGGAGATAGACTAGAAGGGCCACTAATTTCCAAAAAAAGAAAACTTAGAGGGGCCAATATATTCCTTATGTTATAATATTTGATTGTGAGGTACCATTAGTTTCGCGAAAAATAAATAATATGAAGTTTATGTATTTTTTTAAATGATCATTCTTATTACATCACGCAATACAAGTATCATTTTATTAACTTTTTCTGAAATAAACGGAGCATAAATCATGTTTTCATGGAAGAATTTGAACTTTTAAGATGGCCTATGATGAATCTACGAAACTTCACACATAGTATCAAAGCAAGACGTATTGCATTTAAATTCTTCCAGATTCCTTATTCACCTACTTGATTATAAATTTCCATGCTTAGCTATAGGGCCAAAGTCTAGTATGCGCATGAAAAAGAGTGCTAGAGCCTTTTAATACCAAGAAATTCTAGAATGAACAGCAGCGGTGGTCCTACAAAAGCTCGCGCTGCATGCCTCCGTTTTGAAGCTTCACCACGTACCCGTTTTTATATCTATTTGAACTTCGAAACCAATATAATAACAACATCGCGAATCTCCTCCATTTGATGGATGGTTGGACTTTGCAGCCCTGGGAAACTTATTAGACATAAGATGACAACTTACTCAGATAAAACAAGACAGGAATATGAAAGGACACAGGCTATATAGAATGATATAGCGAGTTGCCTTGAGAGTTAAACGAGAGAAAGATCAGAGAAGGGGAAGAGAAGGAAGGAAGGAAGGAAGGAAGGAAGGAAGCAACTTTATACAATTACAATTTGTATGGAAGGAATCAAGTAGAGGGAAAGAAAGGGCTCGAAAACCAATAGGGAAGTAAGGTTTTGGGAGGGGGGAGGGCGGTGGGGAAGTGGGGAAGTGGGGATTGCATCGGAGAAATCGGCGGAGCCACCCGTGCCTCCTCGTTATCCTCGTCCCTTCTCATCACCTCCCCCTCGTCTTTGCGCTCTTTCCCATGCCCCAACAATGACAACATTAATTATACTTAAGTTAATGATAACAATCAATAATTAATGATAGCGAACGCTCCCTAATGCAAGGTATCTCTTACATTGGAAGCAATGAACTTCCTCCATCTTTACAAAGGTCTTGCTAACGAAAGTTGCGATGGTATTCCTAAATAGTCACACCATGTTGGCTTCCGTAGAAGATTAGTGATTTGGAAAATATTTTTCTAAAATAGAATTGTTGATATCCTTCGAAATAGTTAGTCAATAAAAAAAAAGATGTCTTTGTTTGTGATAAAAATTCACATCAAAACATTTTTGTATACAACATAAATGTTTTTCATTCATTTATCTTTATAAGTGAAGCAAATGATCGTTCTTAAGAGATAATGTTTTTCGAAATATTCATTTTTTCCGAAACAAACGGAGGCTAGATAAGAAAATATTTTCATTTTCTACATTGATTGCATAAGATGTAACCAAAAGAGTCAACATAATGGATATAATAAATCTAATTTATGAACTCGACTGCTTAAAAGTAGGAGTGAATATGATTTGTCTTAAATGAAAAAAAAAGTCGAATTGAATTGAATTAACACATTTTGGATAAGGGAGAAATCAAACTAAATTGGATAAGAGTTTGAATCCCGACTGAACTAATTAATTGAAATTTTTAATTTAGTTCGGCTGAATCAAAATGACTTCGAGCATAAAAATTTAACAATCAAATTATCTCCACTCTCTCTCTCTCTCTCTCTCTCTCTCTCTCTCTCTCTCTCTCTCTCTCTCTGCCCTTTTTTGCTTACCTATTCGAGGCTATCTTTTTTAGTTTTCTTCGTACCTTTTCGACTTCTTCCCCTCTCTCTTCCTTTTCCTTTTTTTTTTCAACTACTCTTATCTCTTGTACTATAAAGATTTATAAGGCAAAATGTTATTCGGTTCGCCAATTTGGTTTGGTTTCTATAAAAGATCAAATTGAATCAAATTGTCAATTTTCACTCCGATTCAGTATATGAGCAGTTTGAAATCAGTTCTTCAAATTTAACTTCAATCAAGTTTGGCTGTTTGAACTTAATTGTACTTAGCCTCATTTAAAAGTGCTATAGAATACTTTTAATGAAATTCCTCCGTATAGAGGGTCGTGTAACATACAGCACAAAAAGTTTCAATTTTGAGACATCGATTCCATAATTTATTGAAGCAGTATCATAGTCGATTTTGTTCACATGTGTTTCCAGGAGACTTGTTAAACATACTTAATGAGTATAAATTTCATATTCAATGAATCAATAATGCATGTCATAAGAATAATCAGCGTATTAAAACTGTGGTATGCTTTTGTTTATTTATTTGTGCACTTAACGAGTACAATCATGAAACTTTTTTACAGAATCTCAAAAAATCAGTAAATAATTATATTAATGGGCCATTTCAAGAGTTTGAGATATGTTTTTTGTGCTCTTCTCATAATTTTAAATACAATTATGTCATCACCCTCCCATTCACGTAAAAGGCATGGCTTATATGCTTGACAATAGGGTCCATCGGATGCATTTCAGGACAGTCTAGGGCACACAATTGGGCTAACAATCTGGCTGAATGACACTAATTAACTATGATTAGATCAAAATATCAATGGGTTTGGATTTTGATTGTAGTATTTCTCTTCTTTTTCATCAGAATTAGTTCATAGATGCGTAAATGTACTTCGTATAGTTTGCCTAGGGATTTAAATGCTCTTTATATACATATTACCTCCCTTCTGTTCATTTACTTAATTTTTAAGTTAAACATTCTAAAATCATATCAGAGCGGAACTATCCAAACCCAAGTAAGCTCTTTCATGTACAATTGACTCGATGCCTTGCTCAAACCAAATCAAGTCTGAATCCAGTAAACACAATTACAATCCATGTGGCCTGTCCTTTCTTTTTGTCTCCCGGTTCTGCTATATGCATTTGCGTGGGTGTAACACAGAGAGAGAGAGAGAGAGAGAGAGAGAGAGAGAGAGAGAGAGAGAGAGAGAGAGCATGCGTGTCGGCTAGTGTCTTTAAAGTCTCCCAATGGAGAGAGAAACCCTAGCCCTGGGAATGCTCGTTACCGTTTCGTCGTCTCTCTTTTTCATTGGGGTTTGGGTTTGAAGACCTCGTTAATGGTGGACAAAAAACTGTCTTCGGGATTCATACCCACCTCCCGTTTGACCCGCTTTGAGGTTTTGAATTGGGACCAGCCTCATGGGACTGAACACAGAACACCCCCCCATCCACCTCTCTCTCCTTCTCAACCTCAGTAAATACATTTATTATCCCTTTGATTCTTACTTACTTCTCTTGTGATCGAAGCATGCATGCGTGTTTGGCGATGGCGTCTACACATGCGCCTTGCCTGCAACAAAGAACAAACATTGTCCCTCGCGTCTTGATTAAGTTGCTCTCTCCCCGCACGTGGGTTAGTTTATTTCTCCATGCACTGCATCCAACGAGAGGGTCAAGGGAAAACGTATCTGCTTCTGTGTATGAATAACCATCGATCATGCTAGCTAGCGCTTATCGAGACCATTAGGGACCTCGGTTCACCTTGATTAGCTCCTCTGATAATAACTCCCTCATTCAAGATTGGACGAAGATATTATGAATCATTTGACAAGTCTTCATTTTGATCATAGCCCTCTCGTTCTGGGGGTTGATCTCTCGAAAAGGGATGACCGGAAGAGGCCTTTTCGATTCGAGCCGATATGGACAGATCATGAGGAGTTCACTCTCTTGGTGCATGGCATCGGGAACATTTTATCACAGTAATGTCTTTTCCAAGAAACCCTTCAGCTGATCTAGCAAACGGAGATAGAGAGCAAAAGGTATCTCCCTATGTTCATAAATCTTAAAATTTGGTGTGGAAAATGGAATTATATTCGGCCAGAACAGATTCACCGGCACAGGTGTGGACCTTAGATAACAAGTGGAGGAGAAAATGACGATTGCAAGAAGCTAGGATAATTGTCAAGACAGAGCTGCACCATTTCAATGATAAAACAGAACCCACATGGCTTATCATATGACAAACAAGGATAACAGAGAAATTCACAAAAGCACTAAACATCTGAAAGCCTAAAGGGATTATAATGCACAATATATCATACCTCGAGAACGAAGCAAACCTGGATGACTAGTATAAACCAGCGGAGGACCCTGAGAAACAATTACATCTATGGATGAATCATCATAGTTCCTGAGTTGTTCTGATATAGTGTTGACACCTGATTTTTGCCAATATCATAATTCACTTTTGGTTTAATTATTAATAAAATTGTCATTAACTAGAATTAGGAAGTTTCTTTTATTTTTATTTAAAAAGAAGAAAGAGAAAAAAAAAGAGAGAAAAAGAAATAAAAAGAAAAAGAGAAGACATCGGGCCGGCTGGAGCAATCCAGCCTGCGCCCACATGGTTCCCCGTCACCCCAGCTCCCCTCGCTGGCCCGTCGCGTTTCTACCCATGCGAACACTATCCATTCGCGGCCTCCTTTCTTTTGGCGGCCCATTATCCTGGTCCATCTCTCTCGGTCCACTTCCGCTAAGCCCACATGGAGCTGCTACCCATTCCCGCCCCGTCAAATCCACGCTCTCTGCTACAGACAGAGAAGCCTGCACACGCAAGCGCAGAGAGATAGGAAAGCAGGGGCAAAACACAAAAAAAGAGGAGGAAGAGAGGCAAGTGTTCGGGGAAAATGACGAAGAAAAGAAGAAGGGGAAACGTTCTGGGGGAGAGAGGTCTTCGCGAGGGTTCAAATGAGAAGGTTTTTTACATAGAAGAAGAAAAACACAGAGGGAGGCCCAGGGGGGTGGGGGAGGAGAGATCAGGAAGCAGTTCGCAAGAGAGAAAAAAAAAGAAGAGAGAGGGAGAGAGGAGTCTTCGCTGGTTATGGGGAGAGGGAAAAATAGGGGAGCGAAAGAGGGACATCGAAGAAGAAGAGATAGGAAGAGTGGGAATGGATGTAAGAAAGATAGCTGTGTTAGTGATGGAAAAGTAGAGCAAGTTGAGTGAGAGAGCTTGAGTCAAACGTCCTCCAGAGGAGTTACATCTCTTGGTGTGTGAATCAATGATTAATGAAGAACAAAGATGAGTAGAATTGAGATTGATGTATGTTAGTTTAGGTTTAATTGGCTCGATTTATAAGAGTCAATAGTTTTTAATTCTTTAGTTGACTTTTCTGTTATTACCCGCTTTCCCGCTTTTACAATTATGTTAGTCAATTTAAGGGTTTGCTTTTTATAATAGAGCTTTGTGAAACTTATATACTGAATGAAAGTTCAAATCAGTTTAGCCTTTCAGATATAGTCAACATCCACGAAATAATACACAGAGGAATTTTCTAGAAACTCCTTCTTCGTCTTCGATAGCTCATCATCTTCTTCAACCTCTGTTTTTCGTTTATGGTATCGGAGCCATCTCTGAAAGCTTCCATCGTGTAGTCATGGTTGCAAGGATTCCAAAATATTCATTTCCTATCCATGTAAATATAGGAAACTTCATCACGATTAAGCTCACAAAGGACAACTACCTGCGGTGGCAAGCTCAATTCTACCGTTTTCTGAGAAGTTAGGATCTGGTAGGCTTTGTGAATGGAGAAGTCACTTCTCCATCTTAGACTATACATGTTGAGATCGAAGGAAGGGAAGTTGAAGCTCCAAATATGGAATATGCTGACTGGATGAGAACTAATCAACTAATCTTTTCATGGATAAGTGGATCAGTTTCAGAGAGCATTTTGGGACTAATCATTGCTCTTGAGACATCAGTTGAGGTATGGCAAGCTCTTTGCAATTGGTTTAGTCAAAAATCAATTGCTCAAGAGTTTGAGCTAAGAGGCAAGTTGCAATCGTGTTGTAAATGTAATTGTTCCTTGTCAGAATATCTACGAGAGTTCAAGCTGATTTGCGATCAGTTGAGTGCAATAGGCAAATCTATAGATGAAATAACAAAGGTTTTTGGTGTGTTAAAAGGATTGAATTCCGAATATGAAAATTTTAGAACCACAATGTATTGTCTCAAGCCTCAGCCAACTTATGATGAAGTTATATCACAGCTCGAAAGATTTGAAGCTAGGCTACAGAATTATTCCTCAAATCAGTTTAATCCAAATATGGCTTATTATAGTCAAAAAGTTGTGGAAGGAGAACATAAGGCAAAAACCAAACATATATTGAATACTTTGAATGAAGAGTTTGGTAATCAAAGTTACTACAATAGAATGTATAATTTGAAAGGTGGAAGAAGTTCTAATAGAGGCCAAGGCTTTAATAGAGTTGGAAGGTTTGGTTCTCAAGGTAGGAGTCCTAACTATAGAGGTCAAGGGTTACCTTTCTCTCATAATCCTGTGGGATAAGGGTTTCGACCATATGCCAATTCTTCTCCTAAGAATCATGAAACAAAGATTTATCCTCCTCCTACTAGTAAAAATGTTCAAGAGAGTTCTTCAGTGTTCCACGGTGATAGAATCACATGTCGAATTTGCAAGAAACCTGGCCATGTTACATTGAGATGCTAGTACATGTTTGATAACTCTTATCAGAATGAGGAAATTCCCACTGCATTGGTTGCAATACACCTAAAAGACTCACAGGATAGTGAGTGGCATCTAGACACAGGAGTCACTACTCACATGACTTCTCATCCTAGTATCCTTCGAACTCCTACACCATACAAAGGTCATGATAGTGTTATGATGGAGATGGTTCTTATCTCTCGATTGCTTGAACAGACAATGCATTACTTCATACTGAGCATCTTTCTTTACCATTGAATGATGTTCTAGTAGTACCAGCTATCAAGAAAAATCTATTGTCAGTATCTAAACTTACTGATGATTATCCATGTACATTCATTTTTTACAAGTATAGTGTCTATGTTAAGGACAATCGGACGAGCTCAGTTTTAGTGCTTGGAAAGAAGATCAAGGGCCTATACAAGGTCAGTCATCAAGTAGCTGAAGCTTTCTTTACTCAAAGAAATAAAAAGGTGTCTAGAGATATGTGGCATCAACGACTTGCACATGCAAACACTCAAACAATGAACATTCTGAAGACTTAAAATTTCATTACTTGGAATAATAGTGCTTCTCTATGTGTACTAGTTGCCAGCTTATGAAGAGTTCTAAACTGTCTTTTTTATCCTTAGACACTAGATCTACCGTCTCTTTATGAAAGATTCACTGTGACATTTGGGGTCCCTCTCTTGTTAAATCTTTTCAAGGATTTAGATACTATGTGGTATTTGTCAATGATTTTTCACGGTATAGCTGGGTTTATCCAATGAAAGCTAAATCATAATGCTATAAGATCTTTCTTAACTTTCAGAAATGGGTTGAGAATCAGCTTGACCATCGAATCAAGATATTTCAAAGTGATGGAGGGGGTGAGTTTACTAGTGGTTAGTTTACACAACACTTGTTACAATATGGCATTACACATTATATGTCATGTCCACACACTCCTGAACATAACAGAGTGGCAGAAAAGAAACATAGACATATCATTGAGCTTCGTTTGTCTCTGCTTTATCATGGAAAAGTTCCTTTGATCTATTGGGTTGATGCTTTTTTGACATCTGCTTATCTTATTAATCTCCTACCAACACCAACAATTGAGCTTGCTAGTCCTCATTTCAAATTGTTTGGTCATCAACCAACCTATGCCTCACTCAGAGTCTTTGGTTGTGCCTGTTTTCCATGCCTCAGACCATACATGCAGCATAATATTTGATCATCGTTCATTAACTTGTGTTTTTCTTGGTTATAGTTCCAAACATAAAGATTACAGATGTTTAGTACCTACTGATGGCAGGGTTATATTAGTCAACATATCATCTTTAATGAAGAGTCATTTCCTTTTGCTCATAGACTAAGTACTATTTTTCCTTCCTTCACCACTCTCTCACAAAAATGGCTTATAGAGGTTAAATTCATACAGGAGTCCTCAGCTCCTTCCTCAGACACTCCTTCACATATTACCTCCTCTTATGTCTTAAGGACTTCTTCTTGTGATCCTTCCAGTTTTTTACATGATGCAGATATGCCACATGACTCAAGTATATCAATCTCTCCTTCTACTTCCACAAATTTCTTACAATCTGATTCTAGTCAAGCCCAACCTATCTTAGCATCCAATGACTCTATTGGTGTTGTCACTTCACAAGACTTGGTATGTACTTTACATTCCATGCAGACTCGGCTCAAGTCTGGGATTGTAAAACCTAATTTAAAATATGTCCGTTTGGCATAGCACTTGGTACCTCCAGAACCTAAGTCAATCAAGTCTGCTATTAAACATAAGGGTTGGTATCGAGCTATGCAAGAGGAGATGCAAACCTTGCATGATCATTAGACTTGGGTTTTAGTCCATAGAACTGCTCACATGCATGTTATAGGGTGCAAATGGGTCTTTAAGACTAAGTTAGCTGCTGATGGGAGTCTAGAAAAATTGAAGGCACATTTAGTTGCCAAAGGGTTTCATCAGGCAGAGGGGATTGATTTTCATGAAACCTTTAGTCTAGTGTTTAAACAAGCCACTATTCACCTAGTTTTGTCCTTGGCTATGGTGCATCATTGGTCTCTCCATCAGTTGGATGTTAAGAACGCCTTCTTACATGGTTTTCTAACTGAAACCATTTATGTGGATCAGCCTCCAGGGTTCAATATTGACCCTTCTCATGTCTGTTTGCTTAAGAAGTCCTTGTATGGGCTACGACAGGCTCCAAGAGCATGGTTTGAAAGATTTAGTAACTATTTGCTGGAGCTTGGTTTCTCTGCATTTCTACTGATCCTTCATTGTTTATCCTCCATCATGGTCGTCATATAATTGTCTTGTTGCTTTATGTTGATGACATCATCCTCATTGGAAGTTCTCCTGAGCTGCTTACTACTTTGATTAGCTCCCTAAGTTCACAGTTTCGTATGAAGGACTTAGGTCTCACAAGTTGTTTCTTTGTCAAATCAAGTATGCTCTTGATCTTCTTGAGCGTGCAAATATGAAGCATTGTAAACCAATCTCCACACCTTTGTCTCTTAAAAGTCCTTCTACCTCTGCTGACTATGTTAAGTGGCATAATCCATTTGAGCATCGCAGCCTGGTTGGAGGTTTACAATACTTGACATATACAAGACTTGACATTGCCTTTGCCACTAACTCTCTCTACCAGCATTTGCAAGTTCAACTGTGGTAGATTTCCTCAAGTTGAAGAGAGTGTTACGATATGTTAAAGTAACTATACACTTTGGTATATTTATTCATTCTCATAGTACCTTGGATCTTTATGGATTTTCTGATGCTGACTGGGGAGGGTGCATTACCACGAGACGGTCTACTAATGGGTATTGTACCTATCTTGGATCTAATTTGATCTCATGGTCGGCTAAATGTCAATATATAGTCTTGCGGTCTTCCACTGAGGCAGAATATAGAGCTTTGGCATCAATAACTGCTGAGCTCACATGGATTGCCTTTATTTTGCAAGATGTTGGGATCTCTCTCTTCTCTACCCCTTGACTCTTTTGTGATAACCAATCATCTATCTCCCTTACATCTAATCCTGTTTTACATGCTCGCACCAAGTATGTAGAGATTGATTTTCACTTTGTTCGAGAGAAAGTTTCACTTAGCGTCCTTCGTTTGCAATATATTCCTAGCTGTTTTCAACTGGCTGATATCTTTACCAAATCTCTTACTTGACTCTCCCATTATTTTCTTCGAACCAAACCGGGACTCGGATTTCTTCCGCCATCCAATTTGAGGGGGGCTGTTAAGAAAGACAGCTGTGTTACTACAAGTGATGGAAAAGCAGAGCAAGTTGAGTGAGAGAGCTTAAGTCAAACGTCCTCCGGAGGAGTTACATCTCTTGGTGTGTGAATCAATGATTAATGAAGAACAAAGATGAGCAGAATTGAGATTGATGTATGTTACTTTAGGTTTAATTGGCTCGGTTTATAAGAGTCAACATTATGTAATTCTTTAGTTGACTTTTTTGTTATTACCCACTTTCCCGCTTTTACAATTATGTTAGTCAATTTTAGGGTTTGCTTTTTACAATCGAGCTTTGTGAAGCTTATATACTAAATGAAAGCTCAAATCAGTTTAGGCTTTCAGATGTAGTTAACATCCACGAAATAATACATAGAGGAATTTTCCAGAAATTCCTTCTTCGTCTTCGATAGTTCATCATCTTCCTCAACCTCTGTTTTTCGTTTAGTGGAGGCCATAATATGGACGGAGTCTCCTTATTTTTTTTGGCGCAAGTCTTATGCTGGAGTGAGCATAGGATGAAGGGAAAAGGAGAGGGCAGACAGCGAAGCGAGGAATGAACAGAGGAAGGACAAAAACCTTGGGCTTACACCATCGGGGGTCCTCTCAACAGTAATGGTGAAAGCTAGCTCCTCGTGCACAGCCTCGGACCTCTTGGATCTCGTCATACTCAGGTAAGCCTCACTACCTGCTGTTCTATCTCCCCAAAGCTCTGCCGGTCGAGCTGATCACCCGCCGCTCCGAACGAACTTCGGATGCCTTTTTCGGATTTATTTGGCCATGTGTTCACTCCTGCCTGTTCACCACGCGTAATAGATGAAGATTGAGCTTCGCTCGACTACAAAATCACCATTTCCTTTTGTGCACACCACTTGTTTGATGATTTGCTTGAATGAAATTCTTAGTCTTGAGTTATTTATGGTTTCTCTTTGGTCACTGTCGGTGTTTCCCTCTCAGATCGGGGTCATAGGTGGTTAATAGGTGGACTTGAACTCGCCCAAGGGCTCATTGCATGGTTGGCTCGGCGTCGACTCCCCTTTGTTCCACCGTTAAACAGCTGACGCTTTGGCGGGTCAGAGTTCACGCTCGGGCTGGTCTCACCAGGCCCTGATCTTTTGTTCGGCCTGGTTCGTGAATCAGGCCCCGGTCGTCTCTGTTTGGGCCTAGTCGCAGTCTTTTGAACTCGAGCCTGGTTTGTGATCAGGCCTAGAGCCCGAGCCTTTGTGCGCAGAGCTTTTGTGCTTGGGTTGAGCCTGAACCTAACCCTTGGAGCCCGACTTGGACCTTTTTTTTAATAATATAATATTTCAAAAAAAATTTCCAAAAATGGATAAAATTGAAGTTTGGTTTAGTGAAGCTATTCTTGATCGAAAAATCACACACCTTTTAGAGGAAATCAAAGAAAATGATTTTGGCTCTCATTGTTTTCTAGTTAGATTACATGTTTTATCAACTTTATCTTATGATTCTCAATGCTTTTTAGCTTGATCCCATGCCTCATTTAACTTCGCATGTGATTTTTTATATGCATAATTATGTTTGATGCAATTTGATGTGTCTCCTGGATATTTAGATGATGATTAGATTTGATACAATTTGATGTGTTTTCTAGATGGTTTAAATGAATATTAGATTATTGAAACTTACATATGAGGAGTTATGACGATTGCGAATTCGCGTGTGTGAAATTGGTGATGATAGACCGATGTCCCATTTGGTCCTCTTTTTGTATGGCTTAGCTAAATGTAAGTGTATTATAAATACCTGATGAGTTGCGGATACATTTCATTATTAGATAGTTGCATTTGATTATATGTTATTGCATTGCACTTCAATACCTTAGGTGTTTATTTTTCGTACAGTCTTTTACTAGATTGCATGTCAATTTTTTTTTCACATTAAGTTAGCCTTAATTTAGAGTTGCATGACAGTAATTCCATAAAAACAATCGCATGGACATTCAATGACTTTGGATGAACTTGTCGGATTTAAAAGATGAGCAAAAGTGCATGACCACTTTAGATTAAACGATCAATTAGTTGGGTATTGAAAGGACTCTAATAGAAATGTTAGCATCAACAAGTCCCCGAACTCTAGAATCTTTGGTTTTGTAGGAATTGAGACACGCTCCAACGCCTCGATCGGTTTCTAACTAACCCTAATAGGCTAGTGGCGATTTTTAGAAATATTTTAGATTGTTAAAAAACTCTAAAAAATACACACACCTAAACGTTTGTTAAACTCGAAACGCTTGAATGTCATGTTAGGTATAGACTTGGGAGAGTCCGAGCTCGTAAGGATTGAACCGAATCTGATTACGTTAGACGTTACTTTTAAGCCGTTTTTTAAGGATGTTGATTCGGATCTCTTTACAAGCAATATCTCTAAATCTACCTAGGATTGTTCCCTTTTAGCGAGGGAAGTTCGGGTAGGTCATGACATGCATCTTTTAAATTATTGACTCCCACTAATATGGAAAATGAAAATGTTTTGTCCTGCGTATGTTTGACCACCAATATGGAGTTAGTTTTAGAGATTTGAGCTAGTCAATATTAAACCAAAACCAAATATCAAACACCAACACCAAATGTAAAAGTCACACTTAATTTCAGGTACTCAAATCTGTATACAAGGTAAATTATTTTAAGACATGCAATAATCTCGTGTATGTTAAAGCATGGACATCTCCAATGCAAAGAGGAACACCATACAAAGCCTTTAAAAATGCAATTCAGTAGCAAAAGTAACTTCATATTAGAGAAAGAAGTGCCACCATTTGGTTATTAAGTGTCGCATTATGAAGACACAATAACAGAACAAAACAAGGAGATGCCTTTGGGTTCACAAGTGTCAAGTTCTTTAATCTTTCGCCAATATTGATCTTGAGAGTTCCCACCTAGGTTTTAATATGGGGTAGATGGATTGACAAAGCGCCTGAAACTAATTTTAATAAACGTACAAACCTTTGGACTTAATTGGGGAAGCAGTCATACCAAATATCCTGGGAACCTGCATATTGCGACGTAATTGAGGGTGGTAGAATTCCTGTAGATGCATCCACATCCTTCCATCATGAGTGAAAACATGTGCTCCATGCTAAGTAACGCAAAAGGCAGGTGCAATGCAACAGAAATGAAAGAGTAAATCTCATTCAACTTGCTAATAGGTTTAAGGACGTGAAATTACACGTGATTTGATGATGAATCTTATTTCAATTCAAGATGACAAATTCACGACTCACCATCATGATGCAAGCATATGGATGTTTACCCGTTGCATGATGGCATTCATCCAAGATGAGAACATTTATCAGGTTAAGCTTGAAAAAGCTATGCCTCAAACAGTTGAGCAAGACGGCCTGTGTCATGACAAGCACTTGGGAGCATAGACACGAAATAAGATCACCATTCAATATAATGACTTTAGTCCCGGATCAATACAGGAAAACTTCAATGATCACCCTTGCCACTTATAAAGTGCATGGTGATCTTAGTTCGTGTCTATGCTCCTAGGTGCTTGTTACGACACCATCTATCTTCCTTCAATTATTTGAGGCATATCTTTTTCAAGCTTTATCTAATAAAGGTTCTCATCTTGGATGAATGCCATCATGCAACTGGTAAACATCCATATGCCTGCATTATGATGGCGAGTCGTGAATTTGTCATCTTGAATTGAAATAAGATTTATCATCAAATCATTTGTGTAATTTCACATTGTCAAACATATTGCCAAGTTGAATGAGATTTACTCTTTTTGTTGCATTGCACTTGCCTTTTGCGTTACTTAGCATGGAACACATGCTTTTGCTCATGATGGAAGAGGATATGGATGCATCTACAGGAATTCTACCAACCTCAATTACATCGCAATATGCAGGTCCTCTGGATATTTGGTATGACTACTTCGCCAATTAAGTCCAAAGGTCTGTTTAGCTTCCTAAAATTAGTTTCGGGGGCTTTTTCAATCAATCTACCCAATGATGCTTGATGGCTATGTTAAAACCTAGGTAGGAGCTCTCAATATCAATATTGGCGAAATATTGAAGAACTTGAGACACTCATAAACTCAAAGGTACGTCCTTGTTTTGTTGTGTTAATATGTCTTCATGTGCGCCACTTTATAACCAGATGGTGGCATTTCCTTTCTCTAATATGAAGTTACTTTTGTTGCTGAGTGCCTCTTTGCATTAGGGATGTCCATGCTTATGCTATGTTAATATACATGAAACCGATTTGAGCACCTGAAATTAAGTGTGACTTTTACCTTTGGCTTTGGTGTTTGATATTTGATTTTTGTTTAATATTGAATAACACTAATCTCTGAAACCGACTCCATATTGGTGTTAATGGTCAAACCTATGTAGGACAAAATGAAAGCATTTTTATTTTCTATATTAGTGGGGAGTCAATAATTTCAAAGCTGCCCCAGCACAAACCTAGACGTGTGATCGACACATCCATGGATGTCATTGTTTCTCAGGGTGCTCTGCTGGTTTGTACTAGTTATCCAGGTCTGCTTCATTCTCAAAGTATGAGATATTGTATATTATAATCCCTTTGGCTGTGTTTGATCGATCGGATAAAAAGCAGGATAAGATATATGTTATCCTATCTCGTGTTTGGTAACTGTCTAAGATATGTAAGGTTGGATATAGATGAGATATAGACTGGATAAAAAAAAAAACTCTAAGGGGAGGGTGTAATAAGGTAAGATATAAATTCTTTTATCTGAAACATAAAATCTCAATATTTTCTTTTTCTTTTTCCATCGTTCACCCACAGACTACTCCAACTCCTTTGTTAGGTTCGGGTCATAGAGTCAGACCGGGTTTCCCCAACCCGGTCCGAAGTTTCTTTTTTCAAATTAAAAAAACTAAATAATAAAAATAATAATACCATAAATTCAAAATTTCAAAATTTCTTTTTTGTTAAAAAAAGTCTAGGTAGTTGACTACAATTTATTTCATATAGTATTTAATTTTATAAGTGTTGAACCAATTTTAAATTTTTTATTTTGAATAAGCATTTTTAGTTTAACATAAAAAATGAAAAAAAAACCCTTATAAAATTTTAAACTCAATTGAATAAGCTTTTATCGAAAGTATTGATGTCAAAGCCTTCTCTCCAATAGCTCTCTGATTCACATCGAAATATTACGAAAGCGTTGAATTGTAATGTACTTGATATGTTTGGATTGTTTAAAAATCGTTCATCAACGTGATTAAATGTCATTGCATTCTCGTGGCAGCTAGAAAAAAATGAATGAACTTTGGATTTATGCTTTGTTTTAATTGGGCATTTGTTTGATATGGTATTAGACTTGTATCAAAATGAAAACTAATGAAAAACTTGTAAGAGAGAAAAAAATTTATGTTTCAAAGTGAATATATTGAAATTAATGTTGTTCTAAAAACGTTTGATGTTGAAAGGGGTAACCAAAACAATGCGTAATAATGAAACTCAATGAAAATCTGTTAATCTGAAAAAAAATTATTTTGGATGATTTTTTGAATATTAAACATGCAAAATTGTACTTGCCTAATTTATTTTAATCTAAATTCGTAGTTCACCAAACGACAAATTTGATAAGATATGAGAATATCCGACTTTAAATCCGTAGTTTACCAAATAGTAGATAGGATATGATATGATGATATCTGACTTTAAATTCGAAATTCACCAAACAGTAGATGAGATTTAAAAAAATCAATGGATTTTTTTATCCTATCCTTTCCAATCTTATCCCATTTAGAAATTCGGACGATCAAACGCAATTTTTAGGCTTTCAGATATTTAGCGCTTTGTGAATTTCTCTGTTATCCTTGTTTGTTATATAATAAGCCATTGTGGGTTCTGTTTTATCATTGAATTGGTGCAGCTTTGTCTTGACACTTCTCCTAGCTTCTTCTAACGGTCATTTTCTCCTTCACTTGTTATCTTAAGGTCTACATATGTCACAGCGAATCTGTTCTTGCCAAATATATTCCATTTTCCACGTCAAAGTTCAAGATTTATGAACATAGGGAGATTACCTTTTGCTCTCTATCTCGATTTGCTAGATCAACCGAAAGGGTTTCTTGGCTCCACTACTTGATGGTTACATTGAATTACCCCGTTTATAAGTATCTCACCAATGGTTACGTCCCAAATCATTACCTCTACCAATTTGGGACGGTCAACTTTATGTTGTTGACAATTATGTCGTTCATTTCACTTGAGCTGACCTTTAATTGCCAATATTCTACTCTTAGACTTGGCCATTTTCATCCATACAAAAGGTCGGCTATCTCTCTGTCGTCGCTGACCAGGCGTGAGGGAGCAATAGAACTGGATCGCGGGCCTGGGGAGAGGAGAGACGAGCGATGGGCCTTGGTTAATGAAAGCGCGCGAGCTGGGCCCAAGAATGTGGGCCGTAAACGAGAGTAACAGGGGGTAGGGCCCAAGGAGGAGAAACGCGCGGCCTGGGCCCGCGAGGCTTGGCCCAACTTCACCTTTTCTTGGGGCCAATTATGCCCAAATCCCTTTGTCTTTTTTTTTTGTCCTATGCTCTTAATTCTTTTTTTCTCGAATATTTCTGTTTTTCAAAAAATAAAAGAAACTTCTAATATACAACTAATAATAATTTTATCAAACTAAATCACTAAGTGAATTATCAGATCGGCAAAAATTAGGTTTCAACGGCCAAATACTTCCTCCATCGTATCTTGCTCGGTCTCTTCGAGTCCGAGTCGACCAATCAAAGGCCCTGATATGTTTTCCATGATGAGCCTCATCTCCTTACAAGCAAGCATTCTCTTCTTATAAGAGCTATACGGGCGCAAGGCGCAATAAATGTTGGGTCGATGAAGGTGCAAGTACACAACGCAGGCTGTGCGGTGTTGCCGGCGGGGCCCAAAGCTTCTTCTGATGGGCCTCTTGACGAGCGACGATGGGCCCGCAGCATTTCGGCAGCGCGCGGTTGTTTGCCCAGTCACTTGGAACCGAACAATGTTGTCGAACACGTAAGCAAACGATGGACTCGTTGGCGATCCACGTGGCCGTCGCTCTTGAAGAGGGAATTCCCGATCCCGACCAGACGCGGGCTGCTGCGCTGCTTTTGTTCTTAGTAAAACCAGAAAGTGATCGCCAAACCCAATCGCCAAGTTAATCACCATAAATCGTAACGGAAATCGACGCCTCTCATGCATGGGGGAGGAACCCATCTTTGTTTGAAGGACGTGAGTGAAGAAAGGAATGAACTTTATTAATCTCTCTTTCTATTTCTCTCTCTCTGTGTCTGCTATGTAATCAATTGGAAGATCTGGCTGTAAATGGCGGAATGTATTGTCCGTGAAGGCGTCGCTTTGCGGAAGAGGGACGGTCGTGTTCTTGGGGCATCTGGGTGTGGTGGGAATTTGACCAACATCATCATCATCGTGACATTAACGTTGTAAGATTGCGTGTGATTTCATTCCGAAGTTGTTGGGGCCGCTGTTGGGGAGTGTTTGAATGCGTCAGATTCTGGAGGCGAGGGGAGAGGTCAAGGTGGTGGAAGAGCAGGAGACGAGGCGGGGTCACGTGACTTCGGGGTCGCCTCACAGTACTTAAGTGGCAAGTTCCTTCCTTGAGAAGCTAACCAGCTGCGACCACCCTCCACAAGCCACACGCTCGCTCGCGCTGCTCTATATGTGAAGATGAAGGAGCAACGCTGCGCTTACGCATTCTGATTCCCGAGTCTTTTCGTATTCCATCGGCGAGTTGCTTTTGATCCTGCCTCCTCCTTTTTTCACTTCTCCTCCACTCCAGTGGGTTTCCCCTGCACTTTTCTTTGTTCCTCTTATTCTGCATTACCCTCTGTTCTCCATGCTCAGGCAACGCGACCCTGAAACAAAGCATCGGCATTGTTTGGTCCTTCGCCGTGGTCGGTCGTGAACGACTTCAAAATTTGTCTTCATGGACGTGCAGGCCGATACGCAGCTCTCCGCCGATCCTCTTCCCATTGCCAGATGGTCTGTCCGTTTTCCTTTTCTTCTCTTGTTTGACAATCCTAGTCTCGCAGGATCATTCAGTTCTACCAAGATTGTCCCTGATTCCCCATTTTGGATTTGGTAATTTGGGCTGATGATGGTTTGGGTATTGATGGTTCCCAAAAAAAAAAAAAAAGTTACCAGGTGGAGGCGTTAGAGAAGGCCATGAAGGAAAACACGATAGTGTACTTGGAGACAGGATCAGGCAAGACTCTGATCGCCATCATGCTCCTCCGCTCCTACGCCTACCTCCTCCGCAAGCCCTCCCGTTTCATCGCCGTTTTCTTGGTCCCTAAAGTCGTCCTCGTCTCTCAGGTTTCTCTCTCTCTCTCTCTCTCTCTCTCTCTCAGGGGCTGCCAACTGAGAATGTTCCCCTTCTTTTGTTTTTGGGTTTCTCTTTCTGCAACTCCTCCTCTCCTCGTATTATCGGTTATATAAGCAAGCGGAGGCCATAAAGATGCACACAGACTTGAAGGTGAATATGTACTGGGGAGATATGGGAGTTGATTTCTGGGATGATGCCATGTGGCGGCAAGAACTTGAACGACATGAGGTTCGACTTTTTTTCATGTTTGCTGCATTGTCCAACGGTTCTTCTCTAGTTGCTTCCCTTACATTGCTGCCTCTTGTCAAGCTCTGTCTTTGGGTCATTGTGAATGTCATATGGTTTCTTATTATTTTTCTGTGGTAAATTCCTAATTAATTTGTTATAAGCTATTATCTATAGCTATCCTTTGAACTTTTACCTAGGTGATGCTGATAATTTCCTTGATTATATGCTTCATTTCTTCTAAGAAGAGCACATCAATTTTGTAAGTGGCAAGGGTGATCATTGTGTTTCCTGTGATGATCGGGGACTGAAGTCATTATATTGCATGGTGATCTTATTTGATGCCTATGCTCCTAGGTGCTTGTCATGACACCGGCTATCTTGCTCAACTGTTTGAGGCATAGCTTTTTCAAGCTTGACCAGATAAAGGTTCTCATATTGGATGAATGCCATCATACAAGGGGTAACCATCCATATGCCTGCATTATGACGGTGAGTCGTGAATTTGTCTTCTTCAGCTGAAATAAGATTCATCATCAAATCACCTGTGTAATTTCAAGTCGTTAAACCTATTGCCAAGTTGAATGAGATTTACTCTTTCATTTCTGTTGCATTGCACCTGCCTTTTGCGTTACTTAGCATGGAACACATGTTTTCGCTCATGATGGAAGGATATGGATGCATCTACAGGAATTCTACCACCCTCAATTACGTCACAATATGCAGGTCCCCAGGATATTTGGTATGACTGCTTCCCCAATTAAGTCCAAAGGTTTGTAAGCTTCCTAAAATTAGTTTCGGGGGCTTTGTCAATCACTCTACCCCAGTGATGCTTGATGACTATATTAAAACCTAGGTGGGAACTGTCAAGATCAATGTTGGCGAAATATTAAAGAACTTGAGACACTCATGAACTCAAAGGTACCTCCTTGTTTTGTTGTGTTAATGTATCTTCATGTGCGACACTTGATAACCAGATGATGGCACTTCCTTTCTCTAATATGAAGTTACTTTTGCTGCTGAATTGCACTTTTAAAGGCTTTGTATGGTGTTCCTCTTTGCATTGGAGATGCCCATGCTTAGGCAATGTTAATATATATGAGACTACTGCATGTCTTAAAATAATTTACTTATATACAGATTTGAGTACCTGAAATTAAGTGTGACTTTTACCTTTGGCTTTGGTGTTTGATATTTGATTTTGGTTTAATATTGAATGCCTCAAATCTCTGAAACAAACTCCATATTGGTATTAATGGTCAAACCTACGTAGGACAAAATGAATCGTTTTCTTTTTCCATATTAGTGGGGAGTCAATAATTCAAAAGCTGTCCCAGCACAACCCAAGAACTGTGATCGACACATCCATGGATGTCATTGTTTCTCAGGGTCCTCTGCTGGTTTGTACTAGTCATCCAGGTCTGCTTCATTCTCAAAGTATGAGATATTGTGCAGTATAATCCCTTTAGGCTTTCGAATGTTTAGTGCTTTGTGAATTTCTCTGTTATCCTTGTTTGTTATATGATAATCCATGTG
Source organism: Melaleuca quinquenervia (assembly GCA_030064385.1). NCBI lineage: Eukaryota > Viridiplantae > Streptophyta > Magnoliopsida > Myrtales > Myrtaceae > Melaleuca > Melaleuca quinquenervia. The sequence continues at coordinate 11,045,227 of CM057719.1, read as the reverse complement.
GGTTCTGTTTTATCATTGAAATGGTGCAGCTCTGTCTTGACACTTATCCTAGCTTCTTCTAATGGTCATTTTCTCCTTCACTTGTTATCTAAGGTCTACACCAGTGCCAGCGAATCTGTTCTTGCCAAATATATTCCATTTTCCACACCAAAGTTCAAGATTTATGAACATAGGGAGATACCTTTTGCTCTATATCTCCATTTGCGAGACCAACTGAAGGGTTTCTTGGAAAAGGTTGGTACCTTTTGAGTATTGTCCTTTCATCTCGTTCTTCTTAATGTTACTGAAACTGATGGATAGCTTGGTGTGGCTCTGGCTGTGAGCTTTCTTCCCTAGGTTTAAGATTTTGGTGTTTGAAACAAAAGAATTATTTATGTCGCACAGCTCAGATCTGATATTTGAAGTCATAATCAGTAAAACACCAAGCTTTGTTAGTTTTAGCTCGTCATGAAAGCATAATATACCATCCATGGGTTGTTAAAAAAAAAGCATAATTTGGGTCTATACAGCACCTGAATCTTTTATCTGCGCTTGTTCTGATGCTATCCATGCTCATCATATTGAGCTGTGCTACATAACATTAAGATATTACCCCTCCGTTGAATTTAGAGTTCCCTGTGTTTTTTTTTAGTGCCTATCCTTATCCGAGAGCTTCATGACATTATGTTTGTTGCTTTTCAGTATGAAGTGAAACTAGAAAGGTCAGATATCGACAAATCTCCAGCTGAATCTACAGGGAAAAAAATTCGGAAGATCTTCTCAACGTTCATTTTCTGTTTGGATGATCTTGGTCTTTGGCTTGCGCATAAGGTGCTGTTCTCCTTTTTCTGTTTACTTCCACTACCTGTTCATTAGAAAGTATAATTAACTGCACATTCCAGTAATAGGCTGCACAGTCAATATCATCTCGTGAAGTAAACGATTTATCTTGGGGGAACTTAGATTTGTTTGGTGAGACAATTGTGAAGGACTTTAGCCAAGATGTCCTCAATGCACTCTCGGCTTGCATCCCTTCAGGTAATTTGATGAATACTGCTCGTAACTATCCAAAGTCCGATACTCTGCTTGACATAATTCTCTCTTGCTTTTAAAGATCCAACCTGGTCGGTTGGTAATAATGTCCAAGGAGATGTAGATGCTGGACTCATTACTTGTAAAGTTGTTTGTCTCATGGAATCCTTACTTGAGTACAGGTGGGTATATGAATGCAAGATCTCTCATATAATTCTTGCCATGGTTGTATTGTTTCAGCTTACATGTGAACACTGCATAATTAAATATCCTTCTTTATTTCTTTTCAGGGATATCCATGATATCAGATGCATAATCTTTGTAGAGAGGGTTATTACAGCTATTGTACTTCCGTCTTTGCTAAGTGACATGCTTCTGAAGTACTGTAACTGGAAGACCAAATACATAGCAGGAAATAACTCTGGTTTGCTATCACAGACTAGGAAGCAACAGAATGAAATTGTGGAGGAATTTCGTAAAGGAAAGGTTCGTTTTCTCATTTCCCCCGTGTCACAGCTTTTGTCAACTCTTCTTCACTGTATACTGCTTAAGTTTTTCCTTTGCCAGGTGAATGTCATTGTTGCAACGTCAATTCTTGAAGAGGGTCTAGATGTGCAGAGCTGTAACTTGGTCATTAGGTTTGACCCTTCCACCACAGTTAGCAGCTTTATTCAATCCCGAGGCCGTGCGAGAATGCAGAATTCGGACTTTTTATTGATGGTCAAGAGGTGATTATATCTCTTTTATCATTGGCTGAACTGAGCTTATATAGTTTGTTGTCCCACTTTATCTGTTGCTGCTTAAAATTATATTGGACTGGAATAGATTATTTTATCTTTTTCATTCCATTTGCATTTGTTGGTCTATTCTTTTTGTAACACCTTCTTTGCTATGATATAGTGGGGATTCTTCAACACATTCTCGTCTTGAAAAGTATACCTCTAGTGGGGAGATAATGAGAAAGGAATCTCTACGGCATTCTTCCCTTCCATGCGAACCTCTTGATGGCGACTTGTCTGATGAAGAACGTTATCTGGTGGCAGTCACTGGGGCAATTGTTACCCTTTCCTCCAGTGTTGAATTGATATACTTTTATTGCTCTAGGCTTCCTTCTGATAGGTTAGCTAAGTCTCATTTTGTGATTTCTGATGCTATTTTTATTTCTCAACCCTTGATTAATGCAGCTAAATGGATGTCTCTCATATTCTTCTCTGTGCTTTATGGTGCTTTAAATTATACAGTTACTTCAAGCCTGCTCCAAGGTGTGTCATAGATGAGGAGATGAACATTTGCACTCTTTATCTTCCAAAGAGTTGCCCCCTACAATCTGTTTGTGTCCAAGGCAATGTTAAAATGCTGAAGCAAATGGCATGTTTGGAAGCATGCAAACAACTTCACATGATTGGTGCTTTGACAGACAATCTTATCCCTGCTATTGTTGTGGAGGAAGCTAATGCCCCAGCAGGTGGTATTCTCTAACTAGCTTCTCATGTTCATCTTTGTCTTTTTCATACTTTTAATTTGTCTCATTGATTATGGCCTTAAACCTATAAATTTTTTCTTCCAATTCTTTTATCATAATTAAGTTTACTATATATATTTTTTGATTTGTGTCTCTTGCTTGATGAAAGGCAACGGACCCCATAATGAAGACCAGCCTGCTTATTTCCCTCCTGAGTTGGTCAATCATCTTTGTGATAAGTCCAAGACACTGTATCATTGCTATGTGATTGAGTTGAGGCAGAACTTCAATTATGATGTAACAGTTGAGCATATTGTTCTTGCCACGATGAGCAAATTGGAAGCTGATATTTGTGATACGTCTTTTGAATTAGACGTTGCCAGGGGATTGTTGTCGGTGACCGTGACGTATGTAAGAGATATTCATCTTGACGAGCAGCAGGTGAGCTGTTTTATTAGTCTTTTATTGGACGAGAATGATATTTTTGGAAATTGTATCTGTGTTTGTTCTAGAATGGTAGTTTGCAGTAAAAACTTTTGCCACATAGAGGAGCTCTGCGCAAGTTTGCTAGAAACTTTGAGGTGGCTCTTAGTTTACCTTTTTCTTGAATCATGTTGCAGGTGCTGCTATGCAGGAAATTCCAGATAACTCTTCTCAGTGTGCTTTTATATCACAGTGTGACTAAACTGCGGGAAACATTAGATGTTTTAAATTTGGTTAAAGCTCCTAATGTTGATTATCTTCTCCTACCACATGCTAGTGAATGTCCAACACCTGGCATGATAGATTGGAGATCTGTTGCCTCCGTGTTATGTTCACTTGATGATCACATCTGTGGGGATTACTCAAATTGTCGCCTTCATCGTGTAAGAATAAAAAATGGCCTTGTATCTCGTTGTATGCTGGAGGGTTCCCTGGTGTGTACACCTCATAATGGTCAGATTTACTGTGTCACCGGATATTTTGATGATGTGAATGCAAATTCACTTTTAAGAATGAGAGATGGGACAGCTACAACGTATAAAAAGTACTATGAAGAAAGGTAAATAATTCTAATTGAAATTTTGATTAGACATCTTACTTGAGCATTTCTGTACCTTTGCACCAAGTATCCATGATCAAGTTCTCAGCATATTATCATAGCAGGCATGACATCAAGTTATGTGTTGAAGATGAGTTCCTTCTTAAGGGGAGGCACATATTTCACGTTCCAAATGGTCTTCAGCGCTGCATGCAACCGAAGGAGAGAGGTTTTTATCTAATCTCTTAATGTATTATTATTGCTGGAATGAAAATATTACCATTTTTTTCATCAAGAGGAAATAATGCATTGGTTTCTTTACTCAAAGTCTTATACCACATAGTAAAAAATGTCAAGAATGAGCTGAACTTTATAGCTCTTAGCGAATGTCCGCCATAATGATTCCTCTCTGCTTTATTAAAAATGCTATGAAGAAACTTCATGCTTCAATGCCATACTAGATGATAACCCTTCTGATCATCCCCCAACACATTTTCATTTGTAAATATGAAAAGGCATATGCAAAAAGATGTTGAGATAGAACAATCTTTCATATCTCAATTTATCATAACTTGTCTGTTGAATGTTACTTTCTGTTTATTCAGAAACCAGTAATGATTCTGCCATAATGATTTCTGTCTGCTTTATAAAAAATGATTTGAAAAAACTTTATGCTACAATGCCATACTAGATGATAACCATGTTCATTTGTAAATATCAAAATGCAAATGCAAAAAGATGTTAAGCTAGACCAACCTGCTTCATATCTCAATGTTACATTTTGTTTATGCAGAAACCAGTAATGCTTCTGTGGAATTGCCTCCCGAGCTATGTCACATGATTTTGTGCCCCGTATCTGTAAATACAGTGTATTCCTTCTCATTTGCTCCAGTAGTCATGCACAAGCTTGAGGCTTTGCTTGTTGCTGCTAATCTGAAGAGGCTGCTTTCAGACAGTTGGCCTGAAATTGCCTTTATTCCTACTATGAAGGTCATATCATTCCTTAGTTCCTTTATATATTGACACTATGCTGCTGAATGTGCATGACAAATTTAATTTATCCTTTCTTACTCTTGGCCAAATTATCTACTTTTTATATGAGGTGACAATTATGCATCTGGGTGCAACCCTTCATATGCATTGGTTAATTTTCGTTCTTGGGTGTGAGATTCAGAAGGTCTCAATAGAAATCTTGGTATGAAACTAGGATAGGCTTGTTCTCTGGGTGATGGAATTCCTATCAATCTGCTTTTGTGGGTTAGATGGGACACTTGATGTTGACATTTTGACTTCTCCTATGGCTGTGCCGTATGTGTTCTGATAATGTTAAATTGGTTTGAGATGAATGTGTAATGATAGGCAGGAAAGTATCTTTGTCGATAGCTTATGCATATAATATGAGTATTTCCAGCCTGTATTTCCTCTGCTATTAAGGACATAAGCCATAAGATCTAAAGAGTTTCAATTTTTTTTTTGACACCCCTTTATCTTCCCTAAAATGCAGCGACAACCCTTGCTCTTTCAAATTTGGAACAGAACATCTCATTAAAATGTGTTAGCCGCATTTAAATAATAAAGTACATGGGGCTTAAATAGGTTTGGCAGGCAAAACTAAAGGGATGTCATGGCAATTTACAACATTTCTTAAATGTTTTTCTGGCCTTGTTTTCTATTGATTCTAACCATGTTAACCTTGACTCCTAAAATAGAGAGCTAGTAGACTTTATTCCTAATCAAATGATAAATGAGCTAATCTGATTAGGGCAAGAGAACCCCGAAATAGTGTTGTAATCTTGCTCGACTCTGAAAAGGACAGGGTTTTCAGATTAAATATGGTGCAGTTTATCTACAAGTCTTTTAATTGATGTCTTATGCGTTTCTGTTCTTTGGGTAGACAATACATCACTATCAACCAAATATTCTTTTTTTTTTAGTTGTTTTTGCCTGATACTGGCTTCTTTCTAGTTGGCAAGTCAATGTTTATGAGAATGAGAAGGTAATGACATAATTAGTCATCTATTTCTGTTTAATCTGATTACCTAAAGCAGCTGCTTGCCATGTGGGTCTCTCCTTGCTCTGGTCGTTAGGTATATTAAAAGACCGTTGGTTGATTGTCATTCTCCGTGTTGTAGGTCCTTGAAGCACTTACTACAAAGAAGTGCCAAGAGAGATACCATTTGGAATCCTTAGAAACTCTTGGAGACTCTTTCCTCAAGTATGCCATTTGTCAACAATTATTCAAGACATTCCAGAGTCATCACGAAGGCCTGTTAACTGTCAAGAAAGAAAAATGGATATCTAATGAGACACTATGCAAGTTAGGGTGTGACTGCAAACTGCCGGTACTGTCTTTTGTATCATTTTGTTAGGTTCTTGCAATTATAGCTTCAAGAATTTGATGCATCTCATTTCTCTATGTGCTAAATTAATTTATTTCCCTTTCATCACTTTTCTCAACATATTTCTCATTTCCATGTAATGAAATAAAAGCAGATTTGAATGAATTTATATGGGTTGCTTGCTTTCATGTTGACTGGGAGAAATATTCTAGGACGTCTAGACATTGATTTGCAAGAGAGAGCTTTATAGAGATAACTTCCTGGTGTTATCATGACTCATAGGATTCTGGAAACTATAAGTTAAATTTGGGCCTTGTAGTCATTCTGCCCATCCAAAGTAAGTTCAGCAGTTCTACGATCTTATTACGGTGATTTAGCTGACCAGCGATAGCATTTCTCAAGATACTGAGAGTGGAATATTAAAAGTTACAAGAAATGCTTGATTTGGAAATAGGGGAAGTAAAAATGATGTTATTTCTTTGCCAAACTTTGTTTCGCTTCAATTCCAGTGAGCTGGTTGGAATCCCTAGAAACATAGTTTTCTTCTAATGATTTTTCTCAAGATACTTTTCATGCCATTCTTTGGGCACAATTGATCTATCTATTTTCCATGCTAATTCAGCTCTGTTTAATGCTTTTTACAATAGGGTTTTATACGTAATGAACCCTTTGATCCTAGCAAATGGATCATTCCGGGTGATAAATCTAGAGGATTGTCACTCTGTGAGGAATTGCTCCCTATAATAATGTACACTCTGGAGAGAAGACATATAAAAAGAAAGACAGTTGCTGACGTTGTTGAGGCACTTCTCGGTGTATATGTCAGTGCTGGTGGTGAAAAGGCTGGCTTGTCTTTTTTGCGTTGGCTGGGTATTGAAGTGGACTTTGGCATCAGCCCATACAACAGAAATTTTCATGTAAATCCAGAGAAGCTCATTAATATCAAGCATTTAGAATCCCTTTTAAGCTATTCATTTCGTGACCCTTCTTTGCTGGTGGAGGCTCTGACTCATGGATCCTACATGCTTCCAGAGATCCCAACATGTTACCAGGTATTTAAAATATAAATCTTCTTTCTATCCATAGGGGTTGTACTTTTGCACCTATCATTCATTAAGGCAATGGATTAGTCACTCCCTGTGGAATTCACAGTTTATACTCAAGTGTGTATATTTCGAAAATCTCTAGCATGCTCAAGTAGTCTGGCAATGGTGCTACCATGTTTACCCTTGTTGAATTTACATTGGTGCTGTAAATTGGCATTGAGACTCTTAAGCTAAATGGAAGATGACACAGCTACTTGTTTAGTTTTTTTAGTTAATTCATGTCAACATGAATAATCTTGAAAGAATCATTATTGTGAGATATGGGTGTGTTTTGTGGGAATTTTGTCCCTTCAATTGAGTCTTCTGCATAATTGCCGGCATTCATTATGCTCCTTTAGCTGTGAATTGCCTCAGAGAATTTGTACTGTGATTTATGGCCTAATCCTATCACTTGAATACCATTGCTGTTGATACATTCTCTCTCTCACCATTGCACATGTGCATATTCGTTGATATTGCTGATTAACTGACATATTCGAAGATTTTGCACGAGGAAGGGAAGATTGCTCTGAACGCCCTTGGCAAAACCTATTATCTTGTGGTTTTAAATGCTTATTCTATCTTTTTGTCTGAGCTTCATTTTCAGCAGATCGACTGGTAAATATATTGAATTGCACACTCATTTTGTGCAGCGACTGGAATTCCTTGGAGACTCGGTTTTAGATTATCTGGTCACGATCTATTTATACAGAAAGTATCCTGGCTTGTGCCCAGGAGCATTGACAGACTTGAGGTCTGCTTCTGTCAACAATGATTGTTATGCTCAGTCTGCAGTGAAGGCTGGATTGCATAAGCACATTCTCCATGCATCACAAGCGCTGCACAAGCACATTGTTGACACAGTCAACAACTTTGAAAAATTATCTTCAGAATTTACCTTTGGATGGGAATCTGGAGCATCCTTCCCGAAGGTTGGTCTCGTCACTTGTGCTTCTATACTCGTGTGTTCATTTTTGTATCTTTCACTTACATTGTGATTCCCCAGGCATGTGCTTTCTCTGATATTGGTTTTGATGATTTCCTACTTTTTATGGTGGGACATGGACACAATTCTGGAATGTGACAGGTTCTTGGAGACATAATAGAGTCCCTGGCAGGGGCAATCCTTGTGGATTCAGACTACGACAAGGAAAGAGTGTTCCAAAGTATTAGGCCTCTTTTAGAGCCATTGGTTACGCCAGAGACGGTGAGGCCGCATCCTGTGAGAGAGCTGAGTGAGCTTTGCCAGAAGGAGCGTTTCATACTGAGAAAACCCGTGGTGTCTCGTGAGGACGGCGCGTCTTCCGTCACAATTGAGGTCGAAGCTGAGGGGGTAGTATACCGTCACACGTCGAGAGAAGCTGATAAGAAGACGGCTAAGAGGTTGGCTGCTAATGAGGTCCTCAAGTCCTTGAAAGAAAACATGCGCGGCTAACGAGATCAATTCACGACATTTTTGTGTCTACAAATCAAAACATTAAGACACAATTCTTGACTGCGGTTTCTGAAATTAATTGTCGTTATGGATATGGCTGCTGGTTTTACTTTTTGTGGGGTATATGTGGTCACGAGAGAGTGAGAGATACGTTGTGTTGGGCACTGGATTTTGCCAATTTTGCGGTACATTGTGGTTGCAATAGGCCGTGGTTGAACGTATATTCGACTGTAAATGACAGGAAGCTGGTCTAATGCACAGATATTTTTGTCCGAATTGCGCCAGAGTCAGCCAAGCTTGCCCCATGCCTGTCGCATTTGACGATACATTGCTGACCATACTTAAGAATCGATCTTTATTTATTGACCACACATTGTTTAATCAAATTCAAGAGAGGCATTTGACAATACATTGCTGACCATACTTAAGAATCGATCTTTATTTATCGACCACACATTGTTTGATCAAATTCAAATCTCTCTTGATACGTTTCTGAAAAAATCCGATCCGGGGCTGATTCTTCCCCCAACTGATGAAGAGATCTTGGCGGAAATTGCCACCTACGAAGTTGGGCATAATTTTACAAAGGAATGGTCGATTTGACTCTCGAGAAGAGATGGGAAAGAATATGCTTAATTTGTCAAATTGTTCGCGCCAAGGCTTCAGTGTAATGTCTGCGGGCTTCGGGCTTGGAGGCGAGTACGATAAGATGGGCCAAGGAAAGAGAGAGAGAGAGTCCACGAGGCCGTTCTTCGCCTTGACGAATGCACCGGCCGTTGTAAAGGCGCAATCTTTTCTGGCAAAGAAACTATGGAACGTCGTCGCCGACACCGTCATCATCCAGACCCAGAATCCGGATGGGTGGATAGATAGATAAAACGCAGAAGCGGAGACGGTTTCGAGTTTCGTTTGGTCCGTGGTGCCGAAAGAATGGAGGGTCTGACTCTGGTCCGACCCTTTTGCTGCTCAAATGCGTCAGCTGTTTCTCCTCCGCAAGCGCGACCCTTTGTTCATCCTCTTCGTCTTCACCAACTTCCAGTGCCTTGTCGACTTCCGCCTTCTTCCCGCTTGGGTTCAGTCGGGTCGGTCGTGTGCTCGACCTCTAATGACCAGCTCAGTCAGAGCGTTGAAGCCGATTCAAGAGACTGGGCAATGCAAGGTCCTTTTCTTGCTTTTTGGGACGATCTTTGTAGTTGGTTTTTTGGATAGTTAATGGAGGTGACATTCTTTTCTTTGGCTTCTCTGCATGATATTTGACTTCAGATTTCTATTCCTTGAGAAGAGAGGTGGAAAATGCATCGGCCCGGGTAGAGGACATCAGGGCATCTGCGGGTCTCCAACAGTTGGAAAAAGAATTGGCAGATTTGGAGCTTAAATCGTCCGATGCCTCCTTTTGGGACGACCGTGCTAAAGCTCAGCAAACCCTCTTGGCCTTGACTGATGTCAAAGACAAGATCAGACTACTCTCTGACTTCAAAACACAGGTTTGGACTCCTACCAACTCTGTCTTATTGACTGTATTGTTATGTGAGTACCGTCTATTTGGAAGCGCCTAAATTGTTGAAAATCAACCCCTTTGCCATCTGCGGTTGACAATTCAAGCTTTTTGTGTTTCTGGAGTCTTTTCTAGCGATGCTGTCAAGCGTACATTAAAGAAAAAGTTACTTATTGACTTATGGTTATAGATTCCCTCTGGTTTTGCAAACCACATTCTTGCCAATGAGTTTGTGGAATCCGAAAGTTTGAAATAGCCTAGGGTGGTGAAGTGATGATCATAGCAGACCTACATGCATTTCTCGCATTTGTTGCCGCTGTTTGTTTTTTCGTGGTACATGTTCGTGGGTAATGCATATCAGTAGCCCAGTACAATGAATGGAGGAGAGAGAATAATAGTTTTGCAATCTCTGTTGATGCTTATCCTCATCATCATTGATAGCAGTGTCAGGTTAAATCTTCAATTGTTGACGAGGGGCTTGTGAAAATTGCATTTTGTAGTATGGCCTTGCAGATTGATTGATTTGGTTGTACGTGAAGCTATATTCAGTAGATAGCAGTGATTAAGCATATCTTGATGTCCCATGGAGAATTTAAGCAGTGATATGGACCTTCTAGTGTAAATGCGCAAAAGATCCAGAGTTGACCTCTTATGATCATAGATCTATTATGCTTATACTGAAAAAGCTTTAGCGCTGAAGTGAAATTTGAAAAGGAGACCCTTTTGATGCAGATCGTTCTGGAAAGCTTCGATTAAATATGTTCTGTGAATGGAGATATTTTCATTTGGAACATGTTCTCTCTAAAGTACCTGACTCCTGATCAGGTTGAAGAGGCAGAAACTATAGTCATGTTAACTGAGGAAATGGACTCTAAAGATTCGGGACTTCTTGAAGAGGCTGCTGGCATTATCAAAGAGCTGAACAAGGCATTGGATCTTTTTGAGTTAACTGAACTCCTCTCTGGTCCCTATGACAAAGAAGGTGCTGTTGTTAATATAACAGCTGGTGCGGGTGGTACTGATGCACAGGTAATTAAAAACATGTGCGATCTCTGGTGTTCTGCTTTTTGTCGAGCATTGACCATTGAGGGAGCATCAACTTACTTTTATTGGAAAATGTACATGGTTTCCTATTGAGGCATTGAAAGACTCTGTGACCTGGCAGTGGGATCCAGAAAAGGCTTGCACTTTGAGATTCTAGCCTAACTCTTGAAATTGTAATAATAAGATCCTCGTAACGTAAGTGGTGATGTCAATGCCTCTGTGAAGCTGGGAACTCTCAATAAGGTAATGAACAATTGGTGGCTGCAGGTAAATAAGGGACAAGCAGTTCCTTGTGAGGCTAAGGGTGTGTTTGTTTTGTAAAAAAATTTTTGATGCAGGATTTTTCATGAAAATCATTTTGCAGGAAAAATTGTTGGCCTTCAGTTTTTTAGGAAGATTTTTGCCTTAGCTGGATGCACAAGAGAGAAGAGAGAAAGGAAAAGAGAAGCGCGGGGGGGGGGGGGGGGGGGGGGGCGGCGGCAAGAATTTGAAGCTCTGTGTGAGCGTGTGTTAAAAAGGAGCTTGGGACAATTTCTTCTTTTTAGGATGGAAAATTTGTTTTTTTCCAATTTTAAAAATCATTATGTTCCTTGAACACAAAGTTTTTCCTGTTGATTATCACTTTCAGTGAACCAAACATATGATTGTTTGGAAAATCATTTCATGGAAGTCATTTTTCATAAATAAAGCACATGCTAAGTAGCATTAAGGTTTAGAAAATGATGCCTTGGTGATGCAGTTAATTTTAATCTATATTTGATTATTTCTGAAGGCTTCCTATTGAGTAGGATTAGCCATCCTTTGAAGAACCAGTGTGAAGCTTTTTCTTCTGTTGGCTTAGTCTTTACGTGATTCTCTACCATCATCCACATCCAATGGGCCAAATTCATGACTTGACTTAGTTATGGATATTGAATATTTTAGTGGTGTAATATGTAGAAAATACTTCTGGAGCCTAAACTAAATGATAAGATCTGATGATTTGTCAAACGCAGTTTTCTTTTTGAAGTGGGTCCATTGGGTCCATAGTGCCACAAGCCTCATGTTATGCATGTCTGTACTAATTCAATCGACACTCGAAGTGTCTTTCATTGTCTGAAAAATCTATTTTAAATAATGTTTAATATCATTTAATTAATAGAACTGAGAATGATAATCTGCCTTTTGAGTAAGCAATGTATGAATTTGTCTAGTATGTTAGCTGCAGTATTTTCTGTTCTTCTTTCTGTAAATTATTATGATCGATTTCAGTGCAGGATTGGGCTGACATGCTTCTCAGGATGTATGTGAGATGGGGAGAGAAACAGAGATACGAAACAAGAGTTGTTGAGAAATCCATGGGAGAGGAAGCTGGGATCAAGTCAGCAACTCTTGAAGTGGAAGGGCGCTACGCATATGGATATTTATCTGGTGAAAAGGGGACTCACAGGATCGTCCGGCAATCTCCATTCAATGCAAAAGGTCTTCGTCAGGTATTGTTGTGATGATTCCACTATTTCCGAAGTTTCTGTTTTCAAGGAACCTATGAAGTTGCTCTTGATTAGTCATTTTCCCTTCAAGAATAGGATTGGATTAACTGCCATGTTTTTCTATCTTGGCAAACCATGCAGACTAGCTTTTCTGGAGTTGAAGTAATGCCTCTTCTTCCTGAAGAATCTGTGAATGTTGAAATTCCCGAGGAAGATTTAGAAATTAGTTTTTCAAGAGCTGGAGGAAAAGGTGGCCAGAATGTGAACAAGGTAGAAACGGCAGTGCGGATCACTCACATTCCCACTGGGGTCACTGTTCGCTGTACAGGTATCTATTGCGAAGCCTGAAATTGTCAAGAAGAACGGCCTCATTCATATCTAAGTTCTTGCTTTTTGTCATTAGCTGGCTGTTATTGCCATAGGTTATCTCAAAAGTACTTTGTAGAAAATATCGATATTTTTTCTAGGACTATGAAATGATTCTCTCTAGAACTCCAAAACATAACTTATGTTCCATATAACCTCTTCTTGGGTAGTTCTTCAACTGATGGCTAAGGTGCATGGGAGCTCTTGGAAAATTTTTGTTTGAATTCTCTCTCGATGGTTCTTGAAAGGGGTCAGGCGAACTCTGTGGACTTCAAACTTTTATTATCTCACTTATCTGGCAGCCACATGAAGTCTCAGCTTGTTCTTTGTTGGCAAAATTTTGTTGTCGAGATCTATCGATAGCAGACTGATATCTCATTAAATGCAAACGCAGAGGAGAGATCCCAGCTAGCAAACAAGATCAAAGCGCTCAGCCGATTGAAAGCGAAGCTACTTGTTATAGCAGAAGAACAGAGAGCATCTGAAATCAAGCAAATACGTGGAGATGCTGTCAAGGCTGAGTGGGGCCAGCAAATTCGAAACTATGTATTTCATCCCTACAAACTTGTCAAGGATGTAAGGACGGGATTCGAGACATCAGACATCACATCTGTAATGGACGGTGAGTTAGATCCGTTCATTAAAACATACCTTAAATACAAGTACAACATGTCAGTGTCAGCGAATGAAGCTGGTAAGTAGGCTGTTTACACTATGCTGCTCGAGTTGGCCGGCAGGGTGTTTACCATTATATTGGTTAAATATGTGATGTAGCAAATGAAGTTGGTCCATAGGGTGTTCTTGACATTCGATCCATTTTTTTGAGAAGAGGCATTTGCGTCATGGAACTTTCCGTGCTAAGAATGTATATGTGTGTGTGTATATATATATACGTTGGTCGTTATTTGCGCGATACCTACATAGGATCCTTAAGACTTTATTATTTTGATGATTCGACTCCAATTAGGACCCAGTGTGACCTAACCGAGCCAGGAAAAGCACGGGCTTGAGTCCGCATTACTGCCTCACTTGCATTTTCGAGCATGCTTTCATCAAATTTTGGCTCTTCGCATGCATTGACAGCACCAACTTACAGCATCAACTTCCCTCTGAGTCCGATGGCTGTGAGAGCTCTCTCTCAAAGTTCAGGTGTGTTGGTTCGGAAGTGGTAGAGAGAACATTCATCGACAGCAGTCTTACTTTAGTCACCTTACCAGACCAGACCATCTGAGCCCCAAAAGAAAGGGGGAAAAAATAACAAAGGACCCTATTCAAAAAATGGAGACGAAATTTGTCATGGGATGCGTGAGATCAATCCTTGAAAAACAGTCGCCTCTGGGGTTATCAAGGTGGACACGAAGAAAATCATGGTAATTGAGTTTGCGTTGAATTTATCACAAACTGGTCAAAACGATTATTAGGGCGCGTTTGGTAACCATTCTCGTCCCAGAAATAGGTTTTTTTGAGAATGGGTTTTTTTGAGAAATGGTCTTTGGATAAGTTTTAGGGAAGAGAAACGCGTTTGGTAACTGCACAAAATTTCTGTCCTTGGATTTTTTTCATTTAATTTAAGAAATATCAGTAAAGACAATAAATTAATACATGAAACACTTTTCTATTATCTAAGACAATAACTTTTATAAATTAATTTCATGTCTTCATAATAAATAAATAAAACTATTAAGTAAATGATTTGTTAGGTGAACAACCAAGAGGAAACAAAGTATAAAAATATCAAACTTCATTTCTTGGAGCTGATCCTATTTGAAATGGAGATTGGTATAGTTTTAGACTCAATTACTCTCATCATCATCTTTTCTTCTTTCTTTCTTGTACTTGATACGATGGAGTTGTGCTGTACGAGGAACGAATAAAGTGAATTGTGGTTTGAGTGAGATCTCATCTTGAGAGTTGATTCCTTTGGTGGTGTGAGCGTTGTTGGAAGGATATGACAAAAGTGAGAGAGAAAAGTCAAGAATTGAGAAGGAGACAAGCTTTTTTTTTTTTTCGTTATTTTCAATAATGAGGGATGTAAATGAACATTTAGAAAGAAATACCGTAAAACATTGCACGTCGTGAATTTGCTATGGTATACACACAATATATAAGGGAAAGTATTAAGTACAAAAAAAAAAGAGAAGAAATGCAATCAACTTGATCAAATGAAAGTTTGATTGTCATTTAAAATATACATTTGTAATATCAAAGAAAGAACTTAAAAAGATCAAATGAAAATTTATTTCTTCTTTTGCACTGTTCAAACTTGTCCGAGAAACTGAGAACCAAAAAATTTTTGGTTCTGATTTCTCGTCCCTAGCTCATCCCCAGCCTTTTTTTCATCCCGGGAACAGAAATTTTAAGGGTATTTACCAAACAGGTTTCTCGTCCCAAACTCGTCCAGGGACGAGAAACCAAGAACCAGAATGGTTGCCAAACAGGCCCTTAGTTTTCAGGTGCCTGCTTTCGTGGTCAGCTCATACAAGCATCATTACTCTGTCAGCGTGCAACTCTTGCCCGCTAGGGAGAAGAATACAGAAGCTCTTCCAGCTGTAATTTGTCAACATAGAAATACTCGAAATGTGTGCACTACCATGACAACTTAACCGTACTAGTTGATGGTTTCATGCTGCCTTTCCTTGCCCAAAAATCAAACCCAAAGAATAGGTGTTGCCTTTTCGAGCAGCCGCTTCTACTCGATTGCTGCCAATCTAGAAATCAGTGTCACAAAAAATCCCGAATGAATTTAAGACACAATGAAATGGAGTGACCAAAAACACAAGGGCAGACACAGAATATCGTCTTTTTGGCAAGTAAAACGGTATCCAGGACAAGACAGCATTTCAAAAGCACCAAGCAAAGACCAAAAGTTCATTTCTAGGACTGAATGTGACAATTCGTGTATCGGGGAATGCATGGGAAGTACCTTGTCCATGAGAAAATAGCCCATCGTTGGCATGTACTGCACCAAATACATCACAGCAAGTACAGGCTGCCAAAAAGCCAGTTACTCCATTAAATGTACATGCAGTTTAAGTTGAGAATGAGGACAGATAGGCCTTGCATTATACACTTTTACTAGTATGACATTTTTATACATTGAAATTGAGATTATTCTAAAAACATTTGATATTGAGAGTGGTAACTACAAAATTATTTCAAAGGATCGGAAAAAAATAATACATAACTATGAAACTTGATGAGAATATATTAATCTGAAAGAAAATATTGTTTTGAATGATTTTTTGAATATTAAACATGCAAATATTATTATTTTAAAATATTTGAATTTAAATTCGTAATTCACCAAACGACAAATTTGATAAGATATGATAATATCCTACTTTAAATCCGTAGTTCAACAAACAGTAGATTTGGATATGATGTGATGATATCCAACTATAAATTCGAAATTCACCAAACAGTGGATGAGATGTGAAAAAATCAATGGATTTCTTATCATATCCTATTCAGTCCAATCCCGTTTAGAAATCCGGACGACCAAACGCAATTTTTAGGCTTTTCGGATGTTTAATGCTTTTGTGAATTTCTCTGTTTTTTTTTTGTTTGTTATATGATAAGCCATTGTGGGTTCTGTTTTATCTTTGAAATGGTGCAGCTTTGTCTTGACACTTATCCTAGCTTCTTCTAATGGTCATTTTCTCCTTCACTTGTTATCTTAAGGTCTACATTCGGCTATCCCTCTGTCGTCGCTGACCAGGCGTGAGGGAGCAATAGAACTGGATCGCGGGCCTGGGGAGAGGAGAGACAAGAGATGGGCCCTAGTGAATGAAAACGCGCGAGCTGGGCCCACGAATTTGGGCCGTAAACGAGAGTAACAGGGGGCAGGGCCCAAGGAGGAGAAACGCGCGGCTGGGCCTGCGAGGCTTGGCCCGACTTCACCTTTTCTTGGGGCCAATGATGCCCAAATCCCTTTGGTCTTTTTTTTTTGTCGTATGCTCTTAATTCTTTTTTTTTCTCGAATATTTCTGTTTTTCAAAAAATAGAAAAGAAACTTATAATCTACAACTAATAATTATTTTATCAAACTAAATCACTAAGTGAATTATCAGATCGGCAAAAATTAGGTTTCAACAGCCAAATACTTCCTCCATCGTATCTTGCTCGGTCTCTTCGAGTTCGAGTCGACCAATCAAAGGCCCTGATATATTTTCCATGATGAGCCTCATCTCCTTACAAGCAAGCATTCTCCTCTTATCAGAGCTATACGGGCACAAGACGCAATAAATGTTGGGTCGATGAAGGTGCAAGTACACAACGCAGGCTGTGTGGTGTTCCCGGCGGTGCCCAAAGCTTCTTCTGATGGGCCTCCTGACGAGCGACGATGGGCCCGCAGCATTTCGGCAGCACGCGGTTGTTGGCCCAGTCACTTGGAACAGAACAATGTTGTCGACACGTAAGCAAACGATGGACTCGTTGGCGATCCACGTGGCCGACGCTCTTGAAGAGGGAATTCCCGATCCCGACCAGACGCGGGCTGCTGCGCTGCTTTTGTTCTTAGTAAAACCAGAAAGTGATCGCCAAACCCAATCGCCAAGTTAATCACCATAAATCGTAACGGAAATCGACGCCTCTCATGCATGGGGGAGGAACCCATCTTTGTTTGAAGGACGTGAGTGAAGAAAGGAATGAACTTTATTAATCTCTCTTTCTATTTCTCTCTCTCTGTGTCTGCTATGTAATCAATTGGAAGATCTGGCTGTAAATGGCGGAATGTATTGTCCGTGAAGGCGTCGCTTTGCGGAAGAGGGACGGTCGTGTTCTTGGGGCATCTGGGTGTGGTGGGAATTTGACCAACATCATCATCATCGTGACATTAACGTTGTAAGATTGCGTGTGATTTCATTCCGAAGTTGTTGGGGCCGCTGTTGGGGAGTGTTTGAATGCGTCAGATTCTGGAGGCGAGGGGAGAGGTCAAGGTAGTGGAAGAACAGGAGACGAGACGGGGTCACGTGACTTCGGGATCGCCTCACAGTACTTAAGTGGCAAGTTCCTTCCTTGAGAAGCTAACCAGCTGCGACCACCCTCCACAAGCCACACGCTCGCTCGCGCTGCTCTATATGTGAAGATGAAGGAGCAACGCTGCGCTCACGCATTCTGATTCCCGAGTCTTTTCGTATTCCATCGGCGAATTGCTTTTGATCCTGCCTCCTCCTTTTTTCACTTCTCCTCCACTCCAGTGGGTTTCCCCTGCACTTTTCTTGGTTCCTCTTATTCTGCATTACCCTCTGTTCTCCATGCTCAGGCAACGCGACCCTGAAACAAAGCATCGGCATTGTTTGGTCCTTCGCCGTGGTCGGTCGTGAACGACTTCAAAATTTGTCTTCATGGACGAGCAGGCCGATACGCAGCTCTCCGCCGATCCTCTTCCCTTTGCCCGATGGTCTGTCCGTTTTCCTTTTCTTCTCTTGTTTGACAATCCTAGTCTCGCAGGATCATTCAGTTCTACCAAGATTGTCCCTGATTCCCCATTTTGGATTTGGTAATTTGGGCTGATGATGGTTTGGGTATTGATGGTTCCCAAAAAAAAAAAAAAAAGTTACCAGGTGGAGGCGTTAGAGAAGGCCATGAAGGAAAACACGATAGTGTACTTGGAGACAGGATCAGGCAAGACTCTGATCGCCATCATGCTCCTCCGCTCCTACGCCTACCTCCTCCGCAAGCCCTCCCGTTTCATCGCCGTTTTCTTGGTCCCTCAAGTCGTCCTCGTCTCTCAGGTTTCCCTCTCTCTCTCTCTCGCTCTCTCTCGAAGGGGCTGCCAACTGAGAATGTTCCCCTTCTTTTGTTTTTGGGTTTCTCTTTCTGCAACTCCTCCTCTCCTCGTATTATCGGTTATATAAGCAAGCGGAGGCCATAAAGATGCACACAGACTTGAAGGTGAATATGTACTGGGGAGAAATGGGAGTTGATTACTGGGATGCTGCCGTGTGGCGGCAACAACTTGAACGACATGAGGTTCGACTTTTTTTCATGTTTGCTGCATTGTCCAACGGTTCTTCGCTAGTTGCTTCCCTTACATTGCTGCCTCTTGTCAAGCTCTGTCTTTGGGTCATTGTGAATGTCATATGGTTTCTTATTAGTTTTCTGTGGTAAATTCCTAATTAATTTGTTATAAGCTATTATCTATAGCTATCCTTTGAACTTTTACCTAGGTGATGCTGATAATTTCCTTGATTATATGCTTCATTTCTTCTAAGAAGAGCACTTCAATTTTGTAAGTGGCAAGGGCGATCATTGTGTTTCCTGTGATGATCGGGGACTGAAGCCATTATATTGAATGGTGATCTTATTTCATGTCTCTGCTCCTAGGTGCTTGTCATGACACCGGCTATCTTGCTCAACTGTTTGAGGCATAGCTTTTTCAAGCTTGACCTGATAAAGGTTCTCATATTGGATGAATGCCATCATACAAGGGGTAACCATCCATATGCCCGCATTATGACGGTGAGTCGTGAATTTGTCTTCTTGAACTGAAATAAGATTCATCATCAAATCACTTGTGTAATTTTACGTCATTAAACCTATTGCCAAGTTGAATGAGATTTACTCTTTCATTTCTGTTGCATTGCACCTGCCTTTTGCATTACTTAGCATGGAACACATGTTTTTGCTCATGATGGAAGGATATGGATGCATCTACAGGAATTCTACCACCCTCAATTACGTCGCAATATGCAGGTCCCCAGGATATTTGGTATGACTGCTTCCCCAATTAAGTCCAAAGGTTTGTAAGCTTCCTAAAATTAGTTTCGGGGGCTTTGTCAATCAATCTACCCCAATGATGCTTGATGACTATATTAAAACCTAGGTGGGAACTCTCAAGATCAATATTGGCGAAATATTAAAGAACTTGAGACACTCATGAACTCAAAGGTACCTCCTTGTTTTGTTGCGTTAATGTGTCTTCATGTGCGACACTTGATAACCAGATGATGGCACTTCCTTTCTCTAATATGAAGTTACTTTTGCTGCTGAATTGCACTTTTAAAGGCTTTGTATGGTGTTCCTCTTTGCATTGGAGATGTCCATGCTTAGGCAATGTTAATATATATGAGACTACTGGATGTCTTAAAATAATTTACCTTATATGTAGATATGAGTACCTAAAATTAAGTGTGACTTTTACCTTTGGCTTTGGTGTTTGATATTTGATTTTGGTTTAATATTGAATGCCTCAAACCTGTGAAACGAACTCCATATTGGTATTAATGGTCAAACCTACGTGGGACAAAATGAATCATTTTCTTTTTCCATATTAGTGGGGAGTCAATGATTCAAAAGCTGTCCCAGCACAACCCAAGAACTGTGATTGAAACATCCATGGATGTCATTGTTTCTCAGGGTCCTCTGCTGGTTTGTACTAGTCATCCAGGTCTGCTTCATTCTCGAAGTACGAGATATTGTGCATTATAATCCCTTTAGGCTTTCGAATGTTTAGTGCTTTGTGAATTTCTCTGTTATCCTTGTTTGTTATATGATAAGCCATGTGGGTTCTGTTTTATCATTGAAATGGTGCAGCTCTGTCTTGACACTTATCCTAGCTTCTTCTAATGGTCATTTTCTCCTTCACTTGTTATCTAAGGTCTACACCTGTGCCAGCGAATCTGTTCTTGCCAAATATATTCCATTTTCCACACCAAAGTTTAAGATTTATGAACATAGGGAGATACCTTTTGCTCTCTATCTCCATTTGCAAGACCAACTGAAGGGTTTCTTGGAAAAGGTTGGTACCTTTCGAGTACTGTCCTTTCATCTCATTTTTCTTTAATGTTACTGAAACTGATGGATAGCTTGGTGTTGCTCTGGCTTTGAGCTTTCTTCCCTAGGTTTAAGATTTTTGTGTTTGAAACAAAAAAATTATTTATGTCTCACACCTCAGATCTGATATTTGAAGTCATAATCAGTAAAACACCAAGCTTTGTTAGTTTTAGCTCATCACGAAAGCATTATATACCATTCATGGGTTGTTAAAAAAAAGCACTAATTTGGGTCTATACAGTGCCTGAATCTTTTATCTGTGCTTGTTCTGATGCTATCCATGCTCATCATATTGAGCTGTGCTACATAACATTAAGATATTACCCCTCCCTTGAATTTAGAGTTCCCTGTTTTTTTTTTTAGTGCCTATCCTTATCTGAGAGCTTCATGACATTATGTTTGTTGCTTTTCAGTATGAAGTGAAACTAGAAAGGTCAGATATCGACAAATCTCCAGCTGAATCTACAGGGAAAAAAATTCGGAAGATCTTCTCAACGTTCATTTTCTGTTTGGATGATCTTGGTCTTTGGCTTGCGCATAAGGTGCTGTTCTCCTTTTTCTGTTTACTTCCACTACCTGTTCATTAGACAGTATAATTAACTGCACATTCCAGTAATAGGCTGCACAGTCAATATCATCTCGTGAAGTAAATGATTTATCTTGGGGGAACTTAGATTTGTTTGGTGAGACAATTGTGAAGGACTTTAGCCAAGATGTCCTCAATGCATTCTCGACTTGCATCCCTTCAGGTAATTTGATGAATGCTGCTCATAACTATCCAAAGTTTGTTACTCTGCTTGACATAATTCTCTCTTCCTTTTAAAGATCCAAACTGGTCGGTTGGTAATAATGTCCAAGGAGATGTGGATGCTGGACTCATTACATGTAAAGTTGTTTGTCTCATGGAATCCTTACTTGAGTACAGGTAGGTATATGAATGCAAGATCTCTCATATAATTCTTGCCATGGTTGTATTGTTTCAGCTTACATGTGAACACTGCATAATTAAACATCCTTCTTTATTTCTTTTCAGGGATATCCATGATATCAGATGCATAATCTTTGTAGAGAGGGTTATTACAGCTATTGTACTTCCGTCTTTGCTAAGTGACATGCTTCTGAAGTACTGTAACTGGAAGACCAAATACATAGCAGGAAATAACTCTGGTCTGCTATCACAGACTAGGAAGCAACAGAATAAAATTGTGGAGGAATTTCGTGAAGGAAAGGTTCGTTTTCTCATTTCCCCCATGTCACAGCTTTTGTCAACTCTTCTTCACTGTATACTGCTTAAGTTTTTCCTTTGCCAGGTGAATGTCATTGTTGCAACGTCAATTCTTGAAGAGGGTCTAGATGTGCAGAGCTGTAACTTGGTCATTAGGTTTGACCCTTCCACCACAGTTAGCAGCTTTATTCAATCCCGAGGCCGTGCGAGAATGCAGAATTCGGACTATTTATTGATGGTCAAGAGGTGATTATATTTGCTCTTTCATCATTGGCTGAACTGAGCTTATATAGTTTGTTGTCCCACTTTATCTGTTGCTGCTGAAAATTATATTGGACTGGAATAGATTATTTTATCTTTTTCATTTCCATTTGCATTTGTTAGTCTACTCTTTTTGTAACACCTTCTTTGCTATGATTTAGTGGGGATTCTTCAACACATTCTCGTCTTGAAAAGTATCTCTCTAGTGGGGAGATAATGAGAAAGGAATCTCTACGGCATTCTTCCCTTCCATGCGAACCTCTTGATGGCGACTTGTCTGATGAAGAACGTTATCTGGTGGCAGTCACTGGAGCAATTGTTACCCTTTCTTCCAGTGTTGAATTGATATACTTTTATTGCTCTAGGCTTCCTTCTGATAGGTTAGCTTAGTCTCATTTTGTGATATCTGATGCTATTTTTATTTCTCAACCCTTGATTAATGCAGCTAAATGGATGTCTCTCATATTCTTCTCTGTGCTTTATGGTGCTTTAAATTATACAGTTACTTCAAGCCTGCTCCAAGGTGTGTCATAGATGAGGAGATGAACATTTGCACTCTTTATCTTCCAAAGAGTTGCCCCCTACAATCTGTTTGTGTCCAAGGCAATGTTAAAACGCTGAAGCAAATGGCATGTTTTGAAGCATGCAAACAACTTCACATGATTGGTGCTTTGACAGACAATCTTATCCCTGCTATTGTTGTGGAGGAAGCTAATGCCCCAGTAGCTGGTATTCTCTAACTAGCTTCTCATGTTCATCATTGTCTTTTTCATACTTGTAATTTGTCTCGATAATTATGGCCTTAAACCTATAAATTTTTTCTTCCAATTCTTTTGCCATATTTAAGTTTACTATATATATTTTTTGATTTGTGTCTATTGCTTGATGAAAGGCAACGGACCCCATAATGAAGACCAGCCTGCTTATTTCCCTCCTGAGTTGGTCAATCATCTATCTGATAAGTCCAAGACACTGTATCATTGCTATGTGATTGAGTTGAGGCAGAACTTCAATTATGATGTAACAGTTGAGCATATTGTTCTTGCCACGATGAGTAAATTGGAAGCTGATATTTGTGGTATGTATTTAGAATTAGACGTTGCCAGGGGATTGTTGTCGGTGACCGTGAGGTATGTTGGAGAGATTCATCTTGACAAGCAGCAGGTGAGCTGTTTTATTAGTCTTTTATTGGACGAGAATGATATTTTTGGAAATTGTATCTGTGTTTGTTCTAGAATGGTAGTTTGCAGTAAAAACTATTGCCACATAGAGGAGCTCTGCGCAAGTTTGCTAGAAACTTTGAGGTGGCTCTTAGTTTACCTTTTTCTTGAATCATGTTGCAGGTGCTGCTATGCAGGAAATTCCAGATAACTCTTCTCAGTGTGCTTTTACATCACAGTGTGACTAAACTGGGGGAAACATTAGATGTTTTAAATTTGGTTAAAGCTCCTGATGTTGATTATCTTCTCCTACCTCATGCTAGTGAATGTCCAACACCAGGCACAATAGATTGGAGATCTGTTGCCTCCGTGTTATTTTCACTTGATGATCACATCTGTGGGGATTACTCAAAGTGTCGCCTTCATCGTGTAAGAATAAAAAATGGCCTTGTATCTCGTTGTATGCTGGAGGGTTCCCTGGTGTATACACCTCATAATGATCAGATTTACTGCGTCACCGGATATTTTGATGATCTGAATGCAAATTCACTTTTAAGAATGAGAGATGGGACAGTTACAACGTATAAAAAGTACTATAAAGAAAGGTAAATAATTCTAATTGAAATTTTGATTAGACATCTTACTTGAGCATTTCTGTACCTTTGCACCAAGTATCCAAGGTCAAGTTCTCAGCATATTATCATTGCAGGTATGGCATCAAGTTATGTGTTGAAGATGAGTTCCTTCTTAAGGGGAGGCACATATTTCACGTTCCAAATGGTCTTCAGCGCTGCATGCAACAGAAGGAGAGAGGTTTTTATCTAATCTCTCAATGTATTATTATTGCTGGAATGAAAATATTACCATTTTTTTCATCGAGAGGAAATAATGCGTTGGTTTCTTTACTCAAAGTCTTATACCACATAGTAAAACATGTCAAGAATGAGCTGAACTTTATAGCTCTTAGCGAATGTCCGCCATAATGATTCCTCTCTGCTTTATTGAAAATGCTATGGAGAAACTTCATGCTTCAATGCCATACTAGATGATAACCCTTCTGATCATCCCCCAACACATTTTCATTTGTAAATATGAAAAGGCATATGCAAAAAGATGTTGAGATAGAACAATCTTTCATGTCTCAATTTATCATTAACTTGTCTGTTGAATGTTACTTTTTGTACATTCAGAAACCAGTAATGATTCCGCCATAATGATTTCTCTCTGCTTTATAAAAAATTTAAGGAAAAACTTTATGCTTCAATGCCATACTAGATGATAACCATGTTCATTTGTAAATATCAAAATGCAAATGCAAAAAGATGTTAAGCTAGACCAACCTGCTTCATATCTCAATTTATCATTAAGTCGTCTGTTGAATGTTACATTTTGTTTATGCAGAAACCAGTAATGCTTCTGTGGAATTGCCTCCCGAGCTATGTTACATGATTTTGTGCCCCGTATCTGTAAATACATTGTATTCCTTCTCATTTGCTCCATTAGTCATGCACAAGCTTGAGGCTTTGCTTGTTGCTGCTAATCTGAAGAGGCTGCTTTCAGACAGTTGGCCTGAAATTGCCTATATTCCTACCATGAAGGTCTTATTATTCCTTAGTTCCTTTATATATTGACACTTGATGCTGCTGAATGTGCATGACAAATTTAATTTATCCTTTATATATTGACACTTGATAATGTCAAATTGGTTTGAGATGAATGTGTAATAATAGGCAGGAAAGTATCTTTGTCGATAGCTTATGCATATAATTTGAGTATTTGCAGCCTGTATTTCCTCTGCTATGAAGGACATAAGCCGTAAGGTCTAAAGAGTTTTAAAATTTTTTTTGACGCCCCTTTATCTTCCCTAAAATGCAGCGACAACCCTTGCTCTTTCAAATTTGGAACAGAACATCCCATTAAAATGTGTTGGCCACATCTAAATAATGAAGTACATGGGGCTTAAATAGGTTTGGCAGTTTAGGCAAAACTAAAGGGATGTCATGGCAATTTACAACATTTCTTAAATGTTTTTCTGGCCTTGTTTCCTATTGATTCTAACCATGTTAACCTCGACTCCTAAAATAGAGAGCTAGTAGGCTTTATTCCTAATCAAATGATAAATGAGCTAATCTGATTAGGGCAAGAGAACCCCGAAATAGTGTTGTAATCTTGCTTGACTCTGAAAAGGACACGGTTTTCAGATTAAATACGAGTCTTTTAATTGATGTCTTATGCGTTTCTGTTCATTGGGTAGACAATACATCACTATCAACCAAATATTCTTTTTTTTTTCAGTTGTTTTTGCCTAATACTGGCTTCTTTCTTGTTGGCAAGTCAATGTTTATGAGAATGAGAAGTTAATGTCATAATTAGTCATCTATATCTGTTTAATCTGATTACCTAAAGCAGCTGCTTGCCATGTGGGTCTCTCCTTGCTCTGGTTGTTAGGTATATCAAAAGAACGTTGGTTGATTGTCATTCTCTGTGTTGTAGGTCCTTGAAGCACTTACTACAAAGAAGTGCCAAGAGAGATACCATTTGGAATCCTTAGAAACTCTTGGAGACTCTTTCCTCAAGTATGCCATTTGTCAACAATTATTCAAGACATTCCAGAGTCATGACGAAGGCCTGTTAAGTGTCAAGAAAGAAAAACTGATTTCTAATGAGACACTATGCAAGTTAGGGTGTGACCGCAAACTGCCGGTACTGTCTTCTGTATCATTTTGTTAGGTTCTTGCAATTATAGCTTCAAGAATTTGATGCATCTCATTTCTCTATGTGCTAAATTAATTTATTTCCCTTTCATCACTTTTCTCATATTTCTCATTTCCATGTAAAGAAATAAAAGCAGATTTGAATGAATTTATATGGGTTGCTTGCTTTCATGTTGACTGGGAGAAATATTCTAGGACGTCCAGACATTGATTTGCAAGAAGGAGCTTTATAGAGATAACTTCCTGGTGTTATCATGACTGATAGGATTCTGGAAACTATAAATTAGATTCGGGCCTCGTAGTCATTCTGCCCATCCAAAGTAAGTTCGGCAGTTCTATGATCTTATTACGGTGATTTAGCTGACCAGCAGTAGCATTTCTCAAGATACTGAGAGTGGAATATTAAAAATTACAAGAAATGCTTGATTTGGAAATAGGGGAAGTAAAAATGATGTTATTTCTTTGCCAAACTTTGTTTCGCTTCAATTCCAGTGAGCTGGTTGGAATCCCTAGAAACATAGTTTTGCTTCTAATGATTTTTCTCAAGATACTTTTCATGCCATTCTTTGGACACAATTGATCTATCTATTTTCCATGCTAATTCTGCTCTGTTTAATGCTTTTTACTATAGGGTTTTATACGTAATGAACCCTTTGATCCTAGCAAATGGATCATTCCGGGTGATAAATCTAGAGGATTGTCACTGTGTGAGGAATTGCTCCCTAGAATAATGTACACTCTGGAGAGAAGAAATATAAAAAGAAAGACAGTTGCTGACGTTGTTGAGGCACTTCTCGGTGCATATGTCAGTGCTGGTGGTGAAAATGCTGGCTTGTTTTTTATGCGTTGGCTGGGTATTGAAGTGGACTTTGGCATCAGCCCGTACAACAGAAATTTTCATGTAAATCCAGAGAAGCTCATTAATATCAAGCATATAGAATCCCTTTTAAGCTATTCATTTCGTGACCCTTCTTTGCTGGTGGAGGCTCTGACTCATGGATCCTACATGCTTCCAGAGATCCCAACATGTTACCAGGTATTTAAAATATAAATCTTCTTTCTATCCATCAGGGTTGTACTTTTGCACCTATCATTCATTAAGGCAATGGATTAGTCACTCCCTGTGGAATTCACAGTTTATACTCAAGTGTGTATATTTCGAAAATCTCTAGCATGCTCAAGTAGTCTGGCAATGGTGCTACCATGTTTACCCTTGTTGAATTTACATTGGTGCTGTAAATTGGCATTGAGACTCTTAAGCTAAATGGAAGATGACGCAGCTACTTGTTTAGTTTTTTCAGTTAATTCATGTCAACATGAATAATCTTGAAAGAATCATTATTGTGAGATATGGGTGTGTTTTGTTGGAATTTTGTCCCTTCAATTGAGTCTTCCGCATAATTGCCGGCATTCATTATGCTCCTTTAGCTGTGAATTGCCTCAGAGAATTTGTACTGTGATTTATGGCCTCATCCTATCACTTGAATACCATTGCTGTTGATACATTCTCTCTCTCACCATTGCACATGTGCATATTCGTTGATATTGCTGATTAACTGACATATTCGAAGATTTTGCACGAGGAAGGGAAGGTTGCTCTGAACGCCCTTGGCAAAACCTATTATCTTGTGGTTTTAAATGCTTATTCTATCTTTTTGTCTGAGCTTCATTTTCAGCAGATCGACTGGTAAATATATTGAATTGCACACTCATTTTGTGCAGCGACTGGAATTCCTTGGAGACTCGGTTTTAGATTATCTGGTCACGATCTATTTATACAGAAAGTATCCTGGCTTGTCCCCAGGAGCATTGACAGACTTGAGGTCTGCTTCTGTCAACAATGATTGTTATGCTCAGTCTGCAGTGAAGGCTGGATTGCATAAGCACATTCTCCATGCATCACAAGCGCTGCACAAGCACATTGTTGACACAGTCAACAACTTTGAAAAATTATCTTCAGAATTTACCTTTGGATGGGAATCTGGAGCATCCTTCCCTAAGGTTGGTCTCGTCACTTGTGCTTCTATACTCGTGTGTTCATTTTTGTATCTTTCACTTACATTGTGATTCCCCAGGCATGTACTTTCTCTGATATTGGTTTTTATGATTTCCTACTTTTTATGGTGGGACATGGACACAATTCTGGAATGTGACAGGTTCTTGGAGACATAATAGAGTCCCTGGCAGGGGCAATCCTTGTGGATTCAGACTACGACAAGGAAAGAGTGTTCCAAAGTATTAGGCCTCTTTTAGAGCCATTGGTTACGCCAGAGACGGTGAGGCCGCATCCTGTGAGAGAGCTGAGTGAGCTTTGCCAGAAGGAGCGTTTCATACTGAGAAAACCCGTGGTGTCTCGTGAGGACGGCGCGTCTTCCGTCACAATTGAGGTCGAAGCTGAGGGGGTAGTATACCGTCACACGTCGAGAGAAGCTGATAAGAAGACGGCTAAGAGGTTGGCTGCTAATGAGGTCCTCAAGTCCTTGAAAGAAAACATGCGCGGCTAACGAGATCAATTCACGACATTTTTGTGTCTACAAATCAAAACATTAAGACACAATTCTTGACTGCGGTTTCTGAAATTAATTGTCGTTATGGATATGGCTGCTGGTTTTACTTTTTGTGGGGTATATGTGGTCACGAGAGAGTGAGAGATACGTTGTGTTGGGCACTGGATTTTGCCAATTTTGCGGTACATTGTGGTTGCAATAGGCCGTGGTTGAACGTATATTCGACTGTAAATGACAGGAAGCTGGTCTAATGCACAGATATTTTTGTCCGAATTGCGCCAGAGTCAGCCAAGCTTGCCCCATGCCTGTCGCATTTGACGATACATTGCTGACCATACTTAAGAATCGATCTTTATTTATTGACCACACATTGTTTAATCAAATTCAAGAGAGGCATTTGACAATACATTGCTGACCATACTTAAGAATCGATCTTTATTTATCGACCACACATTGTTTGATCAAATTCAAATCTCTCTTGATACGTTTCTGAAAAAATCCGATCCGGGGCTGATTCTTCCCCCAACTGATGAAGAGATCTTGGCGGAAATTGCCACCTACGAAGTTGGGCATAATTTTACAAAGGAATGGTCGATTTGACTCTCGAGAAGAGATGGGAAAGAATATGCTTAATTTGTCAAATTGTTCGCGCCAAGGCTTCAGTGTAATGTCTGCGGGCTTCGGGCTTGGAGGCGAGTACGATAAGATGGGCCAAGGAAAGAGAGAGAGAGAGTCCACGAGGCCGTTCTTCGCCTTGACGAATGCACCGGCCGTTGTAAAGGCGCAATCTTTTCTGGCAAAGAAACTATGGAACGTCGTCGCCGACACCGTCATCATCCAGACCCAGAATCCGGATGGGTGGATAGATAGATAAAACGCAGAAGCGGAGACGGTTTCGAGTTTCGTTTGGTCCGTGGTGCCGAAAGAATGGAGGGTCTGACTCTGGTCCGACCCTTTTGCTGCTCAAATGCGTCAGCTGTTTCTCCTCCGCAAGCGCGACCCTTTGTTCATCCTCTTCGTCTTCACCAACTTCCAGTGCCTTGTCGACTTCCGCCTTCTTCCCGCTTGGGTTCAGTCGGGTCGGTCGTGTGCTCGACCTCTAATGACCAGCTCAGTCAGAGCGTTGAAGCCGATTCAAGAGACTGGGCAATGCAAGGTCCTTTTCTTGCTTTTTGGGACGATCTTTGTAGTTGGTTTTTTGGATAGTTAATGGAGGTGACATTCTTTTCTTTGGCTTCTCTGCATGATATTTGACTTCAGATTTCTATTCCTTGAGAAGAGAGGTGGAAAATGCATCGGCCCGGGTAGAGGACATCAGGGCATCTGCGGGTCTCCAACAGTTGGAAAAAGAATTGGCAGATTTGGAGCTTAAATCGTCCGATGCCTCCTTTTGGGACGACCGTGCTAAAGCTCAGCAAACCCTCTTGGCCTTGACTGATGTCAAAGACAAGATCAGACTACTCTCTGACTTCAAAACACAGGTTTGGACTCCTACCAACTCTGTCTTATTGACTGTATTGTTATGTGAGTACCGTCTATTTGGAAGCGCCTAAATTGTTGAAAATCAACCCCTTTGCCATCTGCGGTTGACAATTCAAGCTTTTTGTGTTTCTGGAGTCTTTTCTAGCGATGCTGTCAAGCGTACATTAAAGAAAAAGTTACTTATTGACTTATGGTTATAGATTCCCTCTGGTTTTGCAAACCACATTCTTGCCAATGAGTTTGTGGAATCCGAAAGTTTGAAATAGCCTAGGGTTGTGAAGTGATGATCATAGCAGACCTACATGCATTTCTCACATTTGTTGCCGCTGTTTGTTTTTTCGTGGTACATGTTCGTGGGTAATGCATATCAGTAGCCCAGTACAATGAATGGAGGGGAGAGAATAATAGTTTTGCAATCTCTGTTGATGCTTATCCTCATCATCATTGATAGCAGTGTCAGGTTAAATCTTCAATTGTTGACGAGGGGCTTGTGAAAATTGCATTTTGTAGTATGGCCTTGCAGATTGATTGATTTGGTTGTACGTGAAACTATATTCAGTAGATAGCAGTGATTAAGCATATCTTGATGTCCCATGGAGAATTTAAGCAGTGATATGGACCTTCTAGTGTAAATGTGCAAAAGATCCAGAGTCGACCTCTTATGATCATAGATCTATTATGCTTATACTGAAAAAGCATTAGCGCTGAAGTGAAATTTGAAAAGGAGACCCTTTTGATGCAGATCGTTCTGGAAAGCTTCGATTAAATATGTTCTGTGAATGGAGATATTTTCATTTGGAACATGTTCTCTCTAAAGTACCTGACTCCTGATCAGGTTGAAGAGGCAGAAACTATAGTCATGTTAACTGAGGAAATGGACTCTAAAGATTCGGGACTTCTTGAAGAGGCTGCTGATATTATCAAAGAGCTGAACAAGGCATTGGATCTTTTTGAGTTAACTGAACTCCTCTCTGGTCCCTATGACAAAGAAGGTGCCGTTGTTAATATAACAGCTGGTGCGGGTGGTACTGATGCACAGGTAATTAAAAACATGTGCGATCTCTGGTGTTCTGCTTTTTGTCGAGCATTGACCATTGAGGGTGCATCAACTTACTTTTATTGGAAAATGTACATGGTTTCCTATTGAGGCATTGAAAGACTCTGTGACCTGGCAGTGCGATCCAGAAAAGGCTTGCACTTTGAGATTCTAGCCTAACTCTCGAAATTGTAATAATAAGATCCTCGTAACGTAAGTGGTGATGTCAATGCCTCTGTGAAGCTGGGAACTCTCAATAAGGTAATGAACAATTGGTGGCTGCAGGTAAATAAGGGACAAGCAGTTCCTTGTGAGGCTAAGGGTGTGTTTGTTTTGTAAAAAAATTTTTGATGCAGGATTTTTCATGAAAATCATTTTGCAGGAAAAATTGTTGGCCTTCAGTTTTTTAGGAAGATTTTTGCCTTAGCTGGATGCACAAGAGAGAAGAGAGAAAGGAAAAGAGAAGCGCGGGGGGGGGGGGGGGGGGGCGGCGGCAAGAATTTGAAGCTCTGTGTGAGCGTGTGTTAAAAAGGAGCTTGGGACAATTTCTTCTTTTTAGGATGGAAAATTTGTTTTTTTCCAATTTTAAAAATCATTATGTTCCTTGAACACAAAGTTTTTCCTGTTGATTATCACTTTCAGTGAACCAAACATATGATTGTTTGGAAAATCATTTCATGGAAGTCATTTTTCATAAATAAAGCACATGCTAAGTAGCATTAAGGTTTAGAAAATGATGCCTTGGTGATGCAGTTAATTTTAATCTATATTTGATTATTTCTGAAGGCTTCCTATTGAGTAGGATTAGCCATCCTTTGAAGAACCAGTGTGAAGCTTTTTCTTCTGTTGGCTTAGTCTTTACGTGATTCTCTACCATCATCCACATCCAATGGGCCAAATTCATGACTTGACTTAGTTATGGATATTGAATATTTTAGTGGTGTAATATGTAGAAAATACTTCTGGAGCCTAAACTAAATGATAAGATCTGATGATTTGTCAAACGCAGTTTTCTTTTTGAAGTGGGTCCATTGGGTCCATAGTGCCACAAGCCTCATGTTATGCATGTCTGTACTAATTCAATCGACACTCGAAGTGTCTTTCATTGTCTGAAAAATCTATTTTAAATAATGTTTAATATCATTTAATTAATAGAACTGAGAATGATAATCTGCCTTTTGAGTAAGCAATGTATGAATTTGTCTAGTATGTTAGCTGCAGTATTTTCTGTTCTTCTTTCTGTAAATTATTATGATCGATTTCAGTGCAGGATTGGGCTGACATGCTTCTCAGGATGTATGTGAGATGGGGAGAGAAACAGAGATACGAAACAAGAGTTGTTGAGAAATCCATGGGAGAGGAAGCTGGGATCAAGTCAGCAACTCTTGAAGTGGAAGGGCGCTACGCATATGGATATTTATCTGGTGAAAAGGGGACTCACAGGATCGTCCGGCAATCTCCATTCAATGCAAAAGGTCTTCGTCAGGTATTGTTGTGATGATTCCACTATTTCCGAAGTTTCTGTTTTCAAGGAACCTATGAAGTTGCTCTTGATTAGTCATTTTCCCTTCAAGAATAGGATTGGATTAACTGCCATGTTTTTCTATCTTGGCAAACCATGCAGACTAGCTTTTCTGGAGTTGAAGTAATGCCTCTTCTTCCTGAAGAATCTGTGAATGTTGAAATTCCCGAGGAAGATTTAGAAATTAGTTTTTCAAGAGCTGGAGGAAAAGGTGGCCAGAATGTGAACAAGGTAGAAACGGCAGTGCGGATCACTCACATTCCCACTGGGGTCACTGTTCGCTGTACAGGTATCTATCGCGAAGCCTGAAATTGTCAAGAAGAACGGCCTCATTCATATCTAAGTTCTTGCTTTTTGTCATTAGCTGGCTGTTATTGCCATAGGTTATCTCAAAAGTACTTTGTAGAAAATATCGATATTTTTTCTAGGACTATGAAATGATTCTCTCTAGAACTCCAAAACATAACTTATGTTCCATATAACCTCTTCTTGGGTAGTTCTTCAACTGATGGCTAAGGTGCATGGGAGCTCTTGGAAAATTTTTGTTTGAATTCTCTCTCGATGGTTCTTGAAAGGGGTCAGGCGAACTCTGTGGACTTCAAACTTTTATTATCTCACTTATCTCGCAGCCACATGAAGTCTCAGCTTGTTCTTTGTTGGCAAAGTTTTGTTGTCGAGATCTATCGATAGCAGACTGATATCTCATTAAATGCAAACGCAGAGGAGAGATCCCAGCTAGCAAACAAGATCAAAGCGCTCAGCCGATTGAAAGCGAAGCTACTTGTTATAGCAGAAGAACAGAGAGCATCTGAAATCAAGCAAATACGTGGAGATGCTGTCAAGGCTGAGTGGGGCCAGCAAATTCGAAACTACGTATTTCATCCCTACAAACTTGTCAAGGATGTAAGGACGGGATTCGAGACATCAGACATGACATCTGTAATGGACGGTGAGTTAGATCCGTTCATTAAAACATACCTTAAATACAAGTACAACATGTCAGTGTCAGCGAATGAAGCTGGTAAGTAGGCTGTTTACACTATGCTGCTCGAGTTGGCCGGCAGGGTGTTTACCATTATATTGGTTAAATATGTGATGTAGCAAATGAAGTTGGTCCATAGGGTGTTCTTGACATTCGATCCATTTTTTTGAGAAGAGGCATTTGTGTCATGGAACTTTCCGTGCTAAGAATGTATATGTGTGTGTGTATATATATATATATATATACGTTGGTCGTTATTTGCGCGATACCTACATAGGATCCTTAAGACTTTATTATTTTGATGATTCGACCCCAATTAGGACCCAGTGTGACCTAACCGAGCCAGGAAAAGCACGGGCTTGAGTCCGCATTACTGCCTCACTTGCATTTTCGAGCATGCTTTCATCAAATTTTGGCTCTTCGCATGCATTGACAGCACTAATTTACTGCATCAACTTCCCTCTGAGTCCGATGGCTGTGAGAGCTCTCTCTCAAAGTTCAGGTGTGTTGGTTCGGAAGTGGTAGAGAGAACATTCATCGACAGCAGTCTTACTTTAGTCACCTTACCAGAACAGACCATCTGAGCCCCAAAAGAAAGGGGGGAATAATAACAAATGACCCTATTCAAAAGATGGTCGAAATTTGTCATGTGATGCGTGAGATCAATCCTTGAAAAACAGTCGCCTCTGGGGTTATCAAGGTGGACACGAAGAAAATCATGGTAATTGAGTTTGCGTTGAATTTATCACAAACTGGTCAAAACGATTATTAGGGCGCGTTTGGTAACCATTCTCGTCCCAGAAATAGGTTTTTTTGAGAATGGGTTTTTTTGAGAAATGGTCTTTGGATAAGTTTTAGGGAAGAGAAACGCGTTTGGTAACTGCACAAAATTTCTGTCCTTGGATTTTTTTCATTTAATTTAAGAAATATCAGTAAAGACAATAAATTAATACATGAAACACTTTTCTATTATCTAAGACAATAACTTTTATAAATTAATTTCATGTCTTCATAATAAATAAATAAAACTATTAAGTAAATGATTTGTTAGGTGAACAACCAAGAGGAAACAAAGTATAAAAATATCAAACTTCATTTCTTGGAGCTGATCCTATTTGAAATGGAGATTGGTATAGTTTTAGACTCAATTACTCTCATCATCATCTTTTCTTCTTTCTTTCTTGTACTTGATACGATGGAGTTGTGCTGTACGAGGAACGAATAAAGTGAATTGTGGTTTGAGTGAGATCTCATCTTGAGAGTTGATTCCTTTGGTGGTGTGAGCGTTGTTGGAAGGATATGACAAAAGTGAGAGAGAAAAGTCAAGAATTGAGAAGGAGACAAGCTTTTTTTTTTTTTCGTTATTTTCAATAATGAGGGATGTAAATGAACATTTAGAAAGAAATACCGTAAAACATTGCACGTCGTGAATTTGCTATGGTATACACACAATATATAAGAGAAAGTATTAAGTACAAAAAAAAAGAGAAGAAATGCAATCAACTTGATCAAATGAAAGTTTGATTGTCATTTAAAATATACATTTGTAATATCAAAGAAAGAACTTAAAAAGATCAAATGAAAATTTATTTCTTCTTTTGCACTGTTCAAACTTGTCCGAGAAACTGAGAACCAAAAAATTTTTGGTTCTGATTTCTCGTCCCTAGCTCATCCCCAGCCTTTTTTTCATCCCGGGAACAGAAATTTTAAGGGTATTTACCAAACAGGTTTCTCGTCCCAAACTCGTCCAGGGACGAGAAACCAAGAACCAGAATGGTTGCCAAACAGGCCCTTAGTTTTCAGGTGCCTGCTTTCGTGGTCAGCTCATACAAGCATCATTACTCTGTCAGCGTGCAACTCTTGCCCGCTAGGGAGAAGAATACAGAAGCTCTTCCAGCTGTAATTTGTCAACATAGAAATACTCGAAATGTGTGCACTACCATGACAACTTAACCGTACTAGTTGATGGTTTCATGCTGCCTTTCCTTGCCCAAAAATCAAACCCAAAGAATAGGTGTTGCCTTTTCGAGCAGCCGCTTCTACTCGATTGCTGCCAATCTAGAAATCAGTGTCACAAAAAATCCCGAATGAATTTAAGACACAATGAAATGGAGTGACCAAAAACACAAGGGCAGACACAGAATATCGTCTTTTTGGCAAGTAAAACGGTATCCAGGACAAGACAGCATTTCAAAAGCACCAAGCAAAGACCAAAAGTTCATTTCTAGGACTGAATGTGACAATTCGTGTATCGGGGAATGCATGGGAAGTACCTTGTCCATGAGAAAATAGCCCATCGTTGGCATGTACTGCACCAAATACATCACAGCAAGTACAGGCTGCCAAAAAGCCAGTTACTCCATTAAATGTACATGCAGTTTAAGTTGAGAATGAGGACAGATAGGCCTTGCATTATACACTTTTACTAGTATGACATTTTTATACATTGAAATTGAGATTATTCTAAAAACATTTGATATTGAGAGTGGTAACTACAAAATTATTTCAAAGGATCGGAAAAAAATAATACATAACTATGAAACTTGATGAGAATATATTAATCTGAAAGAAAATATTGTTTTGAATGATTTTTTGAATATTAAACATGCAAATATTATTATTTTAAAATATTTGAATTTAAATTCGTAATTCACCAAACGACAAATTTGATAAGATATGATAATATCCTACTGTAAATCCGTAGTTCAACAAACAGTAGATTTGGATATGATGTGATGACATCCAACTTTAAATTCGAAATTCACCAAACAGTGGATGAGATGTGAAAAAATCAATATATTTCTTATCATATCCTATCCAGTCCAATCCCGTTTAGAAATCCGGACGACCAAACGTAATCTTTAGGCTTTCGGATGTTTAGTGCTTTGTGAATTTCTCTGTTATCTTTGTTTGTTTGTTATATGATAAGCCATTGTGGGTTCTGTTTTATCATTGAAATGGTGCAGCTTTGTCTTGACACTTATCCTAGCTTCTTCTAATGGTCATTTTCTCCTTCACTTGTTATCTTAAGGTCTACATTTGTGTCAACGAATATGTTATTGCCAAATATATTCCATTTTCCATGTCAAAGTTCAAGATTTATGAACATAGGGAGATTACCTTTTGCTCTCTATCTAGATTTGCTAGATCAACCGAAATGGTTTCTTGGCTCCGCTACTTGACGGTTACATTGAATTACCCCATTTATAAGTATCTCACCGATGGTTACGTCCCAAATCGTTACCTCTACCATTTTGGGACGGTCAACTTTATGTTGTTGACAATTATGTCGATCATTTCACTTGAGCTGACCTTTAATTGCCAATATTCTACTCTTAGACTTGGCCACTTTCTTCCGTACAAAAGGTCGGCTATCCTTCTGTCGTCGCTGACCAGGCGTGAGGGAGCAATAGAACTGGATAACGGGCCTAGGGAGAGGAGAGACGAGCGATGGGCCCAGGTGAACGAAAGTGCGCGAGCTGGGCCCACGAATGTGGGCCGTAAATGAGAGTAACAGGGGGCAGGGCCCAAGGAGGAGAAACGCGTGGGCTGGGCCCGCGAGGCTTGGCCCGACTTCACCTTTTCTTGGGGCCAATTATGCCCAAATCCCATTTGTCTTTTTTGTCCTATGCTCTTATTCTTTTTTTTTTTCTCTCGAATATTTCTGTTTTTCAAAAAATAAAAGAAACTTCTAATCTACAACTAATAATAATTTTATTAAACTAAACCACTAAGT
This sequence comes from Melaleuca quinquenervia, assembly GCA_030064385.1. Lineage (NCBI taxonomy): Eukaryota > Viridiplantae > Streptophyta > Magnoliopsida > Myrtales > Myrtaceae > Melaleuca > Melaleuca quinquenervia. Next base: position 11,008,099 of record CM057719.1, on the reverse strand, counting down.
GAATTATCAGATTGGCAAAAATTAGATTTCAACAGCTAAATACTTCCTCCATCGTATCTTGCTCGGTCTCTTCGAGTCCGAGTCGACCAATCAAAGGCCCTGATATATTTTCCACGATGAGCCTCATCTCCTTACAAGCAAGCATTCTCTTCTTATCAGAGCTATACGGGCACAAGGCGCAATAAATGGTGGGTCGATGAAGGTGCAAGTACACAACGCAGGCTGCGTGGTGTTGCCGGCGGGGCCCAAAGCTTCTTCTGATGGGCCTCCTGACGAGCGACGATGGGCCCGCAGCATTTCGGCAGCACGCGGTTGTTTGCCCAGTCACTTGGAACAGAACAATGTTGTCGACACGTAAGCAAACGATGGACTGGTTGGCGATCCACGTGGCCGGCGCTCTTGAAGAGGGAATTCCCGATCCCGACGAGACGCGGGCTGCTGCGCTGCTTTTGTTCTTAGTAAAACCAGAAAGTGATCGCCAAACCCAATCGCCAAGTTAATCACCATAAATCGTAACGGAAATCGACGCCTCTCATGCATGGGGGAGGAACCCATCTTCGTTTGAAGGACGTGAGTGAAGAAAGGAATCGACTTTATTAATCTCTCTTTCTCGTTCTCTCTCTCTGTGTGTCTGCTATGTAATCAATTGGAAGATCTGGCTGTAAATGGCGGAATGAATTGTCCGTGAAGGCGTCGCTTTGCGGAAGAGGGACGGTCGTGTTCTTGGGGCATCTGGGTGTGGTGGGAATTTGACCAACATCATCATCATCGTAACATTAACGTTGTAAGATTGCGTGTGATTTCATTCCGAAGTTGTTGGGGCTGCTGTTGGGGAGTGTTTGAATGCGTCAGATTCTGGAGGCGAGGAGAGAGGTCAAGGTGGTGGAAGAGCAGGAGACGAGGCGGGGTCACGTGACTTCGGGGTCGCCTCACAGTACTTAAGTGGCAAGTTCCTTCCTTGAGAAGGTAACCAGCTGCGACCACCCTCCACAAGCCGCACGCTCGCTCGCGCTGCTCTATATGTGAAGATGAAGGAGCAACGCTGCGCTCACGCATTCTGATTCCCGAGTCTTTTCGTATTCCATCGGCGAATTGCTTTTGATCCTGCCTCCTCCTTTTTTCACTTCTCCTCCACTCCAGTGGGTTTCCCCTGCACTTTTCTTGGTTCCTCTTATTCTGCATTACCCTCTGTTCTCCATGCTCAGGCAACGCGACCCTGAAACAAAGCATCGGCATTGTTTGGTCCTTCGCCGTGGTCGGTCGTGAACGACTTCAAAATTTGTCTTCATGGACGAGCAGGCCGATACGCAGCTCTCCGCCGATCCTCTTCCCTTTGCCCGATGGTCTGTCCGTTTTCCTTTTCTTCTCTTGTTTGACAATCCTAGTCTCGCAGGATCATTCAGTTCTACCAAGATTGTCCCTGATTCCCCATTTTGGATTTGGTAATTTGGGCTGATGATGGTTTGGGTATTGATGGTTCCCAAAAAAAAAAAAAAAAGTTACCAGGTGGAGGCGTTAGAGAAGGCCATGAAGGAAAACACGATAGTGTACTTGGAGACAGGATCAGGCAAGACTCTGATCGCCATCATGCTCCTCCGCTCCTACGCCTACCTCCTCCGCAAGCCCTCCCGTTTCATCGCCGTTTTCTTGGTCCCTAAAGTCGTCCTCGTCTCTCAGGTTTCCCTCTCTCTCTCTCTCGCTCTCTCTCGAAGGGGCTGCCAACTGAGAATGTTCCCCTTCTTTTGTTTTTGGGTTTCTCTTTCTGCAACTCCTCCTCTCCTCGTATTATCGGTTATATAAGCAAGCGGAGGCCATAAAGATGCACACAGACTTGAAGGTGAATATGTACTGGGGAGAAATGGGAGTTGATTTCTGGGATGCTGCCATGTGGCGGCAACAACTTGAACGACATGAGGTTCGACTTTTTTTCATGTTTGCTGCATTGTCCAACGGTTCTTCTCTAGTTGCTTCCCTTACATTGCTGCCTCTTGTCAAGCTCTGTCTTTGGGTCATTGTGAATGTCATATGGTTTCTTATTAGTTTTCTGTGGTAAATTCCTAATTAATTTGTTATAAGCTATTATCTGTAGCTATCCTTTGAACTTTTACCGAGGTGATGCTGATAATTTCCTTGATTATATGCTTCATTTCTTCTAAGAAGGGCACTTCAATTTTGTAAGTGGCAAGGGTGATCATTGTGTTTCCTGTGATGATCGGGGACTGAAGTCATTATATTGAATGGTGATCTTATTTCATGCCTATGCTCCTAGGTGCTTGTCATGACACCGGCTATCTTGCTCAACTGTTTGAGGCATAGCTTTTTCAAGCTTGACCAGATAAAGGTTCTCATATTGGATGAATGCCATCATACAAGGGGTAAATATCCATATGCCTGCATTATGACGGTGAGTCGTGAATTTGTCTTCTTGAGCTGAAATAAGATTCATCATCAAATCACCTGTGTAATTTCAAGTCGTTAAACCTGTTGCCAAGTTGAATGAGATTTACTCTTTCATTTCTGTTGCATTGCACCTGCCTTTTGCGTTACTTAGCATGGAACACATGTTTTTGCTCATGATGGAAGGATATGGATGTATCTACAGGAATTCTACCACCCTCAATTACGTCACAATATGCAGGTCCCCAGGATATTTGGTATGACTGCTTCCCCAATTAAGTCCAAAGGTTTGTAAGCTTCCTAAAATTAGTTTCGGGGGCTTTGTGAATCACTCTACCCCAGTGATGCTTGATGACTATATTAAAACCTAGGTGGGAACTGTCAAGATCAATATTGGCGAAATATTAAAGAACTTGAGACACTCATGAACTCAAAGGTACCTCCTTGTTTTGTTGTGTTAATGTATCTTCATGTGCGACACTTGATAACCAGACGATGGCATTTCCTTTCTCTAATATGAAGTTACTTTTGCTGCTGAATTGCACTTTTAAAGGCTTTGTATGGTGTTCCTCTTTGCATTGGAGATGCCCATGCTTAGGCAATGTTAATATATATGAGACTACTGCATGTCTTAAAATAATTTACTTATATACAGATTTGAGTACCTGAAATTAAGTGTGACTTTTACCTTTGGCTTTGGTGTTTGATATTTGATTTTGGTTTAATATTGAATGCCTCAAATCTCTGAAACAAACTCCATATTGGTATTAATGGTCAAACCTACGTAGGACAAAATGAATCATTTTCTTTTTCCATATTAGTGGGGAGTCAATAATTCAAAAGCTGTCCCAGCACAACCCAAGAACTGTGATCGACACATCCATGGATGTCATTGTTTCTCAGGGTCCTCTGCTGGTTTGTACTAGTCATCCAGGTCTGCTTCATTCTCAAAGTATGAGATATTGTGCAGTATAATCCCTTTAGGCTTTTGAATGTTTAGTGCTTTGTGAATTTCTCTGTTATCCTTGTTTGTTATATGATAAGCCATGTGGGTTCTGTTTTATCATTGAAATGGTGCAGCTCTGTCTTGACACTTATCCTAGCTTCTTCTAATGGTCATTTTCTCCTTCACTTGTTATCTAAGGTCTACACCAGTGCCAGCGAATCTGTTCTTGCCAAATATATTCCATTTTCCACACCAAAGTTCAAGATTTATGAACATAGGGAGATACCTTTTGCTCTATATCTCCATTTGCGAGACCAACTGAAGGGTTTCTTGGAAAAGGTTGGTACCTTTTGAGTATTGTCCTTTCATCTCGTTCTTCTTAATGTTACTGAAACTGATGGATAGCTTGGTGTGGCTCTGGCTGTGAGCTTTCTTCCCTAGGTTTAAGATTTTGGTGTTTGAAACAAAAAAATTATTTATGTCGCACAGCTCAGATCTGATATTTGAAGTCATAATCAGTAAAACACCAAGCTTTGTTAGTTTTAGCTCGTCATGAAAACATTATATACCATCCATGGGTTGTTAAAAAAAAAGCATAATTTGGGTCTATACAGCACCTGAATCTTTTATCTGCGCTTGTTCTGATGCTATCCATGCTCATCATATTGAGCTGTGCTACATAACATTAAGATATTACCCCTCCGTTGAATTTAGAGTTCCCTGTTTTTTTTTTTTAGTGTCTATCCTTATCTGAGAGCTTCATGACATTATGTTTGTTGCTTTTCAGTATGAAGTGAAACTAGAAAGGTCAGATATCGACAAATCTCCAGCTGAATCTACAGGGAAAAAAATTCGGAAGATCTTCTCAACGTTCATTTTCTGTTTGGATGATCTTGGTCTTTGGCTTGCGCATAAGGTGCTGTTCTCCTTTTTCTGTTTACTTCCACTACCTGTTCATTAGAAAGTATAATTAACTGCACATTCCAGTAATAGGCTGCACAGTCAATATCATCTCGTGAAGTAAACGATTTATCTTGGGGGAACTTGGATTTGTTTGGTGAGACAATTGTGAAGGACTTTAGCCAAGATGTCCTCAATGCATTCTCGGCTTGCATCCCTTCAGGTAATTTGATGAATACTGCTCGTAACTATCCAAAGTCTGATACTCTGCTTGACATAATTCTCTCTTGCTTTTAAAGATCCAACCTGGTCGGTTGGTAATAATGTCCAAGGAGATGTAGATGCTGGACTCATTACTTGTAAAGTTGTTTGTCTCATGGAATCCTTACTTGAGTACAGGTGGGTATATGAATGCAAGATCTCTCATATAATTCTTGCCATGGTTGTATTGTTTCAGCTTACATGTGAACACTGCATAATTAAATATCCTTCTTTATTTCTTTTCAGGGATATCCATGATATCAGATGCATAATCTTTGTAGAGAGAGTTATTGCAGCTATTGTACTTCCGTCTTTGCTAAGTGACATGCTTCTGAAGTACTGTAACTGGAAGACCAAATACATAGCAGGAAATAACTCTGGTTTGCTATCACAGACTAGGAAGCAACAGAATGAAATTGTGGAGGAATTTCGTAAAGGAAAGGTTCGTTTTCTCATTTCCCCCTTGTCACAGCTTTTGTCAACTCTTCTTCACTGTATACTGCTTAAGTTTTTCCTTTGCCAGGTGAATGTCATTGTTGCAACGTCAATTCTTGAAGAGGGTCTAGATGTGCAGAGCTGTAACTTGGTCATTAGGTTTGACCCTTCCACCACAGTTAGCAGCTTTATTCAATCCCGAGGCCGTGCGAGAATGCAGAATTCGGACTTTTTATTGATGGTCAAGAGGTGATTATCTCTTTTATCATTGACTGAACTGAGCTTATATAGTTTGTTGTCCCACTTTATCTGTTGCTGCTGAAAATTATATTGGACTGGAATAGATTATTTTATCTTTTTCATTCCATTTGCATTTGTTAGTCTATTCTTTTTGTAACACCTTCTTTGCTATGATATAGTGGGGATTCTTCAACACATTCTCGTCTTGAAAAGTATCTCTCTAGTGGGGAGATAATGAGAAAGGAATCTCTACGGCATTCTTCCCTTCCATGCGAACCTCTTGATGGCGACTTGTCTGATGAAGAACGTTATCTGGTGGCAGTCACTGGGGCAATTGTTACCCTTTCCTCCAGTGTTGAATTGATATACTTTTATTGCTCTAGGCTTCCTTCTGATAGGTTAGCTAAGTCTCATTTTGTGATTTCTGATGCTATTTTTATTTCTCAACCCTTGATTAATGCAGCTAAATGGATGTCTCTCATATTCTTCTCTGTGCTTTATGGTGCTTTAAATTATACAGTTACTTCAAGCCTGCTCCAAGGTGTGTCATAGATGAGGAGATGAACATTTGCACTCTTTATCTTCCAAAGAGTTGCCCCCTACAATCTGTTTGTGTCCAAGGCAATGTTAAAACGCTGAAGCAAATGGCATGTTTGGAAGCATGCAAACAACTTCACATGATTGGTGCTTTGACAGACAATCTTATCCCTGCTATTGTTGTGGAGGAAGCTAATGCCCCAGTAGGTGGTATTCTCTAACTAGCTTCTCATGTTCATCTTTGTCTTTTTCATACTTGTAATTTGTCTCGATGATTATGGCCTTAAACCTATAAATTTTTTCTTCCAATTCTTTTATCATAATTAAGTTTACTATATATATTTTTTGATTTGTGTCTCTTGCTTGATGAAAGGCAACGGACCCCATAATGAAGACCAGCCTGCTTATTTCCCTCCTGAGTTGGTCAATCATCTTTGTGATAAGTCCAAGACACTGTATCATTGCTATGTGATTGAGTTGAGACAGAACTTCAATTATGATGTAACAGTTGAGCATATTGTTCTTGCCACGATGAGTAAATTGGAAGCTGATATTTGTGATACGTCTTTTGAATTAGACGTTGCCAGGGGATTGTTATCAGTGACCGTGAGGTATGTTGGAGATATTCATCTTGACAAGCAGCAGGTGAGCTGTTTTATTAGTCTTTTATTGGACGAGAATGATATTTTTGGAAATTGTATCTGTGTTTGTTCTAGAATGGTAGTTTGCAGTAAAAACTTTTGCCACGTAGAGGAGCTCTGCGCAAGTTTGCTAGAAACTTTGAGGTGGCTCTTAGTTTACCTTTTTCTTGAATCATGTTGCAGGTGCTGCTATGCAGGAAATTCCAGATAACTCTTCTCAGTGTGCTTTTATATCCCGATGTGACTAAACTGCGGGAAACATTAGATGTTTTAAATTTGGTTAAAGCTCCTAATGTTGATTATCTTCTCCTACCACATGCTAGTGAATGTCCAACACCAGGCATGATAGATTGGAGATCTGTTGCCTCCGTGTTATGTTCACTTGATGATCACATCTGTGGGGATTACTCAAATTGTCGCCTTCATCGTGTAAGAATAAAAAATGGCCTTGTATCTCGTTGTATGCTGGAGGGTTCCCTGGTGTGTACACCTCATAATGGTCAGATTTACTGCGTCACCGGATATTTTGATGATGTGAATGCAAATTCACTTTTAAGAATGAGAGATGGGACAGTTACAACGTATAAAAAGTACTATGAAGAAAGGTAAATAATTCTAATTGAAATTTTGATTAGACATCTTACTTGAGCATTTCTGTACCTTTGCACCAAGTATCCATGATCAAGTTCTCAGCATATTATCATAGCAGGCATGACATCAAGTTATGTGTTGAAGATGAGTTCCTTCTTAAGGGGAGGCACATATTTCACGTTCCAAATGGTCTTCAGCGCTGCATGCAACCGAAGGAGAGAGGTTTTTATCTAATCTCTTAATGTATTATTATTGCTGGAATGAAAATATTACCATTTTCTTCATCAAGAGGAAATAATGCGTTGGTTTCTTTACTCAAAGTCTTATACCACATAGTAAAAAATGTCAAGAATGAGCTGAACTTTATAGCTCTTAGCGAATGTCCGCCATAATGATTCCTCTCTGCTTTATTAAAAATGCTATGAAGAAACTTCATGCTTCAATGCCATACTAGATGATAACCCTTCTGATCATCCCCCAACACATTTTCATTTGTAAATATGAAAAGGCATATGCAGAAAGATGTTGAGATAGAACAATCTTTCATATCTCAATTTATCATAACTTGTCTGTTGAATGTTACTTTCTGTTTATTCAGAAACCAGTAATGATTCTGCCATAATGATTTCTGTCTGCTTTATAAAAAATGATTTGAAAAAACTTTATGCTACAATGCCATACTAGATGATAACCATGTTCATTTGTAAATATCAAAATGCAAATGCAAAAAGATGTTAAGCTAGACCAACCTGCTTCATATCTCAATGTTACATTTTGTTTATGCAGAAACCAGTAATGCTTCTGTGGAATTGCCTCCCGAGCTATGTCACATGATTTTGTGCCCCGTATCTGTAAATACAGTGTATTCCTTCTCATTTGCTCCAGTAGTCATGCACAAGCTTGAGGCTTTGCTTGTTGCTGCTAATCTGAAGAGGCTGCTTTCAGACAGTTGGCCTGAATTTGCCTTTATTCCTACTATGAAGGTCATATCATTCCTTAGTTCCTTTATATATTGACACTATGCTGCTGAATGTGCATGACAAATTTAGTTTATCCTTTCTTACTCTTGGCCAAATTATCTACTTTTTATATGAGGTGACAATTATGCATCTGGGTGCAACCCTTCATATGCATTGGTTAATTTTGGTTCTTGGGTGTGGGATTCAGAAGGTCTCAATATAAATCTTGGTATGAAACTAGGATAGGCTTGTTCTCTGGGTGATGGAATTCCTATCAATCTGCTTTTGTGGGTTAGATGGGACACTTGATGTTGACATTTTGACTTCTCCTATGGCTGTGCCGAATGTGTTCTGATAATGTTAAATTGGTTTGAGATGAATGTGTAATGATAGGCAGGAAAGTATCTTTGTCGATAGCTTATGCATATAATTTGAGTATTTGCAGCCTGTATTTCCTCTGCTATTAAGGACATAAGCCATAAGATCTAAAGAGTTTCAATTTTTTTTTTTGACGCCCCTTTATCTTCCCTAAAATGCAGCGACAACCCTTGCTCTTTCAAATTTGGAACAGAACATCTCATTAAAATGTGTTAGCCGCATTTAAATAATAAAGTACATGGGGCTTAAATAGGTTTGGCAGGCAAAACTAAAGGGATGTCATGGCAATTTACAACATTTCTTAAATGTTTTTCTGGCCTTGTTTTCTATTGATTCTAACCATGTTAACCTTGACTCCTAAAATAGAGAGCTAGTAGACTTTATTCCTAATCAAATGATAAATGAGCTAATCTGATTAGGGCAAGAGAACCCTGAAATAGTGTTGTAATCTTGCTCGACTCTGAAAAGGACAGGGTTTTCAGATTAAATATGGTGCAGTTTATCTACAAGTCTTTTAATTGATGTCTTATGCGTTTCTGTTCTTTGGGTAGACAATACATCACTATCAACCAAATATTCTTTTTTTTTAGTTGTTTTTGCCTGATACTGGCTTCTTTCTAGTTGGCAAGTCAATGTTTATGAGAATGAGAAGGTAATGTCATAATTAGTCATCTATTTCTGTTTAATCTGATTACCTAAAGCAGCTGCTTGCCATGTGGGTCTCTCCTTGCTCTGGTCGTTAGGTATATTAAAAGAACGTTGGTTGATTGTCATTCTCCGTGTTGTAGGTCCTTGAAGCACTTACTACAAAGAAGTGCCAAGAGAGATACCATTTGGAATCCTTAGAAACTCTTGGAGACTCTTTCCTCAAGTATGCCATTTGTCAACAATTATTCAAGACATTCCAGAGTCATGACGAAGGCCTGTTAAGTGTCAAGAAGGAAAAACTGATTTCTAATGAGACACTATGCAAGTTAGGGTGTGACCGCAAACTGCCGGTACTGTCTTCTGTATCATTTTGTTAGGTTCTTGCAATTATAGCTTCAAGAATTTGATGCATCTCATTTCTCTATGTGCTAAATTAATTTATTTCCCTTTCATCACTCTTCTCATATTTCTCATTTCCATGTAAAGAAATAAAAGCAGATTTGAATGAATTTATATGGGTTGCTTGCTTTTCATGTTGACTGGGAGAAATATTCTAGGACGTCTAGACATTGATTTGCAAGAGAGAGCTTTATAGAGATAACTTCCTGGTGTTATCATGACTCATAGGATTCTGGAAACTATAAGTTAGATTCAGGCCTTGTAGTCATTCTGCCCATCCAAAGTAAGTTCAGCAGTTCTACGATCTTATTACGGTGATTTAGCTGACCAGCGATAGCATTTCTCAAGATACTGAGAGTGGAATATTAAAAATTACAAGAAATGCTTGATTTGGAAATAGGGGAAGTAAAAATGATGTTATTTCTTTGCCAAACTTTGTTTCGCTTCAATTCCAGTGAGCTGGTTGGAATCCCTAGAAACATAGTTTCCTTCTAATGATTTTTCTCAAGATACTTTTCATGCCATTCTTTGGACACAATTGATCTATCTATTTTCCATGCTAATTCAGCTCTGTTTAATGCTTTTTACTATAGGGTTTTATACGTAATGAACCCTTTGATCCTAGCAAATGGATCATTCCGGGTGATAAATCTAGAGGATTGTCACTCTGTGAGGAATTGCTCCCTAGAATAATGTACACTCTGGAGAGAAGAAATATAAAAAGAAAGACAGTTGCTGACGTTGTTGAGGCACTTCTCGGTGCATATGTCAGTGCTGGTGGTGAAAATGCTGGCGGTGAAAATGCTGGCTTGTTTTTTATGCGTTGGCTGGGTATTGAAGTGGACTTTGGCATCAGCCCATACAACAGAAATTTTCATGTAAATCCAGAGAAGCTCATTAATATCAAGCATTTAGAATCCCTTTTAAGCTATTCATTTCGTGACCCTTATTTGCTGGTGGAGGCTCTGACTCATGGATCCTACATGCTTCCAGAGATCCCAACATGTTACCAGGTATTTAAAATATAAATCTTCTTTCTATCCATAGGGGTTGTACTTTTGCACCTATCATTCATTAAGGCAATGGATTAGTCACTCCCTGTGGAATTCACTGTTTATACTCAAGTGTGTATATTTCGAAAATCTCTAGCATGCTCAAGTAGTCTGGCAATGGTGCTACCATGTTTACCCTTGTTGAATTTACATTGGTGCTGTAAATTGGCATTGAGACTCTTAAGCTAAATGGAAGATGACACAGCTACTTGTTTAGTTTTTTTAGTTAATTCATGTCAACATGAATAATCTTGAAAGAATCATTATTGTGAGATATGGGTGTGTTTTGTGGGAATTTTGTCCCTTCAATTGAGTCTTCTGCATAATTGCCTGCATTCATTATGCTCCTTTAGCTGTGAATTGCCTCAGAGAATTTGTACTGTGATTTATGGCCTAATCCTATCACTTGAATACCATTGCTGTTGATACATTCTCTCTCTCACCATTGCACATGTGCATATTCGTTGATATTGCTGATTAACTGACATATTCGAAGATTTTGCACGAGGAAGGGAAGGTTGCTCTGAACGCCCTTGGCAAAACCTATTATCTTGTGGTTTTAAACGCTTATTCTATCTTTTTGTCTGAGCTTCATTTTCAGCAGATCGACTGGTAAATATATTGAATTGCACACTCATTTTGTGCAGCGACTGGAATTCCTTGGAGACTCGGTTTTAGATTATCTGGTCACGATCTATTTGTACAGAAAGTATCCTGGCTTGTCCCCAGGAGCATTGACAGACTTGAGGTCTGCTTCTGTCAGCAATGATTGTTATGCTCAGTCTGCAGTGAAGGCTGGATTGCATAAGCACATTCTCCATGCATCACAATCGCTGCACAAGCACATTGTTGACACAGTCAACAACTTTGAAAAATTATCTTCAGAATTTACCTTTGGATGGGAATCTGGAGCATCCTTCCCGAAGGTTGGTCTCGTCACTTGTGCTTCTATACTCGTGTGTTCATTTTTGTATCTTTCACTTACATTGTGATTCCCCAGGCATGTGCTTTCTCTGATATTGGTTTTTATGATTTCCTACTTTTTATGGTGGGACATGGACACAATTCTGGAATGTGACAGGTTCTTGCAGACATAATAGAGTCCCTGGCAGGGGCAATCCTTGTGGATTCAGACTACAAGAAGGAAAGAGTGTTCCAAAGTATTAGGCCTCTTTTAGAGCCATTGGTTACGCCAGAGACGGTGAGGCCGCATCCTGTGAGAGAGCTGAGTGAGCTTTGCCAGAAGGAGCGTTTCATATTGAGAAAACCCGTTGTGTCTCGTGAGGACGGCACGTCTTCCGTCACAATTGAGGTCGAAGCTGAGGGGGTAGTATACCGTCACACGTCGAGAGAAGCTGATAAGGAGACGGCTAAGAGGTTGGCTGCTAATGAGGTCCTCAAGTCCTTGAAAGAAAACATGCGCGGCTAACGAGATCAATTCACGACATCTTTGTGTCTACAAATCAAAACATTAAGACACAATTCTTGACTGCGGTTTCATTAATTGTCGTTATGGATATGGCTGCTGTTTTTACTTTTTGTGGGGTATATGTGGTCACGAGGGAGTGAGAAATACGTTCTGTTAGGCACTGGATTTTGCCAATTTTGCGGTACATTGTGGTTGCAATAGGCCGTGGTTGAACGTATATTCGACTGTAAATGACAGGAAGCTGGTCTAATGCACAGATATTTTTGTCCGAATTGCACCAGAGTCAGCCAAGCTTGCCCCATGCCTGTCGCATGAAATCGCAAGCTCGATTACGAATATGTTATTTAGAGGAAATTGAATCTCGTAAAATCATATCGATGATACATTGCTTACCATACTTAAAAATCGATATTTATTTATCGACCACACATTATTTGATCAAATTCAAATCTCTCTTGATACGTTTCTGAAAAAATCTGATCCGGGGCTGATTCTTCCCCCAACTGATGAAGAGATCTTGGTGGAAATTTCCACCTACGAAGTTGGGCATAATCTTACAAAGAAATCTTACAAAGAAATGGTCGATTTGACTCTCGAGAAGAGATAAGAAAAAATATGCTTAATTTGTCAAATTGTTCGCGCCAAGGCTTCAGTGTGATGTCTGCGGGCTTCGGGCTTGGAGGCGAGTACTACGATAAGATGGGCCAAGGAAAGAGAGAGAGAGAGTCCACGAGGCCGTTCTTCGCCTACGTTCTAAAGGCGCAATCTTTTCTGGCGAAGAAACTATGGAACGTCGTCACCGACACCGTCATCATCCAGACCCAGAATCTGGATGGGTGGATAGATAGATAAAACGCAGTGATTAAGCATATCTTGATGTCCCATGGAGAATTTAAGCAGTGATATGGACCTTCTAGTGTAAATGCGCAAAAGATCCAGAGTTGACCTCTTATGATCATAGATCTATTATGCTTATACTGAAAAAGCTTTAGCGCTGAAGTGAAATTTGAAAAGGAGACCCTTTTGATGCAGATCGTTCTGGAAAGCTTCGATTAAATATGTTCTGTGAATGGAGATATTTTCATTTGGAACATGTTCTCTCTAAAGTACCTGACTCCTGATCAGGTTGAAGAGGCAGAAACTATAGTCATGTTAACTGAGGAAATGGACTCCAAAGATTCGGGACTTCTTGAAGAGGCTGCTGGTATTATCAAAGAGCTGAACAAGGCATTGGATCTTTTTGAGTTAACTGAACTCCTCTCTGGTCCCTATGACAAAGAAGGTGCCGTTGTTAATATAACAGCTGGTGCGGGTGGTACTGATGCACAGGTAATTGAAAACATGTGCGATCTCTGGTGTTCTGCTTTTTGTCGAGCATTGACCATTGAGGGAGCATCAACTTACTTTTATTGGAAAATGTACACGGTTTCCTATTGAGGCATTGAAAGACTCTATGACCTGGCAGTGCGATCCAGAAAAGGCTTGCACTTTGAGATTCTAGCCTAACTCTCGAAATTGTAATAAGATCCTCGTAACGTAAGTGGTGATGTCAATGCCTCTGTGAAGCTGGGAACTCTCAATAAGGTAATGAACAATTGGTGGCTGCAGGTAAATAAGGGACAAGCAGTTCCTTGTGAGGCTAAGGGTGTGTTTGTTTTGTAAAAAATTTTTTGATGCAGGATTTTTCATGAAAGTCATTTTGCAGAAAAAATTGTTGGCCTTCAGTTTTTAGGAAGATTTTTGCCTTAGCAGGGAGGGGGGGGGGGGGGGGGGGGCGGCGGCGGCAAGAATTTGAAGCTCTGTGTGAGCGTGTGTAAAAAAGGAGCTTGGGACAATTTCTTCTTTTTAGGATGGAAAAATTGTTTTTTTTCCAATTTTAAAAATCATTATGTTCCTTGAACACAAAGTTTTTCCTGTTGATTATCACTTTCAGTGAACCAAAAATATGAAAGTTTGGAAAATCATTTCATGGAAGTCATTTTCATAAATAAAGCACATGCTAAGTAGCATTAAGGTTTAGAAAACGATGCCTTGGTGATGCAGTTAATTTTAATCTATATTTGATTATTTCTGAAGGCTTCCTATTGAGTAGGATTAGCCATCCTTTGAAGAAACAGTGTGAAGCTTTTTCTTCTGTTGGCTTAGTCTTTACATGATTTCCTACCATCATCCACATCCAATGGGCCAAATTCATGATTTGACTTAGTTATGGATATTGAATATTTTAGTGGTGTAATATGTAGAAAATACTTCTGGAGCCTAAACTAAATGATAAGATCTGATGATTTGTCAAATGCAGTTTTCTTTTTGAAGTGGGTCCATTGGGTCCATAGTGCCACAAGCCTCATGTTATGCATGTCTGCACTAATTCAATCGACACTCGAAGTGTCTTTCATTGTCTGAAAAATCTATTTTAAATAATGTTTAATATCATTTAATTAATAGAACTGAGAATGATAATCTGCCTTTTGAGTAAGCAATGTATGAATTTGTCTAGTATGTTAGCTGCAGTATTTTCTGTTCTTCTTTCTGTAAATTATTATGATCGACTTCAGTGCAGGATTGGGCTGACATGCTTCTCAGGATGTATGTGAGATGGGGAGAGAAACAGAGATACGAAACAAGAGTTGTTGAGAAATCCATGGGAGAGGAAGCTGGGATCAAGTCAGCAACTCTTGAAGTGGAAGGGCGCTACGCATATGGATATTTATCTGGTGAAAAGGGGACTCACAGGATCGTCCGGCAATCTCCATTCAATGCAAAAGGTCTTCGTCAGGTATTGTTGTGATGATTCCACTATTTCCGAAGTTTCTGTTTTCAAGGAACCTATGAAGTTGCTCTTGATTAGTCATTTTCCCTTCAAGAATAGGATTGGATTAACTGCCATGTTTTTCTATCTTGGCAAACCATGCAGACTAGCTTTTCTGGAGTTGAAGTGATGCCTCTTCTTCCTGAAGAATCTGTGAATGTTGAAATTCCCGAGGAAGATTTAGAAATTAGTTTTTCAAGAGCTGGAGGAAAAGGTGGCCAGAATGTGAACAAGGTAGAAACGGCAGTGCGGATCACTCACATTCCCACTGGGGTCACTGTTCGCTGTACAGGTATCAATTGCGAAGCCTGAAATTGTCAAGAAGAATGGCCTCATTCATATCTAAGTTCTTGCTTTTTGTCATTAGCTGGCTGTTATTGCCATAGGTTATCTCAAAAGTACCTATGAATTGATTCTTTCTAGAACTCCAAAACATAACTTATGTTCCATATAACCTCTTCTTGGGTAGTTCTTCAACTGATAGCTAAGGTGCATGGGAGCTCTTGGAAAATTTTTGTTTGAATTCTCTCTCGATGGTTCTTGAAAGGGGTCAGGCGAACTCTTTGGACTTCAAACTTTTATTATCTCACTTATCTCGCGGCCACATGAAGTTTCAGCTTGTTCCTTGTTGGTAAAATTTTGTTGTCGAGATCTATCGATAGCAGACTGATATCTCATTAAATGCAAACAAAGAGGAGAGATCCCAGCTAGCAAACAAGATCAAAGCGCTCAGCCGATTGAAAGCGAAGCTACTTGTTATAGCAGAAGAACAGAGAGCATCTGAAATCAAGCAAATACGTGGAGATGCTGTCAAGGCTGAGTGGGGCCAGCAAATTCGAAACTACGTATTTCATCCCTACAAACTTGTCAAGGATGTAAGGACGGGATTCGAGACGTCAGACATCACATCTGTAATGGACGGTGAGTTAGATCCGTTCATCAAAACATACCTCAAATACAAGTACAATATGTCAGTGTCAGCAAATGAAGCTGGTAAGTAGGTTGTTTACAATATGCTGCTCCAGTTGGCCAGTAGGGTGTTTACCATTATATTGGTTAAATATGTGATGTAGCAAGTGACCTTGGTCCCTACGTTGTTCTTGATATGCGATCCATTTTTTTGAGAAGATGCATTTGTGTCATGGAACTTTGTGCACTGAGAATGTGTGTGTATATATATCATACGTTGGTCATTATTTGCGCGATACCTACATAGGATCCTTTAGAGTTTCTTATTTTGATGATTCAACCCCAATTAGGACCCAGTGTGATCTAACCGAGCCAGGAAAAGCACGGGCTGGAGTCCACAGTAGCCTCACTTGCATTTTCAAGCATTCTTGCATCAAATTTTGGCTCTTCGCATGCATTAACAGCACCAACTTACAGCATCAACTTCCCTCCGAGTCCAATGGCTGTGAGAGCTCTCTCTCAAAGTTCAGGTGTGTTGGTTCGGAAGTGGTAGAGAGAACATTCATCGACAGCAATCTTACTTTAGTTACCTTACCTGTCAAAGGACCAGACCATCTGAGCCCCCGAAAGAGAGGGGGAAATAAATAACGAAGGACCCTATTCAAACAATAGTCGGAATTTGCCATGTGATACGTGAGATCAGTCCTTGAAACAGTCGCCTCTGGGGTTATCAAGGTGGACACCAAGAAAATAATGGCAAGTGAGTTTGCAATGAAATTGACCTATCACAAACTGGTCAAAACGATTATTAGTTTTCAGGTGCCTGCTTTCATAGTCAGCTCATACAAGCATCATTACTCTGTCAGCGTGCAATTCTTGCCCCCTATGGAGAAGAATACAGAAGCTCTTCCAGTTGTAATTTGTGAACATAGATACTCGAAATGTGTACACTATCGTGACAAATTAACCATGCCGGTTGATGGTTTCATGCTGCCTTTCCTTTCCCAAAAATCAAGCCCAAAGAATAGGTGTTGCCCTTTCGAGCAGCCGCTTCTACTCGATTGCTGCCAATCTAGAAATCAATGTCACAAAAAATCCCGAATGAATTCAAGACACACAATAAAATGGAGTGACCAAAAACACAAGGGTAGACACAGAATATCGTCTTTTCGGCTAGTAAAATGGTATCCAGGAGAACACAGCATTTCAAAAGCACCAAGCAAAGACCAAAACTTCATTTCTAGGACTGAACGTGACAATTCGTGTATCACAATGCACAGAAAGTACCTTGTCCATGAGAAAATAGCCCATCGTTGGCATGTACTGCACCAAATACATCACAGCAAGTACAGGCTGCAAAAAAGCCAGGTACTCCATTAGATGTACATGCAGTTAAGTTGAGAATGAGGACAGACAGGCCTTGCATTATACATTTTAATGGATGACATATTCAGCATGGAACAATCTGCACGCGCATATGTGCCATTCAAAAGAGCACCAATAGAGTGTAACTAAAGTTCGTTAAACTATGAGCTACTTCACCACTAAGCTACTTCCTGTTTTGGGAGCAAATCACATCAACAAGTCTTAGCTCCTTCCTGTTTAGGAGCACATCAAACTAAACAATTCTGAGCCAGTTCATTAAGAGTGTTCTTCAAACTGTCGATCTGACTTGGCCATTATTACACATGTTGGCCACAAGGAGTAATTATCTGTTAATAACACTATACTTCGCAGAACCTGCTCTTTTAAAAGCACTCCTACTAGTGAAGAGCACCTGCCTGATGAAACTGTCAAATTGAATATGCATCGGCTTACAACTCTTTTTAAGTGTTGTCACTCAGGAGCAACTCTGTTTTTATAATAATATCCAGAAATTTTCTGATAACTTGTGCTAATCAAATGTTAAGCTGCAAAAAATGTCTTTCCCACAAGAATAAAAGACAGAAGCATTGCACCCTGACATTATATTGGATTTCACTCCCTTAAAGCACACAATTTTTGAAGTAACATCATTGGGTCGTTTTCCAGTTCTAAGACAGAGCATGCGTGTTACTAATTTGACAAGTGTTCTGCCACAAAAATTTTCAACTCCTGAAACAGGCATGACGTTGAAAATGAAAAAAAACTTACAAAACAAACACAATAGATTACAAAATTGGAGGTTAATCCAAAAAAATGAAATGATGAAGCTGCGAAAATTTTCTAAGAAACAAAGGCAACACCAACCTGGTATGATATCCAAGCTTCCTTTAAGCCATGTGAGGCTGCAATTATTGTCAATTCAGCACATCTTTCAGATGACACACGCTTCTGTAAGTACAAGGAGGTAGAGGTAAGACAGAAAACAAATGATCCCACAAAGGCCACAAGCATGACAAAAGAAAGAGAGAATATGTCATAGTAGGTTGACATAACAATTATTGGGTGTTGACTGAATGATGAAACTCGTAGCATCACTGAGTGGCAGATTCTCTTTTGGTCTGCTCAAAGAGTGCAGAGATCCACTAGTTTTGCTACTGAGAAGGAGGTTTATTCATAGCAATATAAAAAATAACAAGGAAACTGGAAGTAAACTATTAAGGAAAGTTTCCTAAGTTAAGGTTATGGTTTTTGGAGTCATTAATTTCTTGTCCCTGTTATCCTCTCCATCAACATCTGTAAAGAGCTGCTCACAGCATCACAAGACAACTTCAATTCTGCCAGCAATGCAATTATCATGATTGGGTGGATTATACAATGAATACTAATTGAGTTCTTTGCTCTAGCTTCTAGTACTTCTTTACAAAAATATGGCCTCTGCATGGAACTGTCTTTCTTCTATGGATGAACAGAACTTTCAACTGCACACAAGCAAAGCAGCTGTCCCGCTTTGGTAACTTGGCATTAAGAGTAACACCTGTTGCATGTAAATCAGCCTCTAGTTGATGAATTATAAGTTCACCACACACTGGAACCAGGAGATAAGTAAGGAATAAATCATGAGTAATTTGGTCAATAGAAGTAGTTGCAGTTGACTAATGAAAGCAAGTAAACACCTGCCATCTTCTTTGGCCAAAATAATTAAAAGCTGTATCAATAGCTAGCGTTCCTTTTCTGTGAACAAAATGTAAGAACAGTGCCAAATCACCTCTGAGGAGCTTCTCTTCGTTGATGCTGTTGCTCCAGACCCATTTGATGTCTCTATTGGTCCAGGACAAATGACAGTCACCTTGATTCCTTTCTGGCAGAGCTGCATGCAGGGAAAGAAATAGGCTTCTTTTGAAAGAATTACAACAGAAGGAAGAGACATGCAACCGCGTCCAGTAGATGCACTCAAAGAGAGAATCAATGCATGAGAATCATAAACTTACAGAGGTATAAAATATCAAAGCACTGTTCTCATTTTTTTAAAAAGCAACAATAAGGAAACAATATCAGAGCCCTGTTGTGCCTCAAATAGTTGTAACCCGGGACTTTGAGCACTTATTTGACATGCATAAGACTAGGACACTTCGGCAAGTAGAACTGTTTGTCTTAAAGACATCAAAGACTTCTCTAATTACAATGGTCACAATCTACTTCATCATCACGAGCTTTCTGTAACTAGATATTTTGTGCTCACCCAGCCTTCTGAGATGCAACCATGAGAACAGGCACATGCTCTTCTGCCACAAGTTTTCTTGTAAGGATATTTTCTTGTGTTATACCAGAAAGGCGCTGCTTAGGCTAACGCATAGGATTCTTTCATCTGTCCTCACTACCGAGTACCAGAGGAAAGTTCAAAGCATCCGAATCTAATTATCCAGTAAAAAGGAGCTCATCGATATCCTTGTAAGATATTTTAACATTGAAGGAAGTGGTTATACAGACAATTGTGAAATAGTCCAAGTTGACTGATGGCAAATATTAAGCAAACTCTTAGTTTCAATTTTGAAAGGGTTGATGATCATAGCAAGGGCAGTTGTTGATAGGAATTTGCAACTGTGAGGCACCCTCTACAGAAGGATGCTTGAAAGGTGCCGCAATAGATAATCTCTTTGTTCCAAGTTTACATAGTAGATGCCTTCCTTAGTAATTCACTTGTTCATCAACTTGGTATCAACAAACTTATCAAGGTTACTCTTGCACAGTTATCTCTATTTACAGCTTGAGATTTCAAGCATGCAATTTTCATAGTCAATTATTTCACATGATTAATTCCTGTACTCCCAAACTGCCAACACAGCTATTCTTTAGTTCATCAAAGTGATGCATGATTTCTGCTAGCAGACTAGATGCATAAGTCCTGCTCGCAGGTTACCTCAATTATAGCTCTTCATCCAAATTTTTAAGTCAGAAAGTGAAGAAACTACCAAAACAGACTGTCATAAAAATACTGTATACCTCAGAACGCAAGGTATGGAAGTAGCCATTTAGAGCAAACTTGGATGCAGAATACACAGCTTGACCAGGCGCAGGTGTTTTCCCAGCTGCACTGCTCATCTGTGGTGGTGCAAAAACAGAATCTTTTTTACCAAAACATGACTAACGAACTGGTTATTGACAAACAGAAGAATAAAGGATTCAGCATTCAATTAGAGGCATTACAGCAGAGAAAACACAGCAAAACTAACATATTAAAGTTCCACATCTACATATCTGATGCAGGCTTTGGAAAATTTTGTGAGACTACAATTCAATAATTACCCAAATCTTGATGTAAAATTTTCAGATTTCCAGAAACATATTTCCTATTAAGGATAGTAAATAACCCAATGATCAATAGCACGTACCACGACAAAATGACCCCTACCACGTCTGAGCATGAAAGGTGCCAAAAGCCGAGTCAAAGATATAGTCCCAAAGACATTAACATCAAAAGTTGCCTAGTTGCACCAAAAGAAGAATATAGGTTGTCAGTTAAGATAGTAAGCCTGCTAATCTAATCTTAACAAAAGGACAATCTGTGTATAAGACAGAAAAAGAGCTGTCTATAAGATTGAAATCTGTAATTGTCTTGGAACTTCTGTCGAACTGTCCGTGTCAGAGCTGCTGCAAGATTCTTACATACCTTTAGGCTTTCTTCTGTCACATCCAAAGCTGTTGTTTTCTGCCACAATCAAAGAGATAGATTATCATGGCCTACCCACTCACGGCACCCTCTCTTATGACACAAATGGTTTCAGGGATATTAGACTATCAAACCAGAAGATATAATGGTGCAGACCAGGCTAGCATCTGGGTATCCCATTGTAATTCAAAACGGAGACCACCAAAGAAAAGCCCAGTGCATTGAAGTAGAGATGGAGAAAGTTTCCCCCACACAGTACTAAGAAAAGAAACTTTTTAGCCGCTCTTCTACCCAATAATTGGAGGAAGACTGGCATTGACCTTTTCCTGTATATTCAAAAGAGCTTAAAGCAAGAGCTAGTTTTGTTGGTAAACTTTTCCTTACCTTTCCTTTTGGGTTCCTTTCTATTATTTTCAATAAGCTTCTTTGCATTATGAAATGAATTTTATTTGCCATGCATTGCAATAATGGCCCTCTTCAATCGTTGCAGCGATTATATTCTGTCATTTGACCTCATTTTGTTTTCCAGATAGATAACTTTACTGTACATTCAGACATCACACTCAAATCTTTTAAAAGCATATTTCAACCATTCTGGTTTGCGTAAACATACAGAAAATGCAAACCAACTTCTTAATTCTGCTAATTCCAGCATCCTCACCATGTGAGCGCAATTTGCATATTGTCATTAGTATTTCGTTCAAGAAGGGCTCTCAACTTACAGGGCGCTCAAAGGCCGCATTGTGGATCATAATGTCAACACCAGAGTGAGCGAAGAAAGATTCAGCCTTCTCCACATACCGCCGGAGAGAATCTTCTCCAGACGCCAAATCGAGCGGCAAGATTTGCACTTCACCAGGCGCATGTTTACCTGCGAACATGCTATGCACAAGTAGTGTCGTCGTGGGCATGCCCAACATCGGCAACTCAGTCGCGGGATAAATCCGAAAATGACTTTACCAGTGAGCTGAGCCTTGACGCGCTCCAATTCAGCTTCATTCCGAGAAGAGAGTATGAGCTTCGCCCCCAGATTCGCTAGTTGCTTCGCGAGAATCTCCCCTTCGAAAATCCAGCAGCACGAAGAGAAGAATACCCGATAAGGTAAAAACCGATGGCATGACCCAGCATCGTGATCGATGCGTTAAATGAAGCAACGGGAAGACATTACGCAGCAAGAGACGAAACCATACCAATTCCACGACTCGCACCAGTGATCCAAACAACCTGCGCAGACGAACAAAGACCAACCTCAACGGATGAAGCCAAGCCAACGAGGGGTCAGAAAAGCAGC
Organism: Melaleuca quinquenervia; assembly: GCA_030064385.1. NCBI lineage: Eukaryota > Viridiplantae > Streptophyta > Magnoliopsida > Myrtales > Myrtaceae > Melaleuca > Melaleuca quinquenervia. The sequence goes on along the minus strand of CM057719.1, from coordinate 10,986,245 downwards.
GATAAGATAACGACGGGTCGTGGGCTATTCACCTTATCTTCGATCTCGTCGCGCTTCACATGCCTCTTCGACGTTAACGTGAAATCTCCTGACCAAGGACAGAGAGAAAGGGAGAAAGATCAGGTTACAGAAGAAGAGAGCTGTGTACAGAAGAGAATGGCGACAGCGACGGCGACTGATCAAGAGGGCGACCATCGGCGGTGATGAATTTGAAGAGCAAAGCGGAGACGCCGAGGAGGAGCAGAAGCAGGATTATCATCGTCTTCTCGACTCGGTGCGGCGCAAGCAACCTCGGACTACCAGTTGGAACCACGACCGGCTTAGCTTCGGCAGTTAAAAACCGAATAGGAAAATGATATAAACGGTACTTGAATTTTGATATATAATGTGATTATTAAAATTTTTAATTTAATTAATATAGTTTTTGAATTTTAATTTAATATATAATATAATTTCTAAACTTTTAATTTATTTTTATACATATTTAAAATAGTCCATGAACCATATGATAATAATTATTGTGAAATTTGTATTAGTTTGAACATATACGAAAAAAATTAGATATCATATTTAATATCACGTCACACATTAAATTAAAATTCATGTACCATGTTGATAGAGTTAAAAGTTTAGCGATCATGATGCACATATCGAATTAAAGTTTATCAATCATATTTTAGATATTATATTATATATTGAATCAACATTTATGCTTCGTTTATTTCACCGAAAATAATTTCCACAAAAATATTATTTGAATTTTTCGGGGTTTGTTTCATAGAAAATAAAAATAATCAACAATAATTTTTTTGCACAAATGAAAAAAACACCTTCAAAAATAAGAAAAATGTTTTTGCTTTTTTGAAAGTAGAATTTTTTTTTTGTCTTTTTTGTTTACCTTTAAATATCGCGGCTTCTATCAATGTATTTCGATCTCGCTCGAGGTTGGTGCGCCGTCAGCTTTTGACAAACGAATACCATAAAATATTATCATTTTTCAATAAAATGATTTCTAGAAATATTAATTTTCCATGAAATGAATAGAGTCTTAAATATCACATATTTCAAAATAGAGTACGAAGATTAGGTCACTTAGGCTGTCTTTGGCTACCATTTGGATAAAAAGGCCTTTGGGCTTCTACTGAAAAAGGTTGAGCAAAGTGAATCGGTTTGACAAATTTCTTTTAAAGAGAGTTTCTCCAGTCTCGAAGGTCCAAGTTTGCTAGAGTTTTGGATTTATTAGTTTTCAGTTTTTTTTTCATAAATGCTAATTGTACTTATTCCTTTTAAATTTACTCTTACTGGAGTTCTAAAACTTCAAAAACGCTTTATCATAGGACATAATTGACGAAATCAAAATTGATTGTTGACGAGCTAGATCCGATGACCAATGACCTCAAGAGTGGGTTGGTCGGTGCCACAAATTTGGCTTGTCGACGGCTTAAGTTATGATAGTGAATTTCTTGAATTTTTTAAAAGAGAAAGTCTATAATTTCTACCGAACAATATTTAAATCGAAGTTACTACAATTTACTGCAAAAATATCATTTACATTTGAACAAGAAAGAAAAACATTTCCCAAAAGTCTTATCAACTGCGGCCTTTAAAAAAAAAAGTAAGAATATATGCTATTCTAAATAAAAGTTAAGATTGGCCAAATTAGTTTCAAATAAAGATTTCAACTCGATGGTCCACCAAGTATTCATTGGCTGACATTTATGTCAACTACAACGGAGGTAATTATGTTTGAAATTTAAAATTGGATAAGAAAGAAATAAAATCCCCAAATTGAATAAGATGAGGTTTTACCCATGCAATGTCTTGGTTATCTTCTTCCTCGCTCCTTGCTAGAATTAGATTCCCTAACTTAAGTATGAGGTAATATTGTCTCATCTCAACCGTCCGATCTAAATAGGATGTCTTGGAAAAAAATTGAATTTTTTTATAAAATCTCAGCCGTCCAAGATACTATGTGAGGGATCCGCCTCTGACTAGTCAGTCAAGTGATCCGGATTAGTATTTGGGGGAAGGTGAACCGGAAATGGGCCGACTAATTGGGCCGAAAATTTGGGTCGAGGTGGACCGGAGGCCCAGTCGGCGGCGCTGTTTTGAGTGCTGAGCTGTTTTCTCCGTCTCCACATTTTCACTGCGTTTCGTTTTGCAAGTTCGAGAGAGCGGAGGAGTAAACCCAAGCTCCAACAATGGCGGCGACTGCGAGGTTTGCTCTGCTCAAGTACCTGCGAGTCCCAGTCAGGCCGTCCCTCCCCTCCAACCCCCTCCCTTTCCACCTCGTCCTCCGCCGGTTCTCCGAGGAGGTCCGCGGCTCCTTCCTCGACAAGTCGGAGGTCACCGATCGCGTCGTCTCCGTCGTCAAGAACTTCCAGAAAGTCGACCCCTCCAAGGTTCTTCTCCCTTTTCCCGAAAAAAAGAGAAAAAGGACATGGCTAGCGATTAATAGTTTTACTGAGGTTGCTTGCTGGTGGGTTTCATTCCATTATGTTTCCTTGAGCGAAGACACATTTGCGCTCTGGATCGGCGTGTGCATTAGCCTCGGTGGAAATGGGTCGAGTACTGGTTTTTTGGCTGATCGCATGGTTAGGGCAATTTAATGGCAGACACTTGCGTATGCAGAGAAAGATGCCATCGCAGCTAGGGTTTTGGGTTTCTAAGCGTCACACTGTCTCATACTGTAATTGCTAAAGAATCGAACTTTGTTTAATTTTAGTTCAAATAGAAAGAATCGCAATCATACTTCTGGACTCGTTTGAAATCCTACCCCAACTTGAACCACTGTATTCAAATGATGATGAGATCATTAATTTGACTATGAAAAGAATCCTAACCTGAATAACAACCTTTGTACGGGCTAATGAGCAATGTGACGTTCAATCTTCATGAAGGATTTTGGGTTCTTATGAGGAGTTGTTGATTTAGTCTCCAGTGGATCTCTTGCGATGAGCCTGTAGCAGGATTGATCACCTGCTTTGTGGTTTTGCTGTGAATAAAATTTGAGTTATTGAGAAAAGATAATCTTCATGAAGGATTGGTAACTTAATCTGTTTCTGAAGAAATATGAACTTCATTGATGTCCTGGGCTGCATCAGTGGGGATGACCCTGCTTGTCACTTGGCTTTTGTCTATGCCTAAAATAAAGCCACAGAAGAGAGATGGTCTATTGTGCCTTCCCTTCCTGACTCCGCACAAATGGGTAACTTAAGCAATAGTATAACGTAGTATTGTAGAGAAAATAGTGTTATGTAGTGCTTATGAGTGTGATCCTGTGTTGGGAAATTTAGTGCTTCGATGAGCTTCCTCTCTCTGTTTGGTTCTTACCATCTTCTTTCCATCAGGCTATCAAATTATTTTGGTCTCGATCTCTCAATTTATTTGTCTTAATGAGATAAGGCTGCTGAGATAATGGATTTTAAGTTGCTTGCTTTTCTCCTTTTGACCCTATGGACATGTCAGATCTCATGCTCATGTGTGTACTGATAGTCTAGAGTTTCATTGCTCCATGTTGCCTTTGATTACTTTTTCTCAGTGCAAGGTCTTGAATAAATTGTGACGTTCTCTATGTACTTGCCTTGATACTGGCAAGGCTTGTTGAAGTAGTGCAGCAGAGCTTTTAGAAAGCCTCTAAAGAGGCTCATGGAATAGAGTAGCTATTCTTGATTGAAAATTGGTATGGCATAAAAATGTATGGACCGTGTGCTTGCTAGTTTGTTGCAATATTGTGTGGTAGTCGTAGCTAGATCGCATGCTGCAATCAGCACTTGCTGTAATGAGTCACATTTTTATATATTCCATGTTTATGCTTTTCTGGTGCATTCGCATGGCTGGGATATGTCAGCAAGGTAACAGCTGTGTTGTTTGTCAAGTTCTAATCTGATTCTGTTTTCCTAGGTTACACCAAGTGCACATTTCCAGAATGATCTTGGATTAGACAGTTTGGACACTGTGGAGATAGTTATGGCTCTCGAGGAGGAGTTTGGATTTGAGATTCCAGATAATGAAGCAGACAAGATAAGCTCCATAGATCTGGCCGTAGACTTCATTGCTTCTCATCCACAGGCAAAATAATAGAAGCATTGAAAGCTTGTGTTATTTCTCTTTCTCCCTAAGGATCGGCATTCTCATTGAGTTCTCATAAGTGGCACATTGGCACATTTTAGAATCTTTTTGTTAGTACACTTCCCTCCAATGGATGTGTTCTCTTTTTTCTTTTTTTTGTACCAACCTACTATGGCTACTTCAGAGTTGGATGGCAGCTGCTGTTATTGGCTCTTTGAGTCCTTTACACTATTTGGAAGTGTATCCAGAATGAGTTTTTTGTTGCATTAAAGTGGAGTTTCAGATTTTGATTGGTCCAGTATTAGGAGACTCATATTACAGACGCATCTTGCATATGCAGCAGTATGCTCAGACTGACATGACCCGAATTTTATCATACGTATACATAATGGGCTGTGACTTGACATCTCTGTTTTCAGGGTTCCTCCAGTGTTACCACCAGGCTAGTTGTTGAGATAAAGTATGGTGTCAAAACGGGTTTAAGACCCATTTTAACCCATATTTAATGACTTGGGTTATACGTCGGTTGGTCAAGATTTAGTAAATGGGTTGTTAATGGGTTTGAGTTGGAAGCTCAATTATATATTGGTTTAATTGGGTCTAAACAATTACCAATATCCCAACCCAGCCCACTCGGCTTCTTACTTCTTGCTCTCTCCCTGTATGTCGTAGACTTGCAGCTGTGGAGCACCGCATCTGCTTCTCCTCCTCTTCTACTTCGTCCCCCTTCTGCCAGGGTTGCTGCCATTTTCCCCCGCCATCGCCGCCTCCCCCTTGGGCCACACCCACCAGTCTCCATCTCCACGCTTGTGAATCAGCTTAGTTCCCTTGGTCAAGTTTTGACGGTTTCGGTTAACCGGTTCATCTTTGTGTTTGTCTGTCTATCAGTGAGTTTATCCATGGTCTTTGGTTCTCGGCTTTGTATGTTCCCCAATATGACCCTTGAGAATCGTTTCGCTAAGATGGATTCTCCCACCTTATGTGATTGTTTGTTGGTTTGGTCCTACTTTCTTGATCTCTAGTAACAGTTGTAACGTTTGCTTGTTGGAAATTCTGTGGTGCAGAGATTGTGAGTTCGATTATGATTTTTTTTTCGCCTACAATGGCTTCATCTGTGTCTTCCTTGTTTTTATCATTTTATGTGCTTGGCCTTTCGCTTTAGTTTATTGCTATCGTTCATCTGTTTTGGATCTGAATTTCATGTTAAATTGTTCTGATTTAACCAGATCTTAAGTGAGTTTTAGCAGAGTATTGTTCCGCGTTATGCTGTGAAATATGGGGTAATCTATACTATTTCTGTGGTTCAAGGCAAATGATTTGAATTCTACATCAAGTTTCTTCCGACTTCCTTGAATCAGCAAAGCATAAAAATATTGCTTATGCCATCTACTCTTCAACTGAGAATCTAAGAAAGAGTTTAACTTATGTTTCCCAATTAAAACCTTTGCCTTGTCCTCCAAGGATGTACATACTGGGAGTTTCGTGTATAGGCTGCTAAAATCTATTCCCTAGTGGAATCGATTCGCTTGACCCACTGAAAGTGGACCGAGGCTGGCAGATGGACGTGGAATTTGGGCCATTTTTGTTTCATATTATTCATAGTTTAAATCATCGCTTATCATCCGGGCAAGTTCCACTAGCCATTCAGACCAAAAAAAAAAAAAAAAGTTCCACTAGCCATCTCTCGCCCGTGGTGTCAGCTTTATGTTCCCATCCATATCCCGATCCCTAAACTCATATCCCGATCCCTAAACTCATGCATCGACTTGATTCGACGATTCATCAAGTCATCCATTCACATGAAGGTTTTAAAATGAATTAAGTGGGTGGGTATGGGTATGGAATTTTCCTTAAGTTGGATAGAATGTGAATGTGTTTTAATTACATGAATTAGATCAACTATGTGTTAGATTTGAGTTAGGTCGGTTTTATTATAACATACAAATGAATTGATTTTGGTCAAAATATTTTCCTTCAACCTACCTATTTGAGGAGTCTAGCAAGAGACTTGTTCATTTTTAATTGCACCATTGGGGATTTTGTCATGAATAGTTGGATGATCCTTGTTTTGTGTTTTCGTCTTCCTGCTTGAGGATGTGAAATATACGATCAATCAATATTTATCGAATTTGAAAAAGAGTAAGAAGAAATGGTTTGATCCCCTTATTTTTTTTCTCGAACCGAAAGATCCGTGAATCAGGATCCTAATGCATATAGATACAAATGCTCCAATGGGAGCAAGAATTTCCAGGAACATTTGGAACATTTCGTTTCTAAGCAGAAGAGCCGTTTTCAAGTAGTCTTCGATCGATTACGTATTAATCAATATTCGATTGATTGGTCTGAGTTTATCGACAAAAAAGACTTGTCTAAGTCACTTCATTTCGTTTTGTCCAAGTTTCTTCTTTTTTTGTCTAACTCACTTCCTTTTTTCTTTGTGAGTTTCGGGAATACCCCCATGCTCTTTAGACAATAAGATCACATCTTTTCACTCGTTCCCTATTGCTTCTTTACGGAATTTATGTTAACCTTGTGTACTAGTGTTATTTTTAGGTTTGGTTCTCTAACAAGCATCTCATATTATAATATTCTTCGGGCCCTCTGGTTAGAATCAAATAGTCGAAACAGTGTGAGGACGTGGCAAAGAAAAAGCATATAGCTGTCTTAAATTGTTTCCTAATCTAGTTCCATGAATTAGAGTTTAAAAAATGGAAATTAACACTCCGTTCGTTTCATGAAAAATAATTTTCAAAAAATAGTTTCCCAATTTTCCAGCATTTGTTTCATGGAAAACAAAATAGTCAGGGAAAATATTTTTTACCAATGAAAACAACAATTTCAAAAGTGGAAAAAATGTTTTCCACTTTTTTGAAATTTGAAATTTTTTTTCCTTTTTCTTTGTTTACCTTTAAATATCGCGGCCTCTAACAGCATGCCTCGACTTCGTCCGAGGCCAGCGAGCGGCCTTTGGCAACGAGCTTGAGGCTTGCCTTGGATTGTCAAGTTCATAACCTTTGGTGACAAGCCGAGAACTCATGGGAGTTTGATGAGACTTGGGCTAGCAATATAAAAAAAGGAGGAACTTTAAAAATCTATTTTTTATAATTTTTCTTAAGTTTTAAATGAACACACAAAAATATTATTATTTTCTAGAAAAAATGATTTCTTGAAAAAATATTTTCCAGAAATACTATATTTTTCGTAAAACGAACGGAGCCTAAGATGAAACTCATTAAACACCTTATTTGTCTTTATAAATTATTTATCATGAAGCCACCAAATCCAATATTTCTGTGACTCTCTCTCTCTCTCTCTCTCTCTCTCTCTCTCTCTCTCTCATTTTCTAACCATATTTAATCTATTCTAGTACAAATAAGTAAAGCAGACTTCATAAATATTGATGGAGTGCAATTTCATCGGGGAAATGTATTGAAAAAGTTTCAAATCTATTACACAAATATAAATTTAATTATAAATCTTTCAATTTGATTAGTTTAATATTAAATGTTTTTACCTAAATAAAAATTGAGTCCATCCGGAAAATCAAAGTCAGAAATAAATAATGTATATAGTGGCCATTTTATGTGGCACAACGAACACTGACGTAGATTTATATATATAATTTTTAATAATTTTTATTTTGCTTTTCTCTCTTATCTTCCATGGCTAGTGTCGAAGATGATTAGCCTTGCCTAAGTGAGGGTTTCCCTAAGGCGATGCTAGCTCTTGTCGATACAAGCCATGGAAGAAACGAAAGGAAAAAAATTAAGAAAATTATTAAAATATCAATGTCAACATTAACTTTGTCATATCCGACAATTGATGTTTACATCTATAATTTTTAGATTATATTGATTGGATGGACTTAATTGATACAAATGTACATAGCTTTATGACTAATTGAAATTTTATAATTGGATTGATATTAATGTGATATTTTTAAGACTTATTTGATATTTTGTTAATCTTGCTTCTGATTTTTTTAAGAAGCTGTTATTGGCGGGGAAATGGACATTGATGGAGATAGTTGTCATAGGTGAACAGCCTGAAATGAAAAAAAAAGGAAAACAAATTTATTTGTTTTCATATCTTTAGCAATTCCTAATAACATTATGGTAAATGGATTCAAAATAACATATTTTAGTAGTCCAATTAAAAAATTTAAGTTCCTAAAAAGTGTGATCACTTGTATATAAAGAGCATATAAATATTATGATTAACACCACAAAAAACCCTAATCTATGCTCCTTGTGATACATTTACTCTAAACTTTTTTTTTGTGACAATAAAAACCCTAAACTATACCCATTATGACACTTTTTATGACGTGAAAAATTCCAAACTACACTTCTTGTGACATATTTACCCCATAATTTTTTTTTCTTTTTCTCCTCTCTTATTTTTTTTCCCAGAAAAACCTAATTTGGCCGTCCAAAACAGGGGTTTGGATGCTGGCGAGTGACCCAATGTTCACCGTTCGTTCTCATCTCTCCGGCCACCATCCTACGCCATCAACCATTGAAAAAGCCTCTCTGCAACCCTATCTTTTCATCCCGAGCGGTCTCTGCCACTGTAGTTTCCGTTGGGGCCGTGCGGAGCCGCCCAAAATCATGACCACGGAAGCCGCCGTCCCCTGTTCACGCTTGGCTGTGCACAGCGATCTGCGAGCACCCGACCGCGCCATCCCCTCCTACGTGTTCTCAGATGTCCCCTTAGCCCCTCCAAGCCCTTGGAAGCCGTCATTTTCGTCCCGGAAGCCGTCGATCGCCGCCCCGACGCTCGGCTCCCCTGTTTTGGAGCGGGGCTACTGTGCGAGCATCGCACGCCGCCCGGGGCCACCCAGCCGCTGCCACCACCTCGAGGACCTTCCTGGGCACTCCCTGGCATCCACCCAGCCACTATCCGTCGTCTATTAGGCGCCGGAAGCTAGGAATCAGCCGCGACCCGACTGCCCTATTTTTCGGCTCGGCTCCCCTGTCTTGGAGCGAGGCTACTGTGCGCGAGCACTGCGCGCCGCCCGGGGCCACCCAGCCGCTTCCACCGCCTCGAGGACCTTCCTGGAAACTCCCTGGTCGCGACCCATCTGCTCGTCATCGTTGATTTGGTGCCGAAAGCGGGAATCAGCCACGACCTGATGGCCCTGTTTTTCGGGTCCACGTCCGGCTCCTCAGGTCGCGCGCTCCATACGCCGATCAGAGCTGCTCCGCCTCCTCCGACCACCAGCTACCGGCACCCCCCCACCCCGACATCCCAAGACTGCCCACGTCGTGTCCCAGCCGCTGTGGAGCCTTGGACCGCCGCCTCGCCGCCAGCCACCAGCCAAATTAGGTTTTTTTTAAGGGAAAAACAAGAAAGAGGAAAAAGAAAAAGAAATTATAGGGTAGATATATCACATGTAATATAGTTTGGGGTTTTTGGTGATAAAAAAAGTATAGGGTAAATGTGTCACATGATGTATACTTCGTGGTTTTTCGTGTTACAAAAAAAAATTTGAAATAAATGTGTCACAAGGAGTATATTTTGGGGTTTTTCATATCACAAAAAGAAGTTTATGATAGATGTGTTATAAGAGGTATAGTTTAGAGCTTTTCGTGGTATTAACCCCAAATATTATAAACAAACAATGTTTGATAAAACTTAAACAAACTTTGTGAATAGTGCTTTGCTGATGGGCTTCAATTGATTTCTATTGCCCAAAATCTTCCTTATTGTGACTCGGCTGATCATAATTTAAATGTTATTTACTTTTGCAAACAATTTTATATAGGTTATAACTCAAACTAACATATCTATTAAGAAGATACAAGAGAAATAATCATGGTTCATTTGAAAATTTCAGTTCTTAATTTCTAGTTCAAGGTGGAAAAAACCATTATGTTGACACCTGAATGTTGACGCATCATTTATTAAAAAGTTAGGGACTAATCTTTGGCCCCCTTTAAAAAAATACAAATATTATAATCCCTAGCATATAGTTTAGGAGCATTTGTCATATATTTTAATCTATTATCAGACAATCAGCGGCAAGTGATTTCAAGCTTAATCTAGCTAATTTTGCTAAGGTCGTGATGATAAATATCTGACCAAGTCCGTAATTCTATCATAGCTGAAATTTATAGTCAAATTTGGAAAGTGACATTACAAAGGTCTCGAGAATATTTCAGCCAAGCAATGAGGAAGGTTGATGCATCACATGGGATGAGTAAATAAGGAGGAAATAAAAAAAAGAATTTGAAAGTAAGGATTGAGGGGATCTCCTCGCATCTCTACTTCAGTCAAGCAAGGAAAGAATTAATATCTATGAAAGCAAATAGGAGGGGCAGAGAGAAAATCAGAGGAGAAAGGAGTGGAGAGAGAGAGGAGAATTCGGAAAGAGCGAAACACGAGAGAGCAGAAGGAGTCAAAGAGAGAAAAGAGAGAGAGAGAGGACGCATTCTTCTTTCGGCGTGCGACTTGTGCCGTGCCCCTGCTCCGCCTTGACCCGCCGCCACAGCTCTCTCCGGACGTGGTTGCGTAGTCCAATCCAAGGCGGTTCTCGACAAGTCCAACCCCCTTCACCGAAGCGACGATCTCAAACCATCGACATCTCAGTCGAGCTGGGCTGCGCCGTCTTCAAAGTAAACTAGCAAAATTTTTCTATTTCGCAGGTTGTTGCTTTGTCAAGACAATCGCCGCACCATGTCATCATAGAGCTTCTGTTCGCCGAGTTCCCGAGCCCATCTCTGCCGCGATAGAAATTAACGACAGTCAAAGCAAAAGGAAGCTGTGGAGAGGTGGACTTCTTGACCCGTGAGGAGACGAGCAGTGGTCAAGAGACAGCAATTAGTCAAAGAGCAAAAAGAGATCGGTGGAGAAATAAACAGAAAGAGGAATCCATGCACAAGTTGATTCCCAACTAGCATTGGCGAGTTTCTTCTTTTTACAGGTCTTTCGGAGTGTCAAACCTTCGATTCCAGCAATCACGTGACCAAGTTCAACTCCTGAAAATCACTTGGGAGATATTTTGAATTAGGTAAAAGTTTCGTCCAAATTGGATTTACAAAATTATTTGATTCATTATCTAATTTGGATGTTGTGATCTTTTGAACCCTTTTGAATTAGGATTTATTCCCTAATTTCATATGCATCGGTCAATAGTCCGATCTTATACTTATAATACGACTTGCAACCGCACAAAAGATTGGTCAATCCGATTTCATGCTTAAGATACGATTCGCCGATTCATTTCCGAATTTGATTGAATCTAAATAATATCTCATCTGATATTTCGCCATGCTTAAATGTTGATTTTATTCCTTTAATATTTCTGAAAAAATTCACAAAAAATAGATTCATGTAGATTTCATTGCATGCATTAGACAAATCTTGATTACCCCTAGAATAGAATAAGGTAGTTCTAGAGTTTTGATTGATAATTGCTTGATTTGAATTAGGATTTGACTTGGTGTGGGGCCCCACCTTCTCCACCCAAGCATCGCTGCCTAAAACCAACTTCTGTCAGGCGATAAATGAATAGGACCATTACTCTGCGATGCTTGAAGTTCCTTAGATTGTTCATTGAGAGCAAATGCTCTCGATGGCCAAAATTGATATTTTTTCCCCTAGGACCAACTCGTGATTGCTACCAAACATTTTATGATCACTAACACCCCTAACCAAATATCTAGCAGCAGAAATATATATTAGACGGAGAGTACACAAACAGAAAAATATGAGAAACATCGACTTTTATTTATATATATCGACATGAGGCTGATTACACAAAATTTATTAATTGTACATACAACTTTGCTACTACCAAGATCAGCAACTATAGAAAAGAAGTAGACGTGTCACAAGTTGATATCTATCCAAAAAGTATCGTCAAAAAGCCTCGCGGTCTAACACTCCTGCTGCGCCCCTCCTAAAGAGTCCTGCCCTGGATTGTCGAAGACATTTGCGAGAGGTAGAGGACCAACCCAGCGCTCACCAATCCAATCGTAGATCACGAAGAATCGATATGTCAGCACCTCGGTGTCTAGACCCCTACAGATCTTCACCTTGGTCTCTACTAATATGAACTAACCATCGGGACGATTGGAGTAGAAGAACTGAAAGTAGCAACGATAAACATCATCTAAGTCACCATATCGCGATGGCGGGTCTCCTGAAGAGCGCGTCGTATCAACTATTTGAAAACAAAGCTCAAAATGGGTAAGCACAATGCTTAGCAAGTAAGGGATCGGTCACTCAATGTACCTTCTAAATGTATATATTATAAACACACTCATGCATGACTCATGAAGGCAAAATGGTCCAACTTTACAATGCATGTCATCACACATGCATGCAAAAGCTGACACTTGTATGTCATGAGGCACACCTCAAACCAAAGCACATGAACAAATGATTCAATGCATATGCAATGCAAGTTCATGCGCTTTCTTCGAGCATGTAGCCAAGATGCCCATCCCTGTACACAGGAGATCTCATCTCCTCTTTTTGTGTACAGATCGTTGACGCTATCACTTGACTCAACGTGGGCCACCAGACACCATCCTCAAGTGTCCATGTATCTCACTTTCGGAGGTTTTGCATCACCGGAGTATAGCCAAACTAGCCTCCCCCCTCCCCTTGCTACCGGAATCTAACTATACCCACATATACGGCAACCCATCCTGGAAGCATCCCCGACCTCCCCCCCTACCATGACCTTCCATTCATCTGAGGCATCCCACTCCCTGGGGGTATGCACCCTCAAAGTGCGATCAATATCCTCCCTCCAACACACACATGCAATGCACAACCAATAATGCATCAACTCAATTATTCAATATACATACCTAGAATGCATTAGTGTTAGAAGGAGAATAATGAAGACACATAGTGAATCAAAACTCCCTCCTAGATGCAAGAGTGCCACAGAAAACAGTGTAAACCAGTCAACCAATTCACTTTCAAAACTCAACATGCGGTCCTTCCAAAATTCAAAGCTGTTTACCATGTCTTAGTCAAGAACCAAACACACAATTTTCATGAAGGAACCCGAGTGAAAATTGTTGAGTAACATAGCTTATAAAATCATCAAACCTGAAGGAAATCAGAAACCCATTTCCAGAATTGCAGAACATACTAGGACTAGCGAAAAGCAAGACATTTGTTAATGGATTAAGCTAAATTTAAGTATGTTATAGCCCTAGATGTGAGCTACAACTTTCATGAAGAACACCAATTCAAAATTGTGGAGCAGAAAGCTCAAAACCGGCGACAAACACACAAAGGTTAGAAAATAGTTTCTGAACACCCATTCTGGACATTCTGGAAAATGAACGAACCACTGGTTTGTACAATCTAGAAAAATCGCGATTAAATATATGTTATAGATCATTTAGTCAGGAACTACTTTCATGAGACAATCTAGGCTAACTCAGTCTCATACATTCCAGAGAAAATCAACAAGTCGAGTGGATTTCTAGACCAACTCAGCTCAACAATGGGTATCACTTCGGGTTTGCTCATCTATGAGATCTACCGGCCCAAGTCTTGACTAATGAGCATGAATTAACCAAATTAGACCAACTAATCTAGACATGGAAAGCCCTAGATCAAGACAACACGGCGAATGCAATCCCGAAACTTGCCTCTCAATTAGAATCGGTCGACGAGAGAGCATGCTGATCGCCAGTGGTCGCATGACTTCGTGGAGCTGCTAGATGAGCTCCAGCTACTCCTTCTGCTGGTCTTCACGAAAGAAAGAAAGAAGAGGGATGAACAATTGATGAAGAAGAACAGAAGATGAGCAGAAGAAGATGATAATCGATGGAGTGGTGGAGTCAAGGAGAGGGAAGAAGTGATGCGTACAAAGATGGAGAAAAATTTGGCAGTGGCTCTCCTTTTCTCTTTTTATAGTCTTCCTTCATAGCATGCATATTGAAACTTGGAGGAAGGATTAAGCCATTTGTCCACCTTAAATCTACATGTGGCATAAATGGAGAAGATGACACCACACCTTCATGCACTAAGCCACTTGTGTTATTTTCTAATCCATGTGACACCTAAAAGAGTGAATCAAGCTTGCTCTTCAAGCTTGATTAGCTCTCCCTCTCACGTCCACCACTGACTTAGCAAGGTGGCCTTGATCAAATTTTCCAAAGTGAACCGACCTCTCCAAGTCGTGATCCTCCATAGCTTGAGTAATCTTTTATTGAACCTTGAACTAATCGAATCGCTAACCAAATATGTCCTTCAGTATTTGGTAATTAGTCGCAGACATAAATCCCTATATCGTGTCACAATCTGTCTTTCAATCAATCCTTCTTGATCGATGTGTTGCCTAGTGAAATTGTCATAAATCCTTTACAACATCCTAGGGTGTTGTGAGTTGCGAGACATCTAATAATAGGTAAAATTCTATAATCTCACACCTTAATCCACAAGGTGTCCATGTCAAGAATTTTAGTCTACCACACTCGGTCCATTTCCTAACTTAAATCGAGTAATTTCTTTGTGTACATAGCTTATTTTGTGTACATTTTTAATTCCTAATTTAATAAAAATCCAAAAATAGCATCTTAGAGTAAGCTAGGTTCCTTGTGTGCATGCTCCACCTATGATATTCATTTTATTTCGAATTAAAAAATACAAAAAAAATCATATGCATGTCTATAGCAACAGTCACGTCATATCACCATCTCATGCGCATGCCATATAGTTTGTATGGTAAGGAATTACATGTCATATAAAAGTGCATAAATCTCATGCCACGTCATTATTATCTCATGTAGAAATTGCATGTCTAAGTCATAAAAAAAGGTCATGTCATGTTACAATAATACATTAAGTTGGTATTAGCACTAGAGATCTAGGGTCATTCATGCATACATAGTTAATTTGCATGTTAGGATTATTAAAAAAATACTAAAAAATCATTTCACTTATTTAGTTAAATTATATTTGTCTATTGTTTTGTATTTATATTAATGTTTGCGCACCCACATGATAATCACACATGTTAGTGAGTTAATCAAAATAAATTCAAGCTACTTACAAAATATATATTTTTTCAATTAGTGAAAAGGTACCGAAAAGGCGTTTGAGTAATTTAGCGTAATTAAATCCCCGTACCCATAGTCTCTGGTTCATAAGAGTAAGGTATACACTCCCGATACTTTACTTGAGTTTCTAATCAACCTACTTAAAAAAGATTAGTAGTGACTCTAAATGAAATTAATTTTGCATGATAAGACCTTTAAATTAAGTCACGAATTGGTATGAACTTGGGAGAGCTCGAACTAAGCTAAACTTAGTAATCCATTAGCCAAATTTATGTGATGCACTTTTGGGGAGGTCACGACACATTAAATAGATGATCATTTATAGATGAATTGTGATAAATACTTCTAACAAAGCAAGCAACGGTTATCATCTAATTAGCAAACAACTAAGCTCAATTCTAATTAACCATTCAAAACCAATTTTACTTTATTTTTCTGATTTGTATTATCGATTTGAAAATTTTTACTCCATTTAATGGGAAAAAAAAAACAAATCCGGTGCTCTCGTTTTGTTTGTCCAAACCAACATTAGAGGATTTTAGGATGTTCCATTTCGATGATCTCTCCATTTGTCTTCTTCATTCTCATTAAACCCTAGCTTGTGCTTGCTCCTTTTACTTCACGTGCTTAACTAATTTGTGATCTCTCTCTGCCAATGTCCGATAGAGTAGATGCACGGAAGTACATTTTCCCCGCCGGGGGGGGGGGGGGGGGGGGGTTGTTGGGTGGGGGAGGTTGGACATTCAGCCCAATGTCACGGCTTGATTATTTTAGCGTTCCCTCCTGTTTTAGGAATTTATATCTCAAGTTAATGTTACTCTCACTCAAGGGAGGGATATTATTATCTCTAGGAATACTCAAGAATATCTATGTGCACATTTCTCATATCGCTCTCAAGGAACAATGTTATAGTGCCCTCAAGAACTGCTAGACTTTTAGGGCCTGTTTGGTAACCATTCTGATTCTTGATTTCTCGTCCCTAGACGAGTTTGAGATGAGAAACATGTTTGGTAAATACCCTTAAAATTTCTATTCCCGAGATGAAAAAAAGGCTGGGGATGAGCCAGGGACGAGAAATCAGAATAAAAAAATTTTTGGTTCTCCATTTTTCGAACAAGTTTGAATAGTGCAAAAGAAGAAATAAATTTTCATTTGATCTTTTTAAATTTTTTCTTTGATATTGCAAATGTATGTTTTAAATGACAATCAAACTTTTATTTGATCAAGTTGATTGCATTTTTTTTGTACTTAATACTTTCCCTTATATATTGTGTGTATACTATGGCAAATTAACCACGTGCAATGTTTTACGGTATTTCTTTCTAAATGTTCATTTACATCCCTTATTATTGAAAATAACGAAAAAAAAAGCTTGGCTCTTTTCTCCCTTATTTTTGTCACATCCTTCCAATAACGCTCACACCATCAAAGGAATCGACTTTCAAGATGAGATCTCGCTCGAACCGCAATTCACTTTATTAGTTCCTCGTAAGCACAAGAAAGAAAGAAGAAAAGATAATGATAAGAGTAATTGAGTCTAAAACTAGATCAATCTCCATTTCAAACAGAATTAGTTCCAAGAAATGAAGTTAGATATTTTTATACTTTGTTTCCTCTTAGTTGTTCACCTAACAAATCATTTACATAATAGTTTAATTTATTTATTATGAAGGCATGAATTTAATTTATAAAAGTTATTATCTTAGATAATAGAAAAGTGTTTCATATATCAATTTATTGTTTTTACTGATATTTCTTAAATTAAATGAAAAAAATCTAGGGACATAAATTTTGTGCAGTTACCAAACGTGTTTCTCTTCCCTAAAACTCATCCGAAAACCATTTCTCAAAAAAAGCCATTTTCAAAAAGACATATTTTTGGGACGAGAACGGTTACCAAACGAGTAGAAGTTTCAAGACTAGCTTAATAGTTTTGGCTGTTTCCTTATCCGTTGTGCCTTGAAAACCTCTAGACCATGACACCAAGCGCATGGGTAGAGCCTAACTCTCTTTTCTTGTTGTTACCAAATTAATAAAGTGGACAAATTGATAAAGAGAACAAAAAGAGATTCTCAAGCAAGGTTCAACAAGTAAAGAAGCAAGCTTTTTGAAATGATTTTCTACAATAATCCTTCACGTATTTCAAAGGTTCATAAATGTAAAAAAAAAGAATAAAAATCTGATTTAACAACATAGAGCAGTGCACTAAACTCCGTGTTTTTTAGACTATCAACTAGATCAAGAAAAATGAGATAACCACCCACAGGTAGCCCAGCTGGTTAGGGCGAACTTGGATTTCGTTGATATCTTGGGTTCAATTCCCCAGGGAAGCGCCTGTGATTTAAGTGGGGGGCTATGGCAGTGGGTTGCTATGCTAGTCTCCCCCGAGAAATAGTCGAGATGTGCGCAAGTTGACCTGAACACCTCGGTTACAAAAAAAAAAAGAAAAAGAAAAATGAGACATCACTTATAGAAATAATGTTCGAACCAATTGTGAAACTTATATATATGAACCGAGGATTCTTATTGTAAGCTAGAGTTCTCATTAATCACTTCACACCCCCGACAACTTTTTTTTTTTTTTGTTAAATGTGAGTTTGTGTTGATAGGCTGTGCGCGTGCTTAGTTGTTTATAAGTGCTCTACATATTCGACCATGAATCTGATAGGAATAGGCCTACTCCACATTCATATAAGTGATTCTATCAAATGCACACTCCAAATAAATACACCATTCATCAGGTGCAAGGAATGTGAAGTGTTGAGGAAAAAAATGATATAAACGAGCACACACAAATTTACATGGAAAACATTTTCAAAATCAGAAATGAGAAAACTTAGGTGTTGTATGAGGCAATATCTTTGCTATCAGTATTGGCATCAAAGTTAAGCTTTATTTACAACTACAAAAGATAATGCCTCAATATATAGTAGAAGTTCATTGCAGAAGTAGCAGCAGAAAGTTCAATTACATGAATATCATTAGCAGTAAAAGCTCTTAGCTTTAATATTATTTTCCTTTATCAACTCCACAACTCCATCAATCTTCAATTTAAGGGTTGATCTTTAAAACCACAATAACCTTCCAAAATTTTCACTCGTTTTATCACCTAAATTATCCTACTATGGCAGCCTCCTTATCACTACCATGGAGACCGATTGGCGCAATACTAGCTTTAATTTCTTAGAGGTGACGACCTTAATTAACATAACCACAGAGTTTTTGCACCAAGCACCTTTTATGAATGACGGTGTCCCATCTATTGGTTGACAAACACCATGGTACTCAACTCAATATGCTCTATCCTTGAGTGAAATATCGAGTTCTTTACGAGATAAATAACACTCTAATTGTCACTGAAAAGAGCAATGCCACTCTACTTCTTGCCTATTTCTTTTAGAAAATTCAACCAAATTGGCTCTTTGCTAGCTTCACATATATCAATATATTCTACTTTATTGCTTGAGAATGACACACATTTTTGAAGTTCAGACATCCAATTAACTGCAGTGCCACATAAGGTGAAAATATAGCTTGAGGTGCTCTTCTATTGTCTATGTCACAATGAAGATCTACATATGTAACATCATTGATTCCGACCCCATGAGGATCGACCATAAGGTCTTGCATGGATTGATCATGGGCCATTTGCCATGGACTCAATCAATTTGATCGGTAAGGGATCAATGATTGGTAATGGTCTAACTGAGTGAACGGCTGTGAATTGGTCGATGTGTTAGTCGTAAACTGTTTAATGACCATACTGGTGGGAATGAATCACTAATTCATAAGATGACTTTTGGATCACGAGAATTTGTCAAGACATTATTTTGGATAGGTGGATGGTAATGGGTCGATCTGATTAGTCATTGTACCTAGCCGCGGGTGGTTTTGCTTAGCTATACACCCATGCACAAACGATCTGACTTGATCATATGCGATCATTTCCCAACCAAAAATACATCATTCCTTGTTTAATTCTTAGTGATTGAGAATGAATCTTGAACTAATAATGTGATCATGGATTTGTAATACACCACCGATCATCAACCGCATGAGTGGATAGGGTACTGATCGGAATGAACTTTGAGATAGACCTGGCTATTCCATCACTAATTCTAAGGCCCATGAGTGCCTTGACCTAGTGCTAGACCATGGATAACTTTAGAATTGGCCTTGAATGACTGAAGGATCAAGGATTGAAAATAAAGGTCGGTCACGACATGCTTGGCAAAAGGCTAGGGACTGGGGCAAGGGAAAGTCCTGAACATGGATAGATGCAATTGCCCCAACCATAAGGCCGGCCAAGGTGTCGACCAATAAGCCAACCCTTTAAGCTAGCCAACTATCGGAGGGAAACGGTTGGATGAGCATGGGGCACGATCCCTAAACCTCAGGTGAATGTGATTCGATTTTTCAAGGTGTACATATGATCCTTTTTTTCGACGACGTATTTATTTGAATTGCCTTTTTGAGGAAGAAAAAGATAAATTAGGGAAGGTTTTAGAACACCCTTAATAAATAAAGGTGATCAAGCGTCCATAAAATTTTCAAAGGTTATGATTATCCTTAATGGTCAACAAAACGGTAGCACACACGTGGACCAATCGAAACGCGAACCCTCATTAATGACGTGAGGAAATCTTGATGCCAAGTTAACAATCTAGACGCCATCATTTTTAAACTTCATTACATACTCAACAATGCGGAGTACAAGTGGTCCAATGTAAGGGAGAAAAACGAGGTATCATTGATGACGTCTATAAGCTAGTTTGCCAAGTAAGATCAGTTCTAGTAAAAAAAAAAAAAGTAAGATCATTTAACCATGCCAACTCATTCTCTAGGTACAATCATTGGATAAGTAGGCTTGCTACCTAAGTAAAATAGGCGGGCCGCTTGGAAGATTTAGAATGACCATTTGACTTGGTAATGATGAGATCAAGTAGTATAAATAGCAGGATCTAACCTTGTTTCACACTTTTGCCATACACTTTCTTCTTCCTCTTCCTCTTGGACGCTACCTCCTCCTCACATCTCTCTCTCTCTCTTTTGACCTTCAAGCAAGCCGGCCATCTTTTGTAGTTCGTATCTTAGTTTAAGGTTCATCCAGGTAAATGTAGTTTCTTCCTTCTTCTAGCAACATTCAAGACATTTTCAACCCCTGGAAATTCTCTCTCGAACAAGCTGAGGGTAGATTGATTGATGTTTGTATGTGTTGATGTATTAAATGTCCTTGAATTTTCTTGCACGATTGGAATGAAGTCTTGGTTTATTGCTATTGCTTGGTACAAGTTGAGGTTCGCTTATCGCCATAATATGTGATTTGATATTGAGGTGTACCGAGTTCACGTCTTGGATTGATGTGGGGTTCCTTTATGCTCGTTCTTTGAGCAATGCCTTGGGCTTAGACTCGTTTATAAAGTTGTCGTTGAAAAAATTGATGATTTCATGACTCGTGCATTATGTTTGAGAATAAAAGTGTATAAAATCATGACACTTGCATGAGGCTTGAGTAAGCCCTTAAAGGGGTTAGTGTTCGAGTAAGATAAGAAAATACAAGAATGGGGTTTGAGTACCTGAATTCTTGGCAAGAACTAAGTTTGAGTCTCAGAGCCTGACAAGAGACTTGGATACGAGTCCCGAGCATATTTACTTGGTTTGAGTGTTAGAAACCGAGAAAAAACCAGAAGCTCGGATAAAAGCGTGAATTTAATTGGGTTCGAGTCCCAAGAGAGCTTTGGGAAGACTTGGGTTTGAGTCCTGAGTATAAGAGAAATCTTAATAAGCATAGTTGCATGGGTAAGAAAGAAGGTTAGAAGTGCATAAACTCATGACATGTATCATGTTTATGAATGGTTGTGAAGTTGCATCCACATGGGTAAGAAGCATGATTGTATCATTGCACTTGATTGCCTTCAACACTTTCGCGTGAGATGTTGAACCGATGTTCTGTTTGAAGGTTAGAGGCTATACTTACTGAGTATTGGAAGTACTCACCCTTATTTCTTCTACCAGTTTTTAGAACTATGGCTATTGTTCATTTTGGTCGACTTGTGAAAAATCATATCATTGCAACAGACATAATAGATGTGAAAACCAATATTACTTATCATAAAGTATCGTCCATTATGTGGATAGAGAAAGGATTGGACGAACTCGTTCCTGTACACTTTGAAGCTTAATTTAGGTAGTATGAGGACACTTAGATAGGGCTCCTTCTGGATTTGACAACCCGAATCCAAATCTTAATGATAATGAAGATTCATTCGAAAACTCGGAGTAAGCTTATGTACACTAGCCCAAGTGTTAGGACGAGGACTCCCAATTTTGGGTAGTAAACACCATAGTGGAGATAGGGAAAACCCAAGCTCTCTTTTGATACATTTAACATAAAGCTTTGAAGTTATAAAGTGTCTGGGGGCGGGGGAATAGGCTTGTAATTATCATTGCTTATGTAATGTGCAATGTGTGTTAGTGATGTTTGTATATTACGTTCCCATGATACTTGTATTGGGATTTGTACGTTTATGTTTTCCGCATGTGCCTAAATAAGAGAGAAATGGATTCGAGATGGTGACATAGTTTGGCATGTTGCCTATAGCTTGACCTCCTAGTGAAGGGGCATGACGACATCAACAAAGTCATGTAAAGTTTTATGGTAACAAAGTGACATATTTTGGGTGCCATTTAGGTATCTGCATAGACGTTTTATAGCTTTTCAATGTTTTATTTCTAAATAAGTTATGAATCTACTTACAACTCTCACTACATGAGTTACGTCCAATCCGGTACATACTATAGTATATATCAAACTGCTAACAGCTAATGTATAAGGTATTGCCATGTGCTCTCGCTCCTTATCTATGGTGATTGCTTCTTTGAGAGCTTAAAGTGACTTCGTGGAGAAGTACTTCTAGCCATTGCATCATGAACAACAGTTCTGTCCAATGCCTTCTGAATTTACTTTTCTTAAGACAACTTTAGAATTCCTTTGAATCTTTCTTGCGTGATCCTCATCTAAAAAATCTGTTTAGCTACTCCAAAGTCTTTCATCTCAAACTCTTTAAATAAGTGTTGCTTTAATATGTTGATCTCCTTCATGCTAAATCCTACAACGAGCACATCATTCACATGCAACAACAAAATGATATGTCAATCATCAAATTTCTTAAAGTGACGGTAGTGATTTATTTAACATCTAGAGAACCTGCTACCACACATAAAGGTATCAAATTTTCTTGTACCACTAGCTTGGAGCATGTTTCAAACCATAGATACTTTTCTTTAGCTTGTAAACATAATTTACATTTTCAGGAAGCTCAAAACCTTATGGCTGTATCATGTAGATATCCTCCTCTAAGTTATTCTTAACGAATGTAGTCTTCACATCTAATTTCTCTAGATGCAAGTTCTCAACAACAGTATTACTCAATACTAACTCAAATAATCAACTTCACAACTAGAGAGAAAATCTCTATGTAGTCAATTTCTCTTCTTCTTTTATTTTTTTTCCTGAAAACCTTTTATGTAGTCAATCTCTATGTAGTCAATTTCTCTTCACATCTAATTTCGATATTCTTCTTTGACTTGGTAGCAATGTCTTCTTCCCATATGGTAACTAAGTTAACACGCAAGTTTTGTTATCTCTAGCGAATCTAACTCATCCCGCATTGTTATTTCCCATTTAACAAAATATTTTACCCTCACTACTTTCAAAACATAGTCTAATTCACTAGCGTTAGTGAAAAGTAAATAATACAATGATAGAGAGTACCTCTATACATGTTTAGATGTTTTGCCATATATTTTTAAAGTGAGTTCGTGTATGTGTGATTCTTTTTCGTCTATCAAAGTTTACGACAATAACTTCAGGACTACACTCTTAGGAAATCCCCCCAGTTCAGTCTCTCTAGTTTCCTTTGTCGGTTTCCTTACCCTAGGTTCTGCCATAGGCTTGTCCTTATAGAACACGTTTTCATTAAATGCAACGTTATTAATTCTTATTATTTTTCTATTTTCTTTATTCCATATTTGATAGCAAAAACAATCAAACCATATGCAATGAAAAAAAATCGTTTTGGCTTTTGTATTTATTTAAAGTCTAGTGGAATCACAAGGTGCCTTCGCTCAGAGACGTATCTTAATTTTGGATGAATTTTGATAACACAATTTTTTATGTATTTTTATTTGTTCTTTTATTATTACTTTCTGCCTGATTGTTTTCCTGTATTATTTTTCTGGAAGTGATGCGCTATTCCTAACAATGTGCTCCTAACATTGACATTAAAATTGAGACTAAAATTTATCTAGAAATTGGCCAATATATAACGAAAATGTGTTTTATAAAAATATCATAGAATGTAAGAAATATAGACACATCGATGTAAATGTCATACACACTTAGTTTTATAAATATAAAGAGCAAATATGAATAGCCCATATGTCAAATTAGGCATCATTTGAATAAAGTGATCGAGACAAGTTCAATAAAATTTAATTAAAAAGAAAACGCAACATGGTAAAAAATATATAAAAAATAGATGAAAAAGATTGTCCTAGAATTTGTTTATTATAAGTGAGAAGACAAAAATCCACACTTACACTCCATTTGTTTCATAGAGTACGAGTTTTAGAAAAACTTTTATTTTTTTTTAATTTTTTGATGTTCATTTTATGAAAAATAAACTAGTAAAAAATATTTTCAACCAATAAAAAAACACATTCAAAAGTGGGGAAGTTATTATTCCCATCATGAATAGTGGAAATTAATTTCAGTCTTTTTTTTTTTTACCTAGATCAAACGATTCTCCTTTGTTCACTACTTTCTATTACTTTTTACCATTTTCTTTATCTTTTAAAAAATTGAATTTTGAATTTTTTCTTTTTCCTTCTTTCTCGGCCAATCACTTGCCATGGCATTGGTGGTCGATTGATGACAAGTGAGTTTGAGCTTGCCCAAAGAAAAATATAAAAAGAGAAAAAAAGAAACTGATAATAAATAAATTTTGAAAAATTGAACAACAGAAAATCTTTTCCGCATTTATTTTTAAGCTTTAGCCAAACACTAGAATACATTATCAATTTTTGAGAATATGGTCATTTTCCAAAAATGTAACATTTTCTGCGAGAAGAACAAAGCTTAAGTGCTCTTCAAATTTGTGTTTTCAAGAAACACCATGGTAAAATGAAAAAGATGAGAACCCGTCAGGCTCACGGGAATTCGACTGGTTTTTAGCAGATTGTAAACTTAAATTTGTAATATAAGTTTTGCTAGTTTTAAGTAGATTGCAAATGTTGAGACCTTTTCCAAAGGTGTACCACTTAGGGTTCGGCAAATGGATTACTATGTTTCATTTTGGTCGAGCTCATATCAATTCATAACTTAGATCAAGATTCTTAACATGCAAGATTAATTTTATTTGGAGTTGCTACTAATCTATTTTAGGTAGGTTGATTAGAAATCCAACTAGATGAACTTTGCCCCTACGAACCTAAGATTGTGAATTCGGGGACTTGATTATAATAGATTATTTTAATGCCCTTTCATTACTTTTTTTGATTTTTTAAAAATTGTTTGGCAGAGCAATTTGGATTCATTTTAAGACATATCTCTTAACATATATGTGTTCGTGTGGATGCCCATACATTAACTAAACACTCAACAAAATTAGAGTAGCAAATGAATTGTTGGTTTTTTTTTTGGATTTTTGTTATAATCCTGACATGTAAGTTATTTAATTGTGTAGATATGAAAAATGGAACTAAAATTTGGATTTTTCCACCCTTTTAACATGCAAACTATGCTAGAATGCAATACATATGATGGAAACTTAAGTCTAAATGCAACTATCTTAATATGTCATGTAACATGCAATTCTAAATTAAACTACTTGAATGACATGCGATTTAATTAAATTAACCTACTATCTAAGTGAAGTGAAATTTTGTTTTCTTTCTACTTGTTTATTTAAGTAAATTAGAAATTAATCTAAAAAATCTTATGTAAGATGTTTTATAGTATGAACTAAGAAATAATTTAGATAAAATCTTAGCTTAACATGGACAAATCTTAACATGCAATCTTATCTAAAAATATTTTCATTTATTTAAAATAAGGTGCAATCCTAATACAATAAGGAAACATCAAATCCTACCTTTTTGTATTCTCAAAACTGGTAATCTGTTTGAATTAATCAATATTTCAAACGGAATAAAATTCATGCAAGATTCGAATAAGATACAATATTTGAAAAAAAAATCCTTTATCTTGTGTCTTAAATTAACGGATATCGCATCCTTGACACAATACTCACCTGACTTGAAGATAAAATTGAAAACATAAAAAAAATGTCTATTGTCTCATGGACCAAATTAATGATTATATTAGATTTTAGTCAATACAATCCTACGGATAATGCCTAAAATACTCAAGATCACATTAGTTTAAATTAGGAAATAAAACACGAAATCAAAGATTGGATTAGATAAATTTTGCAACCTTCTAATTGAACTGGCGGACGAAATTCGCGAATGACAGTTTCCACGGATTTGGCTAGGGCATCGGGGTTGAGCAGGAATGCGGAGCAACAATAGCGAAACTGGGTTGGATACGATGCGGACCGGATGTCGAATCTTCAAGAGCGTGCAAAGAAGTTTTGTAATAACCGAAGTTCTTGAAAAGGCCTCAATTTTCCACTTCTTTTTAAACTCTTTCTTTTGTCACCTTCCCTCTTATGTCTTTTGTCGGCTCCTGGTCTTTTCTTGTCCTTGTGAGAGGCTTCGAATCTGAGAAGAGAGAGAGAGAGAGAGAGAGAGAGAGACCTTTTTGTCCTTCCCTCTCAACGATCTTTCTTCATTGACCGGTTGCTCTCTCTTCTTCTTGCCCTCACCTTTCTGGCTGCGAATATCCCCTTTTTTTCTCTCTTGTGCCTGTGTATTCAATTGTGCGACCTCTCTCTCAATTGGTGAACTCAAGCTTGCTTTTATAGGATTTGCTCTAGGGTTTTTCAAGTGTGAAATCTTTTACTTCCTAATTCTGATACTCAACTTAGACAATTTTTCTGACTATTTCCTCCAGCTGAATATTCAAGAATAATATGAATTATCTCCTAAGTATGTTATTTAATAATTTGACAATTCAATGATTCCAACTCGCTTTATAATGTGAATTTCAATCATATAGATATTCCTTTAGCTTAGTTAAGTACGTCCACCACAAATGCAATTTATGAAACATGCTCCTAATGACTATATGCAATTGTAACTTATATTTTTTTGGACCGAGGTCGGCCCCTAATTTTCTATGAAAGTTCAATAAATAGATTAATTGTCAAAATTTAGATGTCAACAGCTACACCCTCTTTGAATATGAGCTCCCAGAGGTTGCATTCAAAGACAAAGACAAATGATGCCTAAATTTTAATCATAGAAATTGTTTTTTTTGGGAAATGAGGACCTCAATGTGTCCACACTCATTTTTTCAATGCAATGAAATACTAATGTAGAGATAGAAATCATACCCATGGCTACTTGCATGAGCATTTGAGAAAGCAAACTTTGGGTATAAAATTCTTTCTGACAAATATCTAGAAATCTCATATAATACTTGAATACTAGAAAATTTCTTGCAGATTTTGACAAAAATAATTTAAATCATAATCATGTGTTTGAATAGGTTCAAAATTTCCCTTCGAATTTTCATGAAAATGCCTGAAACTCCAACTAGGTTATAAGCTCAAAAATTCCCTTTAGACTTTCGAGAGGAAAGAGTGAAATAGGTTCAAAATCTCCCTTTGGATTTTCGAAAAATGTACTTGAAACTCACATCAAGTAATAGATTTGAAAATTCCTTTCGGATTTTTGAAAAAAATATGCTTTATTACTCCAATAAAGCATTATACAATATCGAAAGTCACATTCAATTTTTTCGATAGAAATACCTAAAACTTCTATTAAATAGCTTTTATCCCTTCAGATTTTTGAACAAGATGACTGAAACTCCAATTGAGCAATCTGGAACATTTAGGCAAATATGAGATCTTAGAGGATAACTTGAGTATCCTGAACTATTTAGTCTTCAAGGAAACATTACTTGTTGGATACGATTAGAGCAAAACAACATATGCATTCATTAATGCATACATTTCAATCGAGCATTTATACGTGATGGTTTCATCATGTTTGCATCATCAATTTCCATCGGAGAAGATAATCAATCAAGACCATCTCATAGCATGGATTTCTTACAAATGTCAAATAAGATACTTTCAGTTAGAAAGGACTTTCATTCACTCTTGTTGGAAAGTGTTATTTGAGAGTTGGTCTGTCTTGCCATCATCATGTCAACAAGGGTCCAAATATTCTCGCTAGCAATATGATCTTACTAATTTAAAAGGTCTTTATCAAGGTTGTAATGTAGTTTTGGTCAATAGCTTAGCAAAGGGGACTCTTTCTTCAATGATTATCTCATTTTACAAATCAAGAATCCTACAAAAATAGATAGAAATAATTTTAGTCGCACTTCTTCGAGCTAAGAGTAAAACATTAGAATCTTACATTAATTCAAGAAACATAATTAAAAGAGATTTGAAGGGTTGTAATGTAGGTTTAGTTCAGGCTTAGTTCAGGGGTGAGAAACAATTGGATCATTAGTCTCAGCTATAGATATGAGGTGAAGAGTTGTTGATCATCTCAGAATTGTCATTGGTCCTTTTAACTGGGGAATTATTTCCTAGGCTAAACTTTCAAGATTCTAAATTTGGCTCTACTAGGGATGTTATCTAATCACATGACTACTGGGGATTATTTCGAGACTACCCCATTTAGCATTTTTGGGAAAGCCTAACCATGTTGAGGCTTGGCTTTTACAAACATGAGCCTTTGGCTCTGAATTTTTATGGGTATCAACTTTATTTTTATAAGACACACTACTTTTTTTGCCCCTAGGTTTTCTTCACTTTTCTTTTGAACTTGGGCATAGCTTTGCTTTTACTAGGCATACTACTTTTCTTGCCCCATTTTTGCATTGCTTTTCTTTCAATTGATATATGGATTAGTTTGAACAAATTTGAATTGACGAGTCTTCTTTTGGTGTGACACGTGTATCTTGTTGTTTATAATAGTTTTGATTTTTTTGCTATGCCCCAATGTAAGAGATGATTGCCAACGTGTATTTAATGAAATGAAATTGCAGGCTCACCAAACGCAGCCTAAGTGTTTAAGTTAGAGAAATAAATGATCTTTATCATTCCTAAAGCACTTGATTTACTATATATGTAGTAGAAGCACATGAAAATTGATGCAAGTGAAATAAAAAAGATTTCTTTATATTTTTTCACCTTTCCAATGTGGGGTGATTCTTAATAGGGATAATACGAAATAAAATACTCAAGTATATGGGCTCATAAGAGTTAATCAATAGATCAAATGTAGTGTTGGAATAGAGAAATGAACAGTCCCTCATTATTTCGGTCATTGTATGTTTCGCGAGAGAACTCTTTATCTTGTGGACATATAACTTTATATGCTTACCTCGCAAGTGTATAATTATGAGACTGTGTATGGATAATGTTTTCCTTTCATCATCCCGTTGCATCCCATTTAGCATTCTCAAACAATTTCACATTACTCATTAAATTGTTGACAATTTTCAGCGAAATTGATGAATTAAACAATCAAAATTATCATGCAACTCTTTTCAGAAGATGTGAACATTTTGAGCTTATTGACTATGACAATTTTTAGTGAAATTGATGAATTAAATAGTCGAAGTTACCATGCAAAATCTCTTTTCATAAGCTGTGAATATTTTGAGCTTATCGACTTTAAGCATATAAAACATTTGTGATTTCTAAACAAACAATTCATCTCACTAAAAAAAGTTACCAAAGTATAGCATGTATATGATATCAAACGCAAAGAAAATGGGATAATTGCCATTTAAGTCATAAACGTTTTGCAACTTTGCCAATTTAGTCAAACAATTTTTTTGCCAAATAAGTCATAAACCTTTTGCAACTTTGCCGATTAAGTCTTTCTGACGGATTTTGGCTAGAAAATACCTACGTGGTGTGACCAGACCTCACAAGCGACGACATTGTGACTCACAACTTGTGAGGATGTGGCAAAAACGACGTCGTTTTGGCTAAAAATTCATTTTCTCCCAGCATTATTCATCATTTTCCTCCTTCCCCCTTCATGAGAGCCCTTAGAAACCCTAGTCTGTGTTCAGCTCGTGGCGAGGACCTGCTTAGCTCTCTGTCTCGGATCGTCGTCGCAGTGAAGACCCTCCTATGCCACCTTAGCGCTGGATTCTCCCTCGCCTAGCTTCCTCACCCTGCACTTCAGTGTAGTTCTCTAATGTTGTAGGCGCTGTTACTTCAACCAACTACATACTAGGTGAACACCCTTTTGGAAGTGAAAGGAAAATCCCACTCTCAATAAAAGAACCGAAGCACATTCTTGCTCGCTTTGCGTTCTACCATGGCTCTCACAAGAATTGAAATTTGTTTAGTGCCTACACCTCTCATTGAGCCCCCAACATGTCGATCTCCCAGATCTGGGCGAGGCCGGCCTATCAGGCCGCGGTTGAGCCCCCGTCGCCCTCACCTGCTTCCGGCGAGGGCTTCTCTACCCTCTGGAGTGGTTGGCGAGCTCTGATGGCTGGTGGAGCTCGTTGGCCAAATAATTGTTTTAGAAAAAGAAGAGAAAGAAAAAGAAAAAAAAATTGGGGTAAAATGTTGTTGTCACGTTATCGCTATGTAGGTATTTTCCGGGCAAAATCTGTCATAAGGACTTAATCAGCAAAGTTACAAAAGGTTTAGGACTTAAATTGCAATTGTCGCCAAAGAATTGTGATTAGAAATAAGAGCTCATGAATCACCCTTGGGGATAAATACACGAATTGAACAATCAAAATATAAACTCAATCTTCGGTACCACATTTTAGTTCTTGCTAATGCACCAAAGCACATGCATGAATAGGGTCTTAAAGAAATTTAAATAGAAAACGGGGAAATTTCTATCATCTATCAAAGTACATTATCTGTTATATTAGAAATATTGTTATCCTCTTCAAAGTTTGACATGCCCCGTAGTTCGCCATTTGCATGGCAAAAAAGCAAGGGAGTGTCATTTCAACATCCCTTCAAGGAACAAAACTTACTTTTTTCTTGTGAAACGATGTGCTTTTTTGGACTTGCCCCTGACTTTATCATTGGCAATTAGTGTTGAACACTCATTTTTAGTCTTTGGAGATAGGATGACACCCAATTGAGAGGTGCTTTTTTGCCTCACTTTAATCTTTGCAAATCATCTTCTTTTGAAGATATAAACTTTATGTTGGGTTTTGAGGATTACGAAAATCCTCTTGAAATTGGAAATGAATTTCAATTAACGCAGCGGAAAACTTTACCCAGGATCTGTTGTACCACCGATCTAAAGGCACATCATGTATTTCGAACGTACCTTGGGTTTCCACAGATTAGATGCCTCCATTGCGGCATGAGAAAACTTTTGAGAATCACCAATTGAGAGGGATTGCAAGTGAGAACGTCACTTCACTTGGAGAGAGAGACGTCAAGAGAAAACCGACCTTTTTTTCGTCAGTTTTTCTATCTCCTCTAATAACTGCCACTTATGGGCCCATATTGGGCTTGGACCATTTTGGCTTGGCCTAGGGCACATAGCCCATCTTGGGCGGCCCATAAAATCATTCATCTCCCACTCGCACATAATGGGCTAAACAAGATTTTTGTTCTTTCTCCTTCGCAAAGTTCATATTGGCAAATAATCCGTGAGACCGGCATACTTTGAGAGCTCATTGCCATACATCCGTTGGGAGTATACAGCCGCTCAGAAAACTGGGCTTTGAGTAGATATAGTATGCTGTGTCCTAGATCAATCAGCCACATCACAATCTCTCTTGATCTCTATACATATAATTTGTAGTCACAATTATGATAATACTTAATCATCATAATTGGTCGACCTGTGAACACAAAACTTATAATGTAGCATCACAATCAAATTGATCTTCCTATTTCTTTAAATCTCTACATCTCAGTTCAACTCGCTTTTCTAGAAATGCCCTATTAGACCGAATCACTCATGGTCATTGGCAACACTCTAAGATAATAAACATCGAATAGAGACTTCGAGAATAAATAAGAGTCATAAGGGTACTTGATGATGAACTTATATCCTCAAGAGTCTCACACATCAATAAAAGTCGAGATCAAAACTTTGCCAACTCTTGTTGGTCTCTTAGCATACGCAATATGAAATACGTATTACAGTATTTTCTTTTTTCCCCAAGGAGCATATGTCTAACTTTTAACACATACATATGATAGTTCAGACATACAAAATGTCTAACTTGAGTTCACATCTACTCTTTACATGGCATTCATCGGAACTCACATCTGGTTTTAAGACAGGCAAAGTAAAATATGTGGGTTGTTTTACTTTCGGACATAATTGATTATATGTCCTCATCTTAACATTCAGTCAAGGCGACATCAATATTTTAAGCTTGAGCTCTCGATTATCACATAGATAATAAGCTTAAAATTGTCTCATCTCCATTTAGCACCTAGCAAATGGAGGCGATTACCCGTGTGAGTAGGCTAATCTCATATCTGTCCGACATACCTTCTCAAACATAATGCACTAAGCATTGAGATGCATCAAATCAAACTCACAGGCATACGTAATGAACTTTTGGGGAAAAATTTAAACATTATGTATAACAGTCTCTATGCAGTTTTATAGATTCTAGATGATTATAGAAATCATCTATAGACTATCATCCTTTGCGTAGATTATAAGTTCACATTTTCTTTTGTGCAACCATATCTCATTGATAAGGTTATATTTAGTATCTTTGTGTTTGATCTTGGCATATACTTTGGATCTTTGGTGTATGTTATTGCTGTCGGCCATCGTAGTGAAGTAAAACATACTTCGTAGCATTTTCAATAACACCTAAACAATCCATTTATCGCTTAAGCCAAACACTCTATTTTACTGCTGCTGATATACTACGAACTTAGCATTCATCGTGGACAAGGCTATTTCTTACTGCTTCAACATATGGTGCCATCACTCAGCTAGAAAACTAAATTTAGAGATAGATTATCTTTCATCTAAATCTCCTTCTCAAACATCATATGAAAAAGCTCTTTAGCTACAGATGTTTGCCTTGGTAACTCAGCACATAACCGGCAGTCCTTTCAAATACCACAATATTCTTATAATGGTTATCCAACGTGCTTATTCATGTCTTGTACATACATAATGTATATTAGGCTTCCATAGCACCAACATAAGGAATGTGTAGCATGTCTCCTTTTCTTGAGGAGTCTTAGGACACAGCCTTTGGCTCAATCCTTCACCTTTCATAATAGGAGTTGCATATTAAACTGTTCAAGAACTTGGCTACTTAACTTTCTTGCACATAATCTTCTTGAACGTAATCTTGGAATCTTAATTCCAAGAATATATGTACTATCGTCCATATTGCTATCGGCAATTAGTAATCATTAACATATAATGATCATGATCACAAACTGATCTTTGGATCTCTTGATATATACACAACGATCTCTTATAAATCATTGTAAAATCATATGCCATTATGCATTATGAACATGTATATATCATCATTTCAATGACTGCTTTAGGCTATATATCGATTTCAAAAAAAAAAAACGACATATATTTTATTTTTGGCATTGTTAAATGAAATTATCGTATCGTTTCATTCATTATTTACATTCTCTATTGAGAATTGCAGTCTTTACATCTGTTTGATGTAATTTAAGATCCACACTATTATTGCCAAAATAAGGTGAATTGAGATAAATCTCACTACATGAAAAAATGTTTCCTGCTAGGTACATCATTTCGCCACAAGACGAGCTTTCTACCTTTCTATTGAGCCATTAACTCTATGTTTTACTTTGAGAACACATTTGTTCCCAATGATTTTAGAAGTTCAACCAGTTCTTAAACATGGTTTGACTTCATTTCCTCTATCATTGCAGATATCCATGTATCTTTATTTTGGGCAATTTCAGAGCCTCATTTACATTCATTGGCTCATCATCTTCATATGGAGTGATCACAAAAGAAATCTCCCTTTTAATGTCAAAACATCAATGGGAAAAACGCTTTTACTTCATTGTATTGGAGACTGATCCCTTCAATACAACATCACTCCCACTCGGATTAAATGACAGCGACATTAATCTCATCAGGGGATTGCAATTGAGACCGGTCAGAAACTAATTCTTCTCTTCTCACATTGCTCCCACTTCAAATAATACTAATGAATCATCATTATCCAAGTTTTCAAATAGGGAACCATCTTCACCTATTTTGCCCTTCTTAGAAAACTCATTCTCTAATAACGTGACATCTCGTGATTCTGAATCAGTTACACTCCCACTTGCTTCATTATCTATATGAACATGTATCCTTTAGATTCATGAATATAGACAGCACTGCCATAACTCATATGGAGTGGAAACGACCGATTCAGAAGGCACATGGTTAAGTATATATGCAGCAATTAACAAAGTATCACCCTCAAAAGTGATATGTAAATTAAATTGCGCATTTTTACACGTAACCATTTTCTGATAAGGTTCTGTTTCTCCTTTCTTTGACACTATTTAGTCAAGGAGCATAAAGAATAGTTAACAAATTCATTTTTTTTCATCACACTAAATTCTGAACTCATCAGATAAATATTTTTAACATCGATAATAGACATGTTTGTATCGAGTAGAGTTATTATTGAATGTGATGAAATAAACAGCCCTATATTTCTCCATCACATTCATTGAATCACCCATGTTGAATGGATTAACTGTACATGAAATTTAGCTCTTGTTCCTTTTCCAAATGGTTTCCTTATTGTTCTTCCATTCAGGCAATGTTCGCACATGGACATATCAACTTTTTTGGCCCTCTTTGGCCAATCTTTTTGTACGTTATTGGCTCACATGACCAAGTATAGCATGCCTTTCATTCACATCATTATCACATAGATTTAGAAGATGTGAAGAGGGAAAAACAAATATTGACATATCGATAGTCAATATCCAACACATGAAACCATATGCTAAATGACCATTTCCATAATGACTAGTACCCAAATACAAGTCAATACA
The DNA here is from genome assembly GCA_030064385.1 of Melaleuca quinquenervia. Taxonomy (NCBI): domain Eukaryota; kingdom Viridiplantae; phylum Streptophyta; class Magnoliopsida; order Myrtales; family Myrtaceae; genus Melaleuca; species Melaleuca quinquenervia. The sequence goes on along the minus strand of CM057719.1, from coordinate 10,951,966 downwards.
TATTTATAATGGAAATTCAAATGAAAGCCATATCAAACCAACACCAAAATAGACACTTAATTCTGATGGATTTTGGAACATATAACACATCACGTAGGCATCAAATGCGCTCAACACACATAATTAGTTGGCATTGCCAATTCTTTTTAACATCCACTCTGAAGTTATTTCCTACATAAATCCATTATATTCCAAATAATTTTTGTTGGAATTATGTGAAGGACTTCCTATCCTTTCAATGCATGGTCTATTAATCTAGAATCTTCTTTGGCTACATAAGCAAAGTTCTCGAGAACATAAGAGGTGTTAACCTTATTTGCCTCGCCACAATTGCGAGCAAGGTGGCCTTTGTTACTAAAATTATAGCACTTCACCATTGCCATCCTTTTCTCAAAGAAAACACTTTCTTCTTTCATGTTGGTCGATCTTTAACTTCTTCTCTGAAGAATTTGCTCTATTGCCTCTCCTTCTTATGAACGAATCATGATACTTGCACTTAGAACTCGAAGTCCCTTATGAGCTACAGCTGGTATAGAACAAATATATTCCTGGCTTGTTAGTTAGAAGTAGGGCTGAGCACCAGGTACCGCCCAACCTGGGAACCGCCCGGACCGGATCGGATCGGCCGGGTTGGTCCGGTTCTTTGAAGTTGCGGTCCGGTCCACGGTTCCAAAAAATGGAACCGATTCTCGGGTGGTCCGGTCCACAATTCCATGAGGGTGGGACCGGACCAGACCACTAGGACCATTTCTCTTGGCCCAAGTCTTTGTCCCAGCCAAACTTTAAAATTTTAGAGCCCAAAATCTGTCCAACATTTCTGTCTAGGCCCATATCAATAATGGACAATGGACTTACTTCAGAAATTCCTCCTTTTGCGTTCAAGCTTCACGGCTCAAAGAAAATAAGTCAAAGCAGAGCCTAGCTCTCTCTCTCTCTCTCTCTCTCTCTCTCTCTCTCTCACCTTACATGTTAGCATCTCGTTCTAGATCAAAGGATCTCCCGCGCCGGCGATAGCCGAAGCTTTCTTCTCCGGCGGCCTTCGTGTCTTGATTGATCGATCGATCCATTCATCGACCCCTCTTTTCTTCCTTCCGTCGAAGTTAAACGTCGACATCAGGTTTGTCTCTTGACCCCTGCTCGATTGACCTTGGGCTCATGCCGTCACTTATCTGCGTGTCTCTCGAGCTCTCCATGGCTATCGATTGCTTGGCGGCTTCTGCTTTTAGGTTTGGTGGCAGCTTCTACTTTTAGGTTTGGTGGGTGTGCTTAGTTTTCTTGGGAGGCGCATGGGTTTCTTTTTTCCTCTCTAGATTATTTGGATATAAATTTTTAGTTGATTTCTAGGCGGTCAAGTCTTGAGCTTTGGCTGCTTTCTTATGAAGTATTTCTATTTTTAGTTGATTTATGGGCAATCGAGTGTTGAGCTTTGGCTACTTTCCTATGAAGGATTTCTCCTGTTACTTCGATTTCCTGGAATTTATGGGCGATCAAGTCTGAATAGAGTGATGAATAGCTCTATTTTACTTTTTATTTGTCAAAAACTAATCATTGAGCTAATGCTCTTGGTTGAAGCTATTTGATCACTTGTATGGCTGCCGACACTCTCTCCCTGACGGTTTGGTGATTCCAAATAATCACATGTATTCATTGAATTTCTACCAATGCAATCGAATGGCGGTGGAATTAACTCCCATGTAGTTCAATTATTTTCCCTTGGATCCGGAATTTTAATGTCAATCTTTTTTGTGTTCTTGTCAGGGAGAAGATTGAACAGATTGTTGCTATTGTGAGGCTTAATCTACTGGTCTTGCATGGGCTTATCTTCGCTGGACAAATCAATGGAAGTAGACAAATCCAATGATGACACGACTCGGGGAGAACACAAACTAGAACACGAAGTTGAAGAAGACTTTGAAGTTGCATCAAATACAGATAAGGTATATAGTACTTGCTCTTCTAGTAGTAAACGAAAATCAGAAGTTTGGCTTCATTTTTGTGAAGGCAAAATTGAGAGTGAGAAAACTAAGGTGATATGCATTTGTTGTGGGGCCAAGTATTTCCATTATGTTGATAATGGTAATTCTGCTATGTTGAAGCATTTGAGAAAGTGCAATAAGTATTCTCGCAATATAGACAAGAAGCAAAAACTGTTGATTCCACGTAGAGTAGATGAGACTCAAGTGGTAATGGGGAATACTTCTACAAACACTAGCAATAGTGGTAATGTGTTGTCAACATGGAAATTTGATCAGAATCGTTGTAGGCAAATGCTTACTCAGATGATTATAATGGATGAACAATCTTTTTCCATGGTTGAACGTGTTGGATTTCGTGACTTAATCAATGAATTACAACCTCTCTTCAATCATATCTCAAGATTCACTATTGCTAGAGATTGTATAAAGTTGTATCTTTGTGAAAAAGAAAGGCTGAAGACTTATTTTCAAAAGCTCAAGTCTAAGGTTGCACTCACAACCGATGCATGAACTTCCATTCAGAACTTGAATTATTTATGTCTTACCACACATTTTATTGATGAAGACTGGAAATTGCACAAAAAAATCATCAATTTTGTGGTGATGTCTAGTCACAAAGGCAAAGAAATTGGAAATATGGTTGAGAAATGCATCTACGAATGGGGAATAGAGCAAAAAGTGTCTACAATTACTATGGATAATGCTAGTTCAAATGATGTTGCCATTGATTTTTTTGAGAGAAAAACTTTCAAGAGACAAGTTATTAATCTTAGATGGTGATGTTTTACACATGAGGTACACAACTCATATATTAAATTTGATCGTAAGGGATGGTTTGATTGAGGTACGTGATTCTATTGCACGTATTCGAAATGTGGTGAGGTATGTGAGGAGCTCTCCCATGAGAGCTAAAACGTTCCAAACTTATATTGACAATTCAAGCATCACTTATAAGGGTTCAGTTTGTCTTGATGCCACTACTAGATGGAACTCCACTTATCTCATGTTAGATACTGCTTTAAAGCTAAGAAAAGCTTTTGAAAGGATGGAAGAAGAAGATATTTCTCTTGTACTTGAGCTTGGCAATGAAATCCCTACACAAGAACATTGGGAAAATGCCAAAATTCTTTCCATATTTTTGAAGAAGTTTTATGATGCCACCAACAAGATGTCTGGGACTTTGTATACCACTTCAAATGAGTATTTTGAGGGAATAACTGCCTTATATAAAAGTCTGAAACAAGCGGATAAGGCTTTGGATCCTAGGGTAAAAGCTATGGGTGCGAAGATGAGAAGCAAGTTTGACAAATATTATGGGAGTTTTGAAAGAGTAAATATGATGGTGTTGATTGCGGTAATACTGGATCCAAGGAAAAAGTTGAACTTTGTGCGGTATTGTTTTAAACTCATCTATGATGATAGTGTGAAAGTTGATGAGATGTCCAATAAGGTGAGGATTTCCTTAGAACGTTTGTTTCATTTTTATGAAAAATCTTCTCTTGATTGTAGTGACAAAAATTTAGATAGTCAACTTATGATTGATACTAATAGCCATGAGGAGGATGAGCTTGATTATGATGTGGGTCTCGATTTGGAAAATATGTACGAAGGCTTTCTTCATGAGGAGAAAAATGTGTCCAATGGTAACTTATCTGAGCTCGATAAGTATCTTAAAGCCAAACTTGAAGAAACTCGTGATCTTGACATCTTAATGTGGTGGAAAACTGCTGGCAATAAGTTCAAAATCCTCTCTATGCTCCTAACTTTGAGGCAATTACGGATCACTGCTTGCATTTACTACTTGCTAGTGAGAACATGGCAGCACTCTTTAGCCCTATTATCACATGACACTTTTCTTTCATGGACTGACCATGAAAAATTTTATATGTGTTGACTATTATAGTAAATTGTCTAAGCTTGGTCACCAAAGTATGACCAAACTTTTGCGGCCAATATTTCTCACATTTCTTTGACATTTTCAAAGTGTATGAACTCTCGCATGGATTCATTCTCCATGCTACTCAGCAACGTGATGCGAGTAAGAGAGTTGTTTCTCTTTCATGCAGCAAATGAATCATCTTAATATTGAGCAGTGCTTCCATCTTCAGGCTTGGCCATAACCAGGTTAAGAATTTCAAGAGTCTTACGCTCTTCTAGCACATTTGGATTTTTATAAGACGTATCTCATAAGTGTACCGTTATATTTCACAATTTGGTCTCCATCAGCGACTACACTATTAGTTGCCGATGCCATTGTATCTAAACATATTAGACACTGCACGAATCACTAATGCCTATCATTTACGCATCTCTTTCTCATAAACTAACGATGTTAACAAATGATTTCACTTTGGATTTTAAAATCGAAAGTTCACTAAGTTCCCAATCATCATTCAAAATCCCAACTTGAAATCACCATTAACACAATCATTTCATGAAAAACTTGGTTCTCTCAAAGTTACTAAAACTTGCAGAACCACCCACTATCACTATCATTGCACCAAAAAATAGCAATGATAACTTACTAACAATAATGATTTTCACATTGAAAATCATATCCACTTGAAGAGTTAAATACATCATAAAGAATAATAGCAATAACAACCTCAAGGAAAATATTAAGCTAACATGAATAAAATCATGTACGATTAGTAAAATACAGGAAAGCTAAAAAAAAACTCTTTGGCACATAGCCCAAGAAAGACCGCCAAAATATCCTTTAGAATTTTTCATGGCATACATATTTTTATGCCAAGTAATCCTCAACCCTTGCTTCCAACCCATTAACGCTTGACCAAAGCTTCTATAAACTTATTATAAACCGAGTCTACATTGACCTCACATAGGTTTTTCTTTACCATGTAGGAATGTACTCATTAGCACAATCACATTTTTGAGTATGGCATTACATAGCCATTTCAGATAATATCCAATATCATCTTACTCACATTGATCCAAAAAAAATCTCAAAAAAAAATTCCTTTGTTCAGGCGACTACAAATAGTTGTCCACATAAAAAAATTATATGACATTATTATTGCAACATATGCAAAATTAAAAGATTATACAAATCCTTTATGTCAACCAAAGGAAGAAAAAAAAATTAATTTTTTTTTGGGTCAACGATCAACGCCCGATTAACGGTCCAAGTTTGCGGGTCAAAACCGGTCAGACCGGGTTCGGGATCGGCTCAGACGGGCGGTCGGATTGCGCAGGTCAAAGCATAGGTCGGCGGGTTGACGGGCCGGGTCACGCGGGCTACCGGGGTCTCGAGCCGTGGAGCGGAGCGGGTTGGACCGGGCGAGGCCTCAGCTTGAGGGCTGGTATCGCGGGCCTAGGGCCGAAGCCCTTTTCTCCCGCAGCTAGGGTGGACCAGGCCGGGTCTGGGCCCAGTCCGGGTCGCGACCGGTTCGTGGGCTAGCGCTGGCGCGTGCAAGACACGTGCCGCGCGTGTATCTCACGCACAACGTCATCATCGGCACGTGTGGTTCATGCGCCGTCTTCCCGGAGTCCGTTTTTGACGATCCACCCACCATGTTGCTCGTATCAACGAGTATGTCACTTTTGTATACTTATATACCACGTATTTCGTATATATTTCTCGAAATATACGAAAAATCGTCACTGCGCAAGTAACCGCCACCGCCGCGGCGCATGGTGCGCGTGCGGCCTCTTCCGGTGGCCTCTCGGGACTGGCGACCACTCAAAATGCTCATATTGAAGAGTACTATCTAATCATGCCATCAAATAATAATTGCATCCAATAATACAGAAATTATGGCCTATGAACAGTACGCCTACGAGAAGCAAAACCGAGCCCTAATATGCAGATGTTCAAACATAATATGTATACCAACATCAATCTGCTCTAATACCAATGTTGGGTTTTGAGATTTACGAAAATCCTCTCGAAATCGGAAACGAATTCCAATTAATACAGCAGAAAACTTTACCCAGGATCCGTTGTACCACCGATCTAAAGGCACATTACGTATTTTGAACGTACCTCGGGTTTCCATAGATTAAATGCCCCCATTGTGGCATGAGAAGACTTTCGAGAATCACCAATTGAGAGGGATCGCAAGCGAGAACGTCACTTCACTTGGAGAGAGAGACGTCAAGAGAAAACCGACCTTTTTTTCGTCAGTTTTTCTATCTCCTCTAATAACTGCCACTTATGGGCCCATATTGGGCTTGGCCCAGGGCACATAGCCCATCTTGGTCGGCCTATAAAATCCTTCACTTTCAATCGAACAAAGAGTTCATCACAATTGAACTTTGATGTGCTATTTTTAGATGCTTTATTATTGTCGTAAATCAAGAAAGTTATGCTCTAAGACACGAGGTGAAGGGGGTTGGAAAAATAAATGGGGTTTATCTGAGATGCATTCTATGCATATTAATAAATATTATTTTTTTGAAGAGTTTTGGATGATGGGGGATGAAGAAGCCCAACCCTCGAAATTCTCCTTTGAATAATATGTATGTTTTCACTATTGAATATCGTCATCGGACCAGTTGGTATACTTCAACATGCCCTCAAAATAAAAATAAACTTGTAATTTTATCAAATGAATTACATTATTGGAATGAAAAATGCAACCGTTGAAACCCTAAATATCAAAACTCAAACAAGGATTGAAATCATACAAAGCAAAAACTCTTAGAAATATATGAAAGTAATAAAAGATTCTTTCAAAGAGGAGTACGGGAATTTCTCTACTTGGTGACCCTAATTCTGTGAAATTTAAGGTGCTATACGGTGAAACTTAGCCTCAATAAATGTTGTCTTGAATCATGTAAGACCAGCAAAGAACAATGATAGAATGCCTTTGAAATTTTTTGCAGTTGTAACATTGGCTTCTTGCTGTCTACGAGATTCGGCAATGGTCCATTCATGATTTCCAATATAAAAGCCCCCTTCATACAATAATTTTCAAGAATTATGAAGTTGTAATTTGTTGTGGATATGGAATATGTGCATAAAATGCGTTTAATTGTACCTTGTCAGCATATCATGAGGAAAATGATCAACAAAATTCTATATTTATCACTCTTATGCCAATTTAGTAGTAAATTTTTTGATTGTGGCTATTAAGTCCTAAATCTTTTGATGATTTGTTAATGCAGTCTATCTAGTCAATTTGGGTAGAAAATTGTTAATATGAATGTCGACAATCTTAAGTGATATAGCTAGCACTGATGTGGATAATTCTTAATATTTTAGTAAAATTATTTTATTTTACTTTATTTTATTTTTTAATACTCTAGGTAGGCGACCTTGTCGGCTGACCCTTACCAATTAAAGGTGAGGTCTAGGTGAGGAGGGCCTTTGCATCCTCACCGTAGAGGGCTGTGGCCCTCACCTTAGGTCAAGGGTCATGGCCCTCTATTATGTTTAAAAAAGGGCGCATGGGACCTTGTCTAGACATCGCCTGTGGTTGGCAAGGGAAAAAAAGGGAAAGGAAATAAAAAAGAAAAGAAGAAAAGTAAAGGGAAAAATAATAATTTTAGAAAATTCAAAAAATGTTGTAAAAATTGTCTATATTAGCACTGTTTGTTTGATGGCTGTGACACCTAGGTAAAGAGTCTTGGTTCATGTAAGTGATTTTTCTAGATGAACTATATTAGTAAATCGTCAAAGGGTTTATGATATCAATTGACATAATTGAAAAAGTCAAGGTTTGAATTGGTACGTATATAATAAATTTAAGATTTTTTTAATAATCTATTTCATTTTGTGTCTTCATTAGTGTTGACACCTAAGTTTTGGTTAATCATGTTGGGTAAATTACATAGAAAAATTAGGAATTTACTTTAACTCAACAAAAATACTTCAGAAAAATATATTATTGCATATAGTTATTAGGAGCATTTTTCATTTTAAGCAAGTCCATGTATGGCGAAAATTCTAGAAAGGTTAGGCCGACTTGGTCGTACTCTAAAGCTTATGGAGATTCGGGGAGACGTTTACTTATCTATAGACCAAGCATGTTTGGAAATGGTTGCCACTAGGCCTTGGTTGACCAGCTGGTCTACGCACTCGCTGTGAAGCAACATGGTCCCCGGCTATCTACCAGATGTGACCTGCTATGCTGCGACTTACTTGGTATTGAATTTACCAGATGTGACCTGGTATGCTGCGACTTACTTGGTCGCATTCATTGAATTTTCCATCTCTTTGGCCAATGAGAACTTTATTGGATTTTTTTTTCCTTGGTCTGGAGCTGTATTAAATTGACTTGCTAAATAGACTTGCCGATTCTTGTCGCATTCATTGAATTTTCCCTGAACACCGCCATTATTTTTGTCGATGTTCAGAAGAGTTGATGAACAAGAGGTAGGTTTGGTTGCCTGTGTTAGAGAATCAATGAAGTCCATGCAGCTCCCGTCAAGATTCGTCATCTTCCTCTTCCTATTCTTCACTTCTATTTTCTGGGTAATACCAGACAAGGCCATGGCTCAAGCTACTACAGATCCAGTTGAAGGTTCTCCCTCCCTCCCTCTCTCTCTCTCAATTGTTCATGCATCACGAGGTTAAAATGTATCTAAAATCATGATCACGAATAAGGAATAATTAATGTTATTAATTTTTGTCATGCTCGACTCTTGAAGAACTTGAGTTAATCTTTTTGATGTCCTCTTCGGTGTCTTCTAATTTATTTTATTTAATCAGTCCTCAAATGTCCATATTCAGTTGTATGCTGAAAAATTATATGATTTTGGCTATGTTTTCCTCCAATCCTGATCGAGGGAATCTTCCTCCTCAATCAATGTAATAAGTCGATTCATGTAAAATATCTCTTGCCAAGATAAGCTTGAATATAATTCTTCACACACGCCTCTCCACTGCGCCACCAAAGCTCAGCCACTGCCGGCGCCACACTGCCTACCTCCATCGTCACGACAATCACCACTACCACTGCGACCGTGGCCCCATCACAAGCCTTTCGCTCTCTCTCACCCGCTCACCCGCTCACCACCACCAGCTCCGTCACCTAGCCTCGCTGCCTTCAAGTTTCATCCAAAGTTGAGTCATGTGCCTCGCCCTCTCCGCCATCAAAAGAGCCCCTGTCGTTCAGTTCTGCACAAGACCAGCATCGATTGCCAACGGAGTGTCCAGATCTGCTGGAGAGAGAGAGACCTGAAGATGATGGATAATGTCAGGGTTACTTGGATGTGTAAACTCTGAGATAGACTCACTTGGGGGCGAGTCTAAACGCGACCAGTTTGGCTTAGTATTGAACTCCATTTGCCTTCATGAACTACGTTTGCAAATACTAACGATAATTCTGCTTCGCCCTTGTTAATTAATCACACAGTAAATGCTTTGAACCGCGTATTCCAACAATGGAACCTGGTTGCGCCGCCAAAAGAGTGGAACATTAGTGGAGAGCCTTGCAGTGGTGTCGCCCTCTCCGCGCCCAGCATTAACGACGCCCCGCCGTACATCAAGTGCAATTGTTCTTACGACAACGGTTCCACCTGTCATATCACTAAACTGTGAGTACCAATTATCCTCTGGTACCAGATTTAGTAGCTAAGTCCGCTTATGCAGCTTGAATGGAAATGTACGTTACACGGACTTAATTTGACCGTTCGACTGCAACATAGCATTCTCATAAACTGCTTTTATTAGTCTCGATTCGTCACGAAATCCGAATGACCAATCCGAAACACTAACATGGTGTCGTTTTGCAGGAATATCTATCAGCTGAACGTTGTGGGTTTGATTCCGGAGGAGCTATGGAGTCTGAGTTACCTCATAGATTTGTATGATTCCTGCTTTGCTTGCTTTTTCCTAAGTTTTTTTGTTACTTGGTCTCACGGTCTTATCAGCTTAAGCATTCTGCCCACGCTAAGCAATTTAAGTTCAGAAATAAGTGAACAATTGAAAGACATATGAAGAAAAATAAACTAAGCATAAAGGAGAAAACTATCATTTCGTTCTCTAGTTTGAAAAATGAGGCTAGGGAAATTCTTGGTTCACTTTAACTTATGACTTATTTGATGTCGGTTGAGATTGTGCAGTCTATATGTGGACCAGGTTCATTCAACAAATTGATCAATTGGACGACCTAGGTCAACATTCACGTCCGCAATATTTAGATAAAATTAGTTACAAGAATTGAATTAATCCTAAATTGAAAGGTTTAAAAATAAATTTGCTATTTTAAAAAAGATTTATGACTAAATTAACATAAATGCAATAAATTTATTAATTTTTTGACACATTTTCCTTTTAATAACATCATTTTCTTACCAAGCCATGTCAAAGGATGTTGCATCAAGATAATGCTACATAGGAGTTTTAGGCAAGGGAAGTGATCAATGTTGTATGAATGACTGCTTTTTAAAGTTAAGGGAATTAAGTGTGATCATTTAAATTACGTGTGTACAATTGGTTCGGTTGTATCGAAATGGGATCAAACTGCTCATAAAAGAAGTTCATTTCCTTTTTGGGATTGGTGTTGTGTGATCAAGTTCTAAGTTATGGGTATTGAAACCATCCACTCACTCGAGAATATGTTAAAACATGTCTTATTAAATTTGAAAGAAGATGATTCATTATTCTAAAATGAGCTTAACTTTCCTAATATTTTATGCTTCTCCTTTTGTTTTGTATCAACTTTACTTTGAATCATTTTGTTACTCTTATCATTTTTCTATGATATTATTTATCTTGGCTCTTAAAAAGATGAAGGAAAAAAAAAGGAACAAGAAAAAGAAAGAAATTAGTTTTCAGATAAACCCGGAAAAAGGACTAGACAAATAGGCTAGATTTCTTTGTTGGTTCCAAAATAATATAGTAGATTTTAGATTGTGAAAATTAAAAATCGATTCTAATAAGATATGTTTGAGATCCCAAAATGACCACTCATAATTTGAACGTCCTAAAAGTTATGGGTCGTTAATGCTGTTGCGGTTGGCCTTTGAGGAAAGTCCTTGCTTCCTTTTCCACTTCCCCTATAACCAAATTCACTAGTTTAAGACCGGTCCGATGACCAAAATGTACGGTTCGAGTAATTCCATAACGATAATGGGCCGTCGTCAGGATCATCATGGAGACGCCTCTCCGGCGAGCGAGTTTTGCGGATGGCAAAGCTCGCCGGAATAGCACCGGCTCATCAGACTCCACTGCAACCGGCGGCAGGGATTCCTGTTGGGTTGGATTCTACTAAGTGAAGCAATGGAGGGACCCATGTTTTGATTAAAGTGAAGATTCATGTGCTTTTGTTGATATAAATTTTTTCTGGAAGAGTTTTTTATTTTTATTTTTTTATCTCGTTTTATCACATGCATAGATGTCTGAAGCGATCCGAATTTTCATTCAGGAACTTGGGCCTGAATCTCTTGACAGGATCAATATCGGCGCAGGTCGGCAATCTGAGTCGCTTGCAATACTTGTAATTCTCCCACTGCGACAATAACGATATGATTTGATCAAAGCGTTGCTTTTCATCGTTTTATGATGTTAAGTTGTTTTTGGTTCCTGCCTAAATATTGCCACATTCTACTGCTGTCAGGAGCCTTAATGCCAATGCGTTCTCCGGGGTGCTCCCGAACGAGATCGGAAATCTTGCCGAGCTGCTGGCAGTGTAAGTCATGCTTGTAGCTTGACTTGAGGTTTTTTAATATTCCCTAGGCTTGTCAATGCGTATAAGAGACTGCATTTCAATGTTTTGATGTGACTCGAGTGTGTCTTGATCACGAAGAACCGATAGATGTAGTCATGGAGTTGTTATACTCTGTTTCTTAATGAATATGTTAGTTGTCAACCCCAAGAATTGAGGAGATCATTATAATCAATCTACTTTAAATTCTTGGTACCTGCTTTTAGGATGCACACTATAGAGCTCCGTTTTTGTTCACTTAAGAGAAATGAAGTGACATAGTCTGTTGCTAAGGAGGAGACATCAAGTTCCATGTTTGAGCGACCCTTCCCTGTTATAAGAGATCTATAAGTGATATATACTTCCAACGTTTGGGTTTATTCTTAGAAGACAAAGTGAGTTTTCTTGCATCATCATGAGCAAAGTGCATTTGTGCTAGAAAGTTTGTGTAAATAGACAGAAGATAATGACAGAGAGGTATGCAAGTTTTGGCAAATAGTAGTTGGCCTTTTAATCGACTGAATCACATATGGAGGTAAAAGAACACGTAAGCATGATAGGTTTATGATGATTGCATATGCATTAGTTTGTCTATGCTTCTGTTAACATGCAATGGAAGCTTGGGTATTTCCCCATTAATTAGTACTGGGTTCAATTAAATGTTCCCCAGTTGCAAGAACTACAAATCCATTCTTCATTCTCTTTTGCTCCATCAGATCCATCTGAACATAATGACTTTCGAGATTTGCACTTGTTGCAGGTCATTTGCAGAAAATAACTTCTCTGGCTCTCTACCACGTTCTCTTGGAAATCTCTCGAAGTTACAGCAGTTGTGAGTCTCTTCATGTTCTGTAGTTCCTTCTCATAATTTTTAGTGCGACAGAGTTTCATATAGTCTTCCAAATTTTGTTGCTTTTTACTTTGGTTCTGTTAAATTGCGATCCTCACTCACCCTAAATTAAGACACGTGCTATGGTGATAGAAATAATAATGATGTCTCCGGAGTTAACTGAAATGTCAGTTACTATTTAGTATTTCTCCCTATCTTCGAACTAGAAACAACCTAATTCAAATTTGTGTAATTTGGCTTAAACTTTATTTCTCACATATCACGTATGTACTCTTTTCCTCCTTGCCAACACTACTAGAAAGGGTAGATATTGTAGATTGATGCTATGAAGGTGGTATCAACTGTTTTCTTATCAAATTAAAGTGACAAAAAGGTTCTTTCTTTTTATGGTCACCTTCTTCTACTTTCTCACCATCTATGGCTTAGTTGATCCATTAAAATTGTCTTCTTTTATCAAGTGAAAACATAAATATTGTCCCTTTAGCTTTTCATGAAATTTTCATATGGACAGATACTTCTCTAGCTCAGGATTCAGCGGTGAAATTCCTTCATCTTATGGAAATCTTACGGATTTAAATACACTGTAAGACATAAAACCTTTTATTCCCAATGTGTAATCTTGGGACAATTCTGTGAGTCATTACAGACATCTGGCATTCTGATATTCTCTGAACCTCAGGTGGGCATCTGACAATGATCTGACAGGCTCGGTCCCTGACTTCATGGGAAACTGGCTCAAACTTACTGAGCTGTATGGTGGCATAGTTTGATTTATCATCCATTTTCCTGTTCCTACCCTTATGGAGATGGTTAGGTTCTCTTTATGCTGGAGTCAAATAAATAATCATCTTGTCCTAATTGTATATGTAGGAGGCTACAAGGCAATTCTTTTGCCGGTCCAATACCATCAACCTTTTCCAAATTAACCTCTTTGAAAGAATTGTAAGCATATTCATGGTTAACCCAGTACTATCTTTTTTTTTTTTTCTTCTTTTTGTTGTTTCTACAAGGCCTGAGTTTCTGCATAACCTCATATGTGACTTGAATTCTAGGATAGTATCTGACATTTCTAATGGCATCTCTACACTGGAATTTCTGGCTGACATAAGGAATCTCACAACTTTGTAAGGCCGCCTTAGTCAAATTTGACACTTTTCAGTGTTATTTCTCCATTCTGTTATACTTTATCTGAGGTGTCTAACATATAAAGGTTTGACTGCTTGCAGAGTTCTGAGGAATAACAATATTCATGGTACTATTCCACAATATATCAGTAGTAACGAAAAATTGGAGCACCTGTAAGTTGTCTACCAATTAATGAAAAGCATCTGCAAGTAACAGCTCTTTCTTGTCATTCTTTGAGACAAATAAAAGATGCCAAAACATACATCTTATTGTTCCCGGCAATAATTAGCTCATTTGAAGCCCAGAGCTTACTTTGCCATTGATCCCATGAAAGGGTATGTTCATTTTGGCATAAGCCACGTCAGATTTCGTGCTGAATTTGGGGTGACTTTAAATGCTGAGATACTGGTATTTGTAAAATATAAAAGTTCTAACACAAGTCCAATTTCACTTTCTAAGGTTCAAAGAAATAGTGAATGGTAAGCAAAGATCCCCCCAAAACCCACTGAGCTATTGTTTACATGCCAATCATACTACACCTTTTCTATCTTTTCTTGTTGGTTTCTGGGGATTTTTGAATGCAACCTTAACCATGCACCTCTTTTTTTTTTTTTCGGCCACACTCAATAACCCTTTGTTTTTATTTTGGGGTCACACTCAATAATCAATTCTTGATCTGTTTAATAAGATTGGTATCCAGTCGTCTCAGAGTTTTGGTTTACTTACACTGATTATGATAGATTGATTCCACGTGCAAGAAAATAACTAAATTTTTCTCATATTCTTATTAACAATACTTTTCCTTGCAGAGATTTAAGCTTTAATAATCTGACTGGATCAATTCCAGATTCCATATTCACATTAGGTTCACTTACATATTTGTAAGTCCTCTATTTTGATTAGATAAAAAATCTTTTGAGATGTTCTATCCAATATCAAATAATGCCCATTTCATGCTTAGGTCTCTTGGAAGTAATAATTTGAGTGGAGTCCTCCCCTCAAAGAAAGGCATCTCTCTTGTTTATATGTGAGTGAATCAAACCAATGAGTATCTAATAAACTGCATGACATTGTGGGATCAATTTAACTGAACAGGTTTGTGTAACAGAGATCTCTCTTACAATAACTTATCTGGTGACTTTCCTTCTTGGGTCAAGGGCAATATTCAGAGGTAATTGTAGAAGCTTCAACTGAAAGTACTTTCTTTCTTGTTATTCACCCGATGTGCATATTTGAACATTTAGTGTGCTCTGCATGTTACTGGTATCCATCACAGACTAACCTTATGCTTTTGTCATACACATTCAGTAACTTTGTTGCGAACTACTTCACAGAAGAAAGTGCAAATAGTGGGTAAGGCTCTTTAGTGAGTTTTTCTGATGATCTCCTGTTTAGTCTAGATGATTATTATGATGATGCCTTATTCTGTTGTATCAGCATGCAAGATGAATGAGAGATGGCTCCTTCTCTGATTTAAAAAAAAATTGAAATGATTTTTTCAGATAAAGAGTATGTAAAAAATGATGAGTTACAAAATGAATGTACTTAATGGAAATGGATCATGTCAACGTATGTAAAGTCCGTGACTGAAAACAAGGCCTATAATTCATGAACTTTGCAGTTTATGCAACACTATTCATCTGGAAGGACCAACATATCTGATCCCATATAGGAAACAATGCTTGATTGTTCATTGATAAGGAATTGTGCTCATTTTTCACGGCGAGAAATTTTTCTAGATCAGGTTGATACTGTGCTCTTATACCTCTGCTTAGAGGTTTTGCTGTAGTGTGCTTTTTTACTATCTGCTGTGCTGGCCTGTAGCTCCAACCAGGAAAGAATACATGGTAACGAGTAAAGTCAAGATGTATGACATATGGAAATAAGGCATTGTTTGGGTAGAAGATAATAATATACCTGCAACTGGAAGGAGAGGAAGTATACACATATATGTGCAAAATTTAAGCAACTCAATCGCAGATCAAATGTGGCGTTTCCTGTAAATTATGGGTGTTTAGTGGCTTTTGCATTTAGCAATGACTCATTTGCTGGAAAAGTTTCATAGATGACCTTTTGACGGCATACTCATGATGTAGACTCTTTGTTTGCATTTTGCTGGATTCCGACCCTCCTAAAAGGTAAAGTATTATAAGAAAATTATGGAAAAATGCACCTTTAGCTAACAAAAATAAAGACTTCAGTTGGCAGAGCAACTATTTTATCCATATTGCACACTATATGAAAACTGACACTTGATTCTCCATAACAGCTTTTATGTTTGTTTTCCAGTACTGTTAAGTATCATCTCTCTTTGTTTTGAACTTAGGGACATGCCTTCAGGATGGATTTGCCTTCAACGACCATTTCCTTGCAGAGACACAGGAGTCAGTAAGTCAAAATTAAATTCGTTTGGACTTTCTCCTGAATATAGATTTAAAGGGAATAATCATCAGTGAGAGCTTTACAAGCAATGCAAAATAATACTTGTTTTGATATTGCATCCGTGGTTTGTCTCTTTTGTTGTCAGTAATTTATACTATACTTCATTAATATAAAGTCGATAAGAATGGTTGGCTGTCCTGCCATAAGTTCTTTTCTGCCAAAGTGTCATTTCACTAAGTTTTTACATAGATGGAGCACTTGGAAAATGACATAGCTGATTGGCTGTAAATAAATGCCATTCGGAGGGCCTAAGGAAATAGTTCTATATTAAATTGTCACTTGTCTTCCTTCTTAATTGATAAGTTAACCTTATTATAATTCATCACACCCTACTGCGGAAGGTTTTCCTAAATATAGAAGCTAGTGGAAAGGAGCATCAATCATCATTTTGACGCGTCAAAAGCCTTTTTCGCACCTGTGATTCATGATTTCTCAAAATTAACTGAACAGGCTGGACTCGTGGTAGCACACTGATGCAATTGCAAAGAAATTTCCTCCTAAACAAGGCCACCTCGTGGAAGCCACTAACATCACCCTGTAGATTGCAGCCAAACGAAGAGATAGAACATCATAATAAAGAGGCACCAAACTTTGTAGGCTTGCAAAATATTGCTCCTAATAAAGAATCTTCATAAATTTGTAGACTTGTCAAGTGCTCCTTGCAGGTTTTGTCCTAATTATTTTTGGTCAGTTTGGATCAAAATAGTTTCTGGAGAAAGGGCTTAAACAGTCATGGCGTTTGCTTTTTTAAAAGTTTTGGAGTATCACATTGCTAAAAAAGCTTGGGATTCACTTAATGCACCTTTCTAATTCTCTCTACTTCTCAACTTAAAGTAGTTGTTGAGAGACAAAACTGAACTAATGCTTGGTTAGGTCGATGTGACCCAAAGCTAGCTATTTATAATAAAGCTAAGACGCCAAAGTTACAATATCACCTTTATTGCCGCCATATATTAAATAATAAAAGAAATAGGCAAATACATCTCTATCTCAACAGTTCTCCTCCACTTGGAGCATAGATATCACAGATACCCAACTTGACTAAAAGAGGATGAAACAATTTGCCCTCTAATCCTTTTGAGAACACATCAGCAAGTTGATCACTGGACTGAACAAAGGGCATATAAACTAAACCACTCTCCAACTTCTCTTTGGTAAAGTGTTTGTCAATCTTCACATGTTTCGTACAATTATGCTGCATCAAATTGTGAGCAGTTCTAATGGTGGCCTTATCATCACAATATAGTATCATAGAAATAGGAATAGATACACCAAGATCTTCAATTCAAGTAATCTTTTAGGCCATAACAGATCTTGTGCGCCTTTTTCTTCAAGGCATGCATTTCCTCCACTAGTGCTATCTTCCACCTCTCATCTGCGAAAGCTTCCTATCAATTCCATGAAATGGAGACAAAAGATAAAGAAGGCATAAAAGTACAAGAAGAGCTAGACAAAGAATCATATGAGACATTGTGGGATATAGGGTGTTGAGTACAAGTTGTAACACCCTTCAAAGTGCGATAGGATGATCAGAAGGAGAAAATTCACCAGAAGAAGTAGTAGAACCCGAATTTGGAGAAGATGACTTGAAAAGCAATGTATTAGCTGTCCTAACCTACGTGTTGGTAGTTGGATCCCTATGATGATATGTCTTTATTGTTTACCCTTGAAGTGGTGGAGGTTCTGTATTATCCTCTTGGGAAAGGAGGTGAATCATTAAAGAGTACCTGATGGGGTGAATAAGTAATATCTTTAGGAACATCCACAAAAGGCAACACCTTTACACTAGGATACTCTTGAAGAGGTGGATAGTAATTAGACTCATGAAAAATCACATCCATCAATACAATGATGCTCCCAGAAGGAGAGTGACAAAACTTATAACCTTTTTGAGTAGCTACATACACAAGAAAACTGTAGTAGAGATTATGGGATTCCAACTTACTCTTAGAGTTAGTGATACGAGCATAACAAACATAACCAAAAAATTTGGTGGAAACAATAAAAGTCAATAACCTCTATAAAACATCAATAGGTGTGCAGGAATCAAATATTCTAGTTGGCATCTGATTGATTAAATAGGCAGCTGTTAAGATAACACCACTCTAATACTGAGCTAGGACATGATGAGCATATATAAGAGAACTAGCGACCTCTAACAAATGTCAAATTTTTCTTTTGGCAACATCATTTTGTGTTGGTTTGTCAACACAACTGGTCTAATGAATAATGCTATGATCAGAAGATACTGTTGAAATTGACCCTCAGTGTACTCAGTGCCATTGTTATTGCGAAAGATTTTCACAGTAGCATTGAACTAAGTCTGAACCATTCTGTGAAAGATTTGAAAACAATGAAAAACATGAATCTCCTATTCAATAAATTAACCCAAGTTATATGAGAATGACAATCAACAAAAGTGACAAACCACCAATGACTGGAAAAAGAAGTACATCGGAAAAGACCCCAAACATCAGTATGAATCACATGAAAAGGGAAATAACTTTTATTATTTGAAGATTGATATCTTGAACAAGTTTTTTTAGCCAAAACATAGGCTTCACAAAAAAATTCATTTTTATTATAAGCTAAAATGAGACTAGGAAAAACTTTTTTCTAAATTTCCTAAAGGGGTATGACCTAATCATTAGTGTCATTGGTGAAGATCTATCAATGTCGAGTTAACTTGATGAGGCATAGAAGAAGAAGTAGAAGTAGAAACCCCACTACCGTCAAGTAGATAAAGACCACCCTCCAATCTTCCATATCCCATCTCATTCTCCATTATCGGATTCTAGAGAACACAATAAGAAGGGAAAAAATGTTACTTTACAATTTAAATCTTGAGTTAGACAACTAATAGAAAGGATATTAGTAAAGAATGATGGAATATGTAAAACAAAAGATGAGGGAAGAGTGGATGAACAATTGATGGACCCTTTTTCAAAATGGAAGAGAGGGTTTCATCAGCTAGATGAATTTTGTCTTTACTGGAAGTAGGGGTCTATTGATGAAAAAGACTAGAAGAAACTATCAAGTGATTTGTAGCTCATGTATCACTGATTCGTGGCTTGGAAATAACTGATGTATTGAACCCCTTGAAGAATATACCTGAAGTGGTTAAGTTTGAAGTAGAAGGGCAAGGCACATTGGCAACTGTGGAGGAGGTGGAAGTAGTAGAAGCTTTCAATAGATGTTGAAATGCCTGAAGTTCTCTTGGGATAAACAAATATGAGTAGTCAGTGCAGCAAGAATTGTTTCAGTATAGTTTGCCTTGTATTTTGCCTTTTTTTTTTTTTTGCCCTTTCTGCTACAAAATTTTCAAGTGTTTTATGTTAATTCCAGCAAGTAGCCTTAATATGATATGGCCTATTATGATTGCTCACACTTTACAACCTCTTTGGAGGTATCATTAGATCAACTAGATGAATCGAATTTGGCAATAGTGCTAGTACTAATTTGTATAGTAGATTGATCCTCAATAGACAAATGAAGCATTGTTGTCCTATGGCTTTCTTCAGTGTGAACTAGGGCACAGGACTATTCCGAAGTGGGAATGGAGACCAACTAAAGACTTGAACAAGTATATGATCATATTCAACATTCAATCCTGCCAAAAATTCATAAACTCTAATCTTATTCACACGCCTCTTGTTTGTAACAATATTTGCAGCATTGGTTGTTTCATAATCGTCATAATGATCTAGCTCTTGCCACAAACTCCGAAGCTCAACATGATATTGAAATAAAGTCATCTCCATTTGAGTGGTGTCATGAACCTTTTTCGAAGTTTATACACCTTTGCATCCTTATGTAGTTGACCATAAGTATCCCTTGTAGTTGACCAAATCCGTGCCTTAGTATCAAGAAAAAAATAGTCTTTTGCAATATGTGACTACATCAAGTTAAGCAAAAAGACATTACCGAAGAGTCATTTGAGATCCACTTATCCTAAGCAATACTTGATTTATCCAGTTTCATATCAATGTCATCAATATGTTCTATAAGCTTATGGCCTGGTCAAGAATGTAGATTAAGACCATATCATATAATTTGTATTTTCAAGCTTTATAGAGATTATAGCAAACATAATTTGTATGGCCATCTCCTATAGGTGTGGAGTTTTCAGTTGAATTTATAGCCATTGTGTCTCAAAAATAAACTAAAAAAGAATGAAAAGAGCAATTGAACTACCAAAATTTGCCAAAAAGGCCAAAAATTGGATTGAGTCCTCCCAAAATCAGCTAAATCAGAGCAAGGGAAAACAAAATCGATTTTTTAGGGCTTTGGAAACCTAAAAGAATGATAATTCTAATTTTTACCAAAAATTATTGGGAAAAAGAAAGAAATATGGTGGTCCATGAACTGAAGTACTTTGGTCTTCACACATGAGATAATAGTAGGTGGTGACAAGGTAGAAACAATCTCAAACGAGAAGATTTGAAAAATCACATAAAAGGTTGAACCATCTATTAAAGATTGGAGCCAAAAATTAGTTTATTTCATAGAGATGAAATTTAGGGCAGACACTAGATTCAAAGAATCACTTCATCAGTGCTGCCTACATTGCATAAGAAAGCAAAGGAGAAGGTGAGATGGAACTATGGTGGAACAGAGTGATGATGAGAAGAGAGAGAGAGAGAAAAGAAGGATCTCAAAGAGAAGAGATTGTGTTAGAGTTAGGGTTCTAGTTTAGCTTGGCTTTGATACCATATAGAGAGACAAAACTAAACTGAATGCTTGACTAGATTGATGTGACCCTAAGCTATATATTTATAATAAAGTTAAGAAGTCAAAATTACAATATCACAGTTATTATCATCATACATTAAATAATAAATGAAATAGACAAATATACTCCTATCTCAATAAGTATGCACTGTGTGGCACTGAGAACATTGGGTGCTGTCACTAAAGTAGCCAGTGCAGTCAACTATCCATGCTCCATGTACCTTATATTGTCACCATAAGTACTTGAATTATGAATGGCAGGATGTACAATTTGTCATCTACAATCAATCTCATCGAAGTTCATATTTATGACTGACTTTGTGCAATGAAGTGGAATTGTTTGCATTTTCAAGGAAATGGTCCTACTGGCAAAGGATATGTGAGCACATGCATGTGTCAATGTTAAGTTTGAGCAGTTGTCTTGGTGAAGATTGCTAAGCTGAAACTTTGTCAGTAAGACATTCAGAGCGTAAGATGATGTTTGAGTATCTGTTAAGTTATCACAAAATCACTTGTTTTTGAGGTTTCTATTAGCATTATAAGCATGCCGCCTCCACCCAATAGATGGGCATTCTAAGTCAGGTCTCTCCTCGGTTTGTTCAACGTGTGTGGTTACCCTTTCCTCATTTCCATGTTGCTGTTCTTGGTCATATATGCATGAAAGCAGGGACGTTAATGTATTTCACAATACTTGTCAAGAGTTTATGTGGGCCTTACATATGGTTCCCTCCACCTAACATTTTAAGGTTTCAAGTGGACATCCTGATAGTATCCAATCAGATAAATTGTGTATTCCTCCACAGATACTACTTTTGCAATCAATGCGGGGGGTCCACTAGTTGAATCTTCTGATGGAACTATGTTTGAGGATGATTATAACAATGGCATTGGTCCAGCTTCGTTCTTTGTTAGCAAGACAAAGATGTGGGCAATTAGCAATGCTGGGATTTTTAATGATGTTACCAACTATCAATTCACATGTTCAACCTCCAATGCCATCTTGAATACGTTAGAGCCAGACCGAGCTCTCTTCCAAACAGCAAGGACATCTGCATCATCATTGAGATACTATGGGTTGGGACTCCAGAATGGCCACTACACGGTGAACCTAGGGTTTGCAGAAACTGCTTTTCCAGATGATAGCCAATGGACAAGGCGGGGGAGGCGTCTCTTTGATATATACATTCAGGCAAGTCTTTAGACCTTTATGCTGCATAAAGTATTTTAGTGGCATGAAGCTCCAATAGGACGTCCTGGATGCACAACTATCATTCATTGGCATGGCTATTTATGTGCTTATGACTTTACTTGAAACTATGCTTAATCTTTGTTTCATGATTCTTCATCAACAGCGTAAGGTTCATGATGGACATTTACCTTTTTGAAAATCCTTGCACAAGATTGCTTATCATATTTGCACCTTGAATAAGTATATACTCACTCCAATGAATTATCTTTTCCAGTTTGTGATGAGAGAAAGAATTACTAGCATTTGTCGTCTTTGTGCTTTCAGTGCATCTCTTTTTACAATTTTGGATACTAGTTTACAAACTCATAATTTACAGCCTTTAGATCACGGATGAAACTTTTAATTTTTGAGATGAGTTTCTCCGAGTTCGCCATAGTTAATTTCTCAAGAAGTAGGTGGACAAGGTTTTTGTGAAAATCTACCACAAAAAGCATTATTAAACTTTCTTCATCTAGCGTGACAAATTGCACTAGGTAACCTGATCTATCTTTTGTGGCTTATTCAAGGGGATTTTGATGTCAGAGGACTTTGACATTAGAAAGGAAGCGGGTGGAAGGTCCTTCCGAGCTGTTGAGAAGGCATTTAAGGTTCAGATTTTTGAAAACTATGTTGAGATTCACTTCTTTTGGGCTGGAAAAGGGACATGCTGCATGCCTTCTCGTGGTACATACGGACCATCTATTTCAGCTATCCGTGTTAGTCCAGGTAATAGTCTTACCAAATGTCATTTTCTGACTACTGCACATTCACCATTAGTTTACTGACCTGAAATCCTTTTACAGATTTTATACCTACTTCTCCAGACAAGAGGAAGAGTAAGATGCCTTTGGTCACAGGGATTGCAGTTGGTGTTGGAGTCATGTTCTTTCTATCAACTTTTGTAGCTTTTTATTTTCTCAGAATAAGGAAAAGATCAAGCTCCAATCAAGAGACAGGTGAAATAATGTGCATCATGCGTGTTTAATAGCTGTTGAAATAGCTTTATTGCATGATTACCTGCATGATGATTATTTGATCGTTCTTAAGAGCACTTATGTTGTTTCAAAGTGTCTAGTAATGTTGTTATGGTGCTTTATTTGCCAGCATTTATGGTTTAAGGTAGTCTCATGTAATTTCAGACATGGTTTGTCCAGTTTAATTGTTTGTTGTATTCCTCAATGCAATCACATGGTTTTCCTCTTGGACAAGATACTCATGCACATAGGACCACAATTATGCGTGGTGTTATTCTATAGATGCTTTGACAGAAAAAACAATGAAATAGCCAAAAAATGAGTAGCTTGATCTAGAAGCATGTGCCAATGCAATTATTTTTGCAGTATAGCGGGCCTCTTCTTTTTTTATTGGTTTATCAGTTATCTTGCTAGTAAGTTATGTATCTCTTTTGAAGTGGATGACGTTTTCTGACTGGTGAGCCTCTTTTATAAAGGAGATGTGAAATGTTTAACCAAGGACATTCTTCCAAAAGAATTTCCTCGAAGAATGAGTAAAGGGTATTTGTAGTCTCTTTACCTTGCTCATCAATGCATTATTACCTTTCATGTAAGCATTACATAATTAACTGCAAGACTAAAAGTTCCAAGGGAAGTGCCCAGAATTCGGGAAATAGTCCTTATATAATAATATATCTGCCAATGAGGGAGCACACGGTAGTGAACTTGCAGAGCAGGGTCAATTCTTTGCAGATGGGTGGTGATTATGTTTAAAACTTGTTCTTATTGATTATGTTATGCAGATGCCCTGAGAGTTGCTACAGGGGCATTGAATTTCAACTATTCAGAGCTACACAAAGCTACAAATGGTTTCAGCCTTGCCAATAAGCTGGGCCAGGGTGGTTTTGGAATTGTTTATAAGGTAATTTTGCTTCCTGATATTTGGTATATGGCTAGAGACTAAGCTTTCTGTGCTTGAGGGCTTTAAAGCAATGCTAACTGTCCTGGTCTTGATTGTAATTCTTGTCCGCAGTATGAAGTTTTAATGTTTAATTCATATTAATAGTTAAATTGAGTGTATTATGTCATGTTATGTTTGTGTTTTTTTCAGTACCTATTGTCTCTTGTTGTGTTCATGTGATTTTCACATCCTGCGTTCATCAGTGCCAGCCCAAGTGCATAGAAGCCATTCTCTATATTGTGTCTAAATATGTTAGCACCCTCTTAAATGGTAAAGTTGTCAGTTTTTGGCTGAGACTAAGAATTTATTTTCGAAAATGAAGATACTTTGCTTTTTTGGGGGTTGCCGCATGGACCAGTGAAGAGAGAGTGGGGCTGGGGGGAGTTGACAAGTTCGGTCATATCCTTGGCTGAGTTATTAACGTATAAATTTGCATCATCATGATGAATGAATGCAGACTTTAGTTTTTCTAGACTAAACGAAATTACAGTTACTTCATAATCTTCCAGGTTACCTTATTATCTTTTTCCAAGCCCTAGGCCTATTTGCATGCTAGCAACCTCCATTTGATTATCTCACCAGAAATTATCAGCTGACAATGTACTTTGTGAAAATTCGGTTCCAATTGGCCCACTCTTTGTCATCTCTAGGTTATTAAGGTAGAATCATTAGTAAACTCACAGGTCTGTTATGCAACTGAATATTATCTTCTTCAGTGGATTATTAATATTTGGGTTGATCCCACGAAAAACCCTAAACTTTTCCCACTGTAGCACATTTATCCCAAACTTTTTTTGTGACACGAAAAACCCCAAACTTTGCTCACTGTGACACATTTACCCCAATTTTTTTTTGGTAAATACATTTACCCCAAATTTTTCTTTCTCATTTTTTCCAAAAAAAAAAAAAATACTTGGCCGGTGAGCTCTGCTGGCCGCCGGAGCTCGTCGGCCACTCTAGAGGGCGGTGAAGCCCTGCCGGCCACGGGTCGCCTCTCCGGCGGCCGACGGAGCTCACCGGTCAAGTATTTTTTTAGAGAAAAAAATAATAAAAAGTTTGGGGTAAATGTGTCACAGTGGGCAAAGTTTGTGATTTTTCGTGGTATTAACCCTTAATATTTTGATTAACTAATAGTCGAATATCATGAATAAACACTTTCCTATATTGTTTCATTGAGGCGGGACAAGGTGGTACTGGCTTGTGCAAAAAGAGGTGTTGGTCACAAGTTTGATGTTGTATATGCACTCAGGAATGTGGTGCATTAAGTGGTCTTGACAAGATGATGCGCATCTGCATACATCGAACTTCTGTAGTAAGAAACATTCTCTTGGTGGTCAACTTTTAGAGGAGGTACGCAATAGTTTTAGTTCCCTTGTCCAGAAAAGTTCTGTTCATATCATCTTAGAAATTACTTTTCGGTGTTCAAATGCTGTCACTTCAGCACATACACGTGACTGAAGATAGTACTGTTGTGCAGCAGTCAGCTCTGTTTGGCAGAAAACAAGAGAAAATAAGTAGAGTTCATTAATTGAAAGATAGTTAGGCTGAGCTGTGGTGCTTGTCGCCGGATGAACAGAAACCACTTATAGAAATGTGCTCGATCATTCATCATTGGTACACTCCTGGTTTATCCTTTAGGAGATTAAACCATCCCTTGTCTGCTACACAGCCCTTATCACACTTTTTAACATTCTTTCTCTATTGAAACTTTCATGTCAGATCCTAGCTTGTTACATATGTATTTGACCTGGGCCCCCACCAAGTTGCTGGTGGCCAATTTAACAGTTTGATGCTTTTGACTTAGCACGGACTATCTTAATAGGCTTCTTCAGAATTTGCTCTCGCACAAAGTTAACTTCAACTCAGCTTTTCCTTTGAACTGCTCACATTGTTAATTCCACTGCAGGTGGCTGCTTGGAACACTTCGATAGATTACTGAAGGATTCTATTCCTCAGGTTCATGATTAATTGTCTGATGGACCCGCAATTGGGCCTCAAGATGATAAATTGTAAAAGCTAAGCTAGCTAATTAGATTTAAAATTGAATATCTGTGGAACTTATACTGTTTTATGTGATATGTGCATGTTCCATGAAGCTTGTTTCTCAAACATGATTTTGTCCCTAAGCCGTGGAGTATTCTACTCTCGAGGGAACACTTGGTGATGGGAGAATTGTTGCTGTGAAGAACCTCTCTGTGACCTCTGACCAAGGAAATGATCAATTTCTAGCAGAAATTGCGACAATATCTGCTGTTCAACATTGCAACCTTGTAAAGTTGTATGGATGTTGTGTACATCGTGATAAACGCCTCCTTGTGTACGAGTTTCTGGAGAACAGTAGCCTTGATCATGCCTTATTTGGTAACTGTCGATACTCTGCATTTTGTGTATATGTATTATCTATGCACAAATGCTGGACACACTATTACTAATGACATGAATGGGACAGGGAAAACGAGCCTTCATATTGACTGGGCCACTCGTTATGATATATGCTTAGGCATAGCACGAGGACTAGCTTACCTTCATGAAGAATCAAGAGTTAGAATTGTGCACAGAGATGTGAAGGCCAGCAATATTTTGCTTGATACAAGTCTTACCCCAAAAATTTCAGACTTTGGATTGGCAAAGATTTACAATGATAAAATGACTCACATAAGCACTAAAATTGCAGGGACAATGTAAGATACTGAGCACTTAGCTTCTTTGCTTTCTGATTGTTAATGTTTTTATGCATATATATCTATGTATATGAGTACCTTTGCATTTTATTTTTTCTGGGACTGGAATAGTGGGTATCTAGCACCAGAGTATGCCATGAATGGGTACCTGACTGAGAAGACCGATGTCTTTGCCTTCGGTGTGGTGGCTTTAGAGATTGTTGCTGGAAAGCCAAATTTTGCATCCAAAGAAGAGGCATCTTTGCTTGAGTGGGTACGGATGAATAGAATTACTTTCATATGGATTTTTTTAAAAAAAATTTTAAGCATATTTTCATTTTGGCCAACGGATTTAGAAGATCTGGAACCCTTCTCAAGTTTCTTTCAATTGAGTATGAGAATTTGCAAAGGAATTTTCAAATGCATCATACATGCAGTGGTATGCACCTTGCATGTTGTATATGTGGTATTGCATTTGAATGTTTATGCTTGTTAGTATGGATTTGTGCATAGTTGTTTGTTTGAGGGGCATGTGAGATGTAACTGTGTATTTATCATTTTCCGATGATAAAGACAAGTTGTATCTGTGTTGATGTTACAGCCAATATAAAGTATTCTAATTAATTGCTTCTGCATCAGTAAAAAGATCTACTCCATACCTCAATGGATGTGCTGAACGTTGGATATGTAGTTTCTTTTACAGAACCAACGCATTTTGGATTTGGATTAATGATGTTGTATTAGGGAAATCAACAAGAAAAAATTTTGTTCAAAAGGGTGCAGATAATCTGCTTCAATCTGCAGATTGAAAGAAATGGGAATGTTTCTTGAGAAAACATATAGTTGGGAAGGGATGGACTCCTCTAATGTCTTCACCTTTTGGGGAAAAGAATTTGAGTCATTCCGCTTCTCTTATTCTTTGGTAATAGTCCTCTGTTTTTCAATCACGCACTTTAGTTTGCTTACTTTGCTACAATTTTTGTGCTTTTAAGGCATGGCACCTGTACGAGAACGATTGCCATCTCGAACTAATGGACCCCAGATTATCAGAATTCAAGGAGGAGGAAGTAAAAACTGTGATTCACGTGGCTCTCCTCTGCACCCAGATGCAGCCGTCTCTAAGGCTACCGATGTCGAGTGTAGTGGCGATGCTTCAGAGACGTACCAATGTAATACCTGTGCCTTTGAAGCCAGGTTACTTGACTGACAACATGTTTGGCAGTTTTGTCAATTCGATGAGCAAAACAGGGAAGGATGTAAACTTGTCCAATGACTCATTTCCAAGTACAAGCCTGGACGACACTGGAGAAAAGTCGCTCTGGAATGCTACCAAGCCAATCATAGGTGAGTATCTACCCTAATTTCTAAGTTGGTCATGTCTTTTCTTCATCTTTCCACAGTGGTTAAAGCTCAATGAAACTCCTGCTAAAACTTTCTCTTTCTGTTTTTTCCCTTTCCATTGTTTTACCCGACTCTTGTGGTGGTGACACTTTGGGTTTGGCAGTGGTACTTAAGAGTAGCCTTATCTCTTCAACAAAAGTTATAGTTTTCCTGTTTTTTGCAATATGATCGGTCATCAAGTCAATAATCCTATAATCCTTGCTAGTCACCTGGGGAACATATGCATGCTCATTTTCTTTGGCTTCTCTTGCTACGTCCTACTTTTGTTTTCGTTAATTACATGCATGAATGCGGTATAATATTAGTTTTGAATTCCTCATAAACAGGGAGATCCAGAGAAGCCTAATGGTGAAGCAGCTGCTTGAATTAAAGGTATTGCATGACATGACGCGATATGCGAAAATTAATATAAAGCATTGTTTGATGTTTAGACACTGCATCAAGAATGGCTATCGATGTTGTGTCATTTCTTTCAAAATATCAACTGGTTGTTTCATCAATCCGACAACTGTTTTAAAGGAGGGCATCCACTTAAGTAAAGCTGTCTTGCATAATTCGGTAAAGAGAAACCTAACTGTTCTGGTTGCTAGTGACACGGTCTGGGAAACTTTGCTCGCCTAGAGGACCGTGAACGACCCCTATGGGATGGAGCAACCTCTCATCCTTCCATGCAGTTCAAATGCTCCCTGCGCGGGTGGGATTACTGTGTAACGGTACACAATTGATTGTTCCCAGGAGCACCTAATTTATTTTCCTGCCTAGGTGGAGCGTGGGACTATGGGTATTAGCCCGAACATGTATATAAGGGAGTACCCCCCCCCCCCCCCCCCCCCCCGGCTCTTCATTTGCACACTCACTCTCATGAATGAAAATCGAGTTCTCTTTAGAGCGTCTCTCTCTATCAGATATGCTTGTGAGTTGAGAGGAAAGGCTGACTTGGGAGGAATTTCTTAAGGCTGCACGGGTGGGTGAACTCTATATAGAGCAAGTCCATGACAAGTGATATGAGAGCCAAGTTCAATCCACAGTGTCATGGATCTTCGTTTTTGAGATAGTATATGAACAGCAAGTTGCCAGGAGAGGGCATCCGAGAAGGGTCCCAAGGCAAAGAGGAGCCGTGTGGCTTCTAGTTTAAGGGACATGGTGGGTGACTTGGAGTCTCGTATGGCAAAAATGAAATTTGCATTGGCGGACTTTCCAGGCGTGGTCGATGAGCTATCCACAAGTATTGATGGAGGCATGCTCAAGAGGGAAGAGTTACAATTAGAGGTGCTTGAACTCAGGATTGGCATGAGGGAACTCCGAGGGGGAAATGATGGGTATTGATGGGGCATTGATCACGTTGTCTGAAGAAATTAATCAATGGAATGAGAACTTGGAAGTCTTGGTGGAGGCTACACGAGCGGAGATATCTGAGCTTACGACGAAGGTAGCAAAGGCGAACGCCATAATCGTGGATTAATGGCATGATCACTGGATAGCCTCCTCCCTGAGTAGACGTCCCAAAGCTTATGGAGTTCCCTAGCTCTCAAGTGGCTAAGTACGTAGACAATTTCTTGTGGTACTTAGAGCAATACTTCCAAGCAACGGGAATTGTCGATAGCATATTATGATTGAGTACCAAAGCCATATACCTGACTGACAACGCCTTATCATGGTGGAGGCGTAGGTCCAAAGATCACAGTATCACTACGTGGGGAATATTTGTCGAGGAATTTTACTAACAATACTACTCGGCCTATATCAAAGAGGAAGTCTGAGATGAGCTCCGCCACTTAGAATAAAATGGGAGAATTCGGGGGTATGTTGTGAAAAAGTTTTAGGACCTACTACAAATTCCATTATGAATAATATGGAAGCTTTATCCTAGTTCAAGGGTGGGCTCAAACCATAGATGGAACAAGAATTAAAATGGTACAATGTGAAAGATCTCTCTATAGCCATGTGGGAGGTCGAGTCTAGTGAGTATAAGGCTCTATTCGAAGCCAGGCTGGACGCTTGACTGAGGGATAAGGCCATTGGTGGGGGAAACCGATATTGCTAGAGTGGGAGCAACTGACTACCAACTGCCCCTCCTAAACCCCAGATAAAATAAAGTAACGGGGGCTCAAGAAAGAGTCAATTTACACTCAAATGTTTCTTGTGCGATGGGGGCTACATGGCTTTGCGATTGTCCCATGCGGGGCAAGCTAGTGGCCTTGGTCCAGGCTCAAGAGGACAAAGAAGGAGAAGAGACGTGACTAGGCTCGTTGCGAATCCTAAACATGATCTAGTCTAAGAAAGAGCACAAGTCCAAGGGACTCGTATTCACAGACATAAAGATCGGGGAAACCGTGATGAGTGCGCTCGTGAACATTGGAGCATCTGATTCTCTTCATCTTGAAAAAAGCTGTGAGAAAATCCACTTTTCAATTGAGAGAGGATTCGAGTGGATCAAATTTGTGAACGACATATCCCAACCATCGACTTGATAAGGCACGTAGAGATCCAACTCAGAAAATGGATGAGCAAGAAGACAATCGCGGTAATCCCGCTCGATGACTCAGACTTTATCATGGGCTTGGGGTTCCTTGATAGGATAGACACCTTAGTCGTTCCTTTGGTAAATTGCTTATGTATTTTGGACTGGCGCTGTCAATGTGTGGTTCTAGTTAGTCATGATTTGGGCCGTGACTGAAAGGTGATCTTGGTAATCTAACTCTCCAAGGGAGTGAGAAATGGAATGACAACCATCCTGGTTATGCTGAGGGCCGAGGATCCCAAAGATGAGGAAGAGGGGACTTTGAGTGAGGTTTCTCTACTCCTCAACTTCTTTGAAGATGTGATGCCCCCTAAGTTGCGAGAAAGTTACCAACTTGGAGGGAGGTTGACCATCAGATCGAGTTGGAACCCAACACTCGATCACCCGCTATGGTGTCATGCTGCATGATTCTCTTGAACGAGAAGAGTTACATAGGCAGCTGTTCGATGTCGAGTACATCCGCCCATCAAAAGCACGTTCGGCACCCCCCTCCTGTTTTGAAAGAAACATGATGGTTTTCTCCGAATGTGTATCAACTACAAGGCACTGAACAAGTTGATCATTAAAAACAAGTATTCAATCCTGCTTATTGCTGACTTACTCGACCAACTTGGAGAAGCTCGCTGGTTTACCGAGCGCGATCTTAAGTTGGGCCTCTAATAGGTTTGGATCACAAAGAGAGGCGAACAGAAAATCTGTGTGCCACGCTGTATATGGATCATATGAGTTTTTGGCGATGCTCTTTGGCCTAACCAAAACCCCGGTTACATTTTGCACTTTGATGAACAAGTTACCCCACCCTTTTCTTGACAGATTTTTCATGGTTTACCTTATTGACACCATGGTATATAGTCGTACCTTCGAAGACCATATTGAGCACTTAAGGAAGGTGTTCTAGATCCCATGGAACAATAATTTATACGTCAAAAGGGAGAAATATGCATTTGTGAAGAGGGAAATATGCTTCTTTGGGCATATGAACTGTTGACTGAAGTGACTGTCACACCCCGAACCTCGAGCGCGCGCATATCCTACAGTGGTCGACTAATTTGCGACGTTCCCATGACGCGTCACCGACCCATTCGATTATGCGCATGCGGAAGCGAATTAAACTATTCCCTGACAATACATTAAACTTGGGATAGAAAAATAGGACATCCAAATTTCCCAAAATCATATTTTATAAACACCCCCAGGTTTGAGTACACAAAAGACTAAACCAAAAATGATTTATAGACTATCTAAACTCCGAGTTCTATAACCACAACTCTAAGTCCATCCCAAAAGTGTGCTCCAAAATCATCCTCTGCGGGATCTCCTATCATGCACAATGTACCATCATCTAGGGACCTGCAAGATAAAACTGTTCAACGAGTTTACCTCTTAAGTCTCGATTAGGAAGTAATTCACCTAGAGGCAGTAGCCTTGAGTCTGACTCACTAATAGATCATACACAAATCTCAAGTCAGACATAACACAGTCTGGTGATGATCAGACTCACAATACCTCAGATAGTATGTCTCTAACAAGGTCTTAGATGATGGACGGTCTGACTCACACGGTCTGACCCATACGGTCTCAAACAGTTTGACTTTTAGAGGGTCTGGTCCACAAACGGTCTGACCCATACGGTCTCAGACGTTTTGGTCCTCAGACGGTCTAACACACACAATGTCTGGCGATTATCAATTCCACAATTTATGTACACATGCACGCAACCAACACCCTCTAACAATTAGAACATTGTACATCAATCATCAAATACCCACAAGGGTCCTAATCAAAGAGCATAACATATCGATAGTTCGATCCCACAATCCATAAACAATCTCAAGACTGTATATCAATGTCTCACACCAATCACATTATCATATCATCGCCTCATATCACCACATATCATATCAAATCACGTCAAATTATTGTGCATCACTTAGCCCTTGACTGCACATGGTAATAGTACAAGGTTCTAGAGATGACTCACACAATCTTTGGTACAAGGTTCTAGAGATGGCCCCCGCGAAAGTTTACGTTGTCGCGTGGCACTTAGTCCTTACCCTGCAATCACATTATTGCATAACACTTAGTCCTTATTCACACATGTCAATGATACAGGGTTCTAGTGGTGGCTCATACAATCTTTGGTCCAAGGTTCTAGAAGTGGCCTTCACGAATGTTTACGTTATCGCGTGGCACTTAGTCCTTGGACAGAATCAACGGTTCAAGGTTCTAGAGGTGGCCTGCACAAAGGTTTACGTTACCATGTGGCACTTAGCCCTTTACCATGTAAAGCGATAGTCCTGGATTCTAGAGGTGGCCCCCACGATGTTCTTATTATCATGTGGCACTTAGTCTCGTACTGGCTCGTCACACATTTAACTTGTACAATACAATCAATAGTCATCACTCAATCATATATCATCACCAATTCACTTTCCAGCAAGCACTGTACCCAGAATAATCACGAAGCCAATATCAGTCCCAATCCACAAAAAAAAAAAATCACTCGCGCGTTTCTAAATTTAAATCCAGAAATCCAATCAAGTTAGTTCGGAAAATTCTCAAACTATCAT
Source organism: Melaleuca quinquenervia (assembly GCA_030064385.1). NCBI lineage: Eukaryota > Viridiplantae > Streptophyta > Magnoliopsida > Myrtales > Myrtaceae > Melaleuca > Melaleuca quinquenervia. Next base: position 10,918,934 of record CM057719.1, on the reverse strand, counting down.
ATGTCATAAAGAACACATAAATGAACATTTTTCATGAAGACACCATGACCTAAATCATTCTGTGTTGAGAGCAGTAAATCATTCAAATCACTGCAGAAACTGTGCTCGTTTCCAGAAATTACAACTTTCAAAACTAGCTTGGTTTGGAATCCAAAACTTGTCCGTTTGTTCTAAAATTTGACTATGTTGAAATACAAGATGTGATGAACAACTTTTTGTGAAGGAACCTTTTCAAAACTCGAACCTTAAGAGTCAAGAATAAACCATAGAACATCAAAAGGTGACAAGTTCTAGCAAAAATAGAGGTTTTGTTTTGTTCCAAATGAGGTCGAAATGTTACTCTTTTAAACCCATAAGATCTTTAGTAAAATGTATATTTTAGCTGAATATGTCTAAAACATTACTCAAGAAAGAATCGACATCAAAATCTCAATAAATCTCATTCCACAAAATCAGCAAATGGTGAGGGTCCAGCAAACAGATTCAAGAGAAATCCACTGAACTCAAGCAAACCACATTCACCGATGTCATTCGAACTGACCATGAATCTAACCAAGCTAAGTAACACTCAACTAACCCCTAAGTGTAATCGCAATCTACGAAAGGTTAAGAAGTAGACTCCTTTGATTAACAAGCCAACAAGTGTACGGCAATGGTGACACAAAAGCGATCAAAACTTGATTCTACAGCAACGCCAAAATAAGCCTAGAAGAGGCTGAACAAGCCTTGCAAGTCATTGCTGGATCTGCTGGTTGAAAGCTCCGAATCTCAACTACATAATGGAGGTGGAAGGAAGTCCAAAGTGAAGAAGAAACTGAACAAGAATGAGAGGGAGTAGTTGTACATTTTCTGCCTAAGAAGAAGGATAAAGACTCTCAAAGTCAACCAAATCTATCCAAGACACTCAAGTACATGCCCCATATGCTACCCACTCTTATCTAACAGAACTTTCCCCTTCCAATCTTCCCCAATAAGCCAAGAATAAAGGCCATAACACAATAGCCCCTCATACTTACGAATTGCACCCATTCCTCTCAAGTCATATTCAAATGCTTATCAAATTTTAATTCGCAAAAATTCTTGGTCCAATGGAATTCTCTCAAAAGATGAGATGGGGTTGAAAATTAGGATGTCACAATGACGAACTAAGATTGTTTCTCAATTTCACTAATTAATATTGGTGGTTCATCCGAAATTAGTTCATCATCACCACATCCTCATGGACTTGCTAGAGAAGGAGAAGTTGTGGGAATGGATGGAGAAATGCAAACAAGCATTCGGCAGCTGAAACAAGTCATGTTTTGGGAATAGGTTCTCGTGTTGCCTGACCATGCCAATCCTTATAAGCTGGAAACTGACGTTTCTAATTATGCTATTGGTGAAGTTCTCATGCAGGAAGGGCACTCGATGGCATTTGAGTCGAGAAAGCTAAACGAAGCCGAGTGTTAATTCACAGTCTAAGAGAAAGAATAATTGCGGTAGTGCATTGCCTTGATCATGTATGGAGGTACTATCTCTTAGGATCGTGGCTCGTAGTGAGGACAGATAATATCGCCTTGAGCGACTTCCAAACCTAAAAGAAATTGAGTTTGAAACAAGCTCAGTGATATGATTTTATGGCAGATGTCAACTATGTGTTAGAATACAAGTCTGGGAAGGCCAATTTAGTGGCTCATGTGCTTAGCCAAAAACAAGGATGGCTTTCATTCATTGACTAAAGTGTTCGTAGATTGATTGGATCAAGAAATGCCTAAAACACGATCCAACTATCAAACCCTTCTCGAACATACTCGGGAGGGAAAAACTCAGTTTTAATGTGAAGATGACTTGCTTTACATCAAGAGCAGATGGGATGATGGGTGTATATGCCTCTCCATGGAAAGCTGTGAAGAGAAATGTTATGTAAGTATCACAACTCGAAGTGGGCTGATCATCTTAGAATTTATCACACAATGTCACTTGTAGAATATCGATATTTTTGGCCTCACATGCGCGACAATGTGAAGACCTACATGCAAATCTGCCTCATGTGTTGGTATAACAAGCTAGAGTAGAAGTCGCCAGCGGAGCTCTTGGAACCACTCCCAGTTCCTTAGCTTCCATAGGAAAGCATCTCCATCGATTTCGTCATGAACTTGTAACAAAGGATTGCTCAGCTGAGAAAGCAACCAAGCTGTTCATGAAAAATGTTGTTTAGTACTGGGGAGTGCCCAACATGATTATGACGATTATGAGTGACTACAACTCTTGATTCATGAGGCGGTTATGGGTAAACCTCTTCAAGCTACTAATATCGGACCTTAACTTGTCTATGAGCCTATATCCACAAATTACTGGGGAGACGAAAAGGGTAAATGCGCTCATAGAGCTGAACCTACAACACTACATGAGCTCGACACAAGTGAACCGTACTAGGTTGATCGACATTGCCCAATTCTCCTATAATATGTAGCGGAGTGAGTCCACGAATCGAAGCCCATACGAAGTTGTGACAGGGCAACAGCCCCTCGCCTTGAGTATGGTTGTTGCAGGTTATCGTGGGATTAGCCCATTCACATACAAATTTGCTAAGGATTAGCACGAATAAACCGACTTGGCTCGAGTGTGCCTACACAAGGCCACAAAAGCATATGAAGGAATGGGTTTACATCAAGCAACGTTGCCTAGAGTTCCAAGTTGGAGACCTAGTGATGGACAACTACATATGGCCCTTCGGTACAAGGATGTCCATATGGCTCTAATTGGCCGATACGAAGGGTCATTCCACGTATTTCAACGAATTGGGAGGGTCGCCCACAAGCTAGAAGTCCCGCTGAAGTTAAAGATACACCTCATATTCCATGTGAGTATGCTTAAATTGTTTCATCTAGAAGCAGGAGACCCGAAGCGAGGGGAGTCTTAGCAGGCATCACTTGAGGCAAAAACCCAATATGATCGGGACGTCAATCACATCATGGTGGATCGAATAATACGGAAGAGGTAGTATGTGCTGAAATAGGAGTGTTTAATATGATGGAAGAGCTTTATAGTGAGTGAAGCAAGTTGTGAACCCAAAGAAGCACTTTAGTAATTGAAGAAATAGGGGTAAGAACACTAGAAGTGTCAAAAGTTGAGTATGGTACTCACTTCAGTGCCAAAAGTTTCAAAATGCTAATTTCAGTGCCAATTCTCCCAAAAAATGAATTCGTAAGTGCCAACAGAGAAAATTCCGGCCAAAAAGTGCCATGTTAGCATCAACGTCAGTATTTTTAGTAATAAAAAATACTCTTAAAAAACATACTTTGGCTCTCCATGAAGTTCGGCTGCAATTTCAAGAAATTGAGGCCCTTCCATATCGACCCACAGCCACCCACCACCACTAATCGAAAGCTAATTCATTTACATACTTTCATGAGCCATCGCACCACCCCTCCTCCTCATTGAGTCGCTGGAAGTTACTCGCACCACCCCTCCTCCATGTTGGAGAGCCCCCGTTTTGCGAGCAAAGAGTGACAAACACCAAATTGGAGAAATTCAGAGATACCCATGCGAAACCGAGGACATCACTGTGTTCCTTGGAATCTCTAGAATGTATCCAAGCCCTTGGACACGATTGATTTGGTTCCGAAAGCTATTGAAGTTTGCTAGGAAGGTCTGTCGCTCGGTTTGTGCACCCAGTAAATGTTTATGGCCATATCTCGGGATTTTAGAATTTCCAGCCATGGCCACTAGTTGGAAAAGAATCCTAAGCCTCTCCCAAACACAATGCCACCGGTCTTGGCCGTCAACATTTCACCATTTGGGAGAATTTCGCTATGTTGTCCAGTTGCTCCTCCTAGACCCAAAAGTTCGGCCAGCCACATTCGTCGAGCCACCCACGGCATCTCCGACCACCTTAGCAGTTGCCACCGGTCACAAAAGGCTTGTGAGTGAGTTCTAATCGAAGCTCAACCGGTCTCTTCTTTCGACATTTCCTAGTTTGCTCGAATTTGGCCTTGACCAGGTTGCTATGTGCCTGATTAGGTCTCTCATCAAACTTCCAGCGAGTTGGCACTAAAATTTTCGATTTTTTCCAAAAAGTGGCATTGAAGTGAGCATTTTAAAACTTTTAGTACTGAAGTGAGCGCTGTACACAACTTTTAGCACTTATAGTATTCTTACATCATAAATAACTCAATGAATTTCATGATGAAAGTGCAAAGAGGGCATTGCCCGAATAGGAGGAGGTAAAGGTGAGCATGGTTCAAGTTGCGCCGGTCCCGTACTCAACCCAAGGACCAATCCACATATGTCGATCCTCAATTTTTGGGACCGTGGGCTGACCCGTCAAGTTTGGGATCGAGGACCGGATCGAACCGATACCGTAGACTGACCCGTCGAGTTTAGGATCAAGAACTGGATCGACCCTATCAATTCGATCAGGTCCCAATGTCAACCCGAGAATGCTAAATCATTCATACAAAAAATTCCGCCGAGGTGGCGGTGGTGGCAAGCGAAGGCGAGCAAGCAGCGAAGCCAATGGGAAAGTGATTCTCAAGAAATTAGGGCTTTACTGGCAAGTGAAATTGTGAGTGTTCATTGTCAACCTCGACGAAAAAGAATGTTTTGATTGGAAGAAGAGATATGTAATATACATTAGTTGTTCTTGGGCCTATGGTTTTGGATTTTTACTCTTGGTTTGGGCTTCGTAGTCCACAGGAAGAACTAAAGGAGGAAGGCTGAAGCTAAAGCTGGTTCTCTCATTTTATGGGCTTGTAAAAAAAATGGCATATTTATTACTTATATATATTATATTGTTGGGTTGGTCTGGGTTGAATCAACCCAAAATTCCAGGACAAATGACCAACCCACATAGTACCGGGTTAGAGATTTCAGGATAAAAGACTGACCTAATCATCTCAAAAATCTGATCAGGACCGACCGAGTTGAGCCAGTTCAGGGTTGGTCCAAGGTCGATCTAGGACCGTTGCTCACCCCTAAGTGGAGGAGATTGGCATGGTTATGGAAACTTGCTCGCCTAGAGGATCGTAAAAGACGCCTACAGGACGTAGCAACCTCTTTTCCTCCTGCCAAGTTCAAATGCTCCTAGGCTGGATTACTATGTATCAGTATACAATAAATTATTCCTAGGGGCACCTGATCTATTTTTTTGGCTTGGATGGAGCAGGTGGTTATGGCTATTAGCTCGAACATGTATATGGGAGTCCTCTCCCCTTCATTTGCATATTAATGTTGGAATAAAAAAATATATGATGAACAGAAATTCTCGACTACTTATAAACGAACTAAGTTCGTTCTTAATCGAGACTAAATGCGGAAAAGTAAATAGAATTTTACTAACATTCACTCATTGATGAAATATGAGCGATAACCTGATTTATAGAAGTGTCAAACGTTCAGAGATTGTAATCTCTAGCCAATTGCCCTCTTGAATCGATGGTGTGTTTTTCTTTGAATGAATTCAGTTTTTTGCATTAAAGGGTTTGGCTTAGAAGACCCTATTAGAACTCACGTTCGTACCCCTTCGCTCATGACTTCTCCCATCAAGAAGTCGTACCTTTTGGTTGTACCTTTTGGGTAATTATCACATAATACAAAGTGGCTAATATATGTTAGTTAATTAATATGCGCAACCGAATGTAGGATCACATTAGTTTATAACTTTCTCCCACTTGATCCCAACATTCTATCAACATATATCAAATTAAATACACAAACTACCGCTGAAGATAAAATATATGAATCATGGCGATAGGTCCTCTTAAAACGAGTATTATCTTCCATGTACCACATGTATCTTATCTTTTCAAATAAGTTCATATGTGATAAAACTAACTTAATGAATAAATGCTATGTTTATTTAGGGTCAAAAGTAATTGTTATTCTCATAATAAATGAATGTGTACATATGTATTGAGAAAACATCACAACTGAATAAGAATTTCACAAATTGTCAATATGACAAAAGTCTACATGATATGACCAATTCCCATCCCATCCTTAAATTTCATGGGTAGCAAGCCTTTAGTTAAAGAATCAGCTAACATCAATTTAATAGGAATGTGTTCAATGACCACTTTCTTCTCTTTGACACATTCCTTTATGGCTAAGTACTTGATGTCAATATGCTTGCTTTGACTACCACTATTGTAGTTTCTAGCCAAGAAAACTGCAGCTGAATTGTCATAATACATTCTTAATAGCCTAGCAATGGAATCCACAATTCTAAGTCTTGAAATGAAATTCTTCAACCACACACCATGTGAAGTGGTCTCAAAACAAGAGACGTACTCAGCCTCCATTGTAGAAGTAGTAACCAAGGTTTGCTTTGCACTCCTCCATGACATGGCTCCACTAGCTAACATAAATATGTATCAAGATGTTGATTGTCGAGAATCAACATAACCAGCCTAGTCCGAATCAGAATAGCCAACTACTTCCAAGTTGTCTGTCCATCTATACATAAGCATATGACCTTTGGTATCTTGAAGATACCTCATCACCTTTGTTGCAGCTTTCCAGTGGTCGATACCTAGATTACTCTGATATCTTCCTAAAACTCCCATAGCGAATGCAATATCAGGTCAAGTGCAGACCTGAAAATACATCAAGCTTTCGACAACAAAAGCATATGTGATGTTTTTCATTTGTTCCCTTTCTAGATCGTTCTTCGAGCATTGATTCTTACTAAATTTATCACCCTTCACAATAGGTGCTACATTAGGTGCATAATCTTTCATTCGAAATCTCTCTAAGACTTTATTGATATAAGCTTCTTGAAATAGTCCTAATATACCTCGAGGTCTATCTCTATGGATCTTAATGCCAATGACATAAGATGCCTCACCCATATCTTTCATGTCAAAATTCCTAGAGAGGAATTGTTTCACCTCATGAAGCAAATCTTTATCATTGGTGGCAAGTAAAATGTCATCTACATACAGCACAAGGAAACAAATTTTGCTCCCACTAACCCTTTGGTATATACATTGATCCATGATATTCTCTTCAATACCAAATGAAAAAATAATATCATGGAACCTCAAGTACCATTGGAGGGACTCTTGTTTCAATCCATATATAGCTCTCTTAAGCTTGCACACCAAATGCTCACCATTACTAGAAGAGAATCTCTCTGGTTGTTTCATGTAAACCTCTTCTTCAAGTTTTCCATTAAGAAATATTGTTTTTACATCCATTTGATGCAACTTCATATCAAAATGGGCAACTAATACCAAAATAATGCGAAGGGAATCTTTCTTAGATATAGGAGAGAAAGTCTAAGTGTAATCGATTCTTTCCCTTTGAGCGAATCCTTTGGCAACAAGTCTAGCTTTGTATCTCTCAATGTATCTCTTAAGCTTGCACACCAAATGCTCACCATTACTAGAAGAGAATCTCTTTGGTTGTTTCATGTAAACCTCTTCTTCTAGTTTTCCATTAAGAAATGTCGTTTTTACATCCATTTGATGTAACTCCATATCAAAATGGGCAACCAATACCAAAATAATGCAAAGGGAATCTTTCTTAGATATAGGAGAGAAAGTCTAAGTGTAATCGATTCTTTCTCTTTGAGCGAATCCTTTGGCAACAAGTCTAGCTTTGTATCTCTCAATGTTGCCTAATGAGTCCTTCTTAGTTTTGAAGACCCATTTACAACCAATGGCCTTCGCACCATTAGGCAACTCAACCAAATCCCAGACTTCATTAGATGCAATAGAACTCATCTCTTCCTTCATGGCATTATATCACAAATTGGAGTTATCACAATTCATGGCTTGTGAAAACATTTCAAAGTCATTATCAGCTCCAATATTATAATCAGATTCTTGTAAAAACACAAAATAGTCACTAGAAATTGCTGATTTCTTTATTCTAGTGGATCTTCTTAAGGTCTCATCAACACTGTCTTGAGGAGCATGTTGTTCAATTGGTTGTTCAACAATTTCTGGTAATTCTTGAACAACTTGATCCACCATATCAATATCAGCAAGTTGTGGAACTTCAGTGATTAGTTGTTTAATAGCCAATTGAACCGAATGGATATTATGAACAACAACCAATCTTGTACTTGAAGTAGAAGGTTGAGTATCTGAATGATCATTTTCTTGAACAAAGTCCTTAAAATGATTCATCCCACTAATCAAGTCATTTTCAAGAAACTTAGTATTTCTTGATTCCACAAACCTAGTGGTGTGAGATGGACAATAAAATCTATATCCCTTGGACTTTCGACATATCCAATGAAATACCCACTTATAGTCCTTGGGTCTAACTTCTTTTCTTGCGGATTGTAAACTCTTACTTCTGACGGACATCCCCAAACTCGTATATGTCGCAAACTCTGTTTCCAACCTTTAAATAACTCAAAAGGTGTCTTTGAGACAATCTTGGTTAGAACCCAATTTAATATGTACGTAACCGTCTTAAGAGCTTTGGTCCACAAAAACTTAGGAAGTTTAGAGCTATTAAGCATGCTCCGCACCATATCCAACAAAGTTCAGTTTCTTTTTTCAGCTACACCATTTTGGTCTGGAGAACCAGGCATGGTATATTGGCAACTATCTCATGTTCTTGAAGAAACTTTGCAAATGGACCAGGTGCTTGCCCATCTTCAGTGTATCTACCAAAATATTCCCCACCTCTATCTGACCTCACAATCTTAATTTGCTTAACGCATTGTTTCTCTACTTCTACCTTAAATACTTTAAAGACATCTAATGCTTCATATTTATTATGAAGCAAGTAGAGATACATGTATCGTGAATAATCATCCATGAAAGAGATGAAGTACTTCTGACCACGTGAGTCCATATTTGGACTACAAATGTCTGTATGTATGATTTCTAATACTTCTATAGTCCTCTTGACACTTTTCTTATACTTGTTGGTATGCTTTCTCTTTATGTAGTCCACACAAGTATCATGATCAGTAAAATCTAAAGTACTAAGTACTCCATCATTTATTCATCGCTTAACTCTTTCTATGAAAATATGTCACAATCTCCGATGCCACAACATAGAGAAATCTTCATTCACAACACATCGTTTCATACTAGCATTATCGTGAACATGCATTGCATTATAAAAGGTATTTTCTTGTAAATTAATTCAAAAAAGACCATCAGACAAAATACCATCTCCAACAATTTTAGATTTAAATAACAAACTAAAATTAGAATATGAAAAGTTACAAGTCTAGAAACAGAAATCAAGTTCCTTGAGAAACTTGGTACATAAAAGGTCTTATCCAAAGTCAAAACAAAACCACTATTGAGAACTAATCTGCATGTCCCAATAGCTTCCACATGCAAACAGATCTTGTTTCCAAAATAGATGTTTTGTTCATTGCCCACTAGCTTCCGGCGATTTTGAAAATCCTACAGAGAATTTGAAATATGGATTGTGGAACTAGAGTCAATCCACCAAGTGTTGTGACCCACATCAGCCATACTAGATTCATAACAAACATAATAGATTGAATTACCTTTCTTCTCAAGCCAGGCCTTGAATCTAACACAATCGTTCTTCATGTGCCCTTTTTTTTTGCAGAAAAAGCACTTGGATTCTTTCTTAATGTCAGCTTGGGGAGGTATTCTACCTTTTCCCTTCTACTTGCCTCGCATCTTATTCTTCTCGTGTGTTGCCAAATGAGCACTTTCTCCCACTTCCATAAGCAACCTTTCTTCTTCTTGAACACACATGGTCATGAGTTCATTAATTGATCATTTATCCTCATGTGTGTTGTAAGAAATCTTGAAAGGTGCATATTATTGTGGAAGAGTGTTCAGAATGTAATACACAGTGAATGATTTAGGTATGTCAACCTCAAGATTCTTAAGTTGAGCCACAATATCCCTCATTTTCATGATGTGCTCATGCACACCTCGTACACTAGTGAGCTTAAGAGATGAAAACTTCATAATTAGAGTCATGGCATGCACCTTTTCTGAAGTTGCAAATTGCACATCAATGGCTTCCAATAAAGCCTTAGCATTGGTATGCTGAGCGACTATGAATATTTTAGTCCTTATGAACATCACACTAAGGCAATTAGACCGCTCCCATTTTTCATAAAGAGCTATCTCAGCTGCACTGCTCGAATTAGTAGGAGCAGGTGGTTCGTCTTTCCTCACCCTAATTGAAAAAGCATCAATTCCTTTCAAACTGTATAGTTCTCACCATCCAGTATGGGAACATCATTCTTTAGTTCAGAGAAAGTCACATGTTGTAAAACTACATAAAAAAAAAATCATGCTTATGTCATAAATATGAGGCTAATTAAACTAATATCATACTTTGCAAATGTAAAATATGAAAATATGAATCACATAACATAAAAACCGCCTGTGGGCTAAGCTTTTAATTTAAATAGATTCATAATAACTTTATGAAGAAACTATCATACTATATTCATTCTCTTAATCCTTATGGGTAAATTAAGAAAAATAATATGATATTTCAACATAATTAATCACATTAGTATAATGAAAATTCCTGTGGGATAAAATTCATTACATAAATATAATTAATTACAACTAATGTCCATTTTTCTAAATATGACAGGAAGCACTTAGTGTATATAATTTAATTAATCAAGGATGTTGTGGCTAATCCTAATTAAATAAAAATATACATACCATTGGACATTTAATTTCATGCAATATACATTCACAAATTGCATATAGGGGCAAAACAGTAAATAACTCATCATAATGGCAAAACTGTAAATAAACCATCATGGCAAAACTGTAAATAAACTACAAGGGCAAAATATGTAAATATGCTAAATCAGGGGCAAAACCAGAATAACAAAAGCCCTTTGGGTAAAACAGTAAATGCAGCAGCAAAAAAAGGCAAAAACGGAAATTCTAGAACATAATAAGGGCGGAACCGTAAATTTTTAGAACCGGAAATTTCAAATGGAAAGAAGGGCAAAACGGGAATTTGGGCCACGGGCGTGTGACTATCACGTGCCCTCACTACCGCACGGGCGCGTGCAATCACGCGCCCTCACAACTGCGCGGGCGCGTGCACTACACATGCTCGTCCCTGCAACGCAGGTGCGTGAGATCCACGCGTAGCGCGTGGTCTCACGCACCCCTCTTCCAAATCGTGAAATCGCAATTTTTCCCAATTCTTCTTCCCTTTTCACGCCGTTTCGCCGTTACCGCCACCTTCCGTCGCACGATTCTTCTCCGGTGGCCCGCCCCAAATCAAAATAAAATATGGGATGCGTAGCTAACGCCGGCGCGACCACATGGGTCCAAGAATCAACGAATATGGTGAATAAAGCAATCCTCATCATTTGAACTTTTGGACTGGCTAAGAGATCCCTTGGGACTTGGGAGCCTTCAGACGCTCTATGAATTACATAATAAATTCTCTTCGAAAAGCCCTAGATCTGCTTAGTTTTCCAGGAGGCATCTTTGGTCTAGATATTTGTTTTGTTTATCTTTCCTTCTGTTTCTATTTCCCTGCAAGTTGAATGTGAGACTAAGAGTTTTGCTCATTATGATGTTTGAATGTTAGTTCAATAGATCAGTGTGCGCAGAGTGATTGATTCCTTTTTTTTTTCTTGCTGACATGAAGAAATTACTTTACAATCTATACGGAAACATGCTTTGAAAATTTTGGCGATCAAGTAAAGAACTGGATTACAATCAACGAACCCATCCAAACTGCAGTAAAGGGGTATAGGGATATATATCTATATACCAGACGATATATATTTATATATTTGAAGCGGAAGTGATCGTTCTACGAAGATCCATAGGTTGCGAATTGCGGACCTCAACCTCCAATCGAACCTGTGATTGGCAATCTTGGTATGAACGCGACTTGTTGACGAACCTGTGTCAACCAATCAACGCTATAACGCCACGAACAAGAGAATTCACAATCTTGCCCGATAAGTTAAATTCGATCGCCACAAGGGAAACCTTGATGAGATCTAGTTCTCAAAAGAACTCAAATAAGAAAACCTCTCTGTATAAAATTATGCGTAAAATTGTCTGTCTCATAAAAACCTATAAGTAACCTTGTATAGGTTGTCAACCCTAATCCTAATCCTACTAGGAATCAAAATAATTAAAAAAAAAGTCATATTCCTAATCCTGCTAGGATTGGAATCACAAAAATAATAAAAATTCGTAATTCTAATCCTACTAGGATTAGAATTACAAAAATAATTCTAATTGAAAGAAATTCGTTCAAAACTAGAAAAATGCCTAAAAGTCTATCTAAACAATTTCAAATCGCTAAAAAACATCATCATTCACTACTAAAGTAGTGAGTATTGATCAGTGGCCCGTTTCCGAGTGTCTATCCAAATTTAAGCCAATTCTAAAATTGTCAATTTGAAATTCCAGAAATAATCATGTTACGCCAAGGAACTTCAGAATCTTCAAGTTTCGAATCCGGATTGTCTCCATGCCAAATATCTTGAACCATGATACCAACAGCTTGTTTGAATTCCTTCGCTCTCGCTCGAGTGATTGGTCCTAACGGATAGAGCAACGGATCCCTAGCACCTCCTCCTCGATAAGGCTCAAGGCTCGATGTCCACATCATTCCCTCCCCCATGCAAAGGATTTGTCCTCAAATCATCATCTGCATCAAAAAGAGTTAAATCAGAAACATTAAAAGTTGCACTAATATTATATTCACCTGGAAGGTCAAGTTTATAAGCATTATCGTTGACTCTTTCCAACACCATGAATGGTCCATCCCCTCGCGGTAGCAATTTAGAACGTCGTTGTTTAGGAAAACGCTCTATGCGCATATCAACCCAAACCCAATCGCCGGGCTCAAACACTACTTTCTTGCGCCCTTTGTTGGCTTGCTTCGCATATTGCTCTGTCTTATGCTCAATATTCAACCGTGTTTTCTCGTGCAAAGTCTTCACAAATTCAGCCTTCTTTGCATCATATAAATCCACACGCTCATCAACAGGCAAAGGGGTTAAATCTAATGGAGTTAAGGGATTAAAACCATAGACAATCTCAAAACGGTATGAATTTAGTAGCAGAATGTACACTTCTATTATAAGCAAACTCAACATGTGGTAAACAATCTTCCCAAGACTTGATGTTCTTTTTAATTATAGCACGCAATAATGTCCCTAAAGTCCTATTAACTATTTCAGTCTGACCATCAGTTTGTGGATGACAAGTAGTAGAAAATAAAAGTTATGTACCTAATTTTTTCCACAATGTCTTCCAAAAGTAGCTAAGAAATTTAGAATCTCGATCAGAAACAATGGACTTAGGCATACCATGCAAACGTACAACCTCACGAAAGAACAAGTCAGCAACATGCAGCGCATCATCAGATTTATGACAAGGTATAAAATGAGCCATCTTTGAAAATCGATCAACAACCACAAAAATAGAATCCCTACCATGCTTAGACCTAGGCAATCCTAATACAAAATCCATAGAGATATCAATCCAAGAATGCGTCGGAATAGGCAAAGGTGTATACAAACCATGTGGTTTAGTTGTAGACTTAGCTTGCTTACATGCAATACATCTCTCACAAATTCGTGTGACATCTCGTTTCATGTGTGGCCAATAAAAATGTTCATGTAGCACTTCATAAGTTTTATTGATGCCAAAATGCCCCATCAAACCACCATTATATGCTTCTCGTACTAACAACTCACGCAAAGAGCATCTAGACACACACAACTTATTTTCACGAAAGAGATATCCATCATGCCTATAAAACTTTTCAAACGCAGCATGCTCACAAGCTTCAAATACTCTCCCAAAATCATCATCATCAATGTATAAACATTTGATATGTTCAAAACCTAAATACTTTGCTCCTAGAGTAGTTAGAATTGCATACCTTCGAGAAAGTGCATCGGCTACCACATTGTCCTTACCTTTTTTGTACTTGATTACATATGAAAAAATCTCAATGAATTCCATCCATTTAGCATGTCTTTTATTTAATTTTTGCTGCCCCCTCAAGTACTTTAAAGTCTCATGGTCGGTGTGGATCACAAACTCCTTTGGCCATAAATAATGTTGCCAAGTCTCCAAAGCTCGCACTAAAGCATACATCTCCTTATCGTAAGTCGGATAATTCAATGTCGCTCCGCTTAACTTCTCGCTGAAATATGCTATGGGACGTCCTCCTTGCATCAACACAGCTCCAATTCCTGTACCAGAAGCATCGCATTCTATCTCAAAAGTAGTACTAAAATTCGGTAAAGATAATAAAGGAGCATTAGTCAACTTATCCTTTAATAGATTGAATGCTCTCTCTTGCTCTTCTCCCCACGTGAAACCCACGTGCTTCTTGATAACTTCGGTTAAAGGTGCGGCGATGGTGCTGAAATCTTTTACAAACCTACGATAGAAACTGGCTAAACCATGAAAGCTGCGCACTTCTCCTACTGTCCTTGGTGTCGGCCATTCGCGGATTGCTTTCACCTTTTCTTCATCAACCTGTATTCCATTAGCACCAACAACAAAGCCTAGAAATACTAATTTGTCAGTTACAAAACAGCACTTCTTTAGATTAGCATATAATTGTTCATCCCTTAAAACTTGCAAAACAGCTCGCACATGCTTAATATGGTCATCAATGCTTCGACTATATATCAAGATATCATCAAAATAAACAACTACAAATCGACCAATAAAAGCACGCAAAACATGATTCATAAGTCGTATGAAAGTACTAGGTGCATTAGTTAAACCAAAAGGCATGACTAACCACTCATACAATCCATACTGTCTTAAATGCAGTTTTCCATTCATCCCCCTCTTTCATCCTAATCTGATGATAACCACTTTTTAGATCAATTTTAGTAAATATGCAAGCTCCATGTAATTCATCCAACATATCATCTAGCCTAGGAATAGGATGTCGATACTTTACCGTAATATTATTGATTGTTCGACAATCAACACACATTCGCCAAGATCCATCCTTTTTAGGCACTAACAAAACAGGAACAGCGCACGGGCTAAGAGACTCTCTCACATATCCTTTCTTTAGTAAATCACTAACTTGCCGCTGAAGTTCTTTTGTCTCTTCAGGATTGCTTCGATATGCGGGTCGGTTAGGTAATGGTGCACCAGGAATCAAATCGATTTGATGCTCTATGCCTCGAATCGGTGGTAAACCTCCAGGGATCTCATCAGGAAAAACATCTCCAAATTCTTGCAACAAAGATACAACCGAACTTGGCAAATTTGGGTCAAGTTCATTAGTAGTAAATAGCGCCTCATTGTACAAAAGTACAAGTATTGGTCGGTTCAGAACCAAAGCTTTCCTCACTTCACTCAATTTTGCATAGAATTTTTTTCTCTGTTTTCTCTTTTCTCTCTTTTTCCCTCGATTTTGACCACTCCACTATTCTTTTCCTCTCATTTTGCTTGCATTGCAGAATTTTCATGCAACCCCTCAATTTTATCACTTTTTTCCTCTCCTTTTGCTTGCGTTTCAGAATTGTTACGCAACCCCTCAATTTTATCATTCTTTTTCTCTCTCTCAGCCTCACGTTGTAATTTCAATTGATCTTCACACACCTCAGTAGGTGTCATAGGTAACAATGTGTAAGTCTTCTGATTCATCACCAATGAATATCGGTTAGTGTAACCATCATGATGTACCTTCTGATCATACTGCCATGGCCTACCAAGTAAGATATGCCATGCTTGCATAGGTACAACATCACACACCACCTCATCCTTATATCTTCCTATCTCAAATGGAACTCGGACTTGTTTCAATACTTTTACTTCTCCACTATCATTCAACCACTGCAATCTATATGGTTTTGGATGTTTTGCAGTTTTCAATCCCAATTTCTCCACCATGGTACAACTTGCTACATTCGTACAACTACCTCCATCAATAATCAAATTACAAATCTTACCATTCACCAAGCATCTTGTATGGAACAAGTTATCACGTTGTTGGTGATGCTCATCCTCCTTAGTTTGAACACTAAGAGAACGCCTGACAACCATCAATTCACTTGCGACTGGCATCTCAACTTTGCTGCAGTCTTCCAACGGTGGCATGTCATCATCCTCTTCATCCCTATCACTTTCAGATTGAACATCTCCCAGTCCAGTCATTATCATCACCCTCCTATTAGGGCATTGATTTGCCATATGACCCCTGCCTAAACACTTAAAACATTTAATTTCACGTGTTCTAGTGTTAGGATTTTCAGTTTTACTTGAAATAGGATTTGAACCAACTCTGACATCTTTCTCCTTTTCCTTTAAAGATTCCGCTTTGGTGTTGTTTCCCTTCCAATTCGGCTTCTCGTCTCTCTTCCAATTGGACTTCCAATTCGAACTTGAAACTCCATCGCTTTTGTAATTTCGGTCCAACTTCAATTGTCGCTCAACTTTGATGGCTTTGTCCACCAACTCCTCCAATTCAACATAGTGTTGCAGTTCTACCACCCTTGCTATATCTCGATTCAAACCACACAAAAATCGTGACATTGTGGCCTCACGCTCTTCTACCACATTGGCGCGGATCATAGCAATCTCCATCTCTTTATGGTATTCTTCCACACTTTTATTTCCTTGTGTGAGATTTTGCAGTTTATGGAACAAGTCTCTATGGTAATGACTTGGTATGAACCGCCTCCTCATCACCGCTTTCATCTCATCCCATGTTTTTATTAGTCTTTCACCATTGCGTCTCCTGCTAGTCACAAGTTGATCCCACCAAATTATAGCATAATCAGTGAATTCAACAACTGCAATTCTTACTTTTTTGAGCTCAGAGTATCTCTGACAATCAAATACCATCTCCATCCGTTTCTCCCATTCAAGATACGCATCAGGATCGTTCTTTCCTTGAAAAGTTGGAATTTTCATCTTGATATTGCCAAGATCATCATCTACTCGATGTCTAAATCCTCGGCGTTCGTTTCTCCTCTCAAACCTTCCATCTCGATCATCTTCTGTATCGGATACGTATGCATCATTAAATTGCCGCTGCCATCTAGGTTGTGCCCTAGGCTCCTCTTGATGATTTTGTCGTCTCCCTCTGGGTGGATCTCGGTCATCATCAATTCTCGTCTCACATCTCGCAACTCGGTCACCAAGTGCTTCAATTTGCAAACTCAATTGCTGGATGCTTGCTAGAATCGCATCATCTCTTGGGCGAGTGCCATCATCCCTTTGATTTACACTTTCTTGTCCTGAGCGTGACATTTTTTTAACAAAAAAAACTGCAAGAAAACGTTAGAAAAAAATCCTCACCAAACACTCTCTCACGTGTTTCGCTCAAAGTGTTTGTCACTCCTCTCGTGTTTAACTCAATTTCGGCTTTTTCTTTCCTCAATTAAGCTCACACACTCTTGCCTTTTACCTCTCGATTTCTTCTTTTAAGCTCTTTATCAGACTTGTCCCAGTCTCACAAGCTCCCCTCAACAATCGATTAACCACCAAGCAAGATCAAATTCCGCAATATAATGCTAAAATCAGCAAGTCAACAAATTTTTGCTAGATTCGGATTCCGAATCAATTTTTCGCTACTATTTGGTCCGACTATCAAAAATAACAAATAGAAACGAGTCGTCTTCTTGATTTTTTTTTGCCTTCTTTTTTTTTTTGCCAAAACTTTTTTTTTGGCTTTTTTTTGGCCGAATTTTTTTTTCCTTTTTTTTGACGAACTCAATTACATAAAAAAAATAACTAGGACCAAAAAACCCTAATTCAAAATTGAAATAACAGCAAGAACAAATTCAGAACCAGCTCTGATACTCTATAAATAAGTAAACTCTAATTTGATGAACGAAAAACAATAAATGCAGGATAACTAGACCTTATAGAACCAGCTCTGATACCAGATGATATATATCTATATACCAGACGATATATATTTATATATTTGAAGCGGAAGTGATCGTTCTACGAAGATCCATAGGTTGCGAATTGCGGACCTCAACCTCCAATCGAACCTGTGATTGGCAATCTTGGTATGAACGCGACCTGTTGGCGAACCTGTGTCAACCAATCAACGCTATAACGCCACGAACAAGAGAATTCGCAATCTTGCCCGATAAGTTAAATTCGATCGCCACAAGGGAAACCTTGATGAGATCTAGTTCTTAAAAGAACTCAAAGAAGAAAACCTCTCTATATAAAATTATGCGTAAAATTGTCTATCTCATAAAAACCTATAAGTAACCTTTATAGGTTGTCAACCCTAATCCTAATCCTACTAGGAATCAAAATAATTAAAAAAAAAAGTCATATTCCTAATCCTGCTAGGATTGGAATCACAAAAATAATAAAAATTCGTAATCCTAATCCTACTAGGATTAGAATTACAAAAATAACTCTAATTGAAAGAAATTCGTTCAAAACTAGAAAAAATGCCTAAAAGTCTATCTAAACGATTTCAAATCGCTAAAAAACATCATCATTCACTACTAAAGTAGTAAGTATTGATCAGTGGCCCGTTTCCGAGTGTCTATCCAAATTTGAGCCAATTCTGAAATTGCCAATTTGAAATTCCAGAAATAATCATGTTACGCCAAGGAACTTCATAATCTTCAAGTTTCGAATCCGGATTGTCTCTATGCCAAATATCTTGAACCATGATACCAACAGCTTGTTTGAATTCCTTCGCTCTCGCTCGAGTGATTGGTCCTAACGGATAGAGCAACGATCCCTAGCACCTCCTCCTCGATAAGGCTCGATGTCCACATCATATAGTACTGGCGTGTTTGCTCCTGGAAGATGTGAATGTTCGAATATTGAACCATACTTGGTCGCGCACCATCAGCTCTTGGCATATGCTGCTGCTGTTTTAGTATATAGGAAGAAATACAGGGTAGACACTTTACTATTTCAGTTAACCTATTTCCTCTATCAGTTAACCTATGACAGTGTGCATTAGTCTTACATGGTGACATCTGTTACTATCTGTCACGCCAAAAAAAAATGAAAAATATGAAAAAGAATACACTAAAGCATTCCTTTTTTTTAGCACCAAAATATACGAGAGCATATTTGTGATTAAATTTTGCTCCTCTTAACAGAGAAGACCTAGAATGTACTAACTTTGAATGGTATTGAAATTAGAGAAGCAAATACCACATACTGGTTTGCTGTTAATGTCAAGCTTTCTTGGCAATTATTGGTACTTCGTTACCCAGTTTGCGGATTCAGAATGTGGAAGGCAAGGTGTCAATTGGACTGACATTAACAAATCATTAAAGCAGGGGATAAGACAAATATTATTGACTCCTAAATCACGTGAATACAGTTTTGTCCCACACTTCCTCTCTTCACTAAGCCCATTATAACTCACCGCAGGATCAGCAAGGTGGGCAAATAGGCTTGGTGGTGGACTGTGAGTGGGCAGAGGCTTACTCAGACAAGACCGAAGACAGAGATGCTGCAGCAAGGCGTCTTGATTTTCAGCTTGGCCGGTGATTCTTCTGACATGAAATTTTTTAATCAACCATGGTGCCCAGCTTAATTATTGAAATTTTATCTACAAATTGGCATCCTATTGATTAGCTTTGTTTGAAAAGGGGCCTGTTGGAATTTGTGGAAGCGTGTTTTTGATGTGTGTAAGTTGTATTGAGGAAGCAAAGGAGTGAAAGGAGAAATATGCAACTTATATTATTTGGTGGTAGTACGAAGGAGAGATGAGTAGCTGGACTTGCTCTAGGCTTATAACAAATTTGACATTCCACTCCCTATTAATAGGACTCCATAAATTCTAGAGAATTCTACAACCTAGAATAATCTAGCAACTAAAGAAACTCTAGAGAGTTCTTCATTCTTGGCCTTTTCTATATAGTTCTAGCAAGAGCACATATCCTAGAGAATTCTAGAAATTGGGTCAACATTTCAACACTCCTCCTTGATCCAATTTCATGATACTCCCAGCATATTTTGCAGCGCCTGGAACTTGGCTAGTGGCGATGCTTTAGTAAATATATCGGCGACTTGATCTTCAGTCTTGCAAAACTTCAGCTCGATCTCTCCATTATTTTGCACTTCACAAATGAAGTGATATTTGATGTTGATATGTTTGGTTCTTCCATGGAAGACTGGATTCTTCAATATAGCAATTGTGGACTTATTGTCGCAAAGTATTAGAGTTGGTTCCATTTGCACTTCTCCGATGTCTTTTAGAATTCTTCGAAGCCATAGTGCGTGACTAGTGATCACAGCTACTGCTACATATTCAACTTCTGTAGTAGACTGAGCCACTGAGTCTTGTTTTATAGATGCCCATGAAAATATTTCAAAACCCAATGTGAAGACATACCCAGTAATACTCATCCTATTTTTAGTTTATCCTCCCCGGTCACTGTCAGTGTTGCCGATAAGCTTGGTGCTTGCACTTGGTCGATACCAAATACCATACTCTGAAGTTCCTCGCAAATATCTAAGAATCCTTTTGGGAGCTCTAAAATGAATTTGACTCGGACTATGCATGAATTGTGATAATAAACTTGTCACATACATAATGTCTAGTCTTGTTGCAGTAAGATATAGTAGACTACCAATCAAACTCCTGTAGAGTGAGGTATCAGCTTTGTTTACTCCATCTTCTTTTAGTAGCTTTTCATTTGTCACAAGCGGTGTTGTAACTGGTTTGCAATAATCCATTTTGAATTTCTTCAAGAGGTTTTCGATATATTTCTTTTGCGAGATAAATACTGCTTCATTTTGGTTTATCTCGATGCCAAAAAAGTAGTGCATCAAGCCCAAGTCCATCATCTCAAATGTCTTCATCATTTCTTTTTTGAATTCTTGAATCATGTTTTCATTGTTCCATGTATATATAAGATCATCTACATAATGAGTGTCTTAGACTTACCTTGGGTCTTGATGTAGAACGTTGGCTCGCTCATGCTCCTTTTGAATCCTTACTTGATAAAGTATTCATCTATTATACTATACCAAGCTCGTGGTGCTTGTTTTAACCCATAGTGCGCCTTTTTTAATTTTAGAACTTTTTCTTCTTGGCCTTTGACGATAAAGCCTTGTAATTGTTCTACATATATTTCTTCTTGAAGATATCAATTTAAAAATACCAACTTTACATCTAGTTGATAGATTTTCCACTCTTTTTGTATTGCTAAGGCGATGAGCATTTGAATAGTATCAAGACAAACAATAGGAGCGAAAGTCTCAGTATAGTCGATACCTAGTTGTTGTAAGTATCATTTTGCCACAAGCCTTGCCTTGTGTTTCAGGATTGATCCATTTGCATTTAGCTTTGTTTTGTAGACCCATTTGACGACGATGACCTCTTTGTCTTTGGGGTGTTTGACAAGCTCCCAAGTTTCATTCTTCTCAATCATTTTGATCTCTTCCTCCATTGCTTTAATCCAAGTTGCTTCTTTGGCAGCCTTTTCATAGTTTTCTAATTCTAGCATGGCAAAGTTGCATGTTTCCTAAATCTTTCTAAGGAATTTTACCTTTAATAGTGAAGACTTTAGAGATTCTTCTTGCGTCGCTCTTGGAGAGGTTGGTGGAGTTGTGCCTTGAGTGGTGAAATATGATGTTTGTTCCTCTTGTGGAGGCGGCATGTTTGGCAATGTGACATATTTCTTTTTGATCTTTTCCTCCTCCTAGTTCCAAGTTGCATTTTCGTCGAACTCAACGTCTCTGCTAATCATGAGCTTCTTAGTCTTGAGGTTGTATAACTGATAGCCTTTCGATCGGTCACTATAGCCAAGGAATATTCCTTTTTTAGTCAAGCTTACTCTTTTTCTGAGTAGGGATATGGATGTAGCATATATAGCCAAACACTGTAAGATGCGTCGCTGAAGGCTTCTGTCCACTCCATGCTTCAACTGGAGTTTTATTTTGAACAGCTCTAGTTGGACACCTATTTAGGAGATATACAACAATATAAACTGCTTCTACCTAGAACGTATTGGGAAGGTTTTTCTCTTTTAGCATAGACCTTGCCATCTCCATAACGGTTCTATTCTTTCTCTCGGCTGCTCCATTTTGTTCTAGGGCGTAGCTAATTGATGATAAACACCTTCATCTTTACAGAATTTGTTGAACTCATTACACTAAGTACCTTTATCACTTCTCAGGACTTTAATTTTGCGACCACTTTGATTCTCGACATGGTTCTTAAATTTCTTGAAAATTGAGAATACCTCTGATCTTTCTCGAAGAAAATATACCCATGTCATTCTTGTATAATCATCAATGAATAAAATGAAATATTTATTTTGACTAGTTGTGGGAGTTCTTATTGGACCACACACATCCGTGTGAACTAGCTCTAAGGGCTTCTTAGCTCTCCATGCACCTCTAGATGGGAAGGATTGCCTTTGTTGTTTTCCAAGGAGGTAGCCTTCACAAACATCTGAAGTTTCTAAAATAGTTGGAAAGTCTCTCATCATATTTTTCTGATGGAGAACTTTTAGCCTAGCAAATTTGAAGTGACCGAATCTTTGATACCATAGCCATGAATCATTAAGTTGAGCTTTCATGGCTATATCTTTCACGTAATTCCATCTTATAGGAAAATTCTTATTTTCCATCTTAACAAAGGCAATGATATTTTTATATTTATCATAGATAATGCAGGTATCTTTTTTGAAGTATATAGAATATCCATTTTCTATCATTTGGCCCACACTCAAGATATTTTGTGCAAGACTAGGAACTAAATACACATTATGGATATAGTTTGGACCTTTATTTGTTTCAACGGCAATGGTCCCTTTTCCTTTCACATCTACTAACACACCATTGCCCAATTTTACTTGAGATTTTATCGACTTATCTATATAGTTGAATATAGTTTCATCCCCTGTCATATGATTGCTACACTCACTATCGATGTACCAAGTATCAATTTTCTTATCATTTGCTGCTTGGTCTATGTAGAATGTATTATCTCTCCTTTCTTTTTCTTCAACATAGTTGGCTCAATTATTTATTTTTGAGTGAAAATCTTTATCTACGTGGCCATATCTTTTACAAAAGTGGCATTGTGGTTTATTTTTAAACCAACAATCCTTCTCCAAGTGATTTGTTTTCTTGCAAACACCACAAGGTGGATACTTTTCCTTTTGTGTAGCTTCTCCTCCTTTTCTATTTCTCCATGGACTCCTTCCACCATTTTTCAATTGATGAGACCGTATGTTTATTTTAGACTAAAAGGTATTTTCCATCGAATCTTCATCTTGTGCCATCAGTCTATTCTCATGTGCTTCTAGAGAGCCAATTAATTCACTTATAGATAGGGTTATTAAATCTTTACTTTCTTCAATAGTTGTAACGATGGGATTATACTTTATAGTAAGCGTCACCAATATTTTTTCAACAACCCTTTGATCAGTAATATTATCTCCATAGGCTCTCATATGATTGACTAATTCCTTTAATTTACCATAATATTCTTGAACGGTCTCATAATTTTTCATTTTAGAATTCTCAAAATCTCTTCTCAAAGTTTGAAGGCGAATAATACGTACATTTTCTAATCCTTGAAATTCTTCTCGAAGTGTCTCCCAAGCTCCTTTTGCATTATTTGCTCCAAGTATTCTCGGAAATACCGTTTCCGAGAGTGCTTGCTAAATAAAATATAAAGCCTTTGTGTCCTTCTATAGTTGATCCTTTGGAACACTTGCGCCTTCTTGCGGAGCCTCGTAACCATTCTGGATGATGTCCCATAGGTCTTGAGCCATCAAGAATGTAGTCATCTTGATGCTCGAAATATCATAGTTATTCCCATCAAAAATAGGAATAGGAAATGTCGATGAGGTAGAGCTGGCCATAGTTTAGTTACGGGGAAATTGGGCTGATAGTTTTAGGAACGGATGGATAACCAAAGAATGTGGCTCTAATACCACTATTGGAATTTGTGGAAGCGTGTGTTTGATGTGTATAAGATGTATTGAGGAAGCAAGGGAATGAAAGGAGAAATATGCAACTTTTATTATTTGGTGGTAGTACAAAAGAGAGATGAGTAGTTGGACTTGCTCTAGGCTTACAACAAATTTGACACTCCACTCCCTATTTATAGGACTCCATAAATTCTAGAGAATTCTACAACCTAGAATAATCTAGCAACTAAAGAAACTCTAGAGAGTTCTTCATTCTTGGCCTTTTCTACATAGTTTATCTAGCAAGAGCGCATATCCTAGTGAATTATAGAAATTGGGTCAACATTTCAACAGGGCCATTACTGTTGGTTTCATGAAATTGGTATTATGGCTTTCTAGTTTTCAGTTTTAGCTCTTATTCATAAATGTAAAGAAAAGGAAAATGAATCTTGTTTGTGAACATCTTTAAATATATAAATGTCCAGACATGCAATGCGTTTGCATATGCTTCTCATGAAAGCATCATTACCTATCTAAAAAAATGAATTGATTGATGGAAATTTGGTTCAATAACTGAACATTATTCAATTTTTATATTATGTGAGGGAGACGAATTGGTAATGATAATGTGAGGTAGCCTGGACATTCTTTCTCTTTCTACTGCTGCATGATAATGTTATGCTTCTTCCATGATCACTTTAGGGTTGTTATTCTCAATTTAGCATAAGAAAAGGTTGTTGAACAGGTACCTCGATCCTATATATCATGGAGACTATCCTAAAATCATGCGTGACAAACTTGGAGATCAGCTTCCCGAATTTTCAGAAGAAGATATTGAGTTGCTTAGAAACTCGGTGGACTTTCTTGGCCTAAATCACTATACAACAAGGTTAATAGCTCATGCAAGTGAAAGCCCTGAAGAAGGTGATTTCTACAAAGCCCAACAGATAGAGAGAATTGGTAATGCTACTGAGTAGCTTAGTGTTTTTTTTTTTTTCCTTTGGAGTGGGGTTAAGATTTCAGACACTATACTACATTTTAATCCCTTAATTTCACAGAAAAATGGGAGGACGGAGAAACTATTGGTGAAAAGGTCTCTCTCTCTCTCTCTCTCTCTCTCTCTCTCTCTCTCTCTCTCTCTCTCTCTCCATGTTGTGTTCAAACGTCTCTATATGTCTGTGTTGGCTGTGAAGAGAAGTCATGCTTAAACTTCGCTGGTGGCTGAGTTCCTCCCAAACAGTTTCGGAGTTGCTTTAGCTCTTATATTGGAGATTGCTTGATTCACTAAAGCACGCGTGGAACTAATGACTGCTAAAAATTGAGAAGTCTAAGCATCTGAAGGGTTAAGGAGCTAATGGTCATTGTCAGAGCTATCCGAATGAAGTTATTAAGTATGTAGAACCTCCTCTCGTATAAATCAAACTCCAAGTTTGAGATATTGTTTTGGTTCTGATTAGGGAAGTGAATTCAGTTAGGCTGATTTGGTCTTGATTTAATTTCTCCCCAGACCGAAAAATCAAACTAGGTTTAGGTGATTTTTTAAAATAACTCTTTAGTTCTTTCCTTTTTATATTAATAGTAACTCACTTGTAAAGTCACTTGCCTTTTGTACTTAAGTTATATTTACTTGAACTGGTATAGTATACTTTTCCTGCTTTTATATGGGTGAAAGCGAGTAGATTATTTGTATGCCAACCATGTTAAGTCCGATTCTTTTTGCATAGTCTGATTTTACATTGCAACTTTTCCAAATCAATATGTCTGGGTGTACGAAAGTTTCTTTACCAACCAATCAAGGGAAATGTCAGTGTCCTAATTCACTGCTCCCGATGGAATTGCTCCAGAGTGATTGTCCGACTAGTTATGCTCGATATTCTGTATCTCTAGCCTTGATGTCATCGTAAAAGGTCTAAAGATCAAGCTTGAGCAACTTGATCCAGAATATCTCCCTTATACTAAACAAAAGATGATGCAATCAACACAATTATCTGTATTATCACGGAGACACGACCATTTGTTTATATCTTCTTAAAACTTTCTTCATGTGGCAGGCAGCATCCGAGTGGCTTTATGTCGTTCCATGGGGCATTAGAAAGGTTATCAATCACCCAGTGCAGAGATACAACAATCCCACAATCTATGTCACCGAGAATGGTATTTCCAAGAGATTAAAACTCCTCTTACTTATTTGTTTATTTATGTTACCATTTCTTAAAGTACGCTATGTCACATTGCTTCTTAACGGGATTTATCATGGTCTTACATGCTTGTTGTCCCTTTCCTTTCTCCATATAATGTAAGTATCAGTTCTGGACTTTCTAACTTTGTATGAGAGTCAACTTCCAATTCATTGCTCCCCATTTAAGTTTGTGTAGCGTGTTATTTAGTTTCATGGGTGCTCGGTCTTTGAGCCCAGTTTGGATGTGCAAGAGGGTGTTAAAGGGCGTTATCCTCCGGCGCTTGTTTCCTGGATTTGTCATGCTCTTGTTTAATATTTTGGTCGGACTCCCTTGCATTTTTTATTATTAGAGGAGTATAAGTCAGTTGCAATCGATTGTTCTTTTGGCTAAGAATCTTTCAAGACTGTATCTAAGAGGATAGACGTGCTTCTGTCAATCAAACATGTTTGCATCCTAAAAGAGAGTTGTCCAGGCATTCCTGAATGGCTAGTACTATAATATCTATAATTAGTAAAAAGAAAAAGGATGTCATTGACATTTGAAAATCTTAGTTGTCAATAATTCTAGAAAAGATCTGAGCCTCAAATATCGTATCACGTTCAAAGCTTCACTTTCAGAAGTTTCTTTACATCTTTGGTTGCCATTTCAGGAATGGATGATGAAGACAATGACACTTCACCTCTCCAGGAGATGCTAGATGATAAACTGTGAACTTCCTATTATAAGAGATACCTGGCTGAAGTTGCTCGGGCAGTCAAGTAAGTCTCTTTTTTAAGTCACTTTGCTTTTTAATGTTGCACATGCATGTAGCTAGAAAATTGTGAGGCTGCATTGCTTAAGAAGAGATGCAATGGGTCTGATGTGAATGTCCTGACCAACCAGGAAAAGAGGAGAGCACCGGAAAGGGAAGTGATAACTGTTCCTGATGATTTATCGAGCACACACGAATGTCCAGTTATTGATGAGTGCTTAGACATTAGAGAGCTGAATTCTGTGAACTAGGCAACGATATCCATTTGAAATGCTGTCTGTCATTTTCCCCATTTACCATGCAAGACATTTATCGCATATATGTGGTCGAATCCCAGCTTTGTTCCTGGTGAAAATAGGAAAAAAATTGTCATTAGAATGGTCACGCATAATAATTTGTGTTTCTTGCTCTGTCTTTGTCTCCATTTGTTCATTTGGATACCTAGTTCTTGTCTATGACTTTCAAAGTAACAACAGGTCAAAAACGAAAGTGTTCTTGGATGCTCTTGACAGGGATGGAGCGGATGTGAGAGGACATTTTGCTTGATCGCTTTTAGACAATTTCGAGTGGGAGCAAGGTTATACGAAACGCTTTGGTTTGGTTTACGTAGACTACAAGAACGGGCTAACTCGACACCCAAAGTCGTCTGCTTATTGGTTCTCGCGGTTCTTGAAGGGCGACGATGAAAGAGTGGGAAGGACGAGTAGCTGATTCTATCCTTTTTCCTTTTGCTATGTTATATCATCAAGCGATGTACTTGGAAAGTAGAAAGAGTCTCCCTCCTTTACATTGGTTTTCAGCTGGCCAACATGTGTTAAGGTGAGATCGTTTGCCGGCGCACTTAGGCCTTTAAGTACAGGGACCGAGTCCCTTGCTTTCCCGTGTTGGGGGATGTTTCTGTCATATTATGATCCCACATTTGCTTTAAGAATTGTCCATCCACATTACTTTCATTAACGTTTATTCTCCACATTACGTTTATTAGTTTCTTCTCTTTTTTTTTTTCTTTTTTTTGTCTCTTGTTTTGTGAAAATGACTCAAATGAAGAAATAGACAACGAAATTCATGGAGGAGCGGATCAAAGTTGAACAGATAGCTTGCAGCGAATATTATCTCGGTTGGATACTTTGTAGTTGATCCAAAGCGTGCATGTCAATGAAGTTTACTCAAACAGAAGACATTACGCTACGGAAGTTGCATATCATGAGGCTTAACAATCCGCTCCAACAATTTCAAAGGTGTTATTAACTCTTGCTTGAGCAATAAACTGCTAGTCTTTCAAATGTTGAGATGTTAGACCGCAAAGTAACCAATTCCATCACAGAAGTTGCTCAAATTTCATCATAAAGCCACTGACTGCCGACACTAGCTTCTTTTGGACTGAGCATAAAGGTCTCCATTCTGTAGATTGCACGCAATCGATTCTCGCGAAGACGAATTGGTTACACGATTTAGCCCACCTTCATAATCTCACGTCGAAACAAGGCATACCAAGTTCACACTTATTTATCATGAGCATGCAAAGTGTCCCCTTGCAATAAGGTCGGAAGAAATCAAAATAATAAGCAATCAGTGACAAATAGATTGAAATAGGAGTAGGTTCAGGACCCAGCCATATTTGTGGACTGGATCAAATAAACAAGACAACTTGAACTTTCTACTGCAATGGCAGACTGAACTACTTTCCACAATGACGGAATACATAATTCCTTTTATAACTTCGGACAAATCCAAAGAACATAGCGGAAACAATAACAACGAACGCCCAAACTTGCATCACTGATCTAGATACGATCACGACTCACGAATCGTACATGTAGTCCACGGAAGATCTGTCGCTCAAGACGAGGGAATCGAAGTTACCGACAAAGCGCCTCTCGAAGGGAAGTCAAGAACGTCGTTCGTTCTTCTTCTTTTGAGAGTGAGAGAGAGAGAATCCTTCTACACAAGTCTATCTCATGGTGGTTATCAAATCTCCATCTAAAGGAAATTTGAACTGCCTGGGTTTTGGGCCGGGTTCGGCCCATCTTGGGCGGCCCATTCTATTAAAAACCCAACAATCTCCCACTCGCCCACAATGGGCTGAACGCTTCATTAACCTCTCGCCAACTTTCATATTGACAGATAATCCGTGCGACCAGCATACTCTGAGAGCTCTAATTTGCTATACATCCGTTGGGAGTGTACAGCCGCTCAGAAATTCGGGCTTAGAGTAGATATAGTATGCAGTACCCTAGATCAAAGACAACCGCATTTGCATTGCTCTCTCATGATCTCTTATCAATGTTGTATTGTATTCACAATTATGATTAACTCATCAATCATAACTGACCGGTCTGTGAACACAATCTCTTTAATGCGACACTAAGTTGATCTTCCTCTGTCCCCAAACCTCTTAATCCCAGTCCAACTCGCTTTTCTAGAGATGTCCCATTAGATCGTATCACACATGACCATTGGTAATATTCTAAGATAGCGACCATCGAACAGGAATTTTGAGAATGGGTTAGAGTCTTAAGGGGACTAGTTGAGGAACATTTTCCATCAGAGTCTCACACAGTACAAGAAGTTGAGATCAAAACTTCAGCCATCTCTTTTTGGTCGACTATGCATACGTCATATGAAAAACGTATTACGGTATTCTCTCCTTTCCCATGGAGCGTATGTCTTTCCTTATAATACCGTACATATGATATTTTAGATATACACAATATCCAAAATCGAGTTCACTTTCTACTCTTTCAAAACTTTCATCTGAACTCACATCTGGCATAAAGACAGATAAATTGAACCACGTGGTCAATGTCACTTTCGATCACAAATGAAATGTGACCTCATCTTAACCCTTTTGTTAAGGCGACAATCTGGTTTAAGCTTGGGCTCTTATTTATCACTTAGATAACAAGCTTAAACTGTCTCATCTCTATTCAACGTATTTAAATAGAGGCGATCACCCGTGTGAGTAGGTCGATCTCATTTGTCCGACATACTTTCTTTAACACACAAAGTGTTAGCTTAACACACAAAGTGTTAACTTGCATAAACATCGTACCAATCACATTGAGATTAGTAATGAAGACAACATATTCATTGTGAATATTTTGGGAAATACATAACTCAGTACATCAGCCTCTACGCAGACCTAGAGATTTTACATGACCACTGAAAACATCTCTAGTCGTCGGCTTTGTCAATGGATCCGCAACCATTCTATGTGTAGATATGTACTGTACATTCACAATCCCTTGTGCTACCATGTCTTTAACAAAATTATATTTGATATCTATGTGTTTGGTTTTTCCATGATACTTGGGATCCTTTAAGTAGGAGATCGCTGCTTGGTTATCACAATGAACCAACAATTGCTCTGCAGCTCTCTTACTGACTCCCAGATGATCCTAGAATCTTCTCAACCAAACACCCTCTTGTACTGTTGCTGATAAAGCCACGAACTCAGCTTCCATCGTGAATTGGGCTACGCATGTCTGTTTCTTACTGCTTCATGATATGGCGCCATTATTCAGTAAGAATGCGTATCCAGAGGTAGACATTCTTGCATCTAAGTCTCCTCCCCAATCAGCATCACTATAACCTTCAAGGTGCAGATCTCTTCCTTAATAGCACAGTGAGTAGTCCACAGTACCCTTTAGATATCGGAGAATCCTCTTGACGGCGATCCAATGTGTTTGACCTGGATTGGATTGGTATCTACTAACCATTCCAACCGCATGACAAATGTCGGGCTTTGTACACGTCATAGCGTACATCAAACTTCCGTCAGCAGGTCTATATGGAACTTTCATCATACGTTCCATCTCTTCAGAAGTCTCAAGACAAAGCCACTTGCTCAATTCAACGCCTTTTGCAATAAGAGTGTCTATGGGTTTGCAATCTTGCATGCGGAATCGTTCAAGAACTTTCTTTATGTAAGTCTCTTGCGAAAGAGACAACAATCTCTTCGAACGATCTCTTGAAATCTTAACTCCAAGGATGTACACAGCTTCACCCATATCTTTCATCTCAAAGTTGGTGCTCAACCAATCTTTGACCGTTTTAACAAACTCCGAATTGTTTCCGACAAGTAGTATATCATCAACATATAATGATATGATCACAAATTGATCATTGGATCTCTTGATATATACGCAATGATCCTCATCTATCATTGAAAAATCATATGCCGTAATGGCATTATGAAACCGTATATACTACTGTCTCGATGACTACTTAAGGCCATATATCGATCTCAAAAATCGACATACTTTTTGTTCTTGTCCTTCTGATATGAAACCAGCAGGTTGTTTCATATAGATTTCTTCTTTCAATTCTCAATTGAGAAAAGCAGTCTTTACATCCATATGATGTAATTCAAGATCCATACTTGCCACTATCACTAATATAAGGCAAATAGAGGTAAATCTCACTACAGGGGAAAAGGTCTCATCGTAATCTATTCCTTCCTGTTGAGTAAACCCTTTTGCCACAAGGCGGGCCTTATACCTCTCAATTGAGCCATCAGCTGTTCGTTTTATCTTGAGAACCCATTTGTTCTCAATAGCCTTTCGTCCTTTAGGGAGATCAACCAATTCCCACACTTGGTTTGATCTCATAGACTTCTTCTCTTCTTCCATCGCTTTCATCCATTCATCCTTGTCAGGGCCGTTTAGAGCCTCATTTACATTCCTTGGCTCTATTTCATCTTGTGGAGCAACCATGAAAGCTTCTCCCTCAACGTCAAAACGTCGACGGGGAACTCTCTGACGACTCGTTCGTCTTATCGAGGGCAAATCCCTCAATATCGTTGTCACGCCCATGCAATTTCAAAATCGCTTAAGTTCTAAGGATCGTCATTTGCAATTAGCTTACCCTTCGTCTCGGCAGATCGATTTATATATATATGATATTGACTAACTGATCAACTCATATTACACAACCCTATTTACAGACATGACATTGAACCGGCAGCTTAGTGCCTCGTAGCTGTCTGACATAGCAGGCAGTTTATTACAACACACTCCACACAAACCAGGCTACAGTAGAAAAACATCATCAACACTACAGTGTCACACAGCCAGCCTAGCTATAACCACAAGTACCTGATGCAAGGAAAGATAACACACTTTATTTACAATATCAGAGCCTACTCCAACTAGTTCAAGGGTCTACCACGCTGCCATCTTTTGCTTCCTTACGCCACTCGATGGGGTCATGACAAACGGCGGGGTCCTCCGGGTCCTCGTGATGGTCCATGTAAAATACTAGGGGTCCTCCAACTTCTCCTTCAAAACGTTTCCAATACTCGTGGCCTATCCACCTTTTCAACCTGGGATGCCAATCCCATAACATAATCGAGTGTTTCTCTGCTACCCTTCTAGAGCTAGACTCAACCCTAGTAACTAGCCGTTCAGACTCTTTAGGCCGAGTCCGATCCATCTCCTCACGGAGTTTCTGGTCAAACTCTCGGGAAGCGTCCCTCATGATCTGTTCCACCCTCTTCTCGGTACTTTCCTCCTGCATGTAACGCATCGTGGTCGGACTGAGACTCCCCTCCTTCTCCTCCTCCTCGACGTGGTCCCGTTCTAGCTTTGGGTCCATAGTCGGATCCTGAAAGGGGTCATAAATGATGAGATATAACATCTCGATAGCTAATTCTAGATTACACCTGCGATTCGTATGCTATGTCCTATTGAAGTCCTATAAGTCAATGACAATCCCTTTTCTAATCTCCCAAGTAGACGTTTCTTCAGGTATTACCCTTTGACGTGATGTTCTGCAAAAGAGGTTAGACCGGTACCCGATAGAATAATAATAAAAGATTCACATCGCGGAGGTGGTTGTAACTAGGAGGCGATATAATTCTCCATCAATTCCCTTCTTACCTGCTAAGTCATGGATCACTGGCACTTATCGAACCGCCACATGTTATAACGTAATCTAGTCACGTATTTATATTAGATAGACATATATATACCACAAGGTTAAACATTTCTTCCCCATACATAATGTAAGTTAAACATCACCATTGACTAATAACTAACTCTACCTTGAGCAAGGTACGTACCTTGGTTGGTGACACCTGGAGTCTGGGTAGGGAATGTGGAGGTGATCCGAGGTCCACCGGAGACAAGGGAGCTTGATTCTATGTGACCTGCGTTCACATGACTTATCAAACCAACTGGGTGATTCAATGCCTAAACAACAATGGACAATTGAATCAAAAGATGGCTGATCAAGTACATCGAGGTCTCAATTGAGCCAATTAAATCCTTCCAATTGCTCAATTGTATTATTCAAGCTTCCAATTAATCAATTGGGTCCAATTTGAATCAATTAGGTCAAAGCCGGGTCAAGATCGGGTTAAAATCAGGTTAATTCGACAAATCGGGTCAAAATCGGGCAATTCGGGCGTCTGGGTCAAAATCGGGTCAATTGGATAAATCGGGTCAAAATCGGGTCAATTGGATAAATCTGGTCAAAATCGGGTCATGGCCGGGTTGTTCGGGTCATACCCGAACCATTCGGGTCTGGGAGAGGAGGGCAGCCGGCTCCGGCTCCGGCGCCCGATTGCTCCTCTCTCCGGCCGACCCACCGTGCGCCACCGGCCGGATCTGGACGAGGGCTTGACGGCGCACCCTCTTGTGGTGGCGCCGTCAACAGTGGTGGCCGGTGGGGCGAGGACTCGCCCCACGATCACCGAGGTTCGGCCCCCGGTGGATGCTAGGGTTCCATCCCCTCTCTTCCCGCTTGAATCCTTCATCCCAGTCTCGAATTAATCCAATTCACGTTAAGGTTTTTGTCCAGCACATCAATACGAGTCCAATGGTG
Organism: Melaleuca quinquenervia; assembly: GCA_030064385.1. Taxonomy (NCBI): domain Eukaryota; kingdom Viridiplantae; phylum Streptophyta; class Magnoliopsida; order Myrtales; family Myrtaceae; genus Melaleuca; species Melaleuca quinquenervia. The sequence goes on along the minus strand of CM057719.1, from coordinate 10,885,384 downwards.
GTCTTGGCGAGGCTTGGGTCTCGCCATGGCGGCGACGGTGGTGAAACTAGGGTTTCGGCTACCCCTCCGCCCTTCACCGGCGATTCAAGCAGCTCAAAGCCATCATCGTTCAACAATTCACATGTTCAGCACCTTGGAGACCTCCTAAGTTCTAATCCTAACAGTTTTAGGGCCTAATCATCAAAGAGTGGAACGATTTTGAGGTTTAACCCTCGGTTGAGCTTACCGGAGCACAGAGCCGAGGCTGCTCGTCGGGCCGGATTGCAGGAGTCGTCGGGACTTCTCCGGCGAGCTTTGGGGGACGTCGACGGCTCCTTCGTGAAGAGCACAATTTAGAGTTCGCTCGGTGGCCTTTCTCTCTCCTCCCCCCTTCCTGGTTTGCAAAACACAACTCATCCAAGTTGAGTCGATGGCCAGCGCAACACCGAGCGAAGGAGAGCACGTCCGAGGGAGAGACAGCTGGCCCCGAGGCCACGTGGTGGCTCTCTCCTTGCACGAGTGGCGGGGACATGCATGGGTGGACGGCTGGGACGCGTGTCGCGCGGCCAGGCTCGCCGGTTGGCTCCGACAAGCCCCATCCTTATGCTCCCGCCACGTGCTCGACGAAAAGCCTCTGTGGGGGAGGCTTTGGGCGGTGAACCGGTCTCTGTCAGCGAACCGGCCGGTTTGCTCCTTACGTCTGAACCGGTCGGCGTCCGCTGTGGAGACCGTGGATCGGTCAACGCCTCTCGTTGACTGGTCAGATTTTTTTTTTAATTTACCCTAATTCTTATTTACTTTAGGGTGTTGCTATTCAGGCTGTTACAATCGTATTGCTCCCACTTGGATCAGATGATATTGGCACTATCATATTAAGTGGTTCCATCTGAGACTGTTTGGGAACTAATTCCCTTCTACTCAATTCACTCCCACTTGGAATAGTACCTATGTTTCTGTCATAAATATCCAAGGTCTCAAATAGGGAAACATTTTCACATATTTCGCCCTTTTTAGGAAAGTCATTCTCTAAGAATGTGACATCCCTTGATTCGATCTCAGTTACACTCCCACTTTCTTGCTCGCCTATAAACACATATCCTTTTGAGTGCTCTGAGTATCTTATAAAGATATCCTTCTTTCCTCTAGGACCTAACTTGCCATATTTATGAGATGGCTCGTGAATATAAGCGGCACAACCCCATGGTTTCATAAAACCTAAGTTGGGTTTTCGTCCTGTCCATAACTCATATGGAGTGGAAGCAACTGATTTTGAAGGCACTCGGTTAAGTATAAAGGCAGCAATCAGCAAAGCATCACCCCAAAAGGTGATTGGAAGCTTAGCCTGTGCCATCATAGACCTAACCATCTCTAAAAGGGTCTGTTTCTCCTTTCTGCAACACCGTTCTGTTGCGGAGTATAGGGAATAGACAACTGTCTATCTATCCCTTTTTCATCACAAAACTTTCTGAACTCATCAGATAAGTATTCTCGTCCTCAATCTGATCTTAAGGCTTTCACCTTCTTGTCTAATTGATTTTCTATCAAATTCAAGAATTTCACGAAACAACTAAAAGCTTCAGACTTATGGGCAATCAAATAGACATATCCAAATCGGGTAAAGTCATCAATAAATGTGATGAAATAAACAGCCCCATGCCTTGCCCTAACATTCATAGGACCACAGACGTCTGAATGAATTAATTGCAATGGAAGTTCAGCTCTAGTTCCTTTTCCAAATGGCATACGTGTTGTTTTTCCAAACAGGCAATGCTCGCAAACAGGCAAATCGATATTTTCAATATTGCCTAATAAGCCTTCTTTGGCTAATCTGTTCATTCTTTGCTGGCCAATGTGACCAAGCCTAGCATGCCACACATTCACGTCGTCAACACTAGAGTTAGGGGACGTGAATAAGGAATAACACACATTCACACTATGGTGTTCAACATCCAAAACGATGAAGCCATTGAGAAAATATCCAGAGCCATACATGTTTGTTCCTAAGAACAAATCCACACCACGATCATGAAAATTCACACTGAAACCAAGTTTAACCAGAACCAACACAGAAACCAAATTCCGACGTATCTCAGGAGCGTACAATACATCATGTAGAAACAAAATGCGACCACCATGCATTTGTAGCTGACAGGTGCCAATCCCTTTCACCTCAGCTCTGGAGTTGTTTCCTACGTATATGTACTTCGCTCCATGTGGGAGTCGTCGGAACTCCACGAAGGTCCCTCTTTCCTTCGCTACATGGTTCGTGGCTCCCGAATCTATAGTCCACAAAGGATGAGATTCAGACAGAAAGACAGAACTATATACATAAGTGACACTTTCACATGTATCAAGGGTTACCTTCTTGGGCTCTGCGCAGTCGCGAGCAAAGTGACTCTTCTTGCCACAGTTGAAACACTTCACCCTTGAAATGTTCAGCTTTTTCTTGGGACGCTTCCCATCTTTCTGTTGGTCCTCTCTCGATTTCTTCTCTGACGGATTCGTCTTCTTCCTCGGCCACCCTCTGAATCCACCTTGACGCTTGCGCTTGAAACCTGAAGCTCCCACTGAGCTTGATCCAGCATAGTAAATATCGGATTCGGGTTTGGCTGCCAAGAGGCGGTCCTCTTCCAGCTCTAGATGGCGCATAGCATCCTCAAAAGTCTTGATGTTCTCATTGTGGGTCAGGTGCACCTTCATGTGCTCCAGGCTACGAGGAAGCGAACGAATTATTGCTTGCACTTGCTGCTCGTCAGTCAGGACGTGGCCTACATCTTTCAGCTCACATATCATATTGGTCATACGCCTCAGATGCTGCCTTATGGACAGACCATGTGACATCTTGTACGAGTCAAATCGTACAGTGAGCTGCCTGAGTCTGGTGATCGATGTCTGACCAAACATCTGTGCTAATGCACTCCACACATCCTTAGCGTTATCAAAACGTCCAAATTCTTGCATCAGGTCATTCTCCATGCTGCTTAACAGCGTGATGCGAACCATGGAATTCTTCTTTTTCCAAGCAGCAAATGCATCCTTATCCCTCTTATGTCGGGCAGTATTTCCGTCCTCAGGTTCTTGCATGATCATGTTTAAAGCCTCTAAGACTTCCTGCTCTTCCAGCACATATTGGATTTTTATCTTCCAAATCTCAAAATTATCGTCGTTCAATTTTTCTCCCTTGTTCAATTCAACAACTATGTTCTTTGATGCTGAAGCCATTATCTGAACACGAAGTTCAGTAGACACATAAGCACAAGTATTTTATTGTCTTCGTTTATGCAATTATCTCACACTAGCTAACTATATTAGTAACAATTTCACTTTAGGTTTAGAACTCGAAAGGACAATCATCATTACAAAATCCTAACTTGAAACCATCACTAATATAATCATCTAGGCAATATTTCCAGTTCTATCTAGCTACTTATAACTAGGAGAACATACCATATAATTGTGTCATAACACAATTTAAAACATTCATAAAGCATGATAAATAATAATTGATATTAACAATGCCAAGAATAATAGAAATTTTTTCCTTGAACAACAATAAAAAAAAAACTTCCAACTAGCAAGGGAAAGGAAATAACTGATAAACAGTATCAACTGTGCAAACTAAAACAAAACGAAATCAGAAAAGCATAACTAGTCTCATAACCACACTAGAGACTAAGCAACCAGACCAAACTCTACTCAAGTACGCCACATCTTAATGAGGACAGGTAAGGACTTCTTAATCTAACAATCTAGGAATATCTGACACCTAGGAACCCTTCTCGGATAACGTCCCCGCCTTGTGGACTTGGTGCCTAGGGTCTCGTCCTCTCTCAGCCTGTACTTCCTCAGGAACTCAAGGACCAATCTCTCATAACGACTCACCGAGGTCGTGGCCCAGACAACCTCCTTGACCTCGTCAAGGACCTTCCTCCACACAGGAGGGAGCTTGGAGCGAAACGCAATCGCCATGTTGTCGTCCTAAGCCATTGCGACGTCACCCATCCAAATAATTTGTTGGATAAGCCCATTGACCTTGATTATGTGATCCTCGATTGTCCCCTTTCTCCAGCGAGACTTTCTCAGCTTTTCCTTACTTTCCAGCAACTTCTACAATTGCCCGAGACTTCGTACAATGTGGGGTGAACAAATGAATCGAGGCATCCTTCCTGCAACACATGCAGAAAAGATTAGGGATTCACAAATCCACATAATTAATCACATATGACACATAGTCAATCAATGGATTACACAAATCCAAGGTTTCAAAAAAAAATTGGTCAACGGTCGGTCAACGGTCAACGGACAACAGGGTCGGGCGGGCGAACCGGGTCGGCGGTCGGGCGCCGGGTCGGGCGGGCCGCGCGCGACGGCCCACCCGGCTAGCCCCTTTCTTCCTATTTTTTTATTTATTTCTTTGGCCCACAAATTGGGCCTACTACAGGTCCAGCCCACGTCCGCACATCCAGCCCGTCTGCGAAAATCGGCCTACTTTCGCGCAGTTAATAAACTGCCCTTTGGCAGTTCGCTGGCGCCGGCGGCGAGGCCATTCCGGCGGCCTTCCCGACCTCCGTTCGGGGCGTGCGACCACTCGAAATGCTCATCTCTTCAAGTACTACGCAATCATGCAATAAAAATCCAATTTTTCCGAACCAAAAATTCCAGAAAAGGCCTAGAACCTACTGACCTCTCCTAGACATGCCTTAATCAGAAAAATTCCTTCTAAAACAACATGCATATACTATGAAAACGAGTATAATCATCAGGAATACAAGTAATTTATGCTCTGATACCAATGACGGAATACATAATTCCTTTTATAACTTCGGACAAATCCGAAGAACACAGCGGAAACAATAACAACTAACGCCCAAACTTGCATCACTGATCTAGATATGATCACGACTCACGAATCGTACCTGTAGTCCACGGAAGATCTATTGCTCAAGACGAGGGAATCGAAGTTGCCCGACGAAGCGCCTCTCGAAGGAAAGTCAAGAACGTTGTTCGTTCTTCTTCTTTTGAGAGTGAGAGAGAGAATCCTTCTACACAAGTCTATCTCATGGTGGTTATCAAATCTCCTTCTAAAGGAAATTTGAACTGCCTGGGTTTTGGGCCGGGTTCGGCCCATCTTGGGCGGCCCATTCTATTAAAAACCCAAGACACATATATATACAAATTTTAACAGGATCACAACACTGTAGCTACATAACCAAGTTATGTATCACCATAAGGTAACAACCAAAGGGCTCGCAGAGGACGGCCTGTGTGTACACTTCAGCGTATTGAGTGACCCATCCCTTCTCTCAAGCACAGAAAGGGTCCCATTTCATATGGGGTATGTTCAAATGATCAAGATTTCTCTTGAGCAAATCAGGGATCTTCTCATGACTGATGGCCGGAAAATGTTTTGCTGGGAATCGACCCAATTGATGAAATACCTTTCACCAAAAGGTTAGTTTTTGGTTTTCCATTGAAGCGGGTTCAATGGCAATCCGAATAGGAAGTAAATTGTTCTTGTGACCCTTTCGGAGGTGAACCACAAGGGAAAGCTAACAGTTTGCTGGGTGAATATAAATGATCACTTATTAAAGAGATGATACTATCACCTAAAACGAACTCTTCCAAACCCCATACCAATCGCAACTTTGAGTTCTTAATTAAGTATCATTAAACATGCAATTCAATTTATTTGGAATCACCATTAGTCAATTATGAGTCAATTAGAAATCCATGTAAAATGAGAGAGAACACTTTTCTTCTTCAAACTAGAGATTTCATGTATAAGGGGACTTTATTAACTTAGATAAATCTAACACCTTTCAAAACAATTTTCATTTTATTTCAAATATATTCTAAAAGCAAGTTGGGTTAATTATAATCCTAAGCTTCTGATATGCTAGAGACTGATCATGCGGGCACCCAAACAATTAATTTAATATTGAATAGTTAAAGCGATAAATAGTACGGAGAATAAGAACTTGATGCACTAAGAAAATCAAAAGCAAAGCCCCATTATTATTCAATGCAACAAGAATTCCACAAAATATTAACTAGAGACGAGCACTGATGTAGTGTATGCATGACTAAATATGATTTTAAATATGATCATGTATTTTTAATTAATTATATTTTAATATTACTTATTTAACATGAGCATTATCAATTTGAATGTTATGAGTAAATTCTAATGTGACATGGACTAACGAAGTAGATTGAAATATAAATAACACATGTGTGATGTTATGATTAAATTGAATGCAAACTACATGTGATTCTAATGTCTTAGACTAGGATTCGACTCTACGTGACTATTTATTTTTTAGGAATTATCTATAAGTTAATATAGGAAACTGTCAAAATCTATATGATGACTTTAACCAAATAAGAAATAATATGAATTAAATCCTAGACATGCACTAAATAAAGGTTTATGCTTTCTTTAATTATAATGTGATTGTCAATGCACCTAAGATATGAATTTCAAAACGAGGAGATATGCATGAATGTAATTTAATTAAGCTAAATAGAATCCAAGATTAACTTTTATTTTTATTTTTAGGTGATGCATCTAATCTATTGACATTCATATCCTAAATTTTACATGAATAATTATTAAAGGCGATAAAATTATTTGAATGATATTAATAAGGCCGAGCTTAGCACTTTATGATATGCCCATAAAATGGGTAAGATTGCGTTAGAGTCCAACCTTTAGTCTTAAAGATTTGATTTTCTAATTAATCCAACCCAAACAAAGAAAATAAGAATTTAATTGGGGTCCAATCTTAGTGCATGAAGATTCAATTTCCCTAAGTAAATATACCTTGGCAATCAAAATTAGAAAACTACATATTCAAAACAGACTTCCTACATAATGACTTAGAGGAAGAGATATACACAGAGCAACCAAAGGGTTTCAAAGTGAAAGGAAAATAAGACTATGTGTGCAAGTTAAAGAAGGGTCTATATAATCATACCGAGACAATTGTACAAAAAGTTTAGGTCAGTTATGATGGAGTAGGGCTATCATAAGGCTTTATCGGATAACTATGTATTTGTTAAAATTTTCATAATGATAACTTTATTATACTTTTGCTTTATGTTACTGATATGTTGATTACAGCAGAAATGCTTCACGAATTGAATCATTAAAAAAGCAGTTGGGCAAGTTTTTTTTTCCATGAAAGACTTGGGCCAGGCGAAACAGATTCTTAGCTTTAGAATTACCTGAGACAAATATGTTAAGAAGTTATTATTGTCGCAAGAGAAGCACATTGAGAAGGTTCTTCAAAAATTTGACATGGACAAAACTAAAGTGGTCAGCACTCCTCTTGCTACCCACTTTAATTTGAATTTGAAGCAAAGTCCTATGATTGAAAAGAAAAGAAAGAAAAGCATTCCATATGCCTCGGCATTGGGAAGCTTGATGTATGCAATGGTATATACACGACCGGACTTAGCGCATACAATTGGCATTGTTAGTCACTATTTGTCAAATCCATGAAGAGAACAATGGAATGCAGAAAAGTGGATCTTGAGGTATCTACGAGAAACATCTAGTTGGAAACTCAATTTCGAGATCGGGAAACTTGAGTTAGTTGAATATACAGATTCCAACTTGACTGAAAATATTGTTAATTGTAAATCTACTTTCGGTTATTTGATTTCTTTTGCCAATTGAGTTGTGTCATGGAAATCAAAATTGCAAAAATATGTTGCAGTTTCTACAATTGAAGCTAAATTTATTGCGATAATTGAGGCTAGTTAAAAGCTGGTATGGCTAAAGAAGTTCTTGGAAGAACTTGGGTTTAAGCAAAAAAAAATGTATGTGTTATTTTGTGAGAATTAAAATGCAATTCATCTTAGTAAGAATTCAACTTTTCATTATCAACTGAAACATATTGACATTCGATATCATAGGATAAGGGATGTTCTGGCATTTTCCGGACATCTATATAAGCATTTTCTGAAACAAATAAGATTTTTAAAAGGTTTATGACTGAATTGACAAAACTTAAATGTTCAAAACTGAATTAACAAACTTACAATAAATTTAGGACTGTTTGTACTATTTTCCTCGTCTTCCAGTCCTATGTGAGCATCTGCCCAAATTGCTAAGTCAGTCATGTCACTTTCACTTGTCTTTCCGCTGAGCTCACGAAGCTCCAGTAAGTGATGAGTTCTTCCTCCCCGTTGTCCATTGTTTTTCCCCGAATCCTGTGGCGACACTTCTGGGTTCGGTGGGGGTTATCGGCACGTAAAAGTGATGATGTGTCTTCATAAGGCGTGACTTTCTTGTTTTTGTGACAGAGTCTGTCGTCCGAGTCATGAATCTCATCATCCTTGCTGATCACCTCGGCAAATCATAGGCATGCCCCTCTTCTTTGGCTTCCCTTGCTACTTCCTTTCTTTTGGTTTCCCTTGACAACGTACATGGTTGTAGCAAAGAACTTAGTCCCACACTCTCCTCATAAACAGGGAGACCCAGAAAGCTCTTTGCTAAAGCAGCCGACTGAAGTCACTGAACTGAAGGTATCGCTCGACGTAAAGTGAGTGTCAATATTATTTGGAAGCACTGTTCAATGCCTAGAGACCGTAAGAAGAACGAACATCAACGATGTGTCATTCCTCTCACAGTATTTGTTGGAATTGTTTGTTTGTAAAACAAACGTGAAATACTTTTCTTATCCCACATGTGAAAGAAATGAAAGTTTTGTCACTTTATATATGAGTTGGATTTACTATTTTATTAGAAATAGTTTAGTGGGCTAGACCTCACTGTACCCGCGTGCGGGTGCGCATTTAATTGACGCACTTAGCAACTCATTATTTTTTATTTTCGAAATTAATTTTTATTTATTTATTTAGTCGTTAAACTTGTGACTATTCGGACGTAACTATTGACTTGTGACTGTTTGGGAAGAAACCGAAATGACAAGTCTTGTACACGAAGAGGTGTGTCTGAATGGTAAGTTTTCGACACGAAAGGATATGTCTGTTTGTAGCAATTTTTAGAATTTAAGAGTAATTTATAGCCTCGTTTTCAATTGGTCTTCAAAGAGAGTTTTAGGAGATTCTCTGAAATTGCTATCCACTGATCTCGAGACTTTATTGTATCCTGAAGGGAATTTGCCAGAAACCAATAGCAACGTAATGGGGCAAATTGATCCTAAAAGACAGTGATCACACGCCTCAAAGTCTACATCATTTCGATTCCATTTCTCCCATACTCGTATTTTTCCCAACAGTATTGACTGGTTGTATCATCAATCCGGCAACAGTTATGGACATTGGTGTGTCCAAATGGGACTTGCTCAAGAAAGCACACAAGCTTTTCCTAGCACTTCTACGGTTCTAACCAGAGAGCAGAATTTGGTAGCCTTCGCCATGAACAAGCAAGTGCCAACGGCTTCGGCTCTTGCAGCTTCTTGATTCTCCGCCTCCTCGGGTTCACGCTTCTCCCGCTACGCAATTTGGCGAGTCGAAATGAAAGAAAGGAAAAGAGCAAAATCAGAACGATGAAATCTTTCTCTTCTGATTCCACGGCATTGCGTGATCGTTTCAAACTATGCACGTCAAACCTCTAATGATCTTGATACTGCCTTGTTCACCAGGTCCATGGTCCTCCTCGGCTTCAGGCATCGCGGGATCCCACTCCGCGTCCCTCTCTTCTAGGCAACGCTTCACTTTTTCAGATCAAACCCCACTTTGATTATTATTTTCTAAATTTAGATGGAAAACGGATGCCATAAATAACATTGATGTTCATAATTTATTTATTTACTTTGCTGCCATGACATCTGACAAAATGTCTGCTCGAATGTGATTACAATTTTTTTATCACTTAAACGTCACGACTTTTAAGGTCGCGCTTACTTAAATGTCCTAACTTAATTCAACTTGACATGTAATTTGTGGTGGTACTTAAGCGAATACTTTCTTGAAGTCGCGATGTCCTAGGGTTTATAGGAATGTCCTGAGAGCGACCTTGTATTTATTACGGATAGCTAGTAGTTGAGGAGATGTACCTTCAATCGTTAGGAGATCTACGGATACAATTGGCCTTGTAAGTGCATATAAGGATGACATCTCCTCTCATTTGTATCATCTAGTTTCAAGCAATACAATCTTCAGAGCTTATTTCTCTAAAACACACACTCTCTCTAGAACTTCTGCAAGTCGTGGGAAATGCTGCTCGGGACGAGGTCCTAAGGCCGTGAACGCTAGATTGATCAGTCCATATCAAGTGGCATCGATCGACAAAAAAATAAGTAAGAAAATCTAAATGAGCGTTGCACTATGCTGTTTGTGGGTGTCCTGTCCTCCTCCCCCACATCTAGGCCCGGCTCACACCGACCCCCATCAGATTGCGCGGACCGACCGTGGGACCCACGTAAATCCGGCGGATAGCACACCGAACGAAACTAATTCCAGCCGCAGGCAATAACGCCTCGTGCCAAGGGGGCGCCACGTGGGCCGTGGAAGTGGGCCCGGAGCAGAGTCCCCCGGCTCTCGTGATCGAGAGAGAGAGAGAGAGAGACTGTTCGTGCCTTTCCCGTGAGGCCATCATTCCATACGTAATCTCGAAAACGTGGGCCCACCCACCGTCTCCCGGTCTTCGGGCTCTTTTTTGTTGGGTTTCTCCTTAGTCTCCCTTCGGAATCATTACATGGGCTGATGTCCAACACGAGAAAACCTTCGGGAAGGTCCAATAACATTCATTCATCTCCGAAGTGAATTCTTTCCCTCTCTAAATGATTTGTGTCGTTGCCCTTACTCCGATATACGTCGGTATTGATTCTCAATAATTGTTACGTGCATCGATCTCGTCCGCCCGATAATCTCGACTCTTTTGAATACGAATTCCTCAACATACCCTAGGTACCCGAGCACGCGTTACGTGGTGGACAACTGAGTGTGTGGAAGAAATGTTATGCTTATTCAGGGTGAGATCAACGTAATGGTTCGCCTCAGACGAAGTTCGATTATTTCGTATCGGGGAGGTGGAGACGTCATTTGCTAACTCTCGCAAAATATTATCCACGAAATGGTTTTTCATACGTGACGTATTTGTTGAGACACTATAGAAACATCTTCTGTGTAGATCTAACTTCGTAAACCTCTATGAATTAGATAAAGTACTGTTGTCATCACCGCGACATTATCACATTGCACATTTAGAAATGTCCTCTCGCACGTCGTACCTTTTGTCTCATGTCCACATTATTTTCATGCACAATCATTTTCTTTACATATGTCCCCCCCTCTCCCCCATCATTATCATATTCAAGCCGAAAATAAAAAGTTTGACCCGCATCCAATTCTTTTAGCATTCCAAAGATATGCTGCATCATTCGATTTTTCTTTTAACCAAAAAAGAAAGATTTGTTCTTTAAAGGGGGAAAGAACATCGAAACCAGACAAAGAACATCATGTCAATAGTGGGACAATCTCGACACGACCAGCTTTAGTCGCAAGTAGTATTCGAATTACCCAGAAATAGCAAGAAACAAAAGGGCCAAGAGAGAAGTCAATTTCTCTCAGGCTCCAGCATTGATTGATATATTCCCACATCATTGTTGTTTTTCTTCCATTCTTTCCTTATTCTTTGTTGTCTCAAGTTACGCATATTTCTTCTTCCCATGGTAGATCGTTCCCTCAATATTATGGCGACTCCATTCTCGAGATGTATCCTAGTTCTGATATTGAGCTTCATGGTTATTATGTTACTTTGGATCGCTATGTTGCTTGACGGTGCCCCTCAGCGTGTAAGCTCTCGAGTGAACCCTATGAAGTTTTGTAGAATTACTTCCATTTATCCTAAAAGTTTAAGCCGTTAGGTAAATACGTAAATTAATATTTAAGTACTTTCACACTCTTCCTCACGCTTAGTCTGGTCTTTTTTTGTCTAGCACTAAGCGTGGAAATAGGGGTCTAGTAAAATTTGAACTTAGGATCTCCCGCTCTGATACCATGTGAAGTTTTATAGGACCACTGACAACTGTCCTAAAAACTTTAGCTGTTAGGTGAAGACGTGGATTAATATTTAAGTACTTTCACAAACCCCAGAGATCATTCTTGCAATTATGTGAAATTCGAAGAATAAATTAGGGCTTCCTATACATAACAAGAAAAAGGACAAAAGGAAGAATAAGTTAGACGCGTACGAGGGAGTTGCAATGATGTGAATGATTTTCATGGAGGGCAATTTGAGTGTGGCAAGAAAGAGAGAGGGGGAGACTTTAGAAGCTGCATGCAAGAATCTGGCAACAGAAGAATAACCCGTGAATAAGTTATGTGTGGGCCCATCGAGGGTCTTTCTTGAATGAATGAATCTTATAATAATGATAGTAATAACAGCAACGATCACTCTGTTTCAGACACATTGAAGCAAAAATCATATAAAAGAAGTGGAAAAAGAACAAGTGAACAGCTGTGAGCGAATGTTGTTGCCCGATTAGCTGTAACAGACTTGCCAGCCAAAGGCTCACAGTTTCTTGTCGCCATTGTTTCGTCACAAGCCCTAATCTCTCTCTCTCTCTCTCTCTCTCTCTCTCTCTCTCTCTCTCTCTCTCTCTCTCTCAAAAGAAACATACGACCAAGATCATGTCTAAAAAGATTGAGGAACTTAAGCACTTGGTTAGGTGAGTGTAGTCACTTTTCTTTAGAATAAGACAACAGATTACGTGCAGAATTTGGTTTTTCGTTTCTTTCGTTATCCTAAGTCGATGAGTACGAAGAAAGTGGCAAATGCCAAGGGAAAGAAGAGTACCTTTCTCACACATTTGATCGGCTACATGAGTAGTCCCGGGTATGCTGAAAGAACATATATTGGAATTGAAACTCAGATGCACAAAGCGAGCCATCTTCCTGCATGATTATGATAATCATCGTACATGCCTTTTCTACATGGGAAAAGATCCTCTATCTTGTTCGGTATCTCGACAAATCTCACCCGTCATCGTATCTTCACAGAGACCCTCAATTGCTTAGTTAAATTGGTGACTTTGGACAAATGAGAGGACAAATGGCGAAATGAACAAGATAGATTGTCTTGTATATATCTTTTGAAGCCTTAGAACGTCGCTGGTAGTCTCTCTTTAACTGTCCAACGATTAGTCAAAACGAAAGCATTTGCCAGTTTGATTAGGCACCTTAAAACAACGACAGATGTAAAGTGGCCTATGTGATATTTAAATTTTAAATGTTGCTTATGAAGCATGATTAGGTTGGATTGTATACCAAAAGCTTTGACAGTCTCAAACTTTTGCTAAATCGAGTAAGATATTCCTCGCATCAACCTGAACTTTTTTTCTTTTTCCTTTTGTTTTTGTTATTTTTGCCTTAAAGGCGAATCATGAAGGATAAATCTCATCTTATCCCAAAAGAAAAGCAACATGAATCTCACTCACTCCCAAAAGCCAATTTGATATTGAAAAGATTTAGATCAAAAGAACCGACATTGGATTCCGTTGGTCACAAGAGCGAGCCAAAAATTTAATGCAAACTCCTATCAAATTAATCAAAACCCTACATCATAACCTGGAATGCATCACTTGTATGCAATCATCTAAGGGTGTCGCCTGAATATACCCTTGTGTGCCTCTCTTTAACCTTTAAGGGCCAAAAGTGATGGTTAGCTTGAGGCCACGCATGCCCTCTGGAGAAAGGGAATATTATCTCGCTCTGCACTTTCTTGTTGCAACATTGACTGTATATGGTCATCTATATGTGAGGATGAAATCTCATAACGATATAGATTGCCATGCAAAGGTTGTTGATGAAATGAACAGGAAGAATAAAAGGGTCTTGCACACACACTCTCTCTCTACATGGCTTTAGGTTGAGGTTTGGAATAATAAAAGTTAAAGAAGAAGGGGAAAGAAAAGAGAGACGAGACCTTCCGAATTTGCCTTGGTGGGGTTTGCTAGAGCACTTTCACTACAGAGAGAGAGAGAGAGAGAGAGAGAGAGATTGGCTGGAAAATAAAGTCAGCGTCTAACAAATGAGGGGATAAGTCACATAGTTTAGCAATAGCAATGCTATAAGAAGATGCTAATGATTCACGCGAAAGTATATTCTTATGTAAGTTTATGTCTTTGAAACTAATAACCTTTAGAAGAAATTTTACATCCTTAATATATTTATGGGGGTAACGTTAGATGTAGAAGCTAGTTCACAGAGTGATGATGATGGGACAAATCGAGAGTTAGGTGTTTAAATTAGAGAGTTATACTTATGTGATATATTGTACAGATCTGTCCTATCTTTTTCATAAATTTAATTTCGTGAAACACCGTCAAATACATGGCATCATGCATTAAATTAAATAAAGGGAAATAGGAGATAAAATGGAAGGACATCATACAATTGGAATTACATCTATCAATTATTGTACACACACAATGTACTTTTGACAAAAATGATAGATAAAATAAAAAGATTCAGGCAATTGATGATTCAATCATGGTTTTGTGGGGTTCCAAAAAGGTTAGGAGGCGTCATCCATCTTTAGCAAATCCCTTTGCTTCCCTTAAGCTTTATAATCTTGCTCATTCTCCAATGTATGACGTCTCGAATGCTCGGGCAAGCAATCCTTCCTTTTAACAAATCATTCCATTCAAATCAATGCCCTTTTATATCATCTTTAGCATTTGGGCATTTTATAACAGGAACAAAGTAAGAGACAGGAAAGTGCCAACGTCATAGGATATATTGATTATCTAAATAAAGCTTATAGAAAAAACTGTAGTATAAAAAGGCAAAAGCAATTAAAAAATTTAATGAAAGAACGTAAACATGGCTGAAGTAAGAGATGGTGAATTGTTTCTTCCAAATAACAATAGATGGTGAGGTACGGTTTTCCCCATCACGATGGAGGATAGAAATTCCTATATAAAATCGTATTTGCGAATATCATTTATGTTAGCTGATCTCATTACTAAAGTATCTTAATATAATTGTAATATGTTTCTATTAAAATAATTAAAATTGTGACGATTCTCAATAATTTTGAAGTAACTTGCATCATATCGTGTTGTGTCCGATTTAAATTTCTCTCATTGTATATATGGTGTTAAGGGTGAGCACGATCCAAGGCGGTTCGGTTCCCGGTCTCTAGGACTATGGACTGGACCGCCTAAGTCTTGGATCGGACCGGACTGAACATGTTGGTCCGATCTGGTTTTTAGAAAATTTAATGGACCGATTGGGAACCGGAAAATTCTAAAAAATATTGAATTTCTTTACTTATTTTAAGAAAAAATTTATTTTGGTAAAGTTGGGTAAATATTAAAAATTTAAAAATTTAAATTGAATTTTTTTACTCTTTTTACATTTTTATTTTTAGTAAAATATAAAAAACTTAACAGGTTCGATCTAGCTTTCTTAGGAACCGGGAACCGGGAACCAGACCACTCAGACATTGGTTCCACTTTTAGGAGCAAGAAATTGGATTGCCACTCCAGTCCGATAGTTTTTACTTCAGGCAGTCCAAATTGCACACCCCTATATGATACAGAGGGTTATGCATTCTGTCTCTCCTTGCATCTTCGTTGATGGTTTTTCTTAGCTTTTTGTTTTTCCTAGGGCTTATTGCAGTATCATCTTTTTTCCTTTATATATATTATATATAGTGCTAATTGTCAACCTCAGCGTCCCGGTCCTCCTCCGTGGGTCTGCCACTGCAATCATGCTCTTTCTCTGTGCTTCGCTGCACACATAATTATCTGCAACAAAGCTTCTGAATTTCTTTTTTTTCCCTTTTCTTTTTCTTTGACCTCCAAATTAAATATTCTCTATCGCTCCTTCCTCTCTCTCTCTCTCTCTCTCTCTCTCTCTCTCTCTCTCTACCCCTTTCCTTCTTTATGCAACTATTGGGGTATATAAAACGACAGAAACGAGAGGGTTTTTAGGAAGCAGCAGCAGCAGCAGCCAGAGAGAGGGAGGGTGAGAGAGAAAGATGTTCTTTAGGAAACCCACATCACCATCTTAATATTGTCTCTGCTCTTTCTGTGTTTTGATTCATGCATGGTGCGAGTGACTGAGAGAGTGAGCTAACGTTTGATAGCTCTTGATGGGTCTTCAGAGAGATGTATGAGCTCGCTTCAGGCTTTGCTCAGAGACAAGCAATCCATATGTCTTAAAGAGTAGCCATCATCACCATCTCCTCCCGCATCTTCTCACAAGAGAAATTTAATTTTCATTTTTGTTTGTCTAAATTCATGTGTTTGTTTAGCTACCCAATGAGTGATGCCTTTCTGTTTCTTCTGTGGCCTATATATTCCTGCATCATTTGTAGCCTCTCATTGACTGAACTGTCTATCTTCTCTAGCTTAGCCGGCACTCTCCACTTCTCTTGTTTTTTTCAAAGATGCAAAATATAGGACACTCTTACAAGTATATAATGAGCCAAAGTTTGAATTACACAAGATACAGATAGAAAGGAAGCCAAAAGAAAGAGAGATCAAGAACAAAGATTCAAAATTATTCATCACTTGGGGCATTTTTCCTTATTTATATCACCCCGCCCCATCCCCCTCCGGCGTCTCCTCTCTCTCTCTCTCTGTGGTGTGTTGGATCAGTGCCTTTAAAAAGACCATGTTTCCCGCAACCATGTCCAATTCCGCTACTTTGTCTGATGAAGCAAGTGTCTCTTCTGGTGCAAGAGTGTTGGATTTTGGCAGCTTCAACTACAACAACACCGATACTACCAACAAGAACAACCAAGAAAATTCACTTCAACAACGGCCACCACAATTGATTACCACCATTCACAACAACTCTCCGCAACCTCAGCAGCAGAAGAAGATCAGGAAGAAGAGAAGCCTCCCTGGAAACCCAGGTCAGTCATTATTAATACCCACAAAATTTAATCAAAAAAATACGATAATTTAATCAACTTGTATAGCATCTTCATTCACAATTTATTTTAAAGGAGGAAAAAATCATCAAGATTCATCCTTTCTTGGCAGACCCAGATGCAGAAGTGATTGCACTGTCCCCAAAGACCCTCCTGGCCACGAACAGGTTCGTGTGCGAGATCTGCAACAAGGGGTTCCAGAGGGACCAGAACCTTCAGCTCCACAGGAGAGGCCACAACCTCCCATGGAAGCTGAAGCAGAGGAGTGGCAAAGACCAGGTGGTTAGGAAGAGGGCTTATGTGTGCCCTGAGCCCACCTGTGTTCACCACCACCCTTCGAGGGCTCTCGGTGACCTCACAGGGATAAAGAAGCACTACTGCAGGAAGCATGGAGAGAAGAAGTGGAAGTGTGAGAAATGCTCCAAGATTTATGCGGTCCAGTCTGATTGGAAGGCTCACTCCAAGACCTGTGGAACCAGAGAGTATAGATGTGACTGTGGTACTCTCTTCTCCAGGTAATTAATCATCATTACGATTAATTAATTCTCATGATTACTCTCTCTCTCTCTCTCTCTCTCTCTCTCTCAAATTAAGCTCTTATTTTCCTTGATTTTATTTTAATTGTTCTTCATAATGCCTTGTTTAGTGAATACTATTCCTTCAGCAGCAACTGACATTCAACATTGAATACTGATGGTTCTGGTCAAACATGCAGCCTTCTTGTTATGCATTTATGGGATGCTTGCGTACCCAGTTTTTGTCAACAGACTTCGGATGCCTAGCATTATCTTGGTCTTTGCAAAAATTTATAATATTGAGCTTCAATTTGCATGGGCTTTTTGTGGGGGACTAAATGCCCACCATTGAGGCCAAGTGTCTGTCACTATGGTGATGTTCCAAGAAAAAAAGAGAAAAATCTTTTTTTAAAAGAAATATGTAAAATATGATACTAGGTTATTATAAATTGAATGATTCATTTTCTAAGTGGATGATTTCCTCAGTGGCCTTAATGGGTAAAGATGAGCTAGTCTTGTGTAAGCTTCTGATGCATCTTGCAGTTCCTGAGAAATGAAGAAAGAATCACCATGCACACTCTCTCTTCCCCCTCCACTTTTTCTGAATCATCAGCCAAAAAATAAAAGAAAAAAAAGGGAAAAGTGTGGTAGTATTACTACTTTTCGGTACTTAGGAACTACAGTCACGGGAACAATGATAGAGATTTCTTCTTGCCTGGTGAAAAAAGAAAAAGAAGTTCAGCTTTATTTGGAGCCATGAAAAGTCCTTGACGATCTTTTTTCCCCATTGGAAAAATAATAATCTTATACTTTAAAAAATGCCATTAATTAGTTCATGCTTTTCGGAAAGAATCCTCTTACACGACGACTGTGGAGCTTTCGTCGACATGAGAACTGTCGAATCTGCCATTGGCAATGCTTACCAGTTTACCTATATACTTAGCAAAACAAAAGAATTGCACATGCATCTTTTCTTGGGTTTGCAAAGACAATGATACTCACATTACTTTTCTTATTTGGGGTTCAACAATTATCTTGAATAAGGTGGCGGATCCACTCGAATCATTTGGCACCGATTTCGAGATTTTGAGCCGACTGTGTCTATGTCCACACCCACATTCGCATTTTGCATGCAAAGCACAAGCCTCTCTCTCTCTCTCTCTCTCTCTCTCTCTCTCTCTCTCTCTCTCTCTATCTCCCCCCCTCTCCCTTTTGTGTTGACCCTTTGAAAAAATTCCTTTTTTGTGTCCGTGTACGCTTTAATGACCTCCTTAGGCGCCTTTCTAATCCTCATGCGTAATTGTAGGCCCTCGCTATATGGTGATGATTTCTTTCTCTAAAGTCATTTGAAAATGGTGGCCTAGTTCCTTTTTAATTGTTTCTTCTTTTCTTGAAAGGCTTTTTACTTATTGCGGCTTCCCATTCTGCATGAACTTCCCAAATCCCAAGAGCTTCATTATTTATGTACTTTGTATCGTTTAATGAGTTCGTGTCACTGATGCATCGATCATTGTCTCAATTTCTCAACTTATGACTTACTAATGTTCTTATAGTGACACAAGTAACACTAACAAGCATACGTTGAATAATTAGTAGATCTTTGTAGGAAACCTAGGAAGTTCTTCCTTGAATTTGTTATAAAAAGATTAAGTCTGACGCAGTGCATAAAAGTATTGCAACTTAGCATAGAAGCCATGGATGGATAAGGACATGAACCTCGCGTTCTTCTAGCATTTTCATATCAAGAATGGATGATGCTTGTTGTGTTTTCTTGTATCAGCAATCACTTTGACAATAGAAATGCTAATCTGGAAAGAGACGCATTGAAATGAATTTTTGTTGTACACTTATATCTGTTAGTTTGACTTAAATAACATTAGAGTTCATATTATTTACACACCATTTTTATAATATCTCGCAGCTCTCACGGTTGAAATAACCAGTTTAGTTATTTATGGTTAATAACCCCACATTGCCGGGGTTAGACGTGACGTGTGTACAGAAATGATTCTACGACCTTTTGGAGTTCATATTCATCCATAACATTTTTTTTTGGGGTCAGACATCCATATCATTAGCCTTCCATTCTTTATCTACATAGAAGGTATGTATAACTCATCCAGATCTCTCTCTTTGTTGTACACAGGAAGGACAGCTTTGTGACACATAGAGCATTTTGTGATGCACTAGCTGAAGAGAGTGCAAGGCTCTCCGCGAGTCAACTTACCACCATTGACCCAAATATCCCTCTTCACCACCACCACCTTCACCCGCCACCTACTCTCTTCCCTCTCCCCTCCCTCTTCTCCAACCAGCTGCCGCAGCCGACAACCCACGTTTCCCTCTCCTCCAACTGGAATCCACCCCAAAACCCTAGCCACCCGCCGCGGGTCCATGTAAAGCCCGAAACCCTCTGTTTCCAAGTCCCACCGCTCGCCTCACAACCACAATTGATCTTTCAAGAGCCGCCCGGCCACAAGTCCATGATCACCTCGCCCTTCCAAGCCCTCCACAGTGCTGCCACCGGTGCATCAGCACACCTCTCAGCCACCGCACTGCTCCAGAAGGCCACCACCATGGGCGCAGTGGCCACTTCTGCCACTGGCCACCACCATCATCACTCCGCTAGCTCAGCCAGTCACATTGCATCGCTCGGTGTGGGGGCTGACTGTGGCGCACCGAATGTTCCCCTGGAGCTCGTCAGAGGACTGGCAGCATCACCTTTGGAGAGCCTTGGGGCATGGCGGAAGAGCGATGGGTTGACCAGGGATTTCCTGGGGTTGAACGGAGAGGTCCACGCCGGGAGCGAAAGGGTCAACGTGGGGGACTTGCTAGGGTTCACTAAGGGGATGGAACTCCAAGAGGCGTTCGAGCGTGAGCAATCTGCGATGAAGATTAGGGACGGTTTTGGCTTTGCGGATCAGAACAATGCAAGCTGCTTCTCAGGCTTGGAGTGATTGCTGAAGTGGAAATGTGGCATGGCCAAAAACAGTATTAATCTTTAGTGGGAAATTGTCTTTTGCTTAACGAGTCTTTCAGATATGGTGGGTGGTTTAATAGCTATCTTGTGTTACTGGGAAAATACTTAATGGAAAGACACAGAGGAAGTGGAAAAGGCAAATTAGGGTTTTTCCTGATGAAGCAGGCATTTTCTTGTTATTTCTTGGGAAACTTTCGTATCCTTTGAATGCTTAGTTTTGTTACTTGTGAAAGAGTGATGCATTTTCCTTGGTCCATGGTTTGTCTCCAATAGAATCCTTAACAATAATCCACGCTAGTTTTACTCTTTTGTGCCTGCATGGACTTAAGAACATTTTCAAGCTATAGAAGTTGAGGAGTACTGAGAGTGCGGAACTCGATACATACATCATGAAGATTAGTCGAGATGAAAATTCAGACATAAAATATTGATCCACGAAAGATGAAAAGAAGAAGAACAAAGGGACGTCCGTGGATAGGGTTTGTCCCCATTATCAATCTGCCTCTAACTTGCCAAAACAAGGGATGACATAATAAAGTCTAGTGGGATTTTCCAAAAAGAAAATAGTGATAAAGGATAGCATCGCTTTGGAGGGATCGTCAAAGTTCAATGCCATCAAACCTTTTCGAAATAATTATAGCCTCAAGTTGAACTAAAGTGCAATTATGTGCTCAACTCTCCTAGTTGTAACAATGATAAGTCAATCTACTTAATTGCACCATCTCATTCCTCGTTTGGTAATTACATATGTCGTAGTTTATTAAAGATCGCTGCAAGGGCTTCTAAGATCTCTAATATGGCTGGCTAATCCATGTGTTGAAATTTCAAAATGAACGGTTGAATTTTCATTTTCGCATGACTCTCAATTATCTAGAATTTATTTCTCGAAAAAAAAAATACAAAAATATTATTATTCTAAGCAAGTGGGGTGGAGCATTCTAAGAAGAATTATAAAAATGATTAATTAAAATGACTTTAAAAAGAAAAAAATAAGAGAGTAAATTCTTGGGATTAAATGGAGGATGGCTAAATGACAAAGATAAGCCAAGTACGAGGGGTGATGTGAGCATGTCGGTGGAGCGGGGCCCAGACGACCTGGCACGGTCATAGTGGTTGACGAATCTACCCCCCTTCGTTTCAATCCAAGCCAACCAAGGTGACAATGACCGCCCTCATCTTTTTTGAATAATTCGAAGGAAACAAGGAACGAAGAATTTCCCATGCGTGCAGCACAAGTCAAATTATCGACCATAATAATAATTATAACATAACAAATGACAATGACTGTCATAACATTTAAAACATTAATTGAATAGGATGTTGTCATCCAATTAAAACTCCATTCTTTTCATGAAAAATATAACATTTCTAAAAAATATTTTCTAGAAAATTATTTTTCTAACAAATTTTGGAGTGTTCATTTGAAACCTAAACAAATTATAGAAAATCGATTTTTTAAATTTTCTTTTTTCTCATTTTTTTGTTCTACATCGATTGGCTGCTGGTCATAAGTCACTTTTGAAAGAATACGAAAAATATTTAAAAATAAAGAAATAAGATGGAAAATGTTCGAAAAACATTTTTCTTCCATCGGTGAAAAATATTTTCCTTGACTATCTTATTTTCTGTGAAACGAACCGAAAAATCCGAAAAATGTTTTCCTAAAAGTTATTTTCAATAAAACGAACGGATGCTAAATTTTTTTGTAAAATTTACTAAAATGCTATTGACCCATGTAGGATGCTCGGGCTTGGTGAACCATGGTGAAGACTCATGACGGTCTAAGACGCTAATCCAATAGGATAATAAAAGGAAATTCTTATGCACAACAAAAAGTTCGAGTAAGTTTTAACTCAAACTGAACTATTAAGAACATTGAAAAAGCGCCTGGAAAACAATTAAGCTTGCAGAAAACGCCTATTATCAGTTCTCTTGAAGTTCGTATCTTCTTAACAATTTCTACCCTTTACATTAATCACTTTTAATTATCAAATTAATATAAAAGTTACTATGTATTTTTGAGATGGTGATGATCATGGGAAGGCATCTCGTGTTTTTTGCGTAGGTCTAGAGATGGATAATCTTCTTGGGAGATAATCAAGGCCCGCAGAGAAGATAAAGTGGAAAAAGTTACCATCACTAATCTAATATGCAAGCTGATGTAACATGGGCCATCTAGGGTTATGACACCCATTTTGATAAGAAGTTCTTGCGACAGCTCCAAAAGGGCAAAAAGAGAGGAGTAACACAGCAATGTTACATGTGGACTAGAAACATAGGGATGTACAATGCATCATCTAATGACAAGATATCAACTTTGTCCAAATCCCTGTGGGACGTAAAAGGGTGGCGGGTTCCTAGCAGGACGCGACTACTTTAGTGAGACGGGTTCGGAATATTACATCTGAGCTTGTAACAAGTTTGAGACCCGTCCGGAGAGCAACAAGAATGTCAATGAGAGGTCCGGTTATGATTTTCCTTCGCGATGATCCGGGACTGAGGCAGTGGGAGTGAGTGTAACTGTTGAGGGGCATGAACGCTTCCCTAATTCTCATGCCAGTGTCAGAATCAAGTGCAACGAAAAGCTTGGTCCAAGGACAACACCGGAGTAACATCAAATGGTAACCAAGTCGTTCCATACAAACATCGTTTTCCAGGGACACCACTGGCGTTCAATCCTGGAAGTGACATAGTGGTCTCTCCACTGGACCAGGACCACTAGGGCTTTGGGGCAAGTCAAAGCTGAAAAGACAGCAACTGAGGACGTTTGGTTTTAACGGTGGCGAGGTCGTGACTTGTGAGGAAAATCAGTAGTTTACGCAAGTAAAGAGGGACTTACATCCAGTCAATCTACTTATTACTAGCAAGGAAGAAATCCATAACCAGCTACAGGTGCCCGGCCAGACCATCCAAACCGATAGTTTGGAAAGGTCTGTCGGCTCAGGGTTGGTCTTCTTTAATTTGGGATATCAACTTCATTTCGATTTGTGGTTTTGACACCAAATTGACTCGGCAACTTATTAAAGATTAATCTACTAAGATCTTTGTTGGCCACATAACTTATTAGGACCGCAAATAGTTTCTTTCAAGATAACAAGCTGGAGATTGGCTCAAGTTTGGTTGTTGTTGAAACATCCTTGAATCTTGAGGGATATTAGCAACAGCAGATGGCATTTTCTTCATGTGTTTTAACTATTTAGACATCTATGCCTACGCTTCCCGTTATATTGTATATGGTTAGTTGGATTCAACTGGTCTTGTTTCTGGACATATTGCTCATTGGTTCAGCATTCTGGTCCTACATCAAGGGTAAGATTTTCAGGTTGTTCTCGGTTTGATCTTTTGAGTGTTGCAATTACAATCATGTAAGTCAGGACTTACAGACAACTGAAGGTCATTAGTTCGCTTCGTCTTTGCATGTTTAATAGTAGGAGTTAGATTTAAAGTTTTCCCGCTAAAGTAAAGCCGAGCTGTGGATAACTTCTCCCAACTCGCATGAGAGAGAGAGAGAGAGAGAGAGAGAGAGAGAGAGAGAGAGAGAGAGAGAGAGAGAGAGAGAGAGTTGAACTGGGTCCATGAGAGAGGTATGGTATCCTATGTAATCAAGGTTCATTCATATGCTTCCATATCATATGAATGCAGACAAAAATTGGGGACCCAGAAAAACTAAAGATGGCCATCAGCTTGCAACTTTCACTAAACTTATGTGCTTTTGAACGCTAAATCCTAAATTCTAAGAATATTAAGCTGATCAAGATCAATTAACAGTGAATAACCTGAAGTAATGAGCATCTTCTTTTGGCATTTATTTTGCATAGCAAGGATCAACTTTGAATTACAAAACTAAACAGCATATCACCTTTGTATATAAGCTCAAAAAGTTTTCAACAACTAATGACCCATAAAAACTTGACTAGCTCCAATTGACTTACTTAATCCTTTGAATGGATGGGCAATAAGACCGTCCACAGCGTCTGCTCTTGCAACCCATATCCAGCACAGTGGAAGCAACAATGCAAGAAAAGAAGAAAAATTAACCCCCTTTTGTTCCAAAAGAAAAAAAAAATTGCTGCTTTGGAAATCCCAAGCATCTCACTTTTATATCTTTCAAGCCTTTTTTTGTTGAATGTTAGGAATTTACCAATTCCAAGAAATTCTTTTCCTCATCATCCAACCTTTTTTTTCATGAGATTTAGAAAATAGAGCCAGAGAGATAACGGAAGTAGGAAATCTAAGGACATGTAACCTTTTCTAAAGAGGAGCAAAGAGAGGCTATTAAAAAGAATGTTGTAATTTACCAATTCCAAGAAATTCTTTTCCTCATCATCCACCTTTTTTTTAATGAGATTTAAAAAATAGAGCAAGAGAGATAACGCAAGTAGGAAATCTAAGGACATGTAACCTTTTTCTAAAGATGAGCAAAGAGAGGCTGTTAAAAAGAATGCTGTAATGTGAGCGTGAGTTAAAAAGGCAACTAAGTTGATGGTGTATATAAATTTGTGCCCGGTGGTGGTGGTGGGGGTGGTGGTGATGGTGGTGGTCCGTGACAAGAAAGTAGTACTACTAAGACCAAAAGAAAGAGAGAGGCAAAGAAAAGGAGAGAAAAGGAGAGAAGAGGGATGAGGAGAAAAAAAAAATTAGAAACACACAAAAGAGAGAAATGTCAACGGCTATACCAAAAAGATGCTTCAATAGAAGTATGAAAGTTTTGAATTATTACTCGCATTCCTCTCAACCCTCTTTTTTCCTCTTCAAACTTTATCAATTTCCGTGCACGTCCCCATATAACGTTTTACAGCTTTTTGTTGGCAGCCTAAGTCTGCAAACAAAATAATGAAAAGAAGACTTAATTTTGCGCATCAGCAGAAACCAATCTTCAGGAAACAAAAGCAGGCAGAGAAGAGATCAACCTAACACCAAGGAGGCTAGGACCACAACCGTTTGGGTGCTAAACTCTGTTAGAAAGGCTGGCCAAGTTTCGGTGCATGGGTGACTCTTATGCATATTCTAATTCTAAATGCTTTACCTTCAAATTCCAGCCCTATTTATTAGGTTGGTCTCCTTCAGATTATAGAAAATAACATTAAAGAATACGAAATGCTAAATCTGCTCAGAATACCAAAAGTTTTCCCCCCAGTGAGATATAAGCACAAGTGAATAAAATGTGACTTACCTTAACTGCTATGCAATTGCCATGCAAAGGAAAAGTGCTAGCATATGATTCCATATGGTGTCTAAAGCTTTGGCACGACAAAAAGGGAAGTTCTTAGAATAACAATGTATATTCACCACTGCCTCAGAGAGAGAGAGAGAGAGAGAGAGAGAGAGAGAGAGAGAGAGAAGTGGGGGACCTAGGGATTAACGAAAGAAAGTTTGAGAATGAGAATTATGGGTATATCCTAGCTTTTAGAAAGTACAAGTATAAGTTGCAGGGTTTAGGTACATTACATGCCATTTTGCCCCATAAAAAAGATGTCCTCTTTCTCTCTCAAACTTTTTTTTCTCATAATCTTCTCGTAAGGCACAACCGGACAAACGAAAAGCTTCTCTGCAAAATTCCCCTCTCTCACCTTTCTCTAACATACCAGCAGTTGTGTCAGCTTCCATCAGGGAATCTCATCTCATCTCCTCCTCTCAATAAACCTTCCTTTTGCACCTTTTCCTTCCTTCCAATCCTCATCATTGCCAAACCTTCTTTCCTTCCTTTGCTTTTTCTCCCTCTTTCTCTCTCTCCCTCCTTTTTTTAAGCTTCTGCCGCAAAATTTCTACATGGATTCCGTATTTCACAGCCCTCTCTAGTTTTTGCATTCAAAATAAACGGTGCAACTTCCAAAAAGAAAAAGAGTTCTCCTTTTGTCACCACTTCAGAAAGACTCCCGATATAATTCCAAGCAGCCTTTTCTCACAATAACTAATCCCACTGATTCATACTTTTCTTCATCCCACATTCTTTTAAGGCGTCTTAACCAATGTGATGGAAGAGAAGAATAACGTACAAAGACGAATAATATGGCAGTAAAAGTGTACAGGAAAACATTAGCATCAATTTAATGAAAAAGAGGAGGGAACCTACTGACACCGCTAGCAACTCTTAGCATGTTCAGAACCAGTGCTGAGTACCTTATATGAGGAATCCAGTTCTTTCAACCAAATAAAACATTTATAACATCCAACACTTGAAAATTTTCTTATCATTCAGTTCCATTGTCCCAACTTATGTTTTTCTTCTTCTTCTTTCTCCTAGTAGGTTCAGACTTTTATGCATCGTATAAAAATAATTTTTTGAGAAACTATGAAATGCACAGATAATAACTGTGGAGATAATGCTCCAATTCCAAGTACTTCTATCCTGCAAAATTATGGATAGCCGAAATTTAAAAGTACCATTGAGGCAAAAAGCTTCTCAATATATGCATCTTTTGTTAGCACATGGTATCTTGCGGGACCAAATTCTTTAACAAAGCTTTCTCGTTCAAATTTTACAGGCACTTGCAGTCCATCAAAGTTTCACTCCGTGATATCTGAATAGAACACATTACTCTGTGCTGTGATTCTTATAAGAGCACAATACCCTTTAGAACACTTATTAAGCATATTCTAATTGTGCGAGTACAGAGAACAAAATGGGAAGACCTACCAAAGCTTAAAATTGGAAGCATGATTCATTGTGTGCAGAATAGTATAAAAAGTAAAATGAATGATTGAGCATTACTGAAAGTAACATTACCCAGCTAATCGAACATTCATCAAATTCATAAATCCAAGTGGTAGAGTCAGTTTGGCATAGTCTTGCAAACTATAGAGATCCTATAAAGTGTGGCAGCTTATGCATTTTCACTACGTATTTTAACGTTGCAGCACCTTGAAACTAAGTGCAAAGGATGTATGTTGCCACCACAATGAGGGCGGGCTCTGTAAAGTGTTTGATAAACATCTTCAGAAAACTACAGTATCTCCTTTCATGGTTATGATTGTTGAGGGGGAACCATACCAAATACACTCGTAACATAGAATTTTTTCCTTTTCTTGGGGGAAGGTGCAATTGCAGGCTGACTAAAATCTGTAACAGGAACTGCCCTGCCGGTGGCGGTGGGACTCTTTTGCATAAAATAAGAATGATAATTGCAGATGATATCTTTTGTTTTTGTAAACTGATGCCTGAGACTAAGTTCGAGAAAAATTCAATCTCTACAACGGATACATTGATGTCAAGAAGGCATAGCTAAAATATGTTGCACAAAAAGGCATCATAGTACAGTAACCTCATTAGTGTCCCTTATCCCCACCTCAGAAACATCCACACTATATATTACCACCTCTAGCAAAATTTTCCAAAACAAGCAACTACCAAGTTTGAAAACAGCAGATCCTTCTAATCTTATATGCTCCACCTAATCTATATAAGCTCTATCTCAATAATGCAATATCTTAGTGGTTTTTCTTGTTTGCTCGTGCAGGCTAGAATGAAATAATATCGATTCATACAGATACTGAAGAAAAGGTTCTTTATTGATTCTAACGTTGTACCTATGGGATAGGGATAGAGAAAGAGGAAAAAACTGAAGATTTCACTCACATAGTACTTATAATTGAAAAATCAATCTTTCTTACCCTTCGCTCAATGTAGAAGATGGCTTCTCTTCCATTTATTTTCAAGAATCACCACAATAACTACAGCTATACCAACAAATGCACAGTATTAATCTTTCAAGATATCGCATGTTGGGGAACATTGTTTTAAACAAAATATTTCATTCTAGAACTAAGTCGTTTGGTTGGAGGGCCTATGAGATGATCTTTATATTTATAGGCCTGATAACAATCCAAAGGTCTAGTTCCATTAAAACAATAGGAGATAAAGATCATGGTTCAAGAAGGAGGATGAGAAAAACAACACCATTTTCCTTGGTTTTAAGAACACTCAACTGATCCACCGATGTATCGCATTTTGTTTAACTCATAACAATATGTTATCTAAGCACCATGCTTTAAACGGCAGGTCATTTGCTAATGATTCACAATAAAACTCACAACAGAGTCAAATCTTCAAAATTCAAAAGTCTACAATATACCTGCAGTGCAGGTGACGTTTACCTGCTCAATCCCTCCAATTTCTGAACAATTTCACGGATAGCAGCTGAAAAAGCCCCAGCAAAATCTTCCATAGAGAAAACTACTTAGAGAATTAACACTTCTCCCATGACAAATCTACTGATATTCTTCAGTGATATCTGACTAGTGAAAGAAAACAATGCTGCTGTAGGAATATAAATACCAACATAGAACACATGCTAGGAGAGTATTTGAATGACTTCAAGGCTGATATACCAACAGTTTTCAGCCGAACAGTAACCCGAAGAACATAATATATCACTGCTTCTGGGGCTAGCACCCTATCCTTTCCTTTCGTTCTCCAGCAAAAGCCAGAAGAAAAAAGAACAGAAAACAACAAAACCAGCATCCAGTAGAAGGGCAAAAAAAGAAAGGCAAAAGAGCAAATAAGAAACAAACAAGAAATCAAGTACATCCAAGAAAATTTGGACATATACAAAGTAATCTTCACAAAAGAATTGAATCTCGTCACATGGGAAATGTCATATGTGAAGCTCCATAGCCTGATTCAGGTCAAAGCGAATCATTCATCCTTAAACAGGATCATCAAATAAGAAGCAAGACAGGACAAAAGAACAAATTATAAGGAATTGGGTCATGAAAAGAAA
The DNA here is from genome assembly GCA_030064385.1 of Melaleuca quinquenervia. Lineage (NCBI taxonomy): Eukaryota > Viridiplantae > Streptophyta > Magnoliopsida > Myrtales > Myrtaceae > Melaleuca > Melaleuca quinquenervia. The sequence continues at coordinate 10,856,329 of CM057719.1, read as the reverse complement.
CATTGTTTGAAACTATTTGACCATTGTCTTGCTGTTATATAAGAGAATGAAGTGGCTGGATGAAAACGGATAAAGAAGAGTCCCATCACACTTAATGATTGATTAACATATGAGGCAGTTCTCATAAAGTTCAAGAGAAAACTTTTATAGATTCAACAGAACAACTAAGACATAAATATGAACAGCTGGACAATACATATACAGTTTCCCACAAGGCCACAAGAAGAAATCTCAATGATATCTACGTGAAAGCCCAAAAGTTAGTCTCCGATGTAAAAAGATTATCTGTGGGTCTAATGTTTCTACTCTTGATCCTGCAAAAAGAACAGCACAACATGCTGGGAGCGTAAAGTGGAGAGTTGGATGTTCAGGACCAAGTCACAAACTTCTCCTTCACGGATGTAGTTTCTCTCTTTAAATCTTCTCCCAGATCACCCGGTTCACAGCATGTATGGTGCGACTGGGTATAATAAGTTTGATCTGGCAAAAACAATACAGAAACAGAAATAAGATTTCGAAAGGAACCATCTTATGCCTCAACACTTTGAAGGAGTAATTTAACAGACATCGCCAAGTAATGGCCTTATCAGCAACATTTGTAACTGAGACTTTCATCATTAGCTAGCTCATTGTTTTCCGGTTAATATCCTGTCAAGCCAGTAGAGGCAGGCTTATTCAACAGTAAATTATCCCCTATTTGCAGAATTAAGACAGAGATCCCACCATCATTTCTTTCTGAAGCTCAAAATGAAACCATGAATATGAAAAAAGCTTATGGTGCATATTGAGAGTGCTACTATCTGCTATAGTCAACTCCACTTAAGCACCCAAAATAGATTGTTCCATCTCTCATCAATATTCATGAGATTTCTGCTAAACATTGACCACTATAATCATCCTAGTTTGACAAGAAATAGTCAAGGGAAGTGAAGAAGGGACCCCTTGTATTACGTAAAGCACAATTTTGCACCACATGCAGTCATTATAACACAGAACATCTTGCAAGATTAGCCTGGTTAGAGTCAGAAAACAGCAATTAGATGTTATGGACTGCGGGGGTGGCACTAGACTTCAAATCAATAGTTGTGCAGCATCACCCCTATTGGGAAGAGAGATAAAGGTTCCTTACCATTCGGCATGTAACCATTAAGATGACGACAACTACCTCCAGAAACACAAAGCATGCAAACTGAGATTGAAATTTTGTCTACCTAAACTGCATAAGCAGAACCCCACTCCAAGCTAAAACATCACACTGACATTCCTAGCGATTTTAACATGAGATTCAGTGATGAATAAACAAATGCCTTCCTTAACCAAAACTACCTGGATAGGCAGGTCAATCTGAATGCTTAGTTTCCTAGTTTGAAAAAGCGGAATTTAAATTGTCTGTTCTGTACCAGCTTTAGTCATAAGGCTCCATCCAACTCAGTTATTGTGGTTAGCATCATTTTATGGGCGGATTTTTCATTCGAGTGGTATAGGCAGCAGTGGCAATTTCCATTTCGGGCATTAGGGGTTAGACTCAAGAGGTTAGATAAATTGAAAAGGCCATGCTAGCAGTAACTTATGTTCTTTTGCTGCTGAAATCTTACCTTTTAAAGATGATGACACCCTTAAGAACAAGTACTCTTGCGCTCTTGGCAAGACAAAGAACTGATAAGCTCCATGCAACTCAAGCAACCCGACTAAGCCAATGTAAGCAAAGGGGTTCTCCTCTGCTTGTTCACTGTAAATCAATACTCAAGATCCCTTCTGGCTATTCTTTTTTCAAACAGCCAATACACATATTTTTGGCATCTGAAACCAGTTGCAAATTGCCACTGTTGAATAGTCAAGTTGAAATAGTCAGACAGCTATAGAGAGCTCTCACTTGAACATCATTTCCAATTTTCCACATTCTATCTTGCTGCAGCGTTATCCCCGACTAAGTCATGCCCAAACTCCAATACTGAAGATGGCAAGCATTGGCATACTGGCAAAATTTGGCAAATATCTGGAATTGGTAGAGAAGACTTTCAGTATTGTCATAAATTATAACACTTTCTAGAAATCTGTAGTCAAGACACCACTGCCCCCATACTGCCACTTCAAAAGGAACACTACATCATTGATATAGAAAGGATGCAGGAACCTGAGCTCTTACATCTTGGATGATAACTGATAGACCATTATGGCAGTTTCATGACTATAACTGTGAAGAAACTTTTGTCACCATTACCAAGTGGTAAGATAATGAGAAAATTATTTGTCTAATCTCTCACTTACTGACCGCTTTATATCCTCTCTAATCAAATTGTATTTCCTCCATGACTCAACATCATAGACCAGTGAGAAGACAATGTTGACTTCGTATCAGCAACTGTCTCCTTCACGAGAGCGTACATAATAGGCAGCCCCTTTTTCCATGTGAAGTGGAATCTTCCCAACAGCAACAGAGTCTAATTTATCCATCTGGGCATTTCCCAACTCTAGCTTCTTTCACCCCATCATTTCAGAACAAATGACTGATCAATGACACGGTAAGGGCTTATCCGGTACAAAATGCACGCATCAGACAGTTCAAAACAAAGGGTTTAATCCCGACATTCAGCATTATTCACCCAATCTCCCTCACCATGCCTACTCTCTCCAATCATAAAGCACCACGACCCATTGCGCCCTCAGAATTCACCTACGACCATAACTGAATCACGCGGAAACTGAAGAACCAAAGATCACCTGTCCGTAAATGATTCAGCATTCCGATTCGCCTTGATCCATCTCCACCAACCAACCCATTAAGCGCGGGAATCTCCTCGCTCTGGAATTTCGCGTTCTCGCTGCCCACGCCGGATTCTCCTCCGAGTTGACCATTTCCCTCGACCAACTTGCCTGACGAGATCTCTCGCGTTCCTGTCGTACTACCGGTACTGCTTTCACTTGCAAGTTCAGACTTACAGTCTCCGCTACACTGCTTGAGCAGCCAAATAATCGGATGCCTCGCAAGACGACTGCAAGTGAGAAGGCGGAAGGGAGTGAAAAATAAGCAATTTAAGAAATAATTTATTCTTGAAAAACGAGTCAATAAATTTATTTAAAAAATATAATCAGCTCCAATGGATTCTGCTATCAATTTTATTTATTTTCATCACATTTAGCGTGGTAGAGGAAACATATCTTATTTATATATTGTATAAATGAAGAAGAGATATAAGGTGACATAAAGAATTAGGGAATATATATATATATATATATATATATTCTCTTCACCAGGTAAGGGTCACCATTGTATTCGTAATCCAATTCAAAAAGTGACTAGGGCTACATAAAAAAAACTTATCAAAAAGCATAAAATCCACCCCGACCTATTCTAGAAACTGCATCCCTATTAGAGTAACTAACTTCATTGTTACTAGGCATAATGACCATCGTGGGTGATAGACATTTAAACCATATGGTGCATTGCCCAATGTAGATGGCATAGAAGCATAATCGATGTGGCCAACAAAAAATCCAATATTGATTGTGAAACACGTCTCCACATGGAGGAAGGTCTTGCCAGGAAAAAGAAGGGAGGTAAACTCTACAAAGTCAATCCAAAACTCTACTGGTTATCAACATCATCCAATAGGTTAAATAACAAACTGGTGTTTCCTTCCAAGATAATGATATTGAATCATTGTTCTCTATTGAAGATAATCATTCCACCATACCTTCTTTCCTCTAATGACAATGAAGGTGAGCAAGATTTTTTTCACTTTAGTTATGAGATCTTAACTCAAGAAAAATGTAATCTCCCTCCCTATTTTCCTGTGAAAATTTATCTATCTAAATATTATAAACCATTCATTATCATAGCCATGATTGATACTAGTGCTTATGCCTTTTTCCTTGATCAAAAAATTCTCCTAGAAGAATATTAAACACCTCATGTTCGATATTTTACTTTAGCTTTCGGAGACACATTTTTAGCCTCAGTTCATTCAAAATATGTCTCCATTAAGTTTTTCGTATAGTGTTCCATTACAACAAATATCCTTGGTTGTCCTTATTCCCAATAAGGATCTTATCATAGGTTGTGATATTCTATCTCAATTTCCTAAACTCAAAATCATTAGTGGTAAAGACCTTAAATTCAAGGATACCTTCCAAAAAATTTCCAGCATCTAGAAAAATGTGAAAAAAGATGTATAGCTAAATAGGGTAAAATAAGCTCAATTACAAAAAAATATAATCATCTATCCCCTAACTGAGTTGTAGCCGCCTATTTTTTTGAGTATCTACCACATTTTGAAAGGTGAAGGCTTTGTCCCTAACCAACTTGGTCAGCTTATTTTTTGCTGCTGGAATAAATAGATCACAATTTGGAAATAAAATATTATTAATTTTTTTCATAGAAAACCCCACCAAAAGACTGATGAAATATATTTCCATAGAAATGTTCTATTGCCCAATGTAGTGTGTCTAACCAGCTGCCACGTCTCTAAGAAATATAACAATTAGATGCCCAAAACATAGCAAGACGAGCTGTAACTCCACATCCAAAAAACAAATAATCAACATATGGCCTACTATGACTAAAGGCGCAAATGCCGTCAAAGATACAACCACAAGTTAAGAGAAAAACCTGAGTTGGGAGTCTGTTACACATCATTAATCAAATATCATCTTATTCCAAATGAAGGAGTGCCACTACACAATTGAGCTCTCGGGCTTATGTAGTTCCAGGCTGATGATATAGAGAAGTCACCCGAAGGACTAATGAGCTATTGGAGCTGATCTAGACTAATAGATATTGTGGGGTGCCGGTCACCCCATGCGCACAGCACGTCAGACATAGCAAATGAGCAGACCCTCCCCTATAGGAATTGGGACATCATCGCCTCTCTATCATAACCCATCCGATAGATCTGTCAATCTATGAAGAAGAGATGTAATGGGCCACGAGAGTGCCAGTTATCAAACCACAATAAGATAGTCTGTCCATCACCTACTGTCCATCGAAAAAGAAGACGGTACTCCTTACCTAGCTCTAGTATATTCTTCCAAGACCAAGAGCAAAAAGTCGACCTACTTGTTTTTTTTTTCTAGGAAAGTAAGTATATATAGATCTTTATCGCCAAAATACACAACGGAGAATCTTGGTATTACAAAATGACTTTCGCTAGACATGCAATCCCTAGTGAAAGAGTACCATGGTTCTAAAAAAAAGAGAACTAATAACATGAAGTCCTAAGCTTACATTTCATCTAAAAGAAAATGGAGTCATGAACTCTCTAACTTTGTTATAAGTGCCTGTTTCTTGAAGTGTCTATCACGTTATGGAAAGTAGAGGCCTTGTCCTTGACCATCTTCATAAGCTTCATATTTGCTGCTAGGATAGAAAGGTGATAATTCTTAAACAAAATGTTGTTTATTGTCTTCAAAATCATATGGTATAAAAGCTCTAAGGGAAAGCCTAACAATGTTTAGATGAAACCGATCCCCAAAAAATGTCATGTGGTCCATGCAAGCATTTTCGGCCATCCACCATTCCTCCATGGAATATGGCACTTGGATGCCTAGAATAAAGCAAGGTCATGTGCGACTCTACATCCAAAGAATAAATGATCGATGGAGTCCGGCCTCCCGCAACAAAAAGAACAGCTACCTTCGGAGATAAGGCCATATGAAAGTAGGAGTACTTGTGTAGGAAGTTTACAGTGCGTCATCAACCATATAAGGAATTGATGTCGTGGTGTGATGCTTCTGTCCCTTAAAAAAGAATGCCAATCTACCCCTGTTCTTCTTGGTCTGATGTGGTTCCAGGCTGAAACAATAGAGAAATCACCATTAGAGTTGGCCATCCACTGCATTCGGTTTGGCTTGTCAGACAATACCAAGAGTTGGTCACCCCACTCAACCAATTAGTCAGTCAATATGGATTGCCAAGTCCCGCCTTGTAGAATCTCCAATACATTTGCATATCTAGCAAAGCCCGAATGGTATATCTATCTGTCAATAAAGAAGAGGTGCAATGGGCCACATAGGTGTCAATTGTCAAGCCATAAAGAAGTTGATTGGCCAGCTCCAATGGTCTACTGATACAATAATCTATATTCTTTGCCCAATTGTAGGATTTTCTTCCACGACCATGAACAAACAGTAGGCCTATTTGTAACCCAGAAGCTCTGGTATTTAATAAAATTAGAGTGTACCCCAACGCACCAAAGAGATTCCTTATCGATGAAGAGAGCCCAAATGTGTTTGAGCATCACTACTTTGTTGTTAACCCTCAACCACCTGATTTTGAGTCCTCCTTGCTCTTTAGGAAAGCAAACATCATGCCAAGCAACATTTACCCCTCTTGGGCCCAGATTCGATCCTCTCCAAAGGAATTGTTTAAGGACTTTTTATATTTTTTCTATCACTGAAATGAGCAATATGAAAACAGCAGACCAATATATCTAGATAGCATGAAGTACTGACCTTATAAGTTGGAGGCGTCCCGCGAAGGAAAGAAACCGTTGTGTCTAAGATTGTGTCATTTTAGTTATTGCATTGACCAAGTTAACACAATCCGCCTTCCCCAATCTCCCTGACACCATTGGCACCCTAAGGTATTGAAAAGGCAAAGAGCCCAATCTAAAATTCAGTACAATAATGATAAGGTTATTCGGTGTTGGCTCACTTGAGAGAAAAACTTCACTTTTGCTTGGATTTGGAAGAAGACTAAACCATCGGGAGAAGAGTGGTATCGCCTCCTTGAGCATCCTAACCGAACCCAAGTCAGTTTGGCAAAATAAAAGGACATCATCCACAAAGAAGATGTGAGTTAAGCTCAAAGGTTTGCACCTCCAATTGTCAAGCCCCGCCACTCCCTGGCTTTAGCCACGTGACGGTTCTGACTTGATTCTTTTAACCAACATAAAATTAAGTGGAAACCATATACTCCAAATATATTTTTACATAGCTTCCTAATAAGTCCTTTACAAGATCGGCCCAGTCGTTAAGTCTCAAAAGCTAGGACATCACAATCCTTAATAATTACATACAAAAAGTAGGGTAAGAAGGGGGAGGGGTGTCGGACTAACACTATATACATACAAAATGGTTCCCTTTCTATTGGCCAACATAAACTAAGGGTACTTAGAAGTCAGTCTTGCGTCCCATCAGGCTCCACATCGATCACGGTACCGTCTTCGTGATCCCCATCGTCAGGGTCCAAGTTTCTTTCGATGTAGCCTCCTATTGCCGGTCCATGTTGCCCGAATTGAAGTTTCATCCCTCCCTCTCTGACTTCACAGTGTTCCTCAACATATTGACGCGGAAACCAAGTCCGTTCCCATGGGTCCCATTCCCAGTCCGTCCTGTAGTGTTTCTCCACGCTAAGTCCTCCAGGCCAGTCATTCCTATTTATGACCCACCCTAAGTCCAAGGGGCGAGGTGGTATCGCCATGATCTCCTCGTCGTCATCAGTGTTGGAGTGTAGAACTGGCTCCCCTTCCTCTTCCTCGGCCAGCTCCTCTTCTTCCTCTATCCATTCCTCGTCCTCGGACTCCTCTTCCAGGTTGTTCGGGTCCTCCTTGGGATCCATTATCGAGTTCTGAAATAATTGGTGGTTGTGGTGGGGTAAGATACGGGAATATCTCAGTGAGTGAATCTTAACCCAAAACTAGAAACATCACTGCCCTAGGGTTCCTATTGGTTCTTGACCTCCCGTCCTATCCTCCAATAAAATTCTATTCGCTTAATTACCTTCTACAGTTGGCTCTCCTCCAACCCTCTAACCAATTTAATAACACTTAATTTCCACTAGTCTAACTATGAGTCGCCGGTGCTTGACCGAGACTTGACACTAAGCCCAACACACCTAATTAACTAATCAGCCCCCATAAAGTGACTTAGTCTAACAAAAATCAGATGAATTACAATTAATGTACATAAACAGTTAAATAAAAGGGAATCACATGACTAATAGATAATGAGACCGTTCACAACCGGTCTAAACCCTAACTCAATTAATCCAGCTTATTGCTAACTTCTACTCCGACCACTCCTCCTCGAGGACCATCGCTGCGAACTCACTCATCGGTCGCATCGTCGCTCCTTTGGGTCAATTTCGCGGTTCAAATTGGTCAATCAACACCAATTTTGATCCATCAATTCATCAATCAAATCCCAAGCCATGCCAATTCATCTCATCAATCGTTCACCTCATTCAAAACTATAATTCCATCATCCAATTGACTAATTAATTCTCTACTAAGACAATAACGCGTCTAATTAAGGGTTAAAGCCCACTCACCTCAACTTGAGCTTAAAAACTTGACAAGTTGTGTCAATTGGAGGCGGTCGAGCCCAAGAGAAGCTGTGACGGGGACAATTTGGGCTCAAGTTCTCGAATCGGCCGAAAATTAGCTCCAATTGGTAGTCGGGTCGAAAACCGGGTCGCGGAGGTCTGTCCGGGTCGGGGCTCCGCTCTTCCTCCTTGGGCCGAATCGGGCCTCGCAACTTGTCGGATCTAGAAGCTGACTTCACCACGAGTCCAATGGCACCGGCGGCATGTTCAACGGTGGCCGGAGGTAGGCGCAGCGCGGCCACGAAGGGCGACGATCGGCGGCTAGAAACCGGGAGAAGGGAGGAGGAGATTGAGCTCAAAATCGTGAGTTCTAGACCAAATCGTTCAAAACCAAAGCCATTTCTAAGCTTAAGGGATATCTAGGAACCGATTGGTGCCATCAATTTCGAGTGGGTAGGTCTAGATTGGCCGGAATGTTAGATCTAGGGTTTTCGGCTCCAATTTGGGGCAAACTCGAATCAAGCCCAAAAATTGACGAACCAAGACCAAATCACTTCAATCAAAGGCCACAAACCAGTCCTAGAGACTCCTAGGAGTGGTTTCCATGCAATGGGTCGAGCTACAAGTGAGAAGATCGAGAGGAGGAGCTCGGCCAACTTACCGAGTTGCAGAAACGGGCTGGTCGCGAAGCTCCCTTTCGGGGGCTGCCGGCGGCGAAGGGGGTGGAGTTGGCGGCGGCGGCTGGTCGGGGCATCGAGTGCGAGTCAAGAGGATTCCAACGGTGCTCGTGGGAAGGAAAACGGTGGAGTGAGGAGGGAGAGAGAGCCCGTTGCAGGAGGCTTGCGGATCAACCCGGGAAGGAGAAGAAATGGACGGCTCGGGCGTGTTAGGGTGTCACTGTCACCGATTCAACGGTCGGGAGGCCCCTCGACAGCGCTGGGGAGAGGCCTGTAGTGCTGGCCTACGGCTAGGTGGCCGTAGACTCGCCGATGGGACGGTTGGGCACGCGCGTTCCATGTGCTCGTTGAATTGTCCAAACAAGCGGAGAGAGAAGGAAGAAGAAGAAGAAGAAGAAGGCCGGGCCTTCTCGTGCGGGCCGGGCTTGGGCTGCCCCGCGCAGGTCAGCCTAGGTCTTCGGGCATCCGGGCTGGGTCCTCGGGTTGACCCGGTTGGATTAAAATAATAATATTTAATTAAATAATTAATAATAATAATAATTATAGAAAAATCCCAAAAATTCTGAAAAATTTACCGAAAATAGAATTACGCATTTTTGGGCTACGGGGCTTTTAAATAACCTTTAGAGAGTGCAAAGATAATTTTTTTACAAATTTCCATGTCTCCTTGGAAATTACAAAAATTTTCCAGAAAAATCTCGGGGCCCTAAAGTTTCGGTCCGGACCTTCCTAAATATTTAATACTTCATCTAGAAGGTAGGAGAGCGGTTGTTACACCAATAATACTTGAAATCAAGGTTATTGGTGTGGGTATAGATTAGGCTTGAGAATATCTCCATAACCAATGTAAAAATGTAGGGTGATATCGGGTCACCCTGTCAAAGTTCCCTAGAACTTGAGAAAAAATCATGTAGTTCTCCATTGATAGAAATAGAGAACTTTGGTGTCTAAACACATACCATGATGAGCTCGATAATATGTGCTGGAATTCGAAAATCATTCAAAGTAGTTTCAAGGAAGGCCCAACTGACAGTGTCATAAGATTTCCGGAAATCAACATTCATTGCACAGTTTGGATAATAAGTCTCATGATGAAAATCATCAAATAGTTCTTGAGCCAAGAGAATATTGTCACTAATCTTCCGACCTTTAACAAAAGCTGTTTGAGAGGGGCTTATCAAAGAAGGAAGCACACTTGCCAATCTATTAGCCAAAATCTTCATGATGCATTTGTATATAGTATTACAACATGCAATGGGTTTGAAATCCTCCATCAATAAAGCATTTAGTACTTTAGGAACAAAGGAGATGTTTGTCGTATTCACCTACCGAAGTAGTTTCCCAGTACTCCAGAAGTCCATGATAGCCAAGACCACAAGGGTGCCCACAATGTCCCAAGTCTTCCTAAAAAACTCAACATTATAACCATCTGGTCCGGGGCCTTTACCAAATGCCAAAGAAAAGAGAGTAGACCGGATTTCTTCTTCAGTGATGGGCCATGAGAGAATTTGTGCTTGACTCGAGTCAAGTGTTCCCTTGAGGTGTTCATTGATCATAAAAGGACTTAGGCACTCCATAGCATCATTAGAGGAAAAGAAGTTGTCAAAGTATAAGACAAAAACCTAATTAATGTCAAGAAAAGTTGAAACAATAAGGTCGTCTCTATCCTTTACCGAAAGGATTATGTAGCTAAGATGTCTCTTCTTCACCGGGCAGTGAAAAAATTTCATGTTTCGGTCCCCTTCTTTCAACTATATGATCCTATACTTCTATTTATAAAAAGACTCTTCTTGAAGTCGAAGTGTCACGAAAGCTTATTTGGCATCCTTCTCCTTAAACAGGTCAAGGAAGAGGGCCTCCTGGGCAGCCCAAAGTTGTTGTCTAGCACCCGCAATACGTCTAGAAATATCAGAGAAGGAATCAAGATTGAGCTGCTTTAATCTTCCATTAAAGTCTTCAACTTGGTGCAAGGTTGGAACATAAGTGTTCCAGATATATCCATTGGCCAAACCCTAGCCACAATAAACATGAAATCATGATGTGTTGTCTAGAAGTTGAAGAATATGAATGGCCATCGCAACTGGACCGGTGGTACAATGCGTACCACCATTGAGGAGTGGTTCGATATCCCTGGTGGTAAGAAGTTCACCTCTGAGAATAAGAAATCCAAGCTCCATTTAACATTAACAATCACTATATCAATCTTACGTTGTATTCGATCATCACCTCCAAAAGCAAACCAAGTGAATCAATTACCAACGTACCTGAGGTCAACCAACCCCGCAGCCACTATATCATTATTTAAATTGTCAAAAGATGAGATCCAATCTTCGGTACCCCCTAAGCGATCATAAGAGAAGCGAATTACATTAAAGTCACCGGCCACCACCCATGCCGTGTTCCCAAGAAGCTTATTCCACCACTTTAGGTATGACCATAGGTGCCTCATATTAGGAAAAGTGTTTGTAGCATAAGTCACGAATATAGCAAAATAAATGGATGTATCAACCTTTTTCAAAAACCCATTGATGGCTTGGAACGAAGTATTAGTTACTTCAAAGGTAACCAAAGCGGGATCCCACCCAAAGCAGATTCTCCCTAACCAAGTGTGGTCATAGTTGTGACAGCAGCTCTATCCCGGGATAAGATTTCTAGAGATCTCTTGAAATGCCTCTCGTGTAGCCTTGGTTTCAACCAAACCAATACAACACAAATTATATGACATTGCCAAGTATCTAACTTCCACATGTCTCACAGGGTTAACAAGACTCATAATATTCCATATACTAAAAAACATGTATACAAAGGTTAGGAAAAAGTAACATCTTCCTACCAACGGCCTTAACCTTTTGGGCCTTTTTTCTCTTGGAGGCTTTTAACTTCTTCTTAGCAGAAAATGTTTAGGGAGTAGTTGCAGCCTTCTTCCGCAGCTCCACTTCAAGTTTAGACCGATCATACAAGGGACATCCAAAGACCCTTCCTCCTTCGTGTTAAGGAGATCATCTTGATCAAGAGACAAGTCTTCAAATAGGATGAGGTAGGTATCGCCTTTAGAAGGTGATCCCTAAGAAACTCCTCTTTTCAATTTAGGAGAAAGAGAAGCCATCCCACCTGAAATGGGTGAATGAACCAAATAACTGTAGCTGATCCAGGTTCCCTAGGCCATGAACTGAGCATATCAGGTCACACGGGCTCAAATGGGAGCGAATTGAGTTAATGGAGTCCGTCACAAGTCTAACCAGGCTTGGAAAGATTATTGGATTTTCTGGATGCACCGGGTTGACTGGATGGACTATCGAGTGTGAACTTGGACCATCGGGTTCAACTACTAATTAATCAGGTTCAAGAAGCTCAGTAATGGTCTGACCGAGTTTGGAGAAGGAACCGGGTTCAATAGAGGGTTGTGGATGACCGACTGGACCTCTTGGCTTGTCTAGCCAGCTTCACCGAGAGGGGATAACTTAGTAATCGAGTCATGGACTTCGTTCTGCTTGTTCTTCGGATTCCCAGAATAAAAGGCCATTCCCTTCTTACCTTGTTTCACTTGGATGGATGTCGAGGGTTCCACAGATATAGGATGGACAGCATCTTGGTCCTAGCACTTGTGCCCAAAGACCGCACACTTAGAGCAAAGTAACGGCTTCCACTCGTACTCAGCATATACAATCCTCTCTTTTCCTTCTTGAAAAAGAGATATAGTATCATAGATCGGTTTTTTTACATCAATCTCAACATACACGCGAATGAAGGAGATCATCCTTTTATTCTCAATGTGTTGGTCCACGTATAATGGTCTACCAATTATACTCGCCAACCCATTTATCCCTTTTGGGGACCAAGCCGCATAAGGCATATTCCAAAATCTCACCCAAACCGGTATCTTATCAAGTTTCCCTTTTTTGAGCTTCATCATTGGGTACCACTGTTAGGGTTCTAGGGGAACTCTAGTTATCAAAAGCGGGCCTTTCTCCTATATTTTCTTTCTAAAATCCACATCCAGTATATGAAAAAAAATAGAAACCATCGCCGTTGGCCATCATGTCCTGCAAATGGACACTCCAAAAGATGTTTTAGAGATGTTTTAATGAGTTTGAAGGGGAGTCTCTTCCCAATGAAATAACCAACTAATGACTCATGCCATACTCTGTCCGCGTCTTGAATGATGTCTTCCGTTAAGTAGAAGCAAGGCCTACCATTCATAATGGATGGGGTACATATGATAGGTCATACCCCAATGCTGCGGTGGAACAAGCCACATTCGCCCAAGTTTTGGTTTGGTCCACCAAAGCAGCATTTGTGGACTTAATGTTCACCTTCGCACCTTCTTGGATGGTCCTTCTACCATGAGACTTGAGATCGGATCTGCCCCTTCTTGAATTCCTCTGGCCAATCGATTTATCTCTTTTATTTTACCCTTGAGCATGCTTCGGGTTTTTGTCTGTGGCCTTTTGATGGGTGGTGTTTAATTGGAATGTAGTCTTCCCCTTAGTAACAACCTGTAGAGGGGAAAGTTGGATTGATAGTTGATACCATCCCCCTTCATCATCTCTTAAAATGAAGGTATGATTAATAGGAAGACCACCTGACTAGTAGATGACTCCCATCGTGGGAAAGAGAGGTCAACAGGTTAATCTGTTCCTCTTTAGGAGTTGGCATACTTGTCTATCTTTCATAAATCCAACAATTTCACATCTACCCCAATCACTTTTAATTAGGATTAGATTAGTAACAGCAACAACTAGAAAAACTTTATAATGGTCTCCCTTGAAAGTATCACGAAATTCTATAGGGGACTCACTTTGTAAAGCTGTTCAGTGGGATTATAAATTGAGTGGAGAGAATAATTTTCCCTAAATTTCAATCTCTTTAGCCACATCAATATCTCGAAATCAGCAGAAAATAAAATCACAATAGTAGTTTGTAAGGGCACACAATTCCTACCTAGAAAACAGCACAAGATCTTCTAGGGAACACGCCTTAAAGAATTGCTTAGTAGGTTTGTAAATCACGTAGGGAAGATGCATTCCTCCAAATTTCAGCATTTTTTGCCCCCAAAATCAACAATAATCGAAGCAGAACAATATATTCGCACTAATAATCGAAACTCTAACTAAAAAACATCATAAAATCCTTCAATGGACGTACCAGATAAAACCGTTTGATAGAATTGTACATCGAGTGGCAGCCTATTCTGCCACCGAAATATAATGAAATCAGAAAAATTAGTATCATGTAAATAGAAATAACTCAACAGAGTTGAGAGAATCGATGAACAATGCGCGTGAACAGTGAACAATGGCAAAAGTTATTCATTTTGCAGTTATTTTTTAGGGTAAATATTACCAATTTGAATTATATAAGGCAAGATGGTCAAGTACCATAAAACTTACACTTAATGTGTCATAAATACATTGAATGAAAGGATGCTAAGATTTCAAAAAGAGCATGTATGATGCACAGAACAACAAGGGAAGCTCGGCAACAATACTCAGCAAAACGTTTAGTAGCCATTAAAACTAGAAAACAACCCAGCATTTTGGGTGCAAATTCAAATTAATTGATAACGAATTAGGACAAGCTCTTTGGTGGGTTTGTAGTTCAAGGTGAGAAGTGTCTCACTACCAAATTTTAGCTCTAACGAACAACCATAGCTCCCAAAAACAGAGAAATTTCAGACCAGCTAGCTATTTTCTCACAATCAAAGAAACCATAGAAAAAACCATCATGACTTATTCTTGGGAGCTTATCCGGAAAATCCATTTGGTGAATGTGTTATGCATTCCTTCAACCATTCCAATAGTCAAATATTCGAAAATCATCAAAACTCTCAACCAGCTAGCAGACAAATAGTATCCATAATTTTGGAACAATGAATAGTACCTGAGAGAGTAATGTTCGTACTGTACGAATTACTTAGGTGTGCGAGTTGCCCTGCTTTGGTGGTTGTTTTTTTTTTTTTGTAAAGATAAGTATTAACCATGCAAACTGTACAAGATGTTAGGCTATGGTATCACAAAACTTACACTCAATACTAAAATAGACTTTTGCAGTTTTTTTTTTGTAACTAAGATGTTTGAGCCAGCTTGCACACACCTCGACTATTTCTTGGAGGAAACTAGTACATCAATTCACTGTCATGGCTCCTCACTTAAATCATAGGCACTTCCTTGGGAAATTGAAGCTAAGACATCAACGAAGTTCAAGTTCGCCATGACCAGCTAGACTGCCCATTGGTGAGTGGACTTTTGCATTTTTTTTTTGGTAAATGTAAGTAGCACATAGATTTTACCATGCAAAGTTGTACAAGGCATGTGATTTAGTACCAAAAAACTTATACTCAACACTATAAAAATGTGCGAGTGTAAAGGTACTAAGAAATCAAAAGAACATCCAAGGAATGACGCCTAAATATAACGTTTCTAAAGATAAGAAAGTCCTAAACAATGGCCAGCAAAGCCTAGATGAAAGCTAGACTACAGAAAAGATCTAACAAGTAAAAATACTAAAAAGATCAATTATCACAAAAAAAAAATCAAGGAGTCAATCTGCCACCTCTCATGAACCTGCCTATTGCGAGGAGAATCGATAACATGCTGAAATGATATGGTTCTATCTCTAACCATCATAATGAGCTTCGTCTTCATGGCGGGAACAAAGATATCGCGATTACAAAACAATTCATCATTCCATGTTCTCCAAATAATATGTTAAAAGGCTCCCAAGAAAAATCTGGTAATGCACTGATGGAGGTGATTACTAGATATGTGTCTGGTAGCCCAATCAACCGTCTCAAGCCGCGAACCATGCCTCTAAGAAAGATGACAGTTTCGGACCCAAAAGGATGCAAGTCCGGAGGTAACATGACATCCAAAAAAGTGATGGTCTATAGAATTCAGTCTCGAATAGTAGAAAGCACAATATGCATCTACTATTCTACTATAAGATAACATAAATACCTGGGTAGGTAGCTTGTTGCGTGCCATGATTCATAAGTGGAATTGATGCATGTGAATAATAACCTTATTTCATATAAACGAAGATTATAGAACCGTCGACCTCGAAGGCCTAACAATACTCCACACCAACGCCACGGAGAAGGTGTCCGAAGGATCACCTAACCATAAAAAAGAATCACGTTGGTTAGTCAAAATAGGAAGTGACCCTAACTCATTTAAAAGAGTGGGGTCACATCCTCTAGCATCAAAAAGATCAACCAACCTGGCCTCTTTAGATGAACCGGAACGATATATATCCCGATTAAAATAAATAGTATGGAGCGGATCACTGTCATTTCCAATGCCCCAACGGAACATGCGCTTGAACTCTTGTCTAAGTTCAATAATCTTATTCCAGACCTATGAGCAAAAAGTAGGTGGTTTAACCACCAAAAAAATTTATGTCCCAAGAAAAATATAGTGTATCCATCTATACCATAGGGACTCCCTGTCGGAGAAAAGGATCCAGATATGCTTCAGCATGGCTGCCTTATTACTCTTCATAATGTGTCGGATGCCTAGACCACCCTCCTCCTTAGGAAGACAAACATCTACCCAAGCTACTTTGGCTCCCCTAGGGCTAAGATTGGGGCTCTTTCATAAGAACTGCCCAAGTATGCGCTCAGTGCTCTCTATGACTGAACATGTCAATATAAATAAACCAGACTAGTACACTTGAATAGCATAAATGACTGACCTAACAAGTTAAAGACATCCTGTAAATGATAAGAATATCTCGGTCCACACTTGAGCCCGCCTCATAATCCTATTGACTAGGGAGATACAATCTATCTTCCCTAGTCTACCAACTGTCACCGGGATCCCTACGTATCGAAATAGAAGTGATCTAACCTTGAATCTGAGCAAGTCAACAATGGCAGCCCGAAGACTCTCTGAATCGCTTTAGATGTATATCTCACTCTTCTCCAGATTCGGCTCCAATCTCGATCAATCGGAGAAAGTGGTGAATGCCGTCTTCATGAGCCCAACTGAGCCAACATCCGCCTTGTTGAAGAGATGGGTCAACCCAATCAACCTGCATCTCCAATCGAACTTATACCCAAGTAGGCTAAGCATGTCTTGTGATAATCCCCAACAAAACCTCCATAACTAGGGTAAAGAGATAAGGGGATATCGGATCTCCTCACCTGAGGCCTCTAGAGCTCGAGAAGAAACTCTTAAGCTCTCCATTAATGGATATGGAGAACTTAAGGGTTCTCAGATAAGGCATAATCAATGATATCAATTTAATCGGAAATCCAAAAGCAATCAATGTCGTCTCCAAGAAATCACAATCAACTATATCATAAGCCGTCCTAAAATCCATTTTCATAGCACACTTTGGAGAATACGACACATGATGGAAGTCACAAAATAACTCATGGGCTAGCATAATATTGTCACTAATTCGCCGGCCTTAGACAAAGACATTTTAAGAATGACTAATAATCGATGGAAATACCGATGCCACTCGATTAGTTAGCAACTTCGTGATACACTTATAGATAGTGTTGCAGCTAGGGGTGTGCATGGTCCAGGTTGGGCCGGTCCTGTGTTCAACCCAAGGATTGACTCGCACAGTGACGGTCCTCAATTTTTGGGACCGTGGACCGACCCTATCGGTCCACGGTAAAAGGTTGGACCTGAGACCGCAAAATTTTCGCACAGGCATTACAAAATACCCAATATCAACTAAATGCAAAAAACTTTAGACCTAAATAGCTGCAAATATTGTTCTATACAAGAAAAACACACCATACACATTGAGGTAAAAGTTATGTGGTAAAATACTTGCTCCAAGAATATTCATCAACATAATAAATGTAATCTCTCAACCGAATACTTGACGAACTTTTGGAAACCTAAAAACAAAAGAAACACCATACATAATTAATACTAAATTTGAAATTATTACTGACACAATTAATTAAACATCTTACTATATTCTTTTCATTTAATTCCAACGTGTAAACTCTATTTAGTGATGATAATATCTTTAGTAAGACCATCCATATCTATGAAAAGAAAACGTAGTCATTAGATAAACAAATACATTAATAAGGAAAAAGAAACACATATTATTTAAACTTACCCAATTCAAATTTTTCATCATTTTCAATGCACTCTTCAACATTGATAGGATTAGCTCCCAACTAGTCTTGGGTACAAATCAAAGCTTCTACCACTTTAGGAGTCAAAGAATTTCAAAAGCTATCAAGCACATGATCTGATATACTAAAAGTCGACTCTGAAACAACGGTAGTTACAGGAATAGATAAAACATCCCGAGCTATCAAAGATAATATTTTATACTTTGACCCAGTACTCTTCCACCACATCAAAATGTCAAGATCAAGAACATCTTCACATTCCTCTTCAAGATACCAATCAAGCTATTCTTTGTTGTCATCTCTTTCTCTCTTCTTTGATGGAAAATGCTTTTTCGCTAAATTTTGATGTTAACTTCATAGTTATCATAAGACAAAAGCTTTTGGGTGGCACGCAAAACCTGTCTTTTGCTCATCGTCTTGGAAGAAGATTGTGGATTTGGGGAAAGAATACCGGCAATTATTTCAGTGGCAGATTGGCAATGGCAAATCCATATCCCTTTGGTTTGATAATTGGCACCCTAGAGGACCACTGAATCTATTATGCTCGGACAGGTTCATCTATCAATCTGGGCTTTGACGAGATGCTAAACTTTCTGACCTGTTCGACTATCCTCATTCGTCTATGATGCTGTTAGACATGCTGAGGGAATGGGGTGACCCTATCCCTTCTTTGACTGAAAATGTTGACTGTTTTAGATGGTGTGGACCGAAACCTGGCATATTTTCAATTGCAGTGGCGTGGGAACATATACAGGCAAATAGACAGGCTGTACCGTGGCACACGATCGTCTGGAACAAGATGATTCAACCACGACATCAGTTTAATATGTGGCTTATCACGCGAAACCGTCTCCCCATGCAGGATCAACTTCTTCGTCAATGAAGACTTGCTGGTGTAGTCTGTGCATTCTGTAAGCTCGTTCCTGATTCTACTAATCATTTGTTCTTCAATTGTTCTATTACCCTTCGGATGGCAAAATTCTGGGCGGAAAATTGTGAAGTTCCTTGGAGGGCAGGAGATTGGATGGATACAATACAATGGGCGATCAACAGCATCCTAAGCAATTCTTTTCATCATATGATTGCGAGGTTCGCATTGGGAGCATTATGCCATATCATTTGGAAGACTCGAAATAATATTCTATTTCGGAATCGAGACTCATATGTGCCAGCTATGAAGATAAAGTTGAAGAAAATGGTAAAGGATAAAGCAAAAACTTTCTCACATGTCATGGACACGCCACTCAATAGACGTGTTCAGCAAAATTGGGAGATCCACGAGGATATATTCTCATGAGAATTTTCTTTTGGCATGTAAGTATTTTGGTTCATAGGCCCATGGTACCCATTCACTTAGAGATGATTTTAGTGAATGTTTTTTGTGGTACCAAGTCCCTATATGCTGTAAATCTGGTTTAAAGATCAATACATCGACTAATTTACTAAAAAAAAAAAACTTCGTAGTTATCATCATTTTCATCGGCATTAGAAGCACTACTACTACCACCAGTAGTCATAGTTTGATTGCCCAAAGACTGACTAATATTATGATTATGAAAAGATTGCTCATAAAATGCATATAAATGCTCCAATACATACTTCACCTTGCCATGCATTTCATCAACTTTTGCGTCATCATCATAAATTTGCTCATAGCAAAGCTTCACATAATGTAACTTTTTGGTAGGATCTAATACCACAGCAATCAACACCATCATGTTTACTTTATCCAAACCTCAATAATACTTATCAAACTTCTGTCTCATCTTCATACCCATAGCACTTAGTTTAGGATCCAAGGCATACCTTGTATCTTTCAAATATTTATACAAAAAAGCTATCCCCTCAAAATAATCATTCGAAGTAGTATATGAAGTCCCTGACATCTAATTGGTAGCATCATAGAACTGCTTGAGAAATTTGGAAAGAATAATGGCATTTTCCCAATTTCCATTTTTAAGAGAATCATTGTTAACCTCAGTTTCGAAAGATAAATCATCTTCTGACATCATTTCAAAAACTTTTCTGAACTTTATGGCTGTATTCAACATGCGATAAGTAGAGTTCCATCTAGTGGCAACATCTAAATAAACCGAACCCTTGTAGGTGATTCTTTCAGCCTCAACACATGATTGAAATGTCTTAAATCTCATGGGATAACTCCTCACATATCTAACAACATTTCGGATACGTACAATAGAATCACGTACCTCAGTTAAGCCATCTTTGATAATCAAGTTCAATATATGAGTAGTGCACCTCATGTGTAGAACTTCACCGGCTAAGATCAATAACCCATCTCTTGAAAATTTATCTTTCAAATAGTCAATGGCAACATCATTTGAATTTGCATTATCCACCGTGATTGTAGACACATGTTTTTCTATTCCCCATTCATAAATGCATTTTTCAACTAGTTTCCCAACCTCCCTACCCTTGTGACTATGTATTACCACAAAATTGATGATCCTTTTATGTAATCCCCAATCTTCATCAATGAAATGTGTAGTAAGATATAAATAGTTCAAGTTTTGAACGTGAGTCCATGTATCGGTCGTGAGTGCAATCCTTGATATAAGTTTACCAAAGTAAGTCTTCAAGCAGCTTCTTTCACCGATATATAATTTTAGATAATCTCTAGCCATGGTAAATAGTGATACATGTGTGAAAAGAGATTGCAACTCAGTAACAAAATCACGAAACCTAACACGTTCAACCATAGAAAACGGTTGTTCATCGACTATGATCATCCGAGCAAGCATGTATCTACATTTGTCTTGATCAAACCTCCACATTGACAAAACATTATTACTACTAGCACCAACATTATTATCTTTTCCAGTCTTGCCAACCGCACTTAGATTATTTGGTAAAAGCAATCTTTGCTTCTTATCTATGTTGGTAGGATACCATTATCAACTGAATACGAGTACTCCTTCCCACAATAAATGCATTTCACCATGCATGTTTTTTTTTTCGTTTTCTCGTTTATGATTCTTGAAAAATTATTCCACACAATAGACTTGTTCATTGTTCGCTTCTTGAAAAAAGGATGTTGATTAGTAGATACCTTGGTCAACTCTTGTGATTCTTTTTCATGTCCATAACTTGATGACTTAATCTTTGGACATATCTCATCACACTCATCTACTTCAATCGACATCCCTCTATCGCACACTTGATGTTTTGGAGCCTTGCAAATCTACCGAAACTGTTTATGCATTAATTCAAGAAACATCAGAAATTAGAAGCAATCTTGGTACCTCTTGCAGTGAGCACACAAGAGCAATAGTAGTGATAATTTTACAGAGAGACAGAGAGACAAAGAGAGAGAGAGTAAATTAAATCCGCTCTCTTGATTGACCAGTCATGGTGTGAAAGCAAAAGATTGTTCAAGGAGAAAGGAAAGTGAAGAACTTAATGTTACAGCTTACCACAACACTAATGATATATCATTGATATGAATGCCACACGATGTTGTCACTATTAAAACCCAAACAAGCAACACTGAATAAACAATACATCAGACATTTGCACTTCGAGATGAATTGAATAATTGGACTTTCCTTAACCACCATCATGAGCAAATTCGAATGCTGAAAACCCCTCAAAATAGTCATTAACCTCCACATTTCATCAACTTGATGATAGGGTAAATTAATGTAGAAAAGCATGCATTTTCCTCGAGGCTTGAAATTAATTTACTATTTTACCTTTCCTTTCTCTTTATTCAGTGAATTGCTATCATGGAGCGGAGCAATTAACATGACCCTCTAGTGAGTTGAACAACCATTGTATAATTAAGTAAACTAGGATTTAACACAATGTTTTGATAATTCGACAAAGAACTGAATAAACCGGATGCCTCACTATATATATATCCCCTGTCTTCAAAGGCCACACAGAGTCGCGCATGCCTCTTGAGATAATTTGATTTGTTTTATTTTAAAAAGAACATAAAGAGAAATCACCAGGGATATTCCCGGTGAGCGGGTTGAGGGCAGCAACGCAGTGACGGCAAGGGGGTTAAGGGCAGCAATGCAGCGACAGCGAAGGGGCAGCGACGGTGATGCAGTGACGGTGAAGGAGTCCAGCTGGGCGAGCGACGGGCGACTCTGGAGGCGAGCGAGTGATGGGTAGCAGCAATTCCACTTCCACAGCAGGCAGCAACAATTCCAGATGTGGTCTTCGAGTTGTCCAGTTCAACACGCGCAACCCTAATCCAAAGCAAAACAAAAGAAGACAAGCTAAGTGTTCAGTCCATTTGACTTTCAGTGAACTCCTTAAGGGCCGCATCTATTTTGTTTATGCTTCTACATTGGGCTAAGTTGCTTCTGCAACTTTAGGGTTAAGGGAAGTGGAAGTGGAAGTGCCAAATAAAATAGGCTTATAAAAAAATGTTCATATTAAATATATATATCATCGGGTTGGACCAACCCGACCCTCTACAACCGAGGACCAACCCGTACAGTACCGGGTTCGAGATTTTAGGACCGAAGACCGACCCGTTCTCTCAAAAACCCGACCGAGACCGGCCGAGTTGGGCCGATCCTGGGCCGGTCCAGGGTTGACCCTGGACCGTTGCTCACCTCTAGTTGCAGCATGCAATTGGTCGATAATCCCTAACTAAATATGCATTAGGGACTTTGGGGACTAGGGCTATAATATTAGTATTCAATTGATGAAGCATGCACCCAGAACTCAGAAAATCCACCCAATAATATCCCAAGATTGCCTAAAGAACTCCACAGTAAACCCATCCGACCCCAGAGCTTTCCTAGAGGCAAGTGAGAATAGAGTACTACGTATCTCTAGAGTGGTAAAAGGATAAGATAGGCAACATACTTGGTTCTCCTCTAATGTGTGACTGAGAATCGCCCTAATATCCTAGTGAGAAAGTCGTACCCGAGGTCCATCGAAGGAGAAGAGTCCCTCATAGTAAGAAACAAAAACGCACCCAATCTTATCAGGGGTTGTCACCTGAGTACCAGTATCATTCACTACCGACATGATTTTATTACTGAGTTGCATATTCTTCATCGACTGATGAAAGAATCTGGTGTTCAAGTCCCCCTCTTTCAACCCACCTGATGCCAGATTTCTATCTATAGAAATCCTTCTCCTGTTGTCAAAGTGTATAGAACTTTTCCGTCACGTCCCTCTCCTCCTAGGCTAACGACGTACTAAACAGATCCTCCAAAAGGGATTCCTAAATCATACTAAGTCGTTGTCTAGCTACCATAGCACGGTTCGATATATCTAAGCATAAATCCCTATTGAACTGCTTCAACCGAGCTTTTAATAATTTCAGCTTGGTACATAGCTGGAACATGAGTGAACCACCAACAGTAGTACCCCAAACTTGGGATACCATATCCATAAAACCTAGGTTCGTCATCCAAAAGTAAAAAAATTTAAAGGAAAGTGGTCAGAAATGCCTAGAGTAAGGAAATTAGCTTCTGAGAAGGAGAAAATCGAGCTTCATCGCTAGTTGACCACCACCATGTTGATCTTCCTTTGAATCTTGGCCAAACCCTAATAGAAGGACCAAGTGAATCGGCACCCAACATATCTCAAATCATCTAGCTCGGTTTTGGATAAATAATCATGTATGTCATCATCCGTTCCAATACATCTAGTAGATCCACCAAGCCTCTTCGATGAGAACCAAATGGAACCTCACTATAATCTCTTTCCAACCTAACAAAGTCCTCTCATAAAATCCTCCTCTCAGCAGACATATGTGCACCATATACAACAGAATGCAGGATGAACCAAAAGATAGCCACCTAAGTTGGCTATAGATGGCCTAAAAAGAACTATCAGACAATACAAACTCCGCAACACAAGGATTTCAGCCAATCCAAATTCTCCCACAGCCAATCCAAAATAATTATAGTTGGCTAACCACTACCACCCCAGTATAATAGCAGAAGATATATCCAAAAAGACAGCCTCAGAAGCCTGGGTCTCCAATATACCAATACAGGATAGATTATGGCTCCTAACCAGGTGCTGAACCTCAGCCTGTTTCAATAAACCCACAACACCTCTAATATTTCATACTCCTATAGACATATGTACAATAGAGAGAGAAGAGAGCCTATTAGAATCTAGTATGAACGTAATAATTATGACCATCAAAACACCATGTATCTCTTCATGGTGTAATAATTATTCTTTTTCCGTCAAATTCTCATTTGGGGTAATATCAAATGAATGTTGAACAATAATCTCTTTTGCTAGCTTATAAACTGCTTTCAATAATGTTGTGAATTAATTGCTGATAGTTGTTCCACAATATTGAAATTTCTCACATAGATTTTTGTTCGAATTCTTATGACAAATCATAGAATTTGTTCATCTACTTTAATTCATAAATAATCTCTTAACCAACCTCTTGACTTTATCAAGTCACGAAGGTTGAGAAACACGTGTCTTTCCATTTTAAAAGCTTCATATATTCTATTTGAATGCCCTTGAAGAATTTCTCTCATCCATTTAGGTTTTGAAAATATGTTATCCTTCCGAGCTCCCGTTGGGCCTTCAAAAACTGTTGGGCGAGTGCGGGCACCATGAAGACGAGAGCTAGTCTGCAAAAATGAAAAAACTACCTATAGCTTTTCGTAAATTGACATTATACATCATCAGTTATTCTTTTCCTGCATTCTAGTTGGGTTGTGCTTTTCATCTGCTCAGTGAATACGACAGGGAGCATCGCTCCATGAAAACTATAGATTGAGATTCACAACTCTCGATTGAGATCTCTCACATGTAAAGGAACTGTAGATGGACAAAAACAAGGCATCAACTAACCAAAAAAAAGAGAGTGACTAATAGATCTGATCGCAGAGCTGTTAAGCAAGAATAGGATCGTATCTTTGTTGTCACAGAGGATGTCAAAACAGATACGAGTGAGGCTCAACAGCTGAGCTTTCAATCTTCTGAAGGAAGCAATGCTTGTCAAGAAAATTGATGTTTAGCGATGTTAGAAAAATTAAGCTGAAGTTAGTTTGATTTTGTTCAAGTGGATAGACTTGAATTGTAAAAGTTAACATTTTGTAACCCTAGTTGACTCTAGTTGACTTTCTACTTGTAACAAATTCTCTGTTTTGTTAGTTGAGCTGGAGTCAATTAGTTCAAGCTTTGTGTGGCTTAAATAGAAAGTATGACCTCAAATTGTATTTTGAGGCTTTCAAAGAGATACATAGAGGAATTTCCAAAATCATCTTCTCCTTCTTTGCAACTTCTTCTTCATCTTCTTCTGAAGTTCATATTATCTCAGATGAGCATGACATGTATAAAATCAATGAATTTCATCATTGCAGCCTGACATGTATCCTTCCATGAGATTGCCTGAATTCTCTGACATCTCTTTTCGGCCTCCAATTCTCCTGCCTCTCCAGATTCAAGCGCCGAAGCAACTGAAGCTTCTTGACATGAAGTGTTTCCCATTCTACACCCTTCCTCAAGGACCAACGCAGAGCCACGACATTTTAGAAGCCAGTGACATGGGCTTTGCAAAAACTCAATGGAAAGTCACCTTCAAAGATTGACCTGGTGATCAATTAACAGCAAGCCTATTATTTTGCTACCTACCCTTTGTTTTTTGTTTTGACTGCATATTAAGGTCTGTTGGTTAACAGTTTGTTGTTCTTAATTATATTTCAGATTTATGTAACTCAAATGCCATGAATGCTAGAAGTTCATGCATTTCTCAAGTTATTTCAATCCAGGACACAGAAACAGTTAAAAAAAATCTATAACAACGGCCGGTTATGTTTGCTTATTTCACTTGCCTCTTCATTGTCGCTTCCATTGGTGATTACAGTGATAGTATGAGAGCATGCATTTATCATCCTACCAAGCAGATATTTAAGCAAATTCGATTACCCATCTTGTCGTACCCATAAGATAGAAGAAACAGTGCAAAATAGAAGACCTTGTTCCTATCTTAAATTCTGTCTAAGTGTTTAGGACAGTGAACAAAGAGAAATTGAGAATTCCATTCTTATATGAATTTGTAACTAACAACCATATCATGAAGCCGTACCTTTATATGGCTTAATAATGCTTCACAAGAACCATGCCTCAATAGTTCTGTGTCGTCAATGTCACTTAAGTGGAGAAACTAAGTTCGACAACCGTTATAATTATGACAGAAGGATAATTATGACCTCGTCAAAACACCCTTAAGGGGTTAGGAAAACGCTGCGAGTGAGATGTTTGGCCATCTTCTCTCTCAGATTCGATCGTGTTGTTCTCAAAACTAACATCACAATTCTTCCCTTTGTAAAAGGAAGGCTCGATCGGGAAGGAGGTCTCACCCATCCTTTCACTACTCATGTCCCCTAAAGACTCCTCTTGAGACCTCTTATCCTTCTTTCCTTTCTTCTTCTTCCCTTTCTTGCCATTTTTCTTCTTAGGAACGACCCATTCCCAACCAACCCCTCCTTGGTCACTACTAGCATTTTCATCCAAGTCATCAAAGAAAAATGAAGGGGACTGGGACACTTTACTTGGTTTAGGATTGACGGAGTGCTGGACTGCCGGGAGACCAGCCACAATGGTGGCCTAAAGCTGCTGCTCACTCATAGAACTAGTCAAACCATTTGCCTGGACCGATTGGGATTGCTGGATTAGTCATACGTTGCTGATTGCCTCTCGGACCGGCTGGAAGATGGTCTCACCGGTCTAGACGGGCAGTTTACTTTTGATGAATCTAAGAATTTCAGATCTACCCTGATCATTTTCGTTTTCAGATCAGACCAGCAACCAACAAAACTTCAAATTGGTCTCCCTAGAAAACAACATGAAATTATCTAGGGGACTTGCCTTGTAAAACCGTTTAGTGGGATTGTAGATCGAGTTAGGATGATGTTTTCTTTCGAATTTTAGCCTCTTCTGCCGCAAGAATCTCCTAGAACCAACAAAAAATCGAACTAGGGCAACAGTCCGCATCAGTAAGCAACATCCTACCTAGAAAAACAACATGAAATCTTCGGGGGACTTGCCCTGAAGATATGTTTGGTAGGTTTGTAGATCGTGTTGAGAGGATGCTTTCTTCAAAATTTCAACATTTTCCGCCAACGAAATCTCCCCAAATCAGCAAGAATTAGATCAAGATAATATGCTCGTACTAACAGGCAAAACCCTAACTAAAGAATATCATAAAATTTTTTAGGATGTGTCCTAAGCAAAATCAATTGGTAGGATTGTAGATCGAGTTGGGGGAATGATTTCCTTCGATTTTCAACCTCTTTCACTACAGGAATCTCTCGGAACATATAGCAAAATGAATATTTTTGTCATTTTAGAGAAGGACATTTTGGTCATTTTAAGAGAAATATAAAACAAATGTTTTTTTTTGTCAATGGAGAAGGGGATTCCTTAGCTGTCTATGTCACTTATAGTTGGAGGTATCAAAATGGTTCAAAAACCTATATTTTAACTAGGATTGGATAATGTGGGTTATATATTCGTTAACTTAAAAGATTAAATGTGTCTTAAATGAGAAACTAATAACATAAAAGTATTGAATGTGTTCTAAATTGGTTATAATTTAGTTACCTAATTAGTTTTAAGTTTTTTTGACAAGTCATTTTTAAACATGCAAATTTTAATGTACTAACTATTATTAATTCTTTTTAAGTAAAATTTTTATTATTTTTTACATCATTTTCCTTTTTTTTTCATTTTTTCATTTTTTCTCTATTTCTTGGCCGGTCGCTAGCCAAGAGGCGAGGAATGAGCTTACCAGACTTCTGGGAGGCCGAGGCCTAGCCAAATTAGCAAGCTTGAGCCTCGCTGAGAATGGTCCCTGGTTGGCGAAGCTCGATTTTCACCTCGGAAAAAGCTTGAGAGGCCAGGTCAGGAGGCGTGAGATATCAACTTGTCTTTGTTGAATTTGGCGGCGAGGTCAAGCTTGCCTGAGGCCACCAAGCTCAAGACTAGTAGATTCAGCAAGGTCGAGCTTGTTCGAGGCCACCGAGGTCGAGACTCATTAGGTACTGACAAGCCTAACCTCATCTTGACAAGTCTTGAGCATCACCTAAGGTCAACAAGGTTGAGCTCGTCGAAATTGACGAGCTAGAGCCTCGCCAACGATTGTAAGGGGAAAAGTAAAATAATTAAAATTTCATAAAAAATTAAAAATTGTCAACTCAATTGTATTGCATATAATTATTTTAATAATATGAATTAAATCGGATATGAGTCGGTTGGGATATGAATTGTTAGAATTGTATTATATAACGGATTAAACAGATTAATATAGATAGAAAAAAATCGGACCCACCGTCTGACGCCCGTGCTCAGAATCTCCCTCACCGCTTTCCCTCGTTTCTCTCGCTTTTCCGAGAAAACCCCAAAGGCCCGAACTCTCTCCACGAGAGAAATGGCTCCATCGGCCCGCCTGGAAACGAAGTTGATCGAAGCGGATTGAAGATCGGAGTAGAAGCTCGAAACCGGAGAATCGCCGGGGGATTGCTGCGATGTCGACGATGTAAAAGAAGGCGGCGAGCGCGAGCCATCTGGTTGGAGCTGCGAGCTTAGCGTCTACTGAGTCCGCCGTTGGAGTTCAGTCGAGCCCACGTAGAAGTGGGGCGGCGATCAGAAGAACCGATAAAGCGAGCGAAGAACGAAAACCGGAGCTGGGGTCAGCGGAAGCACGCCCGGCGATTCGGAAAGCCGCGAAGCTTGGGCAATCCTCCTTCCGACTGCAGTAGCCATGGCAGTTCAGAAGCCGTGTATCGCAATCGCTGCGCGTTCCTTCGTGGATCGTAGTCTTGATGGAGGCGCCAGAGATTCCGCTTGCATAGCGCGTTACTGGCCGCGACGCCGACGGCAGGAAAGACGACGTCTTGACGATGAATGATGGTCGTAATTACCAGGTCCCTTCTTCTTCTTCTTTTTCCGATGGTGTTGTTGTGGACAGAAAACGGAGGGAGATCGAGCTCTCTCTCGGGAATTGATCTTTCCAGAAGCTTTTCCCTTGGAATTTTCTCTTTAACCGACACCAGTAAGCTCCGCCCGTCATCACCGATCATGGAGCCGCTCCACCGTTCCCGGTTCCCCCGCAACCGACTATTCTCTGTTGGGCCTGCTCTCCGCCCGGCGTCTTCGAAATACTCGAAGTTCGC
Organism: Melaleuca quinquenervia; assembly: GCA_030064385.1. NCBI lineage: Eukaryota > Viridiplantae > Streptophyta > Magnoliopsida > Myrtales > Myrtaceae > Melaleuca > Melaleuca quinquenervia. The sequence goes on along the minus strand of CM057719.1, from coordinate 10,827,142 downwards.
ATGATCCTCCTTTCCCGGCCCAATTATAGCGGCATCTTCTCTCTCTGGTCTGATTCCCATTTGTGGTCAGTGACTACACTTTTAAAGTATTGTTGCTTGCGCCCTTTATCTGCCGCTTTATGACCGAAGCAGAGACCGACAGTCTTAGCCATTGTCTGAATGAAAATCGGCCACAGCTGATGCTCCAATTATTATCTGAGTTTACTCTGATGATGTTGTGATTTCTAGACATGATTGCTGCTTTGTCATTGCGTTTAAATCTCTTGGCTTAAACATTCATTAGCTTCAATAAAATCTTCGAATGAGAATTGCATGCCTATTTGCTAGACGGAGTCAGTACTGAGGTCGTATTCCTTTGTGTTTAATTTTGTCATGAGAGATGCTTGTTATGGGATCGGTACATTGGGAGCTCACTTCTGTCAAATTCTATGTTACGTACTAATATATTCGATCACTTGTGGCTATCCAGATTTCACTCATTTTCTGTAGTCCTTCATTGAGTCTGAGTTCAGGAGTTAAACGTTTTGAGTCATGTAGCAAACTATCTCTGTTCTGATCTTGGCCACGTTTTCTTTTGCACTAAATCCAATTCTGAGCAATGCTGGATCTGGCCACAAATTTTTTGTATTCAATGAAGTTGGATCCAATGTTACGTTGGTTGAGTTGAAGCGAAACTGAGTGACCGATATTCGTATGATCTCTTTTAGATACATTTGCTCCTTCACCTTGTTCGATTTGTGGCTTGTAGAGATCTGAATATGTGAGCATGATGTTGTCCATTGGGAGCAAGTTGCTGGAAGTACCAGCTTGAACAATTTGTCTAACCTGTCACATACCTCGTTAGTACCAGGTCATCTCTATACCATTTGAGTTTTTAAGTCGATGTTGGAATTTTCTTCACTGCTTTGTTTTATATTCTGCATTTGTATGTCTTCTGAGCTGAGTCACAGGAGAGACAAGCGATTTTAAGCTGAGTTGTCATTAAGGCATGACAAAATCTTTGCCATCAGTATATGCTCTGTGCAAAGGGGGTGCACATCAATGAGTCCAACATTATCCACCGTTATTCGATACTTTTCTGTCACTTGTGCAGATTTACTCAATGGGCAGATTTCTCTTTGTTTCAGGTACTATCAATCAAGCTTTTATTTCTATTGAAGTTTGGGCTAATATTAAATAGATTGTAGATACTGAGGCTGGAGTTTGATTGAGCAATGTGTGTACATGATAGCCTAGAAGATTCCCAAGTTTGTGATGTGATTAATCTCACTTCTTTCTGTTAAAATTGCTTTATTTTGCTTGCTGGAAATGCTGTCAAATTCATTTGAAGTCAACTGGATTTCCTGGATATAAGTTGAAAACATGTTAAAGTTTGCAGGAGACTTATTGGATCAGCTATGAATCGATAAAACTCATTAAAATTGTATTAGAGTCATGACCAATGCTTGATGTGAGGTGAATAATATTGTTGGAGATCAATTTAAGGTGAGTAGGGTAGGTTTAAAAGACTGGAATACATAGTGCTTGATAAATTTGTCAATTTGAAGGATAAGAGGTTCACAGTCCAGTGAGTCAGTGAGATTAGTCAGGTTATTTGACCTAGTAAATGGCCAAATCATGAAAAGCAATTAGCTAATGAAATGATCTAGATTATTATAATCTTCAATTTGATAGGTCATATGCAAAAATTAAGATTATTTACTAGGTCAAAACATCTCAAAGTTGAGGATAGAAAATCTGGAAAACTGAAGTTGAATATGGAACTTGAAATCTGATTGAACATGTCTCAGTATGTTGGGATTTAGGAGGTCTTGAAGTCAAAATCTTGAAAAGTTATGTATCATGAAATTTTAAAAAGCTCTAGATCTTTCCATTCATTCAGGTTTCATGATAGTACAAGTTGAATTGCTAGGTCAAATGTCTTCTCAAAGTGCCGAAAACAGATTCAGTCAGAATTTCAAGGGTCAGTCTGACCTTCAGGGCCGTCTTTGCCTTTCTATAAAAATGTGAGCCAACTCTGAAAAAGAAGATGAACTGCAAAATTTTAGAAGACATTTTAAGCTTTCAAATGGGACCAGTTTCATATTTCTGGGTTAATTTGCTATGTTAATTGATTTTCCAAAGATCCGGGTTTGATTCAAGGGTAAATACTGATGTGCCAGGACACTTTGGTAATTTGACATCGTTTGGTTAGGTTAAGACATTGGAACATAAGGGGGGTCAATTTAGGGAAAAAAAAAACAGATGAGTTAACTCTAAACTTTTATTAAAGTTCCATTTGTTTAACGAGAAATAAATTATTAGGAATTTAAAAAAAATTGATCGCTTGTGTTGCTTGAAACATACTTGTTCAACTTGAGGATAACATCTGTGCATCGCTTTTCATCTGAGTATGAGTGGAAATCAAATATTTGTTCAATTTCATGTTGTAAGTTTACAAAAATCACCAGGATTGATGTTACCCTCAAATCAATTCGAATCACCATAGTTGCCTAGATCGTCGCGACGTGGTCAATTAATAAGAGGTCTATATTGCTACTCGTAGCCTGTCGAATTATCTAAGAGGTTGAAGATTCAGTCCATATTACCCATCTTTCGTTGTGTGCTTGTTCTAAAGTCAAGTCTCATGAAATGTAATTAATCATTTTTTTCTTTTTTTTTGGATGAAAGTATGAGCAAGATAACAAACAAATTACTCAAAACAAGTTCAACTTCAAGCTTTCTGTATCAAATTGATGTGTGTGCATGATGGGGAATAAGTTTAGAGTAATATTGAGATTTATGATAGATTATAATCGCCACCAAGGCATAAAGGACATGCCAACAACCAAGCATAAAAATCAAGATAAGTGAATCTCACCACCGAGACCTAAGGAACAACACTAGGAAATGAAAAAGGACCACCCAATGGTCTAGGGTCAACCTTGGGCCAATTCTGGACTAGCCCAACCCAGCTAGTTCTGGTTGGGTTATTAAGATGATCAGGTCAGTCATTGGCCCTGAAATATCTAATCCAGTACTTGCAGGTTAGTCTTTGGTCTTGAAATTTTGGGTTGGTTCAACCTGGACCAACTCAACATATATATAAATACTTAAAATGAGATGGATTGACTGAGTCAATCTATATAATACATGTTGTACACAGTGCAAATAAGAGTTTTACTCGAGTGCCTACATAATACATATTATGAATTGTCGAGCCTAAGAGTAGAAGAGCCCTTCTTCCTTCTTTTTCTTGCCGATCCCTAATTTGATAGAAAGATCTCGCTCGCCTCACCGTTGCCCGCCTTGCTCATTGCTCGCCTAGCTTGTTGCTCACCTTGCGTCATTGTTCACCCAACTAGTCACCTGCCTTGGCCTCACTCCGCCAACTCGCCTTTCGTCTTGGCTTCACTCATGTCGCCGCGCTGCTCATCTAGTTCGTTAAGCCTCACTCGCCCAACTCATCTCTCATCTCGACCTCGCTTATATTGCCAGTCGCCTAGCTTACCGCTTGCCTCAGCCTCGTTCGCCTCGTCACTCACCAGCTCACAGCTTGCCTCGGCCTCACTTGTCTCAATTGTTTTGCAAAGGCTTTGTGAATCCCAGCCTTGACTTCTTAAGGTAACTGAAGAATGGCTTACTTGAAACGGGTATTAATTTCACCAACCAACCGATTGGCCATGATGCTGCTGCCAGCAGAATGCAAGCTGCCCATTGCCTCCAATTTAGTCTCTCGGTATCGGCAAACTTCTTCAGAAACTCCACCATAATCACTTGAAGCATGATTGTTATCCCGATAATTGCAAGAAATAAGTGATTTCTATGAATGCCTTTGAATACGTTCTGCTTCTCCAAGCTCCTTGAGTTGAATTCATTAAAAACTTGGCAAAGCACAAAGGTATTGAAAATTAAAGTATCATTCACCTCTGCACGGACATTGAATATGGACTCACCCCTGAACTGCAGGGTCAGGAGGACGGCTATCTGGTAAAGTGCTTGAGCTAGAAGATTCCTCCACATAATATTGGTAATGAGTGGTTCCAGTTGACCCACCGGTGATTTCTCCATCAATTCGTCACTTGGTCGCTCTGTGGCAAGGGCAAGAGCGCCTAGTGTGTCCATAATGAGATTTACCCATAGTAATTGCACTGCGGTCAAAGGAACCTCACCTGCTGAAACTGCTGCAACGAAATTGATTACCAAAGCAGCAACATTTACCGTAAGTTGAAACTGTATGAACTTCTGGATATTGTTGTAGACACATCGTCCCCATTTCAATACTGTCACAACAGAGGTGAAATTGTCATCCAGTATGACAATATCAGAGCTCCCTTTGGCAACCTCGGTTCCTTGGATGCCCATGGAAAGTCCGATATCTGCTTCTTTTAGTGCTGGTGCGTCATTCGTACCGTCTCCAGTGACCGCAACCACGTGGCCCTTTTGCTTCAAGCACTGCACCATCAGCAACTTGTCGAAAGGGGAGGACCTAGCCATAACACGGATTTGATCGACCCTTTGCATTCTTTCTTCTTGGGTGTAGTTTCGAAATTCTGAACCTTCCACCACCTCTATGCTCTCATTTCCAGTATCTGGACCAAGAATTCCACACTCTGTCGCGATAGCTTTCGCTGTGAAGGCATTGTCTCCAGTGATCATTTTTATGGTCACTCCAGCTAATGCACAAGCTTCCACAGCCTCCTTGGCCCCCGGTCGGCATGGATCCTTGATACCAACTATTCCTAGCAGTGTCAAGCCATCTTCCAGCATCATCCTCTTGTCCTTCTCATCATACTCGAATCTACCATCTACTGGCTTGTAAGCAAAAGCAATGCATCGGAGGCTACTAGCTGCCATGCCTTGGATTATTTTCTCGAAATTGCTTCTTGTGGTATCATCCATGCATTGCACAATACCATCAATATGATAGTAATTCGAGCACATTGCTAAAATCATCTCGGCAGCTCCTTTCCAATGCACATACATGGTGTCATCACCTTTTGCATTTATGAGGACGCCGCTGCGTTTCTTTTCCGAGTTGAAAGTCTCAACATAAAGAATGGTGTATTCCTTCTTGATTTCTTCCATTTTCATGTTCAATGCATGGAAAGCCCAAGAAAGAATAGCTTTTTCAGTAGGACTCCCAGAAATTTCGGGTTCAGCTCCTGCTGAAGGCATAAACACACTACCGGTAGTGTTTAGTCCAACAGCTTGATGGAATAGCTTAACAGCATCGGGGGCAATAGTGTTGTAGTGATCTTCCCTGATGGATTCTTCTCCCAACCAAAATTGAGTTACCTTCATCTGATTCAATGTTAGCGTTCCAGTCTTGTCCGTACAAATTATGGTGGCCGAGCCCATGGTCTCGCAAGCAGAAAGCTTTCTGACCATCGCCTGGTCCGCCATCATCCTCTTCATGGAATATGCCAACGTGAGTGTCACGGCCAGGGGCAAGCCTTCAGGGATTGCCACGACGACTATTGTGACAGCAGCGGCAACAATTTGGATGACTGCATTAAGTATGTCATCTGTACTAGTTTTGCTACCATTGTACTCCTTATTGCCATTCTCATCTTCAGTGTTCCCAGTAAAATATCGGACTAACAGCACAACAAGGACTAGAAAGGCTACAGCGAGGCCTACCTTTCCGATGGATGAGGTTAGTTTATCTAACCGAGCTTGTAATGGTGTTCTTTCATTTGAATCTCCAGATATGGAGCTCATCATCTCGCCCCACGCGGTGTTCATTCCAACCGACACCACGAGCATTTGAGCATATCCGTCAACAACCTTAGAGCCAGAAAACAAGAATGGATTCCGCTCCAGATTGATTTCAACGTGCTCACTCTCTCCTGTCATGCTCGACTCGTCGACTTGCAAGGAATGGCCGCCCAAGAACAAACCATCTGCAGGAATCTGGTCGCCAATAGTTAGTGAGACAACGTCGCCAACTACCACGTCGAAAATGGAGATCCGTTGAGGTCGGGCGTCTCTCACAACATTGACTTTTATGTTGTTGCTTATATTGGATAGCTTTTCAAATTGCGTCTCCTGTCTGTAGTTACTGAAAGCGGAGACGACTATGACCAGGAAGACGGCAACGAATATGCTTCCACCTTCGTACCACCCTTCTTGTACCCCATGTTCTTTTATGCCGAAGCCAAGAGAAAGGCCCGCACAAACTAGAAGTATGAGGATCGTGGTGTCTCTAAATGCGTCTATCACGAAATGCATTAGCCCTTTTGGAGGCGGTTTTTGATAAGTGTTTGAACCAAACATTTCCTGCCGCATGGCGACACCGGAGTAATCTCCACTGATTCCCCTATCCTTCTCCGTCCCGAGACTGGCCGCAATGCCTTGGACTCCGCCAAGCTGGCGAAGAGTCTCGACGTCCTTGTCCTTGACCAACTTAACGAGTTTCATATGATCGGTACATGGGACCAATGGATCAATAGCAATATTTGTTGCAGGGTGATCCGAACTGACCAGCCCAATGTCAAGGGCAGTGTGGGAACAACTGTGTGAGATGCCGGAGTCGTGGCCCTTCTTCCGGGACACGATCTCTTCGGCCAGGGAGAGCATGACTCGGTGCGAGTATATTGCGAAGCAGGCGAAGCGCCATCGCCTCTTGGCTTGGTTGAGGGAAGTCGTGGTGATCGCTAGGAGGAAGGAGTGGTAATCAAGAGGAGAATAGCTGTTTGTTTTCATTGTTTTGGGTTCTTTCTCGTAGACAAAGTCACAACAGGTGGCAATCAGTGGGAAAATGCTCTAGGAAAGAACTTCATTCCCAAAAGGGCGTGCGCGGCGACTGTTTTATAGCAAAATTTCCAAGGCGGTGTCCGGCCGTAAGGTACGGGCCATTTCATTTCGATGATACTCCTTTACAAAAAGAAAATCGTTTCGCACAGAAAACACAAGCTAGGGTCAACGGTCAGCAATTAACAACTGACGGAGATGGAAAGAAGAAGCCAACCGATCCACTGGTAGCACAACAAATATATGTCGTGAACTGCTCTAATTGCTTGCAGAACTGGGAAACGCGTGTTTGGATCAGATTTGGGTACTTTATTGGATTACTTCTGATGATCTAACAAGGTGACAAACTTCACTTCAGCCGTCCTTTAATGAGACCTGTCATGGAGGGTGCCGAAAAGGGGAGTCCAAGTTCACACACCACAGATCCACACGTCCCAGGTTCGGACCCTCTGCAAATTCGAAGTCTTTTTTAGTTCCATCTTCGATCAAATAGAGACTACAAATGAAGGGCGCGCATAATTCAATTTCTGACTAAAAATTGAGTTCTAGAACATAATAGAAAAATCTATTTATATTCCAAAATAAGTTTTTGAGGAAAAAATGCGTTTGATTAGGATAAACAATTTCTTATCCATAAATAAAATCCGTTTGATAAAGAAAAAAATTGTTTTTGTTTTTGTTTCATTTTAAAATAGAGTTTTCATTTTAGAGTTTACAAAATGTTCATTCCTATAAATTTCAAATGCTTATTATTTCGTGCAAAAATTTGACACATTTTCTGTTATTGTGTAACTCCAAATTCACTACATTGATCTCCACGTTGAAAGTGGTACTTGTGCAAAAGGAATAAATTTCAACCTAAAATAACCACATTATGAAAAATAAAAATTCTTTCAGTCATATACTCTATCATCTAAAAATCAACATCTTCTAATCAATGGACAGAGATAAATGACAAGCTTGTCACACATAAGAAATCATATCTCATCTAGCAAAAGAAAGAGACCTAAGGAGGCAATCAAATACCATTTGAGATAATAAATCCTCAAATACAAAATAATGGAAATACATTATAATATCAAGATTGGGAGAGAGAAGATTGTGATAAGGATGATCGACAACTCAATGAGTCGTCAAGTGACATTCTCAAAGCGGAGGAGTGGATTGCTTAAGAAAGTAAGGGAGCTCTCAATTATGTGTGATGCTAAGGTCAGGCTCATTATTTTCTCCAACATTGGCAAAGCAAGCACTAGGTTAGATATCATCATCATCATCACCATCATCTCTCTCTCTCTCTCTCTCTCTCTCTCTCTCTCTCTTCATAATTTTGTTGGGCATACTTTCTATTCTTGTTTTGACCCTCACATCTTTGCTTTGTTAACTATTCTTTAGCTACCTTTCTTTTCCCCAAATATAGTTCAGCTGATGATGAATTGGTGTTAATAGTTAGATTATTAATTATCGGTAGTAATGTAATTGCATTGCACAAATTCATTTGATTTTGCTTTTTCTACATTCATTTGTATATGCATGATAACATTTATTCTAATTTTAAATGTTCACATCTTCCTAGTTGTATTGCTTTTTTGCTCGAGAAATTATTAAGAAGGGTTTGGCTGGCAAACATAATGCCAATGGTCATTCATATTTTCATCTTTTTCTTGTTTTTCGAGAAGAAAAATGAAGGGGCCACTTCAATGCAATTGTCATAAAAATTGTCATAAAAATACCGTCTTCCTTCGATATCCCTTCAAAATACATGTCATTCATAACTAAAACCAAGGCAATATGTGTCGTTTCCCTTTACATGATTCAACATAGGTTGTATCGATTGTGTGTATGATGTGAAGTTCAGTAAAAGAAATAATTTCTTGATTTTTCTTTCTAGAATGAAAACCATAAATTTTATGTTTTTGATTTCTTAGTCAAATTTATTTCAGGAATAGAAATCTATTCCAAAAATAGAAAAAAGAAATTTTTCTACCAAAAGAATTTATGTTCTAGAATGAATTCTGAAATAGAAAAACTCATTATTGAACAAAAATTATGACGAATCATGCAAACCCTAAGCATCCACATCCGTCCATACTTGGAAGAGTGCGATTTCCCCTTTTTCCTCAAAGGGATTCAGCCAATGCCAATTAACTGACCTCCTCAGTGCTTGATTGAAGCGATGAATAGTTGCATCTCAACTTCAGAATTGTGAGTCTGAAAGTCGCCTATTTAAAGAAAAGTATAAAAAAAGCCATAAATCCATTGTATTGATATCAATTTAATTCTAAATCTTTTAATCCCAAAAACTTCGGCGTGATACCAATTCAACCAGTCCAATCAATTTTGATTAAATATTGCTAACATGAATATCGATTGACTTACCCGACACCGTTGATGCAAACATGGAATATTTTATAACAATTCAATATTTTTTCCAATTTTTTATAATCTTTTATTTATTTATTTCTTCTTCCTTTTGCTAGTGACAATTTATCCGCCACCAGCCATGCTCAAGTAAGCTAGCCTAGCTTAAGTGAGCTTTGGAGAGGGCTCCCCTCGCCATGAGTCACCTCAGTGAATGTGGTGCCTAACAAGGCCACCCTGGCCTAGGTAAGGGTGAGCCCCGACAAGGGCTCCACTCACCAAATCTAGCAAGGTCGGTCCTCGTTGGTACTGACCCTTGTTGGGGCCCACCCTTGCTTGGCTAGGCCTTGCTTCGATGACCCTCACCTAGGCGAGGCTAGCATATCTAAAGACCGGCGATGCAAAGTAAGTTGGCATCCATGTCATCAATATTCAAACAAAATTAATCTAAATGACTAAATGGCACTAAATAAAAAGTTTATAACTAACTTGACACTTTTAAATATTTAAGACTAAATTGACACTAATATAATAAATTTTGAAGATTTTTTTATACTTTTCCCTAAGTCTGTAGCTTGTCGATTATTGTGTATCATCTACCCAATCAAAAAGCTCACCCGGTCCATAAAACTTACCGGATATTCCAAAAACCTTGGGCAGCCAACCTTTGCACCCTTCCCTAGATTATCAAGTCAAAACAACTCCACCACCTAAGATTCTCCAATTTTTCAAGGCTTGCATGCATCCCTAATAAAACTTGTTAACAGCAACTCTCGGACAATTATGGTTGTGCGTTATTCCAAATATGAGTGCTACCCAGCTGCCATCTAGAATGAGACTATAATTTTTCTCATGACGAGAAATTCCACCTTAAATAACGATATCTCGAGCCTACAAAGTCTCCCTGGAACCTCGTGGGAGATAACACGAGTTGAAGCTTGAGCTAAAAGTCCAGGCATTAAAATCTTAATGACAGTTCAATTACCCTTCCTTTTCCGAACGACTGAGTCTGCCATTGAAATTTCCTTTTCAATCCAGGAAATATAAAGATAGTCCAAGTGGGAACACGCGATGCAAAAAAAAAAAAAAAGAAGAAAATATTAAGTAGTATCGTATCGTCACGTCAGTACTGAATGTTTTCTGGAAAGGTACGTCCCCATGTGCCAGAACTTCCAAGAAATTGCCAATTTTGTGGGAAGTCTTGGAGACGTCGGCGTCTCCACCGCGTTTCAGTGGAGCCCAGCAAGGGAGACTTTCAAAGAGTCCCCGTGCGTAAAAAGTCGGACACTGCGTCCGCCAAGAGAATTCGACATAAGATTTTCGGACAATTTTTTTAATAAGAGCCTAAATAAGGTGGTATCGAGAACAAATATTATATCAAATAAAAGATTTGGAGTGGCTAACTTGACTTAATATCTATAAGTGGAAATAATTATCGAAAAAGTCCTAAACATGCCGATTTAGTTCTAAACCTTCATCTTTTTTGCTAATTCAGTTATAAACATTTAACAACTTTGTCAATTCAGTTTTAAATCTTTTTTTTTTTACCAATTCAGTCTTAAAATTTTTGAAATCTTGCCAATTCGACCTAGAAAATTTCAAAAGATTTATGGCTTTTCGACAATTGTCCATGGAATTCAAACCTCATGTTCATCTATGGTAGGATCGAATGGATTTGGATAGAAGCGCTTGCTAGGGGGATTCATATCACCGAGCAATGTTTAAGGTCTTCGATGGACTTTGTCTTATTTTAAGGATGGACGGAGTGAGTAGTTCTTGGAAACCATTCGACAATGGTTTTCTTTAACGTTTACCTCCCTAGTCCCTTCCATCCATCCATTGGGATTTCTCATGTTTAATCAATTATCTGTAAACGAAAATAAAGTTAAGTAGGAAGATACAGAGAAACATTGGGGGAAGTCCATTGGAGATCTTTAATTGAAATTAGTTGACCAGTTTTAAGTCGTTATTTGATGGATAATGATTAGCCCCTTGTCTAGAAAGCGACCCTACTTCAAGTCTTTATTAGAGGTTTTTCCAAGGTAATACTGGAATTGACGAAGAATTGACTACGCATAGCTGGTACACATGTAAGAGCCACACGTATGTGGAAGAATGGGGCACGTGCAACAAACTGTCACAAATGTGTTATAGATATATTCCCATGGAAACTTAGTCCGAAAATAGTTAGAATACATAAATTTCAATGAGATATAATTTCCGTAAAGACTTTAATGAAAGAATTTAGCGAATTAATTATAAAACGTGTAAAAGTCAAGGGAGTTGCAAATACCCTTTTAAAGTCTTCCATGAAAATTAACTAAAAAAAGTCATACAAAAAAAAACATAAATTATGCTCACCATGAAATGTTTATCCTTTTTTTTTATCTCACAAAAATATCAAGCTTGCACACACGCGACACATATACAAATTTGTACTGGTATGACATATTTATCTTTATCTTTTTCTCGTGATATTAAAAATTCTAAATTTATGTCCGTATAATATATTTACTTAAGTAAAAGTATGACATATTTATCTTAATTTTTTATTATATAAAAATAGTAAAATTATACGTCTAATAAATACAACGTCGAGGTTTTTGGCATTACAAAAAAAATAGATAAATATGTCAAAGAGATATAGATTTTGGAGCAAATATGTAATACCAGTATAAATTATGAGTTTTTGCTATCACACAAAATTTTGAAATAAATATGTCATGGTGAACATAATTTAAAAATTTTTTGTGACTTTTTTACCAAAACCAAAAGTCTGCCCGATTCTCTTGACTTTTCCGGATAAGATAATATTTCATCAATTTCCTCGAAACTACAGTCCCTCTTGGCCTGTCCCGCCCAGCGACCAAGGCACGCACCGTGAAGAATAGTGGCCGACAAATGTTTGTACTTTTTACCAGACATTGATATGCGTCTAAACATGTCCAACTTGCATACCGTAAGGCACATGCACGAATAGGGGTGTGCATGGTCCAGGGCGGTCTAGTTCTGCCTTAGAACTGGAGACCGGATCAATGGGACTGGTCCCCAATTTTTAGGACTAAGAACCGGACCGACTAATCCTAAGACCGGACCGGACTGAACTGATCGGTCTTGTCCGATCCTTGGGCGGTTCAATGGAACCGGAAAAAATTCAAAGAGAAGTATAAACTAAAATGAAAATCGTTTACTTGCACCGGCAAAAACTCAGGACTCTTTCAGCCCTGTTGAAGTCGTCTTGCTTCCATAAGCAATTAGCATCAATAGGTCCATTAGACTCCATCTCATTGAAATCTCATCATTGCCGAATCCTTTAGCCACTCAAGAATATAAAAAGGAAATATCAACACACAAGGCAAAAGTTGAGATACGAAGGCCACCGGAGAAGAAAGATTTGGCGATCGAGGGCGCGAGAGCTACTCAGATCTAGAGCGAGGTCCTAAGACGTGATAAAACTTTAGACATAGACTTTGGGCTCTAGAATTTTGAAGCTTGGGCTAGGATAGAACTTTGGACTCTGGACTCTAGAGTTAGACTCTGAAGTTACTTGGGTCAAGAAAAATTTAAAGTTTGAATCGGCAAGGTTCTAGTGGTCCAGTTTGGGTAGTCCAATCCGGTTCCGCCCTCATGGAACCGTGGACCGGGCCACCCGAGAACCAATTCCATTTTTGGGAACCGTGGACCGAACCACAACTTCGAAGAACCGAACCAACCCAGCCGGTCCGGTCCGGTCTGGGCGATTCCTAGATTGGACGGTACCCGGTGCTCAACCCTAGGCATAGAAGAAGATATGGATGACTTATCCCATTTTTAATCGAATTGGATGACTGAAAAGATAATAACTGTTGATTGCACGGCTCCCTCTCACCTCAAGTCGGATCGTCTGACTTCCATATTCCTTGCATGAAATGGTATCCAAGAGAAATTTTTTATAAAGAAAAACTGTACATTTCGTCCTAATTTGCATTGGACATGCTTGGCTTGACCTGCCATCACCTCGTCCGATCCTTTAACTCATTCAAATGATGATTTCCTTGCCTCGAAACTAATCAACGTCAAGCATTAAAAAGACAGACGGGATTAAAGGGGTGGTGTTAATAAAGTCTTCCTATTTTAACAAATTGTCAATCAAATTCATTTAATACCAAATTCGATTAAATCTAACTAACATGGCTGTCGAGTTGGATTGATACACATAAATCTATTTCGAAAAGTCACAACTAATTTGATCAATTTTTACATGCACTGACCTGGTAGAATAAGATGACCTCATGAGATACCTCTTATCGGACGCTAGCGCCGGATGCGAGCGGGGCCCACCCGCCAGGTGGCCCCCTCCTACTGGCCGGGCGTAATGCGCTGGGACCACGTAATATCTGCTCCAACTTGCGTAAGGTCTCCGGTATGGCTTTCAAAAACACAACATGTTGTGGGGGCATGGAATAGTTGCTTGTTGTGGGGGCATGGAACAGTTGCTCCCTCCAAGACGTCATTAGAAAAGTTGATGTTGATTTTGGTTTGCGTATATCATCGAGATGCCTCACTTCAATGCAATTGTCATAGAAATACCGTCTTCCTTCGATATCCTTTTGAAAGACATGTCATTCATAACTAAAATCAAGGTAATCTGTGTTGTTTCCCTTTACATGATTTAACTTAGATTGCATCAATTGTGTGCATGATGTAAAGTTCAGTAAGAGAAATAATTTCTTAGTTCTCTTTCTAGAATGGAAACCATAAATTTTATATTTCTAATTTCTTAGTCAAACTTATTTCTGAAATAGAAATCTATTCCCAATATATATATATATATATATATATATATATATATATAAAGAAATTTTTCTACCAAAAAAATTTCTGTTTCAAAATGAATTTTGAAATAGAAAAACTCATTATTGAACAAAAATTGTGACGAATCATGCAAACCCTAAGCATCCACATCTGTCCATACTTGGAAGAGTGTGATTTCCCCTTTGTCCTCAAAGGGATTCAGCCCATGCCAATTAACTGACCTCCTCAGTGCTTGATTGAAGCGATGAATAGTTGCATCTCAACTTCAAAATTGGAGTTTGAAAGTCTCCTATTTTAAAGAAAAGTATCAAAAAAGCCATAAATCCATTGTATTGATATCTATTTAATTCTAAATCTTTTAATCTCAAACACTTAGACGTGACACCAATTCAACCATTCCAATCAATTTTGATAGAATATTGCTAACATGAATATCGATCGACTTACATGACACCGCTGGTGCAAACATGGACAATTTTTTTTTATAACATTTCAATATTCTTTTCCAATTTTTAATATAATCTTTTTGTTATTTCTTTCTTCTTCCTTTTGCTGGTGACAAATTATCCGCCACCAGCCATGCTCAAGTAGGCTAGCCTGGCTTAAGTGAGCTTTGGAGAGGGCTCCCCTCGCCATGAGTCACCTCGGTGAATGTGGTGCCCGACAAGGCCACCCTGGCCTAGGTAAGGGTGAGCCCTGACAAGGGCTCCACTCACCAAATCTAGCAAGGTCGGCCCTTATTGGGGCTCACCCTTGCTTGGCTAGGCCTTGCTTCGGTGACCCTCGCCCAGGTGAGGCTAGCCTATCTAAAGACCGGCGATGCAAAGTAAGTTGACATCCATGTCATCAATATTCGGACAAAATTAATCTAAATGACTAAATGGCACTAAATAAAAAGTTTATAACTAAATTGACATCTTTAAATATTTAGGAGTAAATTGACACTAATATAATAAATTTTTAGGATTTTTAGTACTTTTTTCTAAGTCTGTAGCTTGTCGATTATTGTGTATCATCTACCCAATCAAAAAGCTCACCCGGTCCATAAAAGCTTAACCTGATATTCCAAAAGCCTTGGGCAGCCAACCTTTGCACCCTTCCCCAGATTATTAAGTCAAAACAGACTCCACGACATAAGATTCTCCAATCTTTCAAGGCTTGCATGCATCCCTAACAAACCTTGTTAACAGCAACTCTCGGAGAATTATGGTTGTGCATTATTCCAAATATGAATGCTATCCAACTGCCATCTACAATGAGACTGCAATATTTTCTCATGACGGTAAATTCCACCTTGAATAACGATATCTCGAGCCTACAAAGTCTCCCTGGAACCTCGTGGGAAATAACACGAGTTGAAGCTTGACCTAAAAGTCCAGGCACTAAAATCTTAATGACAATTCAATTACCCTTCCTTTTTCCGAACGACAGTCTGCCATTAAAATTTCCTTTTCAATCTAGGAAATATAAAGATAGTCCAAGTGGGAACACGCGATGCAGGAAAAGGAGAAAATATTAAGAAATATCATAGCATCAATTCATCAAGCGCTACGATAGTATTGAATATTTTCTGGAAAGGTAGGTCCCCATGTGCCAAAACTTCCAAGAAATTGCCAATTCTATGGGAAGTCTTGGAGACGTCGGCGTCTCCACCACGTTTCAGTGGAGCCTAGCGAGGAAGACTTTCAAAGAATTCCCGTGCGTGAAAAGTCAGACATTGCGTCCGCCAAGAGAATTCGACATAAGATTTTCGGACAATTTTTTATATAAGAGCCTAAATAAGGTGGTATTGAGAACAAATCTTATATCAAATAAAAGATTTGGAGTGGCTAACTTGACTTAATATCTGTAAGTGGAAATAATTATCAAAAAAGTCCTAAACATACCGATTCAGTTCTAAACCTACATCTTTTTTGCTAATTCAATTAAAACCTTTAGCAATTTTACCGATTCAGTCCGAAATCTTTTTTTATTTACCAATTCAGTCTTAAAATTTTTGAAATCTTGCCAATTCGACCTAGAAAATTTCAAGGTTTAGGACTAAATTAGCAATATTTCAAAATGCTTAGGACTAAATCAGTAAAATTGCGAAATATTTAGGACTGAATTGACAAAAAAATATATTTAGGACTGGATCGGCAAAGTTACAAAAGGTTTAGTACCTTTTTCCACAATTGTCCATGCGTAAGTGGAATTCAAACCTCATGTTCATTTATGGTAGGATCGAATGGATTTGGATAGAAGCGCTTGCTAGGGGGATTCATATCACCTAGCAATGTTTAAGGTCTTCGATGGACTTTGTCTTATTTTAAGGATGGACGGAGTGAGTAGTTCTTGGAAACCATTCGACAATGGTTTTCTTTAACGTTTACCTCCCTAGTCCCTTCCATCCATCCATTGGGATTTCTCATGTTTAATCAATTATCTGTAAAAGGAAATAAAGTTAAGTAGGAAGATACAGAGAAACATTGGGGGAAGTCCATTGGAGATCTTTAATTGAAATTAGTTGACCAGTTTTAAGTCGTTATTTGATGGATAATGATTAGCCCCTTGTCTAGAAAGCGACCCTACTTCAAGTCTTTATTGGAGGTTTTTCCAAGGTAATATCGGAATTGACGAAGAATTGATTACGCATAGCTGGTACACATGTCAGAGCCACACGTATGTGGAAGAATGGGGCACGTGCAACAAACTGTCACAAATGTGTTATAGATATATTCCCATGGAAACTTAGTCCGAAAATAGTTAGAATACATAAATTTCAATGAGATATAATTTCCGTAAAGAAAGACTTTAATTAAAGAATTTAGCGAATTAATTATAAAACGTGTAAAAGTCAAGGGAGTTGCAAATACCCTTTTAAAGTCTTCCATGAAAATTAACTAAAAAAGTCATAGGAAAAAAAAACATAAATTATGCTCACTATGACATGTTTATCCTTTTTTTTATCACACAAAAATATCAAGCTTGCACGCACGCGACACATATACAAATTTATACTGGTATGACATATTTATCTTTATCTTTTTCTCGTGATATTAAAAATTCTAAATTTATGTCCGTATAATATATTTACTTAAGTAAAAGTATGACATATATAAAAAATAGTAAAATTATAGGTCTAATAAATACAATCGAGGTTTTTGGCATTATAAAAAAATAGATAAATATGTCAAAGAAATATAGATTTTGGAGTAAATATGTACTGCGGGTATAAATTATTAGTTTTTGCTATCACACAAATTTTTGAAATAAATATGTCATGGTGAACATAATTTAAAAATTTGTTGTGACTTTTTTACCAAAACCAAAAGTCTGCCCGATTCTCTTGACTTTTCCGGATAAGATAATATTTCATCAATTTCCTCGAAACTACAGTCCCTCTTGGCCTGTCCCGCTCAGCGACCAAGGCACGCACCGTGAAGAAAGTGGCCGACAACTGTTTTGTACTTTTTGCCTGACATTGATATGCGTCTAAACATGTCCAACTTGCATGACTCGATCCCCTACCTACCGTAAGGCACGGATGAAGATATGGATGACTTGTCTCATTTTTAATTGAATTGGACGACTGAAAAAATAATAACTTTTGATCGGACGGCTAGATCAGATCGTCCGACTTCCAAATTCCTTGCACGAAATAGTGTCCAAGAGAAATTTTTTATAAAGAAAAATTGTACATTTCATCCTAATTTACCTCGGACAGGCTTGACTTGACCTGCCATCACCTCGTCTGATCCTGTCACTCATTCAAATGATGCTTTCCTTGCCTCGAAACCAATCAACGTCAAACATTAAAAAAGATAGACGGGATTAAAGGGGTGGCTTTAATGAAGTCTTCCTACTTTAATAAATTGTTAATCAAATTTATTTAATATCAAATTTGATCAAATCTGACTAACATGGCTGTCGAGTTGGATCAATACACATAAATCTATTTCGAAAAGTCACAACTAATTTGATCAATTTTTATGTGCACTAATCCGGTAGAATAAGATGACCTCATGAGATACATCTTATCGGACGCTAGCGCTGGATGCGAGTGGGGCCCACCCACCAGGTGGCCCCTTCCTAGTGGCCGGGCATAATGCGTCGGGACCACATAATATTTGCTCCAACTTGCGTAAGGTCTCCGGTATGGCTTTCAAAGGCACCGCGTGTTGTGGGGGCATGGAACAGTTGCTCCCTCCAAGAGGTCATTAGAAAAGTTGGTGTTGCTTTTGGTATGCGTAAATCATTGAGATGCCTCATTTATAGGGGGTGGTAGCACCATCATTGTCCAACTCTATATCACGAGATTTTAGCATTTTGAATACACGAGCAAGAATTTATTTCACTAATTGTGCTTGGCTAAAACAAAAGGTAACTTCCCCTACTTACCCATCATCCAAGCATGCATATATAATATATATACAAGAAAAAGAACTCAATTTATTTTTATAATCAAGGGGTACGATCACGGAGATCCGTTTACCTATAAACTCATAATACTCATTACAAGCTCCATGAATAAATTAAGCGCGGGCCTTTGGCATGTATAAATTACCTTAACCCAAAGCGGCTTACATGCAATTTTTGTAAGATTTAAACTTGTGGTCTCTGGATCATAAATTGGAAATCATCTTATGCCCCAAGTAATTGCGCTAACCCACGAGGCTTTTAATAACTTGATTTACATTAATTGGGTTTGACGCATATTGTATGCTTGTCGAAATCTGTAGTTTAGCAATCGTATGCATGCAACGGTGGTATTCGCTTCACTAAGAGTGGTCAAATTTTGATAGGTAAATTTCAAACCTATGAAGTTACCCAACTAATATCATGAACCAAACTAATCAAACTCCAATGACATCATGAACAAGTCAAATTTCTCTTCCTTTCCACATAAGACCTTGATATGTAATTTGGCTGCTCCTTGTAAGAGTGGGAAATTTTATTGTTTGCTTTTCATATCATTAAAAGAGTCGAGAGGTGGCAACGAGTATAGCTACGCCTGTTGAGAGTTATTGTAAGCGTCCAATACCCTTTACGGAATGTTCATTTTGAGTTAATCCACATTTAAGCATACAAACCTATTACTACCGCCACATCAATGTGCTAGAAGACAGGAAGTTTCTCCATATAATGTGGCAAATGCTCAAGATACAATATGATCAAAGATTCGCCTATGACATAATTCGAATTTGTAACTTGATAAAGAACAGTGTGACCATTTTACCACTAGCCAAAAAGGTTCCATAAAGTGCAATAAATTTTTGTTTTTCTTCTATGTCGGCCAAGAGTCACGATCCTAACTTCTTCTGCGAAAAATCGACTTTGACTAGTAGGAAATCTAGAAAATGCGACCCAGTACAAACAAGAAACTTGTGGGTAGCAAGAATTTTTGGGCCGCCGATGTACATCTTTTGACGAAGATGATCACATTTTATAGTTGTCACCGCACCTTCCATGCAATTTCCTATGGCTCGTCAGTCGTGCAAGAAATTGCTCACAAAGATGGTGGAAGTTTGACTCTTGAGCTGTCCTTTCCGACTTCCCTTTCCGACCAGGCCTTTACGACCTTGTACTAACTATTGTCTAACTCAAACCGTGAAACACGTTACTGATTCAGAAATCTATTCATCCTAACGTGCAACTTTCAATGGGTCGCTTGTTTCACGAAAAATAAATAATTTAAAATATATATATTTTCCTAAAATCGATAACTTATTTCACCTGAAATAATTAGTTAATGAAATACTTCTGTTATTGATAATAATTTATATTTAAGTATTTTTGTAGGGGATTAGTATTGAGATTAATGTCTTGTATTTAGTTACAGGATGAAGTTTTATATTTCTATAGGAGGAAAGTTTCCTATTTCTGTTATGAGGAAGTTTCCTATTTTAAGTTATGTGGTAAATTTTGTAATTTGTACTATGTAGGGTTTAAAGCGAAACAAGTCTCTAGATTTGAGGCAAAGAGGTCTTTGGGGGCTAAAATCAAAGAGGGCAAGGAGAACGACTGTACACTGATCTTTATAATTATTGAAACAGATTTCATCCCCCGTGGACGTAGATAGGCAGAAAATCTCCCCTGCCGAACCATGTAAATTCTTGCATTGTGCAATTTCCATTACTTTCTTGCATCGATGATAGGATCGAATTCAGATATTCGACAATTGATATCAGAGCTAAGTTTGGCAAGCTATCAAGATGGTAGAAAAGGGTTCGAGTGTCAAATACGACATCGAAAGGTTTAATGGAAAGAACAACTTCACTCTTTGGCATCAAACAATGATGGATATTTTGATTCAGCAGGGCCTGTCAATAGTGCTGTTGGGAAAAGGGAAGAAACCACAAACAACTAATGAAGATTGGGAGGAGATGGAGGAAAGGGCGGTAAGCGCCATTCGATTAGATCTATCAGATGAGGTTCTGTAGTATGTGGTGGATCTCAAGTCGGCTTCACAGGTGTGGGTGAAACTTGAGAGCCTATATATGACCAAGTCCCTGACGAACAAATTAATTATGAAAAAACAGTTATACTGTATACGTATGGAGGAAGGCTCAAATCTATTAGAACACATCAACACATTCAATCAAATTTTGAGTAAACTTGTAAGTCTAGAGGTTTCAATGGAAGATGAAAACAAAGCCCTATTGCTGCTACCGTAGTTACCAGCATCTTATGATCATCTAGTAACGACGCTCTTGTATGGAAAAGAGACACTTAAGACAGATGAGGTCACTGATGCCCTATTATCTAATGATATGAGAAAGAGGGTTAATAATGTTATGCCACAAGGTGATGGTCTCATCGGAAAAGTCAAGGAGTAGGAACGAAAACAATTCGGTAGGGATTCAGGAATAAGGGTCGACCAAAATCAAGAGGGGGTAAAACGAAATTCTCTTCTTATTATTGCAAAAAGGAAGGCCATCTGAAAAGAGACTATTTTAAGAGAAAGGAAGACTTGAAGGAGCATGAGAAAACTTCCAATCAAGCAAGTGTGGCTGATAGCTCAAACGGCAATGATGGAGATCTTCTCTTTATATCATCAAATAAGAATCAGTTCACAAATTTATGGATTTTAGATTATGGATACTCTTATCACATGTGCCCAAATAGGAATTAATTTGATTCATACTAGTTATATAGTGGCGGATCTGTTCTAATGGGAAATGATGCGGTTTGCAAAACCATTAGAATATGAACCATTAAAATCAGAATATTTGATGGTATAGTCAAAACTTTGAATGATGTGAGGCATATTCCGGATCTAAAGAAAAATTTGATATCTTTGGATTCGCTTGATGTAATGGCTGCAAGTATGTAGCAACATGTGGAGTTCTCAAAGTTATCAAAGAAGTTATGGTTGTCATGAAA
Organism: Melaleuca quinquenervia; assembly: GCA_030064385.1. Lineage (NCBI taxonomy): Eukaryota > Viridiplantae > Streptophyta > Magnoliopsida > Myrtales > Myrtaceae > Melaleuca > Melaleuca quinquenervia. The sequence goes on along the minus strand of CM057719.1, from coordinate 10,805,890 downwards.
AGAAGAGGTGACTGAAAGTTTATGTAGGATCATGGGGGTACAATGACAAGTGGATCATCTGTTACTATAGCTGCAAAGTCCAATACGTATGACAGTCATCTGTGGCATATGCAGTTAAGGCATATGGGTGAAATAGGTATGACGGAGCTTCATAAAATGAAGTTGTTAAAAGGTGTTAAAAGCTACAAATTGAACTTCTGCAAATACTGCATTTTTGGGAAACTAAGCAGGGCTAGTTTCAAAACTGCAAAGCATATGAGCAAAGATCTACCTGATTATGTACACATAGATGTATAGGGTTTTGCATCGATCAAATCAAAAGATAGAGCTAAAAATTTTGTTACATTCATTGATAATTACTCAAGGAAAGTCTAGGTCTACTTCATGAAGCATAAAAATGAAGTCTTCTCCAAATTCAAAGAGTGGAAGGTTGGAGTAGGAAGGCAAACAAGAAAGAAGCTAAGTGCTTGAGAATGGACAATATAAGGGAATATAGGTACACACCATTCCTAAATTTACGTAGAGCTGAGAGGGATCAAACGTCACTTCACAATATCATATACATCACAGCAAAACGGTGTAGCTGAGAGGATGAACATGACACTTTTGGAAAGGGCTTGGAGTATGAGACTGAATGCAAGATTGAGTAAAAGTTTTTGAGTAGAAATAGTTATTATGGCATGCTATCTCATCAACATGTCTCCTTCTACAGCCATTGAATGTAGAGTTCCTAAAGAGGTATGGACAGGTAATCCAATCGACTATTCTAGTTTGAGAGTATTTGGTTGCCCTGCCTATGTTCATATATAAAGTGGACATTGCTCCAAGTTAGACTCAAAGTCTAAGCAATGCATCTTTGTTGGCTATGAGAAATGTGTGAAAGGATTCAAGCTATGGGATCCTAATGCACATAAGACCATGGTAAGTAGGGACATTGTCTTTAATGAATCTGATATGATGAAGGCCAAAAACAGTTCACATGTAGATGGCGGAAGCGAAGAAAGATCTATTGTGCAGGTAAAGTCAGGTGAACCAAAAATAGCTAAAGGATGTTAATCATCCAATATTTCACTAAAATCACAAGAGATGGTAGAAGATATCTACTACATTGCAGAAGGTAGAATAAAACGTACTCATAAAGCACCTGTAAGATATAGATTTGAGAATATGGTTGCTTATGCCCTCACAGTAGGAACAGGCAATCCATCTTCCTATCAGGTAGCGATATATAATGTTGAAAGTAATAAATGGATGTCATATATGATGGAAGAAATGGAATCCCCACATGACTTGGAAGATTGTGGAGAAACCTAAAGGGTGAAAGATCATTGGGTGTAAATAGATCTAAGAAAGATGTGGGTGTAAGACAATGAGCAGGTAAGGTATAAGAATAGACTTGTAGTTAAAGGTTATGCACAGAAAAATGGGTGGATTATAATAAAATATTTTCCTCAGTAATAAAGCACACTTCCATTCGGGTTCTACTTGCCTTGGTAGCCATGTGTGATCTTGAGCTAGAGCAGCTTGATGTAAAAATAGCGTTTCTTCATGTAAACTTGGAGGAACATATTTTCATGGAGCAACCTAAAGGGTTCAAAGTGCCCTGAAAGGAAAATCACATCTATTTGCTTAAGAAGTCACTTTATGGTCTTAAGCATTCTTTGAGACAGTGATACAAGCACTTTGACTCTTTCATGGTGAAGATTGGCTATTCAAGAAGTGAGTATGATTGATGCATTTATTTTAAAGTGTTGGATGATAATTCGATTATTCTTTTGATGCTTTATGTTGATGATAGGATCATTGTTGCTAAAAATATGTATGATATTGTCTCTTTAAAGTCCTTGTTGAATAATGAATTTGAGATTAAGGATCTTGGTGCTGCTAAGAAGATCCTTGGTATGAAAATACATAGAGATAGAAGTGCTAGTAAACTCTGTATATCTCAAACAAATGTGCTTGAGCATTTCAACATAAATAAGGCTAAACCAGTGAATACACAATTAGCAAACCACTTCAAGTTATCTGGGCAGCTATGCCCCACAAAACATGATGAGATGTCTTGAGTTCCTTATGCAAGCGCAGTTTGGAGTTTTATGTATGCTATGGTAAGTAGCAGGCTGGATTTAGCTCACGCAGTCAGTGTTGTTAGCAAATACATGAGTAATCCAGAGAGGAAGCATTGGAATTCAGTCAAGTGGATCTTTAGATATTTGAGCGGGACTGCAAACTTGGTTATTATGTTCAGTCGTGACAGAAGTTTGAAGGAGCTAGCGTGATATGTTAATTCAGACTGGGCTAGTGACCTAAACAAGAGAAAGTCTACTACTGGATATGTCTTTACATTAGCTGGTGGACCTATCTCATGAAGGATGATGCTTCAATTTGTAATTGCATTGTCTACTATAGAGGCAGAGCACATGATAGTTATAGAAACTACTAAGGAAGGGCTCTAATTGATTAGGTTGGTTTGTGAGTTGGGCTTAGAGCAAAGAGGTGCAGTGTTACATTGTGATAGTCAAAGCGCCATACATCTTGCCAAGAATCGAGTGTTTCATAAAATGACAAAGCATATAGATGTGAGTTTTCACAAAATCAGGGAGCTTGTGTCAAATGGTAGTATTCACTTGATGAAGATTCACACAAATAGCAATTATGCAGATTGTTTTACCAAGCCAGTCACTATTGAGAAGTTTGGGTCATGTTTGGGCTCAATTAATATAACTCCTCATTAAAGGTAAGGGATGCACTTAATGAGTGTAGGAGTGTATCTCTTATGGAGGTACGGAGATGAAGATATCTATATATTTCATATTCTTTCACAGGTGGCTTTATAGAATCCAAGTCAAAGCGAAGATTGTTGATGTTGAAGTCTTGTATTCTGTTATAGGAGGAAGTATCATATTTCTATTATAAGGAAGTTATAGGAGGAAGTTTTCTATTTCTGTTATGAAGAAATTTTCTATTTTAGACTTTGTGGTCAATTATGTAATTTGTACCATGTAGGGTTTATATATATGCTTAGAGCGATACAAGTCTCTGTGTTTAAGGCATAGAGGTCTCTAAGGGTTAAAATAAGAGAGGGCAAGAAAAGCGGCTATACATTGTTCTTCGTAATTAGTGAAACATGTCTCATCCCCCGTTAACATAGGTAGGAGGAAAATCTCCCCTGTCGAACCACGTAAATTCTTGCGCTATACAATTTTTGTTACTTTCTTGTATTGTTGATAGGATCAAATTCAGATATTCGACAATTAGTATATTTTTTATAAGCTGTTGATCTTCCACATGTAAAATTTTCTGCACCAACCACCACCCACCTGTGGGTGAGCTATTGATTTTTCATCATCTAAATTCAAAATTTTTACTTTTTGCAAATAATATTTGATTGCAAAATTTTGTGTGTTGATGATCTTTATTTGATTTGTGAATGTTGATTGCTATCTTTTGTTTAATTTATTTCTTAAAATATAAAAATCAAAAAATATATTTTCCCTTTAAAAGAAGTTATTATCTTTTTTTTTCTAGATAGTATTCCAAAATAGCATAAGGTTTTATGTTTAAATTAGGATAGACTTTTATTTTTGAATTTTCAAGTAGAAATCATAAATAAAAAAACTGTCATTTTAGTATTAGATTCGTTTTCTCATACATGTAGATTGCATTCCTAAGATAATATTTTTAACAATTCCGAATTTCATAAAAAAAATAATCAAAATGTGCTTTCTTAGATTATGTTAGATTGCATTTTAAATTTAGAACGCTTGTTTACATCGTATGCATATCATATAGTTCAATTGTCTTATTGTTCATGTTATAATATTATTAGAAGCATTGCATTAGAAATAAAATATCTAGGTTTATCTAATTTATTATAGACATCATCTAGATTGCATTATAGATTAAATAATTGTATTTGCATGTCATGTTTGCACGTGTTATATTGCTTGTCATTTATTTAGCAAATGTGTGTCATGTAGTTTAACATTCAATTTCATTGCACTTACATGTCACATTTATTGCATGTTAGGTACAATAATTGAACTCACCTAGAATCATGTCATTTAAACTTAGTCCATCATTTAGAATTGCATGCTAGGTTCATTAATTATTAACCATGTCATGTAACATATATTTGCATAATTCTAATAGATTTGCATGTCATTTATGGATTGCATGTTAAGTTAAATTAATTAGGTTCTCATGTCATATAAGTTGCAAGTTAAAAATTGCATGATATTTAATAATTGTGTGTTTACCCATGTTGCATGTCATTAGAATTAGGTCATTCAAATAAATACCTCTCATGTTAAGATAATTCAAACATTATGCATGTCATTGCTAGCATAGTCCATGTACACAATGCATGCATTGTATTTCATTACATTTTATTAAATAAAAGTGAAAACCCAAAAAAGATCATTGTTTGCTAATGTGTGTTAGTAGAAACCATGTTAAGATTGTTGGTTGATTTTTCTACTAACATTGCACATATTTACATTGCTATCAAGATAAGTTCGCGCTCCATATCTTCACAATTTATTTAATGTTTTCTTATTGAGTGTTAATAAATACTCGTGCACCTGTAAGGTTACCTCACATGTTGGGTGATTCTAATTAAAATCAATCTAAGCTAGCATGAAATAATATGTACTAAAAAGTTGTTAGATTAATTAAACTTAACTAAGTCTCATATTCCTAACTCTCTAGTTCAAATAGGGTATAGTATTTTTCCCAATACTTTACATGAATTTTTTTAATTAACCCATCATAAATAAATTAATAACGACTCATAAGAAATATTATTTATATGCTAATTATAAGTCGCGAATTAGAATGGACTTAGGAGAGCACAAGTTATGTTTAGTCACAATAACCCATTAGACAACCCCTAGGTGGCGCACCATCTAAGGAAGTCATAACAACCCCGTTGGATATGATGAATGGCTTATCATAAGGCGAAAATCCTATGTAGATAAGGAGTGAATGATAATCATTCTGTTTGTGGATTTCTAGAAATAGATTTTTCTATTTCTATTTTCTTGGATAAGTTTTTGAACCGAGAAAAGGGTTTGATGACAACAAAAAAAAATTATGTTTCTAAAATAGAAATTTGTTTGACAACAACATAAAAATTCTATTTTTGAGAATATATATTCATTTGTTAAAAGTAAAAAATTTCTATTTCCAATATTATATTTCCACGATATGTTCTCCTTCTGTCACAAAATAGGGTAGACAAGTTGATTTTTTTCTAATGCCACAAATGGCAATCTTTTCAAACTGATAGGAAATTGTCAAAATACAAATAATGGAAATCCTCAAATGTAATATCAATTACACTAGCCAAGATAGAAAATTTTCAAATATAAATATAAATGCATTACAAAAGTTGAAAACACAATTTCATGGAATCTCCAATATTATGATTTCTTGCCATTATATTGGCAATACTTTTTTTAAGCATATTCATTCTTAGTTCCCTCCTTGGTCGATATATTTTTTGTAAGGTAGTTCGAATCTTCATATAAGAAAAAGTTATTATCTCTCATGTTTAGATTATATATATAATTGTGGATATCATAACATGCAATTATAATATGTGCTTACTTTCAAATTGTGAATGAAGGCAATGCATCTCAAATTGAAGAAGTGACTCTTTAATGCCACAAATAATCTCTAAATAACATTCATTAGTGAAGAATGCATATAGTTGTACAATTCTCTTGTTGTTCTTGGTTGTCTTGCTATACCCTTATAATCATTTAGATGACATCGTCAACTTTTAAAAGGATTTAAAAATCCCATAGTTGTTAAATAATTAGAATCTACCTTATAGTATTTGCCTATAACAAGGTCATGATTTGCAATAGGATTTGCCTATAACAAAAAATACTCATTATAAATAAACATACCTAGTGGTGGTCTATGAAATTCCAAGTGAAGATTCTAGAGTGTTGCCAAGAGCACCTAATAATTGTTGGCAGATCCTTCCCAACTAACACACACAAAAGTAAGTTTCATATCAAATGAATAAACACACATCACATTCTAAATTGTAATTCATTTTCTGCCTCTACTAAGGATCAATTTCGACACAAGTATATAAACATGAGCATGGGTGCTATCAATAGTGTCTATACAACTTTGTTATTTTATCAATGACTAGTATTATACAAGATTAACAACAACATAAAAAAGAAACTAATGGCAGATTCGGGGTATTGTTCACCGCAGTAATTGTTCACATTCTCTTCCAAAAACTACCCGAGTTCCCTTGCTGCTTTGGTTCGATTTTTTTCGATTCTCGAAGTTATAGATGGTGGTTGGGGCTAAAATGCGAATGACGACTTCCTCCAACACCCTCTACCTTTCCATCTAAACCATTTTAAACAGTACGCCCTTTTGTGACTTTGATGATGATTCTCGATTAGGTTTTTGTGGGTCACGTTGCTACTTTGGTTTGGTATGTTGCTAGCCCTTTGGCCATCCATCATGGCAAAGATTCCCCACCCTGAACATCATTCTCATCCTGCCTAAGAGGAGACTTCTATTTTGAGGCCAAAAGAGAGTGTACACCATTCTTCCACTTTCCCATCCTCTGCAATGAATGTTGCTGTAGAAAAAGTGAATACAAATTAGGGCCCCGTAAGAAAAGACGAGAATATAGTCACAATATAACTCCTTATTAAATAAGGGAAGAGATGACCATAGTATTTCCATGGTGGAAGCTCGACCACCGGCAATAATTGAACTCGTTGTGAAGAAGAAAACTATAGATATTGCAGATTTTGCTGCTCAGTCTACTATACTTGATAGCCGCCCACGGATTCATAGTTATGGACGGAGCCGAAATGGAAGGTCTTCCAAGGGGCCACTAAACAGGAAAGCAACACCTCTTGAAGCAAGCCACCTCCCGACTCGCTCTTGGGTAAATATGGCGAAGTTTGTGGTTAAGATGTATCATATTACATTTATCCCCTCGTTAAATCAGTTGTTCACATTGTTAGCTAGTGATCCTAAATGGTGTGAATGCTTAGTGGGATACTATGTGGGGAAGAAACTTCCTTTCAAAATCACCGAAGTTGCTCTAAAGAATGTATGGGGGAACCATTTAGAAGAGGTTATGGCAAATAATGATGATTTTTACTTCTTCCACTTGCTAGATAATGAGTTTGGGAGGAAAGTGCTTAATGGGGGGCCACTAATAATGGCCAAAGTGCTGCTCATTCTCCAGCAAAGGCACCCACTAGTGGAACTGAAAAAGAGATACCATGACACAACATAGATGAAGATGATTTCATATGCCCGGGTATGTATTGAAATTAGTGCAAAATAGCCCATTTGTGAATCGATTCCGATTTTCCTAAATGGAGAAGCAAGAACAGTGTCGATATAGTATGAATGGAAACAAAGTTTGTTCTTATCATGTGGCATTTTTGGTCGAAAATGTATGGATGGCACTGCTAAATATGGGCCCCTAGATGCTCCTCTTAATTCGATTCCACACAGTGCCCATCTTGATGGTCCTCACTTTAGGAATGTAGCACGGGCCACTTCAAAATCTCTTACTCCAATTGCCAATGGCGAATTGGGTGCTACTGATGATTTGCTGGCTAACCTTCATGCCAAAATGAGTCATTAGGCCAATGCAAAGACCCCTTTGGCTCAAGGGGGGAATGGGAGATAGTCGCTCAAAATAAAACAAAAACAGCAAGCAAAGTCAGGTGAAAGAGCAATTGAAGGAATGGTGTCTAGCCATATAAGGACTCAGATAGCTCAGTTTAGCTATGATCAAACACAGGGCGAACAAAAAGGGGATACCTCCTCCTCAATTGCTCCGATAACTCGTAGTCATTGGAATACTACTTGGCCTTTAGTGGTGGCTTCCTCAACCTTTGAGGAGGATATATAAGATTGAGACAGATGTCACGGACCGACAGATTCCATAGCCAAAAAGGCCTGTGCGGCGCTTGGGAGGGTTGAGGCCTCCAGGCCAACCTTCTCTCATATAGTTGTTCTAAGAAACAATACAGTGAATAACAACCTCATATCAAATTATGGCACATCCAACCTAACTCAAGGAATTTTCTGGTAACGGGACACGCAGCATCATTCTAGCACAACAACTGGTTTTGGCCTGCTATGGCCTCATTAGGAGAGCAACATCAGCCGCCGACCAGTTTGTACACAGGAGGCCAAATTCGCCTTTAGAGCTTCTAGATATACAATCTATCTATCCATGAACTCCTAGTACAAACCACCCTGATGCTACTCCCACGAACCAGTTGTATCCTCCCTACTGCAACTTTATCCCATCACGATAGCACCCTTAGTTCTACTCACCAGAGTTCATGAGTATAGGAAAACATTGGGTCGTGACATTCTCCCCCACTCATTTCCGTAGCCCCCTCGTTGCGGGTTATTCCGTCACTTCCTTGCGTTCTCAACCATCACCGTTACACCCGCAGGACAAGTGAATAACCATGCTCGCCCAACAGAATAAACCAACCCCCATTTGTTGTTGTTTAACCCAGAAGCTGTTCCAACTCCCATGCGTACTAGGCTTCATGGACACAACACACCGAGATTCCCCTTCTTGTTAAAAACATGGCAACAACCCTATCTTGAGATTCACCTACTTGATCCAAGAATCATCTCCCTATTCAGTGAGGAATCAGTTCTTCCCTATGCCCCCAATTGCCATCATAGAAGCTAGTCGAGAGCCGCACATTGTCCGAGCCACCCTTGGCCCCGGCGATCACTCTCCGCCCTCGTAGGACCGGGAAGATCATAGGTTTTCCCCGACTCGCTCACTTACTAGAGAAATCCCTACTCTGATACCATTTGTCACGGACCAATAGATTCCATAGCCAAAAAGGCCCGTGCGGCACCTGGGAGGGTCGAGGCCTCCAAGCCAACCTTCTGTCATATAGTTGTTCTAAGGAACAATACGGCGAATAGCAACCTCATATTGGATTATGGCACGTCCAGCCTAACTCAAGTGATTCTCTCGTAACGGGACACGCAGCATCCTTTTGGCACAACAACTAGTTCGTGAGAGTAGCGTCAGGGTGGTTTGTACTAAGAGTTCATGGATAGATAGATTATATCTTTAGGAGCTCTAAATGTAGATTTGGCCTCCCGTGTACAAATTGGTCGGGGGCTGATACTGCTCTCCGATGAGATCATAGCTGGTCGAAACCAATTGTTGTGCCAAAAGGATACTACGTGTCCCGTTACGAGAGAATTCCTTGAGTTAGGCTGGACGTGCCATGATCCGATATGAGGTTGTTATTCGCCGTATTATTTCTTAGAACAACTATATGAGAGAAGGCTGACCTGGAGACCTCAACCCTCCCAAGCACCACACGTGCCTTTTTTACTATGGAATCTGTCAGTCCATGACACAACTCTCTAAGTAGCTCAAAGATAAAAGCCCAACGATAGAAGCTTCATTGGACCTGGATTATCAGGAAGATAGTACGCCTAACCATGGGACTTGAGAACCCCCTTCCTAGGTGTAAGTGGTCCATGACACTAACTCGGTCAGTACTCCAAGAGCTCGTCCCAACCATAAGACCATACCAAAGAAGAGAGGTCATAAGGCCAGGAAGTGATAACTGTCCCTCTCTCTTGTACATACGTACATTCGCGTTTTGAATATTTGAGCCTTGTTAATCCTATCAGACAAGTAGAAATTAGATATTGGCTAGAGGCAATAACCTGTGTTGTGTTGGCATACTAGAGACTATGATTCTGCTCTCTCTATTTCATGCTATCTCCACTGATCTCTTACCAAGCTAGGTTTGGTGTGCAAACTATGATCACTCCCATAGAGGAAGAATTTGTGTTGGTTGGAACCATACTCTTGTGAATTTTATTGTTACTTTAGTATCTTCACAGGCTATCCATGGGCAAATCGAGTGTTTAAGCACATATATAGATTTTGCTCTCACATTGGTGTATGTAGAACACACCTTTAGATCTAGACAACCACTTTGGGTAGATCTTATTCAAACAGGTTCAACATTATTGAATACACTCTGGCTTGTTGCAGTGATTTCAATGCCATTCTAGATTCCTCAAACAAAGTAGGGAGTTCTAACGCATGGCTCCCCCTTATGATGAATTTGCCTAATGTCTTGCAAGACCAAAACTGGAGGATCTTAAATATGTAGGCTGTAAGTTTACATGGGTGACATCGTCAGGTAATAATCGTAAACAGATGAAGATTCAAAGGGAACTGGTAAACACCTAATGGAGTTTGGCTTTCTCATATTCAGAGGTTGCATTTCTAGCCCTAAGTATATATAATCATACTCCTATAGCTGCCCAAATATTGGCACCTTCTAAGGCTAAGAATCCATTCAAATTTTTCAACTTTTCGAAGATTCATCCGAATTTCTCAATAGTGATTGCTCAGGTATGGGATAACGAGGTTAGTAAGACACTTATGTTTGTACTATGTTTAAAGCTTAAGTTCCTTAAAGATCGACTGAAACGACTTAAAAAGGACTCATTCTTTTATATATCCACACGAACTGAGGTAGCAAGGAGGAAACTATCTATAGTTCAAGAGGCTCTTCAACGGGATCCTTTTAATCCTGTGCTAGCTCAAAAAGAGAGAAACTACATTTAGACTTTCTCAAATCTCCGTATTCAAGAGGAATCATTCTATAGACAAAAATCCTGGATTCGGTAGTTGGAGGAATGGGATCTCAACATTAAATACTTTCACCACTTAATCAAAAAGAGACATTTAGACAATAGAATCATTTTGTTAGTAGACAACTTAGGCACTTAGCTGACGAATCCAAGGCGGGTGAAGCAACTATTTATCTCTCACTTTTAAGACCTACCTACTCCAAAGACCTTGTAGACCCGACATGATATGTAGGAAATTTGAGTCTCTCTGCAGCACACCCTCGATGATGACTACGTGCAACTTCTTTCTCAGCTGAAAACTGAGCTTGAAATTCGTTATACTCTATTTTCTCTAGCATCGGGCAAAGCTCTTGGACCAAACAGTTTCAATGTCGACTTCTTCAAACATTCTTGGTATGTGGTTAGGCCATCGGTTATCTTAGCGGTAAAGAATTTCTTTGGTTCATTACTTCATAAATACCACAATTGTAGCCCTTGTACCAAAGATCACCAATGCTTCCATTGTGAATGACTATAGACCCATAACATGTTGCAACACGATCTATAAATGTATTTTCAAAATACTAGCTAACTGGCTAGCATCTATCTTACCCACGTTTATTAGTGCACCTCAAAATGTTTTTGTCAAAGGTCATCATATTAGTGATAATATCTTGTTAGCTCAAGAGTTGTTTTGTGGATTCCACCATGATCCTTATTTGCCCAAGTGTGCAATCAAGTTGTTTTCTCATGCGCATGGGTGTATATCCACCATTATAATGAACAGCCAAGCTATTGACATATCAACATTAAAATCATCAAAGTCTCATTCAATTTATTCAACTCATGCTACTTGATCATTATACATGCTACTTTCACCTCCCTCCATATTACATATGCCATCACACAAAATAAGAATATAAACACAGCAAATAAGTAAAAAAAATCTAATAGCAATCAACAATGGTCATAACGTCTCGCGGTTGTTTTATAATAAACAAAAAAGAGAACATTATCTCAAATACATAAGTCATGGAGTGGAATTAAGTCGTATATAAATCCATAGTAAATTTCTCAGATCTACTTAAAGAGATGCAAAAAGTGCACGTCTCTTTTCAAGTAGAGATATGATGAAAACCTTTCTCTAGGGGCCCGTTCGTTTGGCGAAAAATAAAACACTTCCGGAAAATGTTTTCCAGCAAATCATTTTCCTGAAAAATGACACATTTGTCGGTGTTCGTTTGAAACTTAAAAATTTTCCGAAAAATTTTTTCCGAATTTTTTTTTGAGAAATTATCCAGTGACTGGTGATCGACGGCGGCTATCAGCAGTCGACGGGCGGGCGGCGGGCGGGTGAGCGGTGGGCGGCGACAACCGACGGGAGGGCGGGTGGCGACGGCCGACGGGGGTGGTGGCAGGCAGGCGGCGGCGGTGACAGCGACAGCCGGCTATTAAATTGCTCATAGATTCACGACAAGATAGAAAGAGATGTGATTTGGAAAATGTTTTCCGCTTTTCAAAAAACGGAAAATATTTTCCTTAATTTTAGAATGAAATCTTTGGTTGATTGGAAAATATTTATTGGAAAACATTTCCTTAAGAAAATATTTTCCACTCCCTGTACAGCCCAGTTTTCGGAAAATATTTTCCAGAAGAATATTTTTCGCCAAACGAATGGATCCTAGGTGACATTAAGGCATGCTTGGTTCATAACTTCGTCATTAAGATTTTGCTTCAAATCAGGCATGCAATATAGGATGGCTATCATAACTCCTATGAAGTAAGGGTCTATAGATATCGCAACCTCCTCAAATGGTGCAGCACTTAGGGATTGGCTATTAAATTATTATGACTTAACTTAACTCGGACTCTTAGGCTCATAAGAATTCCCATCTTAGAGTTTAAGTTCTTAATATGAAAATAATTTTTATTAGAAATCTCCACTAATCATTTATGGTTAATTTATTAGCAACCTATGTAAAGTACTGAGAGACTATTTTATTTATACTAACTAGAGATTTTTGAGTTAGGGACTTTGTTATGTTAAATTAATTTAATGCCTTCTCAATACCACCTTAGTTTGGAAAAGTATTTTGATGAGCAACTTTGGTTGATTTTAATTCTAATCTCCCTAACATGTGAGGTGGCCTATCAGTGCACCTCAATACTCAAGGTATGAATAAATTGTAAAGAGGGGGCATGGCTTACGTCGATAGTAACGAAAGCATCTGCAATATTACTAAAAAATCATATCAACAACTCTAATGTGGTTTTTACTAACACGCATTAACATATAGCAATTCTTTTTCTTTTTCATTCTATTTCAATGAAATATAATGATATGCAATGATGCAATTATACTAAATAAAATTATGCTAACAATGATATGCACATTATCTAAACTAATCTAGCATAAATGGATTTTTTATTTTTGTGACCGAAGACTCCACATGGGCCCCTTCGCACTCGGCAAGTGCTAAGGAACCAGGTGCCTATACCTCGGGCCAATGTAAGCTAGCCACCACACTCACATCAGCAGTTAAGTCACCTAACGACCTCGCTGGGATTCGAACATGCACCTTTTGCAAGAAACACAAGGCCCAAACCAACTACGCCACCATAGCAGGTAATTCAATGGATTTTATTCATATGCCTTAATTCTAATAACATGCAACATGAATATGCAGTTATTCTATGTATCATGCAATTTCTATTTAACTTAACATGCAATCTATATAATATGAAATTCTAAATTATTTAATCTAACATACATATCTATATCATATATGAATTTACTCAAGTTAACATGCAAGCTATTTTACATGACGCGTGATTATTAATTAAATAAACCTAACATGCGATTCTAAATGTCAAGAAAACTTCGTTAACATTATATCACATGAACTCAAATTATTTAACCTAACAAGCAAACTATATGACATGCATTATAAACTAGACAAACCTAGATATTTATTGCTAATGACACTCATATAATAACTTAATAACATGAATAACAATATGCCTAAACTATATGGCGTGTTCATGATGTATATTTTTGTATTTTTCATGAAAATTCGGAATTAACAAAATGCTAACTTAAATATGCCTTATGGATTCAAAATAAAATCTAATATATCTTAAGATGACATCTTTTTGAATTTTTGTATGAAATTCGAAATTAATGAATATCTTAATCTAAGCATGCATTCCAGATGGATGAAAAAAATTATTCGAAATTCAAATCTACCAATTTAAAATATAGAATTGAATGAGAGATGAAATCTGATCTATTTCATTCAAGTATATTATATAAAATATATTCAAAGAATCTACGTTATCCTGACATGCAATCTAATTTAAGGTAACAACCTAATCTTTAAGAAAAATATTTTTTGGGGGGTTTTATCATTTAAGAAAGAAAATCAAATAAACTAAAAAAGAGCATCTTTCATCTATAATCTGGATCAAACATTATCCACAAATTAAATAAGCACAAACCACAAGTATTATCCGCAAAAGATTTTATGTGACAATTCAAATTTGGATGACAGAAATCAACAACTTGTTCCACGGGGTATAATGGATGAAGCAGAAGATTTTTCTATGTGGTCACGGGTCTGATCTCAGGGTGAAGATTAGTCCAGCAATCCCAGGCACGTTAATGGAAGTCGGTCTGGCAATCCCGAGCACGTTATCAAATTGAGAAATATTTCCTATTTTCAAAGACTTCATCGGGAATCTTTTTGTGAATAAAATTTCGTGCTTTATCCTAAACCCAGATTCCAAGATACCCAATTCAGGCAGAAAATCCAAATTCATGCAGTAATGATCCAAATAAAATTAAAATGAGATCTTACCTAATGTGAAATATCTCGTGGATAATGTTCCCAAATGTGAATTGGTAGATCGGGATTGAGGTGACCTACTGACAAGCGCCTCTACGAGATCAGTGGCTGGCATGGGAGGTAGCAAAGCTGGCAACAGGCTTTGCTTACGGAAGGGGGAGCGAGCAGCGTCGAGTTAGCCAAACCACGAGCAACGACGTTGAACTTCGGCGAAACAGCGGGTCGTCGGGCAGCGATGAACGTTGGGCAACATGGCGACCAGCAGCAACAAACGTCAAGTGAGGCAGAGCAACAATGAGTGGCATCAGATCAGTGGGGCAGCTGGCCACAGCGTCGGGCGTCGGGTGCAGGAGTAGTGGCAATGACGAGACGCGGGCTAGAATAGGAAATAGCTAAGGATTGTGGTGGCAGACTGATAGCTGGGAGATCACCGAATCTACGTTCAAGGTCAACTCGACTCGTGATTAGTGGGTGACAGCCAAGGCTAACACGAGGCCAAGGCTAACACGAGACAGCTAGCGAAGCAGATGCAACGACGAGGACAGCTTCGAGGGGAAGACGGCGGCCCTCAGTCATAGGTCTAGGCAAGAGGTGGTTGTAGTCTATGGAGGGTGTTTGGCATCTAGCCAGATATTCTCTCCTTTCTCGCATGTTCTGTGCTTGTTTTCAAGGAGCAATCTCAAAATTATGTTGTTGGCAGGAAACCTTATGTTGAAGTTTAGGAGGATCAAACACACAAATAAGAACACAAGGAATCAATATGGTTGAGCAATATTCTTACATCCACAGATAAAACTTCCCCTCTTTTCTTTTTTTTCATAGAGAGTAGATCTACCATTATTCATCATATATTAAGTATACGGTTGCTTACAGCAAAGCAACAGACAACCGTTTACAAAAGGAAACACCAGAAAATAGGAAAGCAAGAATAATGCATAATATCAATAATATCTCCTTTCCAAGAA
Source organism: Melaleuca quinquenervia (assembly GCA_030064385.1). Lineage (NCBI taxonomy): Eukaryota > Viridiplantae > Streptophyta > Magnoliopsida > Myrtales > Myrtaceae > Melaleuca > Melaleuca quinquenervia. The sequence continues at coordinate 10,790,433 of CM057719.1, read as the reverse complement.
TAGGAGAGAAAATCTGGCAACACTCCCCCTCAAGTTGGAGCGAAGACTTCATCGGAGATCAACTTGTCCACCACAGTTTGGAAAACCCCTTTTGACAACGCTTTGGTGAAGACATCTGCAAGTTGATCCTCACTACGAATGTATGGAGTCTCAATTGTTTTATCCTCAACATTCTCTCTCACAAAGTGATAATTCACTTATATGTGTTTAGTTCTCTCATGGAAGACCGGATTTAAAGCAATGTGAGTTGCAACTTGATTATCACAAAACAGCTTTCTAGGTGTAGTTGTAAGCTTACATCCCAATTCTTGAAGTAAACGACGCAGCCACACAATTTCACAAGTAGCATGGCCATGGCACGATACTCAGATTCTGCACTTGAACATGCAAAAACCATTTGTTTCTTGTTCTTCCAAGTGACAATATTACCACCAACAAATGTATAGAAACCAGTTGTGAATATTCTATCCATTGGACATCCAACCCAATCTGCATCAGCGTAACCTCTTATATCTATGTGGCCATTGTTCTTCATCAAAATTCCTCTTCCTGGTGAAGCTTTCAAATACTGAAGGAGATGATCCACCAATTCCATGTGATCTTTAGTAGGATTATGCATAAATTGGCTTACATAACTAACAGCATATGCAATATCGGGTCTAGTGATAGTTAAGTAAATCGAGCATCCTACTAATCGCTAAAACTAACCAACATCCTGCAGTGATACTTTATTAGAAACAAACTTGCTATCATACTCCATAGCAACACTTGTAGGTTTAACTCCCAACTTACCAGACTCTTTTAATAAATCAATAACGTTCTTTCTCTGAGATAAAAAATAGTCCTTTGCGAGAGTGTGCCGCTTCAATGCCCAAAAAATAACACAAACTGCCAAGGTCTTTCATATCCAATTCCTCGTTCAAATGATGCTTGAGTGCTTCAATCCCAAGTTGGTTACTACCTATAATCACCAATCATAAACATACATAAGAATAATAATAATACCCCGGTCATTCGACTTAGTGAACATAGTGGAATCCGAATAACATCTCTTGAACCTGAATTTGATAATTGTTGTGCTAAGCTTGCCATACCAAGCTCTAGGTGACTGTTTAAGGCCACATAAAGCTCTCTTCAGTTTACAAACAATTCTATCCTTACCTTGTAATGAATGCACAAGTGGTAAATCCATGTAGACTTCTTCGTCTAAGTTCTCATGTAGAAAGGCACTCTTCACATCCATTTGAAACAAAGGCCATCCATGATTAATTGCTACTAATATAAGTACTCATATTGTGCTCATCTTAACCATTGGGGCAAATGTTTCTTTATAGTCTATGACATAGGTTTGGGTATATCCTTTCACGACAAGCATAGCTTTGTATCTCTCAATCGTGCCATCACTATTATATTTGATCTTATAGATCCATTTGTATCCCAAAGTCTTTTTTCTACTTCGCAGTTATACCAACTCTCAAGTATGGTTCCAATTCAATGCCTCAATTTCATCTTTTATGGCTTTAATCCACACGCTTTTCTTATTAGCTTCCTCAAAATTCTTGGGCTCGTGTTGTTCTTCAATGGAAAATAAAAAACTCAAGTAATTATAAGATACTTCGTCATAACCAACAAAATCTTGAATTGGGTGTTGAATTGTGTGAAAGGTAGAAAAGTCCCGAAGACAAGTTGAAGGTCTAAGGAAACGAGTGACTTGCGAATAGGAATAGTTACAGGAATTTCTACTGTGGAAGTCTCATGTATCAACTCTTCACCTGTAGTTTCAGAATTTTCACCGGGCACTAACATACATGATTCTGATGACAAGCGCCTAGTTACATCAGCCTCCTCATTTTTGGTGTTATTTTTAGTGCTGCCAACCACTATAGAGACATGAATATGGTCAAATTATGTAGAAAAGTCTTGATAGTTGTCCTTCCCCTTAATTTGAGCCCTGTTGGAAAAAAAAAAAACATGTTGGCCTCATCAAAAAACACATCACGAGAAAAATAAACTCTCTTAGTATTGGGGACATAGCATTTGTAAGCCTTTTTGTGGAAGAGTAGCCGACAAATACACACTTCCGAACCCGATGATCTAGCCTTCCACCATTTTGAGAGTGGACATAGCAGATGCAGCCAAAAATTCGTAAATGAGTAATATCAAACTTCCGTCCATATAAGATCTCCATAAGGGTGACATAACCTAAAACATGACTAGGCAACCTATTGATCAAGTAACAGTTAGTTAGAACAGCATCTGCCCAGTAGGATTTAGGTGTATGTCCTGAAAATAACAGGGTCCTAGTCACTTCAAGGAGGTGTTCATCCTTCCGTTCTGATATACTATTCTGTTGTGGGGTCCCAACACATGATGTTTGATGAATGATTCCCAAAATACTCAAGATCGCTTGAAAACTCTAATTAGTGTATTCAATATTGTTGTCAATATGTAATATCTTTTTTTTTCTTCACATAGGTATTAAATTGATTTTTCACCATGTTGTAAAATTCTTGAAATACATTAAGGACTTCAGTCTTGGATTTGAAAAGGTAAATCCAAGTAGCACAAGAGTTATCATCAATGAATGTAATAAGATATTTGAAACCCTCCTTAAAATCAACGGGTGGACTGCCCCAAACATCCGAGTGAACAATAAAAAACAATTCAGTAGATCTACTATTGCTATGTGGAAACGGTAATCTTCATTGTTTGGCAAAGTGACAGGGATCACAATTTTTTGAATTATGACAAAATACATCAATAGCGCGTAATATTCGGTCGGATGGATGACCTATACGCAATGCCAAACTTGCGAGTTGTCACCTCTTCCTTGTATTGATGTCAAAGCTGCATTAGATAGTTCTAAGGTGTATAACCCATCTTGCAAATACCCCTCACTTATTGTCCTCCCGGTAGTGTGATCCTAAAAGAGCACCTTCTAAGGGGTGAAAATAACATTGCAATTCCATTGGTTAGTGCACTTGCTTACAGACATCAAATTTGATGATAGATCAGGAACCAACAAAGCTTCCGATTCCTTTGAAAAAATTTTAATATGACCCACTCCTCTTGTGGGAACCTATACTCTATTAACAACCGTAATAGGAGTATGCAAAGTGCCACAAGCAATATGAGACAATATATTTGAGGATTTGAACATGTGATCCGTAGCTCCAGAATCCACAATAAATCATGTTTTGGGGAAAACAGACAAAGCGTACTCATTACCAAATGTCGCAACAAGATTCACTGACTCCTTGCTATCAGTATTCATCCCAAGCCCATGTTTATGAATCATCTGCTGCACTTGCTGAATTAAAAAATCAAGTTTTGTGTGAATATATGGCGAATCTCCTTGAATAACAACATTGGCAATCAATCTCTTCTTCTTGTTTTGGCAAAGATGATGGTGAAGAAGCCAGCACCTCTCCTTAGAGTGACTATCACGGTCACAGTGATCACAATGAAAATGGATGGATTTCTTATTTTTACCTTTAATGAATCGTGTGGCCAGATCACCTTGTCTAGACATGCTAGCCACGTAGTGGGCTGAATGTTCTACAAAATCTATTACCGACACACGGTCCGATTGCATCACTCTTCATCTTGTTTCCTCATTTTAAATAATGGAACATACGGCATTAAAGGATGGCAATTCCGGAGCAGTCAGAATTTGTCTCCTGGTTTCTTCAAACTCAAGCTTGAGGCTAGATAGAAGTTGAAAGACGCGATCTTGCTCTTCGCATTTGATATAGTCGGTAACAATCTGAGTAGAGGGCCTATATTGGCGAAGTTCATCCCATTGTCTCTTCAGATTTCCCATATGCACAGTAAAAGACTGATTTGAACCTTGCTTGGAGTTAGCAATCCCTTGTTACAACTCGAAGATTCTGGATGCATTATTTGATTGTTCATACACTTCGCACAATGACTTCCATAAAGTTTGAGCAGAATCCGAATATGCAAATATCTCATAGATGCGGGTTTCCATGGAGTTGAATATCCATGTCATAACACTGTGGTCATTAGCTTGCCACTCTTCAAATTTTAGACTATCCACTGATGGAGCACAGATCTACCCATTGATGTGCCCAAGTCTAGACCTTCCTCCAAGGGCAATAGTCACAGCACGAGACCAAGGAAGGAAGTTGTTTCCATTCAGTAACAAGGAAGTCAGACGTTAGCTATGTGACTCATGAACAACGGCCTTTGAAGGAATATATCTAGAGCCTTCTTCTTGTTTTGTAGCCATGCCTCAGAACAAACAGTGCAGACACAAAAGAATGTAATCTATTGAGACAAGGACTCGATTGTAGAAACACAAAGAAGGAATTGATAACAGAATCAAAACACAACATGCTCTGATACCATGTTAAAGTTTAGTAGGATTAAACACACAAATAAGAACACAAGGAATTAACGTGGTTTAGCAATATGCCTACATCCACGGACAAAACTTCCCCTCTCTTCTTTTTTTTCATAGGGAGTAGATCTATCATCATTCATCATCTATTAAGTGTACAGTTGCTTATAGCAAAGTAACAGACAATCGTTTACAAAATGAATCACCAGAAAATAGGAAAGCAAGAATAATGCATAATATCAATAATATCTTCTTTTCAAGAATAGGAGAGAAAATCTCGCAACACCTTAAGACTATAACAACATATATGTAGACAAATTTGATTGCCATTAAGGACCTCGGGTTTCTATTATTCATATAATTAACCCTTGATTATAATAATCACTTCAATTAAGTCATTGGATGGTCAAATTGCAGAAATTACATCTAATTGTATGTTGAGCACTTCCCACAATGGGCTAGCTGAATTCAGTGGCTAGCGGGCTTAAAGTTCATTGGCCTTGACCCATTTAGTGCTTATTCTAATTAATTTCAAAGCCTTTACGATTAACATGTTAAACCCATTTCAATGAAAGCTCTAATTGCCAATTTGGGGGTTGGAAAACCTGGCCACTTCTTCCCTAAGTACTAGCCAAAAGTTTCTAAAGCACGGGCCTAGTCCAACCAACTGATTTTGGCCTATACGATTGCCAAACTAATGCTATTGTAAATTCTTAAATTATATGCCATACAATGTTGATAGAAAATATTTTTGTCTAGGAATTAAATAATTAATTTCTTTTTATGTAATTAAATCTAAATAACTCATCAAAATTTAGGTGTTAATAATAGATGATGGAACATGTGAGCTGACGGAGCCACTTGTTGATTGAGTGATTTGGAAATTGATCATTTATTGAATGGCTTCGCAGATGTCTGTAATATCAAATGTCTTACTCTTTCTTCTCCTCTTGGAATTTGAAGTCAAATCCAACTTGTACTTCTCACAATCTAGGGTGGCAGTCATATTAGATGTAAAGACTCTCTCATTAATACAATGTTAATTTAATTCCTTCGAATTACCTACTGTATTACCACCACCATTTGCCTACATCACTAATTCTTCTGTATTTTCACTGCACGCTCCCCAATAACATATGTATCACCAAAAGAAAATATACGAAGTGGGATATTGAGGAACTCGACTTTCCTGAATCTAGCTCATTTGCTATTATCTTATAATTTTCACAATAATGACATATGTCAATAACATAATTAAAGCTTATGTCCACAATAAGAACATCAACTAAAGTGGTACCTTGAAGTGAGACTCTCATGCACTTGGATTCTTTACAACAACCGTTTTATTTACATTATCCCATCCAAAGAAGCTTCGCAAAACTACTACATTGTCTCTTGAGTTTATTTATCCTATTCTTCCACTGAACTAGACTAAAGTGGAGTCCAATCCATTTATTGAATCCGCTATATATGTTATTCAACATTGCTTTGTTATAGTTACAAGTAGTGCGATTTTCCGTTTTTACTTCTTCTACTATCAAACTTACAAGCACATTAGTCAAGGGCTTGGTCCATTTTGCATAAAAGCCTCTTTGTACAATGACATTTAACCATGACTTGTTGATCATCAAATGAGCCATATCATATGATGTACTAGTTCAAGCACAAAAGCTTTGATGTTAGGATCCAATCAATGTGATATTAAAATAAAATGCATGAGATAAAAAAAATGAAAAAGAGCATTCTCATAACTAAGTGTACAAGAAAGCATTTATCATCCTCATGGAGACTTAAAATACGAAGAAAATTTCATTTACCTCAAAAATTACAACTTGCTGGGTACAAAAGCAAGTCTTCGGTTGCTTATTTAAGTAAGCTTCCTCTCAATCGATGGTTCTTGAGAAGACTAATGTCATAACCTACCCTTCGAGGGTCCACCCTCGGCCAGCAGGTTTAAAGGTATTTATCATAAAAGTCGGTCTAAATTGGCATCTCTGCAAAATGTATTTAACATGTCATCTAATCATATAATTCAATTCAGTCCATTGATTATGAATGTGGGCTCTCATAAGTCCATAACTCACTTGGCACATGATCTACTTTTAGTTCTTTAATAATGTAAATATTTACTGCAAGTCGCCTTTAAACTTTGTTGGGGGTTGGCTACAAAATATGGAGATCTAGGATCAAGGACTTGCTTACGTTAATATTTCCACCAATTCCCTTTCAATATCGCTAAACTAGTTGGTTGTTTAATTAACTACAACGATCATGCAAACTTGGTCCATTTTTAGCCCTAAAGATCTCCATGCCATTTTTAATGATCATGCAGATGTCTTTGTAGGAAGTTCTTCAAAGTTCTAAATTAATCATAATCGTAGTCTAGGAAAGCAATTGATGAGCAATGTATCGAAATGCAGTGTGGGACAGTAAACATCTAAGGAATGAAAAGGCATGCTTTACTAAGTGCGTTAAAAGAAAACCTCGCAACTCATTGGCTAATCGTTAGAAAATCACATTAAAAACTCTAGACATTATCGGGTAGGACAAAGTATGAGGTAATTACAAAATGAGATAGGATTGGTCATTTTCTTTTACACCTAAATTCGGGCAACCCATTTAGGCTTATATTGCATAAAAAATAAGAATTAATTATTTGGGTCCTAAATAAAAACATTTTTAAACAACAATGTAATATCATTTTAAGCATTCAAGACAACATCTAGTATCGGACTAGCGGTCGCATGAATTAGAATCAATTGTGCGGTCTCATCCACTGTTTGGTAAATTTCGGATTTAAAACCGAATATCCACATATCATATACAATCTATTGTTTGGTGAATTACGGATTTAAAGTCAGATATCCTCATATCTTATCAAATTTGTCGTTTGATGAATTACGAATTTAAATTCAAATATTTTAAAAAATAATATAAGGCAAGTACAAATTTGCATGTTTAATATTCAAAAATCATCCAAAATAATATTTTTTTCAAATTAATATATTCTCATCGAGTTTCATGATTACGCAATGTTTTCTTCTGTTCCTTTGAAATAATTTTTTAGTTACCCCTTTCAACATCAAACATTTTTAGAATAACCTCAATCTCAATATATTCACTTTGAAGTATGAACTTTTTTTCTCTCTTATAAGTTTTTCATTAGTTTCAATTTTGTTACAAGTACAATATCAAATCAAATAAATGCACAATTAGAACAAAGTATAAAATCCAAAGTTCATTCGTTTTTTTCCCATCTGTCACGATGTTAATGAACGATTTTTGAATAATTCGCACATATAAAATACATTACAGTTCGTCGCTTTCGTAGAATTTCGATGTGAATTGGAGAGCTATTGGGAAAAAAGTTTCGACGTCGATACTTTCGATAAGAGTTTATTCAATTGAGTTTAAAATTTTATAAGGGTTTTCTCATTTTTTATGTTAAACTAAAAATGTTTATTCAAAATAAAAAATCTAAAATTTGTTCAAGACTTATAGAATTAATACTATATGAAATAAATTGTGGTCAAATACCGAGAAATCTTTTTAACAAAAATGAAATTTTGATTTTTTATTTTATTTTATAATTTCTGGTATTATTATTTTTATTATTTAGCATTTTTTATTCAAAAAAAGAAACTTCGGACCGGGTCGGGGAAACCTGGTCCAACTCTATGACCCAAACCCAACAAAGGAGTTGGAGTAGTCTATGGGTGAACGATGGAGAAAGAAAAAAAAATGTGGGGTTTTAAGTTTTGAATAAAAGAAATCATATCCTACCTTGTCCCACCCTCCCCCTGGGTTTTTTTATACGATCTATATTCCCTCTATATCTGACATTATCATATCCTAGACAGCTATCAAACACGGGATATGATAAAACATATCATATCATGTTTTTTATCCAGTCGACCAAATACAGCCTAAGGAGCTTAACTTGTACTCAGGGGGAAAATTAATTTGAATAAACATCTTAAGAGTTTAGGTAATTTGAGCTTTAATTTAAACACATTCAGCCCATCGATTTATTAGGCCTTAAAATTAATCTAAATAAGCCCTAAATAGGACAAGGCCTGCAAATCTAAAGCCAGCAAAGCTAGGATTTCGGCCAACCCATTGAGGGAGAAGGTCTAGCCAAAATTCCTCCCTAAGTTTGAGATAATTTATGCATTTAAACTCACTAAAGACTTAATTGAAAGGATCTTTATAATGTAGGGCAACTGTACAAATACACAAAAAAAAAAAACTTGAGGTCCTTACTCATAATTGATGTTGTCATATGAACAATACCACTATATCTCAAGGTTTCGGTTCAATGATCACAATTTTGGAACAATTTTTAAAAAATAAATCAAGAGAAACACAAGAGATGGGGGAAAAATGAGATCTTCCAGCGGCCGAAGCTACCGATCATGCCTCAGTCATCCCCTTTTTCCGATGCTGACCATGGCCAAACTTGTGGCCGCGATTTCCAAAGGGCCTTCGATAACACCATTGTCCACCTGCCTATCGTTGTTCATCACCCACCTGTTAGAACATAATAATAAATTTTGATTGAGTCATAAACCACAACTTAATCAGATCTCACATGCCAAACCATTAAGAATTACAATATGAATAGCAGAAGCGTACTTGAATCCATAGCTTTGTGTAAATTCGCGAAGACGTGGCTTTGATCTTCAAGATTTACACGTTCTCCCACTTGAGAGTCATTTAGTTCTCAGGCATCTCTTTTCTCTAATGATGGGATACCAGAGAAGTGTTCTATGATTCTTCGCGTGATCTGGAGACCATAACTATCTTATAAAGATAACACAATTGTTATCAATTTCTTTATTTCTATTTTAAGCCATCACAAAAATAAAAATTATCCTTACGTCCCTACACATTAAAGGCCACACATTATTAGATACATTAACACCCAATTAACTTATTAGATCACTTTCACGGGTGTAAATCCATATGACAGTTCACAACACATAATTACTTTCATATAAGCCCAACGTTGGATTAAGGATCCAACAATCTCCCACTTGGGCTATATGCAATACCTTATAATTATGTTTTGCCAAAATAACCGTATGAGCTCAACTGTCTGTCATCACTGTATGTATATATAACCAATTCGGTCCATTAATCATCCTTTGTCATAATTATCGTAACTCAACCCATCAATGGTCACATACACTGATACAAAAACAACACAGATTATGATGTGGATGTATCGTGTGTAAATTTCATGTAACGTGATCTTAACATGCCTATTTCCAACTGGTTCTCGTTAAACTTTAATAAGAACAAACTTTAATGAGAACAGAGTGTGAATAAATCACAACTATATTTCTGCAGAAAATAACCTTACAATATCTATAAACTAAAATAGCTGAAAATAACAGTATCAAAGAAAATATCTAAATGTACAAAACTCCCACTAAAACTGAATATCCTCAATAGACATAACACCCATACGAGCAGTGTGCTCATGAAACACTTTGGGTGATATTCCCTTAGTAAGCAGATCCGCAACCATGGAGTTTGTACTAATGTGTTCTATAGATAACTTTCCACTCTGAATTCTTTCTTTAACAACTAAGAACTTGATGTCTATATGCTTACACTTAAACGAGCTCTTGTTGTTATTGAAATATTGAACTGATGATTTATTGTCACAATATAACTTAAGTGGTCTTTCAATACCATCTACTATGCGTAGCCCTATGACAAAATTTTGCAACCATATTCCATGATTGAATGCTTCAAAATATGATACATATTCTGCTTCCATAGTAGAAGAGGTTCTAAGTAACTATTTAACACTCTTCCATGAGATGGCACCACCAGCCAGTAGATAAATATAGCCTGACGTAGATTTCGAAGTATTTAGACATCCAGCCCAATCAGAGTCAGTATACCCAATGATCTCAAGCTGATCTAACCTCCGATATGTGAGCATGTATCCTTTTTTTCTCTGTAAGTACCGCAAGACTCTTTTAGCTGCTTTCCAATGGTCTACTCCCGGATTACTTAAATATCTGTCCAACACTCCAGTAATGTATGCAATATCTGGACGCATACAAACCTGAGCATACATTAGACTTCCTACTGCTTATGCATAAGAAATCATCTGCATGTCCCTTTTTCTCAAGGTCATTCTTAGGGCACTGCTCGAGACTAAATTTGTCTCCTTTAGATATAGGGGTATCACCTGATTTGCAATCTTGCATGTCATACCTCTTAAGAACATTTTCGATATACTTCTTTTGTGATAATCTAATAATACCTCGAGAGCGATCCCGGTGTATCTGTATGCCTAATACAAAAGAGGCGTCACCAATATCTTTCATCTCAAAGTTCTTAAATAGAAATCTCTTGGTTTCGATGCAAAATTCATATATCGTTGTTGACAAGCAAAATATCATCAACATATAGTACCAAAAAAAATATACTTACTCCCACAAAACTTGTGATATATGCAATCATAAACCAGATTCACCTCAAATCCAAACGAGATGATAACTTGATGAAATTTGTAATACCATTGTCGAGATGCCTGCTTGAGCCCATAGATAGATTTCTTAAGTTTGTAAACCATATTCTTCGTGTCTTCTGACACAAAGTTTTTTGGCTGCACCATATAAATTGTCTCATCAATGTTACCATTGAGAAACGTTGTCTTTACATCCATCTGATGCAACTCAAGATCGAAATGCGCCACCAGTGCCATTATAATTCTGAAAGAGTTTTTCGAAAAAACCGGAGAGAAAGTCTCTTTATAGTCGATGCCTTCTTTCTGTGTAAAGCCTTTTGCAACAATATGAGCTTTGTACCTTTCCACATCGCCTTTTGAATCCCTTTTGGTCTTAAATATACATTCACAACCAATGGGTTTCGCTCCTTCTGGCAATGGGATAAGATCCCACACGTCATTGTCATTCATAAACTTCATCTCTTCATTCATGGCATCAATCCACTTTTGAGAGTTAGAAGTTTTCATAACTTGACAGAAGTTGATTGAATCATCTTCTATCAGTTGAGTGCCAACCGTAGGATCCTCATGTTCTTGGAGAAATATGATGTAATTATCCGGCACCGCACTTCTTCTTTCTCTAGTGGACCTCCTTAATGGCATAGGTTCTTAAGGTGGTAGAGTTTGTTCTTCTGGAGTAATTTCTTGAGAGGAAGGTTCTATCACATTGTCCATAACTGTTATGACTTGTGCAAGATTAGGAATGAGAACCTGATAATTGCCAATGGCACTAATAGGATCATTGTTGATAGTACCTGTGGGAATATTAACATATTCCTCTTCAAAACCAAAGTCCCTAACTGTATCTCCCCCCGCAAACTCAGCGTTCTCAAAGAACCGGGCAATTCCCGACTCAAAAATCAACTTAGCTGTGGGATCATAAAACTTGTACCTCCTTGATCTTTTAGAGTATCCAATAAAATAACTACTCACCGTCCTTGAGTCCAGTTTCTTTTCATTAGACCTGTAAGGCCTTGCCTCAACTAGACATCCTCAAATGTGTAGATGTTTCAGACTAGGCTTTTTGCCTATCCAAAGCTCATAAGGGGTTTTGGTGGTCGCTTTAGTTGAAACTCTATTAAGGATATATGCTGCAGTCTTAAAAGCCTCTCCCCAAAGTGATGCCGATAAGGAAGAATAACAAACCATACTCCTCACCATATCTTTAAGCGTTCTGTTTCGTCTTATCTACCACATTCCTCTAGGAATTTAGCAAAAGGTCCTGGACATTGTTCTCATGAACCGTCATATCTACCATAGTACTTACCACAACGGTCAGATCTGACGCTTTTAATCCTTTTGCTGAGTTGATTTTCAACTTCAGCTTTATATGATTTGAACACATCCAGTGTATGTAGCCATATCTTGAAAAATCGTCTATGAACATTATGAAATAATGTTGACCATTCCAAGCAGCTATAGGGAATGGCCCACAAATGTCTATATGTATAAGTTCTAAAATGTCTGAAGACCTATGGGTTTCAAATCTTATTTTGTTGGTTTGTTTGCCTTTTACACAATTAACACAATTATCAAAATCTGTGAAATCTAAGAAATCCAGAATTCCATCTGACACAAGTCTTTCTATTCTCCGTTTGGAGATATGACCCAATCTTTTGTGCCATAACATAGCCGAATTCTCATCAGTTAATATTTTCTTTACACCTCAAGTACTTAAATGCAATAATTCATTAAATGAAGTAATTGTATCCAATAAATAAAGATTATCGTAACTTGATAAAGAACCAAAACCAACTAATTTTGAATCATGAGACAAACTGAATTTTCCATTCGCAAATGAACAAGAATAACCTAATTTGTCCAAAGCAGAAATAGAAACCAAATTCCATTTGAAAGACAGTACAATAAAAGTCTCATTAAGATCCAAAAACAATCCGGTCTTTAACAATAATCTAAATTTTCTTATTGCTTCAACTTGAACCGTCTTGCCATTGCCAACAAAGATGTATCTTTCACCATCACTTGGCTTTCGGCAATTCGGGCAACCCTTCATAGACACACTGATGTGACTTGTTGCACCAGAATCAATCCACCATATATGTCTAGGTACCGAAGTTAAATTAACCTTAGAACAAATCAAAAGAAACATACCTTTCTTAGCACGCCATGCGTGATAGTTAGTGCATTGCTTCTTCCTATATCCTTCAGCACCACAAAAGAAACAACTAGTTCCTTCCGGATTATCCATCTTCTTTTGTTGTTTCTTTTGAGGCACTTTATTCGCAGCTTCATTATCTTTTTTCCTTTTGTGTCCCTTATCCTTAAAGGTTGAGGCCAGGTGAGCATATTCAGCCTTATCTTGCTTTAAACTTTCCTTCTCTTGAACACAGTGGGAGATGAGCTCATTAAGAGACCAAGTCTCTTTCTGTCAGTTATAGCTCACATTAAACTGATTAAACTATGTTTGAAGATATATTAAAACCAGATGCACTAGCAAGTACTCAGAGAGGTCTAACTTAAGTGCTTTCAACTTAGAAGCAAGATGAGACATCTTCATGATATACTCCCTGATATTGCCTTTCCCTTTATATCGCATTGAAATCAGACTCGTCAATATCGTACCAACTTTTCATTCTTGACAAATCTTTTTTTAATGTCAGCAAGGAACTCATTAGCTGTAGTGATTTTTCAGACATTGTGCCCCTGAATGCTCTAGAATGGCCTTTTTCATGATCATCATACACATGCAATTTGATCTCTCCCACCTTTCCTTATCATGAATTCCTTTAGAGGTAGTGATATCATTGATTGGTGGAGGAGAGTCGATCCTTAACGCAAGGTCGAGATCCATGACTCTGAGAATTATTAGTAAGTTCTCTTGCCACGACTTGAAGTTTATGTCATTTAGCATAGGAATGGAATTGATGTTGGCAGTAATATTAGTAGGAGTAGTAGCTGAATACATAAAACAACAAACAAATAAAGCATGCTCATCACATAAGTTTCCTTACAAAAAGAATTCAAATTAAGGCAAATCACATCTCAAGATACCAGACACTCCACTAATATTTTATCTTTGGACAACAATATTAACTTGTAATTGGTATCTTGGTGCAATAATCAAACATTGATAATAAGAACATATCAAACAATAAACCTTCCTTTAGGCCGATTCACTATTCACATGCGAAAACCGAATAATCATCGCATGTTTAATACCACATGTGTACGTAAAATTCTATTGAACATCAATCTTCCTTAAGGCCGATCAATATCCATAGAAATTATACATACGCATCTATTTATATTTCAAGACAAACTAATTTCCACAAGAGATGTCACTTTGGCGACATCCTGTTTCAATCAATTCACCTCAAAATACATATCCTTAAACATACCAAAATTTGAATTTCATTGGTCAAAAGTGAAAATAACTTAATTGAGAGCAAAAACCATAAATTCATCATAAAGACAAGGGCAGCTCTATAATAGGGGGAACCTAGAATTTTTTTATATAATTTTTTTAAAAAAATATATTAAAAAACCCTCTGGGGCGTGCCATGCACGCGCCAGAGCCCCCCACCCGCGGTGCATGCCCCGCGGGTCCCGCCTCTACGCACGGGAAATTGAATCGAGGTTATTTAACCACCAACCCAACTATCAACCCTGCTGACATGCAATCGAGGTTATTTAACTATATGCAAATTGCATGAAAAAACTATGTAACTCTAGACATTTATTTCTAATTTTATACATGCAAATAACATAATGACATGAATGACAATGTGGTTAAACTATGTGACATGCATATTACACATTTTGTTTGGTATTTTTCATGGGAAATTCGGAGTTAATATATGCATATCTTAAACATGCATTCTAAAGTCGAATTTGAACACAATATATTCTAAGGCGACATCTTTTTTGGATTTTTTTAATGAAAATTTGGAATTATTAAATATTTTATCCTAGGCATGCAATCTAAATGGGTGATGAAAATTATCTATCAAAGAATGATATTTTTGAGATTTTGATTCATGAAATTCGGAATAAAATCTATCCTAATTTAAATATGCAACCTAATTAGATATGTTATATAATCTATCTTATAGTAGCATGTTGTCTAATATATATTTAGAGAAGATTACCACCTAATTTTTAAAGGAAAAAATATACAGTTGGATTTTATCTTCATGGAGTTAAAATCAAAGGTGGTCCCAAGTCGCTAATCGCCTATCAACGTAAGCCGAGCCAGCCACAAGCCCACCACCAGTCATCAGACGTCGTCCCAATTACAACCTACAATCCAAATTTGGAAATGCTATCCACATGTCATCTCAGATTAGGTAAATATTTTATCTTGATTCAATTTACAAGATTATTTGATTTTACTGCCAAATTCGAATGGTTTAGTTATCGAATAAGCATCGAGAAAATATTGCGTAAAATATTATCCAAGAAATCTTCATTTTAGCCTTTTAAATTAGTAAAATTTCTCAATTTGATAACGTGTCTCAGATCACTTAGCCGATCTCTATCCTGAAATCCAATCCGTGATGATACAATAAAAATCTTCTGCAACTCCCACCAATCTGTGGGACGAGCTGTTGATTTTCCATTATTCAAATTTGAGTTTTTACCTTTCACGGATAATACTTGATTGTGTATAATGTCTATATTGATAGTGGATGATTGATTACTATCTCTCATTTGATTTATTTCCTAAACGATAAAGATCCAAAAATACATTTTTCGTTAAAAGTTCAGGTCATTATCGTTAGAAAGAAAGCCACTTTCTTGTACTCAAGCACTTGAGAAATTTCAGATCACTTATCAAATCGCACATCGTATAATCGACTCCAACGGCAAAACAAGGAATTACCCATATGAGCCTTCTGCATAGCGTAAGTAATAAGTGCGTGCGGCGCCTAAAATAGCTTTCAAATTGACAATTGACGACTTATGGACCCCATAAAATTGCAATTTGCATCCACTTTCTTTCATAATAGCCAAAGCGGCACATCAATACGTGGGTAAAAATGAAAAAGTTCCAACAAAGAAAGAAGAAAGGTAATTGTAACTCTAGAATTTTCGAGAAATTCATGAAATGAACTGTGTCCATTATCCGTCTTGTAGGAAGTGTATATAATTTCACACAATTTATGAGTGACAGTTCAACACTTAAAAAAGCCTCGCAAATCACTTAGTAATATTAGTAATATAGAGAGAGAAGTCCATAGATGAATATATTGAAGATTCTCCCCACTTCTTTCGTGAAACATACCTTACAAAGCCATTTTACATTCAAGCAAATGAAGTAAAATCACGAGTCTTTCAAAACCCAACCAAAGTTCAGCGAACCTTCTCTTGGCGACGGTCCATAAGGATGTTCGTTGGCCCCAAACGAGTGGCAATTTCCTCTCTTTCTTTCCTCAATTCCACACGTTCTCATGCTTCATTGGCCCTCAAAATTTTCCTTCTTTTCTGGAGGTTTCCATTTCCTCGCAAAATAGAGAAATTATTTAAATTAAGCGATACCCTTTTCCAGATGTGAACGCAAAATGCTTTCTTCGGTGACTTGTGAGCCCTGTTCTAAGGTCAATGCTGCTGAAATGTTAGGCGAAGTTGACCCTTCTCTCTTGACTATAGTGAACCAGCCAATGTTGAATTTTCGTCTCAGCATGAGAAAGGGCTTTTGGACTTGTGAGTTGTGTGTATCTCAGACTCCACGGTCAGACAGGCACCGAGTCATTTTCTTTTTTTAGAAAGGGGCTCATTTTATTCTCTATGAATGTAATTTGACTTGCAAAACATTATTCTGGCAACGAGCAATAGTCATTTCGGGTATAGAAGTCAGGATTGCCTGACATCAGGCGTTGGCCGTCCGAATTCTGATTCGGACGGCCTCCATATCCAGATTCTCTTACTGATCCGGATCCCAGGTATAGGCCCCATCCTGTCACTTCTAGATCTATTCTACGAAGTACCCCCGAAAAAGAAAGAAAGAAAAATTTCTCTCTCAAGTCATTTCGAGTTTAAAAGGTGTGAAAGCATCTTTCACCGTAAAATAAGAATGCATTCCCACAAGTAATGTGATGGAAGGAATTGCAAGGATCGTGGTCTTCGCTGAAATGAATTTTTCAGTTTTACCATATAATTCATTCTTTTTTATGCGTCTTGGGTCGTAAAGAAATGAATAATGTGAACCTATTCTAAACTAACAGAGCAACAAGGAATTGAATGAAAGGCAAGCATTGAAATCATAAACCCTATGGAAGAGGACCAAGTTGGCCCTCGCGAACATCAATATTCGTGGTTCATTTCACTAATGGACATGTATATGCTCTTGTGATGACGACAACATTATTCACAGAAGTGGAAATGATTCGTGATGAAAGTGATTAATCTATGTAATTTATAGATCCCATTTGCTCTCAACTACATGTTTCCAAGCGCATTCAGGTTACTTCAGAATATCATCATCATCCTCACGAATTCCTCGTAGCTGACGAGACCATCACCATCCAAATCGGCTTCTCTAATCATCTGCTCCGCCTCTTCGTTTGTGAGACGTTCGCCCAAATTCATCATCACATTTCTCAGCTGAACACAAGAAAACAGCCTGTCATTGAGTCGATTATACGCTTAAACTTGTACACTAGAGGAGTCTAACTTTCGACATGAGCCAAAGTGGGAAACACTAAAAACGAATGCGATTGTTCAGGAGGGAGACAAGCCAGAAGTAGTTACTAGTTCGATGTGAAAACCTAATGCTCTAGTCCAAATGAGTGTTCTGTAGTACGTTCGATGTGAAGATAATCGGATCGATCTGAACCGTCGAATGTTTTTCATTTACAGGTGGTTCAAAAATCACAGTGATACTATAAATACAGAGTGATAAGAGAGCTATGGCACTTTTTGTCATTCATGGTATAGACTAAAACTGATTCTTTCAAGCCGCTCATCTCGCATCAAAAGAACACAGTTCTTGTAAAGTTTCCGCTTTCTCATGCTATTCATTTGGTGCATTGATCACTCGAACTCAGTTGAGCAAGTCCACATGTATATAGCCATGCCTTCAAATTAGTGATAGTTTACCTCAATGGCAGATATATATCCATCTTGATCTCTGTCAAACACTTTGAATGCTTCTCTTAGCTCTTCCGCAACATTTTCCTGCAAGGTATAGTAGATGATCCTCCAGCGAAAATATTTTGCCCGTCTTTTCACTTTTGAAAACTATACGGAAAATATAAACACGAGTCATCGAAACCAACGACAGAAGCCTTCTTCGACTCACCTTCATTTTCCTCCCCATGATGTTCAAGAACTCTGCGAAGTCTATCATACCATTCCCGACCAAATCGACTTCACTGATCATTTCCTGGACTTCTTCTTTCGTGGGGTGCTCATCAAGCGATTGGATCACAGTGGCAAGCTCCTCCATTGTGATCATGCCTACCAAGGCATGAAACATTTGTTATAACAGAGAGCGAGACAACACATTCACAATCCCACTGAGCCGTGACTTTCATCCTTAGTGTCACTCTGTGATGACATCGTGTGCAATCGTATCATGAGCCTGGCTCATGTGAAACGATGATCATCCAGTCCATCAAAACCCCATGACGGGTGGAGAACAGTTAAATCATTGCTAACAACACAGGACGGTTTTGACCAAATAAAAAAGCTACATAAGATGGTAGGAGGAACAATAGATTCAGATTTTCTGGAGCTCATCAGTGGAGTGAAAATCAAAACATGAATATGCCAACATATCTATGAGAAACAAGAACTGAAATTAGTAAGTACCATCAGAGTCCTTGTCGATGAGACTGAAAGCTTCGCGAAAATCACCAACTTGATCTTCTGTCAATGCTTCTGCCATTGTTGGGTCTGAAGATTCTGAACCTGTATTTTTACTTTCTTCTTTCTTTTGGAGGAGCGAAAGAATGGACCGCTCAATTGGTATAACTTGCTTGAGGGTGTGTGTTGGTGTCGCTGTGAAGTCGTTCTCGTAGCACTAAAAGGCGGAGAATACTATACAAGTTGGTCGGAAATTCTAAGAAGAACATCTAGAAAATAATGATTCGCAAAATCAACGCATGCAAAAGGGACCAACAGATGGTGCAGCCGCTAAACGTCGTCGACGTAATGGTCTAAAGGGCTTAAAAGTCAGAAAATTGAGACTTGACTTTCTCAATTGATGGATCTTGAGGGGGTCTACCGGCACCACAGAGCAAAACTAGCCGTGTCGCGCGGGGAATCTTAGCTTGGAAGCGTAACGGCAGAGGCAAATTACGCTCCGCAACTCTTACGGGTCGACACAGGAGTTGAGATGTAATTGACAAAGCAAGTGACTCGTTTGGATCGACATAGAGAGTTCAAAACCAGAAGAGCCCCACATGAGTTCCACATCAAGATTGCTTCAATATATGTTCTTTAACAACAGACCAAGCCTATGCGCTGAACTGTTAGATTGGTTCAACAGTAAATGAAGGTCGACACAATTTTCTCCCACTCGGTCCCACTTTTTAGCATCATGAAGAGGCAATCTCGGTTGCGTTGCCTAATGGGATTGCCACGAACGTTTCTAAGCAGAGTCAGGCTGGAATTGTGACTTATCACATAAAAAAAATTTTAAGTGATTCTCATTGAAAGCGATGGTTACAAAACAACACGAATAAGAGATGAGGCAAATCTATCAAATGGCCCATTGCAGTTGTCGTCATTGATCAAAGAAAGAGTGAAAGGTATGTGAATGAATGCCAGAGAACTAAACCAAGGTCAAGAAGAGATGACAATGTCATCTTTTTGTTGGGAAATAATAAAGGAAGGAGGAGAAAAAGAAAGTATTTGAGGAAGAATACGTAACACTGTTTGTTTCATCAGAAAATTATTCTTCCTCAACCTCTTCATAAGTCAAGAACATATGTTTATCCGCTCAAATTGATTTTGGCACATGTCCAATCACCAATCGATATTATTTGACACAAAGTTTACATCAGATATCATCACAACAATTGATCTTTTAGAATCTTCTTGTGCTGTCAGATTAAATTGTTTGGCTGCATCATTACCCTTGTCTTTATTTAGGCGCTTCTTGCAAATCTTAGCTCAAAGCCAAGCTTATTACAGACATAACATATTCCTTGGAACTTCTATGATTGTTCCTTTTGTTGGTATTTTCCTTGAAATGACTTCCTCTTTCTATTTTCCTTGAAACTAGAAAACTCCACACTATTGGCTTTCGGTTTTATAGAAAAGGTTGCATTCCTCCTATTATCCTCCTTGATTGTAAAGCGCAAAATGATATTTCAAAAGCTTACCTCTTTCGTTTTATGCTTCAAATAATTTTTAAAGTCTAACTAACTCGGAGCCAATTTCTCAGCAATAGTTGCCACTTGAGTTAATTCACTAGATATCATTGCATTAGCAAAGATGTCGTTTAAAATTATTGGTAATTCCCAAACCTAATTCATGACAAGCTTAGAATCCATTAGCTTGAATTTTAGGAATTTGAAACCACAAATTTCTCAGTGCTTGCATCCTCGGTTTTGTATTACTTTTCCAAGGACATCCATAACTTTTTGGTACTTTCAATATTAAAATAAACATTTTTAGTGAATTCGTCAAACTATTAAAGATACAGTTTCGACATAGAAAGTCCCTGTACACCTAAGCCTCCAACGCCTCAAGGATCATAATATTTTGCTCGTCTATACTAATTTTAAAGCACACCTCTTATAAGTACTTGACCAAATTCAACGTGGTCAAATAGAAGAACATTATTTTTAACTACTGCTTAAGGCCCACACCATTGAATTTTTTCTGTTTCTCATTCGATATTACAAGAGGTGTTATCATAAAACAAGACAAAGCCTGTTGAACCATTCCTCTACAAATGGAACTATATGCCATGTCCTGTACTATTGAGAAAAACAGTCCTCGCTATATCGATCAAGCAACTCATATCGGCTTCACAAGCCACAAGGTTGCAGCATTTTTTGTCGTATCACCAAGCCACAAGGTTTGGACCTCATCTACGAAACGACCATAGGAAAATCTCCAGCAACATTTTGGACATTATTAGGTACTTAATTGTTATCAACTATCTCAATTGTCTGACAAACCCAACATACAATGAAATCGCTAATCGTCTTGAGATTGTTGAAAATAACAGAGGAAGGAGAAGAATAATAAGAAGAGTAATGGGGAAAAATACATAATCTCTTTATTGTCATCAGAAAATTAAATCGAGTGAATAATAACAAAATAATTAATTAATTGGACGTGAGGTACGACTAAGCTATATCTTTTTAAGACGGTTAATTTCTACCAACAATACTAACTGGCTTACATGAACTTCCACTTTCCAAGGCACGACACCTCTAGCTTGTTCTGTAGGAACAAGACTATCAAACAATTCTTGAAACCGACATACTTAAAGAAACTTGAAGAGAGAAGATGTAGATGTATTTTCTTCTTTCAGTTATTATGGGAATGAAGAATTTCAAATCTATTTATGGAACTTTAGAATTCATGTACAGAAACGATTCATGGAGAATCAAATAAATACAAGAATCTAGAAGATACATGAAACAAGAATAAAATAGTTTCATAAAATAGATACAGAGTCTAAGAGATAAACGAACTCGAGAGATACATGAATTAATGAAATATGTGAACAAAAATAATGTATTTCGATTTATTTATTTTCATTGATCCATTAACATCATTTTTTTGCAAAACATGGACCAAATGATTTGCTAATAAGATGACATCCCCATGGTGCAGGAGCTTTGGCAGAAGCAGACTAATAATCCATTAACCTGTACAACCCATGTAACGATCTCAACAACATAAGAAGGATAAGGCAAGCTCAATTATAATTCACCAGACAACAGAAAAAGAGAAAAAAAAAATAAAGATTCTCCGACTACAAAACTCTTCAAACAGAAACATAGTAAGGAAGAAGTTTTTATGAGCAGCTCCTTATCTGCTTAACATGGATCTCTCTCTCGCTCTCTTTCTCTCTCAGATGGGTCTACCTTTGGGGACAATCTGATCTTTCAGCCACATATAGATTGGGACTAGAACATAATATGTAGCAGCCATTGCACCCAAAAGGAACCGCAGCAGGAACACGAATGGGTTCACAGGCTTCGAGACATCCTCTGCCTTTGGACCAAGCTGCAATCAAATGCCAATATCTCACAAGTTTAATGAGGTGAAGAAAGGGGATGGTATGTGCAAGTATTAAAATTGTAGAGAACATGAAACAAAAGCAGAGACTCATCTTTATTACCCAAAGCACGATGCATTATAGTTCCCATCATCGCCCCCCAGTGCCAACTCTAAGTCACTCTCTTACCACCCAATTTTGGAAGCTCTCCTATCAAATGGGTTTTTGTGGGCCATTGGACCTTGACTATATCCTGGTAATTACTTGATACCAACTGGGTATTTTGAAATTACATGACAGATTTTTGTATAGCCAATGAAGTGACCCTGGTGTTCATTGTGATAGAAAACCGATAATGCAGTTCATGTCCAAGCAAAATAAACAATATCACCGCTACTGGAACAACAGGACTCTCGATCTCCTCAAGATGACAAAACTAATCTACATCACACATCAATCAAACCAAGGTAGTTTTTCCCACCAAAAATTAAGAGAGCTGAGAGATTAACTATTGAAGCTCTAACCAGACATCAATGGGTTCTCACTAAGTACAAGTCAAATGCGCAAAATATCGACAAAGAAACAACCAATTGATAACATCATGTGGTTTGAAATTAGAGTAAAATTTCATTCAAGAAAATTTTGCAACTTTGTAGAGGCAATCACTGAATCTTGAAAGCATCACCAAATTCTCCATCACTCCATATGGAAAATAAGGTAACATGAACAACAAACCAGCTACACCTTCTGAAAATAAGGTGACATCCAAAAACCAGCACTGTGTTTATGCATAACATAAATCCCAGAATCCTAAAAATTATCATTAACTGTAACTGCCTACATGACAACATTAACTTTGCCATTATATAGTGTGCATTAAATGACCAGCTACACATTTTATCCCATCAACTTGCAAAAGAATTTTCCACGAATTAAGAGTCATATTATGTCTCATTCTAACAATCTAAACTGTGCAGTGGACTAACTGATTTGTCTTGCATTAATGAATTAGCTAGCTCAATATATTGATATCAAGAAACTACAGCTAATTCACCAAAGGCACCAAACAAAATGCTAGTTAAAAACAGGGAAATGGTTAAAATCCTGCAGGGGTATGATAATGCAAGACAACAGATGAAAAGCATTGATTTTGAAGGACTTTATGTGCTATTGCCAGGTCTACAATGGCAAAAGATCAGTAATTTCTTTGGACCAGGCTCCAGCTACCAGCCAAATATTTTCAAGTAGTCATTTGCCACGCAAGCCACACGGAACTTTGCAAGAGAATTTGAAAAGGGATTTCAAAAAATAATGATAGTCAACGATCATCTTATAATATGAGAAGTTTCATCTTCAGTTACATGATGAGCAGAAACACTATCTTGGCTTCATATTGGATCCTACACTTAAAGGTTTTGGTTTTGTACTCGGTCAGGCCACTGGGGGATCCAAACAGAACGAACCCAATTAGAGGCCTGGGTTGATTGAATAAAAGTTTCAAAGGAAACCAGAGGATTGGGAGTCAGATTTGGGGTATATGTTATGGCTACATAAAGCGACTCCTCGGCAATAATGTAGCTAAACATGCTCAGTTTTTCATCTCACTTACCTGCACTCTTATATATTCACTAATCAGATTAGAATTAGGGAAACGTGTATGTGAGCACATGTGGGCGTTTGTTATGCATAATATTAGTTACTAGAGAAGGATCGATTAAAAATCACAACCTCATTTTATTCCAGTCGGATCATCATACAGAAACCCTATCTACTAGATATAAGCAGAATCAATGCAGCCAACAAGCAGCAGAAACACACCTGTAAAGGAGAGTCCCCAGACGCAGGTTTAACACCTGTCACAGAACACCCCATGATCAACCCATGCCGGCGAACACCACGATACCATTTTGGGCCAATCCTTTTCAACTGGATATCCTTGAACCCAGCCTTCTCAAACCACTCAATGTATTCTTCCTCCTTTGGAAAGAGCATCCACACGTCAGCAAAGAAGCGAGACAGCCAAAATGTTGGGTACACCGGGCCTATAATGCATGCCTTTCCTCCCAGTTTCAGCACTCTGTAGGCTTCCTTAATGCCACGCTGGGGATCTGGCCAATACTCAATACTGAAAATGATATTATGTGAAACCATCAGAGACAATTCCAGGAATTACATCTTTCTTACAACAGAAACTACCTTATACATAAGCCATAACCCACACCTAATACAACACAGCTTCTCTGGCTTCTCCATCATAAAATGCATTCACCTTTGTATTGCTTGCTAAATTATGCCTCACAATCTTAGGCTTGATAAATCCACTTGAGATAAATACCAGTGAAAATATCCCTATTTTTTTTGCCAATGTACAGATCGATGTTACAAAATTTATTTAACAATCAGCTCAATTCTTTATTTGACTCATTTGCCTCACTACAACTGAAATTATGCAATTCGATTGATTATCATCTGTCAAGTCCATATGTATGTCACACTTTCAGACACGGCTCACAGCATATGCATATAATTGTCAACACGAATCCCCCTTATTTGTATATCATGCCAAGAGACTACTTTGGTTGATTATCAACTAAAATCTCCTCCATCATGACATCATTCAGACAAATGGAGGCTTTTCAAAAAATGTTCAAATAGGTCAGTGCACGAATGTTTCAATGCTGTAAATTATAATCCACAAGGGACACTAAGAGAATAGATCATTGTATCTAGATGCTCAACACCAGCAAAGTTGATAATAAAATGTCAAAACACTGTTATCAGAAAAAAAAAATTACTTATGTATAGGTCATCAATTTATCGATACATGTGAAACACTTATCAAGAATTAATTTTTGTAGGACGTTCAGCAGAACATACAGAATTATTAGGTAGAGACGCACATCATCATTTTCTTAAAGGCAGGTTCCTTTTCTATTGGTCATTTAAACATCTGTTACGTGATGAAGCATCTCATTTTGCAATTGACTCAAATATTACCTCATCTTCATAGCTACAAGCAGAAGTCGCTGTTCAACTTAAGTCACCCATTACGAAGCACGGAAACTTAAGATTAAGTCAATCACCTTCCTGCTGAAATGTAGCGGTCCGCATAGTCAGTCTTAAACGGAAGATCCTCCGCATCCCCCTCAATGATTTTGCACTCCTTCAGGGGCTCCTTCTGTCTGGCCTTGGCGAGCTGATGTGGCGACTGGTCAAGGATCGTGACATTCTTCGCATCCACATGCTTAACAATACCTAGAGTGGTAAAACCAGTCCCACCACCAACATCCACCACTAGCAGGTTCCTATCATTGAGATCAGCCGGCTCAAGCGCCTCATCTCGCATGTCCTCAGTCCAATGACCAGGGTTTATAATGTGGTCATACACAATTGAGAGGAACCTGTAGAACCAAAAGGCCTCCTTCTTGTGCTGTATGAACCTGGGCTGTGAAGCAGGCCTAGAAGCTGATAAGCCACATATGGGCACTGCTCTCTTCACAACCCCAATTCTAGCAGGAGACATTAGGGTCAACTTCGGGAGGTTCAGATTCTTCCCAACAAAATCCGACCCCACAAAGCCCAATCCTGTTGGATATACGCTTCTCATCAATCCCAGGTTTTCAGCTCCATTAAGCAGCGAAGAAGCCATGTATTACCAACAATTACCAGCGAATTCTTGAAAAAGTCGCGACCTTTAATATCCAGCAAGAAAAACCACATACAAGGACCCAGAAATTTGATGGGTTCTTATCCCCGTGGGTCCTTCAAGTGAGAGACAGGATGAAGCACGAACGTGTTATCATTCGATAGTTCCCACAATGGACACCTAAAACAAAGAAAGCATCCAAGAAAATGGAGATAAGAGCTCACCAGCCAGGTGCGCCGTCGGGGCTCTGCGAGATGTTTTTCTTGAGCAGCTACCACTGGTTCAGTGGTCTCCAAGCGGGAGAAGAAACGGCAATGCTACAGGTCCCTGCTGAATGCTTAATGTTTGCTTTTAATTTTCTTATTTTTATGCGTATTTGTTTTTCCTCTTCAGCTCGTGAGATTTTTGGCATCTAGTGAGAGAGAACGGAGCAGAGACGGAAGAGTGCGTGTGTGGTGAAGTGGTCACGATTGTTGCTGTCCACACGACGATAACAAGGTGACATAGACTCCTCGCTCTAATGGCGTGGACTAGTTTCTGGTTTCTTCTTCATCCTTTTCTCACTGCACTCTTTTCTTTACTAGGAGACTTCATTTTGTTGTGCAATTTCATATATAATATGTACATTGTAGGATTTGTTGAATGCTTAAACTGAGTAAATTGATTCTTCTATTTTGTAAGAATTGCATGAAAATGTGCTAGCGCTGATGTAGATAAAGTTCCAAAGCAACATTAATATACTCTTATATCATTCATGAATGTGGCTAAAGTCTAATGAAATAGCCATATGATCTTTTACTACAAAAGTGCTCCTACTAATTTTAGGAGAAAAAATATTTGAAAAGGAAAACGATGAAATGAAGGGAAGAGACATCGGAGAAAATTGCAATACCATTTTATCTTTTTTGGACAAATATTGAAGGGTGAATTTGGTTCAACTTGAAATGGGCTTTAGATACAATGTAAATAGCGAAAGTCGAAGCCTTGTTTGAGAAAATGCAAATTGCATTTGTTAAAAACTTCTTTACAAAACAATTTTGAGTTTAGTCAATGTTTGGTAAAAAAAAATTACAAAAGGTTTTTATTGTAATTATTTAATTTTTTTCATTTGAATAAATAAAGACCATTCGTCACTAATGAACTTTGGCAAGCCAAATCTAGTGTTGATAGCTCCTCGTTGAGGTTGCATGACCCAAGAAATGACTATTTGACGTTGTGTAACCCCAAGCAACCCCTTGTCCGGGGTTGCCCCAAGGTTGAGCAACCTCAATTGGCGGTCACTAGAGTTGAGGCAACAAGGCCTAGGTTTGCCATCAATGAAGTGCAACCTCAATGTCAACGGCCAATCACAAATCCTAAAAAAGTGTAAGAGCAAAATGGAAATATGAGAACTTTAGTGAGGGCAAGGTAAGAAAAAAATTCTACAAGTTGTATTTGGTTCAAAATTAAAAGCACAAAGTTGACTTCCCGTTTTGAACTTTTTCAGCTTTCTCAATGTTCACTTTCAACTCAAAACTCTATAAAAATCATCACCAAGCACCCTAACATTTCCTTGAGGGCCTCTGGAAATTTAATAGGCTTTCAGAAAAATCATGCTATAGACACAACCAAATAAAAAAATGATATAAAAGACAATTGAGCCGATCAATAATATCCGATCCCTTTACATCTTTTTTACTGTCATTCTTCATTGACCACATTTTTTTTTTTGAAAGCAAGAGAGATGAACTCGATTTCCCTCCATATCTCTCTAACTTTGGGAAGTCCTGCCTTAAGCCCTAAGAAAGTAATTTAATTCACTTCCCATCTTTTCTCTTAATTATACCTAACCATATAGTGTCCATCTCCCAGCATCATCTTAAATATAATATTTTTGAGTCATTGTTGCATGGAGAATAATAAAGTATCTATTAACATTATGAAATAATGCTAAGCTATAATTATTACCTAAAGACACGGAACGGTTTTATCCTATTCCGATAGAAAGAAAATCGATTCTAGAGCAACATTGTGACAATATCACATTATGTTTAGACAAACTTGTATTATTCTGTTCGTCTGTATATGTTTTATGTTTATCCATGAATACTAAAAGTTCCACGAAATCTTAACCGAAGCGGAAGGTTTGCCATCCGAGCACATCATGCCTTTATGGTTAATGCAGCACTTAACCGTAGACGCTACGCAGGCAAGTTCAAGGCAGAGAGCAGGAGCACTGAAGCTTCAGTAGAAAGTGAAACTACAGAAGCTTTCCTCAATTCATTCCCAAGCCCCGCTCGGAGGAGACGACAAGAGAGTAGAGAACATTCTTTCTGTTCTTTTTCCCCATAAAGCTTCGTGCTTTCTGTGATCTCTTCGCTTCTCGCTCCAAGAACCCCGAGATCTCTTCGCTTCTTTTCTCTTCAACGGCGACCTCACCTTGGAATGCGGGGATGTGGTGGGCGTCCCTCGGTTGCAGTCGAGGGATATTTTCCAAAGTGGGTTTTGTGTAATGTAGCTTGACTTTCGATTTGAACGACCAAATGGGTGCTGCACTGGGGGGTTGAAAAGCCGCTCCTTTGAGCCCATTCAGAGAGAGGGTGCGCGAGAGAAGAGAGAGGGAGACTTCCATATTTGTCATAGCAATCAATGCTTTTGTGAGAATGGACTCTGATAAGAGTGCGTCGACGGGAAGTGAACATGCGAATAGCTTGGCACCGGATAAGAGAGGGAAGTATCGTATTATGGCGGAAATCAAGCGGCTCGAACAAGATTCCAAGTTCTTGGAGGTAACCCTTTCCTTCTGCTCTCTGCTATTTTTGCTTCTTTGTTTGTTCTGTGCGTGGTCCGGTCAGTGGAGTGAGATCATGAAGCGTGGCTTTTGTTGCTCGAAGTAGCAATACCCGTCAGTGGGAGAAAACAGGTCTTGAAATGATTTAAGCGTGATATGTAGGATATGTCGCCAGTTGTCTGTAATTAGGAATATATGGATTCTCTTCGTGTGTTTGATTGCAAAGTTAAAGTCTTCCAGTCACAGCTTTATCCTTTTGTGCTGAATGATGGCGGAGGAAGCAGCGGCTACATGTTGACATATTGTCGCACATTGAAAGGCGGTGCTGCAGCTACCTCTGTATAAAGTAGCTTTAGAAGGCTATAGAATATTGTTAAAAACAGAAGTGTAAAGACTTCAATTTACCAGTCTTAAGTGAGATTTCTAACTTTAAAGCCTAAAAGGCCCTTACGTCCTCTCCAAACCATCAAAACCCATAGGGAAAGCTTCCTTTTCTCTGTCTCTGCACTAGTTCGAGCAGTTCACCATGTTCTTGAACGACAATTCCAGCAGTCACCCTTGGCAATTGCACCATTTCCATGACCACCTTCCATAAAAATCTGGTGCCACTCAAAATAATTCATCAAATTTGCCAAACAGCATATGCTAAATCAATGTAACCCTTTCCTAAAGATGAACCAAGTGGTATTAGAGCTTGTGCTCGTGCTTGTGCTTGTGCTTGTGCAGCTTATAGGAAGCAGTTTCAAGAACAATGCATTTGGTTGTGCTCTAACAACTTTGTAAAAAAGAATTTAGAAGATTTTGCAAATTTCTGAATGAAGTAGATTTGTTCTAGTTGAGCCATCAGCAGGTCTAGTGAATGGCGACAATCGGACCTTGACTGGATTGAACATAAAAATCTTCTGACTTATATTCTGGTGGTGTTATTCATGATGTGTTCAAGGTGAAAGGTGCTCTGAAGCACCGAAGCTAACGATACCTTGACTGACCAAGTTGGAGCATGTGCATGCTTCAGTTAAGTATAGTATTAGGCAATTAGAAGGGAAATAGTGGACTAGGGACTTTCTAAGCACTAACAAATAACAAATATATCATACAACAATAGTGCATAGTTGACTTAACGATTACATTAGATTGATTGGGTAAGACAAAGTAAAATGGAGAAAGTGAAATTACTGAATAGTGAGCATTTGGTAATAAAATCTGAAACCACAAACCAAGGTTATATAGTTTATCTTCTATTCTTACACTGTGAAACAATTTCTAGATGCTTTTGTTAATATAGAATGACATGCAAAAACCATGTTTGGTGAGGTATGATATAACTTATGTCATGCGTAACAATAATTGACTTGTTGTCTAACTAACCATCTGTCTTATCTTGATCAAACATAGAGTCGAAGTACCTTCCTTTTTTATCCTGGATTTATGAGTGAGAGATGAACGCAACCGAATCAAAATCATAAGAGCAATAAGTTAAAGCCAGTGTCGCACTGTTTCCTCTCATTGATGGTCGACATTAAACCTCTCACACAAACATTCTTTGACTTTACCTATAACTAATAGAAGTAATTAGAATATTGGTGTATTCAGTAAATGCCTATCATGCAGGTGAAGTTTGTTATTACGTTTATGATGAAGAAAGTTTGACAAACTTGATGCCCAACTTATTTATAGCTTAGTATAGCTGAGACCCTTTTTAGCCTCATCTTAGTCCTGGAGATGACATATCTGACTGATGGATAAACTACTTGTAAAAGATGTCTAGCTGTGATTCACCTTAGCTTGTTTGATCTTGCTTAAGATTATACAGCAGGATGCCCTTAAAAGTTTACTTTGCCATTCTTGGTTTTCCTCTTCTACAGGACATAGATGTGGTTTATCATGTGACGGGACAATTTTTAAAACAATGGCAGGATGAATGGATTGATTTCTGCAATTACTCAATGGCACCATTTCATATATTTTATCTCTTTCACTTTTGAATGTTGGACTTTCTTTCAGATCCATCAAATGCACGGTGACCAGTACAAATCCATTCAAATCTGAAACTTTCCGTAGTCTGTTTGTCAACTTGGCCATCAAACTCTTAACGCTTAGTACTTAGCAGCATGAAATAGTTTCTTATATGCTCGTTTATGTTACGTCCCATGAAAATGCTTTAATTGCCTCTTCTGGTGAATTACAATGTAAATTACATAAACAACTAAGCTAGTGAAGAAGTTCTTTATCCATCCTCAGAACCAATCTCTTCGATCTTTCAAGGCATATTTCAACTTAACTTTCAGAGGGGATAGTGTGACTGTTTCTTTGCCTGGCAGATATTTGCTGGGCATTTTTTTTTCACCAATCCATCTGGAAACTGTTCTTTTGGGAAATTGGTGCATGATGCATAATCAAAAAAGATTGTTACTGCAAGTATTGGGTTGAGTCTTATTTGATTAGTGAAAGGAACATCTTCCTGTTACTGAGAATGTGCTGTGTACAAAAAATGTTTAGCTTGTCTAGTTTATCTGATGGCACACATGTAGCTACCCTGTCCAGACGTACTTTCTCTTTAAGCCAAGGTTTTAAAAGCTGGACTGGTGGGAACAACTGCTTAGGTGACTTTGTCTACTGTATTCCTGGTAAACCATTAATAAATCTGAAGTATTATATAAAGCAAAAAGGACTCCTACATGTAAGGGATCTTAATTTTATTATATTTTCCCCTTCTCTCAATATCCCAATTACTTATTTTACAAATACTGTTCTAGGACAAATGTCTAATATAGTAATTTATCTCATGCATTTCAATGTTAAAATCTCATATTTTGTATCCAAAAACTTCAATAGTAAAATTTTCAAATCTTTGAACGTCTTTCTTTGTTCACATACATTTGTATAATTTCATCATATTGGGTATTTATCAACAATTCTGTCCATTAATATTTCTAATAAGGTGGTTTTGCTTAATATTTCAAACTTCAATTTTGTGCATACAAGGAACACTTGTGCACATTTGCCAGTATCAGTAGAATATATCTATTTCCCATTTCAAACTTACAATCATGCACAGTTGAGGGGTTCAAGTCCAGGTGTTGGTGTTTTTAGGAGTCCCAGTTTCCAAATCAATTAGTTTATTCTTTCACTCCAATTGTCTTTTACTGGTTTTTATGTCAATTTAACATTATAGTATTATGCAGCAAGTTGTATGTGTGGACTGCCTCAGTAATGAGATGCTCAGTTGGAAAATAGCTGACCCATTTTTTCCCAACATCTTTTTCAGCCAGACTGGGCTGTTTTATACTTCTCAAAGAATTGAGTTTTCAATCTACTTGCTATCTGGCATTTAAACAGTGCATCTTTTGACTTATCTTAAGAAGGGTACAGGATGACTGGTTCTCTTCCTGGTAGATACTTCCTGGGCATTTTCTTTTGCGAAATCATCTGAAGACGGTTATCCTCATAAACCTTCAATTTCCAGTATAAAACAAAAGAAAAACAGATTGTTACTGCAAGCATTGGGTTGAGTCTTATTTGATCAGCAGAAGGAACGTCTTCCTGTTAATGAGGATGTGCTGCGTACAAATTCATTTTTTGCTTTATATAGTTCATATGATGGCACGGAAGTAGTTACCTTGTCCAGATGGACATATCAGTATAAGGCTGGGTTCAAAAGTTGGCCCGATGAGCAAACAGCTCAAGTGACTTTCTCTGCAGTATTCCCTCTGAACTGTTAGTAAATCCAGAATATTATGTAAAGCAAAGAAGACCTCCTACATCTGATCTGAGAGATCTCAAATCTTTTTCTTCTCCTAATATCCTCTGTTGTTCTACGGAAATTGTTCTGTGGAGAAGTGTATAAATTAAGTAATTTTATTTTATCTCTCATTCATTTCCATATTGAAATCTGATATTTTCTATCCAACAACTTCCGAAAAAGTAAAGTTCATATTTTGAAATATCTTTCTCTTTCCACATTATGTGTGTGTGTGTGTGTGTGTGATATACTTATAAGCAATTTCTTTTCGTTAAATATTTTCAATGAGGTGGTTTTGCTTAATTTTCAAATGTGTGCACACGCAACTTCTGCACATTCACCAGTATGTATGGAATAATATATTTCCAAATTCAAACTCACACTGAGGCAGGGCTTTGTGGTTCAGGTCCATTTGTCAATTTTCTAAGGAGTCCCGCATTCAGAATTCAAATCAGTTGGTTTATTATTTTACACCAATTATTTGTTCTTATTTTACAGTTTTGTGATATAACTTATTCAAATAAACACAATAATAGTATGTGCTGAGTTGTATGTGTGTGACTGCCTCATCGTTGAGGTGCTCTGTTTGGAAAATAGCCAACCACAATTTTTTCCAACGTCTTCTCTACCAGAATGGGTCGTTTTTAGTTCATGACTGAACCTCCTGATTTGGCTGAGTTCAACCAAATCAACACTGGTTTGATCCAATTTTTTTTTTAACCTCCACCACTTTGGTGGGCTAGACTGGACGGAACTTGGGAACAGGTTCCTGGTTTAACTGGTTAAACCTACCAATCTGGTTCCATAGTCAGAACACTGCTATCTGGTATCTAAACTTCTCTAGAAAAATAAAAATTGACATCTACTTGCTATATGGTACTTTCATTGCTTTAATTATTTAATTTAATCACAGTCGATTGTGATGTATGGCTCCAAGCATTGTCGCGTTAGTAGATCAGATGCTTCACTTCCTCAGTCTTAACTTCACTACACTGGATATCGTCTTGTTTTGGTATGATTACGTCTTGAAGCATTTAGTTGTTTTATTGCTTGTTCTCTTATCTTTGGCAATTCTCTCTTGTGCATACCATAATTTCTTTTTCTAAAAGAAATCAACCAGAGATGATAGGACCCCTGCAAAGTTCTCACCCTGCTGGGTTTGCATCTATGGATTGAGAGGATCTAAAACAGGAGCCTTGCAATTGGGCAGTTCAGATTCTGTGCTTATTTCAGATAGTTCTAATGGCAAAGCTTGGATAGATGCTATGCAAAGATTGAGCTATTGAGTTGTATAGTTATCCCTACTTTGACTTGGAATAATTTTAAATACCCTCTGCCTAAAAATGAAATATTGGTACTTCATGAAATCTGATTTCCTGCCCAATTTTCTGGAAGTGTTATTTATGTAGATTGTTCTTGTCGCTTGCTTCCTTTTCCTTGCAACAAGTGTGAAACCAAACTAAAAGCTGCCCACACAGAGAATGTTGAAGTTCAAAATCAGCAGTTGAAGAAAACTAAAGCCTCTAAAGAGTCATTATGTGTATGTTTCTTTTTTGAGCTCTTGAGTGCTGCAGAATGTGTCATCTTTTGACAACCAGTTTGTGTGCAGATGCAATATATTCTTCTTGATTTTTTATGCAGGAGGAGTTGGAAGAACTTGAAAGATTAGAAGATGCCGCATCCATCTGCAAGGAGTAAGTATATGAGAGCTATTTAGTAAGCTTCTTCAACTTTGCTGTGACTTAGAATTATGGCTCTTAATTCCAATTTACTCTTTAAAAGGAGAGTCTGAATCAAAAGTTAATAGCCCAAGTAGTCTCTAACATTTTGTCTTGGGGTTTTGGTCTTTTTGATTAAATATTGAAGATGTCAGAATTATATCTTTTAGCATTCTGCAACAATATATACTTTGAATTTACCAAAAAAAAAAACAATATATACTTTGAAAAGTCGCTGTGAAGGCTACTCCACTGCTTAGGTGAAATGCTGCGGTGGAGCGCATGACCCTCTGAAAGAGCCTCTTGCGGTGATTATCTTTTTAAAATTGATCATGACTTTGAAGAACAATTGTCAAAATACCTTAGGTCTTTAGTTTGAACTTTGGAGTAGCCACATGTGAAGTCCAGATCTGCTGCTTTACAGGCTAGAGGTTTTAGCAACTATGTCCATCTTTTCCTTGAACATTTGGTTATCTAACTAGTTTGCGGTGAAGGACTAATTTGCCAGTTGATTCTAAATGTCCTACAGATTGCTGCTCTATGTAGAGATGAAGCCAGATGCATTGCTGCCAGTGTAATATTCAAACCTCCATGCTTTTGTCTTAAATGTAGGGTGTCATCTGCTTCTGCCAGTGAGCCCTGTTCGCTTGTTGATGTTCTGATTCCCCTAATTACAGGACTAATGGCCCAGCAAACCCATCTTGGAATAGATGGTTTGAGGGGTTTCAAGATTCAGAAGGCTGCAGATGCCAGATAATGTGATGGTTTCCTATTGCGCCAGGTATCAAATTTCCCATTTCCTAGAGCAAGTATAAGATATTAACGAGATAGGGCTCACCACAGCATGCACAATGAAGCACATGGCAATGCTACAATAAAATGTTACTGTTGATTGGAGCCAATGCGCAAGCAGGCCCTTTTTGTGCCGCCGAGACTTAATGAATGATTACCACAAGCCAGAAACGTGCCAGCCGAGGCAACTGCACTGAGAAGTCAGGTTAGATGAATACAAGATGGTTTGGGCTGTCTTGGCAACTTCCAGATGTGTTTCTAGGCAAATTTGTATTGCATATTGTGTCACTTTTATGTGCAGTGTAAATTTCAGTGAATGTAGTTCTAAAGTTGGTGAGTCCTATTCTGTTCTTCTTCACTGGAACCTAAAGTGACTTTGCCAAGGCTATTTTTCTCAATGTTTAAGCTTAATAACTACTTGCTTGTGTTATATCTTACATTCTGCTTTACCTTATGTGGTCAGGCTTTCATTTATTTCGCAAAAAATGGATGATTTGGGAGAAAAAAATCCAAGAATAATCACTTAAATTGCTACAAAAATGAATGAATGATTCATCGTTTCTAAAAATATTTTGAAATAAATTGTTATCTTTAATGAAAAAAATTATCATCTATTTATTTTAAGTTATACAAGCAGTCTTATTTTAGAAAATGTTTTTCAAATCATTCTTCACTCTTTGTGAAACAATTGGAGCCTAAATTGATTCATCTCCATTCGAATATATTGATGTTGTGTCAAAACGCCGGGCATTATATTTCCGGATTATTGGCTGGCGACCATCCTTGGAATCATAAGCTTAGCACGAAATTTATCCAGAAATGGTTGTTTCCATAACTAATCAGAAGAATAGTCATTCATCGATGGGCTTCGTTTCATGTTAACAGCCGTACTTCAGTCGGATAGAAAAGGATGGTGGATTTGGATTTAGCCCCATCGTTTGGAAACGCTGATTAAAACATCACCCGATGCAAAGAGAAGAGAGGATATGTACCTCACGATTGAAGATTCTCCCGGTGGCATTCGCTCGAGAATTAGGAAGATATGCGAGTTGCATGCTCAAGCAAGCTGTCGTCTAACTTAGATTCCGTTCGTTTTACGAAAAATATAGTATTTTTAAAAATTATTTTTCAAGAAAATGAAAAGATTTCTAGTGTTCGTTTGTCAAAGGCCGCCGACTTACCAACCTCGAGCGAATCGAAGCACGCTATTAGAGGTCGCGATATTTTAAGGTAAACAAAGAAGACGGTAAATATTTTCCACTTAAAAAAAAGGAAAATATTTTCTCCACTTTTAATTGTGTTCTTTTTATTAGTCAAAAATATTTTCTTTGACTATTTTATTTTCCATAAAATGAACGTTGAAAAATTCGGAAGATATTTTGCTGAAAGTTATTTTATGTGAAACGAACAAAACCTTAAATTAACCATGTTGAGCAGCACTTTGTTGGCTTTGAGCCTAGTTAATTCCAAATACTTGTGCGTTCTTAATGTCTGCAATGGTAGTTTGGAGGGTGGGGTGAGTTTGGGCTGGCCCGACTTGCTGGTGACCCACCAATATTGGGCCAATAGGGTATGTAATCATAGCAAGACCTTCGGCCCAAAATGATCCAACCATCTTCTCTTTAGCAGAGCACAATTGAACAAGAGCGCTAATTAGTAATAGCCCCCACAGCCTAAAAGAGTCACAATGGCACTTGCAGTCTGAGAATTTCAACTCTAACAGGTGCTGATCGCTTCGGATTTGAAAGTAGTCGTGCTTAATCTCGACATGAACGGCTCGGCCTATGGGCCACGAGGATATCCTTTTGGTAATGCTATAGCTTCTCACTGAAACTTTCCATGTTGT
Organism: Melaleuca quinquenervia; assembly: GCA_030064385.1. Taxonomy (NCBI): domain Eukaryota; kingdom Viridiplantae; phylum Streptophyta; class Magnoliopsida; order Myrtales; family Myrtaceae; genus Melaleuca; species Melaleuca quinquenervia. The sequence continues at coordinate 10,753,881 of CM057719.1, read as the reverse complement.
AATTGGGTTCTGTTTTTCACTATCATCGTCGATAGTACCTTGGATGATATTAAGAGGTTTCCAACAATCACTAAGATTAAAGTCATAAAATCTAATAGGGGTGATCGGTTCCCGAGCAGTTCCCGGTTCCTAGGGGAACCAGGAACCAGTTTCCTATTATGGAGAACTGGGAACCGGACCGAACAAGATTGGGCGGTTCCGGTCCGGTTCTTGCCGGTCCGGTCCGGTTCCCGGGCGGTTCCCGGTTCCAATTAACGCGTAAAAAAAATTAAAACAGAAAAAAATTGCACGTCCACGGTTCACTCGTCGCATTTTCTGGACGTCCACGTCCACGATCCGCTACTGGACGTCCATAACGCTGGACGTCCAGTGTTCTGGACGTTCTGGACATCACTAGATGTCCAGAACACTGGACGTCCAGTGTTTACGTCCAGTACCGAAAGTATTTGAGTTGGGCCGAGTGAGACTGTGAGAGGTGAGAGACCGAGAGTGAGCGTGAGCCAAGTGAGCGAAGTGGGCTTGTGAGGATTTTTTTTTGAATAGTACCGGTCCGATTCCGGGCGGGCGGTTCCACCCTCGGAACCGGGAACCGGACTGAATTTCCCGGTTCCATTTTTTGTGGAACCGGGAACCGGACCGCCCGTCCGGGAACCGCCGGTTCCGGGCGGTTTCACTTGCTCACCCCTGAAATCTAAGCACACAAAAAGGAGTCGAAACATCTCTTAATAATCAAAATTTTATCTATATATAGATATTCCAAGAGTCATGCATTTAAAGGAAGTAAATTTCCTTGATTTTCTCTCTCCAAATGCAGATTATTTCAAAGTGTTTGGAAAATTATAAATTAAACCCAAAATCCCAATTTCTATTCTCTTTCATCTCAATTTTTTCATTCCTCTAAATACAGAACTTAAAATATTACGAGGAATCTCGCGAAACTTTTTCTTTGTGTCGTCATTTCATTATAAAAAGTAATATTGATAGATAATTGTGCCTGCCGGCATTACATATGAGCCTTATCATGGCATTTCATCGAAAACCTCAATGACCTCCTAATATTAATCCTCGACTTAGGTACTAAAGATGGACAAATATATAAAATCGTTCTTTTCAAACCAACTCGGTCATGTGACGTGACCATCAAAACGATGCGAAGCCCCCCACTGCTTTTGCACTTCCCCATGCAAGAAATCTGGCTACAACCCTAAAAGAGAACACCCAACCCACGTTACTATTGTTGAAATAAAACAAGAAATCATATTATAAAAAAAAAGGTTGGTTGAAAGAGAAATTATTAATTGAAGGACCTTAGGATAAAATAATATAGAGAGGATTTAAACAATGGGGATGAAAAGGACCGTTAAAAGAATCTCTTTCCACACTGTCACCATCACTTTGTCCTTCTTTTGTCTCGTTAGTCGAAAGCAAACCCTAGTTCCCACCGTAGGAGGAATGATATTGCACTTGGAAGTCACATGCTATGCTAATGCTAGCTAGTCACTATGCGAGGAGTACTTTTTCTTTTGATGGTCAGTCCATGTTGTCCCATTTTCACGTAAGTTTGGGCTTCTTCTGCATATTTGTTTCTCAAAATTTGTTGTATGGGTACTTTTTTGTTCATTGTTTCTTCATTTTGTGTTTGTTTGCATATATTAGAAGAGGGAGGGAAGAGAAATAGAAGGAAAAAAGAGGGGGAAGAAGAAAGACGTGAGAGGGAAGGAGACGAATTTTCCTACTGTTGGGTTGCTCTGGCAAAGGGAAAAAGGTCAAGAGGGGGGAAGAAAAGCGAAAAAGCAGGGAAATCTTGATTTGTTTACGAGGAAAATCAAGATTGCACTTCAATCAAGAAAGTGGTGAGGGTGAACCCTAGCATAAAAACAGAACCAGCGCTCGTGTATTCTTCGGCTACTTTTTAGCCTTACTGCATAATTGAGGGCCCATTCGTTTGCAATTTAGATTATGCAAAGAGCACTTTTTTTTTATTTTCCCATCATGTTTAAGATATTATCAAAATTTCCTAAATATATATATAAGTTATGCGCAAGTTCATGTGTTGATATTAATATGCCGTGAAAGTTGTCGGGTGTTTAAGTTAAAAGGAAAAAAGCCAAAATGCATATGCCATGAGTTTTAGATTCGATAAATAGTTAATTTATAAGATTTTTTTCACTAGTTGATTATATTGATTTTCTTCTATGTCGTAATTGTAAGAGTCAATGAAGTGTATAGAGTGCACTTTAGTTACATGGTCATTCCATGTTATTCCATTTTTATGTAAGCTTGAATTTTCTGGCATTTGCTTCTTCTTCTTCTTTTTTGTGAGTACTCTGTGTGCATTTGTTTGCATACTTGAAAAGGAAGGAAAGAGAATTAGGAGGACAGAGAGGGGAAGATAAAGGGATAAGAGGGAAGAAGATGAAAATTTGCCACTGTCGATATTTTTGGGAAGGGAAAAAGTTAGAGGGAGGTGAAAATTAGGAAAGTTTCATTTATTTATGTGGAAAATCTAAATTGCACTTCAATGAAGAAAGTGATGAGAATGACCCAAGGATGACAAAGGAAGTAGCATTCATGCATTTTTTTTTCCTACATGTTATTACACTCCGTGCATCGTGGTTAAAAAAAAGTGTCATTTTATTTTCTCGTCAAAAATCAAAAATTTATGTATTTAATTAAAAAATTGCAATTCTTGTGCAGCAAATTTTAAGTAAGAAGTAAATTTTCGCTAGCTTATTACAATGTATTCCTTTCTAGTGTTTACATTCAAAATTTAACCAAATTTAAAGATTTTCTTTACACAATATTAAATGAGATGCAAATTTCAAAGTTCAAATAAAAAGCATAATCAAAAACGTACGCACACATTCTCGAATTTCTTGCACCTTCTTTTCTCCAGTCGCCACTCTCTTTTCACTTGCTCACTCTACAGATTCTTCCATCATGAAGTATAAAAATGCTTATTTTATATCTTAAACTTTATAAGTTTTATTGGGTACAGCGTCATTATCGTATTATGAATATAAGCATGAATGAATTTGCGGTCCGGCCAGTTGTAAGAACAGTCGAACTAGTTAAAGACGAACAGTAAAGATGCTGGCTTAAGATAAAGAAGATGATAATCGCGCGCGTGTGTGTGGGTGTGAGAGAGAGATTGTGATTCGTAAAATTACTCAAAACAACATTATTTTGATTAAATTTGCCCATGTCAGGTCACCAGCTCGCCACATAGAACATCTAGTGATAACAAGGCTGCCATATTATATTCCCAATTACAAATTGGCCGGAAGAATTATATTGAAATTTTATGAAGATGTTTATAATCACATTTGAGAAATTGAAAATTCTAGGACTACAGTTGGCATATGTACAATAGGTTTATAACTAATTTCATAGTTTTCCCACCAATTATGCCACTTGATTTGCATTATTTAATTGTACTCTAGTATGCAATGTTGCTTTAATCGAGATGTGGCATGCTATTCTTCAAGAAGAAAAAATAACATGCTTTCTTCTTCCTGTCGATTTCTTGCGTTGCGTTGCGTTGATAATAGCTTTCTGTATCAAAATAAGAGATACTTATATCTTATATTTGAAATCAACGAAGGCTTGTTTTTGAGGCGAGTGATGCTTATCCATACTCCAATTGTTCCATCCAATAGGAACTCCAAAGAAGGCGGGTCGGGTTTCGGGTTGACCCACCATGAGGCCCAACCCAATATCCAGCACCATCATACATATGCATATAACTACCTACACAGTCATAAATGTCGAAAAATATAATGAGTTATAGAAATTCTTTAACAATCCGATTCAATTTTGGTATGGGAATTTGATGGTATATGAAATTCCTATACTGGTGTTATTCTAACCTGCACACTCAAATGTTATCGTAGCCTGCTCCTGCTCACGATTGATGCTTCGTCCTATGGTACGACGTAAAGTTTTTCAAGAAGGTAAAGTAACATTAGAATATTGATATTCAAATAAAAGTGCACGTACATATACGTACATATACGCATAGTATCCAAAGCAAAAAAAAGTAAAAATAAAAAAGGATCGTTCGTGGGTTTTCGTCAAAGTGCCACAAGATCGTGCGCATGTGATAATTTCTGCTAAAGTCTTTTTCTTTTTTCACGTGAATGTGATACATGCATGTGCATGGGAACACATGTTCTCAGAGCTTGGACGGTGTTTTGGAGAATATCCACATGTTGACCCTTGCTTGAGGTTGACACATCATTTATCAACTTGTCCACTAACATTATTTTTTTGTTATTTTAATTATTATTGCGAAGTTTGGATCCTTGTAATTATAGGTTAAATTAGATAATTATTATTTCTTATTGCCCTAATTATTCCCTTGCTACATGACAAAGATTCCAATCAACTCCCCACATGTATGTGCTTAAGACATGCTTTTCTATAATCGAAGTAAAAAATATATGTAGAAGAGAAAATTAGGGTTTCTAAAAATAGATTGTCTTTTGGTCATTCGTACGTAGTAGGTGTCACTTAATGCATTTAGAGTAAGCGCCAATCACGGTGGATGCACTTGATTTTCCGTCTCGATAACTTTTGAACAATAAATTTAGTTCCAACATTGCCATTCCATTGAAAGCACAAAAAGTGAGAACGGCATGGGATATCATATCTATATCCAAGGTTTTATGTGATTTTGTACTCCTTATTGTGATTAAGCATTGCACCCATGCAAATTCATGCACAAGAACAAAGACCAGGAATGATAATCAAGTAGATTAATTTTATTTGGATTCAATCCATTCGAATTTTCTGCACCCAAAAAGAAAAAGAAAACAGAGTTCGAATTTTCAATTTGTTGGGGAGGAAATAGTGATGCCCTGCCAAGTTCATTTTCATCTATAATTTTAGACAACCAAAAGGAGTTTTTGGTTGGATTTATTCCTTCTTCTTCTTCTGTGAATTCTATTATTGGGTGCAGTTGGTCCATATGGAGAGACAGATGACAGTAGTCAGAAACATAAACTACCATTAATTTATGGGGTAATGATGGGCATTGGTCAAGTCCTCCAAGGCATGAAGTGTTGAGCTCTCTCTTTTGCACTCTGCACAAGACTTATAATATCACAGAACCCTCCATGTGGAAGATGATAGACTTTGCAGTCTTCTATGCGGTCCAACCCCTAACCCCCAGAGAGAGAGAGAGAGAGAGAGAGAGAGGAATCAGAATCCACATCTCACCATCTTCATGATTGATTGAGAGGGTCCGCAAGATCCAATCACCCAATCACTTCATTCTACGCTTCTTAAATTTGGAGGGGGCTCCTCATTTTGATTAATATAAAGGGCACATTTCTTTCTTTTTTTCCCCCTATTATTGGAATATTCATCTCCTCTACTGCCTACTTAGCTGGACATGGCATCACTTCCCATGCACATATGCCGAGGAAGAATGGTAAATACCCCCAGAGGGGTTTTCTATAGGCACTGGTCAATGAAGACCTAGTTATCAGATTGAGTTCATAAATAGTAAAAAGTGAAGTGTATATTTCTCGTCTTTCTAGCATTATTCCTTCTTCTTTAAGTATTTAGGAGCAGCCTATTTCAATAGGACCTCTATGAAAGTAAATCTACGACTCTAGCATACAATGATGTATAGGGAACAATGTCATTCGGATCTAATTGACCTTTAAGTTGAACATTCCGTGATATCTTGTGCAGTCCTTAGGGTAGCACCCCAGAGAGAGAGACTGTTGTCGTTATCTCTCTCGCCCTCTTTCTTTAACAAAATGGAAGGAGTAGTTAGGGCTACTCTTGAATCCAGTTACCCGACCAGCTAATTGCGTTATACTAAATTCAAGGGTCTCAACTTTTTTTAATGTGAGGAAGTCAGTGTTACTTTCATCCCCCCTGACCCATTGGAATATTCATCTCATCTACCATGCCTACTGAACTGGTGGGGGCTCTTCTGAATCCCTGTTTCTTAATGCCCTAGGATAGAATGATAAACAGTACATCGACTGTGCACTTCTTTATAATTTCTACGGCCGCCCTAAAACAATAGAATACATTATCCTCCATAACGTGGGACAGTGCGGGAGCTCCCTCTAAGTGAAAAACAAAAGGCTGGCCGGCTAACATGTTACCATGTGGCTCCTCAGGTCACTGTTCCAATGTAGTACTATGAATTCATTCATGGATTCATCTCTAGAGAGACTCAAAAAAGAAAAAAAAAAAGGAAAGGAAACGTAGTTAACCCCTCTATTGCAATAAACCAAGGATTGTACCTAAAGAATTTTTTTTTGGGGGGGGGGGGGGGGGGGGGACATCGGAGGTTAATGTTGGAAACTATGAAAAAACTGACCACATTCATCTAACCAGGACATGGGAACTTGAGGTGAGAGTGGGGCTCATCATATCAAATTTTTGCACTTACCTTTTCTAATTGGAATAGTAATTCATCAATGGATAATTCTATGATGCACTGAGAAATAGCTCCTTAGGTTATGAGGATCATAATTTCTTGCAGCTTATGGTAATTGATATATCAAGTATCGTCGCACGCTTAAAAGTTTTATATGAATAGCCAAGATTTATTTATATTTGACGATCCATGAAGGCGTATGGAATCCACAAAGAGTCCTTACTATCACCATATACCAAGTGGACTAGCTCGTTGGATGGTCAGTGCGGCTTTGCTTGGGCCATACCTCAAGCCTTTCCCAAGCTTGCTGCGGCTCGTCGAAGTTGAGAAACGCAGGCGGGTCGTGCCCGCCAATCTTTCTTTTTCTTTTTTAGATTTCAGCTGAAAAAGGAATAGAACTATCTTGATGCAGAGTAATTTTTAGAGTTTTGTATTATATTGTTACTTTACCTACGAGCTATATTATATTTTTTGCTCCTATATTTAGAAATTTAAGCTCATTTATCTCATCGTGTTTGTAAATATTAAGTATCAAGGTAGAGTTATCAAGAATGATAGATTATTTAAATATTAAATGGTGCATTCATAAAACAGTTCGATCTTTTAAAACTATCGATAAATGTCCTATAAAATCTCATATGGTATCGGAGTATAAGGTTTTAAATTCAATTTTTCAACGCCCTATTTACCTCCCAAGTAAAATATTTATATACTTAGTATTAAACAAAACGATCACACTAAGCATGAGGATCGGTGAAGAAATGTTTTTTAAATATAAAACCCCATATTCGTCTAACAGCTTCAACTTTTAAAACAGTCGACCCACAAAATTTCACGAAGAAAACAAATCTTAAAACATATGCGCAGTGGAGCTCAGGTCAAGCCTCGAGACCCTTACCTAGGCTCGATCCCAATGATCAAGCATAGGGAGATTCCAGCCAAGCCCGCCTATTTTTTCCTAATCAAGTTTAACACCAAGTGTAGGCAAATGATTTTTGGTCCGTCGCATACTTTTTTATCCTCTTGCACTTTCATGTCGTTACAATCATTGAAACTATTATTTGTTTCGCTTAGGAGTCGGATTGAGATCTAATTGGACAAACACATTGATGGGAGAATCAGCTTGGGCAACAGATTTGAAATGAGAGAAGCTTAGGCAACGGATCTGAAATGCATGTGGGATAGAGAATGAAAAGACACTATGAAGGCACAAAGGATTCATGATGAGCTTTTCTTTTCCTTGCGAGTTTGGTAATGTCCTCTTTTTCTTTTCTTCTTTTGCCCTTTTTTAACCTTTAGTCTGATGAGGTAATATTCTTCAACAAAAGCCAGAAAGCTATACAATGAGCAAACTCCAACGGCGCCAATTGCTAAGGACTCTGATGTTTTGATTTTCCGTAATATTCAGCACATTAAAATTGCTGCATTAGACTAATTACTAGGCAATGGGACAAATTGTGACTAAATCTTTGAACAAGTGAGCCATCAGTGCTCAGCATCTAGTAAAATTCTATCCTATCCATTAAGGAAGCAATTTAACAAATGGATCTTAGTCTATTTAAGTACTGATGAATTGCCAATTACAAGATCCTATTGTGTTGTGGCAGAAAGAGGGAAAACCTAGAGCACCGTGGGCGATTATGTTCCCTTGAGGTGAAGAACCATCTTGAGAAGCTACCAATCTTTAAGCCGCTGGCTTTTGGATATTGAGTGATGGTTTTTTTGTTGAAGTGTTGCGCCTCTTGTTCGCACTAATTTTGGAGATTGTATGCGTCGCTTTATGTGTGTAGTACCATATGATAAATATGACTGACGGTTTGTGTGCATCTATAGATGTCCGCAGAGACAAACAATGTGGGGTACACATCCCTTATCACCAAATTGGTAATCTTCAACAGGACACTCGGGTACGTTCAAAAAGCTACTCTCTCCCTCTTCTCAAGTCGATATCCGGTCAATAGACCATTCTCAATGTGATTCAATGCAAGATCATCTTGGGCAAACACAACAAAAGTTATGTCAAGGGAGTGCTTCTCTCTCTCTCTCTCTCTCTCTCTCTCTCTCTCTCTCTCTCTCTCTCTCTCTCACGGCCCATGCTTCTGAACTTTCAAACACGATGGAAATGGATGCATCGCCTTCTGGGGTGTGGCGGGCATTCCTGGGCACCGGTCAAGACAAACGAAGAGACGTTGTGCTCGACATTGTTCTCGCCACTTCGTTCCCAAAAGCAAGTGCTCCTGGAAGTGAATCATGCGACTCACATGCATGGACACTTCATGGGAAAAGCCAATGGTGGCTTTTTTGTTTTGTCCTCGGGACAATCCACATGGGTCGCGACAGGCTGGTGCCCAAAGATTTGACGATAAAATCCGGTGATGATTGTCGCGCCTCGCTCTCATGTTCCACGAGAAAGCATTCTTTTAGGAATTATGTTGATCGACTGTGAAAGTCCTAATTATAAAAGCAAGCATTATGTTGACAAACCAGTCTTCTTAAACCCTTTTCGGGATATAATCATGGAGCAAAAGCTTATTATTCCGTTACACAGGGCTGCCTAGCTATGGAGTACCAACTTTGTCACGTTGCGTAGGACACCGTTGAGACTTTTTAACGTGTTGGTGAATTGTTTTCCTTAAGCAAAGTTGGAGAATAAGCTTAATCTCTTTTTATGACGAGGAAGTGCACCTTAAGCTGGTTAGTCTAGACTAGCAACACCACAATTCCTACGATCCATGCAAGGCATGAGTTAATAGCTGAATAAGTGACTCAAACTTTTGGTAGTCTTTACTTCGTTAGTATGAAAGATGAAACCATATGTCATATGTCTAATATCCACATATTACATATCCTTTTTTGCCTATCCTCGTCGAACAGGAACAAGGTTGAATCGTTCTTACTTTCAACTTTAGGACATCCCTTGCAGTATCCATACTCGTCCCTCGAGCTTCTAGTTCCGTGTACACATCTGTTTCATGACCACTTGATCAATCGATTCAATTTCGCGGGGCTGAAGTTCTTAACCGTGATCACAAGTCGGTGATTATGCGATTTGATGCATCATGTTTTCAATGATTGTTGGAGATTTTCTCAAATCATCGGCTCCGTTGATTCGGTATTGTGATGACCACGGTACCGAAAGATGAAATGCACGACACACCCAAGACAGGTAATACACAAGTCCGTTTACCTCTTCCGATCACTGGATCTCATGTATGTTAGACATTGAACCCTAGAAGTGAGTGATCAAGATTGTAGCATTTCGAGTCGAGATTGAAAGTACTCAACATTTAGGTCACGCCATCTCCTGATTGCGCTTCCCTAGCCAAAAGGACATAGATAAGATAACCAATCATTATTTCTTTGTTAAGATATTTGGCAAGATTAATCGGGAATTGCGAACCCCAAGATGAAAGATCACACTCAGCATATTTGGAAACAAACCCGCTTGCGTAAATTTCACTTCTAACCAACTTTACCTGGAAAAACAAGTATTGATTTTAGAAAATCCGTGAAAGCAGCATTTTTTTTAGCTATTTACGTACAAACCTTGATATTTCTTTCTTGCTTTGGAAGTGGAGCTACGTCAGTTGCTCCCATTTATTAAGAGTGAGCAATTTGGACCGCTCGGATCAGCCTCGATCAGCTAAGAATCGGGTCAGATTGAAAGTGTCGATCCGATTCCCCTTTCCCAAAAGTGAAACTGGTGCCCGGACCAGTTATTTAAAATAAAGATGTGAAAAGTAAAAATGAACTCAATCTAAATTTATATAGTTTTAAACTTTGTCCAACTTTGCCAAAATAATTTTTTTCTTAACCAATACATTAGATTTTCTAAGAACCAATCCCATTAGTCCGATTCGCAGTTCCCCCTAGAAGCGGACCACTCTGAACTATGCACAGTCTATCATTTATATATAAACTTGGTAAATAATAATATTTTTCCTGGGGATGAAAACGGTCACTTCATAAATGAAGCTTGATGGGATTTAAATAGACCTCGAAGTATGTCAGTAAATAATTCCTCAAGTAGCATAGTTTCTAACGATCGTGTCTCTTTTTATTAAACATTGATTTCGGGGTAAACGTTTCTTGATGGCAATTTAGGAGTCATGTGCCGATATCTTTCAAGCGTCATTCACGGTCAAATGGCGTAAGCACACACTACTGACACTGCAGATTATTTTTCTCATAATTCTTTTTTTGAAATGTCAGAATATCTTGTTATTATAAACTGCAAAAAAAATAATTAATATCTCATGATGATGACGTTTGTGGAACTGGGATTTTCCTCCAGATTTTCTGAGGGTTGACCGGATCAAAGGTGCAATTTCCCAAATTGATGAGGTGGTACCCGAAAATTGTAGAGTCGAAAACGAATCGTATGCACAGACCTGCGGTGAACTCTCGAGGACGATTTTGTTCATCATTGAAGGGAAGAAAATTGGGAAAGAAACACAAGAAAAATAAACAGAAGACGTGACCTAAAGTAAGCATAGCCATAATCTTATGCTTGATACTACGTAATGTCTTGGAATTAGTAACTAAAACAACAATTACCCACGATTACCTATGGTTGTATTTAGTGACGTTTTTATTTCTTTATTTTTTTACTCTTTGATTCTCGGAAAAAGAACAAAAATATATTTATGTATATTGGTTAGTATTTTTATTTTTCAGAATAGAAAATTAGATGGGCAATAGATTTGGAATAGAAATCAGAATTTTTTTTTTACCTTTTGTTCTTGAGAAAAAAAAATTTGGGATAAGTTTTTTTTCGTTTCTTTTCTTTTTTGTTCCTTAATCAATCGCTGAGCTTTGGCAATGACCGAATAGTTATCAACCAAGCTTGGCCTAACCATGACTTAACAAGGGTTAACCTCACTAGGTGAGTTAACCTCATGGTGGTTAGGCAAGGTTCGATCTCATTGTAGACCTCATCAAACGGTAGCAAGATCAAGCCTCGCTCGGCCTCGGTGGCCAACAACCAATTAGAGAGAGAAGGAAAAAAAAAGAAAAAAAAGGAAAATTAAAATACTAGAACATTAATTTTTATGCTAAATGCAATTCTATTCTTTTTTTATGTAGTTACTATATACATTATTTTGCAAAGAAATTTATCCATTAATAAAAATAGAATAACTATTTCCAAAAAGAAATTATCTCTGGGAAGAAAAACATTACTAAATGCATCTCATATGATCGAAAAGAGTAATATTCCGATCATATGACTAGAGCAATGCCAAGTATGGCTCGTAATAATCTATATTCTGGCGCATACGATGATTCTTTCGCCGTCTAGGAAGTTCATTTACCTACTAAAACATCACCCGCCTCTACCCAAAATCCCAGCATTTTTCGCATTTATGTTTCCAAACAAAGCTTAGGTGTTTTACATGTGTTGTACTCTATTGCCTTGACTTATAGTAATAATTTGTTCGAAAATTATCAAAAAAGTCCTCAACTTAGAGTAGGAATGTCGATTCAATTCTAAATCTTTTAATTTGGTCAATTTAGTTCTAATCTTTTTGGCAATTAACCAATGTAGTCCTTCTATGCAATTTTAGTTGGAAATGGCTATAGTGAATTCTAGCTATTTTACATGATACGATTAGCATTAATATATATAACTTTTGAAATTTAAAAAAATTACATATTTTTTATTTTCCTTTTGTCATTATGGCCAGCCACTAGGCAAAAGCTTGCAAGCTCTTGCCAGCCATTGGAAAAGGATTGTGGCCCTCACGTAGTGGGTGGTGAGATCCTAGCAACCATCATCGACCTTATTGAAAAAACACATATATATATATATACATAATTTCAATTTTAAAAGAATTACAAAAATTATCAATGTCAAGACTGATCGTATTAGCGATTTCAATCAAAATTAGTTGAAATGATTATATTAGTAATTTATCAAAAGTTTTAGGGTTATATTAATCATATTGAAAGGTCTATGAATTGACATTCATACAATATATTTAAGAGTTTTTGGTAATTATCCTCAAGCTATTCTTTTTCTTTTTATCATAGAGGCCACCGAAAATTTCAAATTATGTCAACTTTGGTAAATTTACCCATGGATTTTTTTCTATGATACGAAAAATCTCAAACTTATACCTATGTGACGCATTTACTCTTTGTTAAGATTCCGTCAATGAGTACCATTAAAAATTTGATTACATGACCACCAAAAGACAAACAATATTAACATAGCACACGCAGCTTATGTGAAATAAAAATTATATTGTTTTGATTGATAAATAATTTGATAGAATCTTGAGAGATAGTAAACGTGTCATATAAGTACAAGTTCTGGGTTTTTATGTCACGAGAAAAAAAATTAAATTAAATGTGTCACAATAGATATAGTTTGAATTTTTTTTGTGTAAAAAAAGTTTAAGATAATTGTATCGTGATGAGCATATTAATATTTTTTATGGCTTTTTTCCCTTGACTATATGTCTAATTTGAGTGTTTTCCTAATAAGTGGCAATGATATTCATTTACATGTCCCGGTCTAGAATTACAAAGTTAGCATATTTAGATAACTTAAATAATTTTGGACATACAGCATTAGTAAATACCAAAATATAATAAATTTAGTATAAGTGCGTAATTATCATAAATTTAAGAAAATACTAAAATTTCAAATGAAGTACAATATAGGTGCATAACTAGTGAAAGCGAAAACATAAAAATTACTAGTAAACGAAAAACAGAAATATGTAACTTAAAAATATCACGTGTGAATGTTACATCATATAAAATCATACGAGTTCGATTTATGAAATTTTGCAATGCTTTAAGAGCCCACGTTCTAACTTTAATGAAACTTTCAAAAAAATTGCATGTTTCAATATTAACGATATTGCATTTGTTATAGCGTAGTCCCTTTTTTATTAGAGCCCTCAAACATTTTTAAAATTAAGATATCAAATGATTATGGTGTTTTAAATAGCCTTATGACGTTTGAACTGGATTGACTCACTACAACACGTCGTAAGCCTCAAGTAGGGCCGAGCACAATAAACCATCCAATTCGGAAAACGTCTGGACCGAACAAGACAGATCGGATTGGTCCGGTTCTTCGGAGCTTTGGTCAAATCCACGATTCCTACAAATGGAACAGGTTTCTAGGCGAAGGGTGGAATCGGAATGGACCACCCAAACCAAAGTTAGAATCGGCCTACTTTTCCAGTTCTCTGAGTTCTCTCCATGTCGGAAATTTTGTTGCCAATCTATTTCGAATTGTCCAAAGCCTTGCGTTTACATGACCTCTAAAATCAGCATAATCTCTTGAAGTCAAAGGACCCCGGACATAGAGTCTGCTTTTTATCCAATGTGATTGAATTACCATAAGAGCTACTTTTTGTTTGAATTTTTTTCGGTCCCATTGGACCGCCAAGGAACTGGACTAGACTGGTCGGTCCTATCTAATCTTAGGATTAGTTGATTTGGTCTCCGATCCTAAAGATCAAAAGATCAGTCCCATTGGTCCGATTACCGCATCTGGAGGGAACCAGTCACCTCTAGCGTCCGAAACATACAAAATGGCAATTCGAATGTGAATCTAATGGGTTAGTAGGTGGAGGACAATATCCGAAGAGTATCGTGTATAGCATTACCTTCATCCCTTCACATTCCAAGCATTAGTTTAGTAACAACTTTTAGTATATCTTGAGTTTTGTTTGTTTGATGGAAAATAAATAATTTGAGAAATATATATTTAAAATAATCGCTTATCTCACTTACAAAAATAAACGGATAAGAAAGATTTTCATCGTCAACAAAAATATATGGACATAAATCTTTGTCAATGGTAGAGTATCTTTCATGACTCCTTACATCAAGCATTGCAAATTCTTTTAAAGAAAATATTATGTAAATAATTAGTAAACGCACCAAAAAGATGTGACAAAATGCATGTCGATTGTTCAAATAAGTGGGACTCATAGTTTCAATGATCGACACGTGGAAAAACGACCGATCAAGATAAGGGACTTTAGACTTGCTGAATATGCGCCATGCATGTCTCGGACACGTACATAAGCCGCTATTGTGAAGCGGTCGCCTAACTCCACTTATTTTCCGGAATTTACCGAAAATTTTACGGTATAAGAAAATATTTCTTAGTAAAAACTATTTTTAAAGGAAATAGTCAATCTCTATTTCTTTGGTGTTTAAAAAGAGTAAACTTTTTTTCTTTTTCAAGCCTGCTACTCTTGATCCATGGAAGGTGTTTTATGTGAATCGATCGATTTTTTTTTTCTTAATGATCGAGAAATCCATCACGGACCCTATGTGTCGGGACGGCTCCTATATCTCAGGAGAGACTAGTATAGGAGCCTAACACTATGCCCTCTAATTAAGACATTAGCAACTGCAGGTTTCGAACCATCGATCTCGCGATGAGGGAGAAACTCTCAACCAACAAAGTTATTCATCGTTGGATTTAGCTTTTTTGTTGTCATAATTTTTAATAAATACTTTTCCCTCAAAAGGACCGACCCTCAATATTATGTAAGTCAATCGACAAACTCCCCCCCCCCCCAAAAAAAAAATTACCCACTACATGTAGGTTGCGTTTGATTCGACTTTGGAAATGGATTTTGAAAAAAGGTTCAAAAATAATAAAATTTGCCTTCAGTTTTCAGCCTCCTCAATATCGGGTTTTCCACCTCAACACCTTTTGAGAATAATTGCTAAACACATCATAACTTTCAAAATCTCGAGAAAACTGAACCAAACGCACCCGTAATCTGTCACATCTTTTACCGGAACAAGACCATCTTCTTGTGGACGTTGGTACTAGGGCACGGGGGACCATAAGTAGAAGATACGAAGGACATCTCGAAGGAATCATATCGAGGCGGTTCGTGGTAGTACGCGCGCCGAGTAGTCGTCAGCTCGTGGCTTCATTCTAAGCACCCTTCTTTTCCTTTTTCGGCGCCAGTGGGAGAGCGAATGCATTTGCCCGAGGAAGCGCACGCGGCTTACGGGGTGGCGCGCAGGCGAGCCGGTGACGCATCGGCGGGGGTTGCCCCACGTTGCGGCCGGGCGGCGCTCGGTGCGGCTCGCCTTTTTCGGCTCCAGCTCTCTGCTTCGCCGATCTGAGCGGCGCACTGAGGGAAGCCACGCGACGCTTATGGCTGGATCGCTTCCTTGCTCCGACAATATTTTGTACTTTCTGTCCGTATAAAAAGCCAAATCCAGTTGTTTCCCTTGAGATTTTGCACACACGCACGCACACATAACAATGCTAGAGATGTATGTAGTTTGATGGATATGTACGGTAGAATTACAAAGGAGGCGTCCCGAATCTTTTCTAATTACTTTAGTAAGAAATTTATTTGATTTCAAGGAGCTTTTTATCCCGAAAATGCGACGCATATTACACAATAGCCGATTCAGTTAATATTTACTGAAAATTAACAGCTAAACGGCTGGCACATATGTAAAAGTAAGAAATTTATTTGATTTCAGGGAACTTTTTATCCCGAAAATGCGACGCATATTACACAATAGCCGATTCAGTTAATATTTACTGAAAATTAACAGCTAAACATCTGGCACATACGTGAATAATTTCTTTCCCCTTTTATTATTTTTTCCATTTTGTTTTTCTCTCATTTCTTTCCAGCAATCCTTGGCATTAGCGATGGCCGGCAGAGGGCACTAGTCACAAGGAAAAATTTGCGGTGGTCCCGACGCATTGCACCCCGGCCATCGGAGGGGTGCCACCTGGCAAGTGGGCCTCGCACACTATCTCACAGTGAACGGGGCCCGCCCTCCAAGTGGTCCCCCTAGTGGCCTAGGCGCAATACGTCGGGACCACACAATATCTGCTCCTAGCCACAAGCCAAGTCTACAATACCCTCACCGGCCACTAGGGGAAGGGAGATGTGGACTGACTAAGGAAAATAAGAAAAAAAAACAAATATACAAAAAAAGGAAGAAAAGCAAAAGAGTTCATAATTTTTTTAAATTATAAAATTTTAACGTCAACATTTCATGTAGGAAGGTCAACATTAACATCAACAATTTTTAACCAAAATTAGTTGGAGCCACATTGGTAAATTATTAAAATGTTTATGATTAAATTTAACAAATTCAAAAATTTATGACTGCATTGTCTCTATATAATATATTTATGACTTTTTTGATCGTTTTCTTTTCTATTTTATTTAGTGTCAAGGTCGTTATTGTTGATTGACATGGCTTAAACCATACTATCAATGACGTTGAAATTCTTTCCATAAGCTCAAGACGCTAGAGAAGGGAAACTCGAGAAAGAAAAACCAGCGAAAGAGAGGAAGAGTTGAAATCGAAAACCCCAATATTATTATTTTTTATATCAAGATAGAGTAGAGAGTGTATACGATAATCGAAAATTAAATACTACAGCAATATACAGTATAAGATCGTATTCAGGGGTCGACATTTAACCAACAATAAGCGGCTCTTTTTTAATTTATGTTGCCTTATAGAGCATTCAGGATCCATTGTTAAGCGATATGAAACGATACCTCAATACTTCCTCTTAGGATTCGTTCGTTTGGCGGAAAATATTCTTCTCGAAAATATTTTCCAGAAACTGAGCTGTTCGGGGGGCAGAAAATATTTCCTAAGGAAAATGTTTTCAAATCAACTAAAGATTTCCTTTCGGAGGTCCATTCGTTTGGTGGAAAATATTCTTCCGGAAAATATTATCCGGAAACTAAGCTGTTTGGGGGGCGGAAAATATTTTCCTAAGAAAAATGTTTTCCAATCAATCAAATAATTCCTTCTAAAACTAAAAAAAAATGTTTTCCGTTTTTAAAAAACGGAAAACATTTTCCGGATCTCCTCTCTTTCTCTCTCATCGTGAGTATATGAGCAATTTAATTGTTAGCCGTCGGCGGCGGTCGCCGCCGCCGCTCCCGTCGGCCGCTACCCCCCGGCCGCTTTCCGGTTGTTGCCGCTGGCGGTTGCCGCTGTTGCCCACCAACTGCTGCCCCCCGCTCGGCCGCTGCCCGGCTACCGCTGCGGGCGGTTGTCGCTGCTGCCCACCAACCATTGCCTCTCGCCCGGCCATCGCCGTCCCCCGCCCGCCCCCCCCCCCCCCCCCCCCCCCGCGCTGCTGCCACCGATCACCAGTCGCCAAATAATTTCTCAAAAAGAAAAATTCTGGAAAAAAATTTTCAGAAAATTTGTAAGTTTCAAACAAACACCGAAAATGTGTCATTTTCATTATGCAAAACATTTTCCGGAAGTGCTTTATTTTCCGCCAAATGACCCTTAGATATAAGTCGGATTCTGAGCGGCCTATGAAATTTTGACCACGGCAAGAAGAATTTGGCTAATTTGTAATTGGAGACACATTCGCCAAAAGGATAAACACAAACTCCAAAAGTCTCGAATTGTAGAGAGAGATAGAGAGAGACTGTATGATTATACAGTGCATTTGGTATTTGATGTTGAGCCACGTAAGACATCACTTCGATGTTAACAACGCATGATACGAGATTATAACGTAGGTAAGCATAACAGAACACACCTGAGCTTGTTCTGGCGGATGTCCACTGTGCAAAACCTGTCGATCGACCATCATTTTTGTGCTGTTGTCAGATTTATCATCACTGTTTGAAAACCAACGGCGCGAAGGCCAAGAAAATAATGGGGAGTCTCCGAACAAAATGAAAATGGATCACCTACCTTAGTGGTAGATACCTTTCTTATGCCTTGATGGGGATCTGGGCCGTCCGACCTGAATTAGATAGCCTGGCTTTTTCAAAAACAAAAATCTAATATTAAATGGGAGCCGTCCAATCTTAAATCGGACAGTATCCAAACTAAAATTCCCTATTTTAAGGTAGAAGTTCTGGATTAATAGAAAATAGACGCAATCACTACGAAAAGGACAAGACCAGGACATTCACCATAAAGATTGAACTCGAGAATGGTAAAAAGGGGGGAAAAAGCCCCGAAGTTGCACCCTTAATCCTAAAAATAGGGGTGAGCAACTCAAACCACTTGAACCGGGAACCATCCAAACCGGATCGGATCGGAAGTGTCGATCTGGTTCCCGGTTCCCAAAAGTGGAATCGGTGTTCGAGTGGTCTGATTCCTAATTCTCAGGAAGGCTGGACCTATTAAATTTTTTTATATTTTATAAAAATAAAGATGTAAAAAAAATAAAAAAAAACTCAATTTAAAATTTTAATCTTTACCAAAATAATTATTTTCTTAAAAATAAGTAAAGAAATTCATTTTTTTTGAATTTTTCTGGTTCCCAACCAGTCCATTAGATTTTATAGGAACCAGACTGGATCGACAAGACCGGTTCCGAGTTTTAGAGGAGGAACTGGACCGTTCTAGACCATGTACACCCCTAAACGGGTAGAATATATATAATAGCCATTATGCCTACATGTATATTTCGTTAGTCAAATTTTACGTGTCACTCTTGATTCGATTGGCCCATGAGAGAGGATGTTAAAACATCTTGCATGGACATTTGACATATAGGCAATCTCCTTCGATTCATAACCTGGTTAAGCTTTTGGTTGGTTTTTGTAATAAGGATTTCCACCTTGAGAATTGAAAATTACATATCCAAAGCTTATTGAATGGGAAAAGGATTGGCTAACGTGGAATACTCAACGTTAGCCAATCCCAACCATTAAATGCCCCTCTAGACTAGGGGGGTATTCAATGACCTGCATCGCTAGACGTAGATCACCAGACGTGGGCTTCACCCACGTTAAGCGATCCGGATCCCATCGAATACATCCAAACTACTTCCG
The DNA here is from genome assembly GCA_030064385.1 of Melaleuca quinquenervia. Classification (NCBI taxonomy): domain Eukaryota; kingdom Viridiplantae; phylum Streptophyta; class Magnoliopsida; order Myrtales; family Myrtaceae; genus Melaleuca; species Melaleuca quinquenervia. The sequence goes on along the minus strand of CM057719.1, from coordinate 10,734,693 downwards.
AAAACCAAAGGCATAAGTGCAATCGATAAAGATGCTCCAGGAGTCAAGCCTCCAGGTAGCCAGGCCTTTGCACTCATTTGTTCGAATCGCAAAAATTAGAACAAAAAACAAGAAAAAAAAATCCTTGAGGACTTTAAATGGGACTACAAAAAAATATAAATAAATAAATAAAGTTTATGTTTTTTATCATATTATTTACGTCTTGATTTTATAATTTGAAGTATAATATACATGACGTGGAATTCAGGGTTAAACAAAGTAGACGATGCTCACCTTTGCATAAGGCTGCATCATCCCCCTACACCGAAAGCAAGGACTGCCTCGTGCCCATTAACTCTTTCCCTGTGGCCAAACAAGAGCTCCCTTCTCTTTAGATTCAACTCATGACGTTCTCTTTCTAACTTTAGGAATTTTACTTAGTCGAATTAATTACCAGATCTCAGCGAAACCCTATATTAAAACCATTTAATCAAGCGAGATGGCAATTTTATTTGTGTAAAGAGATTAATAATATGATTCGTGAATCCCGCTTATTGTAACGAGTGGGATTCAATAATACTTCTTAGCACATCTAGCATCCTTTTGAAAGTGTTATTCATGGTCACTGATCAATAGTCGATACGTACACTTAAAAATCAATCATGCGAACGGCATTTCAGGATACATCACTTATCTAATAAATACTGCGCGCGTTTTATTTTCTTTTAAAGAAAAAAATTTGTCCATAATAAAGTGCAAGAAACCGGTTGGTATGTGTTGGCGCGAAAACCATTCATGTGTTTGCGCTCGATGGCGATCATCAAACGGAATTTTTACGTAATGTTTAGCGCCATTAGCATCTATAATGGAGAAGCGGGCCTCGCTATCATGTGTGATCAACGTGCGACAAGATTAATTTGACGATGAAAACGACGCACGATCCTTTAGATCCATCCCATCCTCTCTCTAAGCAGTGCCATTCCTACTGACTAGAGGTGGCAAAATGGGTCAAAGACCCATATTTTAACCCATATTTGATAATATGGGTTATAAATGGGTCAGCTTAAAATGCTAAGTAGGTCTTAAATGGGTTACTTACCAACCTCATGGGTCATAAACGGGTCATAAACGGGTTACCTCATTAATTTTAAGTATTATTAATAAATAATTTTAAATATTATTAATAATTCATTTTTAGACCATGAAAATTATGTTATTTTAATTATTTTATTTTTTAAAAACAAAAAATTGATTATTTTAATTTCCAATCTTTTTCCTTCTTTTTTTCTTTCTTTTTTTTTCTCATTTTTTCCTCTTTCTAAGTTGGTCGTTGGCCAAGAAGTGAGCGATGAGCTCACCAGACTCCGAAGGCTGGAAAAGGAAAAATGAAAAAAATGAAAAAATATATTTTAAAAATAAAAATAATTAAAATTTCGAAAAAAATTTAAAAATTTTAGAAAAAGTATCAAATAATCGTATTTCATAAAATTATTTTAACAATACATTTTAAAAAAAATCGCCAAACAAAATTTCCTGAACTTGGTTAAATATGAAAGTGTTTATCAATACGGGTCGGGTCGGGTATGGGTCGGGTCGGGTATGGGTCACCATATTTGCACTACATGAATATGGGTCAAAACGGGTTAAATGGGTCAAATATGGGTCGACCCATATTCGACCCGATCCAAACCCGACCCGACCCACACATTTGACGCCCCTACTACTGACTACGCGTCTTGTACGCTATTTATATTCATGCGGTATTTTCTCGTTTGATTTTTCGTAATAAACAATTTCAAAGGAAAAAATGCTGTTTATGACGCGATAAATAAACGAACGAGCAGACGAGAACGGGTCAACGAGGTAGTCGTCGTTACAGGAGATGGCGCCCCCCAAGAATCGAGGAAGTGGGTGTCTGACACGTGGAGAACACGGGCCCCCTCCTGGGTTTGCTCTTCCCTTCGTTCTTTAGCCTGCGCCCTCCGCCTGCACCGCAGAGGGTCGCCTGCAAATTTTCAGTCCCTCCGCCAACGGACGGGAAAACAGAAAGAAGAAAAATAATAATATTTAATAAAGCAATTCCCATCATTATATATATATATATATATATATTATTTGTGTATTTGATTTAATTCCAATTACGTAAAATAGTCCCGACAGTATTTCCAGCACTCCGAGCAACTCCCCAGACATCAAGGACCCAACCCCATTGCATTTGCCCATTCCGTGACCTATTCGAGCATATCCATTTGCTTACGCACGAGTCCATATAGATGACGTCATCCAGTAGTAGAGAATCCATCCTCTCCTTGACGATAGAAGCCATGGCGGCAGTGCCGTGACGGAGGAGGTGGTTGTGGTGGTGGTGATGGTACGATGGTACGGACTGAGTATATCATCGAATGTGCGATCGCGATGACGAGAGCCCCTTGTTTAGGAGTGGTGCGAGTGTTCGCCTTTTCGCGTGGATGAATTCTTAGAGATGATCTCTCTTACGCGACATGAGTGCACAGCTCGATCATGACATTGATTGGGTGCGTTTTGAGCTTTGTTAACATTGCGTAAGGTTGCAATTTGGCGCAATTCATAGTAGATTGTGTTCGGGTTTGACTTGTGTAGAACGAAATTGACTTGACTAATTGATCTAACTAAATGTATTGTACCTACATGATCAATCAGCGCGACTTGATTAATTATCTATGTTTTTATATCTTTACTACTAATGACTAATAAAAATGGAATCGACATTAATTATGCTACAAGTTTCTGAAGTTTGAAATTATCATAAATTAAGCTAAAAGGAGACATTCATTATTTAATTTATGCCCTTTCTGAAATTATTTTTAAACAAATCAAGCTCTTGACAAAATAAAAAAATGGCGTTAAATTTCATCCAAAAGATGTTATTCGAATTTCCGCGTCAAGGTTCAATTGGACTGCCCCAATTTAACTCATGTAATCAAATGGTTCGGTTTACCGTTTGCCTTACTAGCTTAACGAAACAAATTGTGTGTGAGGCCGAGGTTTTCTCGACACAATTCATAGACAAAATCATGTTCATATTGACCCATCTATGACTATATTTCCAAGTTGACATGAAAAGACCACGATCCGTTAATACTAATCGCCAATGTGAAGTTTTGAGAATGACCACCGCCAACTGTACTAAAAGCTTAAGCCGTTAGGTGAAGACGTGATTTAATATTTATATACTTTCACACTCCCCCTCACGCTTAGTCTGGTCTTTTTTTTTGTCTAGTACTAAGCGTGGAAGGACTTTGGGGAGACTAGGGGCCTAGTAAGATTGAACTCAGGACCTCCTGCTCTGATACCATGTGAAGTTTTGAGAATGACCACCGCCAACTGTCCTAAAAGCTTAAGCCGTTAAGTGAAGGCGTGGTTTAATATTTATATACTTTCACAGCCACCCCTAACTTAGACAAGTTCACAAAAAATCGACCATCAGGTAATCACGGGTACGGAATAACCATAAGTCAAACCAAAGATTCTCTAATGATTGTGTGAGGTTGTTGCAATAACACCCTTATTGGCCCTTTATCATTGGGTAAAAAATACATCTTATCAAGGGAGACCCGGTCATATTTGACGAACAATTCCATTAACGAGTCTTATTAGCATAACTTGCTGAGCCCTAATAAGAAGATAATATTTAATTTTCGAAGCACCACCGTACTTCGAAAAACTAATATGTTGAAGTTCGAACTTGTTTTATTCACATATGCATATAAACGGTCATTAAATGTGATTGATCACGCTCTTATAAATTCAACACTCCTTTAGAAAGTTCGGGTTATATTGTTGTTATAATGAAGCGAGCCTAGAGTAGTATAGTCACTTACTATATGTATGCTCATTACTAGATAATAATTTGGTCACAACATCTCATTTTGGGCTAGTAATTCCCGTTTTACATCTCATAAAAAAAACCGATTTCGCACCGCTTAGCCCTATTCCCCTCTTGGGATGGTATAGTGATGAGTTCTACGGGAACCGGAAGATCCTACATAGTTCAATACTTGGAGACGAACTCAAATGTTCCATTCATGGTGTTGTAGAACAACTTCTTCGATAGCAAATTTAAAAGGTTGGAGAAGCTTGATAGCTTGAGTTTAGAAAGCAACTAAACAAATGGTCATTACAACGTCCAACCAGTACTAATCTTGGGAGAAGCTAGAGGCGTCAAATGGGTGGTTGGGTCGAGTAAAAAATGATATGACCCATATTGACCCATTTTTATATAATACAATTTTAGCGATACATACCTGACCCGACCTATACCCAATCCATATTGTTAAAGCACTTACATATTTAATCAAGTCCACAAAAATTTGCTTCATGATTTTTTTTACAAAGTATTGCTAAAATAATTTTATGTATAATTCTATTTTTTTTTTCTAAATTTTCGTTTTTTATTTTTTAAAAAACATATGTTTTAATTTTTTTTGCTTTTTCCTTTTCTAGTCGCCGGAGTCTAGTTAGCTCATCCCTCACCTCTTGGCCAACAACCAACTTAGAAAGAAAGAAAAAGGAAATATTTTTTTATTATTAATTAAATAATTAGAATATCATAATTTTCATAGTCTAAAAATGACTTGTTAACAACACTTAAGATTAATTAAATAACCAATTTGTGGCCAATTTAGGATCCACTAAGTTATTAAGTGACTCATTTAACATTTTAAGCTAATATATTTATGACATACATTATCTAATATGAGTTAATATATGAATTTTTGACCCATTTTACCATATGTATGAGAAGCTCACAAATTATATAAAAGCCTTCACGAATTCCACCTTCCCTAAACTAGGGTGTCCAATCAATGAGTTTCTCTCGTGATAAGTGGCAAATAAATTGATGCCCTCAAAAATTCATTTTCGTGATTGATGCTATTCCTAAAAAAAGGGAAAAATTATAAAAACTTTTCCATCTATGCATTTACTCCAAATTATTTTTTATGATATAAAAAACCTAATTTTGTATTATGTGATGTATTTACCTTGAATTTTTTTTCCGCGACGCAAAAAATCCCAGACTTATAACTATGTGATGTAAAAAATATTTTTTAAAAATAATCACTTACATTATTTTAAAAATGAATGAACGAGAAAAATTATTTTAATCATTTATGAAACTTTTAGATATAAATGATTGGGAATAATGATAATATTTTTTATTAACTAATTACTTTAGGTGACATGAGTGGTTGTTTTCATGAAATATTCAAAAAATTATTCATTTTCAACGAAACAAATGAAGCAACGAAACAAATGAAGCTCGAGTCTATTTTTGAAACTTCTTAAAGCCACCCAAACTTTCATCCATCACGCACTTGAACTTGAACGACAACATTTTTGTAAGTGAGAAGGGACAAAAAAGGACGACACGGAAGTGTAAATCAAATTTTAAAATTCAACACGAAAGTATAATTAAGTCAAATGATTTGTCAAGTCAATATAATTAAGTTTTAAAACTCGTTAAGCCAGTGCAATCGGTTCATTCTATTGTTCCACTCAACCTGATAAATAAAAAATACTGACAAATTCCAGTACTCAATCGTATTTTTAAAAAAATTCAAGAACTCAATTGTACGTTTTAATAAGTCGTATGATTTATTATCTATTTATTCCGGTCATTAACTTAACGGATGCCTTCGGAGCGCCGATACGACGTTTGTTATATATAGTCAAACTGCCATACGAATTCGATTGTCAGGACAGGAGCGTAATTTCACTCGGGGCTTCATCGCCGGGGGGAAACGGCTGCGGTAATTTCGGGAGAAGTGGAGGGCCAGATTAGTCATTTGCAAGGGGTGCAGCCAAGCTTTCCTCTTTTCCATTTGCCTGACAACGCTCAACCCACCCATTTAAAAGACCAGCAAAGCGGGAGTCATCAGTAAAGCGAACGGTCACACCCTGCACCCACGCCCACACTCTCCCGCAGAGACTTCACAGAGAGAGAGAGAGAGAGAGAGAGAGAGAGAGAGAGAGGAATGGAGTACTGGAGATCTGAGATCGGAAGCTTCGTTTCGGCGAGCGAACTGTAGAGAGAGAGAGGGAGGGAGGGAGTGTGTGTGTGAGAGAGAGAGGGAGAGGGAGAGGGAGAGAGAGGGTCTTGTGGGTGTTAGAGAGAAGCAGAGGATTTTGGGCAAGATGATGACGGGGATTGTGCAGGATCAGAATCTGGAGAAGCAGATTGAGAAGCACATCGGGTGCATGGCCGGCTTCCTCCACATCTTCGATCGCCAACAGGCCCTCGCCGGCAGACGCCTCTACGCCGCCAAGCGCCTCCCTCCTCCTACGGTCACCCTCTCTCTGTCTCTCTGTTTTTAGTTTTGCGTCTTGGGGGGCGCGCATTTGGTCTCGTCATATTGCCGTTTCTGATGGGCAGTGTTTTTTTTTTTTTGATCTTCAGGGACTGAATTCGGCTCGAGAGACGCCGAGGGCCGTCGAGTCTCTGGCGATGTCCGGAGAGCTCGCGAAATCTCCGGCGACCAGGGCTCCGCCGTCGCCGGATCGGCCCGGGCCTTCCCCGCTGAAGGAGATCCGCTCTCCGGCGCCGGAGCCGGGGACGCCGTCTGAGACGCCGGCTGCCAGGTCGCCGCTCCCGTTCCCCGTGTTCGAGTTCAAGGAGGGCACGCGGTCTCCGTGGAAGTTCTCGAAGGAAGCTCCGAGGCTCTCGCTCGACAGCAGAGCCACGACCGACGCAAAGGGCAGCCTCTATCCTCGCGAGATCCGCACGAACGCCGCGATTCTATCCGGGAGCAGGCCCGACAAGGCGGCCGGAGAGGCAAGCGGCGGCGATGAGAAGCAGCGGCGGTCGCCGAGCGTGATCGCGCGCCTCATGGGCTTGGAGAACTTGCCTCGTCCGGATCCAGAGCCGGCGAAGAAGGCGGAGCTCCGGAGATCCGCTTCGGAGTCCAGAGTCAACAAAGACATTTATCGGTTCGTGGAAGGGGCCGCGAGCGGTTTTCCCATGAATCAGTCGCAGCAATTCAACGCGCAGAGCAGGGTCGCGAGCAATGCGATCAGAGAGAATGCCACCGCGAGAGGGGACAACAAGACAAGCCTCGCCGTTGGTCATGACGCGAGGAACGGGAAAGCGGAGACGGCGAAAGCTGCGCACCGAGGATTGATCCAGAGGAAGAGCTTCTACGACTCGACGGAGTTCTTCCCGGAGCCGAAACAGGCCGTGTCCATCTACGAAGAGATTGAGAAAAAACTGAGGATGAGAGGCATCGACGAGCCGTCGAGGGATTTGGAGACGCTGAAGCAAATCCTCGAGGCTCTGCAACTGAAAGGCCTTCTCCACTCGAAGCGCAACGATGTGAACCCGAGAAACATCGTCTACGAGAGAAGTTTCAACGACTCCCCAATCGTGGTCATGAGGCCGTCAAGGTCGGGCAATCTTTATGGCAGGAATGGGAGCAATTCACCACCCTCAAGCTTCAGATCGAGGCCGGTGGCAGCTCGCCGGAGCCCTGGCTCGGTGTCCGTGGAGGCGTCGCCGGCGGCCAGCCCTCGGCGCGAGAATGTGAAGAGTCAGAACAGGGGGAGGAGTTCGGTTTCGCCCAATCGGAGTGACAATGGCGTCAATAGTCCACGCAGCAGGAGGCCGCCGACGCCAGAGTCTCAGAGGAGAGCAAACGGAGTTGTAGAGCAGCGGCGAGTGTCTCCTGTTCAGTCCCCGAGGGCTGGTTTGAGAAGGACAGGCCTGGAACAGAGCATGGCCATGAGCCAATCTCCGAGGACCCAGAGATCGATGGCGAAGGCTTACCGGGAGGAGGAGGAGGAGGCGGCCGCGAAGGTGTTCCTTCCCGCGGAGGATGAGTCATCCATCATTTCAGAGAGCAGTATCAGCACTCCATCACTGACTGATACGGAGGTACTCAATATACATTCCACGTCCAATTACAAATCCCCTGCTTCTAAATTTCCCCACAACATAAATCCCGTGCCCATAAAATCCTTATGGCTCGTTATTGTCTCCGAATAGATTCGATAAAAGTTTAGCTCATGTTGTTTGATCCAAAATGGCGAAACAGAGATCGAAGATGGAGGAGTACAAGGAAGGAAAGAGCTTGCTGGAGAGGTGCGACAAGCTGCTACACAGCATAGCGGAGATCACTGCTGCGGCGGAGTCACACCATCATCATCATCATCAGCAGCAGCCGAGCCCGGTGTCCGTGCTCGACTCATCCTTCTACAAGGAGGAGTCTTCGCCCTCGCCCATAATGAAGCGCAGCATTGATTTCGAAGGTAACATTTATTCCTAAGCAACAGGCATCGAGGAAAGTCTCTATTTTGACAGATCGCTTATTAGATTTTGATGGTCACTTGCGAAATTTTCCATCACGGTGAACCCTCCTGCAGCAGCAGCAGCAGGACTGGACCGGGTCTCAGTCTCAGGCCTTTCTTTCTTTCACCGGGTGTTTTTAGCTTGGTCCCCCTCTCCCTCTGCTTGCCATTCAAAGCCAGCATTGTCGCTATTGTCTGCCGTCAGTGTGAACTGATGGTATGATGAACGTCCATGGCTTTGAACATCCCTGGCCATTCTTGTTCTTGGGCTTTTTAGCAATGTCTCCAGTCGTCAAGGCTCCTGACAATGCCCAGCGCATTCTTTTTTCATCTGCTGGGAGTGTTAAGCGGGTCCTTTACACCAGTCATGTCCATGTCCTTCTCGAGTGGGATAGCAAGCTCAGGTCCGTTCCGGTACTAAATCGCGCAAATTCAACCTCTGGAGGAACCCATTGGGTTGTCTCGGGATGGTGGAGGTCGGTGCAAATTTCCGACCCACCGTCTTACGCGGGGGTGTGCTCGGGGAAGCTCTTGTGCGCTTTTTGGCGACACATCTGGGGCCAATTCAAGGCACAACAAGAGCATGGACTAAATTAGCAGGCGGGGGGAGGGGGGGGTGGTCCTACCCATGAGCTGGATTGAATGGAATGAAGAGCCAGAATCATTTGGCGCTGTGGCCTGTGGGGGGACCCCTTGGAGGGTGTTGGATATGCACAATGTAAAACCCAGCATGTGCTCCGTGTTACTGTCACGTGGGAACTGGGAAGGGTGGGGGCCAGCCCCACCATGTCATTATACCGAGTGACCAAAGACACTACGTACTTGGAGAACATCTGCTTCGGGCTGTAGTACTCCCGTATTGTGTCTGTATGTGTTGATGGGGGGTTACGATATGCTCTGCTAGATCTTTAGGTCTGTAAGCTGTTGAGACATTCATGTGATCCTAACGTGAGGACGTGATTGGTGCGGTCTTGGGAAGGATTTATGTTTTAAGTTTGTCTGAGAGAACGTGTTGCTGGTCGGTGGGTCATTCGGTGGTCCTCCTTCCTTAATGGTGTTGGGATCGTTTTCTGCCCAGGGAGTGTGAAAACGGCTTCTCCGTGAGCGCAGTCACTGTTAGGACAGTGAGTCCTCGTTGCTTTCACCCATTTAGAGGCCTGTGCTGATATTGACATTGTGTCCCCCCCTAATTTTAAGCTAACAAAATCACCCACGAAGGGTTTCTGGTTAATGCTGGTAAACTCATCAGTCGACTGCACGCGGTGATGCGTTGTTGCGATGTTTGTTTGTGATTTTCGACTGACTTGGATGATGTTGTTGCGGCGCAGATCAAGCGGCTGAACTGGACGATGATGCTTGGAGCCCCATTTCCCCAATCTCCTGCAAGCATGATGAGAACGCGGAGGACTGTGATTATGTTTACATCTCCGACATTCTCCGGGCGTCCAGCTACCTTCCCGAAGACACTGACGTATTCTTGTTGCTGGAGAAGCAACAATATCTCAAGGGGAAGGACACCTCCCAGGTCTCGAGACTCCAGAGGAGGCTGATTTTCGATACCATCGGTGAGATCCTTGATCGGAAGAGGCATTTGCTCCGGTGGAAGTCTCTTTCCGTCGCGAGTTCGTCTCTCGAGAGTCCGTCCTTACAACAGATATGGTTGGAGTACCAGAGGATCCGAGAGAGGGATACCGCGGATGACTTGCTGGAAGTGATCTGCGGGGTGCTGAGGAAGGATCTAGCGGGCGACGCGATCAACGGTTGGGACGGTTGCCCTGTGGAGACGTCTGAGGCGGTTGTGGACGTCGAACGGCTCATATTCAAGGAATTGATCGGCGAAACCATCCAAGACCTCAAAGCCTTCGCCTCCGAGACCAATAAAATTCAGGATCCCCGAAGGAAGTTGGTTTTCTGAAAGCCTAATAGGGAGGCCAATGGTTGTATTGATTTCTTCTGCGTGCCCTTTTGTTCTTCGCTTTCCTTCCTTCTTTTCCTTTTCTCATCCTTTTGTACTTCGTGCTTCCCCAAGTTTGATGAATATGTTTAATCTTAGTCATAGCCTGAAAACCAGGTGATTTGCACACGCACTTAGGCAAAAAAGTGAAGACATGGGCTCGAGATTGTGCATGTGTGAGCTTGCATTGGATATGGCAATCAACTAATCATGCCCTCTCATGCACTCTTTCAAGTATAATAATGGAAAAAAGCTAAAAAGGGTCCAGGGGCGCGCGCCTAGATAAGGAAAAGGCCTTGTTGTTTGCGCGAAATTGAAGCGTCAAAGCATTTGTTTCTGGGGTCTCGAAGTGATGGATGATCATGGGTTTTGGCTCTCAAGGACTTTGGGGTTGTTGACTTATCAGCTGAGCTTTCGTTTCGCCCTTGGGCATGCTCGTCTCCTGTAGCTCATCATGTTCGCTAACCTTCGTTGCTTCGTTCTGCAGCCACCGTTCCGGTCCCACTCTTTTACTTTGGTTACTATTCTCTTCCGATTTCCACCATATGGGATTTTGTACATTCGACGCCACGTTTCGTCGTCTGAGGAAACAATGATCGTACGTAAACATCAGACGAGCCTCGCTATAGTTATTCTCTCTTGATGTAACTCTTGCGCCACTGTTCTGATCCTACTCCTTTCACTTTGGATACTGTTCTTTTCCGATGTTCACCGTATGGTTTTTGTATATTTCCACGTTATATGTTTCGTCATCTGATGGTATTCTCTTGATGTAACTCCTGTGCCACCATTCTATATGAAAATCCTGAATGCAAGCGCCACGCAGAATTCAGATAACTTAGTAAACGACCATCGGTAATTATTGATCGCTGCGGCGTCCTCCCATTCACAACATCCTCAGTGGCTTCTCATGACATTTTGAAGACCCGTGTTTTTAGAGAGGATTGATGGTCGGATCTGAGCAGTTTGTTGAGAATTTGTCCAATGCTCGTGCAGACGACAGCTTGTGCAGGAATCAAGATAAACATAAGGTTAGGTAATGGCATAACCACGCTGGATCGGTCCCGCGAAAAGGCGGGAAGCTGTTGAAACATAGACTTTGGGAGGGACAGTCCCACGTTGTCAGGCTCAGGACTCTGAACCTCCGCCTCCCTGGCTTTGTCCTTTCTTTATCCCTGATCTGAGGTTTGAATTGGCAAAATTTATGAGCACTGAGGAGTGACCCCAGTGTTTACTGCAGGAAGGGAGGATGGGAAAGAACGAGTGAAACCGATGACCCGTTTTTCAGACCAGTGGAATTTAACTCGTGGGGCCATTGTTGTCTCCATTGCACTGCACACCAAACTCACTAATAAGCTTGCTTTTAAGGGTCTCCTCACTGAGAAGAGGGCAATGGTTACATATGGAAAAGATGGGGGATTTTAATGCTGGGTCTGCGACTGTAAAACGCACGAAATTGGATGAGAGAGTGTCTTTAAGTGGGGTGGGTCGCAGTTTGAGAATGCAGAGCTCTCTCTCTCTCACTCTCAGAGCTTCAGTTCAGTCAAATCTGAGCTGTTACAAAGGCTATACGTGATTCTGACACAGAATTCATCAGTTTGAGCAGGTCTATGGGTGGGGTCATTGGCCTTTTCAAATGACTCTCGGTGTCACGTTGTAAAGTTATCAGATGAGGTTTACTCGAGCTACGGAATTATCACAACAGGCGTTGTCTAGTCTATGTACAAGCCGAGGACCATATCACACATTCGAGAGATAAGCATAGGGGTTGGCATGATGAAAAAATCAATGGAGCGCGAGTGAAGGCGTCCTTGATCCGACATCCACCATCTTGACCATATCCATATCCGGATTTTCCTCGCTCTCTCTCTCTCTCTCGTTCATTTATTCATTCTTCAATTATGAGGAGTGCCGAGCCCTTGGCCTGATGTGCTATCGCGCAATTTTTCATCACGTTGTTTTTGGCCATTTCGGATCATTCCATTGATACAATGGAAGTAGAAGGACGGGATTGCTCAGATTTGGGTGGGGTTGCAAAAATAGACCAGGTCTGCATGCCTCAGAGCAATTTCCACTTTAGTTGTGGGCCTCATTCATGACTTTTTTCATCATCTCCTTTTCTAATTTAGCCCCCACCCCAAGGCCCGTGTTCACATCTGGTGGGCCTTTGGCCCCATGGCGTGCCCGCCTGAGCGATTGTACCGCCTGCTTCAATTTTTAGGGTATTCCTGGACAGCCCCCTGTACTCTGGGGGTTTTGCCCTTTGGTCCTTTAGGCCTTTCCAATTCGAAATGGACGCTCGATGTAGTTAGAAACCCTAAGGAAAGTCGGATGGAGGGGCCCTTTTGACCAATACACAAGAAGCAATGGACTGGTACCATGATAAAGAGCAAAAGAAGGGTATGAATTGCCCCTATCTTGGCTATTACAATGCAGCCCGGTCCTTTTATTTATTACTATTTATGATGCGGTCCCTCAAAAGAAATAATTGCACCGTTCAGTGTCCTTTCTAGCAATTGAAGATGCTTGCTGTCACCAATGTCCGCCAGAAGCTCATGGGAACCCTAATGAAGAGAAATCCTGGGGTGCAAATTGAAAGAAGCTCAGAAACCAAGGGGCTATCCCTGACGATGGGAAAAAGATGGGGGTCATTGTCATCCTCAAAGGGCACAATTTCACGAGTGAAGCAGAAGAGATAAGGATAGGTGCTCTCCCCACCGGGCACTTGCCATCATCGGGAGACGCTCCTTCCTTCCTTTTTTTTTTTTTTTTGGATATTTTCTTCTCTTTTCTTCCTAATAATAGTTCTTTTGTATTATGGGCTGCAAAGGTTGTGCTCTGTTTCGGAAAACAATTTCATCAAAAAAAATATTTCTTTTCTATTTTTATTCACGGAACTATTTCTAAGCAAAATAAGGTTTTTGGTGATTACACAAAATTTCAGAAATTTCTTTTATGAATTTTTTTTTCCAGAAATGTTACATTTTCCGTGAAACGAAAATGAGTTTAAGGTTTCATTCGTTGCACGGAAAAAATAGAATTTATGGAAAATATTTTTTGGAAAATCATTTTTCTAGAAAATGATAATATTTTATTGTATTCGTTTGTCAAAAGCCGTCGGCCTCGAGTGAGATCGATGCACAGTGTTAGTGGCCACAATATTTAAAGATAAATAAAGAAGATGGAAGATTTTTTCGGCTGAAAACATTTTCCTTATTTTTGAAGGTGTTTTTTCTATTAGTGGAAAATATTTTCCTTAATTATTTTATTTTGTGAAAAACGAACGTCGAGAAATTTAAAAAATATTTTCGTGAAACGAACGGAGTCTAAGAATCAATGAATTTTCCAATTAAAAAAGGTTTAAAAACCTAGTTTATAGACATTTCATGTATCTAATATTACTCTGTTGTACTTGTTGGTCTTTGAGTGCCAAATAATTATGACTTAGATCGAACATTTTGCAACAGTCACGAGGCCTTGCACTAATATTTTAAGTAAGATTGCTGGCATTGACTAGGCAACATTATAGATTGATTTGCAGGTTAAATTGAAAGCATGGGTTCTGCTTGATAGGGGTGAACATTCTAAACCGCGGGAACCGTCTAGACCGGTTGGTTCTGGGCGGTTCTAAAATTAATGGTCTGGGAATTTTCGGTCCGATTTTCGGTTCTGGAAGTGGAACTGCCCACCCAGACTGATTTAAAATTATTTTTATTTATTAAAAAAAATTAAAATAAAATAAGGACCAAAGAATGCGTAACCCTTTCTCTGCCTAGAAAGCTAGTATCTGAGGCATGGGGAGTTCAAGAGTAATGATGAATTAACATCTTTCCAACTCTCTAATGTATTGCACTTCACCATTCATGAGCTTTAAAATCTACTGCACAAACTTAGCCCCAAACCGTCCTTAATCATCCACCGGCTGCTATGGAACATGTCTCGAACCAGCTCAGGAGGTAGACCTTCACCGGCTTGGGCTGTTATATTAAGCTTGGGTTGACTCGATTTACCCGTTAAGGAATTGGATAGGACCGCGTGGAAATTGGAGCAGACTGCCTAGTTGGGTTCGGTCCGATTCTCAATTTCAAGTAATAAGAAACCGGTTCTCCTGACATGATAGGGAGGCGAGAGAGAGAAAATGGGTTCTGCTCCCCGTTGTACTCTTTTCGCCTTCAATGTGATTGCATTCGCTGGTGATGTGGGGAGAGTTTTGCTTCGATAACACCAATCCACTGTGAGTTCTACTCATTGCTGCGTACTCATCTTGGGGACAGTGTCAAGAAATCGACTTCCAAGCTTACAAGTCCATGTCAAACATAAATTGTTTTGTACTTCCCTTCACAATTAAAGGCGTGAATGTAAAGCCTGACATCGAGCAACCAATCGAGGAATTAGATGAAAATCGACGGACCAAATATAGAGAGGCCTTGCTAACATCTTCGAACTTTTGACCTTTTCTCTGGGATCATGGCTCCCTCCAAGCATCTTTTCTAGCCTCTGTCACATGACAGATCCAGTTTCCAAGGCACTTAAGATTGAGATTTAGAAAGGAAATTGGGCTTTTGGCCTCCACAAATGACGCCAAACTTTATGGCCCCTGAGCTATTAATTCAACTAGGGCCTTGCCAATGGGCCGGTTGAATTTGGGTACCTATTAAGGATGTGTGAACTGTCTGGACCATCTGGAATTGGACCAAACCGGTAGTTTTATGGGGATAAGTTCGGTTTCGGTTCTGATTTATTGAAATCAACGAGTATCGATCCAATTCTCGATTTTAAGTGTGTAATTGCCCATCTGTCAATCCTTATGGTTCAACACATAACATATGTATTTATGTTTGTCAAAAATTTGAAAATCTCTAATTTCTCACTTTCGGGGTCTTTGTAGTCCCATTCACTTCACATTCTCGCAACTGCACGCACCACTCTCTCTTTCTTTCTCTCCACACTCCCACCCACAAACACATTTCCCCTTTTGGAGTCTTGTTTCTCGCCTCCACACGAGAGAGAGAGAGAGAGAGAGAGAGAGAGAGAGAGAGAGAGAGAGAGAGAGAGAGAGAGCATGTCGATCTCCATGGCTAACCCCACCAAGCACCACTTCCCCCCTCAACAGCCGAGGCAACTTGCTCTTCTTCTACTCCGACCTCAAGTCCCTCCTTTGCACCAAGTACATCGCCACCCTCGTGTACATCTTCACCTTCACTTTCGTTGCCTTCAACTTCTTCCTTCTCCTCAAACGCACCTCCTCCTCCTCGTCCTCCTCTTCAACCTAGGATAGAAAAAACAAGGGTACTCCGAGAGCTAGCTAATGACAGAGTACCTCCTTGTGAATTGGAAAGCAATTCCGTCCACATACTAACTAGGATTATGCTAAAAATGAGCCCCTCAAGCAAAAAAGACTACTCCTTAGAGTCTTCCATATTAAGAGCAGGTGAAGCATATTCATCGAATGCTAGTTAGTGATAGATATTTGTTTTTCAAAACTGCGCAATCCTAAGTGCTCCCAAACAACTATTGGATTATAAACCTATTGAAGTCTATTAGTGTTAATGCCAAAATACGGTCCAATTCCGTTCAGATTAGAACAAAACAGGTTCTCCTCAGGGGATCATAAATCAATCAAGTCTGTCAAGGGACGGGAAAAGTTGAATAGAAAATTTCAAAAAGGCTATGGAAATTCATTTGTGAGGTGGGCAAGGTTTAGAATGTCTTTGGACAGTTTCTAGTAGATTTGATATCAAGTAAATAATAAATAAATGTCTCTTCTCCTTTTATACTAACACATCCTACTCCTCGTCTTAGTGTTCGATTATCCTTCCTCTTTCTGTCGTGGGATGAATTGCATATGAACTCTACTATTGTTTCATAATTGTAGTACCTTATATTTTGGAGTTAACGACTCTCTAGTTTGACTATTTCTACTTTTATGGTAGGGAGTGAGCTACTTATGCGGTGCTATTTTGAGTTACTTTTTTTTTGCCTGTGGCACTTGCTTATTTCTAATTTGAAGATGCATCTTCTTCCTTCTTAGATGGCTTACATGTGGTCGAGGATGCTTTATATGAATATCATGGGTGTATTGTTTGCATATCATTATTTTATGATGCCTCTTTTTCAGTTTTCCAGCATGTTCATCATTGCATTGAAACTAATTGACCAAGATATTAATTGATAAAATGCAATTTTTTTTTGTAGGGATTGGGATCGGCTCCATGGACCCACTTGATGTCTGCCTTGACCAGGATATTATGTGTATAAGTTTTTATTGGATCGAACCCAAGACTCAATATGCATAGAATCCGAACTGAAGAATGGTTCGTGTTGGATTAGTAGTTGTATGTTTTGTTATGGTTCGTGTCGGATTAGTAGGTGTATGTTTTGTTTCATAAGAGCTGTTTACTTTGATTGTTTTGATTTTAAAACAAGTTGACTAACATATTTTGGATAAGTTTGAGTTTATGATCTGAAATTGAATCAAACCGTCATAAACTAGTTATTGAACATATTATCCGAGTAGAAAGGGAACCTAACATAAAGAGATCAAAGTTTATGATTCCAATAGTTGCAAATCTAAATGATGATTGGATATATTAGTATACATACATGCTCACGTGCTTTAGCTTAATAAGTAAGTCAGTCTATCTTCTTTTATGAACGTCTTAGTCATGCACGTAGGATGCGAAGCCGACTTCTAGGATGGGCACCTGATGTGGGTAAAAATAAACCAACCCCATAGGCCAGGCATGTACGAACCGTGATGGGCTCCGAAGTCCAAATAGTCAGAAGTCACTTCAGTTCTTTTTGTATGGCATAAGCCCTAGAGCTGGACCTCGAGGTCTGAAAAGAAGTGACCTCCTCCGGAGGAGGCTGAGGTCAGGGGTCGAACTTTATTGGTGTTTGAGTTGTATTTGCGCCTTCAGCTACTATCTATTGCCATGTGCTGATCATGTGAGTTGGGTAAAGTATACTCCTAGCCAAAATCAGATAAGTTTCTCTCCATCTTCATCTTCTTCCTAGTCCATACTAAAGGTGGCAAAATGAACTTAAAATTCACATTTTATCCCATATTTAATGATGCGGGTCATAAATGAGTTACCTTATATTAAAAAGAAAAACATGTTTAAGTGGGTCCAATAACAAATGCTTGAGAACTTAATAAATTTTGAATGGGTTGGCAACTAGTTCGTTTCAAACTTACATGAAAATATATAGAACTTTTTCACTAGCCTTCTAGTAGTAAATAAAGTGTCTAATAAGTCAAGTGGAGTTGGACATATCAAGACTATTTTTTATAACTGTTTAAATTTTTTTAAATAATTTTCTGAATGTTTTGATAAATTTTTATCTGGTTAATACCACAAAAAATTCACAAACTATGCTCATTGTATGAACTTTTATTTGGTCACTAAAACGTTAAATTTGCCTATTATGATACATACATATACATATATATATCAAACATGTATAATTTTAGTTATTAATGACACAAAATTAGGATATTTGTGTCATAATGGGCAAAAGTGACACAAAAAAGTTTAGAATATTTGTGTTATCGTTGATACTTTCAAATGCTCTTAAAAAAATTAAGGGAAAACACACGAGAGACAATTGAGAATTGAGTCCCTCCCTTAGGTGGCTTGTCCTCCTCTTGCAGTTGCCATGTGACGTTGCCGTTGTCGTCATTCCATAGCATCACATGGTCTCGTGCCTGATTGCTTGAGCATGTAATCAAATGAAACAGTTTCTCACTATGATCCAAGAGATGGTGGCCGAATTTAGGGCTTCGCGAATAAACTTAGCTTTGGTGTTTATGTATCCTAAAGCCACAACGCCGAAACAAAAGGACGACAAAAACATTGCCGTTGAGTTTGATGATGGTATACCTACTTGGGAAGATGAGCCTATCATAATTGCTGATGATATGCTTAAAATAAAAAATGAGAAACATTTTGAGAAGCTTAGGGAGAGGCTGAGACAACTTTAGGGTATCCAAGACTCATCTCCTATGGGCCTCTATGTCTACGCTAAAGTCAAAGTGCCGAGAAAATTCAAAATGCCCAAGTTCGAGAAATATGACGGTACAACTTGTTCCAAATCTCATTTACAAATGTACTTAGTACGGATGATCTAGTATGTCAACAATACTCTCTTGATAATCCAATCATTCTAGGCATGTTTAATAGGCCCCGCCAAAATGGGAACATATGGCAACATGGCATAACCTGATCTCGACTGGCCCCAACTTGCTCGAGGCAAAATGGCATGTTGCCATTGCCCTAATTTTACATCACGACATGTTAAACTTGCCTAGAATGACTGGATCATCGAGGGAGTATTGTTGGCATACTGGGTCAATTGTACTAAGTACACTTGCAAGTGAGTTTTGGGACAAGTTGCGCCGTCATATTTCTCGAACTCGGGCAATCTGAATTTTTTCGATGCTTTGACTTTAGCCTAGATAGAGAGGTCCATAGGAGATGAGTCTTGGATACCCTGCAACTGTCTCGGGCTCTCCTTAAGCTTTTCAATCAAGATACCACACAAAAAGTTTTATCAATCAACCAAAACATATCAATAAAGATACCACACAAAAACCCATGCATTTATTATGTTTTAATTTTTTGGCCATTCCCGGTCACTAGTAGATAAAGTTCCAGCTCCTTGGATTGCAACCCAAGTTACGTACTAGCCCAATGTAGTACGGATCATCAGACTCAAAAGTCGGGCATACCCTGCAGAGTGCGTCACTTCGAAATCCATCAGCAAGTGGCATATTCCACTAGAAATTCATTCAGGCATATCATCATCATGCCTAACCCCATCTAGTGCATTTTCCGACACAAAGGCCGAGCATACCTGTACAACGTGTCTCCCCCAAAGTCCATCCGACGAAGAGGGTCTCATCCGGAACTTTTTTGGGTTCTCATCACCGACATGACCTCGATTGAGTGGCGGGTAGCATGCATTACATCCAATCATCCTTTCAAAAATCAGTTCTTTCATTTTTATCTTTGAGATTATAGCCAGTACTTTCTTTGCAAAAGAGATAGATTTTGACTCAAGAAATAAGATGCAACTTGAAAACAAAACAGAAACCTTTTGAACAAGATTGGTAAGACCAAAACTCAATCAAAACGAGCAATTGAAGAAATCCAAAAGATAAATGGTTTATAAACAATAGCACCCAAAATAGACAATTAATTATCATAAAGGTTAGACTGAAAAGCTTATACTCTAACTAAGAGCACACAAAACAGACAATTAAAGAAATCCAAAAGATAAGGTTTTAGAAAACGCAATACGCCCTGAACATGTATCACCACATCCTAAATGACGAATAAGAATTCCACTTACTCAATGTAGATATCAAAAATAGGGAAGAGAAGTCAAGAAGTGGAGAAAACAGGTGAATCGGTGCAAGCTGGCTGGGCGTGTAACGTCCCTGGAATTCACCTTTCACGGAACGCCACGACCTAATTTTTTTTTCTCGGATAAACGTCACATCACGTGGGGTCGAGATCTCTCTTTATTCCATAAAACCCAAACTCATCTTAAATAGAGGAGATCATGGTTTCTTACAAAGTATAATCCCATTTTATCTCATTTAATAAAATAAACAACCCACGTTGATGTCCTTTAAGAAACTGTTTTAATCGATTTCAAATCAGAGTATTGCGGAAGCGATTAAAAATTCAAGTTTAGCCTTTCATAAGCTAAAATCAATTCCCGACCCATACATAATATCATAAAGATGGAACTAGTACACGTAGAGATTGAAATAATACTTCAAAAGAGGGCTACTTTCATTCTTCCCCAATTACATGGAAATGAAAGATGATAATCATCACAACACGACTCCAAGCATGAAGTAAATCATAGCAAAATGGCATAGGAGTTTCAAAACAACAACAAACACCATCATCTTCATCCTACAACATCAAAAGCCAAAATGGCGGCCTTTCCTGAACTTGACCCTAGCCACACCTAGTCCTCCTCAGACTCATCCTCACTATCATGTAAGTCGCTATATGTGAATTGAGACAACAGTCCCCACCAAGCATTCTTGATCCAGAGGTAATCTGCACGAAAATGATAACGGGTAAAACCATGGATGATTTCGCCATAGAAGACTATGGTGGTTATTACACGACGAAACCTAGAATTCGGGTAGCAGGTGTCGTGACCTCCCCGAAGGTGCACCACCTAGGGTTCGGCTAATGAATTACTAAGCCTAACTTAGCTCGAGCTCTCCCAAGCCCATACCAATTCGCAATTTAGGTTTCACTTCTTAACATGCAACAAATTTTCAATT
The DNA here is from genome assembly GCA_030064385.1 of Melaleuca quinquenervia. Lineage (NCBI taxonomy): Eukaryota > Viridiplantae > Streptophyta > Magnoliopsida > Myrtales > Myrtaceae > Melaleuca > Melaleuca quinquenervia. Next base: position 10,714,129 of record CM057719.1, on the reverse strand, counting down.
TGGAGTCGCCACTAATCTATTTTTGGTGGGTCGATTAGAAACCCATGTAAAGCATCGGGAGCTATGCTTTACTCCTACGAACCAGAGATCTAGGATTCGGGGACTTGGTTATGCTAAACTAATCTAACACCCTTTCGGTACCTTTTCATTATTTTCAAAAATTGGCAGGCGGGTTGGATTAATTATAATTCTATCCCTAACATGCAATGGTGACCATACGGATACTCAAACATAAATAAAAATTCAAGAAAGGAATGAAATAATAAAACAAATCAAACCAAATAAAATCTAACCAAAATTGAATTAAATAAAATCAAACCAAATCAAATCAAATCAAATCTAGTGAAATCAAATCTAATAAAATCTAATCAAATATCAAATAAAATCAAACCTAATCAAATCAAATCAAATCAAATCAAATCTAATCTAATGAAATATTAAATAAAATCCTAATAAAGTCTAGTCAAATAAAATCTAAATAAAATCTAATCCAATGAAATATCTAGTCAAATAAAATCTAATGCAATATATGAAATGTAATTTTTTTGAAATTTTTATGAATCAATTAGCCTAATTATCCATAGCTAAATATTACTTAATCTAAATTAGAAAACAATATATATTAATTCCTAACTTAAACTAAAATCTACTCAACCAAGAATAATATCCTAGAATGCAATCTAGCTAAAATTACCTTAACAAAAATATCTAATATGCAATCTAAATTAATATGCAAATTAATCTAAATATGAAAATTAAACTAAACATGCAATTATCTAAATATGCAACTTTAAATCTAAACATGCAATTTATAACGTAAACGTGCAATTAATCTAAACACGCAACTCTTAATATAAACGTGCAAAGCAAATAAAATCATGAAATTTAATCTAGCATGCAAATAAAAGAAAACACTTCAAATTTATTCTAACATGCAAATGACATCTAAATTAACCAACACAAGCAAATTAAATAAGAAATAACACCAATCAAACACTCAAATCAACTTGGGATAAGATTTTTAACAAATCTTTGGGGTGATCTTTCCAAACTCAAATCAATGGCGGGCGAAGAATATGGCGGCTGGCGGTGACGCTCGGTGGTGAAGTTGCCAATCACACGGCTTGTGCGAGAAGCTACGAGAAAACAACGAATTCCAACAAATCTTGATTAGCTCGATGAACAAATAGCAAAATCAAGGAAAAACGCAAGTGATCTATAAGTGCTTATCTTTTTTTTTTCGGAACAAAAACTTGCTCGTTGGTAGTAGCGTTTGGAACCTCAGAGTGTGAACAACGGCCACGTGGGATGAGTGACGTCAAAGTGAAGAACTTCTTTTTGCTTGATGTATTCCCCCAAACTCTCACGTACGCATCCCCTCATTTTCTTCTCTGTGCATGTGTCTCTCTTTTTCTTTTGTGGCCGCTCCCCCCACTCACATTCTCTTTTCTCTTCTTTGCAGATCGTGAGTCCCTCGGACAATCTTGTTGACCCTTTTTAGTCAACGCTTTTGATGGCCAGAGGAAAACCTCGTGGAAGAAGACTTCTTGGGTAAATTTTTTGGCTCCCTTCCGCTCTCTTTCACCATGATTTCGCTCCGTCGGTGCTAGGGTCTATGAAGAAAGTGCCACCCATACTTCTCTCTTTTGTCTCTCGTTTTGCCTTTTTTGAACGGCGCGCTTTCACTCTTTTTTTTTTCTCCCGTGAGAGCTGAATGCTTCTCACTTTTTCTCAATGTGGCCGTGTATTCAACTTGTGTGGCCCTCTCCTTGCCTTGACCGAAGCTTTCATTATTTAACCAAGTGAAATGCCAATATGCTTTCCTCAAAATTTGATTTTATTTCCCCTTTTATTTTTGGAAATATTTCCTCTTTTCACCCACAAATTTAAGTCCAAAAATCATGTTTCCCCTTTTGTTCCTTTCCTTTTAACCAAATGTAATATATGCCCAAAATTTCTTGATATGCAAAATACCCTAATTAACTATATGCAGAAAAAATAAAATAAATAAAATTCCTATTTTAAATGAAGCTAAAAATTTAGGTGTCAACAGCAGAAATGTAAAAATTTGCTCTCCTCGGTATACATGTCCATAAACTCGCCATAGTATCTTGGTGCACGTAGGACTTGAGGCATGCTTAATCTGGAAAAATTGTAATCCACGGGGTAAGTATTAGCTTAGACAAGCAATACTCAAGCACACAAACCAAGATGATTACACGGCTTATGCAAATGTTCGCAATCTCATGAAATCACACCATAGCACACGGATGTAAGTTTATCACCAAAACCTGCAAAATATTTCATCATGAGAAAAAGCATTTCATATGCATGAAAATCGTGATCTATCTATCACATCCTCATTCACTCCAAAGGCTTCCGGTGCTCGGTCCGGGCTACTCATCTAGAGGCATCGCGCAATCTCTCTTCAAGAGAATCTGACCCTCCTTCTCTCGAGACATCCCCTACTCCAAGGAGGAACCCTCCACATGTTTGACGTCTTGCTATTGGAGACAATTCAATTTGACCTGTCACGTGGGAGCCTCACTAGATCTAACTACCCAGGCATCCTCACTCTAAGGGCGTTGTGCATCTCACGGCAATCTGTCCGGCTAGCATTGGTAACACCTCTCATGTGATCTAACCTACCATCATCCGAAGCATCCCAACCTCTTTGGAGAAAATGACCATCATCATCACAATCATCACATTCACATTTGGATCACTTGCAAGATCAATATCCAGCCTCGGCGAACACGTCCCATTCCATGCTGACACAACCTATTCTTTTGAAAGCTAATGCAATCATAGAGCTTTTTCAAACACTAAGCGGCCCTACAATGCATGAAATCACACCACCATCAAATGCATGTTGTCTAGTCAAAACACGACCCATTTTTGGTTTCAAAGCAAGGAAAAGAAATCCTAGGAGACGAGGACTCTCCTAGTCCATGTACAAGAGGTCACTTGCCTAAACCGGTTTCGATTTGAACTCAAAGAAGGTGTCAGTAGTTCGTTGGTCTTGGCTCGATGAATGGTGGCCCTTCAGATCACGATCAAAGATGACAAGTAAAGAAGGAGTAAAAGTAGAAGAATGAAGGCTGTGGTGGCTCGATCTCAGCTCGGTGAACAGCGACGTCGACGTCTTGGTTCGACGGCTTGGCTTCTTCTTGATCTCAATCTCTCAACTCTTAGCTCTATTTCTATCTTGGAAGCTCAAATGAGAAGTAATATGGGAGATAGAAGGAAGAATGGGGGTTCAAATAGAAGTCTTGGCCACCCTTGCATGTCCATGGATTGGAAGAGGTGGGCGGCGGCAACCATTGGCCAAGAGAGGAGGTGGTGGAGCTATCCAAGCTATCATCTTGAAGAGAGGAAGAAGAGAGCTCCTTCATAGGTAATGATAGCTAGCTCTTCTCCTTTTGGATGCACGGAAGCCAAGTGGCTTCATCCTTCTTCTCAAGATGAGACTCGTGATGAACAAGAGAAGAAGAGAAGAGGAGAAGAGGGAGAGAGAGGGCTCGGCATGAGAGGAAAGGAAGGAGGTGGCCGGCGCAAAACAAGGAGAAGAGGGGGGAAAATAAGAGAAAAGAGAGAGTGAGGTCTATTGCATGCTTATCCATCTTCAAGGTGGAATCTCATCATGGCCTTGGAACTTCAAGGAACAAGAAGAAGAAGACAAGAGGAAGAGATGGAGGGTTGGTTCGGCCTTGTTCTCCAAGTTGTCATCATGGCTTGATTCCAAAGAAAAAAAGACAAGGAGGAAGAGACAAGAGGAAGAGAAGAGAGGAGGGAGAGGGATTCGTTCATGGCCTTCCCTAGGTTTTCATGATGGCTTCCTTTTCTTGGTTAGAACATCAAATAAGTCAATGAAGAAGAGGACAACCGAATGGGAGAGAGAGAGGGGTTGATTCGGCTCATGCTCCTCTTGGACTCCACAAAGCTTTATCTTGATTAGAATAAGCAAAGAAGGAAGAGAGGAAGCTTGGATTGGTCCTTGTCTTTCCAAGGATGTTATCATGGCTTCCATTGGAAACTTAAGACAATCAATCGCAAGAAACAAGCAAGAAGAAGACAACCAAGAAGCAAGAGGAGAGGTGGTTCGGCCAAGGTTCATCCAATGTATCCAAATGCCATTTTCAAAGTCCAAAATTCCTTTGCATGGATGCCAAATGTCAATTGGTTTTCAAAAAGCTTGACTTTCCTTTGATCAAGAGAGGTGGCTGAATTGTTTAAGGGAGAGGGAGAGTGATTCGGCCAAACTTCCTTTCCAAAATGTCCAAATTTTCAATTCAAGATCAAATGCTCCTTTTGCATGAAGGACAAGTGTCAAAGAGGTTCAAAAGCTTGTCCTTTCTCTCTTGTTCAAGGTGGTCGAAATTTGAGAAAGAAGAGAAAGAAGTTCTTCGGCCAAGAGCTCCCAAAACACCATTAATTGCTTTGACAAAACAAATAGAATCGAAGACAATGAGTAAAGGACAAATCAAGAGAAGTAGGGAGCAAGTTTCTCAATTAAACCTTTTATTTTTAGGACCTTTCTTGCATGTTTGCCAAGTGGCAGATGGTTGGTCAAATCAAAGTCAAACTTTTGCTTCATTCTTTGAAGTAGCCGAATTTTCAAGAAGAAATAGGGTAGGTTCAGCTAAACCAAAGAGAAGAGAGGAAAGAAAGAAAGAAAGAAAAGGAAGAAAGGTGGTGCATGTTTGACATTTTTCAAAAAAGATTAAAATTCATTTAATAAGAAACCTTGATTAAATTTAATATAATAAGATTTCCCCTAATTAAAAAATTATTTTCTTTTTAAAATACAATATTTCATTTTTGCATGTGTGACAAGTGTCTCAAACATTCTAAAAGATGTTTCTTTTCCCCTTTTTAAATTGAAAAATGCAAGAGGACAAGAGGATGGACAAGTGGAAGAAGGACAGAGAGATGAATGAACATGGCCGGCGGCTTGGCCGGTTGGCGTTGGTTGGCCGGCAAGGCTGGTTGGTCGGCGTCGGCAATGACATGTCGGTCATGTCATGTAACGTTTGCCTCACCACCACTAACAATATTGTCCGCTTTGGCCCTACCGCATTGGCGGACGCACCGCCATACCAGCTACGGCCTCGACCTCACGGCTTTGTTCTTCTCGGTCTATCCGAACAAACTCCCCCCCTCAATGGCACAGCGTCCCCGCTGTGCCCTCGGCACCAGCGAGCGCCCACTGTGGTCCCCACACGCTGTCAGGAGTCGACTCTGATACCACTTTGTAATGTCCGCCTCAACCCCACCACCAACAATATTGTCCGCTTTGGCCCTACCGCACTGGCGCGGACGCACCGCCATCCCAGCTACGACCTCGACCCCACGGCTTTGTTCTTCTCGGTCTATCCGAGAAAACACGTTGTTGATGGATAAGGGTGGACCTCTCTACATATGCCCTTCTAGGACTCCCTCCCTAGGCGATGTGGGACAGGGATGTCACAAACTCACCCTCAAACCGAGTTCATCGTCTGGTCACCGGCGAGATTTCCGACGGATCGCCGGCGGTGCTCCGGCGATACTCCGACGAACTTCCGGCGATGCTCCCGTGAGCCGATTTCAACGCCAGCGAGACAATCACCAACCCCACTGCAGAAACCAACTAATCGAGCGTCAATTTCGTTCCGTTCTAGCAAGAAAGTGGCTGTTCTTGGCTGGTTAACCCACTTGGAACGAGGTGTGGGCTGATGGGAGTTGCTGGCGGCGGCGGGGCAGTGTGGGTCGGCGCCGGGGAGCTGCTGGGACGGCGTCTGGGCGCGGCGGTGGCCGGAGACGCGGCGTGGCAAGCTCAGCTCGCTGGGAGCCTCGAACAGTGGCTAAATATGTTTGAGGAGATCTCGAGTGTGTTTCCCACACGCCAATCGCAACTGGGTCCGAGGAGGTGGCCCGCGGTGACGACGAACGGCGGCGTTGTTCTAGAATAGGGGAGGTCGTGGTCACGCTCCGCCCGAGACCCCAGACGACGACAACCACGGCTCCGGTGCCCTAGACAAGAATCCCCGACTGATTTCGTGTGATTTTGAAGCTTGTGGTGTCGAGAGAAGCCGTCTTGCGGTAACTAGGGTTTCGTCCGTTTATCTAGAGGAGATTGCGCGAGGGGGACGGAATCAACGAAGAAGATGGCCAGCTGGCACACGTCGAGGCCGCCACGTGACTGGCCGTTGGCCAAATCGCGAATATCTCGCGAGTTCGGTGCGATTGTGGCTAGGGTTTCGGCGAGCATCATCGGCGGCGTGAGGAAGACGATGAACAAGGAAGAGGGGAAAGAGAAGTCGGGTCGGGCCAATGAAACCGGGCCACCCGTGGGCCGTGGCCAGCGTGTGCGTGAAGGAGAGGAGGAAATGGGCTGGGTTTGCATGAGTCCAATGAACAAAAGACTCAAAATAACAGAAATGGAAAATGGGGCAGCCAATTCCGAATTTATACTTCTAACAAAATCCAATATAATTTTCCCATATTGAGTTCCCAAAAATGGGCCGTTACAATTCTCCCCCCTTAGAAAATTTCGTCCTCGAAATTCTCATTACTAATTCCCTCAAACAAGTAAGGGTAATTGCGCTTCATGGCTTCTTTGCTTTCCCAAGTCGCGCCTTTAGTGTCGTGGTGCTGCCAAACTACTTTGACCAATGGAATCACTTTATTTCTCAGAGTGGCGCAGCGGAAGCGTGGTGGGCCCATAACCCACAGGTCCCAGGATCGAAACCTGGCTCTGATACCAAAATTGTAACCTCAAAATTCTCCCAGGTAATATCGCCGATTTAATTAATGATTTACACTTAAACTACATAATCAACTAACACGAAAGTGCAACGAAATCTTAATAAATAAACCCCTGACTAAAACTGGGGATTATCAAGAAAATAACATCGAACTCTTAAAACAAAATAATATCAACTAAGGTCTCCCGTAACATCAAATTCAAATACAATAAAATCCAAAACTAATAAGAGTCAAGCTTATCTTTTTATTTCAACATAAATCATAAAATAAACAAATGACGGACTAAATCATTGAGAGCCTCCAGCCTCATCCGGCCCTCGAGGAGGCGCTCTATGGTCTGGACCTGTAAAAAATGGTTAGATAACAACAATGAGATTTCTTAGTGAATCTACACCCTAACCCCTAACTAGGAGAATACCCACTCTAGGGTCCCTAAATTTTATTCTTATGGTTATTTATTATTATTATTATTATTATTATTATTATTATTGTTATTATATAATTAATCTATTTCGGTGACTATGGCCAACTTTGTCATTGAATCTTTACATAACTCTCTCCCCTAACTCCACTCCATCAGCCGAATCAGTACTACAAATAATTAATCAATTCGGACCAATCAACAATTAACACAACAGAACCAACAATAATTTAAATATCATTCGTCATAAAATACCCATAAATGAACCATAATTAAATAAATACTCAAAACCATTCCGGTATAATTTCGGGATTATACCCTAAATTGTCATATTCGACCACCAGAACCCACCAATTAGGGACTTGCCCGGGTCCCTAGTCGAATCCAAGATCATTCGACAATCTACGGGTTTTTGTCACCATAATTGGCCGTCATTTGGCCAAACACCTCACCTCCACATTTTATTCCATAAATTATTAGAAATATAAACATCCCAGAATTTATTTGTCACAATAATCCCTTCTTAATATCAACTAATACTATCAACTGTTTCAAATATGTATATATTTATACATAAATATCTTATTTATAAATTTATCATCAAGAATTACCATTTTAACCACCACTTAGCTCAACACTTACTATTCTGCCCCTGACCAAATCAAATTTACAGTTCTGCCCCTGTCCTAGTCAAGATCTGACCTTTCTGCCCTTGACTATCCAATTTTTCGATTTTGCCCCTGATTCAACCGAAATTCCGATTCTGCCCCTGATCATTCTGAAAATTCCAATTCTACCCCTGATATACCCGAAATTCCGATTCTGCCCCTGATTCTGCCGAAAATTCCAGTTTAACCCCTGATCTATCCGAAACTATTCTTTTGCCCCCTGAACTATCCAAATTCACGTTCCTACCCCAAACCTCTTAGAAACTTCTATTTTCGCCCCCTTATTCCTCTAAACTTCATGATTTACCCATAAATCAAATACTTAAACTACTAGAGTAAAATAAACGCCTAATTAAGAGTTAGGGCGAACTTTGTAACGTCCGCCTCAACCCCACCACCAACAATATTGTCCGCTTTGGCCCTACCGCACTGGCGCGGACGCACCGCCATCCCAGCTACGGCCTCGACCTCACGGCTTTGTTCTTCTCGGTCTATTCGAGAAAACGCGTTGTTGATGGATAAGGGTGGACCTCTCTACATATGTCCTTCCAGGGCTGTCTCCCTAGGCGATGTGGGACATGGATGTCACATGTCAGTCGGTCTTGCTGTAGTGTCTACTCGTCTCCATCTAAAAGTCGAAGGGTCAACTAAATGGTCTCAAGGTTAAGACTTAAAATTAGGTCACGTTAAAACTAACTAGAAAAATCAATTTTTAGGAATTTCGAAATCAAAATTTAAATGTCGAAATCTTAGTCTCACCGTTTTCTAAATTAAGAAAATAGTTTAGAAAACTTCACTATTGCCTCAAAATCAAATGCCTAAGATGGATGGACAGAGTTCATGGTGAAGATGGATTCACGACGGGGTTTTCAGGGTTTCAAATTTCACATTATTTCTTCCATTTATTTCCCTTTGGTTTGTCCCGACTATCTTTCTGTGACTAGCTCAATCTGATCAAAGCTCAATTCTTTCCATTTCGAATGTTCTTGGTTGTCACATGGCGTCTCATGAGATCCTTGAATTTCAGGATGTCACAGGGCGTTCGATGTGGAGCACGGTAATTTGTCCGTTGGCTTCCGATGGCCCTACAACGGTGATGGCTCAACGTCTGGGGGCGTGGCTAGATACATTAGAAAGCTCTGGATGTTACGGAGAGAATGCAGGTGGTTTCGCTCAATTCGGAAGTTGTTTAATTGGTCAACGAAAGTCAAACAAAAAGGTCGACCGTTTTTAAAATATATGAATTTAAATCCCTAGTTCACCAAATGACAGATTTGATAAGATATGAGGTTATTCGACTTTAAATCCGTAATTTACCAAACAGTAGATTGTATAGGATATAAGAATATCCAGCTTTAAATCTGTAGTTTACCAAACATTGGATGTGATATGAAGAAATCAGTGGATTTCTTATCTAGTCTTATCCCGTTTAGAAATCCGGATGACTAAATGCAGCCTTTAAGTCTTGGTATAAGCCTTATCCCCCCTTCCAGATTAGATTATCACCTTTTAAATTTCAGCACCTTAAGGCTGCGTTTGGTCGTCCGGATTTCTAGACGGGATATGACTGGATATGATAGGATAAGAAATCCAGATTTCTTCATATCACATCCATTGTTTGGTAAATTTCAGATTTAAAGTCGGATATCATCATATCCTATCCAATATACTGTTTGGTAAACTAAGGATTTAAAGTAAGATATCCTTATATCTTATCAAATTTGTTGTTTGGTGAACTAAATATTTAAATTCAAATATTTTAATATAAATAATATTAGGCAAGTACAAATTTGCATGTTTAATATTCAAAAAATCATCTAAACCAATAATTTTTTTTTCAAATTAACAGATTATCGTCGAGTTTCATCAACGCATTGTTTTTCTGCTCCTTTGAAGTGATTTTTTGTTTACCCCTTTCAATATCAAACGTATTTAAAATAATCTCAATTTCAATATATTCACTTTAAAACATGAATTCTTTTTGTCTTTTACAAATTTTTCATTATTTTCTATTTTGTTGTAGGTATAATACCAAATCAAATAAATGCCCAATTAGAACAAAGTATAAAGTCCAAAGTTCATTCGCTTTTTTTTTTTTCCAACTGTCACGAGGATACATGGACAATTAATCATGTTAATGAACGATATTTGAATAATTCACATATATAAAGTATATTACAGTTCATCACCTTCGTAAAACTTCGATGTGAATCGGATAGCTATTAAGGAGAAGGTTTCGACACCGATACTTTCGATAAGAGCTTATTCAATTGAGTTTAAAACTTTATAAGGGTTTTCTCATCTTTTATGTTAAACTGAAAATGTTTATTTAAAATAAAAATCTACAATTGGTTCAAGACTTATAGAATCAATATTATATGAAATAAATTGTGATCAAACAACTAGACATTTTTTTAACAAAAATGAAATTTTGAATTTTTTTTGAATGATTGAATTTATGGTATTATCATTTTTATCATTTAGTATTTTTTTAATTTGAAAAAAGAAAATTCGGACCAGGTCAGGAAGACTCGGTCCGACTATATGACCTGAACCCAACAAAGGAGTTGGAGTAGTCTGAACACCGAGACATTTTTTATAACAAGAATGAATTTTTGATTTTTTTTTAATTTTTTTTAAATTTATGGTATTATTATTTTATTATTTAGTATTTTTTAATTCGAAAAAATAAAATTCTGACCAAGTCGGGAAAACTCGTTCCGGCTATATGACTCGAACCCAATAGAGAAGTTGGAGTAGTTTGTGGGTGCACGACGGAGAAAGGAAAAATAAGTGGGGTTTTGTGTTTCGGATAAAAGAAATCTTATCCTACCTTATCCCACCCTCTCCCTGAGATTTTTTTACTAGTCTATATCCCCTTTATATCCGACCTTATTATATCCTAGATAGTTACCAAACATGAGATATGATAAAATATATTATATCCCGATTTTTATCCGGTCGACCTAACGCAGCCTAACAGTTAAGATATCTCATGGCATAAAAAAAATACGAGAGGTGTTTATTCACTTAATTCAAATCCCTTCACCTCTTTATCTTCACTTGTGCTCCTATTTTAAAGATTAACTTCGTTCCAAACTGAATAATAACTAGAGATTAAATTTGATCGACAAAGATTTGAGTGTAAAGTTTAAACATGCCATAGCCAGTCACATCTTAATTCAAATCCTTTCACCCCTTTATCTCCGCTTTTGCTGCTATTTTAAAGATTAACTTCTTCCAAACCGAATAACAACTAGAGATTAAATTTGATTGAGAAAGACTTGAGTGTAAAGCATGCCATAACTGGTCACATCTTTAAGAAGTCGTTATGATCACACATATGATGGTACATGATAACATCATATTCCAATCATATGATGAATATGAATTATGCTAATGAAATTTTTGTTTAGGGGTCGCACCAACCCCTAATTTTTTTATATCTTACGAAAAAAAAACCCTAATTTTTTATGCAATAAATGATTAAATATGTAGCCAAACTTTAGGTCAACACCCCTTAACTCTCTCAGCTACCGCAAGCCAATTCCTAACCCAACTCAATCCATCCTTTGCAGTTGCCCTCCGCTTTGGTATTGCTGTTCATGGACTCGCCATGCGCTCTCGCCCGTGGCCATGAAACTCTCGTCACTAGTCTCGTTGGAGTTGGAGTTGAAGTTCAATAAGGTAATCTCAAAAAACATGATTTGAATATTTGGTTTTTTTATTTGAAATACATCGAAAGATTTTAAGCGTATCCTATATAGGGAATTTCTTTTTTTGTAGTCGTGCATATAGTTGGGGTTTCGAAGATCTAAGATCGTATCACTATTAGCATTGTTTCCTATTTTGAATGAGGTAAATATATGATTATGTGGTTTATATATTGCATATAATTTAGGAAACATTCCTATTCTAAAAATACAAAAAAAAAAAAAATTGCATTCAGGACAGATAAACTTCAGAATTTCATGGATTATTTCTTTAAAAGGGTACCCTGGATCCTTATTAGCGTTGCATAACATACATGGGAGCTGGCAATATCTACGAGAGATGGACTTTAATCGCTTCGAGAGTGGAAATTACCAAGCTGTTATCGCTATTACTGTACAGCAGAAAAGTCGTGCTGCATTTACCTCTCGTCTTTTACTCTTGCTAACCCATGTATAATGCAGCAATCTCAAGGGGTCTATCCCTGACTCGGGAGGCCAACACTCAGGCAGATTATCCCCTGACCAGACCGGCTTTAGGTTTGGTCAGTGGGCGACGGGCGTCCTGCACGTTCTTGGTTCAATTCGAGCCACCCCAAGTCGGTTGCAATGACGCATCCTTATGTATTTTAGGGTCCGTTTTAGAGTAGTTCTAAAACTTAATTATAGCAAATGATTGAATCGCAAACATAATGAGATGACAAGGCCCTCAATTATTGTAGAACAATAAGACCTCAGAAGAATTTATTGCAAGAGAAATAATTGAAGATGTTTCCTACATAAATTTTTGAATCATAACCGATGAATCCATTTTATTAACACACTACTTCCCTCAAGCTATATAAGTTCTCCTCTCTAGATCAACTACATCATCAAACAATCAACACTTTCAGACAATTTTCTTATTATTCCATTGCCAAAAGACCATCATGGCAATGCTCAATAACTTGTCTGCTCTCATGATCTTGTTGGTCATCAACGTGACATTGCTTCCTTGGGCTACTGTCGCTATAGGCAGAAACCCTAATTGTGCAAAGGGAATGACCGTCACTTGTGGCTCTCAGCTCTTTCAAACCATAGTCCTTGCCAAAAAATTTGTGCCCACCAATGAATGTTGTCAGGAGCTCGTTAAGGCGGGGAAGAACTGCCAAAACCAATTCGTGAAGTTGATCCTCTCGACCCACAAGCCGATCAAGGGGACAATATCCGATCTATACAAGAGGAGCAATGAGACTTGGAACAAGTGCACGGAAGCTATCTATTCTGAATTACCTTTTGAGCATCAAGGTCACTGAGAGCTATACTAATCTGTAACACACTAAATGTGTAAAATAAACAAGACAAAAGAATTATAATTTTTCTACTGGATTTTCCTCAAAAAATTTCCCCCTTTTTTTGTGCGCCTCTTAAGCCTTATAGTTAATTATCATGGAAGCCCAATAGAGGATGAATCATATTTTTGGTGTTCAATGTGCTAAGAAATTTGTGATTTTTTAAAATGATCGGCAAAATATTAAATGTCCCTGAAGTAGTTACTTACTTTCAAGTCCAAAAACATAGTCATAGACTGTAGTACAATAAAATGTCACTTTGTTTAGCATAACCTTTTAAAAGAAATACATAAATGATCAAAAGATCAAATTATCGTTTGATAATCATACATTCATATGTACTTGAATATGCAGTTAATGATAGCCAATCTAACTATTGATACTATTGTATGAAGTAAAGTAAAGAGTACGTCTAACTTCTTCTATTTTCCCCGACGAAAAGATCTCCAATAGTTGTGTTATATAATATTCCATTAATTTATTTTTTTGATACCAAGGGCTCCATCACGGACCCTTGTGTCCGGACGACATTAAAGAGCCGAGCCCCTATACCTCCAAGAGACTAGTATAAAACCTCAACACCATGGCCCCCATTTAAATATTTCATCAATTGATAGATGTACAAACTTATAATTTTATATAAATCTTACTTTAGCTCTATTTAATCTCGTAAACCACAAAAAAATTCAAATATCAAAATATCTCTCTATCTTAACATATGCATGCATTTGATCGCTTCATATTGTACGAAGACAAATCAGTAAAATCTTTTAAATGTTAACGATTTGTTCATGCGAGAACGCGTGTGCACTTTTGCTCGTCATACACTATGGAAATTTGACTTTTGAACATTTAATGAGGTTTTACTATTATTAAGAATTTAAATGATTCGGTAATAAGTGTAAAATGAGTCGGTAATAAGTCAAACCAATTATTTTTCAAGAGTGTGTTTAATTTAATTAGCCCCAATGGAACGAATGTAGTATGTCTAATTTAATTAGCCCAAACGAAACGAATGTATGTTGCTTGGTCAGATAACTATCCTCATCATCATCATCATCATCAACTTAGCTCCTCTTTATTAATGACACCTATTAATTATCACAAGTTTTAGTATTTTTTTAATAAAGGAAAGATGTCCCACCCAAATATATAGTCAAGAGGTTAGATAATCAATGAATGAGTCCACTAAGTCTGGAAAAACAAAACCCGGATCTCGAATGGTCATGCTTTATTCACTTCCTCGTGAATTGCTTCTGCCCGTGCTAACCCATGTTTAATGCAGTGATCTCAAGGGGTCCAGTGCTTGACTCGGAAGCCAATAAACTCAGGCAGAGTGTCTACTGAACAGCGATCTCAAGGGGACGGCTTTTACCGTACAGCAGACCGGCTTTAGAGTGGGAAATAGATTACTTGCCTTCCGATCACCGACGGCCCTAATTTTATTTAAAAAAAAATAAAAAAGATCTGTCCTCTCTTTAATGGAAATTGTCTAATTTTTATTGAACGGTTCTTAATGCATAAAGGACCCGACTACTTGCCCTAAGGGCAATTGATCTTGATTCTGGACAATGGTCAATCGTCACATTCTTGGATCATCTGGAGCCTCTCAAGTCAATTGCAATGATATATCCTCATGTGTTTTTAGGGTCTGTTTTAGATTAATTCTAACTTAATTATGGCCAACAATTGAGTCGCAAACATAATGAGATGAGAAGGCCGTTAATCCTTGTAGATATCACAAGAGAAATAATTGTAAATGTCCTATATAAATTTCTGAATCAGGACTCTTGAATTAATTTTATTAATGCATTACTTCCCACGAGCTAATAAGTTATCATCCTTAGATTGATTACATCATCAAGCAATCAACAGTCCCAGACAAACTTCTAGTCCTTTCGTCCTAAAAGACCATCATGGCAAGCTCAAGAACTTGTTTTCTCTCATGACCTTGTGGTCGTCACCGTAGCATTGCTTCCTACAGCCACCTTGGCCGGAAACCCTAATTGCGCAAAGCGAATGAGTGACGATTGTGGGTCCCAGCTCTTTCAAATCATAGTTCTTACTTCTTGGTGACAACTTCGCCGATCTGGATCACCTGACGTGGAGTAAAGGCATGTCCGGCAATCTAGGCAATCCAGGCCTTAGATAAGTGTAAGTAGGCCCCCCTTTTACTAGGGGAGGGTTTTTGGATAGTGGAGATCGCCTAATGTGCTGCAGCGATCTTTTTCCCAACACGACAAAAAAACTTTAATTTAGCTATAGTTTTTGTGATGAAAATATAGGAAAATGTCGTCGCTAAAATGGTTTTGCTACGAAATTAGTGACGACAAAATCTTCGTCACTACTATGGTGTTGCTAAAATTAGCAACGGAAAATATGATAATTCATCGCTAATTAGCGACAACTATTACAGACTCTATCGCTAATTTGTAGCGACGAAATTGCAGTGCCGTTGCTAATTAGTCATGGACATTTGTATTTTTCGTGGTTAATTAGCGACGAAATGACACTTTGCATCGCTAATTAGGGACGGTATTGCGTGGCCGTCGTTAATTAGCCGTGGACATTAGTTTGTCTTACCGTCGCTAATTAGTGACAATTGCGGCAGACTCCGTTGCTAATTAGCTACAGCTTGACGTATGTTCGTTACTAATTAGCGACTAAGATGGAATGTGGCCATCGCTAATTGGTTTCTTTATTAATGAAATTTGTTGTCGTTTTATCGATAACTATTTTGATTTTGTATTATGAACAAGATTTTGGAATGAATTTCATGATACTAACTAGATTTTAATTGTTTTGCGATGAATTATAATCAATAGGAACAACGTATTATTATTTATGAAGCACTAAATAACATGAAAATATTATAACCTTATGAAAATGAAATACATTATGCTCATAAACATCCAGGCCACCAACAAGATACGTATTCATACTTACAACCCTGACAACACAATAAAAATAACTGAAGTACCAAGTTTAGAAGTTAAATTTTACACAAATATCAAATACATTAACCAAAATAATAGGACTACTAAACCCATGCCAGGCATCCTCATCATCCATGCTTCCATCCATACTTTAAATGATTACCATCTCACCGACGCAATTTATCTCCAACTGATTAGAGGCAACAAATTATAAGCATCCAATTATGTATATTCATAATCATAGAATTTGCACCAATTAAAACATAAAAAAATACCTTGAAGTATTGATAGCTCACGATCTATACTCTTGTCATGTTCATACTCTGTAAGTTGCAAATCAAACAATTAATTTAGAATGTGGGGCATATTTGATTACATTTCATATATGAAGCACAAAACATGAGGTAAATTTAACAAGTTTTTAGTATCACTATGATTTCCAACACTTTTCGAGGGAAAAAAAAACTGTACACAACCTGCTTAAGAACAAAAGTAGCTCCATTTACAGTTATACTTTTTGAGGTCATGGATGCAAATGCTGCTAACAAATTGTAACCAGCAACTACGGTAATAACATAGTTTCATAAATATGTGACAAAGACCCAAGCAAAGTGCTAATAAAATCACATAAACCGGAATAGTTCACATTCCATTGATCACAGTTAGAAATATCGTAAATAGGTGAGGATTGGTAGGGGACAAAGAACTAGAACGCCCGGACCTCCAGGTCTGTGCAATTGACATACAAAGGTTAGACAAATATCAACTATGTAGCACAACCAAGAGTATATAAGCTCACCATTTTTGATCGTTTGTAACCCATGGGAACACGTGAAGGTAAGAGAATTATTCTTAATCAATCTCACAGCTGAACCAGCCACTTCTCTCACAAATTGATGTTGTATATCTTCTGCATAGTTGCCTCCTCACATATGCACATTAACAAACACATAGAAATTAAACTAAAACCCCAATTGTTCAATTACAAATGCAAATCAACACAATGCCAAACGCAAAGGCTAGCAAAGAAAGCTCCAGCATAACCATGTGGATATCCTGAACTTTAAAGTTGCATGCCAATATGTCACACACTGCAACAAACTCAATGAAGAAGCATGCCAGATGAAGACGAAACAAAAGACAACTCGTATCTAATATCTGGGAGGGAAGCAAGCTTAGATGAAGCCTAAATCATTGTCCAAACTTCATCAAGACAAAATAGCCAGTACCTAAAATGCAGTGACCAGCCAAAACCATCCCTTGAGAACAAGTGTTTCTTCTAAATCTGGCAGGTTCCACACGTAGGTAGAAGAAGGCAAAATTGAGCAATGCTTCAGCCATGTAACATGCTAAATTGCTATAAGCCAATAAGACAGGTCGTTTTGAAGCTAAACAGATCCAATAGCTAGAAAGAAACAATTTTCATCGCATACGCTTTCCAGCAAACTTCATATAAGATCAGACAACAAGAGAATACAGCTAGAGCCAACAAGACATTAATTCAACAATCTTATCTGCTCTCCAACGGCATCCCAAAGTATGTATCGCCAATGTAGACAGCGCAAGAATAATCCCACATAACCATTCATAAAACTTCCAGTGATATCTGAAGCCAAAGATAATCCCCAATTTTCCAAGACAAAATCTTGGACTTTGTCATTGGTTACTCCATAACTACTAAATATAGATTCACGGTCATCAGGGGAAAAGAGAGTTGGCAACAATGATTCAAAACACGCCAATGAACAGAAGAACATGTTATTGATGAGACGTACCAAATGTCACCAAGTCAAGTATACTAACCAGAACACCTGGAAAAACTCCCAAGAAACCGGCCTCCCTACCAAAAAAAAAAAAAAAACCTACCTACCAGAATTCATGAAACTCCAAGTGAACTTGGCACCACTCCCACTAACTCTCTCACCAAACCACAAGCGTATAGCTAACAAATTGTTCAATTACAATTAAGTTTACCATAGGCTCGGCGAGCCTCGACCTGCTTCACATCAATAGATGGTGGCTCGTGGGTGGAGGGTGGCTCAACTAGGTCGGCCGAATATCCAACCACAGCCTCTTGGTCGAAGGACGAGCGGCGGAGCCTCGTCCCGGAGTGCGCAAGAGATTGAGCTAGGGCTCGGTCTACCTCACGAGGAGGAGCTAAGAGGGAAAAACCCATGAATCATGGAGGAGGGTGGAGGAGGAGGGGTGGATGGTGGATGATGAGCGGAGGAGTGAAAATCAAGACTGAGCTAGGGCTCGAACTAGCGGAGGATGAGGAGCTAAAGGGGAAAATTTTCTGTCAGAGAAGGTGTGCAGGAGCTATGGTGACGAATAAGTGGCCAAGTTGCTCAGGTGTGGAGGTTCGACGGATGAGTGGGGAAGGAGCGACGCGGGTTCACCTAAGCCCTAGCGGAGGAGACAGAGAGGGAAAGGAGGGACTCGAAGAGGAGAAAGAAAATCGATCATGTAAAAGGTAGCTAATTAGTGATGAATAGGTATTATCCGTGGCTAATTAGCAACGGAAAAACATATGTCCGTCCCTAATTAGCAACGGTCATGCACACATGCGTTGCTAAACGCATCTGTCGCTAAACGCATCCGTCGCTAATTAGTTACGGAAAAACCACATCGTTGCTAATTAGCGATAGAAAATCCTTGACCGTTGCTAACTAGCGATGGCCATAGATATTCGTGGCTAATTAGCGACGGTTGGCACGTCTGTCACTAACAAGCGATGAAGCACATGTGTCCGTCGCTAATTTGCCACGGTGTGATATGTCGTGGCTAATTAGCGATAGAAAAGCATATATTGGTGGTTAATTAGCCACGAACAGATTACACTGTTGCTAATTAGCCACGGATAAATCTTGTGTGTCGCTAACTAGTGACAACATCAACATCAGTGGCTAATTAGCAATGGCAACATTGTCTGTTGGAAAAATGCTTTCCGTAACTAATTAGCGATGAAATTTTTTTCCGTAGCTAATTAGCAACGTATTTAGCGATGAACCTTTTTCCTTTGCTAATTAGCGATGAATTTAGCAATGTATATTTTGTCGTCGCTAATTAGGGATGGATTTAGCGACAACTAACTTTATCCGTATCAAATTAGTTACGAATTGGGTGACGACACATACTGTCATCACAAATTAGCGACACATTAGTTTTTGTGGCTAATTTTTTATAATTAAATTATAGTCTTTTTGTAGTGCAACTTCACACCCACTAACGAATGTCGTTGAGAGCTGGTGAAGGCAGGGAAGAACTGCCACCACCAGTTCGTGGAACAATTGCGTTGATCAGGGGGACAATATCTTATGTCTACAAGAGAAGCAATGACACGTGGAACAATTGCGTCGTGGCTTATCCCCTCCTGAGTCCACTAGTTGATAGCTGTTCCTATTTTATAGTACACTAAACGTGTAAGATAAAAACAAAAGACGAAAGATTATAATTTTTCTGTTGGATATTCTTCGAAGAATTTTCCTATTTTCTTGTGCCTCTTAAGCGGAAGCGCAATATCAATGTGCTTAGATTTTTAAAATGATTTGCAAAATACATTGTGCCCCTGACGTTGTTATACTTGCAACTTTATACAAAACTCTTAAGACAATGTCTCTTTGTTTCTTATGCTTTTAATATAACATTTTGCAACAAATGCCTCAGCAATCAAAAAATTAATTGATGGTTTCATAATCATACATTTGTCTTTACTAATCACTTGAATAAGCAGCTAATGATTGGCCCATTTTGCTATCTAAATTGTAAAGTAAAGTAAAAGGACTGCTTACCTTTCAGGTTTTCTGACAAAAAAATTCGACAGTAGTTGTTTTATATAATAGTCTATAAATGGAAAACTGTATAAATTAATAATTTATATAAATCTTACTTTGAATTTTTTGATCTTTTAAACACAAATAAACAAATTCAAAATCTCAAAATATGTTTCTCTCTTTATATATCTATGTGTGCATTGCTTCATATTATGTTAGTAATTTCTTTCTTTCCATTATTTGACGATTCAAATGATTTATACTAAAAAGATTCAGCAAAATCCTTTAAATGTTCATTATTTGATCATGCAAGAACGCATGTGCACTATGTAAACTTGACTTTTGAACATTTAATGAGGTTTTATCAGTATCAAGAATAGGGAATTATCCAGGGCCCAGCGTCTTATGCTAAATGAGTTTGTAATAAGTCTGAACATGTTATTATACAAGAGTAGGTTTGATTCTATCAGCCGAAACGAAATGAATGCATGTAGCTTGGCTAGGAAGATGATAATGACGATTATTATTATCAACTTGGCTCCTCTTAATTAATGAAACCCATCATTATCACAAAGTTTTAATAGCTTTTAATATGTTAACAAACCAAAAGCCCCACCCAAATATCTAGTCAAAAGGTTAAATAATCAGTAAATGAGTTCATTAAATAGGGAACCCCTTGAGGACTAGTATGATCCTCTGTTCCGAGTACAAATCTGTCCACCCAGATCGGTTCGTCTTTTACAAAAAAGAAATCCTTGACAGGCTTCATAAGGCTCTCGGACACTCTCCTTTTAACACTCTCTAGCCTCATCTTGCTCTTGGTCCTTCGGTTGCCTTATTCTCAGCGAGTTAGCTGAGCTCTCAGTCTCACCTTGCGCCCTTCATCGTGGCATCATAGTCATGGTGGGACAACTGCCATTTAAGTCATAAACCTTTTATAACTTTATCGATTCAGTCATAATCCTTTTTTTACCAAATAAGTCCTAAACATTTTGTAATTTTATCGATTAAGTTATTCCGACTAATTTTGGCCGGAATATGTCTACATGGTGACGACGTGGCATGACCGGACCTCACCGACAACGACGTGACGACGACATGGCAAAAACAATGTTATTTTGGCTAAAAATTAGTTTTCTCCTCTTGCCATAAATAAAAAAAGCCCCAAATTCACTTTTTCAAGAACCCTAAATTAATTTCTTCAATAACCCTAAATTTGTTGCCCCAAATTCATTTTTCTTAATCCCAAATCACTGAACCCTAGCCTCCAAATTCGTTCATAACTATGTTTAATCTATTGTTTCAAAAAACAAAAAGGACAGTTTTGAAAGATCATGTGTCCATCCTCTCTCGTGCAAAGAAGGGGACCCAGAAGTTCACAGTGAAATCAAGATCTGGGGCTGAAAAGGAACCCGCCTTTTTGTCAAAAGTAAAGCACAAGAAGTCAAATCAAATCACAACCCTTTTCTCCACTCATTTAACTCTCCGCCTTCTCTTGCCAATTCAAGCCAAGGTTTTTGCAGAGGCCTTCTTCTTCTTCTTCTTCTTCTTCTTCTTGTCTTCGATTTTGATTCCTGAAGTCGATTCGCACCGTCAGGATGTCAACTGCAACAACTGCTACCGTCTCTCAGTCTCAGCTCTCTTGCTTCTCGCAAGCTATTTGCTTTGACCTTCCAAAACCATCGAACGACGGTACCGGTCACGGAATTGTTTCAATTGTGCTTTGCTCGGGCATTCCCACATTGCGTTGTGCTAGTTTACTTGAGAGATGCGTCAAAACTTGCCTATTTGGGAATAAGCAAATACGGGTCATATGATGTTTTTCATATTCCAATGATTGTAGTGACCATATTATTTTTCCGGTCTCTTAGCAAACAGAGGGGAGACATGCAATGAGTATTGTAGACCGGTTCCATAGACATAGGGAACTGTTGAGTAGGTCCATGGAACGAGCGAACAGTTCTTGATTCCCATTTTGTAGAACCAGTCCTCAACGGACTGTTTCCAATTCTAAGGTGTGAGGTGTCCACCCTAAAACCAATCATCCCTAATAATTAGCTAATAAATAAGTTCAATAATTCTGCTGGACCAAAGCCAAATTTGATTTAGTAATATATGGGAAAAGCAAGACATACTAGAAATTTTTATATATAAGCTGGGCTCCTCCTTCTATTTAATGAGACTTATTAATAATATAACATTTTTCCCCACAAGTTGTTAAAAATTAATTAAACGAAGAACAAAAGCACATGAAAATTAATTAATAAATAAGTTCACTAACTTAGAAAACCAAAATCAAAATATCTAGTCAAAGATCAACAATCAATGGATATGTCCAACGAGTTGAAAAACCAAAGTTAAACCAAAGTTAAATTTGGTTGAGCGATACACAAGGAAAAAACCAAGTTAAACAATATGGCAATGGATGCTAGGAAAGTCGATAGGGTATCTACATTTGTGAGGTTAATCCACGTTGACACAACAAGCAATGGGTAAATGGGTTGAGTTAAATTGAATCGATTATTGTCGGGTCATATATCGAAAATGTGTTAACGTTTCGTTCGAGATAAAAGGACATCCAACCGTTACAGTTGAGATGAGATCCATCTTTTCTTGTGGTTTTCATTTTTTCCTTTTACCTGAAAGAACAAACCTTGCTTGCTTGCTTTGGCTTTTGCAAGCCTTTGAAAAAGCCTAATCGAATGTGCCGTGACCATTTCAGAAGTGAACCACCAATAGGAAAACTAATAAGTTACTAAGCTAAGCTAAAGGCTTAGCATGGACTCTTGCAAGCCCATACCAATTGCAACTTTGGGGTCTTGATTGAATCAATTTAACAGAAAAATCAATTCAATTAGGAGTCATTTCTAATCTATTATGAGTCAATCCAAATAAAGTGTAGGAGAATGCTTTATTTTTATGGAGACTTTTTATGCTAGATAAATTTAAGTTACATTAGACAAATCTAATTCTGTTTTATTACTTGTTATTTTTATTTCAAAAATATTTTGCAAACAATTTTGCTCGATTTTATCTAAACCACTAACCTGGGATGGGTAATCATGCGGATGTGTAATGAAATAATGTAACACTCAATAATCAAAGCATAAATAAATTGTTAAAAAGAGCAAAGAACCTCAATGCTTTGCATTAAGTAAAGCAAAAGCGAGACTTTATTTTTGTCCAATTCACCAAGGATTCTGCAAAATGCTAACTAAGGAACGGACAATGCATGCATGCCCTAAAGATGATTTCTAAATGTGATAATGCAATTCTAAGTATTTTTTGGTCATTTTAAATAAAAGACTAAGCTGTATAGAGTGCATGAAATGCGTCATACAATGAAATAACGTCTTTGTGAATTCTAACATGACATGTGACAAGAATTGTCCGTATGCAACCTACATGTGACTTAGTTCCAATGACAAGTAAAAGAAGTACAACTTAATCACACATGACATGCAATATAAGATGACATGGAATTGATGATATCGGAATATGATGATGTGGCAATAATGAAACTATGATGCAGCCCAAGTCAAGCTACTCGAACAATATATTGGGAGAGCGACTCGCACACGAGAAATGGGACAAACAGAAATTTTAGTACTACGCAAGTTCAGGAGAACAGTCGTGTCTTTGTCAATACAGATCGGATCGACCTGATTCCAAAGCCAAATGAACAAAGACTTCTTGATCTACAACTTTTCTATTTTTGGTTTTCTGAAATATGCCCTGTAGGATGGTCGAATTTGGGTTGGAAGTGGATGAAAAAATAACGAACATAATAGATAAAGATAGAAACTTCGTTGGTTGCTCTTCTAGGCCTCCAAGGAAGTTGAGAGAGCATTGATTCTTCTAGATCGATCGCTGCAACTCTTCAAGGATGCAGACTTTAGAAATCTCCGACTCTTTTAGGACGAAGTGAAAACTCTTCTAGGTTTTCAAGGGTATAAACTCTACAAGGTTTATGACACTTGCTTGAAACAAAGTTTTCATTAATCAAAAGTTGTCTACCTCTTTACCTAAACTTGATGGCCTTATAAAGCAAATCGAGAGACTAAAATCAAGTCTTAAAATTATTAAACACATACAAACTAGAAGCGCTTAGAAACTAGAAGTTAATAAAAGCGAAATATTTTCCAATGCTTATCGCCGTCCCAAGGTCTTTGTTGCGAGCTTCCAATGCATAGGAAATGGCAGCTCGAAATCAATGAGAAGACTCTTGCTGGTGAAGGACTTTTTGAGCTTAAATGCGAGCCGATAGTCTCGGATGAGCCAGCTGGTTGCGGGCTGCATCAAACTACTTCTATGTGAAATATGCATCCACATTCATAATAGGAGATAAAGGTAATAAGGGATCCTACCTTAGGTCTTAATGGTCGAAACGATAATTATTATGGACGACTCAAAAGAGAAATTTCCGAGTAGGGAACGCCCAAAAAATCAGGATTAAAATCACAATAATCACCATTAGGTAATAGAACATTCAACTTGAGTTCTGTTTTCGGAAGTACCTTAATTGGAATAGTTTCTTCCAATGGTGACAGGGACGGAGCTTTCCAGTGAGGCACGTCGTGGCAGGGATGTTCACAGCAATGGTGAGGCTACCGGCAAGAGGATTGACACAGACTTTAATCATGAATAATGATGGCTTGCATTCGTTGAGGGTTAGGCGATGGAAATTCACAGAAATTTCATCGGAAGCTCACCGAAACAGTTCTCTGGACCTGCAAATAAAGAACGAATCATGGCAGAGGACTCGTTCAAAGTAGGTCGGGA